>CM063283.1:74747742-77147742 GCA_032173965.1 Sitta carolinensis | reverse complement strand
TTTTTTCCTGGAATGCCCTCCACCCTTGTTAGAGTTCTGTCACTTATTATGCTACCCTTTTGTCTGCTTTCAAGGGTCATTAGAGAACTTTTCATGTCCTAATAAAAATTCCATTTTTTTGGCTAATCTCCCTGTCACACAGAAAAACACAACTTAAAACCCAAAACAAAACAAAAAGAAAAATAGAGCCCTTTTGTAATTTTTTTAAGGGCTTTCAGAGTAAAGCCAGGTATCTTGACACCTTGACTTACTTTTCACAACTCTAAAGTAAATCATTGAAGTATTTCCTCACGCAGATTTTCTTTACTTGCAGCCAAATAAGATAGCATAGCAAAAACCAAGCCCTTTCAAAAATAATTTAATAAACACTTTAATAAAGCCAAATAAATATGTATATAAAGAAGGCACCTTCTAAAGCCTCAGCCTCGAGACAGGACAATGATACCAGCAGCATTTTTCCTGCCCTGACACTGTTGGAGCACACTGGTATCACATTATAGCAGTTCCTCACTGCTACTGTTTGCTGTGTCCAAAATACAAAGCATTACATTCTGCGTCAATCATATTTCAAGTCAGTATAAGCACTAAAATACATCTCTTATATTAACATCTGGAGGGGGAGGAAGGGGCGGGGGAAATAATGAGGAAGGTAAAGAAAACAGTTAACAAACAGAGGGGGAGAAGAAATTTCCCTCATGGGTGCATGCAAAAAACAAAAAGAAGAAAGAAAGGTAGAGAAATTCTCCAAGTCACAAAAGATATGTTTCAGCAAGACCAAAAAGAGAACTGCCAGGCTTTTGAGAACTGTGTTACAAAAGAAGTCAGAACATTATCATAATTAATGTTTCAAATTACAGTAAATAAATTTCAGCTATTAGATGTGATTAGATTTTTCTGAAAAGAGTTATTTCTGTTCCACTGGCAGGCTTGTGTTTCTGGGATTTGTAAACGTAATTGATGTTTTCAAGAAAATGAAAGGACATGGTTAACAATTATTCTTTTATTTCCCACCTCTTTAGAAAAAGGACCAGTCTCCAGTTTCTCTTGTAAAGTTAGATATTTACATATTCTATACCTCATAATAGATGGTTTCATATTGCATGTGATAGCAGGAAAGTAATCAAATAGAGGTAACAATAGAGAATAGCTAATTATAGGCATTGTCATTGCTCTCCTAATACATTGCAAATTATTTGCCAGGAGGTTTACACCAAAAAGGCAAGGGAAATTTATCATTTGTTCAAAGACAAAACATCCCTGTGTTTACCTGCCAATACAGTAAAATAACATTGTTGACATAAATTATGTTATCTTAGATATAACCAATTTATTTTCTTTTTGATTCAGAGCACAGAGCTTGAGACTAACTTAATTAGTATCATGTGAGTTAAAAGTGTATTTTTCTTTCCTTTAGAGAAAGCAACAAACTAACTCAAATCTGAAAAAAAAATCACAACTTCAAAAAATCCATCTGCAGTCTTGAAGCTGTCAAATGGGTGTGAGTGTTACATAAATATTATATGTATTTTTACACACACAGGTTACAGTATGTTATACTGCATATGCTATGTATATACAAACAAAATGCTTATGCACACATGAAAGATAGAAAAGTGTATACGATCATACAAAATGTGTTTAATTCTCCTCCTCTGTCTTGTGTATGCTATACCACAGTCATTTTAGAAATAATAATTTTAATCTGTAAATCCCAGTAAATAACAAGAGGTTAGTGTGATATGACTTTAAATTCTTCTGCTTTGCAACAGAAAATTATTTCCACTTAGTTGGGTATCAGTGATGTATTCATTGTAAGATGCAGTAGGGTTACAATCAGTTTTGCATTAAGCCTGCAATGGATGAGCACTAGCAGATAAAAATGATAACTTTTACATGAAGAAGGATAAAGCAGCTCAAGAAAACATAAAATAAATATTACCGAAAGACATTCTTAACTGACATTATTAGACAACAGTAAGATCATATTTTCCACAAATCTTCTGGTCTCTAATACTCTCCAAGCTACTGGAAGGGAGCAGCTGCAGAGAAGGAATGATACAAAACCAAAGAAACTCCAACAGACCAAAAGCTTTTTGTTTGCTTTGCTTACAAATGAAAAAGTAATTATATCCCCCAAAGTAAAAATTAGTTTGAACTGAAAAAGGCAATCAGATAAAGAGACACACAACCTTCTCAAACACAATTATCTTGAACTGCTATATACTGTCTTTATTTGCTGAAAGTAAAAGCTGGAGACCATTTCTTTTTTTCTGAGACAGAAAACAAACAGATTGCCACTCAGCCAGTGTTTTTTGCAATTTTTTCAAGCTATGGCATGACTATATTCCCAGTCAGACAACATGTAGCAAACTACCAAACTAAAACCAAAATTACAAGCCCAGAAAATTTATGGACAGATAAAATTTTGAGCGAAACACTGGTAGTTTCCCAGCATGGTGCTGTTTTTCAGAACACAGAATTTCTTGCAGCCCAGCCCCTATTGCTTCATTTCAATTGCTCGTTAACAAAAATTATGAACATCTTATGCCAGGAATTTCAAATGGAAGATGCTATCCACTTTTTGGCAAATACTTTAAAATTCTTGAAAATTCCACCTAAAAAATCACAGGCCAGAATCATCCCCATATAGGTTTAATTAAAGAACAAATGACTCCCACAATAGGGAAGCCAGGAAAAAAAAAAACCACAGCATTTTACCTTGTAAAGTTCTAACAGATTCATTTGCTAGTACTTAATCTATGAGACTTTGTGTACATGAGGGTGCTTGGACATCTTGAAAGCTCCATCTTCTACCCGTGTCACTCCTACCTTTGGAGTCCCATGGTTGGGTCAGAAAGGAGGAAGAGGCTGCAGAATTAACTGTGAAACCTTTAAGTCATCCTCTCAACAAAAAGGAGTGATTGATTTGACCTTATCTGCCTCCTTTTCCCTCTCCTTCTAGAAAGCAGAATTTCATTTCAGCACTGCCTTTTCACCATGCAAAATCCCAGCCGAGGCATGTAATTCCAGACTAGCAAGGTGACCAAGATTTGTAGTATGCTGGAGTCTGTCTATATTGCACTGCACATTCAGACTTGTTAACCCTCACAAGCGTTTCCGCTTTGGGAATCACCCTACTTTTTCACAATTTAACATTCTGCACTGGTGGTGCCATCATGTTCAACCCTTAGAGATTAAACTACAGACGGGAAGTTAGCCTGATTTTGTGCACTGCTCTATCCTTAGCCATTACCAGTTTCAGTTCACACTTTTTAGTAAATGAAGCCTCAGTGAGTTGTTCTTCCTCAGGGCATGTCCACATTTCCCAGGTTCTTACAAGGGCAGCAGTCATCCAGTGGGGAAAGAGATGATCAAGTGCTGCGTGTGAAGCATTTTGATTTGTGAAAGATGTCTAAGACTGATGTTAGTGGCACTGTGCTGAGTAGTCTTTTCCGTTGAAAGGAATCCTGCCAGAAGGCTGAAATACTGGCCTCCCCTGGAACCTGTTGCAAGCCAGCTCATTCTGTTTCCAGGGTCTGAATGGAATCAGTTCCCAAATGGTACAAATATAGATGTTAAATACAGGGTGAGTGACTTACAGGACATCAATCCACACAGATAATTGTGTGCAGTTTCTAAGAGGCTAAGGCACCATATCACTACATTTTAGTTCTCTTAATGCCTGGGATTCAATTGCAGTAGATGACTTGGAAATTTCTGTCCTCCCATAAACAGAAAAATAGAAATACAAATCCTTCCCAATATTTCTTTATGTGACATCCAATGTGGCTGATACTTGTTACTTCTTTTTGTAAAGTTGGGGTTTTTTTTAAATATTAAAACCACTGCAGGTATGCTATGACATATCCAGAGAGAGCCATCTAAGAATGTTTATGTGTTTCTTTAATCCTCTAAGATAGGTAGGTGTTACAAAGAAGATGACAGATTTTTAAACTAACAAAAAAGAAACAATCAAAACAAAAACAAACAAGCCTACAACAAAAACAAAAAACTCCACTGGAAATAGTGCTTATTTGGTGTTAGTAAAGAATTAATTTAAAGGACATTTACTTCAACCCAAGATTTACAATAAAAAAATAAGGCATTTAGTCCTCTCTGTGAACTTCTAAATTTTTTGCTGTTACTACACTAAATCACAACTTGACTAGAACTTCTGGAAGCTTTCCCTTGTTTTACAAGGGCATGCCATAATACATCTTGCTCTTCTAAGGGGTGGATTATCCAGTCAAAATGCTGCTGTGTGATTCTAGATCTGATAATGTCTGTGACTGCCCTGAGAAAAATTTTTGACAGGATCCATAGTCCGCTCTCACTCTTGTGCCCCTCCTCTTCCTTCCCCATTGCTCTCTGAATGTGTTACCATGTTCAAGAGAGCCATTTCTCATCTTTCAGGGTTTAGATATCATAAAACTACAATGTCTGTCAGCAACTGAACGCAATGCTTTGGTCCTTGGACACATACAGAATCCTTATCGTTAGTCATCCTGAATATAGTCTTGAAAATCTTTTTCCTCTTGGCATAGGTTAACATGACAACTAATGTTATTTGATTAACATCTTGAGTAAAACAGGATAAAACTAATCCCATTTCAGAGGGAATGATTGAACGTATCAGTTGATCACTCATTTCCTTCCTGAATGAAAAAAAAGAAAGTATATTCATTTTCATTGAAGAACTGGTAAAGGTAGTGGTGTGTGCTTTTAGTTCTTCTGCTGTAGTTTCATAAGCTTTTATTCCCTTTAATTTTCCCCCTCCCTTCACATATTCTCAATTTGAATCACAGGCAAGAAATCTGTACCAGATTTGGCTAGGTTAGCTGTAACTGGAAAAGGTTGAAAAAAAAAACCAGGACGTGAGCTACAGGTTAATCAATGTGGGCCATCAGGAATTCAGTGCTGGGGCTCACACTGGCTTTTCTCTACCCAAAAATACAGTTATGTGGGTATAGGATAACCAAATGTCTGCAGATCATTCTGAGTCCCTCTTCTGGAGACAACCTAGCAAGAGTAATTTTGAAATCATGGTTAAAGGACAACAGCAGAGTATGTGCAGTAATTGCATAGCACTAAAAATGGACTGTCAAGCAGTCATGAACACTACTCACTAAACCTTCCCAAAATAATTTTCTGGGGTTAAGAAAATAAGTGTCTGAGGTAATGGCACTTTAGATTGAAAACCTATATAATGTATCATATCATTATCACAGATTACATCTGAGATCTCAAAACAGCAAAATGAAAAAAAGGTAATTTTTCTTATAAAAGTAAAAAAAATTACACATATGAAAAAGGTCTCTAAAGAATTGTAGGAAATGAATACTTGGGCAAAGGCTTTGTTCTCCTGTCAGACATTTCCCTGGAACAAAGACTTCATAACCTTCAGCACTCTCATTTTTTCTGTTATTATAGGCCAAAATAATAATCTAAAGAAACATTGCATCAGAGAAGCACTTATATTTGTCATGCCCCAGGATGCAGAATATACTACTCCTGCTGCAACTGTTGATGCAATAAATAAATTAAATGAAAAAATAAGTGATTCTATCACCAAATTCCCTTTAACACTAAGTAGAGAAAGCTCCCCTGATAAATCTTCATCTATTTCATTCACAAAAACACTTGAAGCTTGAGACTGATGATTTCAGCTTTACAGGATCATGTTCTTGTTTAGCAATTCCATTACTCTCTTAATTATACCTTGCTGTGAATAATAAAGACCTCTTTACTGTAGAGTTTGGGATGCCCAACAGACAGAGAACAGTTATGCTGGAAGGGACCTCTGCAAATCAGGTAGTCAGATTCCCTGTTCAAAGCAAAGCTAATGTCAAAGTGATACTGAACTGCTCAGGACCTTGTCCAGTTGAGTTCTCACTACATCTTACAGAGCTTCATCAGAGTTCATCAGACACTAATTGTCTCACAGCCAGGAAATACAAAAAGGCAGGTATCACCAGCGCTATTATAAAATTGCTTTGCTGAAGGTGTCAAAAGCCACGAAAAGTTTTCCAGAGTCCAGGCAGAATGCCTACACTAGCTTTAGAGGGTAGAAGGTTCCTAACAGCAGGACGGCAGAGCTGTGGGCCAGCAGTTTGGCAGTGAAAAGGCTGAGTGCATATGATGGAACTAAGGAGTACAAAAGTATTGGCAAAGATGGTGACAAATAATTCAACCATTCTATGGTTCTGGCTCAGCATCCTTTTGCTACAGGAAACTATCTGCAAGTAAAATGTATTCAAGGATGAGTTGAGGTTTTGACGGTGGCATCAATGAAGTCACAGCATTCTGCAGCACTAAGCAGTTGTAAAATTTGTCCATGTAGCATGGCCAAAGAGCAGCCTCGAAATCCAAATGGTTGGTGGGATGGCTTTTGAGAACTTGCCCAAACCCAAGCAGTTATTGGTTTGAGGATGTCCTCCTAGATGCAATTTTTTCTTGAGCTACCTGCTCACCCTGCAGATACCTGGTATTCCTGCGCAGTGTCACAGCAGAAGGCACGCACTTCCAAACTGACTAGTAAGGACAGAGCCGCAGTTAGGTTCAAGCCCATATGCGGGACTCCATAGATTCCTTGATCTATCTTGAGGTCCCCTTAGGTTCTAGTTCCCAAAAGGAATAAAAGTTGTTCAAACTCTGCAGGAAAAGACAGCTTATTCCTTCCTTCCACCTGCTCCCCAGTTCATACTGGGAGACAGAAGAGGTCATAGATGACTTCTGCAGGCACAGGGCTAAGTCTAGCTTACTTGTATATAGGAGGAGAAACAGAAGTAAAAATGCCCCAGTTGTCCCAAAATATTCCTGTTGTCTTTCTTCCAACTGTCATTACTTTCCAGGATACCATACTGAGTCATCATTCCCCCCTCCAGCTTCCACTGTAAATTCTTATTTTTCTTTTCCTCAACTCAAATCAACCTCCACTTTTCCACTCACTCTTCACAAGAATCGTTAAGACCCTCATTTATTAATTTATCTTTATTCTAAATATTTCCTAAAAGGTTATATCATATTAAAATCTTTGTTTATATATGAGTATTTTAAACACGCATTTGCAATTAAATAAAACCAAATCCCTTCAAATCTGAGGAAGGTATATTATAACCATATTCCTATAGTTCTTTGGTTTTCAGCAAAGGCAAAGTCCAAATTTATAATAGCTAGGTCTAAGTGAAATTCTGAGCCACATCTTTTGAAACAAGTATGGGAAACCATTTTGGTGAAGTATTTCTGTACAAAAAAATGTCACTTGCTTGGTGAACAAAATCCTATGCTTCAGGATGTGTTAAAATTCAGCCTCACCAAATGAGAGGTAGAGTTTAGTTGTAAGTAAAGAAAATGCTGAGAAACTGGGATTAACTGAGGAACTACTAAAAACAGTCACAAAAAATCTCCTATGATGAAATCTGAGTAGTACAAGAAATTCCATGGGGTCTGCCCACACCCCCATCCCTGAAGACTGTATCTTGGAAATCACTTGCTCAAATGATCTCAAGTTTCCACCACTTTATCACTTTGTATAGCATCCTATGGATTTCACAGTAACCCAAAGCAGCACAATGATTTCAGAGCCCTTATGTTGCAGCCACAGGACCTGCAGTATAACCCAGGGTTCTGGTCCTACTCTCATCTGGGGACCTGGCCAGGCACTCTGCAGCTCCCATCTGCTGCACACAGATGGGCTTCCTCACACAGGAAACAAAAGCAGGAGGAGGGGGACAGCCACACATCCCTGTTGTGCCCTGGTATGCCCTAGACAGACTGTATGACCAAGGCATATACTTCTCCTCAGGCACTCAGGTCCCATACTCTAGCAACTGTCCTAGAAAATGTGGGGTTTAAACTCAAAGGCCCTTCAAAACTCTGCAACAGAGTTGGTGCTCCTGCTTTGCTCTAATTCTCACTGAGCCTTTAGAAGAGGAATGAAAATACAGAAGCATGCCTTATTACTTATTTTTAAACATGCAACAGATAGGCAAAAATTTCAATGTCTAGACTATAATTGCATAAACATATTTCACACCAGATCATTTTAATATTATTTATTCCTTGTTTGTACATTGAATGCTTTGCTCGATTGTGGCAAGACTGCAGCATTGAGCCAAAGGTGCATAAATCAAACCTTCAAAGAAATAAAACAATCACAAAGATGGTATTTGGCTGAGCAAATTTAGGAGAATGAAACCAACTATGAAGAAAAATTAGATCAGCTGAAAATTAATAAAGCACAGCTGGAATTATTCGATTCATCCACATTTGTTGCTTAAATGGCTCTAGGGCTAAGTTTTGCAGAAAGAAGCTACTTCAAGACTCAGAGGTCAATTGCTTTTGGAGACAAATTGACCAACAGGAATACACTTGTCTAATTTGGTTCTTGCAGTGGGGCAAATCTACAGGAATATATAACCAAAAAACCAATTTTGATTCCAGTGAGCGACTATCAGAAGTCAAGTTTAAGGTTCTCATAAATTTACATATATACACTAAAAGATTAATAACTTCTCAAGCTACTGAGTTTCTTTGCTAAAAGCAAAGGCAGATAAAATCTGGGAAGGAAACAACATATGTGCTTATTCTATATTCTGTTGGCTAGACACCACGCAGCCAGCTCATTGCATGCTGCTGTGGCTAGATCTGCAGTATTTCATTGTAGGGTTTGGTCATACTCAGGGAGTGCAAGTGACACTATTGCTGGCTCAGCTCATAGAAGAAAGCTTCTTCAGATCATATGACCATTAATTTTGAAACTAATTTTATGTGCCAATTCAACTATTATTAGCTAAAAGGTGTTACTACTATTACTTATATATCCAGTCACATAGTAATATAGTTTCCAAGGAGGTCTTGTGAACACAGTTATCCATTCTAAATATAATGCTTTTCACCTAGGCAGGTATGTTGGTATTTTTTCCTGTTCAAAATTAGAAATATACTTTATAAAATGGCACCAAAAAGGACCAGTATTAAAATAGTAAAAAAAGAAAAACACACCTAAAACCAGAAAATTATTTTAGATGTACACACTCCTCGAAGCTGGCATAAACCTCCCAAGAAATCTACAGAATTTAAGTCCAGAATTTACTTGGGAACATAATGAAAATTTCACTCTCAGGCAATAGTATCTTTGAAAGATACAATAATATTTTATTTTCAAGTTGCAGTCTTTTAAATTTAACCAAAGCAAAAATAGTATTTCCAGTTGGATAATTTACCAGAGGGAAAAATGAAAAACTAAGTGATCACGTTTCATTGTATGAGAAATCTGACCATTGTATCACTGATAAACGTACAGGAAATAGATACTGCTGTACATAGAAAAATACTTACAGCCAGTTTTGATTTGTTTTTCATTATTGCCAGGATCAATAGATATTTGTAAATAAATGATTTGTAAACAAATACATAAATCTTGACTGAGGTTACATTTAGAAAAGCATTCTCTCATGTGTGGAACTGGTTTCAAATGCAAGTGTTCAGAAGGAAAGAAAATGCAACCACTTTAAGCTTTTCAGTCCTCTTTTCTTAGAGCCACATAAGTTTGGGATGTTTTCCATGTTTATCTTCTCAAATCATGGAACTAACCATATTTCTAGTAACTATATAAAAAACATGTTACATGGGAGATGCACTGTCCTGTGACTTTCGAACTGCAAAGGCCCAAAAGTAACAATCACACAATCCAAACATGAGGGAGAGACTAATGTTTCTGTAGGTCCCCATGTGGGTTAGGTTAGGAGGGAGGGTTTTTTATTTTGTTTCGATTGATCGGTTTTTTTGGTTGGTTGTTTTTTTGCAATAAACCATTTCTTGTTTTTTACATGATTAAGAAACTCTGTCTCTTCACAAGCCACTAAATAAAGAGAGCCTATAAGATGGGTAAACTTCTGTCTAAATAAGGAACTTTTTAAAATCAGGATAGTCAAAATTCTAGATAAGTAGTTTTGAGTGCATCCTGAGCTTTAGTGAATTAGTTTCAAAGCAGAAACATTCTGCTGTCTGTACAACATCACATAATTTTTATGATGCAGCAAGTTTAGACCCCACCTTTCAGAATTATTTGTATACCCAAAGAGGCTTTGGTGAGATTACCTGTACAGTCCTCTGAGTGCCATCAATGGTGACAGACAACAAGGGTGAAGCCAGGTTCCACTTGCTGGTCACATTTAGTTTCATCCCATCAACTTCCACCTGTTGTGACACCAAACAAGGCTGTTACTATGAAGACAGACAGAAACTGATCTCAAGTTCATTACTGCATACAAAGCAGCAACCATTTTAAAACAGATGGCTCCCAAACAACCTGTCATGTTTACTGCTTCTGCCATAAAAGACAGGGTCCAACAACAGAGTCTTCCAGCTATCTCTGGGGAGAGGTGAAGGACCTGTGAACAGCTGCCTCTGAGTAGCAAGGTTTCAAGTGATTTCCAGCAAGTAACAAACAGCCATCCAACTTTTAAACCTATCTGGACATGCTACATTTACTGCAATTAGACAAGTAATGCATATAAATTCCAGTGACACCTTGCAACCCACACAACAGGGCTTGCATATAATATTCTCTCCAAGGACCAAGGAAGAACTTTTCCTATGTTTCTAATGAAGGGCTTTGCATTGTTATCTTAATTAATATGAGGCAGTAATTAATTCTTCAGCATCTCGCCTCAAAGTCCAGAAAAACTTTGCAAATTCTGACATGTTTTCTTTTAATATACAGCTGATCAGAGGAATACAATTTCTGACTTGACTGCCAATATGCTTATCCAGAAAGTGGGCTGGGTTTTTTTAATCATACCACGTTCATTATACAAAAATATTTCTAGGTGAAGAGCAAAAATTCTGGATTCTGAAAAAAGTGTAGACTGGCATAGCTGTAATAACACTTCTATCATTCTTCTGTTGTATTATACTATTTAAACACACACATCACACATTCAACACTAAAAGAGCCTCAGAGAAAGAGATAGTTATGAAAAAAATTATTGCATATGGGCTAATGTAATTGGTGATTAATATTTATGGCACATATTAAACACTCACCATACTATTGAAGGTAGGTAACTATTATTTCAGTTCTATAATTTACTATAAAAAGAAGAAAAATCATGGTTGGCCAATTTTCTTCCTCTCTCAAAAACTCCAAAGTATTTTTTAATCAGTAAATTTCAGACAACAGTGATAATGACACAACTATTCCATACATTCTCAATAAACTACAAAAAAATTCAATGCGTTTAGAATAAAAAACTGAGCACACCTTTTGCAAAGTAAAACTTATAAAGCCTACTCTTTTAGGTTTCAGATTTATCATTTTTTTGATCTAATAATAAGAAGCATATTAAAAGAAATTCATAACAGAAAAGTGCAGAGGAGCAGTATGTAATTTGATAAATTTATTTCATTTAAGTAGAAAAAGTTCTGGCTTAAAAATCACTCTGATTTTATAGTCTTTAGTTTAGAACACAAAGCTGGCCTTAGTGATACAATCTGCGCAATTTCCATGGGCTTAAACTATAAATAAAGTTACATGTAAAGAACAAGAAGAAAAACAAGTCATTTATAATGGTTCACCAATAGGCCAGATTAGCTGGCATGCTTCAGGTACTTTACACTGCTCCAGTGATGCAAACCAGCCACAAACCTGGCTTGAGTTAAGCCAGACCTGCAGCTGGTTTGCATTTCCAGAGCACTGAAGAGCAGCTGGAACACTCTGGTGAACCCAGCCCACTCTCAGAAAATGTGTATCAGCAAATACTGTCTTTATTGAGAACAGGAGAAACATCTGAAAAAGACTTCCCAAATGGAGAAAAGCAAATCCAGTACTCTGTCTCAACCCTCTTTGATTATCAACTGAATTTTGGTAAGGCAATTATTTAAAAAAGTTCTGTTGCTATTGCTAAAACCAGAGAAAGACTGTCTGCACTGGACTCTGGGTCTGAAGACATCATTTACCATATGTTTCCAGGGATAGAGGTGAGACAACATCAAAGCAGATCAGGCTACTGGTCACCAAAAAAACCTTCAAGTATACACCATACTGCTTGTGGCAGTGTAGGTTTTACATGCAGCCTCAGATAAAAATCTATAGCTGCTATTTACAGTTCTTGCAAAAGGGTGTACCAGGGACAGCATGCAAGTCAATACCTCCACAACAAACTCAATTCAATCATTAGCTCTTTTGTCACTGCACAGATGAGCAAAAGAGGAGCAAACCAAGGTGTCACAGTGGTAAATGACCTGTCCAAAATCCCTCACAAGGGTATAAACAATTGCCAATCTTGATTCCAGATTACATTAGTATCAAAACATTTCTGATGGAAACCACCCTGAGAGAACAAGCAGGTGCTAAGTATAAACAAGCCATGACACTCTAGGCTGCTTATGTGAAGCAGAGAAACCAGCAGATAACACATTGCCACTATTATGGTTTCTCTATTCAAGAAAGAATAGAGGGTCAGGGAAAAGGTTATATGAACTAATGCTTATCCCATAAACTGCAGCAGTCTTCTCACAGAATGGAGCTACAGGGTTTTAACTGCCTTCACTTGCAGCTCACCATGGTATGTGCAACTGGGGAAGATCACAGAAATCACAATCCCAGTTGGCAGGGATCCACAAGGATCATTGCGCTCAACTCTTAATGGTGTGTACGGGGATCGACCTCATCACCTTTGCGTTATTAGCACCATGTGTAACCAATTGATGATGTGAAGCCAAGAGAACCCCAAGGAAATTTGGCTATTTATGCTCCAATAGGTAGGATGACAAAGACAGGACACGAAGATATCTGAGAAAATGAACAAAGACTGAGGATAAGATATTTACCGTGTACTTTTTACTGGCCTGTTACTTTAATACAAATGAGGGAAAAGGCAGAGGTGGAAAGGAAGGCGGGACACGGTGTGCCAAAAAACAGATGGGGATTGAAAGCAAACCAGTACTTTATCTAAGAGACCAAACCTCTCGGCAGCTCAATAACCAACAGCCTAGCAAGGCCAGCAGGTAAAATAAGGGAAAAGACGGTAGAAAAACTTGTCAGAAGTTTGCATTTGCCTTCATTCCTCCTCTAGCAATGGATATCATAATTGAACCTAATAAATACTGTAATAAATCCAGAACCTTTTTGCTTTAGGCTTGGGGGTGGGGGGTTAGGGTGTGAAGGGGGACATGGGGATTAAGTGCTGACATTATATTGACTACTTTCCATCTTACTTTGTTTTTGTGCTCCTAAGACAGCCAAGAACAAATCACCATTCAATGGACGCTAACACTCGAACTGCAGGGAGAAGATCCCAGTCAATTTACTCCTGCAGTGGGTCACATTGTCCTTTACATCACATCTACAAAGTCTAGTTTATCCTTAACTACTCCGTTCCAAGTATACCCATATGTGTATGTGCATCTACAGTAGCTATGTTTGCATAGCTGCACTACATCCACGTGACATAGTGGTGGTGAATGATTCCTTTTTTAAAAGGTTTGTTTGCCCCTATGTGAGGACATAAAAGCAGTCCTTTACAATTATTTCCAATTCAAAAGCTACTGTAAATGAGGTCTCAGAAAGAAGAGTGACAAGTCCAAGACACAATGCTAGAAAAAGGTCAACAGCTTACCCCACTGTCACTTTGCAGACTTTTGCTGGCATGCACCTGAATTACACAAGTAGCAGCCCCTTCACCTCTTGTGGAGTGAGTTCCTGATGTTCAGCATGATACATACCAGCTAACCAATAGCGCAAAGAGCTGCAAAGCATAATCTGCATTCGGTTTCCTTTAGAGAACGTAATTTGGCATTCTGTGTGCATGTCAGGCAATTAAAGAAGGCAGCACAAGCCTGAGTGTTATAGCCCTGTTAATTTACTAATGCAGAGTCTCGCGTACATCTGGCACATGTCACTTCTTTTCTCCTGGAAATGAAGGTGGTTTTCCAGGAGACTAGAGGGCAGCTGAAGCATTTGTTTCCTGCCTGATGCTTCAAAACATTATGCCTGAAGTTCCTCATGCCAGCCTTGAGTCTGCCTAACTTAAGTCTGCTGATTTAATCCCATGGTTTCAATTCTGCATCTCAGCATGGTGTTTAACTCGAGAGTCCTGGCCCTAGCTACTTGGCTATGTCACCCTTAGCTGTAGTACTTACAGCCATTAATTCTGCCTCTTGCTATAACTGAGGTGATGGCATTCCCTAATCAATCAGATCTACGAAATGAAAAATCACCCTCTGTAGACCTGCCTTGCTGAAGTCTTTCCCTGATCAAGACAGCTCATAAAGATGTACTTTTCAGGAAAACAGACATAACTCTTCAAAGGATATATATGAATATTCACTGTCATAGCCTCCACTCCCTTCAACTGGCATTAATCTAAGGCATAACCAGTGGGCAGCAAGGCCTCTACAAAGTGAACCTTTAAATCATTCCTGCAAGGAAAGAACAATAACAGCAAGCATAACTCTTGCAAACATGAGGTAGCTTATATGTTTGAGGACTTTGTTCAAACCTACATAAAGCTCTCCTCTTCTGTGGAAAAAGTAACTGCCTCAAGCAGAAGACTCCTTACCTCCATCACTGATAAGGACACCATCCATGCCGAAACAGCAAGGAGATTCTTTACATTTTTACGAATCAGGTAAAGAAAGGATAGGTATTGCTTCTTGTGCAGAAAAGGGCATGACCAGAGAACTTGTAGCACAGTGTGTCAGCAGAAGGTCCAGCCATAGGCAGCAGTGACCTCAGACTAAGCCAAATCGAGCTGGATAAAGTGGATTTTGGTTCCCAAACAGTTTTCACAAAATGCATTAAATTCTCATCTAATCTACTCTCCAGCCAACAGAGAAGCCCACAGGAATGGAAAAGAAAAGGCAAGTAAAAACTGTCCTCTTTCAAAGCTATCGACCCTTACCTTTTGCAGTCCCATGAAACCTCAAGAATGTGAGAAAAGTCTTAATGTGGCTGATGAGCCCAAGACATCCTTTGGAAGCACGATACATGAAACCCCAAGCATTTTGTAAAATATTCTGCTAGTTTTTAATGTAAAGAAAAAAAAAAAAAACAATTCACAGCAGCAGAAGAGTTCAAACACTATCTTGCATCTATATATTCCCATAGCAAATAACCACAACACACTTCCTTATCATGAAAATTACTGGCTATCTGGAGCCTGTAAGAACATGTGAAGATGTGGGAATTTGTAGATTTGTTTTGGATACTATTGGGCCTTCTTATACATTTTGCTCTAACTTCCCTACATTGTCTTTAAGAACCTTGAACAAAATCAGTCATATTTGCCCCATTAGGAAACAGCAGCAACCAAATAGTACTTCATATGTTGTCATTCATAAATGCAAAAGAATTACACATAAATGCAAAGAAACCCAGTAAGATCTCCCATGTGGGCAGTTCTTATTAGATAAGCTCCTTCTTATATATACTTTATCTGTTGTTCTTTGGACTGTATTTGGTAGTGACCCAGGGTCTGATGAATCTCAACGTTTGACATTTTCCAGGATCATGTCCTGGAAGAGATGACAGTATACTCTTGTCAAGTTGACAGATGGCACAGAACTGGGTTAAACACCCCAGAGCAGGGCTGCCATCCAGGGGGGCCTACACAGGCAAGAGGAAGGGGTTAATGAAAACCTGTGAAACGCACAAGACTAATTTTTAAGTCCAACATGTGAGAAGGATGAACCCATTGAAAAGATACATTGTGACCTGACTGGCTAGGGAACCTCTCTGTGGAGGGGGACTTGGAGATGTGGGCAGACACATCAGCAGGACTTGACTGAGTCAGCAGGATGCCCTGGCACCAAAGTTGCTATCAGCACCCTGTGCTCTGTTAACAGAGGTGTAGTCTGCAGATAGAGGGAGGTCATTAGATCCTTCTACTCAAAACTCAGACCACATCAAATACTCTGTATACAAGACAGACACAGACTTTGTTCAGTTTTACAAAATTCCGATTAGCCCGTTCCACTTGCCTGCCTAGGTCCCACTGGGTGGCAGCATTGGCCTTGACTGCATTGAGCACTTTCTCCAATTCTGTCTTCTGTAGATCTTAGGACTGTGCACTCCCACTGCTGCCTCCAGGTATTGATAACAGTTGTTGAACATGACTGGTCACAATACAGACTCTTGCAGTCCCTTGGTGACCTCCAAGCAGAGTACAACCCATTAACCATGGCCCACTGAGTCTGACCATTCAACTGGCTTTTTATTTTGCTGGGTGAGATCATGCCTAAAGACTTGTTAAAGTCAAGGTAAATGACATTCACTGCTCTTCTCTAGATTACAGATCCTGTCGATTTATCACAGAAGTCTGCTGGGTTGATGCCACTTCAGGTGGGACCTCACCAGAGTGGAGTAGAGAGACAGCATCACCTTCCTTGACCTGCTGGCCATGCTGTTTTTGAGAAAGCCCATGATCCTGCTGGCTCCCATGAAGCCTCTCATCCAGGAACATCCCCCAAATCCTTCTCAGCATGGCTGCTTTCAATCCATTTATCTCTCAGCCTGTACTGATACCTGAAGTTGTCCCAACACAAGTACAGCACTTTGCATTAATAAAGAATACACTGACATCCACTAGCCTGGTGTCCAGGATCTGTACCCTGCTAATCTTTTTCTTCATTTCCTTCAGGATCCTAAACAGCAGCCATTTATACCATGGTTGTCACAGCCAATACTATCTTTGGTATCACCTCTTCAATTAGTTCTTCCTTGGAAGTGAGTCACAGGTCTGGGTGTGTCAACGCCAGTTCACCCATCCAGTACCAGTATCAAACAGTTATCCCAAACACCATTCAGAAGCCTTCCACCATTCATCCCATATATCGCCCTTCCAGAAGACATCAGGGTTCCCATGACCAGCTCATCCTGTGACAAAGATTCCCTTCAGCTGTTTAGAGAAGTCTTAGTCTACTTCCACACCTAGATCAGGGGACTGTACTATGCTATTTTACTTTTTTCAATTGATCAAGCCAGTGACCTTTAGCTGTTCAAGTGATTTCCTAGTCTGAACACTTAGCTTTCAGTTTTTTTGTGTAGGCACAGAATTATTTGCTCTCCCAAAAACTATGGCAAATTTCTAAATAGATGGTTTTCTCTTTTCTCTCATTAAGGATCCTTCTGGCCTTCAAGCACTCACAGTCATATCTCTGCTTCCTAAGTTCTGCCCAGTCATATGTGCCAGTGTTTCCCAGTGCCAGTCCTGGTGCTAGATGTGTCCTGAGACAATGACAAGATTGACATCCACACCAGCAACATGTGCCTGCCCCTTTGTCACCATTACCATCCGGGCCTGCATGCACACTGCCACTAAAACCCCAACTTCACATGCACATGTCATACAGGCAGGGAAATCTATATTGAGACCACTTTCAAGAAGACTGCCCTCGACCCAGTGAAAGAGAATTTAATGATTCAGAGACCCTTGGGAAACCACCCTTATTAACAAAGGGTCCAGAAAGGCTGGACATACTTTTAAGATGGAAATCTTAAAGGTGCAGGAGGAGGCCATCACTATGTAACAAAAGACAAGATAGCAGGGAAGAAGATCATCCTGGCCGGACAGGGAGCTTTTGCTGGAACTCAGGGGAAAAAATGAGAGTTTATGACCTTTGGAAGAAGGGGCAGCAAACTCAGGAAGAGTACAAGAATCATGTAGAGAGAAAATTAGAAAGGCGAAAACTCAGCTAGAACTCAATCTGGCTACTGCTGTGAAATATAATAAATAGTGTTTTTATAAATACATTAACAACAAAAAGGAAGGCCAAGGAAAATCTCCATCCTTTATTGGATGCTGAGGGGAACATTGTAACCAAGGCTGAGGATAAGGCTGACAATACCCTCTTTGCCTCAGTCCTTAACAGAAGGACTCGTTTTCTTCAGGACAGCCAGTCCTTGAGCTGGTAGGCAGGGACAGGGGCAAGAACAGGAGAACAAGAGTCCCTGCAATCCAGGAAGAAGCAGTGATCTGCTGTGCCACTGAGACACTCACAGCTCCATGGGGCTGATGGGACCCATCTGAGGGAGCTGAGGGAGCTGCTGGATGAGCTCACCAAGCCCCTCTCAACCATTTATCATCAGTCCTGCTTAACTGAGGCTGTCCCAGATGACTGGAGGTTGGCCAATGTTACAAGAAGGGTTGGAAGGAGGATTTGGACAACTACAGACCTGTCAATCTGACCTTGGTGGTGGGCAAGGTAATGGAACAGATTGTCTCAAGTGCAATCACAACAGCATAGACAGCACAACCAGGGGTTGGCCCCAACCAGCATAGATAAAGGAAAGGGTGGTCCTGCTTGACCTACCTGGTCTCCTTTTATAACCTGGTGGATGAAGGAAAGGCTGTGGATATTGCCTACCTGGACTTCTGTAAAGCCTTTCAGTCTCCCACAGCATTCTCTTGGAAAGTCTGGCTTTGTGCTATGGTTCAGCTGACAAGGTGTGTTTGATTAAAGGCTGGACTCATTGATCCTGAAGATATTTTTCAACCTTAATGAGTCTATGATTTTATAGAATTCTTCTTCCTTCTTAAAATGCCACATGATTAAATTTGGTAGATGGACGCTTCCTTTAGCACACTTAAATGCCTTAGAAGTTTTGCTTATGAAATACCAATGGTCTAAAAACCTGCAATATTAGTTGCCAAAAAAAGTGCATGAAAGAGCATATAGGACAGAGAGAGACCCTGTGGCCAACAATGTGGTATATCGACAAATGTATAAAAATGTCATAAAAAGAAGTTTCTTTAAGCCTAAAAGTGTAAAAATTGAATTCACTGATGCTTATATGACAGCAATTTCTTTGACTCAAATTAACCAGCTGTTTTATCTTGTATTTTCAGTTATTGACAATATATTCACATCAGATTAGCAGATTGACCTTTTTTCTTTTCTTCAAGTGACTGTAAGGTTAGCCTTTTGGACTTTTGAAGTGGTTGGCCAGATGCTTTCAAAAGGAAGTTAAAGTATGTGAGTTTCAATCTCATTAAAAAGGCCTTTTTTTTAAACAAACTTTCCTTTTGTTCATATCAGCACTTACTTTTTTAAAAGACCCCAAGAGAGAGTTCCAGTCTATAGATCACTTGTCCTGAAGAAAGCTCTGTTAACTATTTATAGATCATGTCCTTTTGTACTGAACTAGATCAAGCAATTTATTCAGTGCATGACTGCAGGAGAGAAATTCATTTGCTCTAAGTGTCATCAAGGCAGCCTTTTACCTGCTATGAACAAGACCAGATGAGCTGAATTGCTGGGCTTTTACTTCAAATGAACATTTTGACATTGTGTGGGGTGCCATCATAACTTTCAAGTTTTCAAAGTATTAAGCACATTCACAGAATGGGCAGTCCTCAATCACAAGAGCAGCAAATAGCACATAACCACTAGAATAAATCAAACACATGTGCACACATTGAAATTATCTCTCTTTTCTTTAAAGTAGCACTTATAGATGCAAATTACCATTAGCTGCTTTGGTAGATCTCACTTTAGAAATAGGAGCATGCCAGCATAGAGACCAAGGAAAAGAGCACACAACAGGCATCAGCTCCTCAGCTTAACAACAACAGAATCAAAACAAAAGGAGGGAGAGAAGTGATGGCCTTCATCACCTCTAATCAGCAAGGGCTTTCTTCGAGCATTCACTAGGGAAGTGATCCTCTTTGCAAAACCTGGTAGAGAGGCTGTATGTAACAAAAACACTTCACCGCAGCAAATGCTTTGTTTTACTCTTTCAGTTTTCCTTGTGGAGTCATTATTAAAATGACATTTCATACTTGTAACCTGCCCACTAAGGCTACAAAAAAGGGGGGGGGGGGGGGGGGGGGGGGCAGAATAAAAAATACATCAAGAAAATAAAACAGAGATTAAAAATAATTGACATCTGCTAGCAACAGCTTCAGACACAAAAAGTACAGCTGGTTTGGGGAGTATGGGTGTCTATTGTTATTGGATCAGTGTGGAAAAGAAGAAGGAAACATGACTTGCTTTCCTTTTCACTTTGTTCTACAGAGACAAATGCCCTGGCTCTGCCCAGCTAAATATACTCCAACCTAGCTACAGATACTGCTCCTAGACAGCTGGGAAACCATCCAGGTGGTTCAAACAGTATTGCTATCATGTGCATACTGGGCACCTTGAAAGCTGCACTGCGCTCAGCTTTCCTTGTTTGATAGGATAATCTGCTGAGGACATTCTCGTTTTCTGTCTTGGAAGGGGGTTTAGCACAGGGACCAATCACAGGATCTGGGTGAGCATTATGCGGAGAGCTCAAACACATCGATTAATAGATTGTGGTAAGGTAGACAGAGCTGGTTCAGCAGCTATCGAGTCGTGATTCATGTCTATATACTGAAATCATTAAGCAAGCCTGATTCCAAATGACTTTGAGCTGCCAAGTTTCCATTCTTTCACTTCAGAGGCACAGAGATCCCAAGCCCTATCCCACTTGACAGTATAAATTCTCAAAGAGCAGAATGACATTATCATACCAAAGTGCCACTACAAAACACAACAGACTAAAACTCATACTACCCTTTTAGAAAAACCACATTTTGGAATATAAGTATTCACCTAATACATATATACATTTAGTGAATATTCATTTGATTCAGTGAAAGCTATATAATAAGCATATGCAAGCTGAGACAGATTTTACTTTTTTTTTAAATAGACTATACTACCAGAAGCTGGATCTCAAGCTTAGAGTCAAGAATTAATGAATTAATGCACTGATTGCCAATGTGCTACTGACAAGATTTGTGTAAGCCTCAAGTCTCTAATTTTTGTTTTCATAACTAGGAGTGGGGTGGGAAATAATACCGGCCAGCAAGGAGCTCCCAGTACTACTACCCAGATATCAAAAACAGGTTCCTACTGGTTCCTTTCTACCTCCTTTCTAAACTGAACATTATGCATTAGGTAGACTTCCATGTCTGATCTAAACAAAACATACTTCAGCAATCTGAAGAGCATTTGTAATCCTGAGGATCATATACATCAGTTGAGGAGTGTTCTATTTCACACACCATTTACAACTTGGTACAGAGATCCAACAAAATCAGCAGGCATCAAAACAGCTAAAGAGAAAGAAAAGCACCACTTGATTAAATTTGGAAGTTGTAGTCCACCTCAGCCTAGTTATGTAGGGTGGATGCTCAGACTGGAAAGTCTGACACTGATTTAAATTACTTTTCCCATTGTACTACCATGGCAGCAAGTCTATATTCTCTTTGAATTAGTAAACAGCTAGAATAAACAACAGTTAAAAAAACATAAAAGAAAAACAAGTCTTCGATTTGACATTGTGTAGTGACAAGAAGAAAGTACAGTGGACAACTGGGTATGGATTTCATCCAGCAGTTCCAACCTGCTGCTCTCAGCTGTCACAACAGGATATAGGTCAACACCAGTCTTTTGGATATACCCAGTTGAAGGTTATTCACCACTTCAACTACAAGCTTGACATGCAAAATATTTGCTGTTGCATATCTTCCCCAAACTGTCTCAGATGGTTCAGAACAATAAGCGTATCATAGAATCAAACCTGATTCTTTCAAAAGCCAAATCTCTTTTGATCTCATCTGCAATGTCCTTTGATCGAATGGCCAAAAAGATCACTTCTGTATGCTCTACCAAGTATTTGGATTAAGGCAAACAATAAAATTGTAACAGACAGAACAGCTCTAATGTTTCTCAACTACAAGAAAAAGTGTTTATAGGAGACCTTTTCTTTGAGCCAGGAGATAATAAGCAGACTTTCATTTTAGAAATAAAAATAAGCATTGAGGAAGAGTCTAGATGCAATAAAAAGTACCTATCAATCTATTCCCATTGTTTGGTTGCTTTTGAGGCTTAATGACTTTAAAACCAAAGCAAGTGTTTTAATCAGATAACTTTTCAGAAGCTGGTGAGAAGTAACAGCATCATGAAGTCTTTACCAAATCCATTCCATCATTTCCTGCTCCCCAACCACACACTTGAATCATCTCTCTTGGGCATATTTGACCAATACCAAGACAAAAAAACCCTCATTTTTATCAAAACACACCAGCCATCTTGCAGGGAAAAGAAAAAACTTTAAGGAATTAGTAGTAGCAGTAAGTAAGCATATTCCCTCTTTAGAAACCCCTCCTCTAGCTTTAAAATAAATGCAGAATAGGGAGTAAGAATGTCACCACTCTAGATGTGTCAGTGATAAATAGAAAAGGGAAGAACACAGACCAGTGCACAGGGGATAAGGATGCAAAGCTGACACAGCAGGTAAAAGATGAAATATCACAAGAGTCATAAGCCACTTACACAAAAGAGAAAATGCAAAAAAGTTTTAAAGTGTTTCCATGTGCAGAACAAATCAGGTCATGTAGCAATGTAAAAAAGATGTTTGCATCTAATGCTATTTACCTTAGAAGTTAATGGGACTGCATTGTTTATGTTAACAAACTGATCACCATGAATTCACTCAAAAGGCATATAAGTAATGTGTGTGAACAGATACCTCTTCAAATTCAGTATTTCCTCATGGTTCCAGCTACTTACATTTAAATAGGCAACAGTGGCTTGCCACTGACTTTTACTGGGGTAAATTCAAATCCACCATGCTAACAAAACCAGCTAAATAAGAAACAGTATTTTCTTTTTAAGAGCCATATCAATTAAATTTGAGTTCTCTTTCATGTTTTACATTGAACAATTCTAATTACATTTTTAGTACATAAAAGTTGATATGGAAACTGTTCCACAAGTTGTTTGGAACATTCAGTTTTCCGATCTGCGTAAATGTAGGGGAAAAAGTGAAGCGCACACCCTGAAATAATTTGGCATTAGAGACAGATTACCTACATCCTTTACCATTAAACAAAGACAATTTCCTTCACAGAGAAACCTCATGAAGTGATTATGATACTGCAGCTACAAAATTGCAGTCAACACCTGCTAAACAACCTCTTTATTTTAATCACCTATAAATATTCAGACTTTGGACAAATCAAAAATACATGTCTTTTAAACAGCTGTCAAAAAGAGCAGAGTAAGTTTCACACTGACCAAAATAAAACATTCAATCACCACACATTAAGCTGCATATTTACTACAACACTGATATTATGGAGATATGATTTAGATATCAATTAGATGTTAGATTGGCAGAAAATACACAGAAAATACCCAACAACCATGACTCTGCTTCTCAGGCAGCAACAGAAGGGGCATCCTGACACTACCGTAGCCTTTGCTGGTTTAAATACCATGGGAAATGTATAGATTTCTTTTTAGATTTTGTCACAAAAAGCTTATCTTTCATAGAATTGTACTATGATGCTATCTCTAAAAATATTTTGGGACCTTTCAGAAACTCCAGTAATATTTCTTAACCTGATTTTCTATCAACTTTTCTAAAAACTTAGAAGACAAGACAGAATTTTTCATTCTTGAAGCCATCATTTCATATTCTCCAGGGTAGCTGTAAAACATCAATGGGATAGGAAACTGTGGGAGGTTTATCTGTGGGTCCTCACACTTCCATATGTAAAGTCCTAGACATCACAACACTTTCCCACTTTCTCCCAGCACTTTTAAATGAGGGCTCAATTCCTGAGCCCAGTGAACCTGTCTGGGCTCTAAAACACATTGCAGAAAACATCCTCTGTAAGAGATGGGGACCCTTGTACACTTGTATAGACTCCACTATCCCAGTCATTTAAAGTGGTCCTTGTGCAAGAACACAGAGATGCTCCATTCAGGGATGAAAGAACCAAGAAAAGCTCCATAAGAGAAATTCCTCCTTCTCTTAAGAGAGACTGGAAAAGAGCTCGATGCAAGGAATATAATGATTCTGAAGTAATTTTGCTCCCTTACTCACACTAAACTTTTCCAGGGCATCCCTGCTTTTAAGGGGCTAAGTCAGTCCAAATCACACACCTCTTACTACACAAGGACAGTATATCCATACAGTGTAGAAGCAATTGCACTTTACCTCCAATGACTGGATATGGGGGAGCAATCAGCTGATCTCAATTTATACCAAGAAGTGTGAAACTCTTTCTCACTAAGAAACAAGATTTAATTTTGACATTATAACAGCAAATAGTTGGAAGCATCACAGAAACTGAACAGACCACATTAAAGATTTTGCTCCATACAAGTTTTAACCCAGAAACTAAGAGAAAATATAACTGCACAAGGCACCCTTTGAGATCCAGGCCTTCAGAAGCTGCACCTAAAATTCAGAGAATCAATGTAGCTGAAAATTGAAAATTTAGGAAATGGTCAATGAAATAAAGCAAAAAGAATTTCCTAATATTTTTTAATAGCTTGAAAGGTTATATGCAAGTAGATCAGCAGGAAATATAATATAGTGCAAATAGCAGGCAAAATGAAAAAATTAAGAAGACAAAAAGTATTTAAAAGGTAAATAACATTTAAAAAAAATCCAAAGCAAATTGCAAACTTTGGGGAAAATGCTCAGTAACATTAAAAGAAAACACCAGCAAATGAAAAATGAATTCTGGATTTAATAAAATAACTACTGTATAACAAGGTCAAAAAGGCAAGGGACACAATTTCAGAGCAGGGAAATCATAGTCCCTGTCTATAGGGAGGCCCTACTGAGAAAATCATCTTAACAAAGCTAACTTCACACATTAGAAAAATCAAACAGATCATAAGTGGTAGGGAGAGGGCTATAAAGAGCTTGGTTCCATCGCGTGTCTATAATTCAAGGCCTCATTATTCAAAAGGTGGTGAGGAATCAAGAACAACAGAGACAGAGCAACAAGGACTGAAGAGAGCCTGAATACACTGCTATGAAAAACAGCAAAATGTTGAAAGAGACAAACCTCCAAATTATTAGTGACAGAACTACATCACATCACAACATCACACTTGCTTCCCTCCAGCACCACTGTGTCCAATGGTTTGACTTACAGCTGAACTTTAGCAAACAAAGGACAGTCAGAAATAATAAGTTCCAAAATCTCCTACAGGTGTAATCATCATAGCTCTTGACTGGTGCTAGTAGTATGGCAGAATTATGGGGAAAAAATTAGGATTCTCCAGGAAGAAATTTTTAAGCCAATGAACAACAAATCTCCCTCAAGAACAAATGCCTCCTCCAGCCCCTACTCAGGACTTCACTACAAGCTGTGGGAAAAAGACTCAAGAAAGAAGGTAGCACTGTCCCTTCAGATTTTTCTCGGTGGTCTTTCCTGAGCACAAGGACACTGATAGTTTACAGAACTACTGCTGCTCTGTGAGAGAATGAGATGACCTTGAGATCTGAGAGACAGGGATCTGGCTCCATAACCTTCTGCATGGAGTGGGATACAGCAGAGGACAGCCAGGGAACATGATAACACCAGGTCCTGATTATTCTCCAAGTACCTTCATAACAGAACTGTACATCAGCCTAATGCACAGTTTTGGAAAATAGGCTTTCCTTTTTCCTAAGACATTATTAACAGCATTTAGCATGCTTACAAACAGGTAAAATTTTGCCCTAATAATAATTTTAGTTTATCCTGTATTCTAGGAACTTTCAGAGTTTAGCTGCAGAACCAAGTAAGGAACTGTGTCTGTAAACACTCCTTTAAGCAAGCCAGTTAACCTAGCATTGCGTATACAGAGTCAGCAGACATGAATGGAAGGTTTTCTTGACTTCAAATATTTTAAATAAAATTGTTATCTGGAGCTAAGCAATGTTGAATGATGCTAGCACATTATTTTAACTTTTGAAAAAATCCAATAAGCTCGTGTGAATGCCACAGAAAAACACTCAATACTACAAGAAATATTAGAAAGCTACTCCTTGGAAATGAATCATAGGCACAATGCACAAGCAAGCCCTAGTTTTCATCAGGCCATTAAATACATGTAATTTTCAACTTGCCACCACTTGCACCTCCCATAACAATTATTCTCAATTTATTTTCATCTGTTCCACAAAAAATGATTGCTCCTGCTTTACCTAATCCTCCACTTACATCAATCCTATTGTTCGTTTCCTTCCCTTTCATCTTCTCCACATTAATTCCCCACATCGCTTTTGATCTAGCTTTTTGTTTCCTTTTTTCCCCTACAGATTCTTCCTGATGAAGAATTTACAGCCCTAATGTTCATCTGACATGTATGGTGATATTTTATTGATTCACTACACTGTCTATTAGTTCTGTATAATGAATAGCATTATACAAAACACATGATGGGTTGCCTTTGCCTATATCCTGGATTTAAAAAAATCAATTTAACCGAACTTGAGAAATGCCCCATTTTATCAGTAAATATTCATATTTTATTATAACTGGAGCAGCATATGCAAGGAGCAGCCAGAGAAAACAAACATTTCCTCCTCATAGTCCAAAGAGTTACACTTTGCCGTAGTGGCAAGCCAAGTAAATAGAATAATTGCAATTTTCACTGCTGCTAAATAAGAAATAGAAAACCTCTCCAGGAACTGTTCTGCATGGCTGTAATAAATGCCCACAGAAACAAGCTAACCTACATTATTCATTCCCCTACAGAAAGGATGGTCTTTTTAGTACTGGGAAGATGTCAAGAAGTGGAACGGCTGATTTTAGCTGATATAAACCATAAGTTATATTTTAAATAGATGCTATATTCAATTTTTAAGAGGGAAAAATGGCATTTTAGTTCAGGCAACTCTTAAAACTTAACGCTGAACAAGTGTTCCACGTTCAGAGATTAATAGCAATACCCAAGTATATAAACCACTCAAAAAATTATTTTACTTAGCACACTGTACTTACGGCAAGACCACAAAACCTAAGCTAAACTTTGTGTTTACTCAGTTGTGTCAAAACCAGTCACTGGGCAAAATCTCTGAGCAGTCCCAGAAGTAGATGTCAGGCCAAGGCTCTGTTTCTTCCAGCCTCGCAGCCCCATGGCCGTCCTGTCATGCATTCCTCCTCAGGCATTTGTACTCTGGCCTCAAGAATCTGGTGTTCCTCACTGCACCAGTAAAGCTCAAACAAAAGGTTTTCATCGCTTCCTACTACACAAAACTGGGTGAGTGGCTGCTGGCTCCCATGCTGAACTCAACACTAGTAGTGTTTGTTAGTCTCATGGAGGCTTGTACAGGAGCAGCCAAGCTGTTGTTTGTCTACAGCAATAGGTAGGAGAGGGATTCCAGCACTTCAGCCCAGGCATGATACTGGAAACTCAGATATACTCAATCCATATGATTATGAATCCATTATGATTATGGATTCATGATCATATGGATTACTGAATCCATAATCCGCGATGTTGATGAAGACCACCCAGGAATGAAAGATCAACATAGCATCTGCATACAACAGAGAAGTGCAAACAACTTTGGTTGTTGGAACAGCTTATTTCTTCTACAGAAGAACAACACTTGTTCTTTAGTTTGCACAGTGAATCATCTGTTATGTTCATCAATACATGGTTAAAGCAATACTGGACTAATTTAGAGAACGAAGCTACACCATCCTCCTTCTGCCCCCACTACAGGCTAGGGACAGTCAAACACTCTTTAAGGAAAACTGAAGAATACATTTATAAGGGAAAAGCATCCAAAAACACAGGGTTTACGACTCCTTCCTTCTCTTTTACCTGCAATGGTTATTTTCATGAAAACAGAGCCTTTGCCCTTAGGCCATACACATCACCTCTCCTCATAAAATGAACACTTCATGTCTGCCTGATGAGGACTTGGCAGTGGCAGCGTTTACCTAGGTAAAACTGACCACAGCATGACTGTTGCTTAACCTCTGGTTTAGTGTTTTGTAGGCATCCTAACAGGAAAGCTTTGGTGAAAGACTGGAGAAACAGTAACTTTAATGGGCAAACCTCAACAATGTCTGTTGTCTTTCTAGTCAATAGATGGTAGAGTGGACAACTTAATCAGTAAAATCAGAGATACTTAGAAAACAGTAACTTAACAGTAAAAATCCTTCAGCACAGACAACTGAGGTGGACAAAAAAAGCCTATTTTTTCTGCTCTTAAAATTACCCAGGAAACAAAACCTGTCTACCTATCTACACCAATTTGCAAAGCAATCATACACATGACTGCCAGCTATGAAGTCTGACACACACAGACACCTCTGACAGTTCACAGGTGAAGTGTCTAGGAAAGGTCAAAACATCTAAACCAAACAACAAGACCAGCTGTCAAAGCCCTAAATGCATAATGAAATGCTGAAATTCTAACACTGAATTTTTATAACTACATGAAGATGACATAATAAGAAAATCCGGTATATTTTATGAATTTATTTTTTCAGCATCTCAAAAAAATTTCTGCACGTTCCTGAATAATCATTCTAGGAAAACTGAATTTAGACAAGTTCATTCTGCAACAACACACTCCATGAGCTGGAGAATCCATCATTGGGATTTAGTGCTAGCTCCTGCTCCCTACAATGAATGATCTCTACATATTCTACTAAAATAGCTAAAAACATGAGGTTTTTTTAAAGTTGTGCAAGACTTCTATGTAGCATTACAGCAACAGTTGACTACAAAATAATCAAAGCTTGTTAACATAGATATAAACTGTAATTACCTGACTGTACACTGATCTTCACTGTGGGGAGTTTCCTTGTTATAACCACAACAAAGGTGATGTGTAATGATAGTAATGGCAAGTAGGACTGGGAAAAACTAATATTCAGAATGAGCAAAAAGAATCACTCAAAATCACTGGAGCTTGGTGAACTTTCTGTCCAAGAAAATGTCCAAAAAAAGAAAAAAATTAAGCTTACAGGTCTTCTCTTTGTTAATAACTGCAACATCTGATTATTTTGTAGCTTTGCACATCTTTTAACAAAAATCTACTGTCTTCCTACCCATGGACTCGGGATTGTTCAGATTGAATTAGCACTGATGCCATTAAGAGTGAGGCACCGGGCACTGATATTCTCTGAAAGAATTTCACCCATATCACAATGAAAACTTTTCATATATTTTTCTTCAGCACAGCCAGATAATGTAAAACAAAGGAGGGATCTCTCTTTTCAAATTCTCCAATTCCTTCAAAGTATCAAGCCATTACACTACTTGCTACACAGAAAAAAAAAAAAATCACAATATAGATACATTAGCATTACATTTCATATCAACTATGTGCCAATTTTTTCATCTTCATCCATTTTATTTCCAGACAAAAGATAGCAGAACTCTCATAAAAGTGATAAAAATTAAATATACTTTCAGTATAGGCACACATTCTGTATCTGTACTCTTGATGAATAATTCAGTTAATAAAGCTCAAAATTGCAAAATCCTCCTTACCATTATGTTGTATAGAAAGGAACCTTACATCTTCAGAAGCAGAGAAATACTGAATAAAGCAGCTCAACTAGACAGAAAAGAGTTTGGAAGTACTTTGCTCACCTAGTTAATCAAGTCATGGATTTGGAGAAGGTTAAAATGGAGTAATGTCAACAGGAGCCCTGGTTTAACTGCTTTTACTTTATCCGTTCCTGCAACTTTGACATGTAAGGAAATGTGGACTATATGGAATTAATCAATCCTTTTATGTGATTCCAAATAGTCATAATTCCACACTTATTTACTGATGCCTTTTCTTTTCCCCTGCAGTGATCCTGCTTTATAATACCCCTAAAAATGAAATCTACATTTTATTCATTGTAGGATCAGAGCCACACATGCTTGAATTGAGACTTGGAACAACACTTGCCTAATGGGACATAAGGTATCTAAGTTAGTTTCCCTTAAAATATAGGCAATCACAAAACCCTAGTGGTAGTTTTAGGAGAAAATATTTTAAGGTCTTACAAGTTCTTGACAGAATTGCAACAATTACAGGCATAATAAAAGACAGTGCTCCTACTTGGAGTATATCTTTACTCCCAGATCTCCTAAAAATATGCTTCTGTTATTTTGGCAGCCAATACTTAAAGAGTAACTTTGACAGTTAGATGACCATTTCCAGTGGTGAAGTCTGCCAGTCCTCCTCGCCTCCAGAAACTTCAAAATATTTTCTCCATTGTTAAGATTCCAAAGGCTTAAGATCTGTCTGAATGAGGCCACAGCACTGTTACCATCCCACTAATCCAGTTTCTCAGTGCAAAATCCATTTGCCAGCTTCTGGCATATATAGTTCATGGTCAGATCTCTGTCCTTGAAAAAGTATCCCTTGCCTTTTCTTCAATTTATGACTGTGCCATTTACATAGGTGCTGCTTGCTGCTGCTGTGTTGTTGATCGTGTTAAGAGCCCACTTTTCCACAAAAAGTTTCTGACACTTGATAAAGACAGTGTAGTATCCTTCAACCCAAACCAGATAAAGCTGCCTTTCTGAACCAGCTTAAACCATGTTCTCTTCAAAAAGCTGCCTACCTCCCTAACGTAAAAAGCTGGCAGTGGTCATTACACGTTCACTATGGTTTCAGCCCTCAATGATGAAAAGAAACTGCAATAAACTCACTACTAAGAAAGGTGGAAGAGAAAAAGGAAAAGTTTCCAAGTCACACTTACTCTGACAGAGCCTATTTCTTCCTGCCCACTAAACTCAAGCCAGACCGGAGCATGAGGGTTGAGTGGGATGTGCTTTTTTCACTCAATGGAGTCTTTTCTTAAATACACACAGAGATGTGTGGATGTTGACACTGGACAGGTGGTCAACAGACAAGTTCCTTCAGTCATGAGGATGTATCTCATCCTTGGCACCAAGACAGCAAAGTACACCTGCTACAAGTAATTTAAAATCTCATAATTGACTTTTCCATTGTCACTTAGGAACCCGAGCAGAACTGAAAAAAATACTAAGTCAGGTATACTGTAAAGTAAAGCTGACATTGACTTTTCCACATGGAATTGCACAGTTCCTACAAGACCTTGCACATTGAAGCACTTTGGGGGAAAAAAGAGCAGTTGATTTCTGTGCAGAGAAATTTTGGGCAGGCTTTTCCTCTAAGACAAACTTCTGATCCATAAAATAACCAGTGCCAGATAACCAGCAGTTCCTCAGTGAAGAGACACTTTGGTATCATTAGAATCCTTCTACATATCAGCAACTAAAAACCAATTAAAAGAAGATTTAAATACTTTCTCACATAATTAAAACCACTGATCACCTATTTCCATTAAAACTGACATTGCAACTGACATAAAGTTGCATGTACCATGAAAATTCAGTAACAATACAAGAATTTTATAGCTTTCCATGATCCTAATAAGCCATTTTGTCATGTTAGATCTGCTACCTAAACTGTCAATAGCTCGCATCTGTAAAAGCCCCATTTCCTCTGGCACGCAACATAATGCAGAATGTTCTAATCAAACCATACTACTATTAAATTTACAGAAACAAAACAAAAACCTCAGTCCCAGAAAAATAAAAGTTGTTACGTCTTATCCCATCCTGAGACCTGCAAAAATCAGTTTTTTAAAGTAAGATATATGGCAACCACAACTTTTTTAGCCTTGCATGCATGCAATCAAAATGGAGATTATTCCTACTATTTTAAATACAGATGCCTTACACTGTACCAAGGAGAAGAAGCAGACTGAGCTTATGATAAGATTTCCATAGAAGTTAAAGGACAGCATGCAGCTCAGGGCAGGATTCCTACTAGCACTGAAACTCAAGGTTATCTAAACCCAAGAGATTGCTCAGACAAAATACATTTCTTTAAGGAAGGCCAAAAGGTGCAACCAGGAAAAAAAAAAAGAAAAAAAAGCATATCAGAAATCATATCTCCCTGACTGAAAGATTCAAGATACTATGAAAAAGTATCACGATGCTGTGCTTTCTCAATAATGTGCTAAAATATCATTAAATATGATGTATACATTTATATAAGTATGCACTTAAACATATATATCAAAAATGTAAAGATAAATGTGTGAATATTCAGTAAATATCACAAAAGAAGCATCAATGTAAAATACAAGCAAAGGGAATGATTCTACCATTCCTTTATTGCAAATCATAAAATAGCTTTACTATTAACAAAAAATTAAATTACTTGACATTTAGAAGCAGCCAGACAGGTCCATCCTGCCCTAATGATCACCACGTAATGATGCCATTCATTAAAGGAGTCCTTGTCTACATAACCCATTTCATTCCTTACAATCCAACAGCAGAAGCCAAGATGGCTCCTTGCATAGGTAAAGACCACCCACGAGTGTGCACCATAACACCACAGCAAAGCTGCATGTAGAACTATTCTTGTGGGTGTTTGATTAAGCAGAAAAAAATGAAAAACACTCTTTGTAAAAAGCAGTTATAAAAAATCATCGCAACAGACAGGCCTTAAAACTGTATATACAACATCATTAAACTGGGAATAGACATTTTCTCTTTCTCAATGTTCCCTTACATTAATTATTTCTAAAAGGCCATATACACAAGTTAAATGAATGTGTCTTTTTTTCCAAGACAAAAAATATTTAAAGCCTTCAGTGTGAGAGGATAGTATTCTAACATATGGTATTAACATTACAGGAGTCATTCAAAGTATAAAAGGCACTGTGGAAAAAACTATCAAGATACCTGTTGGGGAAGATGACAAATAGCATTAAAGGCTAGCAAACTCAGCTGGAGATAAAGGGTACCTTACCAGGTGAAAGGCTCAGACATCTCTTTTCTTCCCAATGTTAATTAATCTTCTACGTGCTTTGCACAGATTGGGTTTTAATGACACTACTTAACAAGGAAAAAATCCAACACAGTTAAGATACTTAAGATATACTCTGAGATTATCTGAAATCACAAAGCTGTATCTAAATCATATGGTTCCAACAGTTACCTGTACTTCTTATTTCATTTTCAGACATTTCTTGAGGACATGACAAAATTGCAAAATTTGCACTGAGCTTTCTTCAGTGCCACCACCAATGACAGGACACACTGATGCAGGTTCAGAGACAAACTGCTATGTTCCACTGAAAATGCAACACAGGATAGTGCTGTTTTAACAAGAAAAGAAAAACCAAAACAGTCCAAACAAAATAGTTTAATTGAAAAATACACCAAACTTTGCCATGTGGTCTAAAACAATTCTTATTTTAAAAATATAATTAAGCTTAAATGAGAAAGAAAATACATTGTCAGATTTTGAAGAAATAATACAACATGTCAGCCCATTTTGTTTTAATTCTGATGTGGAAAAGTTGAATAATATCTCTTTAGAAGTCTAACTTTAAGTATTGAAATATGCTTGTAATTAGGAAGGCACACAACAGAGATGAAATATAACCTCAAAGACCTAATGAGAATTTATACTCTGAAGTAATTTCATCTGCTAATCACTCCAGCTATCTGTACACTTGTTAAAATGAAACTAATGGAGACCATTAAAAATTCAATCTGAAGAATATCCACAGAAAGAGCCAGGCAGATCTAGGAAAGCAGATTAATAGTCCCAAATGACTGAAAAATAACAGTTTTGTGCAACATTGAACATACTTCCCACTGCCATTTTCAAAACGATTTCCCACCTATTCTGGAAAGCATTACTAATGTTGAATTTTCTGGTACACGCCCATAGTCGTTGAATCAGCTTCTGTCAGGAATGCGAATTGTTCAACAGGTTCAAAAGATCCCACTTTGTAATACTCCTAAAAACATTCATTCTTACAGCCATATGGCACTTCAGGTTTTTCAAGCACACTTTTACAAAGCAAAGCCATATATCTTGAATTTTTATTATATAAACTACAATAAAAGAAGTAATGAAGATTCATGCTCTGCACACTCAGCCTGAGCAATTTTACATCACCAATGGTTCACTTTGGATTGCAGATTAGCTCACATAAGGGGCCAATACAACTTGATCTCACCCCAGACTTTGGCTGTGTAGATTAATAGATTGATTTTAACTGACAATGACCATTCCTTGGCCCTATCCCCTCTGCTCCTATTAATTCACCTATTTCTGCAAGTTTTCTTTCTCCAAGGAGAAGAAAAATCCATTAGCTGTGTAAATGAGAGGATCTACTTTTTTTTAATCTTGAAAGTTGCTGCTATCTTACTCTGGCTGGTTTTGCTCTTGGTCTGTTTAACTGTTAAACAAAGGAAGCTCAGGTTTCCAGTTTTCTGAGATTTGGATACACTATCTATCTGTCTATCTCTACCTTTGTCTTCATTTATTGCTATTTCTCTTTAGACAACAAAATCAGTCTTCATTCTTGCTTATTGCATATTAAATGTTCAAAGTCAGGCTGGATGGGGTTTTCAGCAACCTGATCTAGTGAAAGATGTCCTTGCCCATGGCAGGGGTGAGTCTGTGTGTAACTAGATCTTTAAAGGTGCTTTCCAACCCAAACCAGTCTGTGTTTTATTATGATGATTTGCCACCAATGTAGCCTTCGACTGTTTAGTTGATAAAACTAATAGAAAAGAAGCTAAGTTATTCAAAATCATCTTTGTTATAAATTAATAGTATGCACACTTCACCATCATCGAAATCAGGATGCCAGTTTGGCTTAATATAAAGGGTTTATGATTACTTCCCTCCTCCTCTATCAGCTAGGAGAAAATATTAAATTAAAACAGGATAAACTGTGCATGCAAACTAGTCTGTTGCCATCAAACAGCTGGGCTGCTCCAACAGTGACAAAGAGGTCACTGTGTGAAAATACACAGCGATTACAGCAATAAAGGAAACAGCTGATAGAGGTTAGGTGGGGGAAACAAGAGGGCAGCCACAACAGAAAGACAAGGTTGTAATGAAGACAGGAGCATGGGAGAAGCAGAGGAAGAGCCTGACAAGAGGCATGGGGCCGGGACACAGCTACAGAATAAGGGGGAAGAGCCTTAGTACCAAAGTTGTCCATTATCACACAGCATTTTTAGTTTCTTATAACTCAGATTCTATTTAGCTGAATAGTCAGTCATTCAGGAGTGATTTCAGAGAGGTGACATTTCAGAGAGAAAAATGCAGCTATTTCTGACACAGAACAAGAGTACATTTTTTGACAGATTACTAAATTTTATTGACTTTTCTATGCAAGGCTGAAACATCTCCTTTATGATTCAGAACAGAGGCATGAAATTCTGCCTGGGAAGTGAAACAGTTGGAATGCACCTCTATCATTCTCCTACAACCTGCATGACTTTGGGCAAGTTCTACGCATTTCAAAAGGCAAATCCTATCTATACCTGTAGGTCATCACACTGCTAGCCACAGTTCTAGAAGATTCTTCCTTGCATTTAACATATACTAGCCCAGGGAGGAACACAGGTTCCCACTGAAATTGTGAGTTTGGATTGTAGACTACCAGGTCAAGCATAAAATTAATAAGACTACAACCTCTGGAGTTTCAAAGCTTACTCCTGCAGGGCTGAGCAGCAAAGGAAGAAGCAGCGGCATAAATAACCCACACACAACAAAAACTGACACTGGGGGCCCCATAACTGGAGAAAGCAGGCTGGGGCAAAAATAAGATGTGTCTGGGAGGGAGGGGCAGAGAAGATGGAGAGGAAAATTCGGAGCAAGAAGTAGGGAGGCAGGGGGGAACTCATTGAACAAAAAGACTAAAAATGGAGGAAAGAAATGGAAGTGGTAACTGAAACACATGAAACCTATCTCAGAGAATGGAAGCAAGGGAAGTATGCACTGACTGTTCAGGAAGAAGGAGCTAGAAGTACAGGATGAGGGTAAATAGAGAACTACCTAAAGAGTGAGAGAGTGATATTAGCAACACAACTACCAAACTGTATGGTAGAAGAAATAGGATAAGGAAAACCAACACTGAGGCCCTGGAAAATAATGATTAATACATGGATGAAAGCCTGTAGGCCCATGGAGCAGGGCACAGCTACATAGGATAAGGTTCTATAGAAGAGAACAAAGACTAATTGCAAATTGATGTGGAAGTCCAAAAGAGAGACTCCGACTAGCCAGACAATAAGTGTGAACCAGGCAAGACAACTGAGGGATGGAAACCAGGACTTATCAGAAGAAAGACAAACTCAAAAGAGGCAGGACTTGAAAAATGACACATTAGTAGCAGTGAAGAAAAACATGTTAACAGGCAGAAGGTATAGCTTTTGAATGCATGATCACTTTTTAGGAATGGATTCTTCCTAAGAAGTAGCCAGATGTCACTTGCTGATGGAAAGCAGAAAATAACATTTTTGTCTTTTCCTTTGTTTGCATGTGTACAACTTTTTGCTTTTGTTTACCTTACTGCGTTATCTCAACCTAGGAGCTGTTTTCCATATTATTCTCTCTGCCCTGTCCAGCTGAAGAGTAGAAGTGATAGTGCAGCTTGGTGAATATCTGGTTTTCATCCAAAGTTAATCCACCATACTGGTGCATACAACGTGACCTGAAATAATTCTAGAATTATGGAGCTACAGGTCTGCTTTGGTTTCAAATTGATTTCAATTTATTGCATGTCCTGGAGATATATAGATTTTCTCTGGAACATGAAATATTGACAATAGACTATGACTACTTAAATGTGATTCCTTTTTCTATTCTTGATAAGTCACAGACAGTGATGCAATTCATTGCTAATAATTTAAAATAATTTCCCTCCTCCTGCATTCCAAACTGCCTTGTTGTCTTTCTTAACCCTTTCAATAACACTACCTTTAGTCTGATTTAAAAAGGAAAAAGAGGCTAGCAAAATGCACAGTTTATTTGCATGTCCCTCCTCTAAATTCCCAGCACACACTCAACTTCTGAACCCACTGACTGGTCAGTATTAACCAGACATACTAAAATCCCTTTAAGTTTTATGAAAATTAAAAGCTGCATAGTGGACAAAATGAGTGCTTCCGTTCAGCTCCTGGACAGACAAGGGCAATGTGGTTGTCACCCAACAGCTGGACTGGCCAACGTGTGAGTGAATACACAGCAGACCCAGTCCTGCTTTCTGGCAGGACAAATGGGAAATGTGAAGCCACTGTGGACAGAAGATGAAAAAAAAGGAGGGTGACACGGTGAGAGGCAAATAGAGGAAATGACTGGGTGAGGCACAGGGCAGGAAGAGGTATTACAGTAAGTGGTTCCCAGCAAACACAGAAGTGTGCTGGAGTTACTGATGTGCACAAGTAAGGGTGATCCAAGGGACAGCCCTGCAGACCAGCCAGTTCCACTAATGCCAGACTGCTCGCAGCCCACTCATCTCTTATCAACGTGTCCTAGATATCACCATCTGAGGCAACAGGGCCGGACTGCCTTCCTTTCACAGTGAAGATAAGAGGCAAATAGCAATGTCCAGTGGCAAAATCAGTTTAGCTACACTTCTGGAAAGCAGAGAAGTAAAGCCAGTACCACCAGCCTGTTCCTGCAAACTCCACTTAGTCTAATGACATCATGACCACAAAGCAGCCAGTGGGGGATAGACACAGGCAGAGCAACTGTCATCTTTCCTTCCTTCAACTCATTTTCCTTAAAGGTCAACCACGGCTGTATCCAAGTATCACACTCTGATTACTTAACACTGATCAGACACTTCCCACTACAATCTTAGTGATATCCTTTATTGTAGAAGTGTCACAACACGGCACAACGCACTGTTACATGGAGTGGCACATGCCAGCTTGTAGCAAGTTATTCCAAGTAGGAGCAGTACAGCAGCATTAATGCAGCACTGCCCAAACTAGGTTAGTCAGCAGACTCCTTTGTGCTGCACTAAACTGCGCCACGTAAACATTCCTAAATGGGGAACAGACCACAACATCTCTTGGGTGACGTTGTAATTGTTTATAAATAACAAATAGGACTTCTATCCATCAATGGGCCTGATCATTTGCACTCTAATCTTAATCTTCATCTTCCCATAAAACAGGTTCCATGGTCTTCTTAGAATATCCTGCTCACATTCAAATCTTTGTTGCAACAAGCTTAATAGACAGCCATACAGCTGTCCCACTAGTCTTGTATAGCACGATCTATTCCACAGATCTCCAACTGCCACCAATAGCCAACATGGATAGCGAATGAACTCTCATGAACAAAGCTATGTTTTCTTAATAATAACAGTTGTATAAACATAAGGTCTTCTCAGTTAAAGGGAAACCAACATCAAAAAGCAGTAAAACATGGAACCCTAAACCCTTCTTTCTTTGAAGAAACACGTTTGAAGCGAGGTGTTTCTAGTTATGGGTGAATGAAATGAGAACTGAGCTGCAACAAACGGACATCCAGTCTGTATGAAAGACTAATTAGATCCATCTGAGAAGCTGTGCTAAAACTGCTTCACGTATTTCAAAGGAAAGCTCTTCTAGTCTATCTTTTGAGAAGACTACATCAAAACATTTAGTCACAGCTGACGCACATCTATCCACGACAGGAGCGCTATTTTTCATAAGCCATAAAAGCTACATTTAAGTAATTTTAATAGTCTGGTTTACTTAAAAATTAAAGGAGGAGGAGAAAAGCTGCAAAAAAAATCAGAGCTAAGAAAGGAACTCAAAATAGCAACGATCTTATAGTTCTTCCTTATCCCAAAGCATCCAGAGATCCCAAAAAAGAGTCTTATATGGAATATTAAATTGGCAAAATTTGCTCAGAGAAGAAAATTAAAGATGAAGCAGCATCCAGGAGCTGCAGAGTTAACTAAAGCTTTTGTGGTAGTAAGCCAGGCTCTTAACACTATATTAGCATTCTTTTAAATGCAACAATTGCTGCTGATGAACCAGCAGGAGGAGCTCACAACATTATTTAATCTATGCATTCTACAAAATTTGGGAAGAGGGGTTGGGATGTTTGAGGCGTTTCTGGGCACAGGAAGGAGTTGGTTGGGGGTTTTCATTCCAATTTTGTTGGATGAAAAATGAGTGGAAAGAAAAGCATCTAAGTAATGTTCACGTAAGCACTGCTTTTAGAAATTAGAAAATCATTATATGAATACCGTGGTGCAAGGATGTTGAGTGCACACGGCACACGAATGAATTGAAGCAACATCCACGCCTTAATGTATTTTCAGTATTACACCAAAAGACCACAGGAAGACTGAAGGATGACAGGACACATTAAATGCTGTATGCCAGAAACATGACTGTGAAGAAGGAAAATGGTATGTTATTGCTCTGTATTGTTACATAGCTTTAATATATTTCAGTTTACTGTTCACTGGAATTCCTGGAACCATTGGATCATTACCCATGGCAGAACACAGTCTCTATTTTCATACCACAGGAATTCATGCTATGAAGTCACCTGTATGGGTAAAACTCTTCATTAGGTAAAATTTAGAATTAATTGCTGTACAAACCTAATTCCTCCTCTGCCTACTAAGGAATATATTTTAAAGCAGTGAAGTCTGATTCTAATACAACAAAAATATACATCTAAATTGACCATGCCCACTTTTTAAATGTTTTGCATTTTAGAATTTCTGACCTTTCATTGCATTTTCTTTTTAGAAATGTCTTGTAGGCTACATACCAGTGCCAGACCATGATACTGTGAGTTTTGTAGCAGAGCTATAAATCTCCAAAAACTACTATAACCAAGCTATTATACTGCCCTGACACAGAGGGAAGAGCATATTTAAAGCCACACAGGGAATACATTACTCAAGTCATGTTTAATTCCCAACCTTGTAGGCATTTTCTCTATATGCTTATGGAGTACTGTGTGAAACTGATCTGAGACATACAAACCCACGCCAACAATCTCTCTTTACAAAGCAAATATGTGCCATCACACACTTAGTGCTAAACTGGCACGGTATTTAAAAATACTGTGCAATCCAGACACACTCTGCTTCTCATTTGGCCTAGTACAAAAGCGCACCTAAGTACATACAAATATTATATGAGTATACTCAATATTTACCTCTATTTCATGTAAGGGATCCCAGCGCTTAAACTTTCTGAGACATTCAATCAGGCAGAGTGGGAATGCATAGCAGAAACACTGAGTTCACAACAACATAGAGGCCAAGGCCACTTTCATTAAAAAACCACAATGTCAGCAGTCACAGAAATGCAGCAATTAAAGCAGTTGCCACAGAGTCAAAACTCAGGGATCAGTGCTCTCCTCAGATTGAAAGATTCAAGTGCAGAGTGCTTGCCTCCCAGGAGCACCTGTCCCCAACCCCATCAGGATAGGATGGGGCAACCTCTACCCTTACAGTAAATCTGTCACTACAGAAAAAGGAATGCAGGATCTGAAAAGCCCATCAACAAGCAGGAGCACAACTACTATAGCCAGTGCTTTGCAAGGGTGGAAATCAGGGGTTTTGCTCTCGCCACAGTACTAGATTATGCATACTGCATTAAGGTGACATTATGCACAATACATAGGGTCTTATAAACAGAAAAAGCTCCGGATTTGGCTCTGATTGAAAGTAGGTATACAACCTTTACAACAATAGCTTCTATACATATACAACCCATAGAACTCTGTAACAGAGTTTTGTTTGCACAACTGTACATGTACTGCAACAAAGAGCTTGAGTGCTATGCTGCAAATAAAATGCAAACAGTGTGGAATAAGGCAGGGAAAGTTTTCTACTTACAGTTGTAAGGACTATCTAACAGATCTTGCCCCACCCACTAGTGCTTTTACACATGTACTTCCCTGTCATTCAAACTAATACTGGACATGGGAACAACAACACATTTTATTTCAAATATACAACATGTAACAATATATACTTAGAACTAGTCTAAGCAGAAAGTCTTCATCTACTGCTTCTAGGGATGTGATGTACGTTAATTTGTATTACAACTGGCTGCCCCTTTTATTGTTTTAATTCCTACAAGTATTTGCTTTTCATCCCTATTAATACAGCACTCATATTTATTTCATATGATCAATTAGTTATTATGTGCCTGAAGCATACCAGAAATGTAAAATACCAGTAATAATAATTCTGGTATTTTATTGATTCTCTTAACAAGGTTATTAATTTTACAGTGATAGATGGGTAATGTTACTCTTCTACACAGACTACTGGAAAGACAGAACTTAATATGCACTGAATTACTAACCTACTCCATTCACATTTGTGTTTAAGGAATTAAATGTGAACTAAGCTTGCTTACAGCAACTTTCTGTATCATTGCTCTGATTTTCCATTACACTATTCCTTGTTCCACTTGATGCTTTGCATAATTCTGTTTGATTTTGGGATGGTATTTTTTCCTGCCCCCCAAAAGAGAATTTACAACACAATGAAAATATTTCCTGAAGTAGTTTTCAAATCAACTTACCCATCAGTCATGAAATTTACAGCAAATGAATACACCAAAGTTCTCCAAATTAAATGTTTATCGTATTCGAATGTGAAGTCAAAGCTTAACCATAATTAGATAAACATGAATTCACTAACTAAAGTAAAGCATTCACATAAATATGCACCTACTCTATATTGATCATATAGGATGTATTCAAATAATGATGACAGTAATGCTCTAGATTTTATTTTTATGCTGGCATTTCATACTATACAATCAGTTTTCTCTTGGAAATGTTAAGATGTACTCGGGTCGATTTTCCACCCACACAGGTATCTAATAAATTCTTTACTTCTCAAGAAAAATATTTTTTTCCTAAAAATTACTTTAAACATTCATTTCTGACAGGACTTAACAAGCTTAAAAAAACTTCTAGAGATTTCCTATTTGTTCTTAATTTTGGATTTAGGAAGTGACACAATGTTTTGTGAAAATGGTAGCCCATTCTAGTAACAACCTGAATTAAGGAATTTAGCTCTCTATTCCATTTATTCAGCATTTGACCTATACAGGTCCCTCTGGAAATATATCGAATTTCCATCTGCCCAAAGTAACTTCTGAACTATGACACCTTATGCTTAAAAAAAAAAATAAAAAAAATAAACAACTTCAATTATAAGAAGTTACTTTATAACTGAAAACATCTGGAAAAATTCTTTGACAAGTAAACTGATGAGAAGATGAGGCTAAGCAGTCTGGGAAGGTATGCATTTACGACAGAGATGAAGAACCCTAACACAGAAAGGATTGTTTTCAAACATGAAAAAGGAGAACAACAACTACTTGCAGAGAAAACATGCAAATTGTCAATAAAGAATTCTGAAGACAGTAATCCTATAGTGTAGCAAACAATCAGAAAATGGATAATGGCAAAAAGGTTTTCAACAATTAAGTTTATTGCACAGAATACAGTTACAAATTCCTCATTGAACTAAAATTAGGTTGGAAGGAGGGTTAGAACTAAATGACCTTTAAGGTCCCTTCCAACTAAAACCATCCTATGAATAAACAATGCCACCATCACATGGGACTAGACCATCGTTCCATCCTTGGCATCTGACATCTGGTTTTGAAGAGTCATATTCGTATGCTACAGGGAAACCACACAGCTAACCAGGTTTCCTTAATATATGTAAGTTCCTATTTGATTTTGTTTCTCTCACCCTTAAGGACCTTGCAGAACAGTCAAGTTTTGTAAATGAAGAGACTCCAACCTTCAACAGCAAAACTCAATCAATGAAATCATAATCACATATGATACCCTAACTACCCTAACTGAAAATGGCAAGATTGGAAACACTCCTGTTTGTAACTGAAGTAAACCAAATAGTCCAGAGTCTGGTAGTAGGATGCTTCTGGGCTGCTTGTTGGTGTTTTGCATTAGTCTCACGTAAAGGAAGGTATTCTTCCTCCAAATTCTATTTTAGCAGTAATCTTGATTGTAAGATCTTTAATTCAACTGACAAGAGAAAAAATTTTAAGCATAAGAAGAACACTAATCAAAGCTGAGAATCTGTCCATCTGTCCTCTAAAAAAACTAAGCTGTATATATGACAAGCAGTTAGTTTAAAGATTTTTCTAGCAATTAATATATAGAACAAAGAAAAAAAGAATAAATTATATTTACATTAATTTAGTTGGCATGTACTTTGTACACAAACAAGCAGGTCCCACCAAAGCTGCTAAATTTTCATTCTCAAGTTAGGTCGCTGGAATCTTTCAGTTGCAAAAGCATTTGCTATGTTAAAAGGGTATCACCATAAACAACTGTCTGGTACTGAAAATTATAGTACAATAATTTTATATAAACTTAAGCACTAGCACGTTGCTGGCTTCAGAATAAAAACCAAGTTACTTCTATTTTAAAAGAAAATATATCAAATTGGAATTCACAGAAGTTTTTAACCTCTACTGGAACCATAAAAATTAATATTTTTATTTGCAGTGTTTCAAGCAACAAGCATCGTTCACACTTGACCACTTATCCTTCAAATCCCTCGGTTTTGGGAAACAAGGCTGCTAAAGTGGCCCAAAGCCAGCCCCCATCAAGGACCTCTGTTACAAACAAAATAGTTAAAAACAGATGGTTTCGAAACTCAAAATTCTGAAAAATAAAGAGCAGCGAAGAGCAGTTAACAGTGCACAATTCATTAAGGCTCTCACGATAAACGAAGAAAGCCACAGATGACCCGCAGCCCCAAGTGCCGAGGAAGGATCCGCTGGGAACAGCGGGATCCCTGGAGCAGCCCGCTGCTCGCACTGCCTGCACGGAGCGCCAAGAGCTGCGCGCTGCCAGGCGGGGAGCTGCGGCTGGCGAGAGCGGCGCACTTACAGGGCAAAAAGAAAGGAGCCGCTGCTGGAGGAGTCCCTGCGGTAAACAAAGTAAATCAGGATGCGAATGCTGCTGTGCACGGCACAGTTTGTAGCGCGAGTAAACTTCTGAAGGGGAATGTGAAGGTGGCCCTCCCACTGGGCTATCTAACTGCACCACAGATTCAGCTATCTTTGTCACAAGCCACAAGGGGACACAACCCACAAAGGCAGGAGCCTGTGTCACACCAACTTAATAACAAAAAGTAAATGCAGAAGTTCAAAAAGTGAGGCTTGTGTTTCTCACAGCAAAGTTAATAAAGCAAGCTTTGAATTTTCCCTTTTTTTTTTCCTGATGTTATGCTATACCTCCTGATCAGAAACAAGAATTCTCATTCCTAGTCTTGACTTCTCTTCTTTGAAGTTTTAAGGCAGCTGGTTTTCCACTGTAAAGTTTTGAATAACAATTCACATTTTTGAGAGTGCTGTATTTGCTATATACTCTTGTCTGCAGCACAATCACAGGAGAATACCAGGAAAAAGAAAATTATTGATGAAGAATAACATGTCCTCTGCTATTTGTCTCATAACGATAAAAATAAGTTTAACTCCACACAACCCTGCTATTAAAAAATAGTTATCTGCTTTTTACATACCCAAGCTCAGGTGCAATTTTTAGTATACTGTATAGGTATATGGTTTAAGTGAAACAGACTTCTCCTGAAAACCACTTGATGCAATTTATTTCACCAGGTATTTTCCAGACACAAATAAATAAGGAATTATATATATTATATATAACCATATAGGTATGGTTAGGGTGAAAATAAAATGCAAAAGCAATTGTGACAAATCCCTTTGGCCCAGGCTTTCAGGCACAGCCGGTCCTAACCTGGCACCCCTAATTTTTCCCTAGTGCTTAGGCACCCCTTCTCTGACACTGAGGGATGCTCCTGCCTCCTTGCCTAGCAGTAGAAAGCAACAGCAATAACTTAACTGCAAGGACAAAAGGATACAGAAGGAACTTTCACACTTGTTACTGTTTGAGTAACAAACCAAATGACCAGAAATCAGACTCCACACATACCTTGTCAAACTGGTTTATACTAGCTGTAATTCTCATACTGTTGCAAGACATCACAATTGTAAGCAGTTCCATTTAAAGTGAGAGACAGGTTTGAACTCAAGCAAATCTCTCAAAAATGTGTGTAAGTATGCAGTGTATGCCTGTGTAACTGGCTGGGCTAAACAGCTCCCTGGTTTGGGGAAGTCTAGCTATGGGAATTAGATTTCTGAGCTCACAGCAGCTAGGGCCTACGCAACACTCACAGCAACCAGCAGGCTCATCCCCACTGTGGCAGGCAGCTCTTGTGCTGCAACACAGCAGCAATGCTGCAACCAAAAGGTGGAAGGAAAGGCTGAGGGCAATGACTGCTCCTGGGAAGGGCTGTCTGTCACACAAGCCAGTGCCAGCCCAACTCTAAATTGGGCTGAAATCTGGCAGAGGCACTCTGTTGTTTGCATGGGCTGTATCCAAGTTCACAGGATGCCTGTCAGGAGTACTACATGCAGTTTAAAAACTGCATGCAGACTTGGCCTTTGCCTCTGAAAGAGCAATTCAGCAAGTAGAGTGTGTCACTGCCATTCTAAGAAAATCTGCCTTATTAAGGCCCTTCTGAAACTTTTTGCCTAAGAGCCAACAAACACTGTATTACACTAAGTAATACAACAAACTGCCTATTAAAACAAAACAAAACAAAAAACACCTCATTTTGGTAGTGGAGTCACCATTAACAAACATAAAAAGTAGTTCTCCCTACAAATTTATCTTCTTAATACTTCAACCAGCTCATGTCTTGGCTTTATTCCGCTGAACAGCTGAATTACCACACACAGCATTACTGTTCCTCTACTGTCATGGTCTGTCCTTCTGCCTTTCATGCTGACAACATTAAGTGCTTAAGTAATTACCTTAGAATATTGGTAAAAAACAATAGCTTAAACACATTCATGTGAAGTGAATAAGCACATCTTGAAACACTGGCATGTTACTATGACCACATACAGTTCTACCACAGAGTGCTGAATAATGCCACTCCAGTATGATTGCTTATTCAATTCACTTGGATCTCTGATCTGTTTTTCTAAACTCTATCTTAAGGTAATGCAATTTTTGTCAACATTGCATTTATTTTCTTGCTCTCATATATATACATACGGAGTATAAGATGTTACTTCTAAACAAGACATTAAACAGAATAATTTAGAAACTAATTTAATAAACAATTATAGACAAAAATGTTCCACAGGCATGCGTCCTGAGAAAAATCTCAGTACACTAGCACTTTTTAACTGTCAGAGTCTTGTTTGGTAATTCACAGCAATGCCTACTAAAGACAAACCTCACATCTATCCTTAGTTAATGAAAAGATGGAGGATTTTAGCAGGTGTCAAGGATAATATATATTTGTTGACTCAACATACTGAATTTATTAGAAAATGAGCAGAACTTACAGAAAATGATGAGCCATCCTTTGAAACTGCAACTGGGTAAATTCCATCTCCTAGATGCACAGAGAGCTCCCAGCTACTTATCTTTGATTTAGCAATAGGAATTCTAAAAAAGAAACAGACAGAAGAAAAATTTTAACAGAGATTTCATGTTTCTCCCAAGTTAACCAGATGCACTTGCCTCATAGGATGGTCATGAAGGATATAAAATATCACTTATCTATGGACACAGTTGGGGAGCATACTTGAAAAAATATATACTAAATACATTTTTCTGTCAAACAGAATATAAGGAGAAAATACACCTACTTTCTTTCTAGATTTGCCTTGACACACTGGGTATGCTGATAAAGTTATAGGAGGCCCTTGAATGCAGCCAGCACTTGCTGCAGAATTAGCTCAAACAGGATGAAAAGCAGATGAGAAAGTGGGATGGCAGAAGAATAGCAACAGTGGTATCTGGAGCAGTCTTTTCAAGGGCAAAATACAATCATTATTTCTTAAATCTTATTCTCAGTAAACCTTAATTAAAAGCCAATTACAGACAAAAGATTCAGCCAAACAAGCGATACATGTAATTTAATAACTAATATACATTTTTAAGTGTCTCATCCACAGAGCCCTTCAAGCAAACTGAAAAAATAATGATGTATCATCACAGCCCACATACAGGATTATACCGATTCCTGCAGCATTCTGTGGCTGCACCATTTATCAAGTAATACAGGAAACCTGAATCTTTTCAACTTGAAAAAGCACACACCTGGCAGCAAAAGAATGAGAACTGAGCCTCCATTCTTCAAAATTCAGAGTGAAACATGCAACTTTCAGCTATTTTATTTAAACGTATATTAATTTTCAATTTCCTCATTCTAATTTCTTGAGTCTCTTCCACTTTGTCCATAACAACTGGAGTCCAAAAACATACTAAATCTTTTCTAATGAGTGGTCACCATATATTACAATGAGAATGCACCACATGGCCTAAAGAAAAGACAGGCAGGTGTGATTTAAATTCCATTAAAACAAAAACACGTGTATTTTTGCTATAGCTTTTCTTCCATACTGACTCTTAAAACCATTTAGATTTTTCTGTAAGAAACCTGTAGGGATAATAATTTTATCACCTTTGAGTCTCCTCTAAGGATCATTTCTGCTATAACATTAATTTATTGTACATTATAGTGCTTACTACACTTTTTATTGCAGCCTTCAGAGTCTTAAAACCTATTAACACCTTATGCCACATGCATCCTCCAGAGGATTCAGGTGACAAGTGAACCACATCTCCCCAAAGAGAGTGCTCAAGTTTCCTGTGGAATCAACAGGGAGAAGCACCCAAGAGACCTCCAGAGGCCATGGGAGGAGAAATTATCTACCCAAGCCAAGGATTTCAACAATTATTTTAAGAACATTAGGTTTTTAAATACCTAGAACTTGAGAGAGTAAAAGTTCAACTACTTAATGAGGCAAGGAGCTTCCAAAACTTGTGCCTTGCCATGTGCCTGAAAAGGGGAAATGGAAATGCTAAATCTATGAGACACAAACAGATGCATATTTATCCTTAGTCACTTCTGGATGCAAGCCAAGTAAGACCTACATCAAATTTCACCAAGCACCTTAGCTCACCTCTATCACAACCCTAAAAGTTCACATGACAGATATTGAAAATAACCTGTTCCCATGCTAACAATGCCAAGTGTCACCTCTCACATTTAATATTGTGACAATTGTCAGAACAGTAAATCTGAGGAATTATCTATGGTTTATGGGTGCAGCATCAGTCCTCAGCAACTCTTATTGGAATTCCTGCATGTCACCAAACATTTAAACTGGCTGACAGGAAACGTGACAGACACAGCAGCTCCTGAAGAAGAGGAAGAGGAATTTCCTGCCCAGGTAGCAGGCTGAGAGATGTTTTCATTGCACTTCCTGGTATCAGAACACCAGTAAGGAGGAATACAGGCAGCACCTGGTTAAGTTCTCCATGACAATCCACCGCAACAACCAACAGGATTTAGTGGTTTACAGCAACTTCACATTTCTCGTATTAGAACTAGGACCTCATCTCAAACTCAGCCTAGTAGATCTACTTCACTGCTGTCATGAGATTCCTTACAGCCTTGCTGGCACAGCCCTGCTTCATACTGCATTTGACTGGAAGTGACCTCATGAATCTGGCTGCTGGCCATCAAAGGAAAGACAGTCTTGTTCTCCAGCAGGGATTATTTTTGTTCAGTCCCCTCTTGCTGAGCTTTGTCAAGTGTATCTCCAAACAGGATGCATGCCTCTTGAAAGGCATGACTATGATCACTGCTTTGCCTGGGTTTCAAATAGCCACATAATTCCCTTCTCTGCAACACCAGTGGCCAGCAGGGCAAGGTCCAGAGCTGCATCTACCACCAAGTATACAGCAAGTTGTACTTCCCTCCTGGAATTGCCGACCCATTTGCACAGGGACATTTTTCAGCTTTGCTAATCAGCTTTGCCTGTGGTTTTGTAACTATAACTGACACTGGCTAGGACGGATACTTACATTTGATCATGACAATCCTACTTCTTCTTTAAACCAAATTTCTTTCAAAGAAATTATCTTGTAGTAGACTCCATTTTGATAGGATTTGAGGGTAGGGAATGTTCATATAAATATGGATTACCAAATCCAAAAGTAAGGATCAAAGTCTAAGTTTGCTGAATATGAAAAGGAAGTTGCTCATGTCCATGAACTACTTTAGAAACGCAGAAGTTTCTACCAGGCTAAGAAAGGAGATGGGGGTGGGGGGGGGGGGGGTGTTCTGTTGTTTTGTGGTGTTTGGGTGTTTTTTTTAATATCTGAGAGACCCAGTGCATGGGAAATTATCTTTGTTCTTGGCCAAGGTTGCTTCCTTAGCTGAGAAGACCCTTAAGTCCTCCCAAAGAAAGCATCTGAATGCTGAATATATTTCAAACTAGTTCACAGATAACTCCCTAAACTTCTGGCTACTCTCAAAATGTAAAACTTAAAATTCGACATACTGGGCTGAAATCCAACATATTGCATTTACAGAAAAAAAAAACCCACTAAAAATTAAAATAGTGTCATTTCTGCCATCATAAAAGAATAAAAGACACAAAGAAAACCTAAGGCGCTTCCCCTCCAACCCTAAATTCAAAGTCCACACTATATCCTTCCTAGGGTTCAACGTGCCCTCCCTTTTTTCTCCCAGTTTTGTCAAGTGACATATCATCCAATAAAATCACTTCATTTGCATATAAAGACCACTGCCTGCATTAAGAAACACAAGTTTTGCAACAAAATGAGTGGCCTGGTGGATGGGGAGCAGGGCCATGGAGAACTGTGCGCTGCTGATCCTTGCCAGGAGCATAACACACAAAGGGACAGAGAGAGCAAAGGCAGCACTGCAGCCACAACAACAGGAGATGGGTGGAAAAGGGTGTTATAAACTACTTCCACACAAAAAAGGGCAGTTCTGAACCTCTCCACTCTGAATTGTCTTCTAAGAGGAAGCATCACAAGTACAGGAACACAGCTGAAGAATGATGGCCTGGCTTTAAGTCATAAAGGCTTTACTCCAAAGCACCAATTACAAAAGCATGTAAGCAATTCGACAAGAAAAACAGCACCGTTTGCCTGCTTAGTTATTTATTTTCAAGCTCTACTGCTGTTTGTTCACCCAGAGATGATGTCTGTGTAGAATGTATTACGTCCCTTTCACCCTCAAATGCTGTGTGTGGGAAAGGGAGACACTTGAGAATAACACAGCAACCAAAGCTCCTGGTTTCTTCGCAAGTTTTCAGTGAAAAAAGCAGACAACTGCTAAAAATTTTAGGACAACACATCCTTACGGTGTTTATGGAAAACATTAATTAAACTATTATCTATTTTAGTAAAAAAAAAGTAATGAAAGAAAACAGACTCTCACAAAAGCAAATCAAGTAATAACTCTGCCCTGGCCATTTTGATTGTCACCAATCAATGAGATAGAAGGAACTCAATAAAAACTATCATTTTCTGCAGTTTGTGGCAAATAAACTTCCCTCTCCCAATTACCACTGATGATGTAAATGAGTTAGGATGTCACCAGCTCCTGAAGGATCAGAAAACTGAGTATAGATTTTTTTACTTTCAATTCAAAATATGTGTTCTAATGCTGAGGAGGAAAACACTTACAAATTCCTCTTCACTTCTGATATTTTTGCTGCATAATACTTTATGTAAACAGAGAAATCCCAAACTATCATAACAAATCCTCCCGTTTGAAAGATGACAAGCATTTGAAAACCACACTATATGACACTCCATAAAGCTGTTTTTCAATTGTGTAATTACCTATTCAGCAGTTAAATAAAAGTGAAATATTGACTTAAAACAATGTTAATGGTCAAAGAATCATTAAGAAATCCTTCATCATAACTTTCACAGCAGGTGGCCTGTAAAATGATCAAGAATAATGTGCTGGATTCTGTAGCCACCAAGGTCAGTTTCTGCATACAAATCTTGCAGAGGGGAAAAAAAGACCTTCAGAAAGTGGGCCATTCATCTGAACCAAGTTCAGAGAATTTCCAGCACTGTGAAAAGATATGTTATGCAAGCACATAGATGTATTCAGTGGGGGTAGACTGAACCAGCTACATGGAGACTACAAAGGAGCCCTCCCATGGCTCATGAATAAGTCGAGGAAATGATCAGAAAAAAATGCAGAGATGTTTAGACAGATGGCCCACTTAAAATGCCTGGGACAGGGCATAAGCAATTTTAATGAAACTTTAGATCTACCATATAAATTGTTTCTTATTTTCCCTGCCCTCCCCCAACCCCTAAAAAAAAAAAAAAAAAAAAAAAAAAAGCAAATAGAAATTTAACAACTCAAACAAGAGCATATCTTGTGATGCAAAAAAAAAAAAAAAAAAACCAACAAACAAACATACCCTAAAAAAACCCATGAACCACCCAAAAACTGGAAAAAAAAAAAAAAAGAGAAGTAAATCTCACAATTTTGAGCATTATTGGTTTGATAAGTTCATATGCAAAGAAATATCCTTCACAGAATCTTCAACTATCAGATGAATATAAAAGCAGGGAATGGATAGATTAAAAGAATTCTAAACAGAAGTGTACTGCCAAACAAAACACAAATCTAAGCTTTAGTATCTGAGTACTTTCAACACTTTCCAACATAAAAATTCATCATCTCACAGAAAAGATAAAAGCAGCACTTTCGCAGGATTATTTTAAGAACCAAAAATTATGTGCAAGGAACCTAAGAATCTGGGAATATTTTATTCAGCAATTTGAAATATTTTCTATATCTATTCACACACAGTTTCTACATATATTCAGACTGGTCCATCTATACATATCACGTGCCCTTTTACATAAAAATAGATTTTCCTTCTTCCTGTTTTATATGTGCATACATATACGTGTATCCCTTCCACTGTGAATATGAAAATATACCATCATTAGACTAAATTACAGTTCTTTATATGTCATACAAAATAACCTCTACTAGCCTGTGTGCCAGCTGATCAAAGGCTGAGAGAATTACTCAATAGCTGTATCCAAAATGTTCTACATTACATTTTCTTACATATCGCATTGAGATCAATAACAAATACGCATATTTATAGCCTATACTCTATTTGAATAGTGACCGCAGGAAAAAATGAAATTACATGGAATGTAAATTATAAAATAAAAATCAATGCTTTAAAAGGATGCTATGGAGTGCTCTGTGTTTTGATCCAGAACAGCATACATCCAATGTTCCCTTTTCCTTTAACAGAAGCTTTTTGAGCAATTTGCATTGTCATAGAGCCTGCAATCCAGTGACCAATGAAAATCCTCCAATGCCTTCAGCAGTGAAACCCAGATGAGGGCTGAAGAAACAGTTAAGCTTGTTCTTACAAATCTATAGTGAATTTAGCTGCCCAGACCTAAGAGTATGGTTTATCACCTTTCATCTTCATTTAACTAAGAAATAACCTTGCAAAGAACTTGAGCTCACCCTGGCTAACACGCTTCCACTGTGGAGGTCTCTAAACACAGAGGGCTTGGGTCCTGCAAAGAGAGATACCCTAACCCAAATGTTTTACAGCCAGCATCCTCAGCAGCCCAGCAGGGGCAAGGAACTAGGGGCTCCTCTGCCACAGTTGTCTCCACAGTCTTAACGAGAAATTATCCTCCAAACATTCAGGCAAACAACAATTCTAAGCTCCTTGAAAGATCTTTCATGGCTCTTTTAGCTTTAAATCTGTCGAGTAAATGAAGTAGCATTTCTATTATTGCCTGTCTTGATATAACAAAGTCATGTCTGCAGAGCATATGTCCAAAGAATCAAAGATCCATGCTATCTAGTCCTCCTCAGCCCATGGGGGCTCACATCCACCTCTCATCTCCCAAGAGAAAGCCAGGGCCCAGGTAAGCACTGGGGAATTCTCCACCCTACCCTGCTGATGATAGGAAGGAAGGAGAGACTCATAGAGGCTTGGAAAATTCATGGTGACCCAGGTTTGCAGCCTGACAATAAATTCTTTGGGACAAAACGTTTTAGCACTTGGTCCTAATGCCTGGAAATTTCTATACACTTTGCATTAACAAACTGGATGGAACACAGTAACCCTGGGAGCTGCAAGTAGAGCCCAAGACCTCTCAGTTTCAAACAGGGATCAGACTGCCCAGTCCTTCAGCAGGCAACAGCATACCTTGAAAATTTCAAACAAACATAAAGCATATCTGAAATTTATTTCCTCCTATGACATTAGGGCCTACTTTAGTATTTGCTTTCTTTTGAAAAAAGCAAACATCACAAGCATTAATGCAGGATAAGGGATGTTGCTATTTTTCTCATTGCAAGCATTTGTGAAATAAGAAGCAAGGAATACTTAAATCAAGTGTTCACAAGTACAGAGAAAAGACATTTATTTTTAGTATAATTTACAAGTCTGTGCTTCTAATCTGTTTTTTCAACCATCTTGTATTTACCAAAGGAGGAACCACTTGCAAGTAGGTGTTTTTAATCAGATCAGTCAACAATATTGACTTGTGCATGCTAACAACTGCTATGGAGAAAAAAAACCTGAAAATCTGTTTGTCATCAAAAAAAAGTTGAGGCTATTTCTCCTCCAATTAAAGTATTTATCTTCGTAACTTTTTTGTTTTCCAAAACACTTTTTTGCATTTTTATTAAGACATAACTTTGGCAGTTGGCCAGACTAATAATAATAATTTATTCCATAAAAGGAAAACAGCAAGCACCTTTTCCCATACAAATTTTCCCTTATTTTCTTAAGCAACGAAATTTACTGTGCAGATATTTAAGAACAGTCTTACAATAATTATCTCACTTTTTTTTTTATGTCCAAAGAGCTTCAGAACAAACCATTGTGATGCAGTAGGAAGGTCTAAAGCTCTTCTGTTAACACCGTCCAGTAGCAGTTATGTGCTTTCATACAACATGATAATGTTGGGATGTAGCTGCCTGTTGGACAGTCGGTTTCCTACATCTCCATTCAAAGGTCTGTCCCCAGTAACAACGTGCTATTTTTCACTTTGTATTAAGTTTAGAATACTACAGGTTTGTAGTCCACATAAAAAATAGGCAGAAGGAAAAGCTAACCCTACTGGCATGAAAATGAGGTGAAGTGATTAAAAATTATCACTACATTTGGTAAGGAAATAATCCAATTTTACTTCTACATATAAGAAGTATACTTCTACTTTCCATGCTCTCTTTCTGAAACATCCAGGCAAACTTCATGCTAGGTTTGCTGTACTTATCTCAGTAGTGAAATCAGCCTACTAATCTTAAGCTCAATTGCCACTAATAGCTGTAAAAATCTAAACCAAAACACATTTAGTGCTTTAGTCTGTCATCCCTTCTGTCAGAATTTCAGTTATTCACCCCCTTTTGTAAAAGAAGTTCTGGAGAGTATGAAAACTCAGAACAGGACAATATACAGGAGCTGTGAGAATATCAGTGTTGTACCTCAGATGAGGAGTAGTTCTCAAAGCAAATTATCTCAACCATCTGCACTTACATTGCTTTGGATCACACTGTAGAACAGTGTGACTTGCAAACCAGGTCCCTTTCTGATGAAGAAAGGCACAAATCAGGTTCCAGAACTGCACCCAGCACACTCCAGTCACAAATGGGCATTCAGTTCACAGGACTGGACTAAACCTAATCAAAAGTCAAATTACATACAGTGAGAGTATGAGTTCCTCATCTACACTTGTACTGGTTCACTCTCTAATGACAGCTAGATTAATTCTTGAAGAATCCTTTATTCACATGAAGAGATTTTGATCATAATGACAATTTCTGCAATTGCATTCCCTCAAAATCTTAAAGTCAGTATTTAGTCTAGATATTCAGGAAAAAAAAAAAACAAACAAAAAACCTCACTCTGACATTTAAATTCAAGCTCAACCCCTCTTATTTAGTTGCCCCAGTAAAAGTTAAGAAGTGTTTAATACCAACCAGCTCCTGCCAGCCAAAAGCAAAGAAAATACTGTAAAGTGCAGCATATTTGGAAGAGAAAACACATATTTTAGAATCAAATTTTAAAATTCCATTCTGAAAAAATCATGGCATGAGCTGCCTCTATCTTGCAAGATAATATCTTCTTGAACAGATTGCCGTTTCTCCAACTAGGACTAATTTACAAACTTAATCCACAAAAACACATTAACCTATCTCTTTCTAAATCAGATACATATCTGATCCACAGGCACTAACAACAAACTGAAATACAGTGTTTCCTTAAAGAACAAAGTTTTTAAGACCCAATACAGTGAAACTTTTCAGTACCTGCTGAACTTACTTAGTGAGGCACGCTATCAGGAGTGAGACAACTACTACAGTCAAGGGAAAAGAAAGACAACAGAATAGAGCCATGTCTTAGGAAATTTGGCAACAGTACAGAGAGCAAGAACAATGGCCTTCTTTAAGGCCCACAAGGAACAAAGTGTGCAAATTAAGGAAAAATTTTAAATTATGCTAGCAAAATAATACTCCCAACCTGTCTTAGGCCAAACTGAAAACACCTTTTTAGAGAACACCACCTCCAAAAATACTTTCTAGTTTTTATTAAGAGCTGTGTATTGAATGCTGTCTTTCCTGTGGTTTACAGTTTCATTTAGGTCTCTCACCCTTTTGATCTGTCAGACCCCTTGGAACTAACCAGATTGTATTGCCACAAGTATGGAATTTCTGCCACACTTTGTAGGACTCATGATTTGACCTAGTCTCTCTAAAGCCTGTCACATATGCAATATTCCAAAGGTCATTGTTTAAAATAGAATTACACTCATTTTTTGTGCATCTTGGAAAACACAATGTTTGCACCAGATTTCAGTGGAGTTCCAGAGTACTGTAAGAGCTCAGCCATCACACAGAGCTTATCACCTCCCACAAACTTATTGCAGCAGAACCAAAAGTCCATTCAAGAGCTTAACCATCTCATGCCTAAAATCAGTTTTGGAATACAACTGTACTGATCAAATTTTTCTGTTGTGCTTTCTCCTCTATAAGAGACTTAATTCAGGCAATACATAGAATGCACATTCAGGATAGCCCACAGTCCTGTAAAAGGATAACCAGATTTTCCTTGCTAGCCATCCTACGTGCCATAGTGTAAGAAACAGAGGCTGGCCAAGAGCCATGATTCATTTGGAACGCTGTTTTTCTAGACAGTGCCTGGCTTTTCAAACTACATGCACAAGAACTAGTACTGGGTGACAATACAGGTATCAATGATGTACCTACCAAAGCACAGGTAAATGTAATTACAGCATTTGGCTAGAAGTACTCAAGCCAGTTTCCAACAGGCAATGTGACAACTACTTCCTCCCTCTAAGTGTAAGAAATGTGGCTTATTTCACAGATTCTAAAGCTCTGTTCTCTGTTTCTTCTGCACTAGATTCCTATGAAACAGTTTAATGCCACTAATTTCATTCAGTTAAAGAGAAAAAAACATAGCAGATGAGAAAAGCCCCAAAAGTTCATTAAAAATTATACTAGATAACATTAAACACGCATATCTCCAATCAGCACTCATATGTCATGTCTAGACAATACAGCACACAGCAGAGCTCAGGGACTCTCATTACCTTCCATCCATCACACCGTGCACGTTCAGCTTACAGCCGGCACTCACGCCACCGAGCTTCCGCCACCTAATATTAACCATCTTTCCCCTTCTTAACTAATGGAAAGAGAAAGGCACCTCTCACAGTGAGTTAGACCTGAAATTGGCTGAACTACCTTTAGGCAATGCTTACCTATATTTTTTACGTTACTTAGGTACTCCAACTCTAGGCCACAGAAGCACAAGCATCTAATTATTTAAGAGTGATACATATTCAAAAGATGATAAATATCTATTGCCCTCTGCATATTTTCATCCTTTAGATAAGACAACTGCCATTTTTCATATTACCAATATGAACAAAGTCCCACAAGTAAAGAGAAAAAAGGCAACAAGAAAAAAAATTGTGCATAGACTTCCAGCTTTGCTAAAGTTATATACATCAGACCTGAATGAACAAATTTGAGAGTTATGAAACTAGGGTTGAATGTGAAGGACAAAAAATTTGTAACAGCTAGTGCCTCAATCTCAGTATTAACACAAAAACTTTTGCCCACTAAGCTTTCTGCTGACTAAGGTCGGAATTAGAGAAGCCAGGCTGTGCAGGTGGGATGAACCTTATTAATAATGGTTATTTTAGCATAACCATGATCAGTACAGGATGGGACAGAAAATGGCTGTACTGACTGGCCTAAATATCCATTTAGTCCAATATTCCATGATGAATAGTAGAAAGTTAAATAAGAAGAGTATAAGAATATAGTTACACTTCTACAATGTACTTAACTGTAAGTTCTGTCTTCTTCCTTTCCTTTCTGCCTGGACAATTAGCACTATTCAATACAGTTCAATAATTCACAAAGCCAAGAATAACTCTTCTAAATATAAAATACATAAATAACATAATATATTAAATTAAAAATGTACTATATAAGTACATTTTAAAATGCTATGGAAAACAGTTTTCTTAAAACATTATCTTATACACATCCAAGTATTTAATTTCTTATTAACTCAATACACATGTTTCTGTGTGAATGTTTCTGTTCTATAAACAAGCATGAACAAACAAATTGCATGTGATCAAAAGGATGCTAAAAAGAACAGTAAGATTTTTCTGACTCAAAAAAACAGGCTTATTTTGAACAGAAACGCTAAAATGTGAAGTAAAACTGTTGCACAATAATGAAGAAGATTCAAAGTATTTGTGAAATACACTGTCAGCCATGGTGGGTGGCAGCTGAAAGAGGATACCCCTAAAGAAGATGTTCAGAACTGGTTCTCACAACTTTGCCTTCAGCCCCAATCCTTCCTGTGCACTCACCTGCTGAGGGAATCCATACACAGTACCCATGTTCTCCCTCAACCCAAAGTTTCCTTGTTTATACCGAACATCATTTTTCTAAAATGCAAATTAATGCAGCCCATCTAGACCTCCCTAGTTAAGACAAACTAGCCCTATGTGTTGATTTTGGCTAGGGTAGAGGTAATTTTCTTCATAGTTGATGGCTGGGGTTAAATCAAAAAGTCCTTATTTTTGAAGAATTATGCTCCACCCTTTACAGGCCTTGAACACAACAATTGTTTACTGCAATCCAACATTTTTAAACTGTGAAATAGCAAAATGGTATCAGCTGTCACTACCCCTTGCTTCTGGGAAGACACATATGAATGGGGAAGCTAAGGTAACTGAAGTGGGCTGTGGAATGGTGCTACACTACCCAGCATAGGGAGACTGAAGCTTAAAAGGCTGTCAGACTACCAAAGTTTGGAAATCACTGAAACAGAGTTGCAGCCTATTTACTCAAAAGGGTTCACTTAAATACAAGCGTTAAAACTAGGGAAAAGGCAACCTGTAGTACAGGCAGACATGCAAGGTCTGAGATCAAAGAACAGAAAAAACGCCACAGCAAGTAGAGGAATAAGGTAGATATTATGACTAATAATGACTTAATATTAGTAAGCATCTTAAATTGACTGTGATTTGAGGATACAAGCAACAAGAATAAAGGCTTTGCTGCAGAGGAGGGAGCAGGGCAGGCGTGAACAAATCTAAAAAAACGTGCTCTCTCTCGCTAGCTCAAGGAAATAAAAAGGGTAAAGTTGTCTAAGGACATTAAGAGCTAGGTGCAGCCAGATGAGGACCTGCTTTAAATTTCAGTGTCTGGTAGAAAAATGAGCAGTAGAGCCTAGAGAAAATCATTACTGTGTCACCAAGGTATGTCACCATCTCTGCCACCATCATGCCAGAGAGGAGATTCAGAAACACATATCAGAACACACAGGAATAAAGACAAAAGCTTAAAGCCTAGGAACCCCGATTTTTTAGATTTTTTTTTTTTAAACTGGAATTAATATGCAAATAATTTATTTGTAATATCTTACTACTAACTGCAGAAAGACTAATTTTACTAAAGCACCACAGAGAGACAGGATAAAGACCTGTCATCTCCTTTCCAAGTCCATGGGTAAACATCCCTGGTTTCAAAAGAAGGAGGTCCTGTGCTGTTCTTTCCTGCCCAGTCTTTCTCACACTACAGCCTTTGAAGATATATGTTAAAGGGAAGTCACAGCCAAAACAAACTTCAAGCACCACATCTAATTACACAGAAAAGTAAACTACTAAAGAATGGTCTGTGAAAAATATTAAAGAATCATCCATAATCATAAAAGAAAAAGTCATCTGAGCAGTCTCAACACAGATCCATGGAAAAATATTCAGGTCTTTGAATATTTATGAAGAAACAACAGAAAACAGTATCAAGTATTTTTTTACTTAAGGCATCATCTATACCAAGCATCCCATTGAAAATACAATGACATATCCACGTAGCTTTCCTTTTAAGATTTACAATACCTCCCGGTTACAAAACAAAAATTATACAGTACCTAAGGTGGAACAAAAAAGGCTACCTCTAGTACCAGCAGTAGGTGACTTATTTTGAGTTGTGCAAATATCAGGGATGAGATTCAACTCCAAGATAGCACACAGCAACACTATTAATAATGTTACCTCTCAAATAATTCTCTCTTTAGAATTATACAAAGCTACATTGTCACAAACCAACAAACAGACCTTTGGTCTCGCATACAAAGAAATGAAAAATATTCCTTTCTTTTATCATTCCTTATTAATGAACATACCAGGAATATCTTAAAACAAAAGTGAAGAAAGACCTCCAAGACTTCTGAGACAAAGGTATTGCATATTTTTCTCATGAAAATTTCTCTTCAATGTTTTTATTTAAAACACACAAAATTATAAAGAAGAGACCCGCCTCTCTGAAAGTTGAAAGAAGTCTCAGCTCAATTTTGTATGTTTACACTTTTAGTCTTAGCCTTAAACAAGACTGAATTGAGCATAACAACACCAAAGGCTTAGCTTCTACATTGGCATATCAAATTTCAAGTCAACAGCTCTTTTATTTAAAATATGTTAGATAAAAAGGTAATATGCTCTCTGTAAAGAGTTCCCTGGAGGTTAGAAGAGCCTATAAATTAACTGTTACCATATGCTTGGCTCCTTTTGGCAAAATTCAGTAACAAAACACTGCCAAACCTCTTTAGGCGGATAATATTTGGTAGCTTATAGAACAACTTGGGAAATTAGAAAACTGAGCTGAAAGCTTGGAAATAGTAGAAGAAACTTCATTTCTATTCTTCTATAGTTAGCCGCATGCTGTTGGAAGAAAAATTCTAACAAAGTCAACTTTATGGGTCTGATCTATAGCAAACAGTTGTCTTTCTCAAGGAACCCACACACTGGCTAACAGAGTAATCGAATATTACACATTTGTTTCTTTTAACTGATAGATATGTATGACTGATTTTGAAAACAGGAAGGTTTGCAAAAGTAGTATTCTGAAGTATTAACATGAATATTATCAGTGCTTTCATTATGGGTTTATTTCATTATAAATGAGAAAGCCTGGACTTATTTGCAATGCAATGTTCATAGATTTTACTTATCCAAAAATTAAATACTTTCTACCTCTTCCCCCTTTATCTTTTATACCTATGTAATTGAGACTAGATCGTGACAGATTAAAAAGCCTTTAACACTACACCTCTATAGATATAGACTGGGTATTTTAAGGATATCTATTTTTTAATACCAATAAAAACAGTGAGGGCAAACCTGGCTGCTCCCATTCCTCTACCAAGATAGGCAGAACTTGCTCTGCAGCATCAGTTATAGGAAATCAATGTTCTTTTCAGATATGAAAATGTCCATTTTATTTTTGTAATCATCTATGATAACACAAATTCATTATTATTCTTATTTCCAACAAAATGGTTATAGCCTGTTCTTCATGCCATGATGGTTGGCATGTAGAGGAAAAACAAATACTTAAAAATTCCATATTTCTTTAATCAACTGCATCATCCCAATAAATTCTAATTTTGATGTATTAAAAAATACTTGTTATTCAGCTTACAGTTCAACACACATCTGACAAGCAGTGTGAAGTAGGTTGACATGCACAGGCCAGACATTTCACTTCTTAAAGTCATGTTATTGCATGGTTAATCCTATATTTGCATTAATTTGATACAAGCACTTACAGGTACAAATAACTCCAAAGTATAGGTCTAAAGATTATAATAATAAGCCTCTGGAAGGTTTTACCAGAGGAAAAATATTTTTTACCATTCTATGGATGTTTGCCTCATTCAGACACTTGGGATTTTATTAATAATCTTCTCATTACTGTATTCATCTTCTGATTTCTTATTTTTTATTTTAAGTAAGACAATTTCTGTGAAGACTTGACACTGAAATCAGAGACTTCATTACCCTGCAAAATATATCCACATTTTAAAGTATTTAAGAGGGTTAAACAAAATGCAAACATTTAATGCAACATTAAGCATGGGAAATAAAAACTTGATTGCCTAAAGCAAGCATGCTATGCTGTTACCCTGGTGACAGGTTAAAAAAGGACTGTGAGCTGAATGGCTGTATGATATGAAATTAAAATGTTTCACATTGAACAATCCAAAATGAATTGGGAAAGGTTAGAGCAGAGGAGAGAGAAATCAATTCTCCAATGGCAATGGTGAATGGAAGTGAAGTCTGAATAGGATTTGCCAGTGGGGTGCAACAGCTGCCAAATATCCTGCAGCCAAAGAATTACAATAATACTGATGAAGTGTGCAAGAGCTTTTGGAATCATTGCAGGGAATAGAGAAATACTCCTACAATAATGAGGCTATTCTGTGTCCCATCCCACTTTTGCAGTTGAATCAAGGGAAAAGAAATGGTTGAAAATTGTAACACTCAACAACAAAGGTATAAATGAATTACCTATCCCTTCAATCAGTATCTTGTATTTAACTACAGCCTCTGTGAATGTGAATGAAGCAAGCACGCTAAAAACGGACAAACCAAGACACATACATGTAAAACTATGCAGACAATATTGAATAAGAGACTTGCTTCCCATGTTGACAACATTTCTACAGCAACAGCATCCAGAATAAGGTATACACTACACAAACAAACAGCAGGATACAACCAGTGCCTCAAGGAACTACACAAGGTCAGGAGCTGATAGTCATGCTTATCTTTAATAATCCTAGGAAAGAAACATGAGCAAAAATTCTTCATGTGAATGCAATTACAGATGTATTTACTGAGCTTAGAGACCCCAGAAGTTAAGAAAAATGTTGCCCTTCCATAAAACTATCCTACACAACTTCATTTCTGTCCTTGGAAACTCCAAGTAAAATACAGAGAGGAAGACAAAAACATATCCTAAAAGAACTGTAAAATGACCAGGGAGCACATGGCAATTAGCGCACACCTTGTCAGTTCTACAGTTTCACACATACACATTTTACACACAAACAAATATTAAAGAACAGGTTTAGGAGGTGTAAACCTGCATGAGAGGAAATAATTGTTGGGCTTATAGAGGGGATCTAAGTATATTAAATAGAGAGCGGTCTTGTAAAGAGAGGATCTTGCAGAAGAGGTCATAAGCAAAGTACAGATGAGAAAAGGGCCAGATTAACAACTAAAAATGGGACAGGAATTTGGCAGCACAACAGAAAACATTCAGATGTCTATATTATGCAAATTCAAGTTTCAGCATTAAGTGAACAGTAGCTACAGAAGCTATGAAGCTCTTACAGCAGATGCTGTTTTCCCAGAAGACATGGTGAAAATAAAAAATAAACATAGGGACTTAGCCAGGTCCATTCACTTTAGCGAATGCCTTTCCCACCAGCAATCACCTCAGCAAGATGTGGGGATCTTCCCAAGAGATGTTCACTGAGATTCAAACTTTAAGTAATTATTATCTTCATAATGATTTCATAATGGTTAGCAACTCTACAGATTGAGCAAGTGTGGATCCTTGAGTGCCCAGAATACATTTTTCCCGACAAATGACAGGGATGACAAGCTATGAAAATTTCCCATGACAGACTGCTCTGTTCCTGGAATAGATGTTTAAGCATCAGATGGAACAATGTTCTCTGCTTTCAAACAACTATAGAAGTACCTTATATTACTTGTGTTTTCAATCTGATTGCATTAATTTCATCAAATCTAAAAAAAAAAAAAAAAACATACATACACACATTGTAGAGTCATAAATGCTACCTTAATGTCCCATTCCAACTTTTTTATTTTCCACAGAAGTTCAATCCCAACTGGCAAAAAACGCATGTTTCATATATTTGCAGCTACTTGTTTATTTCTAGCACATATAATCATCTTTCTGTGATAAGCAACTGAGCAAATGGGATGGGTAAATAATACTAGATTTTAAAGACATCTAGAATGTTACATAGAGTATCTGGTTTTGTTGTTATTAAGCAAGATTTAAAAAAAAATACAGTAATGACTTACAAGAGGTCAAAATAACAACATTAGATAACATCTAGACAGGCAAGAGGGTTACCACAACCAGAAAAACCAAGCATAAACAAGGATTTCACGTGAAAAAGAGGAGGACAGGGTCTCAGTACACACAGTGAATAATGGTGTGAAGCTGCAGTAGTTACCCAAACATACTGAAGCCTTTCAAAAGCCTAACAGTAAATCATGGGAAAAATGCTCAACTTGTCAAGCAGGGGACCAGAACAGTAAGGATAAGACAGTTGTTTTCATGAGCTAAGGATGACGGCATAACTCCAAAGTGGGGGAACAAAGAAAGCCACAAGTAGGCTGGACTTGATCAACCATGCCAATGAAAACAAAGCTGTTTATCTCTATACAGAGGGCATCTGTAGGATAGAGCACAGTATACATGTTTAGCTGCACTTGCAGTAACTGTTCATGTTAATATTGCATTTCTAGGGAAGAAATAAAATTAACATAACACAACTAATTTCATTCAGCAGTTCCTGTGCTGAAAGTAAGAACTCTTTTCCTTTCCAAGAGGTGGGTGCAGATGACTCCAGTCAATTTTCCTGACACCACCTTCCTTCTTTTTAAAATTAATGTAACATAACCTTATTTTGTGCTGCTCCAGCAGTGCAGGAGAGCCAGAAAGCTCTCCTATTGGGCAGCTAACCATCCTTCCATATGGGGAAGCCCTAGGCTGGCAAAGAGCTGGCTCTGTCCCAGACTCCAGTAGGGTAATAGGTGTAGTCTCTGCGAGAGCAAGGATGCCTGAGAGGTGTGGGGCTCTACTGCTCTCTGAGCAGTTCCCTCACTGCCCTATAATCAAGCAATGGCAAGGCAAACATCAGTATAGATGTACTGAATCAACCCAGACAGGAACATAAAATAATTCATTAAACAAAGCTAAATAAATTAATTTCTGTTCTTGCAGTTCACCAGCCATTTTTTTGTTACTGCACTGGACCCCTGGATTTCAGAATTTTGAAATAAAAATTTAGGCCAGCTATTTCAGAACTTGACAAAAACTTGTTTGTATTTTAACTTTTCACTATACAGTTTCCTTCCTGAGAAAATATTATTTTATGCTTAGAAAGCATAATCCACTTTATGTCTCAAAATACTTCATATATGTTGATAAACGGATATTTACAAAACCCCAATAGTGCAGCAAAGTATTAAGGCCACTTTGTCTTTTCATAAACTGAGGCAAAATTCAACTGATTTCTCACAAGACCTCAACTGAGGTCCCACAAGAACAGCTTAACTCAAGACTCCCAATCCAGTCTTCTGTATTAACACACAAGCAGGAAAAACCTTTAATGTATTGAGGTTTTTTTTTTTCCTTGCTAGCAATTTAAAACATTTTCCAATGTGTTACCATCTTTTTGTGTGTAGTATCAGATAATATGGGCATGTAGCCTCACTGTTTTTTTCCCCAAGTCATAAATGATGAAAGGGTAAAACCCATAGAAAAATTAGGAAAATACACTTAGCAGCCAACACAAGCAACACATAGGAAGTGCTATAGGCAATTGGGTTTAGAAGTATAAACATCACATTAGTAGACCCATGAGATAGCATGATGTAGCCACACCTGGAGAGACACTCTCCTATTCCCCTCCCAACCCACAAATGAAAACAAGTCTGAAGCCAAAATGTGAAGATTCAACTGTACAACATCATTTCTGGTCTCAAAGGCTAACTACATCAAACAGACATAAAATAAGCTGGATTCACTTCAGCCAAAATATGTTTCCACTTGAAACAAGATCAAGTTCTGTCTAGAAGACCTTGGGGTTTTACTAGCTGCTGTAAATCTGTTCAGCAGCTGTGGGTGGCACCAGTTTCACAATAAAGTGGACTATGGAGTAAGTAGGAAAAGTCCTAGGTAAAATAACTAAAAGCTGAACAATAAAACAATCATTAATCATCCATGGCTCTTTCCTGTAGGAAATATGTGCCCCTATTATCTGGATATCACAGTGAAATATTCACATTAGTATGTGGCTTACAAAATACCAAACACTTTCATTAGGAAATCATCTTTCAAAAAACTTGGAAAAACACCCCAACCAGGAAGAATCCCAAAAAACCAAACCATCCCACATTCAATTTTTCCCAAGAAAATTAGTTAAATAAAAACCAATTAAATTAAAAATTATAAAGAAAACACACAGAAAATGCTCTAAATACTTGATTGCATCACAAAAGTAAATACTTCTATTCCTGTAAATCTGAGCATGTGTGGATTTTCAACAGCTGTTCTAGCTAAAGCCTGGAGAGTTAGTTCTAGGAGACTGTAGATGAGGCCGGGGCACTACATAAAACAGACAGTGGAAAATCACCTGTGGGTGCTCCACACAAATCATAACACCATTTATTCAAACACAGGAAAGGCAAACCAGCCTTGGGCTTGGCACCTACATTAACCTCAACACCAGACAACCTAATGCAATGAAGACTGCCACTACAGAGGTCAGGTTGGCTAAAACTAGCTGAAGGAAGTTGGGCGCCAAAGGTGGAAACAGCTTGCTGGTCATCAGAAGATGTTCCAGCAAGAGCCTTATAGTTGATTATTCAGTCACTCAGGGGACTGCAAATACATATTTTCCAGTCACACCCCAGAAAACATTATCAGTTACAGAGAAATCCCACTCATGAAGCTGCTACCAGTTTGAGATGTGGCACAGAGCTAAGGCTCACCTCTGAATCCATTTTATGAGCACGCATCTTCCTCCTTGCTACACGTTCCCACTCTTGTAGCTCTTCCAGAATAATTTCACTCAGAAAGTAACCTGCTTCTGACAGAATGATCCAAAGTAAACTACTATTAAATAGTTTCTATGCTAACATAGGTCATTTTTTGCAGAACCAGAGTGGAATGCAACTATGCACAAAATCACACCTGCATACCTGGGGAGGAGAAGGAAAGACAGAGAGCAAGAGAGGAGCAGCCTGCAACAAGATTCCTTAATCCGGCTCAGCTGTACTTCGTCTGACTACAGTCTCAGTGACCCTGACAGTGAAAGCTGGAGCTTCTGTGAAGAGCTCCAAGCATGGTACTTTCTGTCTATCTGACCAGAATAACAATCCTGATCATGTTCTGAATAAATCTCAGGGGAAAAAGGGAACACAAAACACCCCTGCAGTTGTGAAAAGAATGCATATTATAAATATGGCTCCCAAAATGGAAAAGAAAAATTAAAAGCCAAGATAAGCATATAATTCAAGTTTAGCAGAAAACTGTCTGTTTGACAGCTGTGACAAGTTTCGAAGAAATAATGTATGTTTTCAAAATACTACTCTTCAGTAGTTTTTCGCACAAAAATTGCTCAATTGCTTTCAGTGCAGATGAAAAAAATGCTGCCAACATAAATAGTTCCAGAGAGCTGAAATTCTATAGGTGATGATCAACGTATCAATGTACTTGGTGAAATCACAAGGAGAAGGTTACAGATCAACTTTGGAGCATGCAGCCTGTCTAGTCTGCTCACATCTTCCAACACAGATTTAAAACTCACAGACTCCAAATGCCCAGTTTGGCCACAGTGAAGATTGCACCCAAGATTACAACTGTCCTTTTGGATTTGTTGTAGCACAGGTTCCTACTCTGAAGTTTTTTATTTACAAGTATTTTTCAAACAGAGTACAGTCTTATGAATAAAGATGTGCTTTTACTCTGGCCACAACCCTGCTCATTAAAAAATACCCACAATACAGAATACCTTCAAAAACAAGTCAGATGCAGTTTGGGTAAGTTAAGGACAAAGTGAAGAGTCCTTGATGGGACTACAGTAACTCATATGCTCCACAGTGCTCAGTCCCCTCTAGAGGGAGTCCACTAACTGCTCTAAGGAATGGAGAACACTGTCCAAAACACCGCACAATCCTTCGACCTCATTCTGCCTTGCTTCTTTTCTTTTTCCTTTGAAGAAGCTCTATGATTTTGGGAAAAGGATATCATTATCAGGTTTGGTTTCTTCAGAAGTTACTCACCAGTAAGCATTTTTGCATTAGCTCATCCTTACATGGCCTCAAACAGGCAGCTTTGGCTTCATTAAAGCAAGTAGATGCAACAGTATGTACATATTGAAGCCATGACACATTCAATGAGAACCACGCTCAGCCACCACTCGGAGAAAATCATAAAGCTTGACTTCTGAAAGATTGATAAGTACACCCCATCATGGCAAGAGAAAGTGATCTTCCCTGTACTGAAAAGGTTTCTTAGCTTCACCATTTAAAATCTGAAAAATACTTTAATCTAGTTTTACAGATATGTCTTTTTCATGTGACCAGACTTTGCTGCCTTCTTTGCCCACAGCAGAAGAATACCTGTGACTGAGTCTGGCTAGCACTCCAAAAATGAGCTACCTTTTTTTCAAATCACGAGTGTATTTGTTTCCCTAACACGGCATGTTAGGATGACATGTCTAATTGCTCAATGCCATACTTCCTTTACATATCTTATCTCAGTTAAAATAGTCATATGTGTCTTTTCTATTAAGATACACAGACATCTAAAACTAAAAAAGTACTTGCAAAAGAAACAAAACATTGAAAGACTGCTCAAAAATTGGATTCCTTTCTTTTCTTCTTAGCTAGTTAGAGCATTTTACAGGGAGGAGGAAAAAAAAATCGCCGATCAGAGCAGGGAATGTTAAAGCAGCTTGATCGTCACTACTTAAATTAACAATTCCTATCCATATTCTTAAGTACAAAGTAATCCATTGCCTCTCTGTAGCAGTACCAGACTACTTAACTTGCTATGCTGGACAGTAAAAACTACAATCAAGGCTCCTCCTCATTTTCCCTGATTCATCTTTTTTTAGGTAACAGTGTCTTTGAGTGTCTGTTGTTCTCCTTACGCCATTCACAATGGAGGATATAACTTGTGGAAGGAAATAAAAAGGTGCTTTACTTTCCCCTATAGATGTATAAGGCAAGCAATGGCCCAGCTCTGCGTATGCTATACATTACAAAGCTGTTGAGCTTGCCCTAAGTGTCTCTCTCTTTTTCGTTTTTGGGGTTTTTTTTAATACCACATGGTATTAATTATCTTTGTGGGCACAAATAAAAATAAAGACTTCTTGAAACCACATTTGATTTATTCCTGACCACTGTAAAATCAGTAATAGAATACACTGTCAAACCACTGGCATGGAATGTGAATAACGTCTACCCTGCACTATGACTTCCCTCACATACAAACGTATGTGCAACGATATTACAAAACATGAGGCAAGGAGAGTTGTGCTGAAGTCAGGATTCCCTGTACACAACCACTGCTAATATCAACTAGACAAACAAGCTTCACAAAGTCAGTTAATTCTAACAGAAGGTATCAAGGCAATGACAATGATGGGCCAGGGGAAAGAAAAGCTACACATCCTAGAGGAAAAAAGCATACTGTTCAAAAAAGTCAAAGAAGTGAATAAGCATTTTGACATGGGCTACTGCAATAGCTGATCAATTAACAGTACTGACTAGGTTACTAACAGCTACGATTCAAAAAATGGGAGAGTGGGGAATAAAAGCACCAAAAAAAACATACTTTAAGCAAGGTTGACTCTTCCACCAATTACCTTCCACCTTTAAAGTCTGAAAGTCTTTTGAGCATTAAGACTCTAAACTATTAAGGTTCTTCATCAAGGAAGCAAATTACTCACAAATCTACCATATTTTAAAGCTCTGTAGCTGAATATTCATATTATGCCAAAGTGCTTAGATTGCTTCAAATGGGCACATGGGAAATTTGTGATGCTCAATTTGTGGTTAGTTACTAATGCAGCAACATTTTGCATTAATGAAACTCCTGATGTGCATTAATTACTGTACTGGCTTGTAACACATTTTTGTGCCTATTAGTTTGCTAATACTTAGAATAAAAATAATCATGTATGACTTGTGCAAGTAGGGAAATGTAAGCCAAAGCTCATTTGAATTTAAAAGAACAGACTATATTAAGAAACCATGCAGTTTCTCACCAGTTATTCTTGTGCATGAGAAGATGCCATTAATGAAATGCATCAGCACATCTGAGTTCCTAGAAATGAACTTACCTCGGAGTCCCTAGAAATCGCTGTGATCTCAGTTGTTCAGCCACATACAAAGACGCTGCTGTTGCCAGTAGTTGTCTTCTTTCAAGATCTGTCAACCTGTGTCCTAGTTTTCAGAAAGAAGTTAAAAAAAAATAATTTAGATACCACAGACCAACACAAAAAGTAACAGCTACCAGTAAAGACACTTCTCAGACCTTACATATGAAAGCTACATTTTTTCCCTCTAAATTAAGATGAGGCATAGCATAGCAGACGCTCTGAGTTTCAGAGTTTAAATTGCATGTTTTCATACAAATCAGCCCAACTGCTAACACTGGTATCTCTGTTAAAAACAATTTGACAACTGAAAGAAAAGGAACTGAATGATGCTGCAGCATCTTGTTTTCGTTATTGAAATGTCACTGGTTGACATATTGTGCCTCATGCTGGTAAGGAATCCATCTGTACATTAGAACTTACTCAAAATATAGAACACTCTCAGTACTTTATCTGAGGCAAAGGCTACAGATCTTTCAAACAAAAGGGACAGTGCAACAGTATAAACCCAAAAAATAAATGGGGATAAAGCTACTCATCAGCCCTGGGTCATTTAGTGTTATTAGTGTAATCATTAGTTCACAACCAATGGAGTCAGAGTCATGTTTACACTTCAGAAACAGAAAGTGGCTCAAAGCACGCTATAATCTGAAGGCAAGCAACCTAATAAATATTTGGCAAAAAGATACAACCGGGGTGATAGCAAGCAGGTTTTCTCCCAGTCTGGTCTCGCTCCAGAAAGTAAAGGTTAAATAGAGATTCAATTGTCCATTCAACAGGCTAAAAAAGCATAGTGACAGAACTCTGCCCTCACCCATCTTTAGGTCAGAAATCACACAACGCAGACTTGGTATGAAAAAATGGCAAACAGGTGGCCAAGAATGATGCAAGATTCCAGAGAAGGGCCACCAAGATGAGTCAAGAAATGGAACACCTCTCCTATGAGGAATAGCTAAGAGAACTGGGATTATTCAGCCTGGAAAAGAGAAGGCTTCAGGGTGAATTAACTGCAGCTGTCCAGTACCTGAAAGGTGCCTGCCAGAAAGTTGGAGAGAGAATATATACAAGAGCATGTAGTTAAAGGACAATGAGGCATAGATTCAAACTAAAAGAGTTTAGATCAGACATTTGGAAGAAATCCTTTACTACAAGGGTGGTGAGGCACTGGAACAGGTTGGTTGGACATGGATGCTCCACCCCTGGAAGTTCTAAGGCCAAGATGGATGGAGCTCTGAGCAATCTGGTCTAGTGGAAGGTATCCCTACCCATAGCAGGGGGTTGGAACCAGATGATTTTTAAGGTCCCTTGAAAGCCAAGCCACTCTATGATTCTGTGAGAGAGAACAAAAAGACAAAGTACTCGGCCCACAAGGCAGGAAGTTAAAATTAACATAAAACAGGACAAGAACCACAAAGCTGGTATGTCCTGAAGAAAAGAGGCAAACTTTATCCTTGAGAAAGACTTTACACAAGTGAAGGCAAGAGTGTTTCACAAAGAAGAGAGGAGGATTACACAATAAAGTTAACAAAGGATAAAGATTGAGAATGGAAAGACTTTGCTGAACTCAGTTACAGCTCAGCTCTCAAAAAGTGCTTTACGATATACATATCACAGCAAATGCCATCATCGAGAAAAAGCACAGATTTCATATGAAAGGACGATGGAAGAGCTTCAGAAGGCTCTATCTCCCAGAGGAACTCTGCCCAGAGGGACATATTTGTTTCCAGATCTGCAGCAGACAGTTACACAGATCCCTTCAATATCTCCACCCTCCCATCACCTCAGTAATATATGTAACAAAATCACATTCCCCAGTACTGGTTACTAGCCAGTGACAATTTCTGTCAGCAGACTAAAATAAGACTAATGAGATCCTGAAGAAAATCCAGAATGAAGACTGCTGTAAAGGACTGGAGCAGACTCTACAGCAACAAAGCCATAATTTCAAAACAGGATGTCTTCTGCACAGAACGCATCATTCCACTGGGCATATTAAACAGGGTTAGGTAAAGAGGCTAGTTAGCGTCCACCTCAGAAATGCAATCGTGCCACAGTGATGAGAATACATTCATTAAAGTCCAGCTAACAGTACAAAGAAGTTGTTACGGGCCAAAAAATGTAAATTTAAAAATAACAAAACTCAGAAAATCTGCATCAATTTCATTTTAATTTAGTCAGCATTACCATATTCTGGTGGAATATTACTGCAAGTCCCTTTGCTCAGTGTTTATTTTTTTTATCTGCCTTGAAATGGAAACTGTCTTCACTTCCACAAACACATGCAGAAATAAAAATGCTGATACGTTGAGAACCTGGCTTCAGAAACAAACTCAATCTTTCCTTTGCCAGTTACTAGAAAAACTGATTGAAAGGCAAAATTCAAAAAACACTGAACTTTTGTACTATTTGTACACATATATACACATATATGTGTATATATGTAAGCTTTATGTAATTATACATTGCAATAACATCAATTACCTGGATCTGAATTTTCCCATTGTTTACACACAGTGAAGAAACTCTGAGATCACTTTTTCAAAACACTGAATCTAAAACTGATGATTTGTTTACATGCCTCAGCTAAAGGCACATCAGGAATCTGCCCGAAAGCCTTTGCCTTTCAGTCCCCCCGCCCAACACTCATGACAAGACCATGTGACCAAAACTGCATGTTCCCATCGGCTCCAACACACACTGTTAGAACTAACTCAAATAAAGGAACAAGGTAAAACCAGAAAGATCCCATTTCAAAAGTTTTATTGCATGACCTCCATCTTGGATGAAATAACTGCTTTTGCACTTGCTGTGCCACAAAAACTATTTTCTTCCTGTATCTTCAATAAAAATTGAACTCCAAACAATGAACAGAGGTCAATAAGTCGAAACAGGTTAACGACTGACGAAGAGTCACACTCACTTCATTACTGCCAACATGAAAAAAATATTTATCCATTTGTCACTATTTACATCAGTTGTGTCACAGACATGGCAAGCAAAAAATCCAGTTATAACTGTAGTATCTCATTCAGGATTTCTGGGAGATAATAGAAACTTAACAGGAACATACCAAAATTAGCTTTTGGTGTCTGGCAATTGTCCTAGTTTAGGGCAAATCTGGGAGAAAACCTCCAAAGGAAGCTCCCTCCGGAGATCAAACCCACACGGCCCCTCCCCCCAGCCGGTTCGGGAATGATTCCTCGGAGAGAAGTGGAAAGAACCTGTTTATTTAACAGGCACAGCCTCCCCCCCCAGTACACAAAATGAACAATACCAGATGACAACACTTTTTCACAGCTCTGAAAAAGAGATGACAAATGCAGCGAGTCTCTCTTGGGGGTGGTCGCCCTGTTGTCACTCCCTCCGGCGCTGGGGATGGCTGTTGCCGGCCACAAGGTGTTCTCAGGTCCCAGTCCGGAGCAGGTCCCAGTAGTTACAAGAAAAAAGAAAAAAAAAAGGAAAAAAACAAAGCAAGAGCGAAGCGAAGCAGGAGCAGGAGCAAAAGCAGCAGCCAGAGCTAGAGTCAAGGAGAAAAGAGAGCAGCAAAAAACAACAGCCACACTATGTACTGCCCCGTCTCTGTGTCCCGCCAGTCGTGGGGGGGGAAGCAGGCTGATAACAGAACCAAAACAAAACATTTGTCCTTCAGAGCCCGTCTCACAGGCACAGAACATAACATCCAACATAGCAGAACACACATAAATGGGGATACAAACATCACCCTAGGACATTCCACCCCTTATCCCCATATTATACTACCACACATCATACATTTTAAAACTTCCATCTGTCACTTGCTCAGACCTTCGACACTTACATGTTTCCTTCTCCATTTTTTCACTTGCCCAGACCTTCGACACTTACACATTTTCCAACAAATATTGATCATCTTCCCACAATCAGATCTCCCTGAGGTACACATCGTGTTGATCCATCTCTTTGCATTACCCACCAGGTGCAACCTGGTCCCTGAGCAAAGACAACCCCGCGGATGGGTTTGTCTGTACTCGAGGCAGACTTGATCCACACCGTCTTCCCTAACAAACCTCTGACATGCACCACTGGGACTTTATCTCCGTCTGCTGTATTCAAGGACTCAGACTGGGCAGGACCTGCTCGGTTGGTGGAACCCCGAGTGTTAACTAACCAAGTGGCCTTTGCTAGATGCTGCTCCCAATTTTTGAAAGATCCCCCACCCAAGGCCTTCAGCTGGGTTTTTAGTAATCCGTTGTACCTTTCTACTTTACCTGCAGCTGGTGCATGGTAGGGAATATGATACACCCACTCGATGCCATGTTCCCTAGCCCAGGTGTTGATAAGACTGTTCTTAAAATGAGTCCCATTGTCTGACTCAATTCTCTCAGGGTACCATGCCTCCAAAGGACCTGCTTTTCAAGGCCCAGGATGGTGTTCCGGGCAGTGGCATGAGACGTAGGGTAGGTCTCCAACCATCCTGTGGTGGCTTCTACCATTGTGAGCACGTAGCGCTTGCCTTGACGTGTTTGGGGCAGTGTGATGTAGTCAACCTGCCAGGCCTCCCCATACTTGTATTTGGACCATCGCCCCCCATACCAGAGGGGCTTCACCCTTTTGGCCTGCTTGATGGCAGCACATGTCTCACAGTCGTGGATAACCTGAGAAATGCTATCCATGGTTAAATCCACCCCTCGGTCTCGAGCCCACTTATAGGTGGCATCTCTACCCTGATGGCCTGAGGCATCATGGGCCCATCGAGCTAGGAACAACTCTCCCTTGTGTTCCCAGTCTAGATCTATCTTGGACACCCCTATCTTTGCAGCCTGATCTACCTGATTGTTGTTTTGGTGCTCCTCATTAGCTCTACTTTTGGGGACATGGGCATCTACATGGCGGACCTTCATAGGTAGCCTCCCTACTCTGGTAGCGATGTCTTTCCACTCTTCAGCAGCCCAAATTGGTTTTCCTCTACGTTGCCAGTGAGCCTTTTTCCACCTCTCTCGAGCCTCGCATTGGGCGCCAAATTTTGTCCTAGTTTAGGGCAAATCTGGGAGAAAACCTCCAAAGGAAGCTCCCTCCGGAGATCAAACCCACACGGCCCCTCCCCCCAGCCGGTTCGGGAATGATTCCTCGGAGAGAAGTGGAAAGAACCTGTTTATTTAACAGGCACAGCCTCCCCCCCCCAGTACACAAAATGAACAATACCAGATGACAACACTTTTTCACAGCTCTGAAAAAGAGATGACAAACGCAGCGAGTCTCTCTTGGGGGTGGTCGCCCTGTTGTCACTCCCTCCGGCGCTGGGGATGGCTGTTGCCGGCCACAAGGTGTTCTCAGGTCCCAGTCCGGAGCAGGTCCCAGTAGTTACAAGAAAAAAGAAAAAAAAAGGAAAAAAACAAAGCAAGAGCGAAGCGAAGCAGGAGCAGGAGCAAAAGCAGCAGCCAGAGCTAGAGTCAAGGAGAAAAGAGAGCAGCAAAAAACAACAGCCACACTATGTACTGCCCCGTCTCTGTGTCCCGCCAGTCGTGGGGGGGGAAGCAGGCTGATAACAGAACCAAAACAAAACATTTGTCCTTCAGAGCCCGTCTCACAGGCACAGAACATAACATCCAACATAGCAGAACACACATAAATGGGGATACAAACATCACCCTAGGACAGCAATAAACATACAACCCTACCATAGAATGCCTGTAGCATAACTTTGGAGGCATACCTCACAAGATCGATTAAAGGCTGCTTCTAAGGACGGCAATTTACCTTTATTACTCAGGACAGACTGCTGTCAATACTGCCTTAGTTCACTGAACTCCAGCCCCATTTCCCAGCTGTCTGCTTTTGCTCTGCTGCTATGCTCAGCTGAATTCTGAACAGTTTTGAAGTCAAACTTACAATTACATTACTATATTTGGAAATACACAAATGTTCCAGATAGTAATACTGTTGTTTCTCATCAAGTATTATTTCCCTTCAGAAGCTACTCCTCAGGTTTTCAGTGTGGCATCCTGAAGAATAAGTTAACATTCACCATCAATAAAGACATAACAACACAGCCCTTTGCATTCACCATACAGATTGATTTGAAGAGTAACAAAGCTACCTCTGGAGCAGTTGTCCAAGTGCTTCCTTGAAAGGGAGTGAAATGAGTATTTAGCAAAGGTCCCCCAACTTCCAATACAGGAAGTTACACCATTGATCTTCCCTGCTCTCATCACTGCAAACTCCTGGCTTACACAGAAATTTCATCTCCACAATAAAACATGGAACTGGCAGCTCCCAAATCTCTCAGTTTAACCTGGGATGTACTTCTGCATATCACTGAATTATCAGCTGAATTACATAAGGTGAATGCAAAACAGGAAGAATGATTATAAAATTAAGTCACAACTAAAGAAGTGGAAGCAGTAATGTTAATATTATTTAAAATCAGACTGCACACATGTATTACTACCAAATGGCAGAACCCTGGTTGGAAGGAAGACAAGAAAAATAGTATTTCTCTCTCATTTCCCTGATGTTATGATTGCTTAAATCAATATTATCCTAGTATCCCCCAAGCTGAGTCAAAAAGGTTCATGCAATTACTTTACATAACCAACTTCAAATTAAATTACATAAAAGGTCATTTTTCCCATAACAGTCTCATTTGCATTTTGTCCTAGAAACATGTTTCCTACTATCAATTACAGGTAAAAAACAAAACAAAACAAACAAGCCCTGGTTATGTGCCCCAGTAAGTTACTTAATACTTGAAAAGTGACTGTTTTCTGACTGGTAAGCATAAAAATTAAAAGCATAATGGGCAAGATAAAAAGCGCAACGCATAATTCAGATGAACACCAAAGTAGGCAATGTTTATAACATTCCTAGGTTCTGTTTTAGCTTAAGTTTTTCTTGATGGATTTTCAACTTAACTATTACAGATGGCACATAAACCAAATAGGCTGAGACAGAAAACAAAGTGTTATAAATATTAGATTTCAATGCAGAGAAAATGAATGGAATTAGAAGCAAGCATCTTCCATGTTCTAACCGTTACAGACAAGGGAAGCTACATTCCCCCTCCTACTATTAGTAAAAGCCTCTAGACTTAAACTTAAAAGTCAAATCTGCAGTCCCAATTCATATAAAATGCACTTTTACTCAGAATCATGGAATGACTGAGGCTGAAGGGACCTTGAAAAGTCCTTAGTTTATTCAGCATGTCCCACTCCTCACCAAGCAATCTAAACATTAAATTCGGAATAAGTTGCTCAGAGGTTTATGCAGTGACACCTTTAAAATCCCCAATTCATGACCCCTGACTCTTACTGTGCAGCTGTGCAATCCAGTGAAGAGCCTGGTTTCATATGCTTGGGAACCCGCCCTGAGGTCCTAGAAGGCTATCCTTAGATCCACCCTAAGCTTTCATGCTTCCAGGCAAAACAAGCCTGGTTCTCCCAGCTTCTCCCTACAGGTCATCTTTTCCAACCCCAGCAACACCCTTCACTAGACTTACTCACGTTGGCTGTCATCTTTCTTACGTGCATAAGGGGGTTAAAACTGGACAGAGTATTCCAGAGATGGTTTAATAAGTGTTAAGAAGAGTAATCATTTCATCCAACCCACATAATTATGATAAACATAACATATCTAAATGCCTTGACTTCATACAGTCTCTGGAGCCAATATGCCATTTCAGAAGAGAAGTGCTTCTTCTTTACTCCTTTCTCTATTAGAAATATAAAGGACTGCCCATCAGAATTTCTGTTCTTCCTCTCCATTCAAATGAGGCAAACATGCTAGAAGAAGGCAAGTAAATTATTTCTTTTCTTTTTTTTTCTCTTGTATTTTGGGATGACTTTTGTGATAATTGCTTGGAAAATGCCCATCTTGCATTGGCATAGGATGTGTCTCCCAAAAAGAATGATGGATTTCAGACATCCTTAATAACCAGAAAGAGTAGAACATGAAGAAAATCTCAATATTTAAAAAGACAACTAAGAAAATATAAACTGTGAAACAGACTGAACCGCAATGACTAATCCCATGAACAGGGTACTAACCTAAAGATCCTTTAATATGTCTTTTTTCCAAGACTCCTCTTGGATCTTTGTGAAAATAGAGATACACCTTCTTTGCCTATAAAATAGGGATAATACACAGTAAATTTCCTTCTCATCAGGCAGACTAGAAAGTAAAGAGGATTCCCAGGTTGTTTGGAAGCTGTAAAAGAACAGTGCATCTGATTCCTGCGTGCTTGACAGAATTTCTATTCTGTAAGCAAAATGCTTGGAGGCCACTCTAAGACAGGTGTATTTGTGCCACCTGACCTAATCAGTGTTCCTGCACCCACCCTCAGATCCACACACCTCCCAAAACAAGCACGGGTGCTCAGAGCAACAACCCACTCCAGCTCTCCTACTGCCAGCCAGCATTCCAGCCAGCCATCCCTCACATGGACAAAAAAGGGCATGACAGCAGCTGCTCTCGCACACTAATGAAATTCTGCATAAGCATTTAAACTATTTAATACTCTCCTGGTATTTTAAAATAACTTGCAATAAACAAACTACTTCTGGTAGTGAATGTTTACTTAAAGATGAGAAGAAAGAGCTAAACTCTAATCATAAAAATTACTAAACATGTCCATTCTACATGTAATTTGAAGAGAGCATTATCTAGGTTAATGGAAAAGTAGCCAAGATACAGCTCATAATTCATTTTTTAACTTAAAGGTCTTCTAATAAAGGATTATAATGGAACTCAAAAATGAGACTGTAAAACAAAGCATCTCTTATTTTTAATATCTATACTCAAAGAAAAATGCACATAGGAAATGGGCCTGTACTTCATGCAGGCACCAGAGAGAACGCAGCTGAGATTACTTACTTATCACCAGTATAGGTCACTACAACTACAGTGACAATTACGCAGGTTACAAAAGAAACACAATGGATTGTACTTGAGCATTAATATTACACACATCTCTATTGAAATGTTTCTATTTCTTAAGCTTTCCAAATTCAAAACACTTCTAGTATGGATGCCTACTGTTAACAACAGCATATTTTTATGTATTTCCAGATCTGTGTTGTCTATACATTGCTCTAAGTTTTCAGACTGGCACAGCTTTTTTTACAGTATTCATCTTCTATAAGCAATAGTAAGATATATGAAGCTACTTAATTTTCAAATCCTCCTAGCAAAGTTTACCCTGGGTATTTATTTATATTAAGAAGTTTAAGTGATTAAAGAAATTACATATAAATTATTTTTTGTCTTTGCTTCTCTTACTGAGCTTCTACCTGTCATCTGCCCACCATCCTTGCTTGCCTTCAACCATACCCATTTGAGTCCATGGATTTGGAGAAATATTTTTCAATGGGTAATTTCAATGGGTACTCAAATTCAAGACATCATTTTTTTAAGCAGGAATGATTTGATCCAGTGCAAACTACATCATTAAAAGGACTACCAGTTTCTTTGATGAGCTTTTAATCAGTATTCATGAGGTAAGTATTCTTGAAGTACAATACCATAATTTCTTTATTTATAATTAAGAAGGCTAATGCGTGCTTGTGTTTGATATGTGGAAGGAGATAAGCAAGACTTTTCATACAGCAGGAACAAAGTGTAGGAATTTCACATGTGCCAATCATTAGTTTCTATTATGAAGCGTCACAGTATCTGTTCTTGTATCTTCTGGTGTCCAGAGCAAAAGTATATCTTTAAGAATCTGTTAATACAATACAGCTCTTTGGTTTATGTTTTTATTGTTCCCAGTTACGTGCCAGGTGAGGCTGCCATCTCACAATATGGTATTGGGACACTAACATCTTGCCTCCTTGCCTTTTCCTCCATTCCCCTCTCCCCACTCCCAGTCTGCCACACACTTTGCACATGTACTGAAGTTCACAAGATTCCTTCACTAGCTAAGTCAACCCAGGAACTTTAAAAAAAAACTACTCCAACAAAAGCAGCAACAGTAAAAAAAATACAGGTTTCATGGTGGTTTAGAGATCTGGATCTACTCAGGAAAATGACTGAATAGTCCCAGAAACATCAGAGAGACAAGACATGAGATTCTGTGTTCAAGTGTTAGGGAAGGGAGAGAGACCAGCTACAGCAGCACCAAGCCTTCAAGAGCAGATGATCAGAGTACCCTGGAATCTCTGCTGGATGAAAGCCAGCTGAGCTACGCAAAGATTAGCTAAGTGCTCCCTAGCAAAAACAACAAAGGAACTTTTCAGCTTGAAGCATCATAAGCCCACTGCCACTCAAGGTGGCTAGCACCTGTTCCTGTGGTCTCAGGAGCCAGGAACAAGCAGGATGCATTAATCCCACATGTAGGACTCTATCACACACAGAGTTGTCAATTACATCACAATATCAAGTCGTTCTGGTGCAAAGAATAGTCATCCACACACTCACACAATGAGTTCTGAGGTAAGAAAAATCTGTTCTGCTCCTTAATGAGACTAAAATTTGGCAAGGTGCCAGTCATGTCCAGTGACTGCCAATCTGGCAGCGCTGCCTCCAAAGTGGGATGAGGATTCTGCCACATTGGATTAATGATGAATGGGGGGAAAGGAATCTCCACGGGATTCATAAAGGACCCATGAATGATGAACTATAAATACTGTCTTTTTTTAATAAGAAAGATGTTCTGCCTGATGAATGCCAGCTGAGGTGAGAGAACTGTAGGGAAGAACTGAGTCTCTGACCACACAGGTCAAGAACGCATCTACAGCAGACTGGCTAAGAGAGCAGACAACCTTATAAAAGCTGATCCTTGTGAAAAGAAACCAATCCATTTGTTTTCTTACATTTTTCTAGCAACCATTGGTAAATATTTTTAAAATTGAGTAGTTTGAGATGATGTAAAGAAATAATTGCATTTGTGTTTAGGTTAACCTAGTGTATGAGTTAACAATTTCAAAATTATGTCCATTACTGTGTGTAATGAGTATTAAGACCAGGGTACTGAAATACTCTGATAAAATGCCAGATCCTCCAGACAAGGGTGTCAAAAGGCTATTCTAGAGGTGCTACACCAACTTAAGAAGCAACAGCACTGAGTGAAAACTTCTTCAATTACAGTAAACAGTAGAAGTACTGCATGTAATGAAGCACGATAGCATAGCAGAATCAAAATTACATTTATTTTACATATTGAATATGACCTATGTTTTTTCTTGACTTGAGGTGTATTTCATTTACTATTTTATCACTAGAAGTATGTATTTTGCCTTATCGAAAATAAAAAGTTAACTATTTCAACTTTATGCTTTATTTAAAAACTCTAATTGTGTGTATGCACAGACATACTTGAAGAAAAAGTAAAGACTGGGGAGCATGTCATTCTGAAAATATAAAGGAGCAATAATCAAAACAACACCACCCAAGAAAAGAAACAGTTCCAAATGGAACAAACCTTTAAAACCATCAGGATAAACTTCAGGAAGGAATTTAGTGCTGATGTCTCCTTGAACAAAGCGTGGATGGACGATCACCTCTCGCAGTAAAGAAATATTGTGAGCCACACCTGAAAACAAAAAAACAAATCAATACAAAATCAGGTAATATTAATCACAAATTACAGTAGAAAAGTTATAAAAATATTAACTCCTATCTTTCTGGAATAAATACTTGTTCACAATTTAGATAACATAGTACTCATGTAATCAATGCAGATTTACCAGTTTTGTTTCACTGCTGACACAAAACCCTTTTAAATACTCAATTTAATTATAAACTAAACAATCTAAATTTTTACCTCATCAAACCTAATTCAAACACCTAGCTGAGTTGAGAAAAGCAAGCACAACCAAGAGACTTTTGGTTCAGTACTAGAAAACGTAGGCAAGACCAGAGCCATCTCCTTGAAATGACAAATTAGTCATTATAGTAAATATTAGCTCAATTCCACTAAACCCTGAATGGTAGATATGCACTATGTTACACCCTAACTACAGTAATGAAATTCAGTAAAAACTTTTGCCACTTAACATATCATTTTACAACATTTTTATCACTTGCAATGCATAAGAGACTCCTGTGTAACTTACAAATCAAAGAAATGTATTGCTTCCTCCATGTGTACTTTTATCCAGCCTTGCCTGGTCAATTCTTTTATTGAATACCCTGGTTCCCCCTTAGAACCACTCTGTTACTCTGTTAGGCATATAGCCCAAAGAAATAATTTACTTAATTTTAAAATTATTTATCGCAGAAGATTTAGAGACACCTTTATCCTTTGATTTCTTTGAATATCATGTAACTTTCTATTATTTTCATTTCTTCATCTCTTTCTCATTCCACTTCTCAGCCTGTCTACTTTATCATCCAAATGATTTTATTTTTAATTGAATAATTTCTGTGTGACTAAGTTAGTGACTTAATGCTAAACTGCACTTTGCCTGAAGTACTTGCAGTTTAGCACTGAATATGATGGTCACAGAGTCATTTCTCTGGAATACTAAATACAAGAAAGTCCTTATAGGAGGTGGGAGAGGAAAGGTGGTGCAAAAAAAATCCTTGAGGAAAAACTCTCAAGATAATTTAAATTATCTTCTCATTACTGCAAACAATTTTCAAAAAGAAGATGCTCTCTCTTTGAGAGTAGCATACAGGCAACCTCTGGAAAGTTTAAGATTACAGGTCAGGAAACCAGAATCTTTATCTCCATTCCCTTCTCAATTTTAGAAGGAGATCAAACAAATTCTGATGAGCCAGAAGAGTTTCATTATAACATGAGTACACACAGTAACACTGGCTCATAAACATTAATACTTCCTCAGAAAAGCTGGAATTGACATGCAGTTCAGGAGCATTACAGGTGTTTATTTATTCCAGGTATAGAAAAATGAGGAGCTCCTATAGGAAAAAGGTTATCCAACCTCAGCAGTGCACATTCTCACCCCTCTGGAAATACAACATAATCCCATTATTTCATCACTGTCAGAGGAACAGGTCAAATCAACTCCAAATCACATTGCATTTGTTTTATCACATTAACTTTGGCTTTAGCTGTACACCGTTAAGTATAAAATGCTGAACACTGCACTAATCAGTTTATGGCAAAAATTTGCCTATGCATCTATATCACTTACAAAGCACAAAATTCTGTACGTCACATATGTTTACTCACAAGTTATTATGATTGTGATGATATGATCACAATTAGAGATGACACAACTCAATTATTTGTACTTTTTTCCTAACAGTTCTAGTTTAAAATAATATTAAAAGAGAATTCATTGCAAAATCAGGTATTTCAGCTGTAAATTAGGTTTTTTGGGATTTTTTTCCCTTGTTGAGATCTCACCAAAGCAAAGACACTAGCATTATAGAGCATGCAAATTGCTGAGGCTACAGGAGATTCTTTTACACTCCTTTTTCTTTTGTGTTTTTCCAGTTTAGAAGCATGAACAACATCCTTGTTATTTTATATGCAGACCAGTTCAAACACTTTCAAAGCTTTCTTCCCCAACCAGTCTGCTGCTGGTGTGAATTTTCAAGCTCTCTGTGTGGCCGTCACTGAAACCACTTTAAACGCACCAAGTCAGGCTCGGCCTCATTGACTCATGAGTCACAGCTTTAAAGACTCGTTCATGAGCCATTAAATAGCATGACACAAGCAGTTCAATAATGGCAAGATAGAAGTTTGTCCATTTGATTAAAAGAAGATCCTTGCTGCCTGCAACGTAAATAATCACTCACAGACCCTGATTTCATAAACACTGAATGAAAGTCACACTGCATTTCCACTAAACAAAAAAATTAAAAACCTTACGATAAATGACCATAACTTGGAAACAAATAATGTCTGTCTTTGGCTGCTACAAATTCCCCCAAAATTTCTAATTTGAATACTAAGTTGAAATATCCCAGAGACTTCATCTATTACATAATCAAGACAAGGAGTTCTTCAATGCTGCCCAACTTTGAATCCCAGGATTTAAACATGGTACAATGTGTAACCAGATCATCTCACATTTTTCTTTTCTAAACTGCTATAAGATCCCTGGTGAAGTAATGGCTGATGACAGATGACAGAGCTTGGTGTCTCAATTGACTGCCCTGAAAAACCTAAAATTTAAAAAATTATTCATATTCTTAATTATTTCTAATTCATGTGCATCTGGAAAATATGAGGCTTCTGCAATGTTTTAAGCTCCAGAATTCCTTTAGTAAGTTTAACAGACAGAAAAGCCTAGGTGTTTTGGAAGCAATATAAAATGCATTTCACATACATGAATTAAAAATTTAATAAACAAGTTTCCCTTTAAAGTATCATGAAAGGCTACCTTTTTCAGTCCCTGTAATCATCATGTGGGCAATGACTGCATGGTTGATCTACTTTTCAAGATTGAGTTGATACTTTTAGTGATGTACCAAATCATATGTCTTTGAAAAAAAAAATCACCAGTATAATCCTTCAGATGTCTAGAAGTTTTAGATTTGCAATTTAGTGTGACCTCTGTCAAAGTTCATAAGGTCTCCATCTGTGTGTGAGTAACTACTAGGCTACAGAAATATGGACCCCTAGAGCAGCTTGCTCCTGACTACCTGCTGCTTCCAAAACACTGGCCAACATTAGCCTCACACTCTCGCAGGATCAAACAGAGGCTAACAGGCAGTGCTTATTTCATGCAAAGTTAGACACTAAACTGAAGTATATTGTATTTATGTTGCATTGGTTTTCAGAGAATTTTTCTTTTTCTTGACCAGATCTGCAGACTGCCAGGAACAAAATCACATTTGTTAGCCTGACAAGCCATGACATTTTCAACAAACAAGCAAAATCCTAAACTATATCAATTTATTTCTCCTCCAGAAAACAAAATTTAATTTCAGCATCACGATTTTTACATTGTTAAGGCTGATGCAGAACTGCAGTTATAGTTATATTCTTCTTTCCTCTAAGTCAAAATAAAATCAAATGTAATAATCACTGTTCTTTGTACCTCTCTTTTTTCATTTTACGTGGCTGTAGTTTTCATACAATATAACATCAGTAGAAGCTCAATTTAAGATATGCCTCTTGTGTTTCAATTTTTACACACTATTTTCCAGAATATATTTGTAAAAGAAAGCGGACTAGCATTTAAATTATGGAGAGCTAATAAAATTTGTTAAAACTATATATTCATATGCTTTATATAGAACACATAGTCCTGAGGTTCCATTAATTTTCCAGTTAAATTGTCATTATTGCCTAATGAATACAGGAACACGCTAAATAATCACACTGTTCACCAGAGCTTATTAGCAACCCCCATTTGCAGAAGCCCTCATTAAAAAAAAAATTAAATTATAATCAGAAGAAATTACTCCCCATACTGCCTGTCTCTATCTTGCCTCCTTCCCTTCTTCATTCTCTGCCTTAAAAACTTATGCTAAGTACATGAGACTTTTCATTAACTTACATACTGTAGCCTAACTCCTAACCCATCCTCACAAGAAAACCCAAAGACAACAATAAAATGCATTTTATAGAAAACAGTTTTATAACAGGTTTATGAAGAGGCTATCACACCACATTTTTACTCACTAAAAATCAGGACTTGGAATGCCAAGGCACAAAATCATAGGCAATGTTTTCACTATAAATATTTACTGACACTAAACATATTCAGTGTTGATTAGCCTTTTTACAGTATTAAGCTTCTGTCATCTTAATGCCTGCAAACACAAATCTACATTTATCCTTGTAAACTTAATTGGAGCCCTACATGTCCCTCTGTAGATAAGCAGTTGAATAGACTTAACTTGCTGATAACTGTAAATGGTGCTAAGTGGAACAGAAAGCTTTATCTGCACACTTACTGCAAAACCAACATGTGGAGTACAGGACTAGAGGTTTCTCTTTTTAACAAGCCAGCAAAGCTAAACTATCACCCAACAATTTAAATGCTGGATAAGAACAAATGTGATGAAGCTTAGGAGGTATCTCAGTTATTTCTCTAAAGAAAATGTAAAAAAAACATTAACTAAGCTCTGCACTGAGCATTATGAAACATTGATTACGCTACTGTTCACTTAAAACAAGAACATTATCAGATTTACACGGACTGTGAAAACACCACTTTCAACACATGAACTTCAAGTCCATGATTACTACCCAGCAAGCCTCCATGTTCATAACTGCAAAAGTTTTCACAATATTCCCTAAAACCCTCAACATTCAACTGTTTGACTGTCTTTCAAAGCTTGTGTTTTGCTACAACTCACTTCAGAGCTGGCTATCTGCATACAAAGTCCCATCCCAAAAGCAAGAGAAAAAAGGGAGTTCAGCTTTTAATTTTTATGTGCAAACATCCACATAAAATTCTCTCATGGGATCAGTACACCACTGACCCTCAGAGCTGAACATGTATTCCAATTATAAACAATAATTCTTTCAGATACAAAAGTCTGGGGCTCACTGAACTCACACCAGGATAAAGGGGGAGAAGAAGGGAGGTAAAAGGAGGTAATAATTGGTAACATACTGTAAAATCATATGCTCAAACTCAAACTAAACACAATTCTGTAACTGCATGTTCTTCTGAACTTCTTAGTAAGAGGCCCATTATTTACAATGTTAGCAAATGCGTATGAATGCTTAAATCAGTAGAGTAATTGGAAGCAGGAGCTAAGCAGGCTTTGTCAAGAAAACTGAAAGAAAATAAATGGCCATTCTACCATCATCCTCTCCTCAGATATCCTTCTACTCTAAAGATGGGGAATACAAGACTAAGACAACTTCATATCTAGAGAAATAATAGCATGGATTTTTCAGTGCCTTCTCAACTGGACATTTGACATTTCTTGGTTTTCACTGCTCCAGTTCTTTCTCCTTAATAAAAGGGAGGAAAAAAACCCATACAAACAAAATTTATCTGGCAAAATAAAGGTACCTTCTTTTAATTTCCCCTTTCTGCACCAATAACTCTGCCTTCTTCTTTTACCTGAGCAGCCGGTACTTCAACTGCCCTTCTTTCTTCTCCACAAGACACTGGTAATCTGTAACCCTTCCCAAACTACATTCCACAACATTTCACTGAGAAGTTGGCATTCTTACTCCCTCCCTTGAGACTGGCTTAAGAAAAGGAGACAACAGGAGCAGCATCTGAGCTCCAACCTGATGCTACTAAGCATTCTGAAATGGTTTCTTCTAGTGATTTTGAACTAAGTTTGCTCCCTTCTCCAGTTTTGGTTTCCACATCAATACACTTGAGAATCAGCAAGGAGTGAGAACACAAATACCCTTGCAGAAGTACCCATCTGTTACCTCTGCTATGCAATATTTGTATGACCTGTTGAAGCATTTTTTAAAAGCACAACCAAAAAAGTAAAAGCTTGTCTCATTTTTAAAGAGCAGACACTATACATTGTTTTTGTAAGACAATAGGTTTTTTACACACAAAGACTGTTTTGCTCACAAATACCAGTGAGAGCATTTGCAGGGGATCAGAATACAGTAAAGTCTAAAACTTAACATGTATGCTGCCATTGAGAAGTAACTTCTAAGTTAAAACAAAATTATTCAGTAATTTATGATGCTTGGAGCTAAATTAAAGTTCACTGTGAAAGGCTTTGTACCTGACAAAAATTTACTTGAAATACATGATAAAATACTAAAATTGAAGTTGGTTGTTCTTCCTTGTGCCCTAGAATGACCCTGCTTGACCAGAGAGGTTGGACCACATATGATCCACTGTGATTCCTTCCAATCTTACTCATTCTGTGATTCTTGGAAAGCTGAGGCCTTCTCACGACATTAAGTATAGCTTTCCTTTCCCCCCCCAATTAGCGTTTACAGTTGCAAATGCTCAAGACAACAGTATCACTATTCTGGCAGGTCTCTACTCAGAGTCAAATTCTACATTTCTCTTCCCCTCAAACATTCACCACAGTTATTTAACACTTTTCTGTTTTCTGTATGCTCTTTCACCTCATTCTGGAAGATTCCCCTAACCCCAGCTGGTGGCTCCCTTATTTCCTCTTCATTTCTACTCCTCCTTGCTCTATCTTCTGCTTACCCTTTTCCTCAGAGGCTCTTTTTTCCACTCTTCTTCCTCCTAAATGGTCTAATACAGTCCTGTCTCCACAGAGCAATCAGGATCTCAACAGAGAAGGGTTGACTTTATACAAAGACTTAAACTTTATGTTATTGCATTACTTTTGAATGCTCAGGGAAGATAAAATGCAAACAGAGGTCAAAGGAAAGATGTCAGGAATCTGCACTCAAGGATATGAGCTATATGTCCAATCAGACCTCTAGTGAATTGATTATGTATTATACTTGCTGCATAAATACAACCATTTCTTTTATTTAAATATATAAAAATAACTTTCATACACAAACTTGCCAGAACTCCATACTGGGATTTATACAAGCCTTCAAATGCACAGATTGCCCAGCACCAGAAATGACAAAAACATATTAAAACATAAGAAAAAAGTTTAGAAAAAGAAGGACAGCACACCACACCAGGTTTACACACACAGGATACACACTGTAAGACATTCTTTCAATACCCTATTTGTGTTGTTCAAATTAAACCCTCTCCAAAATAAACCTGCTTGACTGGAATCTTGAACTTTTCACTATTCATAAATTCCCCAGTAACTACTGCACAAAACAAGAAGTGTCTCTTTATGAGACAAATCTGTTTTGGACCCTTAACTTTAATCACTCCGAACTACACTGCAAGATTCAGAGATAAAAATGTTATCTAATTAGACCCTTTGTCATTCCAGAGTCTCAGCTGAGATTTTGAAATCAGATCAGTTCTCAGTGGAGGAGTCAGTTCCTGTCAGAATAATTTAGATTGCAAAAAACCTCAAGAGATAATTTAATCTAATCCACAACTCAAAGAAAGGCTACCCTAGACTTTCATCTGCTCCCATTAACAACACTGGAGATGACACACAGGAAAAAAGACAGAGATTACATTCCCACGATTGCATTGACTATCTTGACTCAATCTGGAGTTAGTCATCCTCTTAGCATCGACTGATGAATAGACTGTAGAATTTCTTTTTTCACTGTGTACAAGTTGTCATCAGCCCAAACTGTAATAAAATATTCATTCATCAGGCATTTTCAGAGCATGGCATTGTTGCAAATATCCCAATTTGCTTAATTCACCATTCTTTAATGAAGATATACTGCTATTACAGGCATTATATGATGCAGCCTTGGTTATTAAGGTAATACTTACTCGAATTTTGCTTAAGTCTGCTTCCTTTGCAAGTACTAGACTATTTTTAGTTTGATAATTTTAATATCCTTCATGATCTTTTCAGCCAGATTTAACTGAGAAGGACAGCTAAACCACAAATTCAAGGCCAGGTAGTGTCCAGTCCAAGAAAACAAGTCAATAAAGACTATAGTCTGGGGACTTGTTCCCTGTAAATGCAATGGAGCTAAAAAGGAATGGGATAACTTGTGAATATCCCAAGGCCACAGCAGCATAAACTGAATGTTTTCTCACACAGCCAATAGACAAGGAGCAGCAGAGTAAGTCCTTGCTCTTCAGACTGCCAACATGCCTCAACCCAGCCTAGATGAGTCACCTCCTGAAGGGACACCATGCTACTTCAGTCCTGCATTCTCTGCCGGGACTGCCAGGAATGACATTTGTTCCAAGAACACATTTGTCTTCTAGGAATTGGATAAAAGCCATGGATTCCACACAGGTCAGCAAGCAACCATCAAAATAGTAGTGACTAAAATTCCTTACCATCTTTTGTCTACTTTGAACTGGTGACACAGAAGTGATGGGGAAGACTCCATCCTCCATTAGCAATCCCTAAGCTATGCATTAGATGGTCCTTGACCTGTTACCCACTCACCCTACATCCCATTCCTACCCTTTCTGAGTGAACAAGTGTCTTTTTTTACAGAAACCGCAATCCTTGGGATTTTAAATCTAAAATTCTCACCACCGTAGTGGAGTGTACATCACCACTACAACTGACACTGACTTCAGCTGGTATTGCTTATCTAAAATGTTCTGTAACTCAGAAGAGTTACTTCATTACTTACAGGGGAAAAACCAGTGTCTCTAAAACACCATGCAAAATGCTGCTTCCCAGGAAATCAGGAAGACAAGGGGGCTGTGTTGAGAAAGAGGGATCTGGAGCATACTATTCAGGAAGACTGGTAATATCTAAATAGTTATGTAAAAGCTCACTATTCAAACATAAAACCAAGTAACTTCAAAACTAGATTAAAAATTATTCTGTATTTTTTACTACTAACCAAAACTCAAGTTGGAAAAGACTTCATGTGAGGCACTTTACAAAAGATCAAGGTAGTTTAATATTTTCCTACACAGAAACCCAACACTGTAATGCAAAAATATACACCATCATTTTGGGGATGGAGGAGGAACAACCAAAAAAGGAGTTCTGCACATATCAATACAATTTAGAACATTACAGATTGGGCAGTTTCTGCTAACTAACCTACCAAGAATCATTCACAATAGGCAAGAGAAGAGATACTGTCATATCCACAGTGTCGCATTTTAAATAAACACGGAGAAGAAACTACCAGCCGTGTAAAACTACACAAAAATCCTTGGTGTTTTCAAATGGAAAGCAGTGGCCACTGCAACTAAAAACGTGTTCTGAAAATTCATCTACTTTTGAAACCTGTAGTACATTAAATTTTGTGGTTTGCAGTACTTTAGGAAAAAATTGCCCTGTAGTTCACTAATTACCTCTTTAAATGTTTTAATAGACTAAAAGCTTTCTCAGACATACTACAGAGACATTAGATATGATGGATACATGAACACTAAAACAAAGACTAAAATCCTCAAGAATACAAATCAGTACTTTTCAGGTGTAAGGTCTCACATCCTTCACAAGTATTTATAATCTATGGAACTGTTATTAGGTACATCTGTGTAAAATACCTAAGCACAGTTTCCATATTATAGACCCCAGTAAAAGACAATGCTCCACACACCTTTGCAATATTCTCATTAAATAAAATACTTTTAGCATCACTTACTATCAATACAGAGTGTGAATCCAGAGCCTGTCTCCATTAAAAACAACACCAACAAATCCCATCTCACATCAATCTAACTATAGTACTATAAATTTCTCTCTCACATAAATTTACTCAGCTGTTATACAGCACGGGTTTACATCAGCACATTGTACTGCAATAGTCTAATGGCTCAAGTTGCACCAATATAAATCTATGTTGGAGTTAGCAGTTCATTTACAATGGCTAATCCTACCATGTATCTAACTACACTGTGGTAGAGGGATGTTCATTCTCCCCTAGACAGATAAATCTTTCCACTTTGACAGGGCAACTGTACCATTTCGCAGCCCAGAATTAAAGCCTAACCAAGTTTTACAGAAACTTCACAAAAATTTTTACCTCTCTTATCAAAGAGTTGTCTTTTCATAAGACACAGAGGAAGACCTAAAGATTTATCCCATACAAAACATGACTTCCTTCACCAAAACTTAAAAAGAGTGAAAGTGATCAGGGCTGATTTACCCCTGCTACTTGGAAAGCCTGGAAGAATGGCTGTATCTCCTATGAAATCAGTGAGCAAGAGCTGAAACACATGCTGATCAACAGCCTACATCTGTATCTGCCCAAACCTAAACAATGACCTTGAAAATAAGTGAAACATATATATACACAATAAACTACGGCATTGTGATAATATTTAATTGCAATCAGTGCAAAAAAAAAAAAAAAAAAACTACTAAAAAATGGCAATTCCTTAAAATTTCTTACAGTGCAATGGCCTCTTTCTCCCCTCTACAACATAATAAATCTGTTAAATGCTACCATTCAGTGAGAACTACGAGCTTTAAGAAAGTTATTTAAATATTTATCTTACAATATTCAAGAGAAAAATGGAGAAAAAGTCATCTCTTTAGAGTTGATGTATCTTCTCAGCTTAATTAACACAAGCTTTTCCTGTTTTAATTTGCACTTAAGAAGTGGGAACTTTACTCAATTTGCTAATTACTACATTTTCAAGCTGTTTTCTTGAAATAGATGACAGCCTATCACACTAGGAATCCAAATTTCTCCAGTTACCTCGAATCACGTAGTTGTCCAAAGCCTCTTCCATTCTTTTCAGTGCTTCAGCTCTATTAGAGCCATAGGTAATGAGCTAAAGAAAAAAAAAAAAAGGTAGTCACATTACCCAGAAATTAGATGCTTGTCTCTAGAATTTGAATAGCATTTAAAAATTAAATAGGTTTGCAGAATTTCTGCAGTCATAAAAACAATTCTTGACCATTACTGTGTTTGTGCTACAAAGGCTCCCTGAAACAGCAAATAAAAGCTAAGATCTCTTAACCCAGTCAATGAAAGAAGGAAAATCACTTTTCTGTCACAAAACAAAGCATCTAAACAAGGTCTCAGAAAATCAGATGAGATGTTCAATATCCAAACTGACTCGCCAGATTCCTAATGCCCAACAAACCCCTTAGATATAATTTTTTTGAAGACTGAACTCAATCATGTCATATTTTAATTTTACCAATATATTCATGATGAATAAGCACTAATACTAAGAGACACTATCAAGAATTTCTTGCAATGTTTCTTCTTGGAAGCCAGAATTATTGACATTTACATCCAGGCTAAATTATATTAAAAAAGATAGATTGGCAGTATCTAAGTCAGACAATAAAGGCTGGTGTTTAAATCAGAATACTATTAATAATTAGACACTGCAAGACAAATAATTACAGTGTCAAAAGATCAAAAAAATGTATTTAGAAGTGACACGAGATTTCCTCTACTCCACATCTTCCCTTACTTCTTTTCTATTCCCTTGAGGCACGTTATGCCTGGCACCTTTAAAATACTGATTTGCCAATCCTTTAATATGCTCTCTCTCATTTTAAAGACCTATGTATAAAATCAGTACTTCATACCTTTAGAATATTGAGAAATAATAATCAACTCACTTTTGAGATCATGGGATCATAATAAATGCTAATGTCACTTCCTTGTTGTATACCACTGTCAACACGTACCTTCAAAAATAAGAAGTAAAAATAATTATATATTACCGGAAAAAAAAATTTCAACATGAGGATATCAAACCTACCCATCAGCCTTAAATCATAACCCCCACAAAGCTTATAGCATACATTTTTCCCTCTAAAAAGACCAGAATAATTATTCGTTTTCAGAGAATCTGGGAGGACAGAAGGGAAGCTTTTTTCTTCACCTGCAAAAACACTTGCAAATTAGTCTCCCCATAATGAGAAACTTGACTTCAATCTGAAGTTCATAGTCAAAATTCTCTTTTGTTCTCTAGAATGCACAGTAAACACAGTAAATCTGATCTAAGAATTTCAGCTGTGTTACACTCACTTCAAAACTCTAAACACATTCAATTCTGATTTAATCCCTGTAATAAAATACAGTAGTAATTATTTTTCTGACTGGCACTTGGCATGAGGGATGACCCTTATCATCACACCCTTTCTGCATCTATATGTAATCACATCCTTCATGTTCTGTTACAGCCCTTCCAAGGGCTTCAGTAAGAACAGAAGTAGGGAGAATTCAGCAGGAACTTTAGAGCTCTGCTTATCAGCTCCATAGGAATACTGAGCCTATGGTTTTCATGTCTGTAACACTTTCCTTCTCTGTCTCATCCTCTCAAGTGTTAAACATTTTTTTTTCCTGTGGCTGTTCTTCCCCCGAGGCTTTAATGTTTACACAGCTTTTTCCATAGCTTTTGCTTTGTAAGACACAGCCCCAATTAAAGCTCTGATTCTGCAATATTCATGGAAAAAAATAACACGAGTTCAAAAATTTCTTTTGAAGAGGTTGATTGCTGTTAACCAGCCAACAAGTTAGTTTGTATATTGCTGATTCTTGTTTTCATCTCTCAGTTTGATTTCATTACTGTAACAATGAGGTTAGCCATATAAAACTTTTCAAATGAGCAATTTCTGAGGAGTAAATATTTATTAAATTGCTGGGTTTGAGCACTGGAATCTGAAATATTTTTTTTTAAACTAATCAAAATAACTCGAGTGATAAATACATTCTGGGGATCATAAGGATGGAGGGCTCTAATCAAAGCTGTTGAAACAGCAGGGCTCCAATATACTGCACCGTAAAGGGAGTGGGAAAGAGGGTCCTGGAATCTCACTTAAATCTTCACCTGTGGGAAGGAACCTTTGTAATAAACAGCAGCTCATCTGTCTGCAGCAAGGCAGAAAAAGGTCAACACAACGGCTGTTAGGCCTTTAATATTTTAATTTAGGCAATTATCAAGGGACCACATGTAGAACCTCTTGTCTAGAGAATCCACATGAGGGCATGATGATGACTTTATTATCCAAATGACATAAAAAGATACCCTAGCAGGTGTATTCACTTTCTTCAGTAAGAAACATTATCTGACTAGTTTTTAGGACATTATATTTTCTTTAAGAAGAAATCCACTTATTCACGTATTTGTATTCATATATTATATTTACATATTTACCTATTATTTTTTCTCTATTTATTCACATATAAAGGCAGTGTTGCTTCTGTACCACCTTTAATAACATCTTATGTGAATGTGCTTTATCTGTGTTTAACTGGGCTCCCCACTACTCACATCAGGTACATTTAACATTAGCTACTGATAAGAAGGTAGTTCAGACATGTCATGATTACAGAAAAAACATGCAGTGTATTTCTCAGCCACTTTTCCTCCAGCTGCTAAACCATCCTTCCTCTTAGAATGGCTGCCTATATAAAGTCAATGCACATGTTCCCACATTTAAATCAGAAAGAATTAATTTACCTACTCAGTTCCAGACAAATCCCCTGCCCATGATATTTTTTTTTTAATACTCAATAAATACATACATAAGGTATGACATACATACTCCACACATACTTAAATTGTACTGTGACTTCGTCTCTGAAGCAGCACCTATAAAGTGACTGCACGCAAGTGTTCAGGGTGCTTTACATATGCGCAGGTAAGTATTAACATATGTATGTCATCTTTTGACAAAGAAAAAAATACATGAAAGGTGCATAATTCAGACCCACAATAAGCAGGTTAGTGAGACCCTAAAGTTAGCTAAGACTTTTGAGGCTACCAACTATATGCTCTGCCTGGCTCTATGTTTCTGTTCACATACAACACATGTACATGACCACTACAAAATTCACATTTTTCCCTAACAACAATGTCTTGAAAAGGCTACAGTGAATATAAACTATTTAAACTACTGCATAACTTCTTAAAGAAAAAATCTGTAGTCCTCTATGGAACTTAATTTTCATAAAATAAACTCAAGATGACTGAAAAAATGAGAGCAAAACAGAAATACATTTATACTATCGTCAATTCTCCCTGTGGTGCTTACATTTTCAGAGCCTGGTAACAGTAGGTGATTTTATAAACTATATGGTGCGACAGAACTTAATGAATATTGGATGAACAAGAAACCCTAATTCAACAGATACTCACAATAATGTGCTGAACTTGATAAATAATAGCAATATTTATTAGACCTCCAGCATTTACTTCTGTTTAATATAGCTCCTTTCTTTTATTCAGTATTTAAGATATTTAGGAAAAGCCAGGGTTAAAGGTCCTGCTGTAGCCTAGAGCTCATTCATATTACAGCCCCAACACTTTATTGCTGTTGTACTATCCTCATGTGTTATTACATTAGGACAACAGCAAAACTAATGAAAAATGCTGGGGGTGGGGGGGGGGGGGGGGGTAGAGCACAATCTGTGTCTCAGTCCTGCAATGAACTCTTAATGCATCTAATTCCACCTAGGAACACAAACAGATTCTAGTATTTCTCAATTCTTTGCTATATCTGAGTCTAAGAATTTTCTTTTCCTGGTAAGAGTCATTAAAATACCAGACTGCTGCTCATACTGACAGAGAACAGTGCTGAAACTCTCCAGATATAGCAGAACAGGTTGTCTAGGAGCACCAAACATCAAAGCTCACTATCACACATAAGGGACTGGTTTGTAGTCACCTGTCTTAAGCTTCATTATAATAGATGAAAAAAAAATTAGTACTTATGAGCACCATGTTCTAAGGAAATTACAAACTATGTAACACAAAAATAGCCATCCTACTCTTCCCTATGGCTAAGCAAAAGCCCTCGCACAGCCATGCTCACCAGTTCCACCAGCACCATCAGCCGACACACAGGCATGGTACGCAATCAGAGCTAACTTGAGACACAGAAGAAATGGACTGCAAATACATTTGGCAATACACATAAACTGAACTTGCTGTGACACAAGTCTCTGCTAATTTTTCTCAAGCCAATTTGTTGACAATTCAAAAACCTAAAAAGCAGAAAACAAACACCATGGCACAACGGGCCTGTAACACTGTACCTTTTTAGCCATATTAATTTTGTTCTTAGCAGCATGACATTCTCGGGAGATAAATTAGTTTCATGGTAGCAGAAATATATGTATTAAGACACCAAATCATGAGTGTCTACAAAAAAATAATTTTTCTACTTTTTAATATGACAGTGGAAGTAAACAGGAAGAGAAAGCCTTGAGACTCCATATGAGCTCCTCAAACCATTGCTCTGAAGCCTCCAGTGTAATTAAAATCTCTTTCTTTGGTACCACGATGGACTACGTGAAGCAATCAGGCATCTCCCACCCTTCATTTTCAATTCACCTCTCCCCCTAAGCACAACTCCCAGCCCACCCTGTCTACCTGACAAGTGACAGCCCAATCTGATTAAATGCTTGCAAGGGAGGGGACTCACGGGCCTCCATGACAGGCCAAAAGTGATCACCATGGAGATACATAATTACAGCTGTCAACGCGTCTACTGTCCTGCTGGCATCAATTTGATTGCTCCCAGCAATAATGATAGACAAAGCTTAGTGTGCACTCTCCTACACCCAATCACTTTATCTATTCCGTGGTCCATTTAGCTGACATGCAACATTCACACAAGCAAATAACAGCAGTAAGCAGAACATTTAAGGCATTTTAATTGTTTTTTCTTTGTATGGATGGCTCACAAGCGCAAATGTTATTACATAAAACTCCTGCTGCAGCATTAATTGAAGAAAGATTTGGTGGGACAAAGACTGTAGGGGGTATAGTTTGTCCATTATCACTTGTACTTTCAACAGGTCTCACGTTTGGAAAATTGCAAATTGCAAAAACTTGCAAGGGCAAAATGTTTGACATCGTGTTAGCTATTACAACATAGTGAAAACTTCTAACAACCACTGGAGTACTCATTATAAATTATTATTAAATACACTCTTTGTTTCATTAAAAAGAAGTTTAGATACATCCACTGATACCTTTTTCCCTCATCTCCTCTTTAAGGGCACATAATGCCTTTTAGATCTTCACATTTTTTTTTCTGCTTTCAGGCTTTGAACACAGCATGAAGCCTTAAAGACCAGAAAGGGTCAGGTCCCTTTGGAAAGTACACGGGCAAAAACAATTTAAAAAGCGAAATAAATCATATATCCAATAACAACTCCACATTTAAGATTCCTCCTGTAATCTCTCAGTATTTTCCGTGCAAGCAATCAGACTGAATAATTGTATTCACAGATGGTACAGTCTCATCATTGCACTGACACAGCGTCATTCATGTATATGTGCACTTATAATTTAAGACTACCGTGATTTTACAGAAAGGCAATGTATTTGCTCTTTGCACCCAGCAGAAAACCCTTTTTGTTAAACCTGTTCTATATAGGTAGGCTGTATCTTGAAACACATAATAACCAATCTCTTTAAAGTCTACATACAATTCCTCTTTAAAGTCTACAAAACTAAACAAAAAGCACTGTCAGTTTCTCACCAGTGTCCCCAGTTCTCTATGCTGAAAGAGCTGACTCAACAGCTCAATGTCATTTCTATTCACAAGTACATTTACTGAAGCTGTGTTTGAAAAACTTAAACGGAAAGTTATAGAACAAACTACTTCAACATGTACTGGTTTCCTGTTATACCTAAACTGAACATTTTTAACCCAGTTTGGAACTGTTTACTTTTAAGCAGTTTTTCAGGTTGCACAAATCAGTACTGCCATGTCCTGTCCCCACTCTGGCAAAAAGCTGGAGAAAAGGTTTGGTTTACAAAGCTGCTGAGTGTTTACAGTCTTTATATATGAGACACTCAGCACCTATGAAAACCAGAACAGTTACTTACACTTGGCACATGCAATGGTTCCTGATACTGAGACAGTTTACCAATGGATGGCAGGCCAAAAGATTTGTAGGGGTCCTGGAAAAAAAATTCAACATGAGAAAGCATTAAGTTTTTACAGATGTGGAGCAGATAATGTTTAAAAGCTTGAAGTATAACAGAAACTGCTACTGGAATGACTCTGTTTTCTTGCCCAGAATTACTTGTGTCAAAGAACTTTTCTTCATCCACCTGCCCCCAGAACTCCAAATAAAGAAATGGAAGTATATAAAATCTTTTGCATCAATCAAAAAAAAGAAGTATTCTGCACCCAGTTACAATATATCAAAATAAAACATACAAAGATGACATTTTCATTAGTTACACTTGGAATAAGAATGGGAAAATATTCAGGAGGCCAGGCCTGAAAAGACAGTAAAAGAAAAGCATTTTGGAGATAAAAAGGACAGTTAGAATTTCAATTACTTTAAGAAGTCAAACTGATCTTTCTGCCACTGGAAACTTCCTACATTAATGTACATAATGCAATACCAATATAAACTTAATAGGAAAATAAATAAATATATGGCCTACAGAATAACCTAATTCATGACAAAGTAGTTGGATTCATTACTTATAAACATGAGGGGATTTAAGCTGAACAAAATAGAAAGCCCAAGCATCAGTTACTCCAGAGTAAGGCCTGCTAAAACTCAGAACAGCTTCCATGCCAGTCACAGGACAAATACTTATTCTTTATCAAAATAGTCTGTACAACTTGCAATCGGTAGAGCAATTTGGAAGTTATGTGCATGTCATGAAGTGAGAAAAACTAACAACATAAAACAAGATGGTCTAGGTAACAAAATTCCCAACAGTTAAGCAAGAGAAAAAATGTGTCAAGGTGCTAAATTAGTTTTGAAATGCAGAGTTACCTAAAACTTTCCTGAAACTAAATGAAGGTAGATAGGCATTATTTTCCAGCCCCCATCCCTGAAAACATTCAAGGCCAGACTGGATGGGGCTTTGAGCAATCTGGTCTAGCAGAAGGTGTCCCTGCCCATGGCAGGGGGTTGGGACTAGATGATCTTCAAGGTCCCCTCCAACCCAAACCACTCCAATTCAATGATTTTTCTTTTTTTTTTTTAACTTAACAAAATTTTCATTTTCATATATCAAAAGTTACAACAAAAAGACATTACCTCAAAATGTCTTGAAGGTGCTTGAAAATGAGGTTTAAATATTCATAAGCTTCTTTAGGGTGAGATAGAGACTCATACCATAATTACAGTTACTGTTTTGGAATATGCTTTGAAAGTTTATCCTATAAACTGTAGTTTCAGAAGATGTGTAACTTGGTTTTCAACAACCTATTCAAAAGTTTTATTAAAACAACAAAAATTCTGTAAGACATTGAATTTCAACTGTCTTTTAAGTAAACAAGCTTCAACTACACATTTCAGAAACCTGGAAAAAGTAGTTAACTCTGGTAAATAACTCGGCATCATTAAATGTGAACTGAACATGCAGACTTATTTCTAATGATACCTGCTGACTCTCGTTTACCATCTTGACTTTCAATTTTCAGGAAAAAGCTATGTTGAAACACACACCGTATTTTTAATTAAAAAATAAGAACTTAACAATTCTACAAAACCTCATTAACCATTCATGTTACACGCTCTAAATCATGACTTTCATATGATATTCCTTGATTTCACCTTGGCATCTATCCACACCTGGGTATTATTACGCCACAATTCAACCACCTACCCCCTCCTCCCCATTACCACTCATTTACCTCAGCATAAACTCGACATTCAACCGCCCAGCCGTTGATGGGAATATCAGCCTGTTTGTGCCTGAGAGGGTAACCCTTAGCAACACGGATCATTTCTTGGACTAAGTCCAGGCCGGTAATGCATTCTGTGACGGGATGTTCAACCTGCAAGGTCAAGAACTGTCAGTCAGTAGGTAACAAAAAGCAACCTAAAAATAAATAAATAATAATTAGGGAAAAAAAAAGCACCTCTGTAAACAAACACAGATAAACAAGAAATTCAAGCAGCCAAAGAACAGAGAAAGAATATGTTTCTGTTTTGGTCTCTTCCCACCAAAAAAAAAAAAATCTACTTAAACTCCAGCAACTGCTGTCTTTGCATGGAAAACAGAAAAATAATTAGCAGATTACAATAACTCAAAGCAGCATACAAAAGGAAAGCTAGAGAGGTGACCTGGGAGGATTTGGGGGTTTGTAAGGGTCTTTTGTTTGGTTGGGGTTTTTTTCCACTTATTTTACGAATTCAAACGCATCTGGTGACAACGAGTTAATTTTTCTTTGTTTGGAAGCTTTTCACATTCAATTCTGTTTTGAAGACACTCACACTGTGGACATAACTATATTTTAACTGAAAACCTCAAAGTAGCTGATAATCAACCCATTCTGCTACACTTAACATGGCACATACAGGAGCCACTACCAATTTTCCACAGAACCAGCGTAGCCTATATCTCGCCCATTCGCCTTCTTTCACTAACCTGTCCTGACAAGCAACCAGATTAGCGTAATCTTGCATCAGCGCAGTGTAGCAGAAATGAGCAGATGGATCCTTCAATTTTTCCCCCCCCCTCCAGACTTATCTGTTTAGTGCTTAGCATGCACAATAGCTGGGCTGGACCAGCAGAGTGGCTCCGCACGCTCAGCAAATTGCCGCTAACGGCTTTGGAAGACGCTGCCCTGGGAATTGCCGTCGCTCACGCGGGATGTGCGCACAGGCGTGCACACATGGGCGCGCATATGCACATGCACACACACTTCTGCCCTCAAATGGGCAGAGAAACAAGCATGTTGATTAACTTTAAAAAGCCTTTAACTAGGCATAGGACAGCAAAAAGCAACCAAGGTGGTTCCTCTGATGGCCACCACATCGATCAAGTGAAAGGCAGGCATTCTAAAAGCACGTTTTTCCCATAGAAACAGCTATACCACCTTCCATATAGAAATCATGACAGAACTGCCATTTTTGTTATAAAATGTTGGTGCTCCAAGGGGCAAAGTACCTCAAAAAAGCACACTTTACAACTGTTTACCGTGAGATGTCATACTACGTACCTTTTCTGACACAGGAAAAGGTCACTGACCAAACCACTTGTCTTTCTTCCTTCAAGAATATAGTATTAAGGAAAACATTCAGTCATTATAACAACACTGTGGCATATCAGAACAAGTAGATGCTTTGGTCTTTAAGAAAAAAAGCTTTGTAAAAATAAACAGATGGCATCCATAATTAGCCCTCTGTGTGCTGTGAGTTTGTTTAGAGTTTCAACAACATTTTAAGACATTTTGACATAATTTTAATGACAAATCATCACTGAAACAAGCACCTATTCTTTGAAGGACAAAAGTGACATTGAAACAGGAACCTGATTATACAGTTTAAGGATGTACCTTTGGGATTCAATCTTGATTCCACCTAACACATGATACTCTCCAGCATGTCAAGCTTAATAACAGTATTTTGAGAATCTATGAAATATCTCAGTGCCTATCCTGCAGAGTTAAATTGAAGCAATTCAATTTCTATTAAGACTTGAAGTTTCTATTAAAACTCCCTAAGTTTTAATAGAAAGCTCCTTATTACACATTCATATTTGGACAACAAAACTTATTTTCCTACTTTGGAATCTAAGTTTTAAAAGATTACCTTTGAGCTGAGAACACACTTGGAATTTTAACATTCCAGATAATTAAAATTCTTTTTATTTTTCCAAAGACACTTGCATTATTTAGTTATACTGCCATTTTTCTTGGATAGCAATTGGCATTCCAGATTCAATAGCTTCATTGTTGTCTTCTGTTTTATTGTTTGTGATCAAAATAAGATGGAATGTCTTTGAAAAGAAAAAATATTTTTGTTGTTTGCTTCTTACGACTCACAAACATTTATTTAATCCATTCTTCAATACACATCTTTGACTTGGTCAATATTTTCTTCTGTTTCTTCAAAATACTCCCTTTGTGTCTCCGCGCAAAACAGAATTCAGAAAATATGTATAGGAAAGGAAAAAATGTTGAGGGGTTTTTTTTGGGGTGGGGAGAAGTTGTTCTACTTTTATTTTAGGACTCTGCTTCAACTATTACTATTTAGGCATAACAAAGACAATTCCAATCAAAGTATTAATTTGGGGTGCCAAATACATTTTAAATGCATTTTAATTCATTGAGACCATCAGATGAAATATGGTTGAAAAGAATTTTAATCTTGAAATCTCTACAACAACTCTAACAGCCAACTGACTAAAGTAATTGTATCTGTTATAAAATCACTCTTAAAAGCTAGACTTCAATCACTTCCTTCTTTTGCACTTTCTACTTCAGGTGTCATCTTTATTCTGCCAGCCTGTTGTATTTTCTTCTATTCATTTTATGCTGTATCCCTTCTCTGTCAACAGCCTTTGCCTGCCAGTCTATGGAGACAAAGTCGAGTACTAAACTTTTGACGAGATGAATACAAGTTTGCTCACAAATAGAGATGAATTTCACTCAAGTGATCAACTCCTTTAGCTTTAGGCCACACTCAGTTTTGTAGTCGACTGATCCAAGACATTGCCAGTGAACCCCAGCCATTAAAGAGCCTGTGTTGGTATGGTTATACAATAGTGGCTACATTCACACATTATTGCTGTCTTCAACAAAAAAAGGCAAAACCAGACATGTCTGCAGCAAGCAGTCTACAGATCATAGCTGTATCAAGGCAGCTGTACCTTATTCTCAAAAGGACAGGCAGGAAAAAATTGATCAGCAAGAACTCCCAATTAATTAGCTGCCAAAAGCAACACCTTTACTATCAGCTCCTTTATTTATACCAAGTCTGCTCATAAACAGTTGATAACAGGTCATCATTTCGATGAACTTAAGAACAATATACACCTCGTTTAAACAGTCTTAAGTCTCTGTAAAATGCCACTTATATTCCTGCTTTCAAGTCCACAAAGCTTTACCTGCTATGACCAACAACAGCTATACAAGGTAAAGGGAAAGGCCCTTCATACTGGATACACTGCTCTTAAGACATATCACAGCAACCAGATTTCCCATGAGCATTGCAAGTGTTCTTGCTTCACTAACCCCTTTACATTTATACAGCAAGAGAAACTAGTGGCAAAGCCTCTAAGATAACAATAATTACATCCCAGTTTATATATGGTAAAGCAGCAATATAAGAGTTTTATAACAACATCACAGGCCAGTTAGCATCCATCACTAGAACAGTATGGAAAGGCTCCTAATTCTTCTGTTCTGGGACTGCTAGTGGTTTCAAAGCTTTACCATACTGGGGTTTATCCACAGCTACAAAAACAGTCATGCATTTTTTATGACAGTTTGAGCTAAGAGTTAAATTAGGGATGTCTGCTCCTCTTATATTCAGGGGAATAATTCTGGGACACATTTTCCTCAAGACTATCAAGGTACTCAGATCTAACAGCAAACACTTCTGGACACTCACAGACTGCTCTTGTCCCTGTGTGTATAAGGCATCAAGTTACTCACACACCAGTTGGAACATTCAATCACACCACATCAGCCAAGAAAATCTAAATTTCAGTAGACTTAAAACTACAGCCTATGTCACCCCTACTACTGTAAGTCCCTAGTTGGTGTCATATACCCCTTTACATTCAGATAAATAATCTCAAAACTAACTTTCAACATACACCTCAGTTTCCAGGAAATGTGATTCACCTGGAGTCCCACAGGCTTTGCTGCTGCAGCCAAATCCAGTATCAATTGACCCAAACGCACCAACTTACAGATGCTTCTCAACCCCCTGCATTTCAGTAAGCCTGGTTTCTATTTCAGAGAACTGAACAACAACAGAGGTGCACACATGTTCTGCTCTTTAGGCATGCCAGCTTCCTGACTACTATGAGCAGGAGCACACTGGGGTCACATCTTTCTGCAAAATAGTTCACATGTACATGGGGTTTGGGAGCACGCAGCAAAAACCAGCTTTTCATAAAGGCTACTGAAAAACAGACAATGGCTAAACTAAAGTACAGAATTACTGGAAAGCAGGAATACATAACTGGCTAACTATAGACATCCTTCGTAAAAACACTTGCTGTTTGTTTTCTGACTTATTAGTATACAACCGAAGAACTGAAGTCAACCACACTACAAAAATTTCCATCAGCTAAGATGCTCACATAGACTTCTTTTAATGTTTCCCAAGTAAGATGTAGAAATAAAAACTAATGCACAGACATTTGTTTTTTTAATCATGGCACGTAACTTTGAAAAAGTATTTAATTTACTTTCTCATAGGAAGTTATATTCCAGTAATCATTGACACAGTTATCAATTTTTTTTTTTTTCTGCATTGTATGGGACAGACACATTTTATATGGCCTATGATTTCTGAATCTTTTCTGTGTTTTAGACAAAGAGCATACACTTATTAGCTCACAATTTCAATGTAGCTTCTTCAATTAACATCTTGCACTTCAAAAAATTTTTTGAAATCCAGTAATTCTACACTATTTCCTTTCCACTACATACTCCACATAAGAAAATAAAGAAACTAGTATCCACAAAACCAATACTTTCTTTCCTAAAGATATAATTCCTGCTTTTACTGTATTTAGCTGCAGTATTAAAGCCTTCTCAGAATACTTAATTCAAGATGGTTCTAGTCACGCTGCAGCTATTCTCTGGTTTGCTTTACATCAAATACACCAAAGCAAAGAAACTAATGTACCCTTTGAAGAATGACCTTTTGTCTCTCTTCTTATTAAGTAGTCTCCTCTTTCTCTACTTTTTTTAATACTATTTTATGAGAGTTACATGGGAATGTTGTCTCTAAGATATCACTCCATGCCTTGGCAGCACTGTTAATGGCATCTTTCAGATTCAATGACTTACACAGACAATGTTGTTCTCTTCTGTCAACAACAATTAGCAATGCTTTTCTGTAGTTCTTTTGGGAAGCCTGAAAAGCAGACAACCAGTAGATACATAATGGAAGTTGCATTAGGAGGCAAGAATGTGGCAAAAATTTGGTTAACTGTTGTCGGCTGACCCTCTTGTGTGAAGAAGTGTTGTTTGGCAGCAAAATCACCTTTTCCTTCGGTTCTAAAAATGGCCATGAACAGCTGGTATAAACTGTGTGCAGAATGGATTCTGGTGGGCTTAGCGGATTGGTAATGGGATAAGAGACCTTTCACCTTTAGGTCAGTAGTTCAAATTCAGCCCAGGTTAGCAATTGAAAGTCTTTACCATCTGACACTGTTCGTTAAGACTATTTAAAATGACTGAAGCAAAGTGTTGTCACAGTAAAAGAAGATTCCGGTATTAAGAAATATGAAGAGTCTCAGCAAACAGCAGAAACAGTAGCTTGAGACTTTACTTTGAAATCCCACCATTCTGACTTCATGGAAACCTACTCTTCTAGCTCCTGACAGCCCCCTTCTCTGCTTCCATACTCCTGCCCACCTATCACAAGTCATCCTCCAGGCAGCTATGCACAACCAAGAGAGCAAGATCACCGCTTGCCATCCCACGGCTCTGCTATAGATACCAAAGTCATCACCTCTCTGTGGCTCCTAGGTGGCAATTTCATCACTTTGCTCTTTGGATTTTGTTGTTACTGTTACATAGAGTGCAGCAGCAGTATTTTCCAGCACTAATATCCTTCACTATGCAAACATGTAGCAGGTGCCCACTCCTGATGAGCAACAGAACAGAGATACCATTAGGAGGCTGTTAGAACCCGGAGTTTAAAAGCAGGGGAGCTCCAAACCATCTGCAACAGGATTTCTACCTACTTTTAGACATTTTTCAACCACACTTTTTATATTTTCATTGGGAGAAAATATGATAAGAAAAGACATGCTGCACGTAAAAATTCTTGCCATATTTTTACAGCAGTCACAGCCAGTTTTGCACAAAGACAAAGCTCTGAAATATATAATTTTCCAAAAGTGAGTAATTTCTGATGAAAACCCAGAAAGTGATAAACAAGAGTCTTAGAAACTGGATAATGTTTTAAAGGTCTATAGAAGGTTACTTAGCTTCATTTTATGCCTTCGAATCAAGTTACTTTAAAAAAACTTAAAACATTTGCATGAAGTACTCTTGTGACAACTGTAAACTAAAAACATAGGTATGCCTATTGGTCTCAGCGAATCTCTCACAAACACATCAGATTATTCAATAAAATTAAAATTTATTTCCTAAAAAGCTGTGACAAAAATACTCAAACTGATACGTGAAGAGAAAACCCACTTCTACTGAAATTACCATATTTCTCAACTCCAGTGTACACAAATTATCTCTTCAATTACATTAAGCAAATTTAGTCATATTTTGAGAAGGAAGGGAGTACTCACATGTTATTTAAATCTCACAACTTATGAGGGAGGCAGAAAGCTGGGAACAGGCCTGAGACACAAACATACCACTTGAATTGAGGGTAAGTGCTCATCAATTCACAGCATACATTGTACATTTCTCAGTGTTTCTCTAGCCAATGATGCTTCTAATTTCAAGGTACTACAAATATCTAAAATACGGGATATTTTCCCTTCGCAGGCACTAACTAATTCACATGTATAAAGCTTAGCTACACCACACACACGTATTAAGAGATTTTTTAAGTAGAGATAACAGACTTCCTTCATATAAAGTCAAAGAGAAACATCATCTATTCCTCCAGTGAAGAAAAGAAGAAACTTTTCAGGTGAAAACCAGCACTTCTGAAGTACCTTAGGGGATGCTGACATAACTTGGAAGCCAGAAAGGCTATCAAACTAAGGGGACAGAAACTTTGTATTTATTTCAAAGCTCTTGATAAGTTGTTTTGGACCATGACTGCCCTTCATTAGGCTGATGACAACTAGGTAACAGAATTACCAACACTAGGAGCAGCTATAAAAAAAATCAAGACATTCAGCATCTAGTCTGCCTCAATTTTAACAGTGGTAACTGCCTGAAAACCACTGCAAAAGTGCTCTAAACGACACTGTACAGAATTCTCTAGTAGCTGCTAGGGCAGACATCTCTACGTTCGTTTGTAGAAAGCACAATTAGATTTACTATGCAATTATCTGATTCTCGATCTTATGCCTCATACTTACCAGCTAGCCTCTGAAAGTGGCAGAAAAGCAGATACAACAAAAAAAAAGAAACCATTGCCAACAGCAAATAATAAAGCCATTCTAGCTGAATCACTTAGAGGCAAGCAAAACATCTGTAAAAAATTTGTGTAGCATACAAGAAACACAATGGAGCTGATTCAGCAATTTTCTTTGCTTTCCAATCGTGTATAGTGTTGCAGTAACGTTTAAAACAAAAACTAAATAAAATCTAAATTTCCTTCAAGGTGCTATTTATACTTCTTTTGCAAAACTATACAACAGAAAAGGTATATTCCTGAAGAGTCCCTCAAAAATACAGCAAAGTAACAATACAACCCTGATTTCTATAAAATAATTTACCAGAAAGACTGAAAGGCATCCAAAAGATATACCAGAGGGAGGGAGGGGAAAAGTCAACAGGCAAAATACTGGACACAGTTTAGTTAGCAAGTATATTCAGAAGTGCGCATCTAAAATAAAAATGTTACAGTGATCTGATCAGAGATTGATGAAACATTAAAACAGAAAACTGCATAATTTAGTAGAAATGTTTTGATGATGTTGACATGTAGTTTTGTCTAACACACGTTGACAAATATCTTGAGAAGATCATTTATGGATCAGACATCCATCATTTTGGAAAATTCTTCCAGCTGTGGAACATTCAGTAAGAACAAAGCGAGTGAATCTGTTAGTCACTGATCACAGTTAGGAGATGTAAAAGGAAAAAAAGACTGAAGAAATACAGGGACATCTGGAGTCTACCCTGATCCTGAAGTTCAAGCTGGACAAGCTTCAGTAGAGTTTCTAGGTTTGGCTCTTAATAGTAAGGAGCAAGTACAATACATCATTAGTTGACTAACTCTTAGCTGAATAGAACGTAAATCTTGAGACTTGGGAGAAATGAGAGATCAGTTGGGTAAGACTGGAGAAAAATCAGAGAAAATTACTACTCCAGACTCAAGCTGAAATGCTAATTAGAGACAATACACAGTCAGGATAGAAGAAGTAGATAATATCTAAACAAGTAGTCTAATTTAAGATTAGCAAATTGCCTTAAGAGTTGGAAAGAATGAATTTGCTCTTATAGAGGGGATTGTCAAACTGCTTAGCTCAAATATTTCGAAAGGAGTCTAAAGCCCTTAAAGATGGAATGGTGAAAGCTTTCTTCCTGCCTATACAGAGACCTTAGAAATTTGGGACTACAAACACATACCAGTGGGTATTGCAGGGGGAAGACACTGCAAAACAGCAAAGATAATGTCTTAAAAACAATCCACGAAAAGGAGTCTCGGGATATTCCATCACTAATTACATTTAGGAACTTATGGTCAATAATACTAGAGCAAGGAAATGGTTTAGACATTCTGGCGGGTAATGCAGAAAGCCATAAATTAATTTTCTTCGATGTAAACAAGAACAAGGGGTCACTGAAGAAATGTTGGCTCAAAAACGACAAGATGGGAGAAAGTGTAAAGAATATGACCAAAGTGAGAGAATTCTTCATAATATTCTAATGAACTATACATTTCCATTAACCACCACTCCCTCTAACTAAGTCTAAGGTGGACCTGATAGTGCCTGTCAAAGGTACATGAAGTGACTGTCATGGCTAATACCAAAACCACTGCTGTCCTGCAAGGCAATAAAAAATTTTCAGCAGTCTTCCCCGGCACAGAAGATTGTAACACACCCCAAATTCTCTTTAACATCTTTACCCAAAGCACAAACTTACCTAAATCATAAATTTACCTAGTTTCAGTTTCTAGAGTTTCAGGGTCTAGAAAAGTGCTACAATATAGAATATTACATAAGGTCACGCAAAGATGTCAGATTATGAGGATCTCTTTACACTCTATCATTGCCCACATGTACAAGCAGCATGTAGGACATAAACCTAATGAAACGTAGCTAAACCAGAATGGGAAGCTTATCAAACTGGTGCTTGATTCCACATTTCAGTCTTTCTGGTGTTATTTAACAAAGTGAGAAAAGGAGGATAAAGGCATCGGAATGGACTTTTTTACAAGTTGAACACTCTTCTGGTCTTCAAGAATGATACCCAGACTTCAAGTTATATACTTGTTTTCTCAGCTTATGACCAGGAATTATCAGTCAAAAAAGTGGTAGAGGGGGTTTTCCATAAAACACCGTTCATCTGTTCACTTGCAGTGTACATTAGAACAGCTTCTACTGACAACATGAATTGTCACAAAAATCCTACATCGTGTCGGTGTGTTTTTTACACAGTTGCATTCAAGTCACAATTTCAATCACATGCAGATAGCTAGTGTTTTATTGTTCATATACACATACAGTTTCAATCACACTCCTAGAGAAATTCAGCAAGTGATCATCAACGTATAAAAAATAAGGAAGAAACTTCAGGGACCAATAGGCTTCAGGAAAGCCTCAGAGCACAGTGACTAGCCACATACCGTGCACTCACAGTCACACTTACCAGTGACCTTTTGCAAGGTCTTTAGGTCAAGTGTAACAAAGAGCAAAAGCTCTGAACACTCACTTGAATGCTGTGCAAGGGCTCACTGCTGCAAAGTCTTGCATAGGCAGGCTTATGTGAGTAAATCTTTTCAGTGAGTAGATCTTTTAAGTTCAGTGGGAAGTGCTCGCATGCATCAAGATACTGATGTTTAAATTTTTGCAGGAGCAGACCCTTAAATATGGGAGAAGGTTATGGTTGGTTTGTTGAAATAACACATTTCTGAATGTGAAGAGTTGTTTTTCTTACCTGAAGTCTAGTATTCATTTCCAAGAAGTAAAAATTCTTACTGGAGTCCACGAGGAATTCTACTGTTCCAGCAGAAGAATACTTTACTGCTTTGGCAAGAGCTACTGCTTGTTCTCCCATTGCTCTTCGAGTTTCAGGGTCTAGAAAAGTGCTACAATATAGAAACAATGACTTTTTTAGTTAAAAAATAATAATTATTCTATCATTTATTCTTCTGTTTAAACTATGGTCAAATGAGGACAGCATCATTATTAAAGTTATGAAAATATGTCAAGACTGTCAAATGTATGTCTTTACATTTATATTGCCCCTAAATAGATACACTGCATGCTTTACAATTACTGCTAATGTACAGGAAATTCAGGATAGATCTCTAAAATATAAAATAACAGAACACAACACTCTTAGAACAGTGAAATATAAAATAAGCAAATTAAATGAAAAAGAGATATACAACCCACTGCAATCTTAGAAAACATTTATTATCCACATTAATTGCAATACATTCTTTTCCACAAATCTTGGACACACAAGGGCACCCAAAGAGCAGCTCAGTTACCACCTCAGGAGCCACTGTGAACACTGCCTAAATGCCAAGGTCCCTTATTCTAGGAGGGGCCCAAAACTTCCACTGGGCCAGTGAATCAAAAGACTCTGGAAGTCTTTCTAGAAGTAACATATTTTTCTTGTTACTCTCATCTGTACCATAAATTCAGATTTATATTAACCTATGCAGATTAATTAGATAGATATCTGCATACATATTTCTGCGGTATTCCACCAAAGCCTTGAAGCCAGTTGCCCCTCAACCTGATACATTAATTTTTCAATGAAAGAACATGTAGCTACTCATCTTACATAAGCTTGTAAATACACTTTCTGTTTATATTTCTGTTTTGACTTACATTGGGCACGTAACTCAGCTACCATTTTAAAAGTACTTTTGCAAGGGAATAGACAGTCACTTCTACCTTAGCCCTAAGATACTCTTTAACACTAAAACACTAAGTGTTACATACTTCTTCAGATGGCTTCAACGGCGGGCTCTAATTCTGCAAAGGAGCAATAAGGAGCCCCCACCTATCTAAAGCAGTCTCAAAGCCAATGAAGCTCCATCTGGAGGCCTGGACTGCACTCAGACAGAAGCCGGTGCTGGGTCAGGACTTATCTTTCAGGACTTACGGTGGTGTTTTTCCCTGAGACCTGAACTCACAGAAGAGCTAGACACTTCTGTCGGAACAAACCATATTTGACATGACACAAGAAGTGACCAAATATCTAGGCAAAGAAGGAGACAGTGGAATCCTTTTCTTTACTAGTAAAGTGCTTCTTCACCTCTGTCCATCCAGTGCCCACACAGGCAGATCCTCATGAACCATTTTCAGAACTTGGGAAAAAAATTTTCTTGGCAAACAATGGGACCAACAGGAAAAGGAAGTCAAGTCTCATTCAAGAAAGCTGTATGAGAGCCTACATCAGATGAAAGGAAAGATCAGAAGACAAAAACTGCATCATACCTTTAAGAATAGGCACTGGTAAAATAGTTTCATATTTCTTATTTTGATTCAGTAAGAGGATAATACATTACACGAAATCAACATTCTATAATTCAGTGTGGAGTTTCTACAGGGCTTTGATCATGAAAAGTCAATGAGTGGCTTATGAAGAACAAAATATTCTCAATATCAGCTTCATACTCTATTTCTAGAATAACCATTATTACTTCTCATATAGATGAAAGACTGTTACTCCCCTTCATTACAGTGGTGTCTTCCCTATACTTGTTAAAAGTAGGTCTGAGATCTCACTGTTCACCTCCTGCTGTAGCCAGAGAATGGAACACAGGTGTCACATCGCTAAACTTGATCTCTGCCACACAGTTAAGCTTTACACTCTGAAATGACTGGATCATCCCTACCATTGGCTAGCTTAATTAACCAAAGTTGTCATATTCCCCTCTACTACTTTACCTTTAAATTATATTGTTTCTCCCTTTTTAAACAATGCACCTTTTATAACCAAGATAACTCTTCTCCAGTCTAATTAGGCACCACTTGAAAACAGCATTTTAAACCTGATTTCAAATCTTTTTCTCACACACACAGCTGTTTTTCTTTAGACCAAGCAGCTCCTATGGCAGCATAAAGGCTACCATAAAAAAATAAAAAAAGGATTGACAAAATAAAAGCATCAAAAAGAAAAACTACACCAGACCTGACACTTCATTCATATGACCTTCATCACGTTATTCTAAAGTTAATCAAAGTAATACAATCAATTTGTCACTTTGTTTCTACAGCCAGGAAGATGAACCACATGGGCAAGATGTTACCTCTCCACTTCTAGTTCATCAGATAAGGTTTCCCAAAATACCCCTATCACCTTCACTCACAGAAAAAGTTGAGATTTTGAAAAATACAGTTATACCATTAGTGAAAATTTACTGCTCGGTTTGGACAAAAAATGAATGAATAACATTTACCCTTCCTCTGAAAATTCCACCACACTGGGGGAGTGAACTTCAATTTTTGAAATGTTGAGGTTAGCTTCCCTGCTCCAAGCACATGCTTGTTTAAAAAAATTATTTACCTACACAAAACATTGTCCTTTGAGATATTCATTAGGTACTACCAGAACATGGGCATAAATAGGCTAAAGGATTTGAGTACACAGTTCTGCCCCCACATCTAAATGGTGCCCACCTATGAATCACATGCACAGTCACAAACAGAACAGGCTCACATTTCTCTTAACCCAAAATCCTATAAGGATTTCTAGACAATGAGAGAAAATGTAGAGTCTGACACACATGTATGCCTAACAACTATAAGGAGAATCTGTAGATAAGACTCTAATTCAATAATGCATCTTTCTGCTAAGTTCCTGCCTATACACATTCATTCAAATTGTCAATGCCTCTAAAAAGATGACCATTCCTTCACACAAGGGGTGAGGCAAATTTGAAGTGCTTTAAGAAGCTTTTAACAGGTTCAGAAATTGTTAGATAGAACACATGTGCTCACCAAATAAAGTTTTAGAGCACTCCTCTAAATTACTACTCAAATTATTGAATAGGATGTCAGTTAATACACTTGTGCATTTAATTTTGATTAATCCTAAAAGATACATGGATTTTCTGATAAACTTATAGGCCTTGTTTCTTCACAAGGGAAACAATCTCTTATTAATCATTCCAGGAAAAGACAACCACATTTTTTCATGCCAAAGTACAGTATCTCACGGCAATTGTCTGTGAAAATGAAGAGAAGAGCTTGGGCAGTTGAGGAACAAGAACTCAACTAAGGAACAACATTAAGACTATTAAATGCCACCCATGTAACTCATTTCTTTAAATGTCAGCCTCTGTGAAATGAGAAGACAACAGCACATCCAAAAATGTGTGAAAGTAGAAGGAGATGAAATTAGGGTTCGTCACTGGAAGCTATGTGCATCACTAACCTTGCTGAGCACAAACTAAACAACTAGCTATGATTGCATATGTCTTATTGTATGTGCTTCCTAAAACAGAGGGAACAGCAACAACTCACATGTGAAACTCAACATGTGAAAAAGGTACAAGCAAACTCTCTTATTTGAAACTTTTCAATTGATTGACCACTATGAACACCAGGGGTCCCTTGAATATTATATCCTCAGTGTGTGAACTAAAGGGGCTTCTCTCCTCAAAAGAGAGGGTTTTATTGGTTTGGGGCTTTTTTAGCAAAAGACTAAACTTCCCTAGGAAAACTAGAGATACAAACACAAAATGATCCCATATGGATAAATTCAGCAGCTGCAGACTTAGCTTTAAGAAAATCATAGATTACTCTCCAAGCCAAAAGGCCCTCAGTCTCTTAAATTAGATACTTAGGAAAATGCCATCATAATAGAGTAAATCAAAAAAGGCCAATGAGGCAAGGCCAATGACAAATGCCCTAAATTGTTCGAAAGACAAAAAAATAAACCCAAAAAACAATTTAGCTCACAACAGCCCTATCTCCCAGGCCTTGTGAAAGAAAATAAAAGGGTGTGACCTATCTATCTCAGGGTTCCTAATAGCAGCTACCATTTAAAACAGGAGAAAAGAGGACAGTCTATTTCCTTCATCCAGCCATACCAGAAGAGGTGTATCCAGGAGTCCTTAAGCAATCAAACTGAAACAGCATTCACAGGAAGGGTTAACTTGAGGCTTTAGGGGCTCTCTGGTGTCTCACAGAAGTTAGTGCCCTGCTTATCTCCAAGTCTTGTAACCCTTTGAAAATTAATGGATTCTGCAGCCAAGTGAAAGGGGCTGTAAGGCAGGTAATGGTTCCAAAGCTGCCAGCAGAAGTCCGGCAGAGTCTAAAACATTCAACAACAAAACGGAAGAAAAGTTTTCACGCCAGATTTTGAAAGCTATTGACTTGCCCACACTCTTGTAGGGTTATAGGAGGGGATGAGAAAACTTACTGGCAACTCCAACAGAGAAGCCCAAAAAAGTTAAAAGGCTGGTATTTCTGAAGAAAGAAAACACTATGATCACAGCTGGCTGGTGAAAGAAAGATGTATCATGTCACTTTAATTGACCACAGGCATGGATAAGGAGCAGGCAGGAATAACAGGCATTGCCTTACATATACACATGAGGCAGAATATACTTCTCTTTTAAGTGCTTAGGTGCAGATGTGCATTATATCAGGACCTGAAGTATTCACTTTCCACAAAAATACAATAAGGTCATTAGGCATAAGTAGTGTAAGGCTTCCAAGAAATCCACAAGAACTAGCAGGAAGCATTCAGAAGTGGATTTGTATATTTAGATTTAAACTTCGCTCTTTTATTTAAAATATAGGCCAAACAGTGGCAGTTCTGCAATTATGATTCAACATTAACTAGTAAGACACATCTAAAGAAATGTCATTTGGGTGATGTGCTTTTCCTCACATCCCAAATTGTTGCATCACATAGTTCTGTGCTATAGAAAAATACAGCAAATCCATCCCAGTTGGTGAACATATTACACTGGGAATTCCCACAGGCAGTGATACACCCATATCTGCCTTTCTGAAATCAGAATTTCTTGCTGCCCTTTTTATACACATATTCTCTGACGACTGCTATGCAACAGAAAACACAGCAAGGCCGTATCTTGCATAGTAGCAAGGTATTTCAGCTTCACATTAAACCAGTAAGATTAAAATAATTTTGCACACATTGATTTCTAGGAGATTACCAGGAATGGTACTAAAAGTGCTGCAGAGTATTCTGTACTTCATATTCCAATTCAAATGGAAATATACAGTATTATGTGGCCTCTACACAATTACTCTAATAGCAAAATAACTGTATCTGTGCTAAAATTCATACTTATTTTGCATTTTAGTTGACTTTTATATCCAAAAGTGAATATCAAAGAAAAATATCATATATATAAACAAAGCCATACCACATACAGTGGATTGGTAAAATCCAAATCCATTTTACACAAGAACATGAAAAAAGCTAACTACACAACACCAGTTTTCTTACAGTAAGACACTGAAGAAAAATCAAAACGTCCTCAAGAACATCAAAATTGCATTACAGTCAAACGACTGTAACGAACATTTATTTTATGTTTTTTAATAGAATAAAATTTGCTTGCATTTGTACAATAAATAGAACCATTAGGCTTCCAAAAGTGCCTTCAGTTACTACGAAGCTGCATCAAGAATCCAGTATACACACCTTGGTGCTTCCTCCACAACCTTCTGGTTTCTCCTTTGAATGGAGCATTCTCTTTCATTCAACCACAAGGCATTGCCATGTTTATCTGCCAAAACCTGAAACAATAACACACTGCTATTAACAAACAGATGTAAGCATATGGCCTTTTGACATAATACTTACTCCTATGCAGCACTTAAGGTTTGCGGAGTTTTTTCCAATCTAAAAAGAAAGCTCAGAGAAAAAAAGCTTGTCTAGAAAATTAGTTATATATGAAATACTAATTAAACATCCCCTCAAATTCTGAGTAAGACTATTCTAAAGCTTCTATGCAGAGTCTGTACATAGAAAAACATCCTCTCATTTCAAAATTTCATTTCTGAATATTAGAGATCTTCTTACAAAAGGCTGAAATAAGATTAAAACTACATTTTCAAGCATTTCAAATTGCACTGCATTACAAAATTATACAAAAGCAAAATATTGCATCAACAAAAAAAAATCTCAAAGGATGCCAAATTTTGCTCCTGAATTAGACACAAAAACTTTGAAAAAAAAAGTCTAATAAAGCTTTCTTAGTAGGCAAACCACAGTGCCCAGTCTTTCACGAAGAAGAAAAAAATTTTCAAAAACGTTGTTATCCTTCATTAAGGAGAATAAAATCTGCACTTGGCTGCAGCTTCACTTCATGGAAGAGGTAACAAAATCAAGTAACTTGATCCAACTACATAAATTACATGCTAGAAAAAAATCCCACAAATTGAGCAAAACAAAAAACTTAATTGACTCTTCAACTTCAAACTAGAGATGAAAGTAAGAAAAGGAACTCTGTCCCTTTATGAAATTGAAGTCATGATGCAGCCATTTCCAATACCAAATACTAGATTTGAAGATTCAAGTAGATTTCTTCCCATCTTATGATGATAATTGTACACTTATTCTTAGAACAATTTCTGTTAACACAGACCACACCTGCTCCCTTTCCTCCTTATAAAATTTTTCTTCTAACCCATTTTTTTTCCATCTATCTTCCTGCTCTGATCTGCGGGAACCCATGCCAATATTCATGCTTCATTCTTTAATAGCTCAGTTCTACTGAAAACTGACAAGATAAAACAAGGAACAATCTTCCTCAAACTGTGTGAACTCAACCATATCTACTCACATTTGTGACAATGAATCTGTATTATTTATTATTCCTCTTAGCACCATAAAGCAAGTATGGCACTAGGCAAGATGAATTCCTGCACCTATGACACAAGTAGTTGCTAAGGCGTGAAAAATCTGTGTAGATGTGACTGAAAACGAGGCAATGGACTCATGAAGACAACTCATGTGCACTATGCAGCATCAGATCCAGGGTGCACTGTGCCCTGTAAGATCAGATGTTTTCCCTCCTAAAAAATTCTGTTGTGCTTCCGTAAGTTTATGGAGTTTTCTAGTGAAAAAAGGGGTCTAGAAGACTGACAACTTGAGGATTTCCTAAACTATGGCATCTCCCAGAACCCTCTTCCCTGTCCAGGGGGAGGTTTAGCAGCAGCAGAAGCACCAGGGTGCTCCAGCCATCTGCTAGATTCCCTAGCACAGAACTCGACACAAAGAAAAGAAAAAGAAAAAAACAAAGCAAAACAGGTACCTCCTACCTAAGTGCTCACCCATCCAATCCAGATAAGTAGAGCTCTACAAACTCATGGGGCCCTACAAGAAATCATATGAGAGGTCCAAAGATTTTTTGACTCATTTTTTGTGGGGGTTATTTTAGTATTAAAGCAGTACCTCTACAGCACAGCACGGTACTTAATGGAAAAATCACTGTCCTGTAAGTAGAATGATTTCTTGTGAGCATTTCTGCTTCACTGTTAGAAAGCCTACCACTTTCCACAGAATTCTGTCTCATCAAAACAAACAAAAAATCTTGGAATGTTACAATAAAAACTGGTCTCTGTGCTTCTCTCCTCTCTCTCTGTATTTTTAAGAAAAGAATAATACATTTTTTCAATCCAAGCAATAATTTTTTTTCCACTTCAAGACATTTCTGATAGCCTACTAAATTTCAGCAACCTGAAAGACCTTAAGAGAAAAAAAGAAAACTTTAAAAGAAATGTTTTCTATTATTAGTTAATGGAAAAACAAGACATGCATGAACAATCTTCTATGAGAAGCAATTACAAATGGAATAAGCCAACAACATCCAGCATCAGGCTTTTATTTTTATTGTGTCCACTGTATCCAGTAAAAGAAACTAACCATAAAACAACTGTATTTCAGAAGACACTTGCAGCACTCTGAAATCATCATCTCTGAGATGACATGAGATTCCAGTAAACATCTCAATAAAAATGCATGTCCCAGCTACAGCTTTTATTTGCATTATCTAAACATTCGTAACAGAAAATGCCCCATATTGCGGGATTAAATGATTAGACATTAGTACCTGCTATGTATATCTACATGCCAAAATAATTAAATATTATGTAGTGGAATCCCTCCTACATGATTCAGCTAAATTCTGCTTCCAGTTGTAGGACTGTTGTCTGGCCAAGTAGTAGACATTCCATGTACTCTTACTTTAAACTTTTTATCAGATACTTCAGGAGAACAAGACTTCAAATCAGTTCAAGCATAAAGTGTATTTGGACTCTATTTTCCTGTTAATTGTTTTAGTCTTTTCTCATGTTTTACAAAGTGATTGTTTTATAGCTAGACACAGGAAACTTCTTATTTAACAATTTTAAGTACCAATGCTTTGGAGAAATATAAGAAAGCTAAAAAAAGTTCTATTTAAAAGTCACTGTTAAATTAATAAATATTTGGCATCTGGTCTCAAATTGTTTGTATATTCAGCAGTTTGAAAATGAACCAAGGTCAACGTCCTAAAGCTGATTAGAACATGAAGTTAAAATGATATGCTATGATATTGTTAAAAGGTACCATCAAAGTGCTTGTATAAGGAAAACAACATTTACTGTATACCCATTATAAATAAAACTCTAAATTATTAATAGTAAAGTCATTTTGTTGAAATTATTCAACAGTTCCTAAATACAGTACTACTTAATTTTTTGCGGTTACCATTTTTTAAACCCAAAGAAATCAAGACAATGTAAAATCTGCCCTGAACACATGGAAGTATGGAGGAACCAATCTCATCTAACATTGAAGAATCAATAGGAACCTGCTGAATCTCCCAAATCTGCAAGCACTGAAAGAAACAGATCTTTAAGGTGTACTGATCTTCACAGACAAAAAGAAAAAAAGATATAGGTAGCCAAAAATTATTAGCCATAGCAAGAAAATACAGAAAGATGGTCTAGCAATCTGACCTCTTTTGAACCCTAAGATCAATGCTGAAACTGAGTTCACTATATACCTTCCATGACTTTTCAACAGAGAATAAGGACGGGTTTAAATTTAATTTTTACAATGTTTCTTCATTTTGCTGTTTCACTGCTTACAGACAGTTTCTTCATTTCACTCTTCCTTCTTCCCTTCTCCCCCATCTCTGCTGAGATCATACCAGGAGTACTCACCCAGCTCTGGAGTCCTCAGTACAGGAAAGACATGGACCTGTTGGAACAGGTCCAGAGTAGAGCCACAAAAATGATCAGAGGGACAGAGCACCTCTCCTGTGAAGAAAGGCTGAGAGATTTGGGGTAGACCAGACAGGAAAAAGAAGACACTGGGGGAGACCTAATTGCAGCTTTTCAGTACTTTGAGGGGGTCATAAAGATGGAGACAAACTTTTTAGCAGGGCCTATAGCAACAGGAAAAGGGGTAATGATTTTAAACTACAAAATAATAGATTTAGACTAGATATAAGGGAGAAATCTTTCATTATGAGAGTGGTAAAACCCAGAGAGGTGGCAGATGCCCCATCCCCAGAAAATTCAAGATCAAGATGGACAGGGCTCTGAGCAGCCTGATCTAGCTGAAGATGTCCCTGTTCATCTGCAGGGAGATTGGATTAGACGGCCTTTCAGGGTCCCTTCCAACCCAAACCTTTCTAAGATTCTATGATACGCAAGTTAGCCCCATAGGAAGCATCAGGCTGTAGGCACGCATCTGGCAAAGTGAAAAAGGTTAAATATTTCTCTCTTAGAAACCATCCCATACTATCAAGTTTACTGTTGTTGTTTCACTTAGTTACTGAGCTATTTCGGGCTCTCAATATTAAAAAAAAAAAGCCAACAACCATGTACCACAATGTAGAAGGGGTTTAGATATTGCATAAAAAGAAATGAAATTTATGTGTAAAAAAGGAAATTTCTGTTGAGGAAATGAATATGCTCTGCATAGATTTATTTTCAGGAAAACACCCAAGGCTATTGACAAACACAATTCAGCTACCTACATAAGAGAAAACATCACAAATTTTGAAATCATTAAGTTTTGTGAACAAGCACCTAAAAGAAACAACTTTGTTCTGCATCAGCAGACCTGACTAAATCGAGTAAGTGACAGAAATGGAAATAACGCAGAAATTAAAGAGAACACACCAGATTTTGAACCACAAACTGCCCAAAATGGGACACAAATCCTCCTGAGTTCTCAAGCAGAATTAGATACTTCAGAATAGAATTCCAAAATACTGACAAAACCACCCAGACCTTGCAACAAATTACTAAGCATGGCAGTTCTTGAACTCCTACATCCTTTGCAGCACTCAAGCTTCAGCAGGATCCAGAGTTCAAACCTCCAGCCTTCAGGACAGATGTGTACAAGATTTTTTTTTCTCCCCCAACAAACTGAGCACAGTTCACAGCCTTCCTGCTAAAGAACAGCTAGAGAATAAAAACAGGAAGGCTGTATTGTACATGATAGCCATGCAGTTTGAGCAATGACCCAAGACACCGGAAAACACAAGACTCTAGGCCTTTTTTAGTAGAGTGTTTGAAACATTTTGAACTTTGGTTTATTTATGAGTTCAAACCTCATTAAATAAAAACACAATAACTAATAGTAGCAATAATAATAACAGTACAAACCTGGATTTCTATGTGACGAGGGTTATCAATGAACTTTTCTATCAGTAAGCGATCATCACCAAAACTTGAAGCAGCTTCTTGAGATGAAAACCTAAAACCTTCCCTTAAATAATGAAAAAAAAATAAAAAATAATCTGTATTTAATAAGTTCTAAAGCATACAAGAAAGAATATTCACTGATTTCAGTAAACAGTCAATCTTCACTAATCAACATACACATCCAAAAACCATTATACCATTTCTGTAATGGGTATCCCTTTTTTCATGCTTTTCTTACAAAGACAAAAAAAATCCCAACCAACCACAAACCAAACCATTCTCAAAGCACAAAAAATTTTGGTGAGTTTAAAAAGCCTGAACATTTGCAACCATTATGTATTCATTTTCTTTATTGGCATTTTCTTTTGCAAAACTTATAAAATAATAGAATTTTAGATCCCAGCGATTACCAAGTACTTGCTATATGAAAGTAAAGGTGAAGATCTCACATTACTTAAAGCACACAGCCCTCTTAATACTCAAGAACAGCAGAGGTTGGTTAATTGTGTATTAAAGAACTGCAAATGTAATATAGACATTGCAAATTCCACCTCTGAACACAACCTAAAGATGCAATACTTGACCTTGCAGAACACACCAGTTGTACCAGTAGTTTTTCCCTGCCTTGGAGTATGAGTGTTTTACAGAGTACTCTGTAAGCTTCCCTCTGTTTCTTCTCTTACATACGTACTTTAAAATAAAGATTGTAAGATACTTTATTATTACCTTTTTTTTTTTTTCTCTAAATAGCAGAAAGAATACTCCTTGGGTCATAAGCTGACAAACAACTTCATGAACAGCTTTCTCAGGGTAAGACAGAGCATAATGCAGGGACCCAAAAGCTTCACTGAAATATTCAACGGGCGCTAAGTAAGTGGCATATTAGTGCCATTCATGTTGATACATATGGAAAGCTCGGTCAAATTTCTGTGTGACTGACTACTGAAACAGCATCCCTGATATTTGCGCCCAGAATAAGAACTACAGCACAACTGAGCTGAAGTTTTCATGATTTCCACCTCTTGGATGCAATTAACCCGGACCACAGAGTCACAGGATAGGTAAATTAACAGGAGGGAAATGTGCATGTCTAAAAAGTTTATCTTCACATTTTTTCAACATTGTGGGATAATACATGCTATAATTTTGAGAGATTAAACTTAAAGTACAACTCTCCTAAATTCATACTTAACTTCAATGTATTTAATTACCTAGTTAAGAGAAAAAAGGGACAATATTAGTAATTCTGTGCAGTACCTGGATCTGTCAAAAAAACCAAAGTGTTGCAACAGCCATACACAGAGTTTCATATTGAAACTGATTTACAACTATTTTAACTCCTATATCAAAAGCAGTTTTGTTTTGTAAACATTTTTATGTCACATAGTTTTTTCACAATTATTCACAATTGACTTTTTCTTTCACTGAAGGAAGTGCAATAATAAAAATTTAAACTGCAATACTTGTTAAAAAAAGACAGGTGCCTAATCATGTCATCTATACATGTGTAAATCTTTTTAAATTATATATAACAGGAATGACGATCTCGGATACTCTGACCTTGGTTTATCTTACAAAACTGTGCAATTGCAATCATCCAATGATAAAATTACTTCCAAATGGATGTGTGGAAAAAAATTAATGGGAAGAATGAAGAAGCAGAGCAGGCTTTTTAGGGAGGCTGTGTAATCTCAATGCAAGACCAAATCAGGCAAAGATCTTAGCAATCAATTTAAACTGAGAGCTGATGCTATTCAGAGGATGAAGCTGGACAAGATGCTGTTTCCAGATCCCTTCAAACACGCACAGTTATAAAGAGGAACAACAGGATCTCTCTAAGGTTCCCCTCTCTCCCTACAATAAATTTACTCACACAAGTTTAAGCTGTACAAAAGCATTACTGATGTTGCCACAAGCCTTCCTGTGGTTGTCTGAAGTGAAACAGGCATGCCAACTTTCTGCCTCCAGCTCTGAGATCAGCAGTGCTGCCTTAATTAAAACAATTTTCTTTCAAGGCAGTCAGACACTAACAAAAGACTGGAGTCATTATGTAAAATTTCAGTTTTCAGAATCAGGAAATAGTAAAAGAGCAGGGTTTTTTCTTGTCAAGGACAGCATTAGAAGGGCCATCTACTTAAAAACTAGATGTTTGATAGCCATTATTATAATAGAAGCCCTCTAAAACCCTGATAAGTTAAGTAGCCAACAGATACTCAAACGTTGTTGACTTTACACACAGAACCAATTTAGAATGCTTCAGCTTAGCTCCAAATTTTAAAAAAATCAACTAAAATTATCTAGTCACATCATTTGACATATGTTTACACATGTCAATGGCATGTGAATATGCAGGGGTTTTAAAAAAATAAGGTTCAGGAAACACTGTTCTTTACTTATCCAATAGATTCCTTCCCCCTACCTGAACAGCACATACCTGTGCAGGACAGACCAAAGATACGAAGCCCATAGACTCGCATTTTTGCACAGTACTTTGAAAGGCCAAATGCAATGCTTTGGGAAGATAATAAACTCAATGCACAGGCTTGTACTAGGTAATGCTGTTGAGTTTTTAAAGTATTGTCCTCTTATACTGCATACTTCATATAACCTTTGCTTTAGGAGGTGGAAGATTCCGAATGATTTATTGCTTATTATTCCACATTAGCTTCTTCTAGTCCCACTGCTCATTCCAAGCACAAGACCACAGAAGAGAAATTATAAAGGGCTCCTGGAATCTGAGAACAGATGTTTGATTTCCATTTTAAAAATTGGCATAAGCACCAAGAAGGAATTTCAGAAACAGGACAATTTACATTTTTCTATTATTATAGATTATAAAACAAAATCTTTCATCTCTCTAAATATCCCTTGCTGGAAGCTTTCAAAACAGATACCCACTAAGCATGCAAGACTTCAATATCTAGGAAATCTTACAGAAGGTGAGACAACAGGGGGAATTACTAACACGAGGCTCCAAATTTTTCTAAGGTAACTCTCAAAAAATTAATTTAGTACCAATTTCCAACTTGGAGGTTATCATGTCTGCAGCTGAAGCTACTAGCTAAAGAACCTAGTTTCTTATCGGCAAATCCACAGAGTTTAAAACATGGGCTACAAAGTTCCTGTATGATGACCTCCAACACTGAAGCTAAAAGTCACAAAGTGCCTTTACATGCAAAGATGCATCACAACCTCTGCCAGAAAATTTCAATCTGTTCTTTGGAAAAGATAGAATCCTGATTTTAATTCCTTCTCAGAGCTGCCAGGCCACCATTTGGAGCCATGAAGCCTAAAGGTTTAGTTAGATATACAATTCTAATGAGCATACTGGAAGCAAGAAGCCTTCAGTTTCCCCACAAAGAGGGAATGACACAGATGTGGAGTAGATAGTCAGACACATGCCCTTGTCATGTTTTGCTGTACTCCATCATGAACTTCATGTTGCCTATAACTAGAAAGCATTTTCAGATCAGGTTTGCTGGGATGCAAGCACAGAGGCTCTTCACGTACAAGACCAGAGTTGGAATGATCAATGACTAAGTTAAAAATACTTTTAGATACAGACCACAGCAGAACTTTCTCAGGCTATAAAAAATTCTACCCATCTGAACTTAAGGTAAGCTGCTTTTCAGAAACCTGCCCTTCAATTTCAACATAATTTCAAGAAGGTACCTATTAGGTGAAGAAATGACATGCTAGATTATTCTTCTTCAAACCAAAAAAACTAGCTAGGGATTACATTAGAGTGAACATAGGGCTATTTTAATTTCAGATGTGGGTCAGTGGCTTGAACTGTACACAAAATTCCACTCTAGAACTTGACCAAAATTTGGAAGAAAGCAATAGAAGTGAGAAATGGGAGGGTCTCAAATCATAAAAAATACAACAGCAGCCCTACACAGAGATGGGGTCAATACTGGAGTCTTCCACAGTGAAGGGCATGTGAATGGCTATTTCAAAAAACAAACTGTAACACTGACAAAACTGTACCAGTATTTCTTTTAGAAATACTAGCAGAAAATTAACAAAAGTCTTAGCTATAGCTGGAATAATATAATTACAGAGGATCTAAAACAATTGTCATCACTTGGTATATTTAAGGGACATGAAAGATGAAGCAGTAAGTTACTGCAGTGAGTAATTCTATAACAGTAGCAATTAAGTTCCTCAGATCAGTTTTTTACACTTACAGTGGCTATTTCCACATCATGCCATGCATTCATTTAAGCCCCCTTATTGTCCACATAGCCAGTTGAAACAAGGAAGGTTTTCAACTAGCTTGAAAATCCAAAAGTATGTTTCAAGCAAGGAACAGATTCTTCACCCAGAGGGTGTTTGGGTACTGGAACAGGCTCCCCAGGGACGTGGTGTCAGCACCAGCCTGAGAGAGTTCAAGAAGTGTTTGGACAGTGCTCTCGGATACATGCTGTGACTCTTAGGGATGATCCTATGCAAGGCTAAGGGTTGGACACTATGATCCCTGTGGATCCCTTGCAAATCAGGAATGGTTCTATATAAAGACTTTTCTTTTCAGGAAGTATTTTCAATTAATCCCATGAGACAAAGCCCAAACAAGTTTACCGATCAAAATATTACCAACCATTCTTCACACTCACCTTTTATTTATGAACCCTAAAATGCAAAAGGCCATTCAGATATTCATTTTTATAGAGTCTATCCATAGCTGATAATTTATCTTCAGTCTTACATGGATCTGAATGCAGCAAAACTATATATTAGTTTTATGCAGTATTAAAACTATCAGATACATTGTTTTGTTAGCAAAAATTGTGTCAACTTCAAAACACTCAAGTCAGGTATTCTCTAGATACAAAGAAGGAACAATTTTAGATCCATAAAACAACTAATGGACATGTACAACAAATCTTTTACACCCTCATTTTTAAAGACAGACTGGAAGAGAAACACAAATGCTCCACTTCACTTGAAAAATAAATCTATTTGTCTTCAAATTCTCTTAATACTCACTTTCATCTTCCAGCAACCAGTATTTTGTCAGCTTAATTTTGCTTATTCACTAATGTTAAAATAAGAATTTCTCCTTGATTTAGGTTCAATAAATAGCATTGATCTGTGACTGTCTGGGTGTTTTTCCTCTTAGCACCTTTTAGATTTAACATTACACTATAAAGACAAGGCTTGCATAAGTAACCAAGATGATTATTATAAGGACTCCCCTCCAAATACTGAGGAGCTAAGCGATACTTCAGAATTGGACTCAATGATCCTTAGGGGTCCCATCCAATTCCAGATATTCTATCATTCAAAGGCCTTCCATAAACAAGGCAAGTAGTTCAAATTACCATTAAACAATACTGAGTCCAAGTATACCACTAAATTCATTTAGTGATATGCAAATGTACATAAAAGAATATCCCTAGCTAGCTTCTGCTGGCACCAATCAGCTCTACCAGGTGACTTCCTAAACCATAAGCGCAGCCTTTCTCCAAAATAAGTTGGCAATCATGATTTTAGATCCACTTTTACTTTAAAACAGTTACTTTAATCAAGCTGCTTCTCTCCCTTCTGAACTAAACAAGAAATGAATGCCTTCCTTTCAAGTCCAACAGATGGAACTGCTGCCTAAACAAGATCAAGGCAGTAATTTTGGATTCTAAAGCAGTACCAACAAAGTATCCTTTTAAGAAAGCAGGTTATTCTAGATCCTCATTCTAACACACAAAATATTAGTTTCCTATTTAGATTTGAATACAAATGGACTAGGCAGAGCAAGGTACAAATAAACCCACCATGTTTTCTTAAAATCTAAAATTTAACTGCTAGACATTCATTATTCTTTCATCCAATTTTTAGGTTTAGACAAACAAAAATTTAATAGGGGGCAGAAAAATGACAGGGAAGTCTTCCAGGTTTTTTTAAACTAATGAAAATTTCAGTTTTACTTTGCATTGACTCCAGCACATGTGCTGCTCCCTCTGTGGAGAAAGGAAAATATTCAGGTTATTTTAGGTCAAATAGGATTTTCATTACAAGTTTTGAAATATCAGAAAATATGTTTTTCTGTAAGATCAGCAGCACATGGGGTTGAAATCAGGCTCCTTGCTGCCAGATCATCATCAGAGAATGGATTGTAAAGTTCTGAGTCAACAACAAAGCATCATGAAATGTTCAGGATTCAGACAATCAGTAAGAGACATGAAAACATGTTGAAACACGTGTTGTTTCAAAACAGAAAAAAGTACAATAGTTTGCTGACACAAATGCTTTAAATACAGAAGTATGCAATTTATTAGAGCACATTCTGGTAACACCATATGTGTTTCCACATATGAATTATCAGTCTCATCAACTTTTACAGAACTAAGGGCATGCATTAATGTTTGTACATCAGGGCCAATAAATATTCTACCTAACACAGAGAATTAATAAATCAGCATTCTGAAAGGCATACAACACAATGTTATTTACAGTCTAACACTGGACTAACAGCAGTTGTAAATGTCAGGTTTTTACTCAAATTAATGGACGATATTTTGTAAGGTTTATGTAACGATTAATTAGAAATAGACACATGCAAACTTCCAAAGTATATTTCTCATGTGCTAAAGGGAGAAAACCAAATAATACCCAATTTCCCTGTCTAACATTTCATATCTGCTCAACTGTCAGCTCACAATGGCTTAATGGGACTTTAGTAACTGCAGCATTCATCAAGGCAAGCTTTTGGACAGCATCTCACCTGGTCTCTTCATCATCCCAAGCGATTCTCATGCCTTTCCCACCACCACCTGCTGAGGCCTTGATCATGACAGGGTAGCCTAACAGCGGGGAACAATTAGACAGAAGTTCAAACTTTGTTCAGTTGGTCAGAGGAACATGACAACTGACCACATGTCCAATAAAGCCAGTAGACAATAACTTCGTTTATTAAAACACTTTGTTTGCAGGGAGAACAGAGGAGAAGGTTTTCTTTTCAAAACTTAGCTGTCAGTGTAGTAATTTCTACAGCCAAGAAAGGCTGTCTTCTTCAATTCATTTGTACCAAAAAAACACTGAATGAATTATTCCCAAATAATGAAGTGATTTATGAACAAGGCATTTGACCTTTTTAAGCTCACATTTCTTTAGGAACAATTTTTTTCCTTTGTTGCTGCTAAATATATTTTTTCAAATTAATAGCAAAAATTAGTAGATTTTCATAAATTAAGTCTAAAGATTGAGTAAACAAATATGCACCTTATCAATACTTCTAGCGCAGCACATTTTAAATAACAGAGCAGCTCGAGAGCTGTGCTGCTTAGATATTATGTAGCAGTATCAGAAAACAGATTACTTTTGTTTAAAATAAAAAAAGCATTCTCCCCAAACTGATGTAGTAAGAAAAAACAAGGAGTATAAATCTGTCGGCATTGTACATAACTGGCAGTATCTTACTCATAGAACAAGATACCATAATACGGATATGAGGCAGGATCTTCCTTTTCTGAAAGCTAGAAAATTACAGTAACAAAGTACACAATTTAAATGCAGATTTAGTAATAATTGTTTATCTTTTAATACAAGTCATTTCATTCAAAACAACCTCTTGAAACAATTCCATCATACCAGAGAACTTCATGCTTCTCTACACGAACATGCAGAAAACTAAAAATCAAGGATCTGATTAAAATGCTTCTGACATGTCTAGGATAACAGAAAATTCCTCATGCCTTTGGTCTCCAATGTGTTTAATGAAAATCACACCATTAGTCAAATGTTGTATTGCACAAAATAGTTAGATGGTTTGTTATAAATGCACACTGGGTAACTAATAATTGTTTTATTATACTCACATGGTATATCAAAGATCCCCCTTTTCCTAACCTTGTGGTGTAGCCTTCCCATACTGACCCCCTCCCCTCTGAATGTCTCCCATTTGCTGTATTCCCTTTACCCCACAGCCCCCTGTTATCTTAATGTTTAAAATCCACCCACACATGAGATAGGGCCGCTCTCTTCCTCCCTGGACGAATCCAGCAATAAACCACCATGTCTGGCTCCCAGAGAAAGACTGAGCAAGCCTCTTTCCTTTCATCCCTGTCTAGACCCACTCCTACAGTCAGAGCTCACAAGTTATTCCTCTTCTGCCAAGAAGAGCCTATCAGTCCTTGAGAACTAAAGATATATTCTATAAAAGGCTTTGATCTTGGGACAGAAATCGACATTTGAATATGCTTCCTAGAAGTGGTCCAGTCTACTGTCATACGTGTTACTGATATTTACAGTTTCTTTCTGGAATGTAGATCTACTCTAGCTCTGTCAAGTGACAGCAATACAATATATTCCCACCTCCTCTGCACAGTGATCTAACCGAAAGGAGTTTCAGGAGAAGACAATTAAAACCAGCAAGATCTGGAAAACCTTTGTTTTCCTAAAAAGTCTGGAAAGGATACTGAAAAAAAGGCATGAGACAAGCATAAGAAACATGCTAGTAGTTTCAGTAGTTGACTGGAAGGCAGGAAAGCAACAGTACAAGAGAACATTAAATTAACAAAGAAACAGAAAAAAAAAAAATCAATAAAATAGTTTCCAACTTAACACATTATTAGACTGTGAAACCCCAGGCTGTAAAGTATTCACATGGCTGAAAGCTGTAGAGAGGTAATCATTAAGCATATGTAGAGCACAAACCAAGCTCCTACAGGCATGGATTACCAAAAGGCTATAAATCTCCATGCCTTGGAATCTAAAGTAGTCTCTTGTTACAACACATAAGGTTATGACCAAACAGAGCCATGCAAATGACCCTTCTAGAGTCTCTCTTAGATTTTGTTATGAAATAGCTGATACTGCCCATAGAAAGGTACAGGATGAACCACAGAGTAACAATGAGCTTGATCCAGGCCTCTACAATACCAGAGATTAAAGGGTAAAGGCAAAATAACTCTAGATTATATGCAGCAACAGTGAAGTTCAACCAATTTTCATGAAGTGCAGTATATGCAATATCTACATGAGCATTTTATTGATGCTGTATTGATTAATACAAGAACATTTCCAGATCCCTGGAAGCTGCCAGGCTCCTACACAAGTCACTAGATATCTTGAAATAAGGCTAAATGCACAACTTCCATGCAAGAAATGAGATTTTACTGGTAACACTAGCAAATCTCTGGCAGTACTATCACCACCTGGAGACCCCACCCAACCCAAAAAGCTACAAGAGTGAAATTTTGAAACAAGCATTGTTTTAAGCCTTACTAACTAAGGCAATTTCCATTATTTAATCAATTTTACTCAGTGTACATGTACTTGAAAATATCATTAATTATGCTACCAATTTCAGTCTAACAATATCAGTCTCTTGGTTTGCTGATTTTAATTCTGTAAGCAGAATCTAGTCCTAATTTACTGTTCTTTAGTTTCCAAAGCAAAACAGGCATGTTGAAAAGGAGCCTTGGTAAGTCTTTGTATGGTTAAATTATTAGAAAGTATACATGGGTTACTAGTATTCAACAAGTGTAGCACCACTTCACTTCTACTCCCTCACACTTTTATATACAGTGATTATATGTCAGCCATGCTTGTAGGCATGGCAGTTAAAGACTCCCAAGAGCCACTATGTAAATAAAAATAAAATAAGTTTTTAAAAAATAAAGTAAGGCCTGCTTTGAAAAAATACATACAGCTTTTCTGGTTGAGAAGTAAAACTTGCAAGAGACTTCTACGTGTCAGCACATAAATTAGCCAGTCCCCTGAAAATAAGGGTACTGCAGCTTTTGCTCAAATACAAGGTTATACACTCCTTGGTCTTGGGAGCACTGAACTCAACTTTAGAATAGCTCTTTAGCCAATACCATAGGCTGCAAGGAAGGCCTTGTAAAATGTAAGGTTTGCATACATATTGGGTATAGGACACCAGGATCAGAATGCATTACTCAACACTCTCCACTTTTGTACTATTCAGCAGCAATTAAAATTGCTAAAGTGTGATCACATGGATTGGTTGGATTAGTTTTGGGAAGGGAGAGGCATGCAAACAATTTCTAACACCATTTTAAGTACCCACAACAACAGCAATGAGAAGACTTACAAAGCAGACACATTTTTGACTAGATGCTAAATTTTCAATCCTTCCCTCAAATTAAATGCCAATTTATGTGAAATTAAAATTGCATGTGAGATTAAATCCTAATCTTGTTTTATAGTTTTCCATTCTTGTGAAGCTTTTAAGAATGGGTCTAAAGACCTCAGGAGGCAAGAAAGCAAAATGCAGTCGGACTTGAAGAGCACTGCACCTACTTTAGCTGTTAAATAGGTACTCCTAAGTTAGGACTGGTTTGTTTCCGGGACAGTTACTGTTCCGAGAATTTGAATGGTAAAAGGAGTAAACAGATTTCTGATGTCCCACAGCTGTTTGTTCACACACTTTGCCACCACGGTTTTTAGATGTCATTTACCCATTTTTATAAAGTTGCAGGTAGCAGACCACAGAACACATTGCACAATATCAGTTTGAGCAATACTGCACGTGGCAATACAAGATTCCTTTCAAATCCATTATAAAAGGCTAGCATTAACTAAACCCATGTCAAATGAAACATGACAAAAACCATCTTGTTCATCTCTTCAGTTCTGTACATACTTTCATTTAGTTTTAGCTGACTGCACTTTTTAGGTGTTTGATCCTTTCAAATAAGTCAAACTTTCTAGAGTTTCATCAATGCTTCAGAATTAAGAAGGCAACAGTTCTTAATGTACAGTTCTACAAACAGACCTAAAAGCAGCATGGGAAAAGGGCCAATGTAATTAAGCACTACAGAAAGAATCAAAAGAACACAACAGCTCACACCAAAAAATAGAGAAGAGAGACAGTAGAAAGGAGCCAATACAGCAATTTGTGCCTGAACTTCTTCCAATTTCTGATTTAGCCTAGTTTCCCTGTCATATTCTCTCTATACAATGCAGGAAAACCATCTCAAATCAGGGGCAAAAAAAAAGGCTTCACTCCCACACCTAGAAAATGTGTATCTATAGGTAATAGTCACTGAAACAGGTAAAGGATGTGTTCTCAACCCTGAGGTGTCATGCTCCACTACTACTGGATCTTTGGCCAAAACACAGCAGGGAAAAGCAGAAGAAAACCCACAGGCAGCAAGAGAGCATCACACACAGTTTTACTGTTTTAAGCGCTGACCCATGGTTATTTTTTTAAGAATTACTTAAGCTTTCTTAGAAGACTGAAACTCCAGATAAGTGAAATTAGAAACAATCTGAAAGTATTCCACTGCATATCAAGTGCTTTATAAGTGCTTTATACACAAGGACAAATACATTATATATATATACACACATACACAAGAGACTGTAATTTCATTCTACCTTAGATCCTTTGAAATCAAAATCACTACATTTTATTCTGATCAGTGATTACAATTAGAAGCTTAACCAAACTGATCAACTTGTTGAAACATGGATGGGGAGAAAGCTAGAAGGGACATTTTTCTTTCACTACATGGCATCATAGTATAAACCCTTCTTGTATCAAAACAGTTTAAGAATTTTCCATCTATATAAAACACCACCCAGCTGTCTGTAATTGACTTTATTACCACAGATTTAAGACTGCCTTGATATAATGACCTCCAAATTGATACTGATATCAAAGACAGGAACCAGTCAACAGAACAGCCGAAGAACTTGGAAGAAAATTAAAAAAGAATGTATTTTAAAGGGCACCTAGAAAGCCACTGCATGTCTTCTGGCTTATATTGATCAAAATTGTTTACAAAAATACTTGCAGGAAATCTTTAAAACACAAGAGCAAGAAAGATTACTGAAGAGAAAGTGAACTGAAATAAAGTCACATTACTATGCATTTATGCAGGACTAAACCAAATTTGATTTACTGTTCTCTTCTGAATGCTCCAGTTTGGTTAATAACCTCTTTCTTTTGGCAATGCTGCCATGACATGATCACTGAATATCACAACCAGGACACAAAGCCTGAAGCACAGAAACGCTGACTTCAATTGTGTCAACCTAAAAGTCAGACAAGCCTAGGAGGGTTTCAGGGCAGTTAACTAGTGCAGGGTAAAAGCCCCAACTTAAAATGAATGCAGAAAGATCTTAAACTGCTTAGAAGTTCTCTGTAGCAGTGCAACTCCCATTTTCTATCTGGCACATAAAGGCACAGCAATAGCTCTTGACACAGGTGAAAAGCTGTTTATCTACCTGTGATAAACCTAAATAGCTTCTCATGGTTGCAGTCTCAAAAAGAAGATTAAAGAAAAATCCCAAGAAAAATCAGATATCTTACTGCATTAGATTCTTCTTCTAGAAAGCATTTAAAAATGTGTAATTTCAAGCATATGGTTTAATATTTTCACTAATATCAAGCTTTAGTAAATAAAAGCCAAAACTCATTAAACATATATTACACTTAACCTTCATCAAAATGAGTCCCAGACTCATTTGCTGGTTGCTCTTTTCACCATTCTGTACGATATTCAGACGCTGAATTATTACTTTATTCCAGTAAACACAGAAGGCTGGTGCTCTAGATCATATTTGAGCTAGCTGCAGTCCACACAGTGATGATGAATGAAGATCATAACATCACTGGTGTCAGTCTCCATATAAAGAGAAGTGCACCATGCCTAACTTCTGACTATCATGTCCAATTGCAGATAAACTTTTAGATAACTCATTTAGTGAGGTACTCATTACTGCGTATTACATTCATTCCACAATCCATAGCTGCACTTGTTCTGTAAAGTCCAGTTTGAAAAGCTCAAATGTGATGATTTAAGAGACAGGGCGTTAATGCCTAGATTCCTCCAGCCCTATGGGCAACAGGGAACTTAAAAACTATTACAACATTATTTGTTCTATAGGGATTACTTATTACACATTCAATTTAGTCAACCATGTCTGCTGAGAGGCACACAAATCCCACCATAGCTAATTTAAGAACTTACCAATTTCCCTTGCAATTCTGACAGCTTCATCTGCATCCTGTAAAAGCAGGAAATGAGACCCAACGTTAATCCCATCAGCCATTGCACTGTGTCCTGAGGGCAGTCATATATTGCACTACTGTCTCCTCCGATTCATTTAATGTTTGATTTTACAACCTTCTGACCCTTTTCAGCCAGAGGAATGTAAAATTAATACCATAAGTGGAATGTAAATTCTACCTCATCATTAGTGCACTGAGAAACTCAAAGCAACGAGGAATCAGCTGACAGGAAACACAACCAGGATCACAAAATTATTTTCTGCAGTTGTAGGAATTTAATGCTAGAATTTAGAAGTTTACAATCAATAATGGACCATAAATCAGATCGTTAAAGTTTGTCCACTACCAGCTTTTTTCTGTCCTTGTGTTTTCCTGGTTGCTGTCAGTAGGGGGAGTTGATTCTCTATTGTTCGGGAGTAATTCAAGTTCAGGAAAAAAAACACCTTGTAGAACTTCTTCAAAGACAAACGGTTTTGTTTACTCAAGAAAGAACACGAGCGCTTCAGTTTTTAAATTTCTGCATTCTGAAGACAAAATAAAACTTAAATGCATCATTTAAAACTGTGTCTGAAAGGAGAAGGTTCCCATAATTGTTTTCATTTAAGAATTGCATAAGCCAACTTTACAAATCCTTTTGTTGATGTCACCTTATGCTTCAGCTGTCTCATTCTACTGTAGCCTGGTACAGAAAAAAGTCCTGGGAAACTCAGAGAATAAAAATCAGAATACTTGAATTACTTACATTTCAATAACCAAATCACTTCTTCAGCAGTTAATTCTTGTTATTTCTACTGATATCAGTATATTTCCATTATATAAAGTATAAGAAAGAAAAAGGGTTAAATTACAGTGGTTTGGGTTAAGCTTGAAAATTCCATCCAAATTTGCTAATATTTATACAATCCCATGACATACATTAAAAAATTTGTATTGAAGGCAGTAATGTCTGGAAACCACCAGCTGCTAAGTGTGTCTGAAACTATGGGGGCTGACTTATGAACATTAAACTGAAACCTGATATTTTTAAAGCTTTCAAGGCAATCCATTTTAAAAGCACCCAGGTCAGAACTTTAAAAAAATACTTAAGAAATGTTCATACCTGGTTCATTTATGTCCGATAATAAAACAAAATCCTCTTTAAAAGTCTTCAGTACCTAGTAACAGCCCCATGAAGAATAAGGGGGCTTGCAGGGGAAGTTGTCAGAAAATTTAATTTCCTTTCATTAGCTAGTCTGCTCCACAAATCGGTGCTTGTTAAGTTCAAAGCAGTCCTGAAAGCAACATCAGTTTTAAGTCTTTCTACTCCAGTCACATCTGTTAATGAGATTTTTCCAAATAACAATTGTTTTTAACTCAAGAGATAAATCTAGCAAAAAAAAAAAAAAAAGGAAAAAAAAAATTGCCCTTCACACCCCCCCCAAAAAAAAACCTCTAGAGTTTACTGTTTTATTACACCTTGCTGCTTTCCATGACCCTGCACCCTCCAAATTTTAGCTTAAAGGGATAAAATGCATGAAAAGGGTCATTTAAGAATGTTAGTGGTTTCCACACATTGAGTTTGAAGGTTCTTTGTTCCTGCCTGTGACAGTTATGCGAGAATACTTCCCCTTAATAGCCTCTCTGTCAGGAAGTGTTAAACCTGCCAAATGCAGACAATTAGAGCCTCTTGAACAAAACGCAGGAAGAGTAATGACTGATGAAGAGCCACGATTATAGTTGAGAAGGAAACTTTTACATTTCTTTTCTCTTGCAAATTCCCCCATATATTTGCAAAATAGAATTAAGGGGGGAAGCAAACAGGGTAATCTTTTTTCACTTAGTTACCTGCAAACAAGTGGCTAACTGATACACTGTAGATCACAGGAAGACAAGCTGCAAATCATTACAGGGGGAACTTTTCACTGCCACTGTATTTTTACACATGCATACAACAACTTTAAGTAACAAGCAGATTGGTATCAGCAGCACTAATTGTCTTAGTTCTGCCTTGAAAAGACTTTAGACATCTGCCCAGCACAGTTATTAATTTACACTGCGTCAACATCTGTTTCCTTTACAGTTCTAACATATTAGAATCCAAACTCTAAGATACGAGGAAAAAAAAAAGTAAAAACCCATGCATAGTCAAATTTTCACTTTCAAAGAGCATTTCTGAACCAGAAAACAAAATTATACTATGATTTAAATAGGAAAACTAATAAAATAAAATAAAAATTAAAAAAAAAAAAAAAAAAAAAAAAGAAAGAAATTGACATATTGCAATCTCTGGTAAGTCTTTTGACCTTATTCCATAAGAAGGTATGTTGAATATATGTTAAAATATCATGGATTGGTGATTACATAAATACAGAAGCCGTTTGAGTAATCAGAAAGATTAGGACAGCTATTTTAGCTTTTTTGGCACATAGAATATATGACAGATACAAAATATTTGCAAAAGAGGACCAAAAAACTGAATGCTATGACACTGCCTAATACACATGTCCATATGTGCAAAATATATGAAACCACACTGGTATTAAAAACACTTCAAATTATTTTTTAAAAGCAAAAGTCCTCAATGATTTACTGCTGTTTCCTCCAAAAGCACATTAGCTACACTACCCTCTTCCTAAAATAAACTGGAGACTGTAAAGAAATATATAATTTTAGCACCACCTTTTATTGTACAAATAAAAATGTTCAAGTAATGGTAGAAGTTAATAAAAGTCCTAAGACGTATAAAATTATGTCATAGTGTTTCACAAACAGGTGATTCCATTAAGTTAAAGAGACATAAAATACTCCTTCAGCATAACAATTCCTAACCTCCTACTTTCATGTACATGCCTCTCAACCAGATACCAGCAGGTGGAGACAGAAAAACAAAACTGTCTTGACGTAGGAGAATACCAGGATAAAGCTGATTACCTGACTCCTAGAACTGTGAAACATTGTATTAATTATGAAGAACTGCATAAAGTTTTCATGGCTGAGGGTGTTAGCTTAGAGAACCTCCAGTTCACATCCAGTCTCTTAACCTCTCCAACTAAAGAGATTGAATCCTGATGCCAATATCCTAATGCAAAAATTCAGCTAAAACAAGTACCCAAAACTTAATTACAGTAAAGTCAGAGCCTTGCTGAAGTCCTTGCTGTGTTTACTTACGTCAGTGAAACTAAGTAGACACAGACATTATTCTTCTGTGTCTACATCCCGCTTCATTCTAACAGCCACAAAACCAAACCGGTTGTATATACTGAATACAAAAATCATTCTTCCCGTGCCATTCCTTTGCTGTTTCTCCACCACAGCATGTTCTTATGCTCGTTACTCAGCCTCCACTTCCTTGTCTCTTACTCCCCTTTAATTGTTTACAGTCAATACATCATCTCAGCCCTAACTTTAGTATAGCCATTGCCCACATGGATTAATACTAATTCTTTTTACTAAAACCATTTACCACTACCTGTCCCAATTGGGTGTTATAAAACTAATTGTAGTTACATATTTTGAAATCAATTACCTTTGAATGCTTTTGTTGGCTCTCTAGCTGACAGCACAAGACTCCGGTTCCTTACATGTTCAGACTGGAAAACCTTTGCCCCAGCCAACTGAGAAACTGAACTAGGGATGAGAATAAAATTACTATGTCAAACTTCCCTCTCCATTCCACATCTTTTCACTCTCAGTCTCATATTTGCTAGAGCATTTACCAGTACAAGAACAGTTAGTTTTGCCTGTTACACCAAGCATTCTCCTCTTCAACCCTTCCAGCTTTAAGTATACTGTTGAAGGGCTTCCTTCTTCTAAATTTCTAATTTAATTTCTACTCACTGGGAATTTTTCTGCATGCAACTTCTCCAAGATGTTATTAAAAAACCTCAGCAACTACAGTGTCACCTATGTGTACGCGCTAAGCAACATAAGACAATTTTTTTAATTCATGAAAGACCTAAGTATCCGCAGCACTATTTCACAAGGATAAAGAGAACTCTTCTACTAATAAAGATTTTCAGTGCAGTCTGGAGTTGAATAATGAAGCACTAGAAGTTGTTACCATGTGTGTGCTTTAACTATTCATCCACAAAGAATACATGCAAGAGGTCTTAATATCTAGCATTGTCAGAGGCATGAATGCAGTTTTCCTGCAGCTTTACTAAACTCCACTTTGAAGTTGAAGCCACCTCTAATCACCTTAAGCATCAAGCAGACACTTAACTCCTTTGTAAGACCTTTAAAATTTTTATCTCTCAGGAAAAAAAACGCTCAAAGATTTTGAAAGCTTCATAACTGTGACTAAGGTCACTCACAGAACAGCAGAAATCCTAAACAGTCGCCAGTTTCTTGTGTGTTGCTGTTCTGATTAGAGCTGGTATCATGCAGCTTTGCCCTTCCTATCTTAGTCTGAATTCGCAAAACAGTACATCAAGCTCTAACCAAAGACCAGGCATCCTGTACGTCCTAATTATTTGGGTATTCATTTGAGCAAAAGACATTGTCACAGGAAGGAAATCAGAGAACAAACACAGGCACATATTTAGATCCATAGCAAGCATGACACCATCAATTATTAGAAGCTTTATTTCCTATAATTGGTCATCAAAGCACTTGTTAGCCTAAAATTTGCAACTCTACTTTTTGATGGAGACTACAATGCTGACAATGTCTGCGGACTTCCCTTTTTCTTATTTGGTGGGCACACTGCAGGTTTGGGTTTGGGGTATTGGGGGTTTTTTCAGATATGTACTCTTTTTCATCAACACTTCAGAAAATTGGAACTCGTGCAAGGCTGAGATATGTGAAAGGACATGGATGCTTTGAGATTAAGCAACAACCACATAGTTCCTTTCAATAGCAGAGGACTGGAGTTGTCAACTCAGTCCTACATTCCAGTTAGTTTGGTTTTAATGGTATTGTTGCATATAGCCCATTGCCAACTACATCACTTTAATTTTCTTTTTCTGTCAGGTACTTCAGATAACTGTCAAAAACAGGGCAATTGAAGGTTTATGAAAAAGTGCATATAAGAAAGCAGCTCAGCTGCATTAGTTATAGGTCTATGTGTTCATTAACCATTATCCTACTTTGTCAGGTTTGGGGTTTTTTATTAGCAGAATAATAACAGACCCTTAGATAAGCTTCCATTTGATACAATGAGAAAATCAGCATTTTGAGTATTTAATCCTGCATTAGAAAATGCTTTGTTTTGTTCAAATTATTAATCAAAGTTATCTCCAAGCTAGATGCTTTTCTCAAAGTCATTTTCAGGATTCCTAGAATATACAGGATAACAAAACAAAGAATGTTATGCACAACAGTTTGATGATTCTTAAATCTTACGAGTGCTAAATGATCATATACACAAGGGACTGCTAAAACACGCAACAAAAACCTGAAAGTTGCCAATTTGCCACTCCCTGACTTTGCATGGAATGCCAGTCCAAAACTCATATGGAGTCCTCCAGAAGAGTAAGAAGTCTGCACTTTTACCTGTTGCAGCACTATCCTCCTACCAGACACTACAAACATCACAAGTACTGAAAAATACTCTTGGGCATTTCGACTTCAGCTATTTTGTGATTTTATCATTCTCTCTCACTAGTCAAGTTCTCCAGGTAGCCTCATTGGACCAGGTAGTTTTGTGGAGGCTTAGCCCCATTGTTCCCTATTTACCTCTCACTTCTAGTCAGGATTTGGGGGGTATTTTGTTCTCTTAACAGAGTTTAAAATCCAGCTTAGCTACTACACTCTTTCATGCAACTTAAAGTCTTACTCAAACTTCATTTGAAAAAAATCTGATTTGACATGTAAAGCAAAAAAAATTTCAACCCAGGAGGCCAACATTTTATAATGCACCAAGTTCTAGTTGTACACAATGAAGACTTTAAAGGAGAAAAGTTCAACTACATTAGTACAGACAACATATTAAGACAGGAAAGCCTGTGAGAGCCCAACACAATCACTATAGCAAAAAATATAAATTTAGATATATTTAATTTAACCTTAAAAACTATGAAGAAACAACAAATTTTTTTTTTTTTACAAAACCGTTGGAAGACATTCCTTCCAAAACCACACAAAGAGCATTAGCTGTATATTCTGATAGAGCCACCAAATTCCCCCCATCATACCCTCACCCTGAATTTTGCAACTCATGGAGATATGCACCATCAGAAAAGACCATAAAATGGAAACTTCACACAGTTTAACAAACTTCAGTTAACTCAGAGCTGTCAAGATCTTGGCCAATAAGAAGACCTGAGAAATGTAAAGATGTGCAAATAAGTCAAATCCACACCTGACATTTAACACATCTACTTGGCTTCGTGTTAAATTTAAAGAAAAGTATTTTTAGAGACTCCACTGAAGAACTCCTAATATATCAATTATTATCAAGGACTTTCTCCTCTTCTCCAAAGCTCTCTTGTTAGTAAAAATCTGTACTCCATTTTTAATTACATTTTACAAGAAGAGGAAATTATAATTAGATTCTGCATCAGACTTTCAATAGGTGTACTTTGATTTAGACACTGTTCCTACAGTGGGCAGACAGTAATTAAATGATTTCCCACCTTAACTACTCCATCAAAGCCAGGGATCGTGTTGACCTTTGCATTCTTGGCTAACAATTTGCTTTCAATCTTGTCTCCCATAGCTTGAATAGCGTGTGTGTCAGGTCCAATGAAGGTGACACCTTCTGATGCCTGCAAAGACAATGAAGAGAAAACTTTAGGAGACAAAAATCAGCTTCTCTATACACAGATATTAACTTTTTTCTCTTTTTGAGCTGACTAATGCAACAAGACTTATAAGGCAGTGATCTCTTTACATAACAACAGAGCAATATATAAATATTGCAGACAATTCATTAAAAATGTGTACGACCTTGTGAAACTACGTATACACAGATTCAAAGCCCTATAATTAGCATCTGTAAAATCAAAAGCCAAGCCAGAGAAAAACAGCTGCAAGTGGAAGTTCTCCAGCTTGCAAGTTAGAAATATCCCTTCAGAAAACAAGCTTGTTAATTCACTATTTAAATAACCAAAAGTGATTTACAAAAATGCACTTGCCACGCATTAACACAGTTTAAAATTCTATTTAGTATGTATTTCTAAAACCAAACCTCAATGAAACATCACAATGAAAATTAAGTCTTTTACTCAACATATTTAAGACCTTGAAAATAAAGCAATAAGTGAAATAACATTTCCTGATTTTTTTCAGGCAACTCTTCTCCAATAATAATGTGGAAAGGGGTTAACAAAAAGTTTTAATACTTCAACATCAATATGTAGGTAAAACACTGAACTGCATGTTTCTTCCTCCTGTTTCTGTATGCCGACAATAGACTTCAGCAAGGTTATTCAGATAGAGGCATTTTTTCAAACCTCTTCAGTACTACAGATGTTAAAGGCAATTCTATCAGAACTATTTCCTGAAAGCTACCAATGCAATAGCAAGTACATATGTGTTTCAGGTAACTTTACATCTTTTGTACTGGAGGGGGAAAGAAGATAAAAGAAGGGTAAGGATAAAAAAAAAAAAAACAAACAAAACAAAAAAAAAAAAAAAACACCACTTTTTTTTTTAACTCAAGCCTAGTGCAATTTTTCCAAGTTACATTTATTTTCTTCTCCCCAATTCTAAGATACCCATAAAATGTCTAAAAACAACTTGTTTCTAGCCAATGGGCAGCTAACTTAATACCAATACTAAAAAATGGCAAATAGCAGTTTGTTATATCACAATTTTTGCCTTACTATTGTCTTTCTGACACCTATTTGTGCTATGCAAGCCATATAGTTGCAGTTATTAATGATAAAAATACATTTGCTGAAGCTTTGTGTATTTATGTGATGTTAGTACATGATCAAATACTAGAACACAGGAAAAATACGTTTAAGTTGGGAAACATCCCATTTGTGATCTTGTAAGAGCAGAGAGATCTCAACATGCTCAGGAGTCACCGTTTGCACTGTCAGTAGCTTCCTAGCAGAATCAGTGCAACAGCAGCAGCTCTGTGTAGATTATTTCATACTGTCCTCACTAACAGGGTGCTGGAGATCATCCAGAACAGATCAGGTGAGCATTACAGACGCACTAGGAAGCTCAGTGCAAGGACAACCAAATCAGATGCAGAGCACCAGTTCTGCTACATCAAAGGATTCTTAGCTTTGACTCACAATGAACTGTCTGGGGGTTTATCTCTGCCCACCTCTTCTCTACTGCACTGGGGTTCTTAGTTTAGAAACTCAGTAACTAACAACTTAATAGCTGTCTTAGAAAGTTGGGAAGACTGCAATAATAAGGAATAGATAGAAGGACCAAAACAAGGGTGCAGATCTATAATTATTTAGTGTTCCAGTCCTTTGGCACTATAAGAAATTCACTTTTGAAAGAAGAAGGGAAACAAAGCAAGGAGCTGATGCATGAAACCACAGTGACACAAATTTTGGAGCTGACTGTTTCAGACACAACCTGAAAACTGATACGTCTTCCTCTCTTAAGAAGAGAAACAAGTAAGTACCTGCATACACCTAGAGGTAGGCAGAGCTATCTTCTGTCAGATTGTATTCCAATCTCAACAAGCCTTATGGAAAAGGAGCACACATACTTGACAAGTGAAGTGTATTACACTGTCCCTCTTGCACCACTTCTAACCTGGAAACACCTTATTTCCACAACACTGGTAATTTGCATCCTGACCAATACCACTTTAAACTTTCCCATGTATTGCTTCCTCTCCTCACTTTCTTCTCAGATTTTACCATCAAAAACATGAGATCTCTGGAGGCCAAGATAGCAGGTTCAAAATGTTTGCTGCCATAACAACCTCAGACTTGTAGCTTGCAGTCTACTTCCATACTCCTACAGTTTTCCTCTTTTCTCCTCTTTGTTCTGATAGAAAATTTAAAGTCTTCATTCAAACTGAAGCTCATGGGGGAGGATAAAAATTCCATTGATGGCATCAGCAAGCACGCACCTTTCCAGCCAAATGCCCATAGAGGACATCATTCTTGACCTACTGTCTCATCTCCCTGATTTGTGGCACAGACTTCCAAAGTGCCCAGTTCACTCCCTGCTCCTGTCTAGATAGCTGGGTAAGAAGAGAACAGTACCACTGAGGAGAGATTCATGAACCACCCTAGAAGGAACACTGCAGGCCATTTCAAAAAATTAATCTCTGCATCCAATACATTTGTTACATGACTCCTGTAGAGCTGTAATATTTCACATAGATACAGCCCATACTACTTACTAAAAATTAAGTACCAGATGATGTGCAGTAGATTCACATTTTTCTAATGCAAGTATCACCTGTTGCAGCCTTCATCTTTGTCTTTTTTTAATGCGTTCTTTTCATAACTCAGAGTTTACAAACTTGCACTTGTCTACATACGCAGCTTTTGGCTTTATTTGCTTCAAACCTTTGTACCTTACAGAAATAAGCTCTTTCATGGTGAACAAACAGCACTGTAGTACCACCAGCTATTCCCTCATAACATCCCCAGGACAGTCAGCTGGGGAAGTCACCACAACCAGTTATTTTCCCATCAACAATCTGAAACAAAATACTTTAAACTCAATATGATACCACAGGACACCTAAAACCATGTGATTCTGCATTCTGCAATACCCATAAATGAGTTAACAAACCTGGGAGGTTCTGCTGGTTTCCAGGCAGTGTGTCTAATCATCTCTTATACAGGAAAGGTGTGCATTCTCTGACATGACTCACAACTAACTTTAGTTGAGCATATAAAAAAAAGACATTGTCAGCTTAAGGCACGACTAAACAAAGTCTTGCAAGTCTTGCTACAGTAGTTTAATACCCCATCACTCAAAGACACTTGCTCAAGCCTTCTGCCAAAGCTTCTCTGCTCATCACCAGAAAAGTGCCCCAGCTTCTTCATCACCCACACACAATGTATTAATCCATTCAAAAGTTTACTGCCCAATACTGAAAATGCCAAAAACAGACCATAAGAAAGAACGTGGTGGCAAATCTTCATCTTCCACAAAGATCTACCAGTTTGTTCACCAGCTCCCACAAAGATTTACCAATTTGCTCACACACAGACTTGTCAGCGTGGAAGCAAGTACTAAAACATCTGCAGTACATACACAAGCTTACACACTGTATGCCAAACAAGTTCTTCTAAAACTTCTGTCACTCTTCCACACATTCAGCAGCATATTTCAGCCTTGAAAACTAATTATCTGGCTGCAGAAAATACATCAAGTTTCACCATGAACATGCACCAGCATTTTGTTTAGAAACTTACCTCTGATATCTGTGTATCACTGCTCTATTTTGCATAATCGAAGGTACAGGCAAATAATAAGGAAAATGTCATAAAAGAAGAATTTCATAATAAATTTATACAACAAAAAAGTTAATTTTTAGTTGTCTTAAGTAGTAGATATTGAAGAGTTTTCCCCAACAGCCCACTATTTTTGAAAGCAGTAACAACAAGTCAAATAGTCATGCCATAAGAATTGTGACAACTTATTCTCCCTTCCTTTTGGTTTGGTGGTTGGGTTTTTTAAGCTAGACAACACCCTTAGTCTACCCTCAGGGAATGCAGGACCCCTAATATATCAAAAACTAAACACAGTGTCAAAGTACAACAAGCAAAGGCAAGATTTGGAAAATTCATTTGGGAAGTTCATGATTGAGTTTATGTGACCATCAGTGTCACAGTCTGTCAAACATCTGACTGCTCTGGAAACAGAGTGAGCCAAACAGACCTGTTACTATAAGTCATCATACTCTCAACATCTGGAAAGGACCTGCACACCCTACAAACTCCGTGGACCCAAGGCAATTGAAGAGACTGAGTCTAGAAGAGGAGCTTCCTTTGCACCACCTCCTGGAAATTATGAATGTAGATATTCACAATTACTGTATTATACAGTCAGTAGTAGATTCAGTCTCAGTGACAGCCTAAGCAGAACTAAAGATAGAGAGCATGAAGGAGGGAAAACTGCATTAACAACTTTTACACACATATACTTGGCAACGTATACTCTTCTGTAGGTTTATGAATCTGTGGCAAAGCAGCCAACACACTGCCAGGCCTCCTGGAGTGGCAGGAAATGATTGAACAGTTCCAACTCAGCTTTAGACAAAACAAGTGATACTAAAACTTATCCTCTGTCTTTTACTGTGTTAGCTATGGACAATTAAACAGTTTTTGGTGTCCTCATTTGAGCCAAGATATTTGAATCTGCATGTAATATCAGCTTAAGAGGAGCAGTTTCAACCGACAAGGAGACATGCCATGTACAAAAACACTGCTATCAAGAATCTCATGTTTTCTCTGTCAGGATCATTTGATGAAGGGGGTTTTCCACTCACAGCACGTTGATGTGGCAAAACATACTCCAGGTGCCCAGCTGCTTCCAGGTGCAAGAGTCCCTATAGCTATCTTACCACACAGAAGCAGTAACAATAATGCAGGCTTTGTACTTGTTCGTTCCCTAGTATTTGAAATTACTAGTTTTAAGGAAGTATTTTCCATGTTTGAGGAAGAAATGACTGAGAGGACAGATCTCAAAAACATTTATAGCAGCTCTGCTTTATTGAAAATAATATTTTCTATGTAAACACAGAGCTGGTTTTAAATAAGTTCATGAAATTTACAGGAGAACCCAAACAATCTGCTGCATGCTGTCACTGAATCATAGGTTCTCAAATTCAGATTTACATATGACATTTTCAACTCAGGGTGATACAGAAGACAGTAACAGTCCTCAAGTGACAGAGGCAACTGACCGAGTTTCTCTTTCCTTGTTCTCTCTGCTTCCCCTCCTGCACATGCCTGCCCATAGTGCTATCCATCCCCCTCCATTAAAGGCAGGCTTAAGCACTCCTCAGCTGATTCAGCTGATCAACATGGCAGACAATGGCCTATTGTTTTGTGTAAAAAGTGTTTTCCACCACTTCCATGAAACAAAATGAGCTAAACAGAGAGGCTTAATAGGTACTGAAGGATGGACTAGAGCTGCTGGTGCATGCAATGAGGAACAAGAACCATCTGTGGAAGGATGGCACATCCTCAAACTCTGAGATGCTCTGGAGGACGGCTGCATGCTGCCATATTGACCTGCTCTTCTTGTCAAATCTGCATTACTGTTTTAAAGTTTGTCTTAAAAAGCAAACATGATGCTTCTCTGACGAGCACTGTGTGAATCAGAGAATGGCTGACGTTTGAAGCATCAAAAACACTGCTTAAAACAACTCTGGCATGTGGTGTTGAGTATTCCAACATCTTAGGGGCAGAAGAGAAACAAACAAGATTCTGTGGCAGTGAGGTAACAGCAGGATCAGGAAGTGTGGGCAGCACAAGTTACCACACTTACTGAAGAATTTATTGGTAAGATTATGAAGGAAGGTCCACAGATAAGAACTTCAGTACAAACTTTATCACAGGTCTGGTTTTCAAAGGAATTCTGTCATAACCCTCAAGTTTTCTTCATAAGACAAACTAGAAACGGTTTCTATGAAATCCTTACATGCGGCTGATCAATTCTTTCACCATTGTACTCCCTCTTGACTCACAGCAGTCAAGGAGCCAGACCCGAGGGAGAAGGGAATAGGCACAAGTAGTCTGGTAATCACAGTGTTCCAGAAAAATCAGGATCATCCACAAATACAACACCCTATGTACAGCTCATAGATCACCAGAAGGACACAAACCTGTACATGCAGCTGCCTGCAGACACATACAAAACAGAGCAGATAAGCAGCACAAGTCAAAGATGACTAGAATAGACAGCTGGGCTAAAAAGCCTTTAAGTCACACAGGCTAAATGCAGGACTGAAAAGCTTAGCTGGCAGCAAAATGAAGGTCCTACAGAGGTACAAACCACCTAGGAAAAAAACAAGCAGAACAGAAAAATCCAGATGAAACATCTGAAGATAGACAAGATTCAAAAGTACTACCAGGGAAAAAGGGAAAAAAAAGAAGCCAAACACCAACACAGGCACAACACTGACATCAGTTCAAAAACATGGGTACATAAAACACTTCAGAATTCAGGAACTGTCCATTCTACATTGGGAAGGAATCCCTCAAGGAAATCTACAATAAGAATATATAATAAGCATGAACTCAACTTAGGAAATACTGAACTGGTAAAATGCTCTACAACAGAATCTGGTGGACCTGAAAAAACATACTGAAGCTTTCTGCCAGATGCACAGAAGCAACCTATCAGCTCAAATCCTTGGGCCCTGTTGCTGCTGTCTTGAAGGCTCAGAATTAAGGGCATACACAGAAGTGGCCAATGATTTGTGTGGGCATCAACCTGCAAATTTAAAATCAATAAATAGAAAATTTCATTCTCTGCAGTTTAATTTTAAGCTGCAAAGGACCTGAATCAGTAAAAAGCCCAGGTATTGTCATGAATCACCAAGAGCAGTAACTCTCCAGCAGTACAGTGAAGAAAAGTTCCTCCAATCTCATTTACAATGAAATAAACAGAACTTCTGAAGACAAAGGATCTTTACAATGCACACACATTTACACAAACACACATGAGAGAAAAGACAACACACACAAGTAGCATCCTTCATTAGAACAAGTATTTTTACAAAATGAGGCATGCTGAAGTAAATTAAAGCCTTCTGTACAGGCTTATGGCAGAATGAAGACAGTATGTGCTGTAAACAAAAGCATAGGTATGCAGGAGGGAAGGGCTGTAGCATGCTACTGTTCTCTGACTACACCAGCCTTTGACTACTGCAGTTATTTCTGCAGAGGTTTGGCTTTTTTTGGAAGGCGATGGATTACTACAATCACCTTCAGCTGCAGAAGCACAAGGGAGGTAGACTGTGACAAGTAGCCTCAAAAGCAAAATATAAACTAGCAGTTGGAAAAAAAAACAATACCTGAGTCAACCTGAAGAGGAAGGTAGTAATAAAGAACTGTGCTCCCCAGCCTGTCAGATCTCACGGCTTCTTCCAAATTCTACTTGAAAATCAGAACTGTTACTTGGCTCCAAAACACACTACAATGTAGAAGTAAGAACTCCCTACACTATGTCACTACCTGTGACACTACACTGTGCCACTTTAAATATCTGTACTCACCATCTCAAACAGGAATATGTACCGTAAGAGAAAGTAATATGTTGGAAGTGTTTCCTTTCAAAAGAAAAAGGTAGCAGAATAAAAAGGCTTTACCTAAAATTGAACACAGCTGCAAGAAGCTTGTCTCACTTCTTAAAACTGAATTTAAAGAACGCTAAAGCATTTTCCAACAACACCTTATGAAAAGAACATTTCTGGGCAGCAATACACAAAAAAAAAAAAAAAAAAAAAAAAAAAAAAAAAAAAAAAAAAACCCACACCAAAAAAACTAGAATATACTCATTTACGTGAAAATAAGCCAATTGATGCCAGTTTCCATGTTTAACCTTTACCATGGGGAAGGAGATGTGTCAATATACTCCCTTTAAACCATCATTCCAAGAAATATTAATTGAATTATTTAGCCCTCGTAAGAATCTGTTAATAGCTGTCTCCAAAGTACAGTTTCAAATATACAGAGGCATGAAAAACCATTAATCAGTTATCAGTACGGCCAAAAAAACTTCTGTAGGACCAAATGAAATCAAGTCTTATCCAGGCCCCAAACATGCCTCCTTTAAAGCAGGCTAAGAATAGAATGCAGGAACAGCACATAGCTATATATAATATGTGAGTTCTTCCATTCCACATGCCTCTCCCCATAGGGGAGGCCTTTTGGAGAAGTCCTCGTTAAGAAAGAAAGCAAATGGGACTCTTGGTTGTTCTCGTTCTTCAGGCTGTTTATTGTTTCCTTATCAGCAATCTCAGCACACCAGGCTTTACAGCATGATGGAAAAAAGACACCAAAAGCCCCTGAACACATGGAATCAAGGTTCTTTTAAAGACAATTCACCCAATTCTCACCAAGAATGTACATTATTTCTACTTTTCTACCAATAAACAACTAAACTTCTATTCATGTAGCTCTACACTGCAGCAAATTCCAGCCAGTCGCCCTGTGTCACCAACACTGCAGAATATGGAGTAGATGAAGAAGGAAGAAACCTAAAAATGGCAAGGAGCCTCCATCTTGTGTCATCTACTTACCATACTAACAAACCCAAAAATCTAAATTTCTCACCCTGTGATAAGTAACATGCTATGCTACTATCTAATTTATATTCTTGAAAATTCTGTTTCATCCCAAAGCCTAGGAAGCCCTTTTCATGGACGAAGGTTAAAAGTAGTGTTTGTTAGAGGGTTTGGACTCTTCAAAACATGCAGGGAAATATTCCCAGTTTCAACAATAATATATACAGAGATAGGCATAATTAAGTTTTTGTAAACATAGTATATGTATATTCAAATACTGGAGGTGGAAAGAGAGGACTCAACTTGTTAGACTACTCTAAAGCTCAGCTTAAACAAAAGGCACAGTTGCCAAGCCATTATAAACAATCTAAAGCAACTTAACTCCTGCATCCAAAAAAAAGCATACACCACAGAAGAGGTACACAACCTTCTGCATAAACACTATGGAGAGGCCAAAATAACTCCAAATGGTCAGCACCACCTTAAGCACTTATGCTGCATGAAAAATTGTTTTTAAAATAAACTTTAAAGTTATCTCCTCTAATTCCACCAAAGTGGCAAATTTAAAGTCAAAACTAAGAACCAGCCTGATCTGTAGACAACATCCTTAACAAGATATAAGTCGTGAACTATTATTATCATAGATTATATGTACCAAAGAGTAAATGTGCCTGCATTGATTTAATTCTGCATTTTGAAATCAAAAACTCCCCTTTACCAAAAAGTTCATAGTGTATATGATAACTTGTGAGTGGAAGACACAGTTCCCAGCCATAATTCCACTTTGCAAGCGGAAAGAAGCAGTCAGCTTTTTGCAAGGGCTCAAAGCACAAGACACTGAGAGGAACAAGTACCACCTGTGTGGCTCTGTACTTAACAGTTCTCGCTTTGGATCTGATCAGCAACCTGAAGTCTTACTTAATAATTTCACTTTAAACAATTTAAGGTTTTAGATGGTCTGTATATTATATGTTTGTCCGGAACCTAAATGCAATATTGGATTAACTGAGTTCAGAAGCATTTCTCAATTACAAACTATAAAATTTGAACATATAGGACAAGACACACCACTCTAAGTGATTAATTGCTACACCATATATGAAACTCTACACAGACACCCCTCGAGGCACACGAACTTAGCCCTGGTATGCTAGAAGGAGTTTTGAGTAGTCACCTATATCAGTATTAAGGAATGCCCAGAAAATTTAGGAAGAAAGAAACTAAACTTAAGAATTTTCCCTGGATGGTTTCCATATTGCTTTTCTTCACTTCATGGCATTGAAACCACTCTTGATTTTTACATGATAAAAGAAATCTGTGGAAGTAATCCTAGAAACCTCTTTCTGTTTCCTTGCTTAACACCTCCAGGCGACAGAAAAGACAAAATGCTTCATTTGCATCCTTAAACATTAGAAACTGCGAATGAGCCTTTTCAGCTGCAAATGTTATTGCATCTACATTTCCAGAAGAGAAAGAAGGTTAAACAGCCTACTCAGGTTTATGCTAACTCATCTCTTTTTTGCACTGCTAGCAGCACAAAGAGCAGAAAATGCAGAAGCTTAACAGCAGAACCTCTTTCTTCATTAAGTTCAATTAGATCCTGGCAATGGAAATAGCTGCTGATTACACGAAGATAAAGAGAAGAAATCAGGTATGCACAAAGGAAATGGCAAACACAAGTGTAATCTTAGTCTTCCCAATCCTCCAGCCTCGGGAAGACCATTTCATTTTTCATGCAACACAAAATACTTCCACCAGTTGCACGACCACACAAGATATTTCCTGATGTAAAAGCAGCATTTCTTAAATCATTAATTCGAACTTAGTTTAAAATGTAATATGCCAGTGGTGCACAAAACCAGCCTGAATATGTTAGCAAGGTAAGAAAGAGTCCTTGCTTATCGATAAGTATTCCATCTTATCAATTTAAGAATACATTTGAGCCACAACTAGCCAAACCTATTAACTACTTAATTTCAAAACACAATCAAGTACTATTAACTCTTGAAGCATATTAGCTCTTTAGTTTTTTGAAAATTAGGATTCGAGCTACATATTTTTAATTTGTTTGGAAGGGAGAAGCACTTAGAACTACTGTACTGAACTCAGCAGAGAAAGTTAGCAGCACTTTATTTTCTAGGCCACTTGGCTTTCAGTCTGGAAAAATCCTTCAGCTTGGCAAAAAATACTCATTGAGATGTTTAGCAAAAAATATACATTAGCCTAAATTAAAACCAGGCAGTCATGGACAAAAAACAGGACAGTGATGAGAGGGAAAAAGAGGGGAGCATCATTCTAGCCAAAATAACACCTCACATTACCAAGGACCCAAGTTTATGGCATATATAAAATTTTCTGTATCAAACTTAAAGTTCAGTAGGGAAGTAGGGAAGACAAGAAAAATAACAAACAGTTCAAAAATTCCAATGTTAGAGCAAATGAAAGCACAAGGACACAAGGCATACTCTTAATACAGCCATACTACTTTCTCCTGTCCTAAAGCCGTATGTGAAGCTTTGCAAATTAACAGAACACAAACATAGCTTGATCAGTAAGCGCACTTTGCAATACTGTAGCTTGTGTTTTTCAAAGGCGGGGGCCAAACGAATAATTAAAACATGAGAATATATTTAGAAGTCAAAGAGTAATGAAAAATTAGCACTATGTTACTGAGATGTTACATTGAGCTTGCAGTCAAAAATTCATTGTATGTTTGTGTGTTGAAAAAAAAAATTAAAAAATCTATCTGGTATTTTTCCAGACATTCTACAATGCTTTCAAAGTTAGGTGACTATAATTATATTTATACTGCACATTCAGAAACCAAATGAAAACTTATGATGACTGTCCAAGCTCACACGACCCTGAATTTACTGATGATTTAAGCATATGGAACTCTGATGTTGACAGACAGGAAGATACGTGACCCTAGAATTATCTTCCTAATAATCATCTTCTCTAATAACTACATTATAAAAGAGTCATTTCTCAGACATTGTAACAGACAAAGACACTGAATAAGCTGCATTCTTGATAAAAACAAGACTGTTAAAAGCCCATTGCCCTAACCAAATTCTAACATGCCATTCTGACCTACAGTACCCTTTTCTCAGCCGGTCAGTGGACTTAGAAATCCTTTCCACTGTCCTCAACGAGGTTACTAATTTACTTCCTGTCAAATAGCTACAACTGCTGATATTTAGACAGGTGTTACTGTGCCAATAGAAAGTCATCAAATGTTTGATAAAGATTATTTTGAAGACCTTCAGAGAGTTATAAAGACTCCCTAAACAACACAAGAAGATGCAGAGCAAACCATCAAGTTCAACTTCAAGAAAGTGGAAGCATCTACATCTTGTTAGTAAACTGGAGGTATTTTCCCACAAAAGAGAGACATTAAACAGCATAAATTTAATTTCTGACACACACAAAACAACATTAAATGATAAAAAGGCATAATTATGAAAAAACAAATATCACTTTGCCAGTTACACTAAGCACAGTTATTTAAGAAAAAAAGAAGCAGTTTGTAATATCAGTAACAAAATGTGCATGGGCACGCATTTGTGGTTTTGTTTGCTCATCATCACCACACCAAACCAAGTTTAATTCACTGAATCAACAGACTGCCCTGCACCAAAGCCAGGATATACTGACCCTGCAGTTACTGAAAAGCACAAAACATCACACAAGTAAAGGAACGATAGGACTGGGGCAATAGCTCCTCGAGCACTAAGCCATTATAAAACCCAAAGATGGGATGCTGTCCCATAGGTCACTGTAGCTGTCACAGAGTACTGACCACCACCCCAGGTCCCAATTCCTCCTGACTCTGATACCCCAAGCAGCAGCTGAACAGCCATCAGTTTGGGAACCACATGAGCTAAAAACAGCAAAAAGGGCAGGGGGATTAGAGGATTTTGAAGATAGTCCGAGAAGTGTTAACACCAGCAGGGACAACTGTCAACAAATACTCTGTCACCAGACATTTAACAGGGTACATGAGGGAAAGGTAAGAGGGAGGCTGACTGAAAACTACATTTCGTAGTTTTGTGTACATTTGTGACCAGAGATGCCTGCAGCAGTCACTAGTAGAGAAAAACTGGGAGTTACAGAGGTACTGTCACGGCAATGGTGATGAGACAAGTCACATTTGAGATAGCTGCAATGTTGAAAGGCAAGGAATGCTAGAGGATATTGATCGAACACAGGGATGTGTAGCTGAGAGAGGCTGCGGAGTCTCCATCCTTAGAGATATTCCAAACTCAACCGGATTTGAACCTAAGCAACCCATTCCAGCTGATGCCACTTCAAGAAAGGGACTAGTCTCCCAAGTTCCCTTCTAAACTCATTTATTCCACAGAGCTAGGTGAAGAATATCAGGAAGATCATAATCTCTGGAAAGGGACAGCAACTAAAAGTAGAGAGAGCCTGGCACAATCCTTGTCACAAAATAGACAAGACCAGCATATTTTGTCTGAGATAAAGGGATATGTATCTTCCTACTGAATCTCACAACATCCATTTATTTAAAAGAAAGCAGACCCTTGTCATACTGATCCTTCTCCTCTAACAACTGGTGGTACTGATGTCTCTAGCCATTTATTTCTACATCTGTACTAAAGTATGCTGTTCCTTTAGCTTTGCAGACAAGCAAAAACCATTAGATCAATGAATAACTTTAAAAAAAATCCAAAGGTTCCCATTTCTGAAAGGCAAGCTTATACAATTGTCTTAGGTCAACACAGGAAACAGCACGATGCTAGGAAGACACAACTGGAGGTCAAGCAGGGAAAAGAGAGAACTCTCTCTCTACACCAGCACAGGCATGGAAGAAGTTGGGAGAAGCAGCTACAATCTGAGAGAGGATGGTAAGGGAGCACTTCTGTGATGCCCTCTTAACAGCTGAGCAAGCACTAGTGTGCATATGGGATAACATAAGGCAGCACGGTTACAGCAAAGACACCATTCCATGGAATTCCACGAAGCACACTCAGTCTTGTCTCCTTCATTGCTTTTTTGCAAAGAGATGCATATAGTAGAATTACTAATAGAAGATGTTCTTATTTAAACCTTACACACAGTTCCTTGGGGAAAATTGTGGATTAATTACCCTGTAATGAAAGATAACTAGCTCTTACAGTTGCCCACCACTACGTTTAAGTAAATGAAAAATTCATTGATTTTTTTTTTTTTTCCCTTTGGAAATCATTCTCAGAAAATATTCTCTTTTTTTTCTATATGTTTTAATAGTCAATAGCTCTCCCTCCAGTTTTTATTTTCGCTCTACTTATTCATATAAGTATATTCATATGTAAGTTTACATTAGATATTAGGGGCAGAGATGTGATTACGTTGTCCTCCTAAATACAGATGTTCAAATAAAATTAAGAAAAAAGGTTCAGGTGCTTTTGTAGCTAAACGTAAAAGAAAAATTTTATTCCTAATTTTTTTACCTTTAAGTAATAGGACCTGTATACTCGTATATACAAATTTGGAATTTTCCACCAAGCCTTGTTTTTACTCACACATATTCTTACATGAATGAAACAGGCAGATTTGGCCATTTAATTTTATTATTACACTGAAGGCAAACAGTTACATGTGATATTAAACACCACTGAATATTATAAAAGCTTCAAATTATTTAAAAAGTATGTGTAAGTTATACTTCTTGGCTAGAATGAGGAAGTACAGTGGAATCTGGCACATTTAAACCAGTGGAACAAAATTTGATGGACAGGCAACATTACATCATTCAAAATGCTACAGCTTTGGGACAACCACCTCTCACTATCTGAGGGTCATAAATAAAACAAGTCAATAAATTGTTTTGGTATATAGCACCAGAGAATTTACAGGCACTTAAAATGAAGCAATCCTTGAAATATCCTTGTAATTCTGATCCTATGAACCACGACCATTCTGAGCACAGGAGAATATATTATGACAAAACTATCTACCATGTGTTCCTGAATACCACCAACTCTGAATCTGAAACAAATTTTATCTGGTGACTGCGAGTGAAACAGCTTTTTGGAACAGACACAGTCGAGTTTCTCCTTCCCTTTCTCAACAGATGGGCCTGAGAGTTGGACAGTCTGGCTTCACTCATGCTATAAAGTAATTAGACAAACAAATCTGGATCCTGTAAATAAGCATGTGCTTGAAATTAAGCATGCTTAAACAGTTACAGGCCCTAAATTTCAAAATTTTAGCCTGTAGAGAGAATCATCCTGTTAAATTAAGGCAATCTTTCTGGAAAATTTGGTATTTATTTCTTTTCAGAGGCAACAGAACAGTGAAACAGGGTAAACAGAGACTAGAAAACTACCAAAATTTTTATATGTTTCATTTTGATGAAAACTGATGTCTCAAAGGTGTGCAAGATAGTAAATCAACCGCAGCACCCTGGAAATTTTCCCTACTTTAATCGTTCAGCTAAATTACATAAAAATAGTGAAATGCAACAAGTTCCAGAAGTCAAACATCCAATTTATCTGCTGAGCTAAGATTACCTCAAAATTCTTAGTAAATTGGGTTTTCACTTGCAAATTGAATGCTGAAAATTATGTGCAACTACATGTTCCTCAAAGCTACAGAAAAAAAAAATCCTTAAAGGTAGAATATACTCTGAGACATAAGGAGCAAAAAAGCATCCATACATATATACAAAACGCTGCATTTTACCTCCTGCACCAAAGAACAGAGGCAAAGAGATAAGGAGAGACCACAACTCCATCACTGTACAAATGTATCCAGAGAACAAGCATAGCATGGCAGAGCAACTCTAATCCCAACACCCTCTTAACCCTTGAAAGGCCAATTTTACAGTCTCAAAGTTCTTTCATCATCCTTGTGGTCACCTGCTAACAAAACATCAGGTAGCAGCAAGAGGCTTGTCCTGATGGGCTCAGCCCAAGAGGAAATTTAGTTGTCAACAGTGAGAAGTCCTCTGCCTTGATAACAAAGTCAGAATATAGTGCCATTCATTCCACCACAAAAAAAAAAGTGTGACCTTAAGCTCCAGGCTTTTCACTTTTCATACTCTGGCCATTGCATTTTGATAGGTTCTCTTTCCAGATTATTTTTAAGTTTACTGTAGATGACTATATAAATAGTAGTCCCAGCACATGGGAGATGACAGGAACATGTGACCAGGGCCAACACCTCCTTGCGACAGTAGGAAAACTTTTGTTTCTAGAGATTATGAAACTGCATCTTTGCACAAATGTACAAAAGATGTAAGGTGGTATTATGGCTCCCATTCCTTGTTTTGTAGAACAGCTCAAGTACCATTGGCAGCAGGAGCTAGAACAGGACTTGAAACATTCACTCTGGAGTCCCAGGAGGAGAAAAGGCTAGGAGAGTAAGGAACTTACCATGAAAGCTCTATAGAATCCTCCTAAACAGTAAATGGTCCCATCATTGAAACCTCTAGAAAAATTAGCACTGTCTGTTAATTACTCGATAAAAGAACTATCTTTCCCAATTAAAAAACAAGTATGCCTTTAATCAGCTGAAAGACGGGAAAGACCTGCTCCAAATTAGAAATTTAGACAAATTGCAGAGCTGTTGTTGAAAACCAATAGTTTTTTTGCGGATGTTCTGCATCAGCAGAACTCCTTCAGGCTCTACCTGAATCCCCACAAGCAACCTCAAGTGCATACAAAGTAAGCATGATATTAGGAACATAAAGGATTAGCTTGGCAAAGTTTATAAATAAGTAAGAATGACCACTTTCAGTGAGAAATAAGTAATTATTTTAAATATGGTGTCACAATGATCTCTCTACAGTTCTTGTAATAAAAAATTTCATTAACTTTTTGTAGACAACTTAGATTTACTCCTTCTTGATGCCCAAGTTTCAGTCTATGTATATTCTTGAACAAAAACACAATCTGAAGCATGTATTTATTAGTCTCTGTGTGTAAAATTGATGCTCATCACCTCTCCAACAAATTGGAAATTAAAAAATAAAAAACAAAACTAAATGAGAACTGACAAGAGAGCTAGCCATTAAAAAAAAAGGAGGTAATTTGACAGAAAATATTCACCTACAGAAAGGCACTTACAAGCGAGAGCTGGTGCTTGGGACTGACTTCTTTTAGAAGAACAAACAAGGATCCAAGATTTTCAATACAGGAAAGAAATGTGAAAATAAGGAACTCATTAACTCACGTCTGGAGTATATAATGTTTTCCACTCTGAATCTATACACATTCCAAAAGAATTCAAAAATATTATGCATAGGAAGGGAAAGTTCCAAAAATATAGAAACCAAGACCAATATTGTCACTTTTGCAGGCAACCATGCCTTCTAATTTTAAGGATTACAGTACAGATATCAGGTCCCTAAACCTGTAGGGCTTTATGAATTAATATAAAGAGCTTATTCTTTAAGAAAACTAAACAAAAGTTACATTAAGTAGACTCTTAACCTTACATTTTGCATCACAAGCATCATATTGCATAATACTGCATCATAGTTCTTGGCCTTTGCTGGCCACATTTTAAAAAAGTTTTATGTTGAAAAGCAGCTATTATTGGATAGCACAAGTCTCTTCCCACTACAGAAACTTGAGAGGTAACTGAAAAGAGAAGAGAAAAATGCCTATACCTTTAAATACTGCTTTACCAACGACAAGAACTTCTTCCAGGTCTCCATTTTTTTTAAATGGTAAGGACTGAGATATTTTTGTGGTTGGAGGAATTAAGGTTTTCCATTTGGTTTTTCTTCCCATTTATTTTTTTAGCTTACCCCTTTTTATTTTTCTTCAGATGCCAACAGAATTGAAGGAAGGGGAAAAGGCATAAACCAGCCTCTCACTATACACGGGCACATGAATCAAACACAATGGGGATGTGGTGAGAATAATGAGATTCTCTTGATTTTGCTGTAATACAGATAAAGTCAACAACAGACATGAGTAATACTGTAAGGTAATTACATTTATTATAATTTGCAATATCCATCATTACACTTCAAAATAGAGAGTCATTTATGTGTTAAACAGTCAAAAATGTGATTGAAGTTGTTTCTGTGATCTTTCAAGAAAATTTTCCTTAGCTCCAGGACTACACCTTCACTGCTATTTACTCTTCAACATTAGATCAGAAAACACAGAGTGACCTTTGTGTAAGGAGCAAATCTCTTCATCATGGCTATATGAACAGTTCATACAAGAGTTTTTGCCGTTCACAATATTAAAACTATATTCACTCCATAATCTCAAGGTCTTACTTCAATGTATTATTGCTCAACTAGTTTACATAAACCTACATATTTTTAAAGGTATTTTACACTTCTGCTGTCTAATAATGATTCTCCCATGGTCCATTTATCACATCTTTTCATGAACAGGCTGAATACATTGGTGATAGGACAGCTTCTGTTTCACTCACTCACTCATATGGAGTTCCAATTCCACAACAAATTTGAACCCCATTATTTTAATCTTTGAAGAAAAATTAATTGGACAATACTCAATTGCTGTCTTTGAAAATAAGCCTTCTGATTTGTTTTAGTATAATGGAGTCAGTTATCATAAATTGTAAGATAAACAAGAAATATGTTTCCATTCCTTTGTAAAAGATATCACCTGATGGACTTCTCAAGTGACCAGTGGAGATAGAAAGGTGGTAACTTCTCTGTCCAATCTCTGGTCACTGTCCAGAAACTTATACATACAAAGTCAACAATAAATGAGAGACTTCTTTTTTTCTTCTCTGCCTGAACACCTGTTGTGTGTGTTGCTGTGTGTTCCTCTCTGCGTCACAGTAACACTCAATACATTAAATATTTTTCTCTTGGTCTAAATACAAATACCATTTATTCATATTACAATAAACTTTTGTAATCCAAAAAGGAATATATACATCACCTCACATATTGTCTTATAGCCAGTTTAAATTTTAGGAAGGCATGGAAAATTATGACCCTTAAGTATCATACATAAACATTATTATCCAGTTATCAGCTGCCTCAGCAATGGAAAGTTACAGTATATAAACAGTTCAGACTGTTTGGTTTTGTTTTGTTTTTTTTTAAATCAGTGTGACACCTAACCAGTTCCAAAACTCCCTGGATGATCACACTGGATTCCTTGTTTTAATAAAGTATTTCCATTACCAGCTATTACAATGCAGATAATGTAGCTGAATGCTAAAGTCCTTTAAAGCACACAATTCAAAAAAGCAGCAAGACATACCAACTTCTTAATTCATAACAGGACTTACTTTTCTGCCCAACAAAGCACCTCAGTTGTTTTCTATTCTTAAAAAAAAATTACTGTTCAAAAGCTCAACTCAAAGTCAAGAGGCTTTGTGACAATTTTAAGACTGAGGTTCAAGTTTTTTTGTACGTGGCAACAGTACAACACACTGACTAATCTCTGTTTTGGAATAATTAGCATAAGCTACCTACATTATAGTGATACCTGTAGCATTCGCTACAATCCTGAAAATATGGTCCAACATGAGAAAATTCAGGTTTATAATTTTGTTACAAGACAGTAACAAAGGCCAAGCTCCAGATATCTAGGGAAATACAAGATCAAACCAGGAGTCTTATAGTCGAATAAGAGTAAGCAACCAGAACTTTTCATAGTAACATTAAGTATTTTATATCACTCATATCACAGGCATTCAACTGTCACAGGAACACAGGCTACCAAGTTTTATTTATCCATGCTGAAACCTAAACATTACCTAGGCTTTTCATTAGGCAAGTTCCACCTCTATTCCAACTCCTCTAAGTTATCCCTGCTGTAGCTTTTCAGTCCAAATATTTTAGGAAGATTTGTCATTCCTAGAATGGAATCCAATCATCAGATTTTATTTCACTCCACCAGACCAAGATATAAACACGCTACACTAGAAACTCCTTAAAAGGGAATAACATTTTCTTATTCCTAAAGGCTCTGTTTTCTTTCACTGTTTTTCAAAGGCAGTAGCAATGGTTGAACTTTTATAGTACTGTCTATCAAGACCGATGTGCCATTACATGACATTGAGAAGACATGGCAATATAAGTACTTCATCCATGGAGTCAGATTCAGGAAACCATTTCTGCACTGAATGATAATGCAGGCTTTTTAAGAATAAGCTGGACTGGAATCCTAATACACAGACAAGAAACTTTTGGGAGATTGGGATGGTAGGGGTTTTCCATCCCTTTTCTTCTGCTGCTCTTTAATCAGTTTTAAACTTTGGTCACAAATTTCCTAGTGTCCTGTACTGTGGAAATATTAAAACATATTTGTGTATGTCCCCTAATTCATACAGTAGTCAGAAACTGGAAAAAAGAAAACCTACCAGAAAACAATTCAAGAGGAAGATGAAAAAATAACACTGGGGTTTAACTGCAAGAAGAATGCCTGATTTTGAAGTCCTCATGAATGATACTTTTTCCACAGAAATATGGCAGAATGATAAATGATTCAAAGTTATATAGACTACAGTCCACACATGAACATACTGCAGATATTTATCACTACTTCTTCAATTTTAGGCTCTAATGGAAAATTCAAACTGTAAATTAAAAGAAAACTAGTTCAGTAGTTTTTTGGCACTTGGAGCTAAAATGATTGCCTGAATTATATTCAGAACATAGTGTGCAGACATGCATTAATACACTCATCCATGAATACAATACATGTGCTCAACTCTTTAAGCCGTCCTTTATGGATATTTTGGTGCTGTGAGGCATGCAGTGTGTCAGATTTGTATCTGCTATTTTTTAAACAAAGCAAACATTTTAACATTAAGTATATTGCATTAGAAGAACAGATACTGAAATTAACATATCTAAGTTATATCAGAGATAAAAGCACTCCGAAAAGCAACAGGCACATTACCAGAAATAATCAAAGCAAAAATATTCTAAGAAACCAAATACAAATTTATTTAAGAGAATCTTTGGCTTCTTTCTGTAGGAGTTGTTTGAACCTCCCATCCCTTTAATTGTGGAGGCTGCTTAAGAAATTCTGTGACAGTCAGGACCAATACTGAAATACAACTACAGTAGCCCACGTTCAAAATTCTGAAAATCCATTTAAAGATACCAGTAGGAAGTAAATTAAAGCCACAAGCATTAGGAAACTAATAATTTGAAAAGTGTACAGAGGCAATGAAGCCTAAAGTTATCAAGCACTGAAATGACTGGAAAAGTGTTTTGTATAGTTGGAAGTAACTAAATTCAAAAAATAAACCAAAACCTTTTGTAAAACAAAAGAAGATACAATTATAATCAACTACACAACCTAACATATCTGAAACAAAATCTTGTATATAAACCATTAATTTCTTACCAGACAAACATTATGGTATAAGGTATAGTAGAAAGATAGAGACAGTCTATACAAGAGGAGAACCCAGAGCGCCCTTTATTCACTCTTTGGAAACTCTTATTTCAAGGCACATTTGTCAAATTCTATATCTCACTGGATTCAAGTTTTCCTCTCTGAAGACTCCTTACACAAGAATTTCTCTCAGCATCTGCAAAAGGCTAGAACTTTCAGTAAGAAAAGTTCAGAAAGAATAGCAGTAATACTGTTTAAACTGTTATTCACAATAAGGTGAAAAGGAGTTTCCAGGAGCAGCTGGGAGGCTTCAGTTAACAACTACAAAAGCAGAATGGAAGCCACACTCTACCATGCTAAGCCTGATATATCATAAACAAAGTCATTACTATTCTCATGAAAAAGTTAGCCATATTTCAGTTCATAAGCCATGGAAAACCTCAATTTGCACCACCTTCTAGGGAGAGTCTAGCTGTCAAGTACTATGAAAACTCATTACGATCAGAACACACCCCACCCATGAAATGCCCCGAGTGTCTGAAATTGCTCCTTGGAGTTGGATATTACTGAAAATATGGCCACTTATCTCTTGAGCTTACTGTGCCTTCTAGATAAAAAGCCATGACATCCTTGAACACAGAAAGAGAAAAAAACATGCAAGGAAGTAGCAGGACAGAATCTTCTGCTCAGCTCAAGAGTAAACAAGATATTTTGAGAATAAATACATTAACATGTATAAATTCACGAATACAATAGAAATGGAAAGTTTCACAGATAAATTAAACATACACATGCTTGCCCAGTGCAAGGTTGGAATACTGTCTGAAACCAAACACTGAAGAATGAACATAAAGAAACACTCAGCCTCCAAGCAAGGTGAGAGTCCCATGTAAACAAGCAAACAACTATATAATACAAAACTGTGTCAATGCCTACACACACACAAAAGACACAAATCAGAGTCTTCATTCAGGCATTTTTTACCTTTTGAGTAACCTGTTTTTAAATAGCCTGATATTATTTTACTATGGTGGCTTTGAATTTAAAATTAAGCACAGCTTGCCAGTAAGATATCTTGCCCAAAAGTCCAGGCAGGGAACTTATTCTTCATGAATTCCAGCCTGAGCAAATTAAACAAATTCTCTTGGTGGGACAGGCAGAAGCACCACTCTGCAGCACACCTGCTGCCTGCCTTTGAAAAGCAAATTTACACATGGGATTCCTGAACAGTCCTTCTGTGCTAAGAGGCATGTTCTCCATATACAGACATAATGTACTTTCAGCTTATGTACATGCAACGGCTCACACAGTATTTGTATAGTCCACTACAGCCATTTACCAAAAGAAGCCATAGCTTTATAATATAGCTGCTACGAGAATTATTTATCTACATTATTAGCACAGAACCCACAAATAGGAGTACCAGTCTTACAAAATTCAAGTGTTTCAGTTTGGCACCACCTTAAAATAACACGTTCTTCCTGCAAGCAGAATAAAAACATACACTGAAAATAAGAGATTGCCATATCCCATATACATTATTCTCTGGCTTCCTAAACTCATTCCTAACTTCTCGGGGGTTGCTTTGGTCAGGATGACCCTGAAATACATAAAATCTGCTGTCTCCAAACCCTGCTGCTGAAAGAATGAGTCAAAAGTCTTTGGTTGATGCTCTCAAGGTTGTTTTATTGTTCCTTGTCTAAGATATTTTCTGTCTGGGCTGTCAAGGTCTGTTCAGCAGGGCTGCCTGAGGCACACACACTGCCCAGGGGCAGGCACTGACTTTTATACTACAAATTACGTGTTAGTTATTTACAATTATGATCCAATGCCTCTCACCTATGTTAGACAGTTACATTCTACTCTAATCCAATCCCCAAGTGCCAACATCACCAAAAAGATGGGGTTTAGGAAGAAGGAGGAAGGAGGACAGGACAACACCCAAATCCCTCCATCTTGCCCCCTAAGTCCCCTATGGTAAAATTCCCAAAATTTCCATTTTCACTCTACTACTACTACTATCATACTATCTAAACTTTTGTGACTTTTAGTTCTTCATTCACAGGTGGTAATTTGTTCCATGGGTCAAACTCAAAGCTGCAGGAGTCCCTGGCTGCCTGCCAGGGTCTCTGACCCCCCTGCCAGGGCTTAGAAGCCCCTTGGCTGGAGCTGGGATCATCCAGGACTGTCATAGAGACATCCTGGGTTTTGACACTAACTTATGCATACTCATTGTCTTCCCAAAGACTAAAATTTTTTTATCACAGCTTCTGATACAACAATTAATGCCTGAAGTATCACATATGTCACAAAACAAACTACTAAAATTGAGCCACTTGAAAATGATCATTTGAACATTGCAGTATTGGCTGCATTGGTGTGAATTCTAGAAGGTAGATGCCTTCTACCAAAAATCTTCTTGAAGACAAATACAGTTATGGGTTATACCAATTTGGCTGACCAGAATCTGCCTCTTGCTCCATAGAAAGCTAATTCTAAATTTAAACTAAGAGAACAAACAACCCCCTCGCAAAAAAACAGCTAAATCGCTAACCTGCAGGAGCATCCTACATTTTGAGATCAGATCCTGTTCCAAAGATCAAAGGATAATTCAACTCCTCAGAACCACCTTTAATGCAGCAACAGCTTTGCGCCAGCATTCAGTTATAATCTATTCCTACTAGAGCACACACAGGAAGGTACAAGATGCTCCAAAAAGTCATAAGATCCATAAAGCAAACACCTCCCCTGCCTTTAACAACTGCACAACCCTGCATACAAATACATACAATAAACAATGCCTCAGGACAAAACTTCATGTTACTTGAATGACTAGGGAGGGAAGTGGCACCCACAACAGCCACAGGATGTGCTTCATTAGTCATCAGGAAGCACATTCGGCCAGGCAGGAGTAGGTGAGAGCTTGAGACCTATTCAGAAGAGACTAAGCCCCCAAACCAGAAGCCTGCCCTACCATAAACATCCAAGAAGAAATCTTCATTGAAAGCACTCTTAGCCCCTCTCCATTTGATCTATTCACACAGAACCAGAGTCTAGTTCTAAGACACTATCTGAAAATACTTTATGACTTCAGTAGCAACTGAAAAAGAAACTCAAACTAAGTTTAAAGGATAAAACGTTCTCCCCACTTTCATGCAAGCTCTATTGAGGCAACCTCAACTGTTTGCTAGTTTCAATGACTTTGCCGCATAAGCATCTCATTATTTCTTAGAGAGCAAATAACACACAAATGTCCTAACCATGAGGAAAAATATCTCACACAAGTTTTTTTTCAATGAAAAAAGTATAATTTTCCCCAGGTTTTTTATATCAAGAATGAAAAAAATTGTGGCTCACAACCAAAAGAGTTTTTCCAATAACATCCATAGAGAGTTTACTACTTGTTAAACTAGTACTTTGTTGTCTAATCACAATCTCAACCATTGAATGACCACTGTAGATAGCTCCATGCTAACACAGGAAAAGTAAAGGACTCAGTCTTCCCAGACAACCCAAACAGCTATTCTGTAACTTAACAATAGGAATTCCAAACCTGACCAAGACAGCTAGGAAAATATTTTCAATGTGTGAAAAATATTCAAATGGCTCTACTTTCTACAAACATTCTCATTTAAATGTATGCACCCAGTTTTCAGATAGGGTAAAAAAAGGGCTCACAAATTCTTACACAATAAACTTATATTCACAAGAATGTTCTGGAGTATCTTTTGCTGGTTTTCCCCCCATTCTAAATGTCTAATGCATGCCCCACCCCCAAACTATATAAGTAACTTGAGTAAAAGTGTTCATAATACCTAAGAGTGAAAGTGGGAAAGAGTAAGCACACCAGTACTCTTTTGCAAGAGCCCTGAAGAACATGTCAGTATAATCCTATCAGGCATCTGGAATAAAAATGCTTCGTTGTCCATTTACATATGTAAATTCAGCAATATCTATCCTTTCGGACAGAAAATATATGCAGGCCTCTCTACAAAGGAAAGTATAATCTCACAGTAAGTTTCCACATAGTGCTCTGAAAATAGAGTAGCTTGAAAAATAGGAAGAATATCACTCCATCAAGAACACATTTAGCTAATCATATGGTTTTATTACCAAACTAAGCTGTTGTTACATAAAAGCATCAATTTACCTCCAAAAGCAACCTTTATTTTGCATCTGAATTGCCAACCATGATGTTACTGCACCCCAACACATATATTTGCCATTATTGCAGTGAACCACACACATTTTCAAGTCAGTCAGGAGGAGATGAGGCAGAGGAAAGAAGAAAGTACAAGAGTGAATATTCACTGAGATCCCTATCATCATGATGTAAGAGCAGGAAACTGCACAGCCTGCAAGATCATCTAGGACTCACTGCACAAGCATTACTTCTCTGTACCACTTCTAAATAAGCAATGTAGTTGGGATGTCCATTTAATGTACCACGTTCTTGTATTAAGAGAAAGCTTGATAAAGGAGAAATTTTGAGAAAAACTATTAGAACAATAACAATAAGGCAATAACAAAAGAAGAGGGGTTTGAGGGTAAATCTACCTGAAGTAACCTTTCTAGACATCTTTGCATTTTTCTGCTTCTTCATGCATTACTAATCAGTGGCCCACTAGAAAGTTCAGCACCAATTGAAAAGCCTGGCAGGGTATTTGGCTTTCAATTCTTCTACTCAGTTTATTCCCAACATAAGTATATTCATCAGGCTTAAAAACAACTCTTGAACAAGTACAGCCACTCAGCAATGAAATGTAAATTACTGACATGTGCTAAAACCTGCACTTGCCACTGCTAACGAGCACATTAAAAGAAAAAAGCTCACTAGATATTACTTCAACCTTTTCACTTAACCCTGTGTGTACTGGGAGCCATGAGTATCAATTGAAGAACCTGTCTCTAAACAGTGAGACACTTCAGTTCACCAGGGGTATGCTTCCTACACAGTTCTGATACAAAAATCAGGATGATGGACAAATGTGTGCACACATATAACAGCCTTATTTTTAATCTTTCATTAAACTTTTCAAGATATCAGTAAAAAATAATAAACATGACAGCATACACAAATTTCCAGGTTTACAACATTAGCAGTGTCAGATCTGAGGTGATCAAATAAAACAGGATTAGCCCCCAATAAGCTCCAAGGTTTGGAGGACAACTTGTAGCAACTTCTCCCTTCCTATTACGCTCACAGGGAGGTAAAGACCCTGGAAATAATCTTCTCCAAACTGCAATGGCCTGCAGAGTCACAGAAAACAACACCTTTGCCTCCACAGCATATGAGGCATTCCATAGTGCAATAAAAGCCCCATCAACTATACACTCACTCCAAGTTTCAAAGCTTTTAATAATTCACATTATCAATGTTGCAAGAAGCTACTGTAAACTTATATGCTGAAGAAGGGGGAGAATTTTTGGTGAAAAAACACACCCATACAAAGGGGATCTTCATATTCCGTGGATGAAAGATTACTTAAAGATTATTTGATTAATCAAGTTCTTCAAATGCTTTACTAAGTAACATTTTTGATAATGACACATCATAAACAGATGGCACTCTGAACTGACTTTCAAAAGCTAAATTAGGTACCTGAATCAGCCTAAATTAAATACCTAAAATCCCTCTCAATAAGGTTTCTATCAAATACTAGTTCAGCTATAAATAAGTTAAAAGTTTATCAACTTCAGTTGCTTTTTTTTCTCATACACCTTCACTCCAATCCCAACCTACCATCCCCTTGAGTTGCCCTTCATTCTGAGCAAGGCAGAAACTTGTTAACTTCTTTCTGCTATAATCAGCTGTACTAGCCTCAAGACTTTAATAGGGAAGCTAGGAACAGGGGATATATGATTTGTTTAAACAAAGATAATTTTAACAGGACAGGTTTACAAAGTGACTAGGTGTCACTGTCGTTCCAGTACATCCAAAGAGGGCAATTACCCCTCATGGGGAGGGGCAGTAACAAACCACTGGGAGCAGCAATCTCAGTCACAGGCAGAATGGCAGTCCGACCACAGACGTGATTCTCAGGAGCTGAACACAGGAGTTGGCCTCTAGGGATCAAGAAGCACTTGCTAAGTCCTATACAAAATACATCACCTTACTTTAGGAAGTCAACTTTTACACTTGTACTAATTCAAAACTTCATTGCTGAAAACATGCAAATGCTACGTATTTTAGCAACTTTCCCCATAACTTGCAGGAATTGTTCAGCAGATGCAATACTATAAGCTACCAATGTTTTTCATCACTTTCATTTAGGCTGAAACAGAAACGAATGAAAGATGCTGTGAAAATACACAAAGCTTATTTGTAAGTAAACCTTCAAATAGAATTTAAGTGAAAAGGCAGATACATTCATGAGAATGAACAGGGAGTATTTTAAAGGAATTTTAAAGAATTCCAGGGGATTCTTTAAAAGATTTGCAAAATTAACAAAATTAACCACTAAACACAATAAGGTGGCTGCAAGCAAACTATTAAATTCTTATTCTTACCTGGGGGTCAGGATTCCTGCTGCACTCAGTGAAAGCTTTCATTTACAAAATCTGACAAACCAGGTAAGCTACTATTAGGTAATGCTTATGTTGATATGTTCATAGATTTTTTTACTTTGAGCAACTCTCCTACAAGGAAAGGCTGAGGGAGGTGGGACTATTCAACCTGAAGAAGGCTAAAGGGGAGCTCATCAACTTATATAAATGTCTGAAGGGAGACTGCCAACAGGACAGAGCCAGGCTTTGCTTAGTGGTGGTCCAGTGACAGGATCAGAGGCAAGAAGCACAAGATGAAACAAGTTGTTTCAAGAAGTTACCGCTGACTATCTGGAAACATTTTTCTGAATATGAGGATGGTCAAACACCAGAACAGGTTGACCAGAGAGGCTGTGGAGTCTCCATCCTTGGAGAGTCAAATGCCCATCAGACGTGGTCCTGCCAACCACCTCTGAATATCTCTACTTGAGCAGAGGAGCTGAACCAGCTGATCCCCAGAGGTAACTTCCCATCTCAGCCATTCTGTGAAATAAAGACTGTATTTGAGAGCTAAAGTAGAAACCAGATCCAACTGAATTTATGCATTCCACAACCATACAATAAAAATGTGCAACCAGCTGGAAGATATTGTAACAATTAAGAGAATAGTAACTGAATGGCTAAGAAGTTAAAGTTTCATTAAACAGGTAAAAGACTGAAAAACCTTATTTAACCCTGACATGCCTGAATACAGTGTCTTAATTCACTTTCAGTAACCAACTGTATCTGGCATATTAGCAGTGATTCTCTCAATACACAGAGATAACTGGAGCAGTTCTCACACCATAGAGAACAATCACCCACCCCAGAGAGGTTGCATGACAGTCTCCTGCCCAGGAAGCAATACTGAAACAAGGGAATCCACAAAGGAATCCTATAGTATACTAAACAAATAAGTAGGTTAAGTCTCACTGCTGTAGAAACTATAAAAATATTTGAAAACTTTACAGTACAGCACCAACATTACATAGTGTACAGATATTACACACCTATACAAGTTTTAATCAAGACAATATAAAAGAAACTAAACAGATGTATAAACTAAATTCATGTATTTATAAAACCAAGCTCTAATAATTCAACATAATGTTAAGCCCTAATTTCAAGAAAATATTTCCTGAAATAAGATTACAATCAAAATATGTACCAAGAAAAACAAAGCCCCCTCAAAAAAATTTTGCCCAGTCCAGGATAACAAGTCATCTTTAGAAACATATTAACCAAAAACCTTTCAGCTAGCATCCTCTTCCACAGCTCATACCAAAGTCACTCAAATTTCAGAATCCACTAAAATTTTGAAATCACAAAATAACTAGGTTGGAAGAGACCTCCAAGATCGTCAAGTCCAACCCATGCCCTAACCATGGCACCCAGTGCCACATCCAGTCTTTTTTTAAATATATCCAGGGATGGTGACTCCACCACCTCCCAAGGCAAAGCATTCCAATACTTTATTAGTCTTTCCATGAAAAACTTCTTCCTAACACCCAGCCTATATTTCCCTTGGTGCAGCTTGAGGCTGTGTCCTCTCCTTTTGTCAGTTGCTGCTTAGAAAAAGACCAACCCCCCTGACTGCAACCACCTTTCAGGAAGCTGTAGAGGGTGATAAGGTCACCCCTCAATCTCCTTTTCTCCAGACTAAACAACCCCAGCTCCCTCAGTCGTTCCTCACAGGGCTTGTGTTCCCAGCCTCATTACCCTCCTCTACATGCTCAAACATCTTCACATCCTTCCCAAACTGAGGGACCAGAAATGGACACAGCACTCAAGATGTGCCTTCACCAGTGCCAAGTACAGGGGAAGAATGATCGCCCTGCTCCTGCTGGCCACACCATTCCTGATACAGGCCAGGGGTCATTGGCCTTCTTGGCCACCAGGGCACACTGCTGGCTCATGTTCAGCCGGCTGTTGACCAGCACCCCCAGGGCCCTTTCTGCCTGGGCACCGTCCAGCCACACCAACCACAGCCTGTAACGTTGCAGGAGGTTTTTGTGGCCAAAATGCAGGACTAAGCACTTGGACTTCTTAAACCTCATCCTATTGGACTCTGCCCATCCATCCAACCATTCTAGGTTCTCTCTGCAGAGCCCTCCTACCTTCCAACAGAACAATGCACACTCCCAGCTTAGTGTCATCTGCAAATTTACTAATGAAAGAACCAATAACCACATCCATGTCATCAATAAAAATATTGAGCAGAACAGGCCCCCTCACAGACCCCTGTGGGACACCACTGGTGACTGGCTGCCCGCTGGATGCGGCACCATTCACCACCACTCTCAGGGCCCAGCCATCGAGCCTGTTCTTAATCCAGCAGAGTGTTCCCATTGAAGCCATGGGCTGCCAGCTTTTCCAGGAGTATCAGAAAGAGCCAGCTTTAGGCTGTGAATTAGTGTCTTGGTTTATTAGGAATAAAGACTCAGCAGGGCACAGTCATTTTTAAGTCACTAAACCAAAACAAGACACAAATACATTCAGTCACTTATCACAACAATCACAGAAGACTGAGGTAGGAAGGGGACCACTGGAGGTCTTCTAGTGCAACCTCCTTGCTCGAGAAGGGACCCCTAGAGCACATTACTCAGGATTACTTCCGGACAGTCTTTGAATATGTCCAGGAAATACACCAGTGCTCAATCACCATGACAGTTAAGATCATCTTCTTCATGTCCACATAAAACTTCCTATCCATCGGTTTCTGCCCATTTTCTCTTGGTACTACTTCTCGTACCACCAAGAGCCTGGCTCTCTCCTCTTGGCACCCTCCCTTCAGATATTTACAGACATTGATGAGGTCCCCTCTCAGTCAAGGCTGAACAGGTACAGCTCCCAGTGAGATACCCCTGTCCCTTGATCACCTTTGTTGCTCTCCAGGGGACCCACTCCATGAGTTCCCATCTCTCTTGTACTGAGAAGCTCAGAACTGGACGCAGCACTACAGATGTGATCTCACCAGGGCTGAACAGAGGAGCAGGACAACCAACCTCCCTCGACCTGCTGTCAATGTTCTTCCTGATGCACCCCAGGATAACGTAACCTTCTTGGCCACAAGGGCACTGCTGGCCCATGGACAGCTGTCCACCAGGACCTCCAGGTCCTTAGAGCTGCTTTTCAGCAGGTCAACCCAAGTTAAACAGACTTCAAAAACAAAAATAAAAAACTTCCTCAGAAACGCCCTCAGAAGTAATCAGCTCCTGGCCTTGGGATGAAAGAGCTGTAGCATATTGATATCCCTTCTCCTGTAACACACCACTGTCAATAACAAAAGTCCTTGTGCATGAAAATACAGCATGTTGTAAGAAGACATTTTGGCTCATAAAGCGTGTATTCAGTAGACTGATTTTGGCCCTGTTGCAATTAGTTTTTCAGCTATAGTAGAGAACAGAATAGTGATATTGTGATAGGGAAAATTATTCTACCACACACATTATTGCATCAATTTATTTCAACTGTAAGAGTGCACAGAAGAACCCCTTTACTTTACATTCATCTTTAAAGTCAGAATTAATTTTCTTGATACACATATTCTATGAAGAATACATATCAATTCTTAAGTATTCAATCTGTAATGTAGAGTAATGAACACAGACCATCAATCACTACAAAATACATAATTTCCTAAAATACAGGCAGGAAACAGAAGTGATTATCAAGGAAACATTGTTGAATTCTAAGCTGAAGCTTCACATCTGCCTTGCCACAACAGTAAATAAGAATCCACAAAGCAATAGAAGTTCTTATTGCAAGGACATCTCTCTTAATTTTTCATGTTAAAATCCAACTCGACTGTTATTAATGGGAGATTTGAAACTGATTTGAGAAACAGAAGGACATCCCATTTGCAAGGTTACCACACAAGCTTACATCAGTTATACAGAATAGGACAAATTAACAAATCACCATAGATCAGAATTGACAGAATTTACCATAACCAGACAAACTTGTCTGCATGATTACAAATCAACAGTAAGAGGAAGAAAGGGAAAGGAAATAATATTACCTCTGTAAGAAGAGAATTACATAGCATTTTGTTTGCATCTCTTCTATTATTACAATGAGGAAAACCACAAGTTCACAGTTAATATAATCACAATAGTGGAAACAGAGCAGTACATTTTCATTCTCACAACAAGATACAGCAACAGTGAAAAAAAAAGAGGACAGAAAGTATTTCTGAAGAAACAGGAAGAATTCCTGTGAGTCTGGAAGTAAGTATTATTGCAGTGACACTGCACATTAAGAAATAATGAATTTTTACAAATCAGGAGTCCATATATCCATTCATCTGCAGCACCATACTCCCTAAAAAGCACACCGAAGTACTGCTGTTGAAAGGCACCTCATGAGAAACAGTTAATGACTTATGACAGCCCATAAAGGTAAAAATATCTCTAATATCTCTTTAATCACATGTACAGCATTAAATCATTCCTCCAGAAGCCATGCAAGTCCACAGTTCATCCACCAAGAGTCTCATGTTGCCAGGCACTACTATTCAAATCAAGAGGTTTTGCACTTGCATTTTTCCCTAAGGACAGTTGCACATGTTAAAGCTTTCAAACTAAGCCACTTGAAGAAAAGACATAGCTTTAAAAAACTCAAGTTAAAAATAAATGCTTACTCTAAGTGAAAATCAAATATAAATAGGTCAAGACTGCCATGTCATAGAAAGTTGCCTAATCACAAAGGAGATCAAGAGAAAAAACACTACAATTATGAAGTTTAGGCAAAAGAATTAAAAGGGAGGAGAGTACTTTTGTCAAATTATATGAGTCTTTGACAAAACAGTACCCTGCATCTTTAAATACATGCATATCGATTATACATAAGTATACTCACAAGACCTGTAGATAGGCATCCTGAGACTTGTAAGTTTAGGAATACACCTGCCCTTGAAAGAAATGCTCTAGGTATATACAGCAGTTCTCAAGATAGTTATTTGAAATCTGCAACAAGACAGAACTGGCATCAAATTGTTCTGTTGCATAGCAATCTTGAACAGAATACTGGTGATAAAACATAAGCCATCAAAGGCATTTAGCAAAGGTATTTGAAGTTCCCTACAGTAAAGAAGTAATACACCTTAAATCAAGCCTTGCTACTTCCACACTAGTAAGTGCTAAGCAGACAATTCAGATGACTCAATTTCATTTTACTAGCTCATATGGACTAATAATGTCTGACAAAGGCTGCCCATGATTTAACACACACACTATTTGTCTCTCCCATGGATTTCACCCAACCCAATACAGCACATTTAGATTCTTCTTCTATGAGAATAGTTTGCTCAGAATTAAATACAAGATTACAAGTAACACTCAGAAGCATTCTGCCTCAGAACAAAATAAGCATCAAAATTATAGATCCGCAGGCAGAGCTTTTCTGGGCAGCAAAGTGGTGACCTGTTCACTTAGGCCAGTACATTGCCTAACCTTTATTGCCCTGTACAGACAAAAACTCCGGTCTCCAACAGACAAAGCACCTCAAGCCACCACAGGCAGTGGTAGCAAACACACTGTTAGCTTTGGTAGGCAATGAAACTCTGGCCTGCAAGGCACAGTGTACAAAACACACATTAAAAGCTGTCTTCCCCACTCCCTGACATATACAATCTCTGCCGTAAATAGTTTCTTAATACCGAGCTTCTACTGCCTTTTTTTGACCACCTTTTCACAATTTGGGAAGCACAAACGCTATTCAGTCACAACAGTTGTCAGGTAAAAAGCTAATGCACATGGGAACAGCATGAGAATCATACCAAATGTTTCTCAAAAATGTAACATCCACTGAACCACAATAAAGGAACTCCACAATTTGCTTACAAGTAAAAAAGCAACAAAGCCACACACAACAATGGTAAAGAAACACTTCTGCCAGTAACAGTTTACATTTTAAATGGTGAGAATTGCATAAATTAGCTGTGTATAGGTCCGTAGGTCCACCTGCACAAAGCTCTTCACAGATCAGACATACCCCTTACAGAAGGTGACACAAGTTGTTCTTTGGTTTTACCTTTTCCTTCTCAAACTTAGCCATTTACAAACACGTGAACAACCATTTCCATATACATTGTTCGCCCATTTATTTCAGACAATACATTGTTGGGATTTTTAATTCCACCAAGAATGTTAATCTAGCTTCAAAGGTAAAGAGAAATAGCACTGGCTACTTTGTTCTCTCCCAGTCATGTCAAACAGTAGTTGCTAAAAAGGCACAAAAGAAGTACACAACCAGGTTTCACTAGGAACTCCAAAAAGATTCATATCTTATTCCAAAATGTAATACTTTTTTTCTCACCATGTTTATGGCTTCTATTCCAAGGAGTGGATTTTGGCAGAAGGTAGTGGCTGGCTATTTTTGTGTCAAGAAACAGAGCATCAGAATATTATCAAGGCTGCATTCAGAAAAGGATATTCCAGACAAAGGCTGCATTTGTAACTTTAACTGCTTTCTTTTATTTTATTTTGAGAGTTCGATGCACATATCAAATCATTTTCTTGGAGGAAATACACTACATTCCATGACCTTTTATGAATGCACAAAATCTGTCACATACATAGAAGACACTAAAATACTCTGAAGATCTGCCCTCTTGCAAACTGATAATTTTTCATACTAGGCTTGCATAATAATAATTCAGTTGATTTTTTTGTATGTTCTGTTTTTATCAGCATCTCAAGGGACTTTCATGGCAGTCAGAAAAGTGGAAGTTCATTTGTGTTTCTTTAAATTAAAAAGAAAACTGATCCCTGATCCCATTATAACTAACTGCAATGCAGTCACCATGCCTCAAGGCCTAAGCTCATAATCATTACCAGGAAGCAGGAAAGGAACATAACCTCAACTGCAGGAGCAAGACTCCTACTTGCTGCTAACATCAGCTAGACAAGCAGCCACACTGACTCTGGATTAATGGCTGTGCAACCCAATGACACACTTGCTCACTCTTTTCTCACCCAGACTTTAAAAAAAACACCAAAAAAAAAAAAGGAAACAGAGTCACTGGGACCATGGGCCAATCCTCCCAAACTATTCAGCATGTTAAGAGACCTGACTCAGCACTCCCATCCCCCCACCAAAATCACTACTCTGGAGGTTCACAAGCAAGGAAAGAAAAATGCCAAATTCAGAAAAGTATATCTTTTGACCTGTAATAAGAGGTCAACCAAAAGGCTCATCTTAGTCTCAGGCCTTTCTCCTTCCCAAATTCCAAAGACCTGCTTTAAGTAACAGAGGTGACAGAGCTTCTCAGACAAGATCTGCATTAATTTCAAAAAATGGGAAACATTAAGCAAGCTAACCTAAATACAGAGGTCACTTGGAAACTCTTCTAAAGCAGGAAAGGAACAAACTGCTCTTGCAATTCTGTGTAACATCTGGCAAAGGATACTAGCAATTTTTGTAACGCAGCAATAGATTTTAACTATATCTTAACATTTATGACAATACTGAATGTTATGCAATTATTCCTTGAAGGAGGGAAATTACTTACATGAAAATATATTTGCATGCATAAACTAAAAGTATCAACTTATTTGCTGATTCTAAGGAAATAAATTCACATGCATAAACCCATATTTTGTTATTCTACATAATAATGTCATCAGCATTTTCATAAATTTGTCAAAAGATTCCATGTTCTAATACCAATCTTTAAGAAATTAACCTTAATATTCATAAAATTCTTTGACAGATTCAGTATAAATGCCATGGATCTCTTTTCTGGCAGCCAACAATAGCAACCAGAATAGATACACAAAGGACTGAATGCAACAATTTGTTTACTGAATCACAATGAACAACATGCCAGATATTCACCACTGATTGTTATTTTGAATTTTTTTTTTGGAAACAAAGGATCATTTATTTGAGTCTCCCTTGCCCATTTTAAGAGAGAAAAAAATTATGTTTCTAAAGAAGAAAAAAATAAAGACCAGCAATTTTCAATACTCAAAGTATCTATCAAAGTCTTCAAAAGTATTGCCGATAGCTGCATACTACTACATGAGTTATTCAGACAGTAATGAATCAAAAGACATGCTTTTGTTCAAATCACACACAGTGGGATTACATGTGAACTGACCCTCCATGCATTAACTGAACACAAAGCAGCTTTGCTTTGAGCTCATTACTGCTCTTACAGATAGACTAGCAAGTTTAGAAAGTTTAGTGTCCTCCTCAGTTTCCCAATTTCAGAAGTTTGTTTTAAAAGTACAACACATTCCATCACAACTTTCATTGCAAAAGAACAAAATAGTGTATATACAAAGAATGGGATAGGGAGAAAGAAAACAGAACAAAAACGTCTTCAGCAACTTCATAACAGTTTAACAGTTACAGTCTTCAATAAAGAAAAGAAACAGCAGGCAAGTTTTCCTCCCAACTGTATTAATCAGAGTGTCTTGAAAAAAATATAAGCAGCCCTAGTGACAAAGATAGATCATTTCACCAGTTCTCACTAGGGGTTTGATCTTCTAGAGCCACTGACATCAAGGGAAGCATGATTATGTCTTAATTGAGACTTTAAATAGTGCATTCTAGAAAGCAAAATCACATTACTTTGTTTTATTATATTTTTAGAGAACTGAACACGCCAGGTTTCTGAAACATAATTAAAGCTATTTTGAGACTGCAGCACCAACCAAAAACTCAAATATGTTTTTAGTCACCACATTATTTCAGGGAATTGTTCAGAAACTTTTCTAGGGTATGAGTGAAAAGATGAGAAGTAGGAGGGTGGAGAGGATCTACAAGAATGTTTGTATTTCTTCCATTTCTACTTAATCCTGCCAAAAAATTTGTTCCAGACTGTCACATGACTAATACTGTAACTAACATTACCACAGCACTAACAGAATGTGCCCAATTCAGAGTAATAACTATCAAATTTCCATGTTCAGCAGCAAAAACAAAGCAAAATAGCATAAATGAGCGCTTCCATTTCATTAAAGTTTTTGCTACAAAAAAAAAAAACCAAAAAAAAACCAAAAAAAAAAAAAAACAAAAACAAACACACAACCTAGGAACTGCTGGTCTAATCCACTGAGAACAGAGTTTGCTATAAATTAAGCCAGGAATCATCCCTGTAAAAAGAACCTCTAGTACATGAAGCAGAACAGTGATAAAAGAGAGCTGCTAAACTGCATGGAAATAACATGCAAGAGATTACTCCAGATTTGGTAAATCCTGGCAAACACCGAGTGTTTAGAATTGCTTTCAACTTTAACATCACCAGCACCCAGCAGGGTAAAATCTGCATCCCACAGAACCTGCACTTGTTTTTGCCTAGGGGCTATAAAAAAAAATTCACAGCAACTGTGAAGTATGAAATTTTTAGATTTAATTCTCAAATAGTCTGCTTAATGAGCAGGTGGTATTCTCTAACACCAAATAATCCAATAAATAGTAAGGGTCTGTATTACAACTAGAACTCAAGCCTGAAGAAACAGTCAAGGAAGGTACATGGAAGACCTGTTCCACAAATGCTAAGGACAAAAGAACTATCACTTTAGACTCATATTCTTCATCTATGTCTTTTATCCTGAATCAGAAAGGTGCAAATTTTTTATCAAAAGCAGAACCAAATTTTCTTGCTGCCTGTAAAACAAGGTATTTCTTCAGTTACACGGTTTATTTACTCCGTAACAAAGTCAGTAGCTGCAATGGCTTTTTACTTTGAACTTCAATGTAGTAGGAGTTTGTCCTTATTCTGAGCAAAAACCAGTAGATAATAACATATGATCTGCAGTGACAACATATACAGCATCCACTCAGGACTTTGTTCAAACACTGTGAATGGAACTTCATCCTAGCACTGCTCACACTTTTAAGCAGCTGCATGAAAGCTTTTGGAAAAAAAATCAGACCATATATCTGTTTGTGATGTACAAAAACTTACTGAAGTAAAGAGGTTTTGAACAATAATTTCTGTAAGTTCAGCAAAGTGAAAACAGCACCCTTTTGACTCTTTGGTCCTTTCAAAGACTGCAGCTCCACGATACAATACCACCAGCAGAGAAACCAATTTTTATACAGTTTTATATGCCCATCCCAAAGTACAGTTCAGCACCTTCTCAGGGCTGCTGATACAGCTGTTCACCAGCTGTGCTATGAATCACCAAAACGATAACTTAAAACCAGATACTTTTAAGTTAGATCATTTCAGTGACCCAGTTCTGTAGAGCACCCTCATAAACAGTCCAGGCATAAGCAAAAATCCTAAAAAGTTTTTACATCCTGGGTAAAGTTCTTACAAACAGGCTTCTCCCAAAAGAAAACTCAAGCTGCAACTACGTCCTCAAAATGCAAGAAATCCACTTGTACAGAAAGCATACTAAAATCCTCTATGTTAAGGTATCTTTTAGACTTGCCTTGAGTTGGTAGCTTGATTCCTCATATACCTTGAAACGAGTATGTGCCACCTACTGCATCAGTCACATCCAAGCAAATAAAAATAACTTACCAAACGTCTAGCAAATTCTTTATTTTCTGAAAGAAATCCATATCCTGGGTGTACCTTGGAAGACAAAAGAAAAAATTCAAGCTGATCGAGTTCTGAAACCAGATGCCAAAATTGCTAGCCCATTTTCAGATACTGGGGATGGTGAACTAGATCACTAAGCATTTAGGTTGAATACCTTAAGAAACTCTTAACACACTGATTTTTCTGTCCTACGTCAAGCTGTTGAGCTACCATTTCTGAAACAAACTTTCTTTATTTAACTAGGGAGAACAGGGCTGCTTGCAGAGCAAATGGAGCTGTTTGCAGAGCAAATGGACAGTCCCTTCAGTGATTTGCCTTTTGCTCTTTTTAGCTCCATTGCAGATTTCCCCAAATACACTCATCCGCACACTGATCAGTAACTACTATAAAGTACTCCGTATCCCAAAATATTTCCTGCACTAACCACAACAATGCTGCACAGGTCCACAGTCACAAGCCCCCTACCTCTAGTGACCCTGGCTAGAGTACACAATATACCCTCTTCGCTAGTCTAAGTCAAGCATCCTCTGTGCCTCACTTGCTACTCACACCCCAATATACATTCAGCCTAATTACTTGAGAGGAGCATGAGAAAGTTTTCATTTTACTTTTTTGATTGATCCAATATACCCTGACGGGCAAAGCATAAGCCATTTTATTCACCTCTTTTAAAGAGTCAATAACTGGGTTTCATATTCAGAAACTCAAAGGCAAGTAAATACTGGTTTTCTTCATAGGAAAAGTTTCTGGCCCCTAAAGGCACTGTACCAAAACATCATGTGTGATAGAAACATCATTTCTGTGATAGAAATGATCCAATTGTGCTGATCCAACTATTCAAGGGTAGTTAGTGTTGCTGATAAATACCCATCAAACTTTATTTTAAATGCTCTGCATACAGTAGCTCTGAATAATACATTTATTTCACTGAACAAAGAACATTAGGAATGAGAATGTGACTACATATTAGTTCCTCTTACTGATTCCTGTTAAGCTTTGAATCTCTGGCCAACTTGGAGGGAAAAAAGGCAGATGCCCACATTTACACAAATAAGCTAATGTGCATTTTGTAAACATTCTGAAACAAAAGCAATTAATGGTATGTACCATTTACCTTTCTGCAAGTAACATTTATACAATATAGAAAGTGATTCAAATGAAGTTTAAGCAAAAGCCTTTCTGGACACACTTTGTAAAATGTTCAAAAAAGCCATTATGGCATATAAAGGGTTAGCACTCAAAACTAATTGGGATTTTTTTTCCCCCAGCAAATTTGGAAATGAACTGAAGCTGCTCCCTGGTGTGAAAGCTGAATCCAGCAGCCACCTGCAGGATCAGCGACCAGTGCTGCCAGATGCTACAAAGCCTTTGATTTCCAGTAGCGATTTCAGACACATTTAACTCATGTGACATGAGCTAACTGGAATAGCATATTCAATCACTTCCCCCCCCACACACCTTTTAAAAAAAAAAATACAAACTCTGGCTTTTCTGCTTGCTATATATGAGAAACAGCTGCAGCAGATAGACACATTCAGACTCACAGCTTGGGCCCTGGTTTTCCTAATGACTTCCATGATGGCATCCATGTTGAGGTAGCTTTTGCTGGTGGGAGCTGGGCCAACACAGACAGCTTCATCCGCCATTTTCACATGAACCTGAAAAGGCAATATTCTGCATTAACAGATGCTCCCAGCAAAAATAATTAACATCACCCACTTACATGCACACAAATCTGATTGTGTCAAAGATCATTTACATACCATAACCACTCTAAAATACACACTGAAATTACCAACACGGGCATACAAGTACTTGCACAATAAATCTCATTTTACTCTGAATTTAAGCCACTGTCAAAATGTTTTATTGTTCTAATACATTATTTTGAATTTGATTAAATAAAATCAAGACAAAAATAATTTCAGCTTCCTATACTGACCATCTATATGTAAATTCAGACTAAAAACTACTTTGTTACTTGTAACCAGGGTAGTCCAATACCTTAATACTTAATAACAAACATTCACGACCAGTTCTAAGCAGGCTCCCCAGGAAGTTGGGGATAATTAGAGTGAATTGAATGAAGGGATGCAATGAGTGTCCCTGCACAGCATCAGGTCAGCACCATGCACAAATTAAAGCCTATGACTAAAGAGTTCAATATCACTACACGTGAACCAGAAAATCTTGAGAATTATTTAAGCAGGCTCATGTTTGATTTCTAATCCATTGTATCCTCATTTATATGCATTTGCCAAATATTTTTTAGTCAAACAAAACAGGGACAAACATCCCAAACATTTTACCAAGAAGACTAAAATAGCTGGGTTTGAAGTTAGAAGTCTTCTTACATCTCACAAGAACGCTTATCTTTAAGTCTAAAAACTTTTATTAGATTGGTCTTTAACATGTTTTCAGAGTTCAGAATACTTTTCTTTGAAGTAAGATACACATATAACTAAACAACCAGTTTTTCCTCATTCTGCTTTTTGTAAGCTCCCTATCAATATGTATTTAAGAAAGCAATTTAAGATTGTTATCCGTCAGTAAGACTTGTTTAGAATGACAATTTGACATTTCCAATGCTTACCAACTTTTAAAACTATTTTATATCATCTTCAGCATTTGAAACTGAGACTATATTGTCTAAAAATGGTGCTCTTTTTAGAAAACTAATATTAACATTTGAGAAATATAAGACCCAGAGATGATTTCAGTTGGTCAGAATATGGTGCAAATAATATCAAGCTTGTGGTTTTGGTTCCTGTTTGGGTCATTCGCTTAAGAGGTGGATTCTATAATCCTTGCGGATCCCGTCCAACTCAGAATATTCTGTGATTCTGCATAATATTTTTTGCTTATTAACAGGAAATTTTGTTCTTTGTGAAATTTTATTTGCAAGTAGTATGAAAGCTGTCAAGTGTGTCAATCTAGTTAGAAGTTACATGGTCTGGATACAATACTGGCTCATTCAGAAGAAACAAGGCCAGGAAAAAAAAAACCACAAAAACATCTACAAACACTGACAAGCATCAGCCAGACAATATTTTGAACAATACAATGAGAAGAAAGTAACAGGTAATTATAACAAACAGGTATGATAAGGAAGAGAGACACTTATAAAATATTTTAATTTTTTCTTCAATTTTATTGACCTTTTCTGAACTTGGCAAAAGTTTATCCTACCAACAAGAAATAAATTAACTTGCCACCTAATTCCATGTTTTCTTCTGGAGACATCTCTTAAATAGCTTCTGAATTTGCTATATTCTCAAGTAGTAAAGAGTTCACACACCCTCCTGGAATCACCACACATTTCACATTTCAACAATTGCTTCTATAAAGTCAAACTGTTTTGTTTTTACCACTAGAGCATTGGTCTCACAATATAAATAGAGCAAAACAAAAAAAAAATCTTAGAGCACTAGCACAGACAATCATGCAGCAGGTTTTAGTGCTTTCTAGTACATACTCTGTAGCAACTAAGTAATCCGTTTTGATGAAATGCTATCAAGGTTAGCCTGTGTCATCCTTCCTGCAGCACTAAGTTGAAGAAACAGCATGTGCCCCTTTATCTTCATGATCAGTTTATAAGCTTAAAGTTGTTCTCAATCCCAATATGGTTTACATTTCTAAACGTCATTCAAGCTTAAGTTTAATTAATAATGCATGTTTTACAAAACCAAAACCTTCCTTATAGAAAAGTACTAAATATCATTAGCTATTTCTAGGTACCAAGATGAAAACCTCACACCCATCCACATCTTGCACTAAGACATCAATACAGCCCCACTAATACCAAAAGCAGCCATGGAAGATACTGCAAACCAATTGATTTTATACATATAAACAGTCTTGTGCACTTTTCCCCAATATTCCCCCATTCCTTTCTGGAACGTTTCATTTCTATTCAACTCTGGAGTTTCAACTCTTCCTTTCCCGCATTACCCTGTAGCCTGGTAGATACGTTTCTCCTTGTTCACCTTACTGCAAGTTGTTGGTGCCTTCTCTAATTCAGCGCCAGTTCAGCCTTCAATACACCCTAATACACCTCACACAGGTATAACACAACAGCAAATCAGTATCCATATCACATTTATGTTACCCGATACACCTCCTCAGAGCATCAGGCAAATCTCTCAAAAAACAGGTCTCCATTCCACCTCCACTAGTTCAAAACCTCCAGATTTTCAGGACCCACTGACAGTTGTTCCATCTAGGGGGCTTCTCATATCTACTTTTATTGGGAGTAAACCAGCACACATATAAACTGGAAATCTGCTACTTAGTAATTCATAATAACAAATCCCCTTAGTATTTAGATTTGTTTGACAATGCACTGCAGTTCATGAAGAATACCCCAAATATCATAACACAAATATATAACAGATTTATTTTTAGTATAGTACAAATGTAATTACTAGCAAACATTATTAGAAAAGCCATTATTTGAGTCTACATAAGAACTGAAACTTTAAGTTTACTACCAAGTACTTCCTACTTCACAGAGTAATTCAGTAAACCTTTACCTCTGCAGAAGCTAAATAGTGCAATCTTTCTAGACAGTCCAAAGAATCCAGCAACTCCCCCTCCTCAAGCACCACAAATCTCAAATACACTGATTTTCAAATTCAAGGATTGCTTAAGCACTTAACTTAAATCACACAATCCTAGGTATTCAAAACCGGCCCCTAACAGCTAAAACCTCAGAGGTATAATTCCTCCTCTTGCTGTTTCAGTTCACTAAAAAACCCAATGTCAACAAAAACAAAGAAGCAAGTCCCAGGAGGTTCTTGAAAATATTTCATAAATATCTGAATTGACCTTGCAGTCTCAAGCATGAACAGATAACAAAGACTAGAAAACAGTTGAAACTAAGTGCTTAATGGTTTATACTGCAGGTTTTAATCATACTGGGCTACCTGAGCCTCAAGAGAGAAGTCTCAAGCATCTACCAAGGGCTTGTTATGTTAGAGAACACAAATGACTAGAAATCATGGAACAGTATCTTGTGTCTTATTGTCAAAATTTAATTTCTGTAAAAGTTTTATACTTTGAGTAGTCTATTTCACAAAAGGCCAATTATACTTCAAAAACAAAACTGAAACCTATTGAATCTTCATTTTATAGAACCTCAACATAATTTAAAAACTAGAGACTAAATAGTCACCTTTGGAAATCCAAACCAATCACAAACAGCCAAAGAGCTCATCACAGACTCCTGTATCTAAGATAAATAAGCTACTAATAATAAGACTGAATTTAACAAGGAGTCCTAGCAGAACAGCATTAGAATGAATACTGTTAAATGGTGTAACTATTTTTGGATTATGATATGAAGTCAACTGGATATAATCTGAAGTACAACAATTGTTTTCCTGACAACAGACACAAGAACTAGCTCAAGTCCAACAAGCTTATTCATTCAGAAGCAAACTGCACAGAAGTGGCCACTGGTTACAAAACTACTTTAGGTACAGGAGCCACCTTCAAGGCAAGGCATCTCAATCAGCAAATCCTGCCTGATCTTTACACAGGAACAGCTTCATGTTCCTTCACCATCTTTCCAGCAAACAGGCAAGTAAAGCAACGACTCCACTGGGGATGACTCACCAGTCATTTTCAGCCTGGACTGGTTTCAAGCACCACTCCAGGCTGCAGCAGCTCTCAGGGCACAGAGTGCAGTAAGAGGTGGTAACAGTAGCAGCAACTGGGTTTGGAGTTCCTTCCACATTATGTTTGAATATTTCAGGACAATTTATAAACCATGTTTGATGCCAGGGCTTAGCATCATACTCCAGAAGACAAATATGTCCATAACCCAAAGTTTAGTATTTAAAAAAAAAAAAAAAATCACAAAAATAGTCAGTATCTGCCTTGTAGATAACCCAATTTAGTAGGACTGCAATGAATCAGGAGCTAGTACAAACCCAAAGCACCCAGATTATGTTAGCTTTCCTTTATCCTGGAGAGTGACACATGTTCATTTGACAGTAGCACACTCTCTTGCATAGCCATACTCTGAATTTACTGAATTATCCTCATAATTAAACATGTATCTCAAATAATCATCATTTCAAGAAATCAAAACTAGTAACTTGCTACCTAAAATATACAGTCTCTAGACGTGTTCTATTTAACACAGCAGTATCAACTGTATCAACTGCAGTATAACACTACAGATCACTAGTTGAAATCTACATTATAAACAAATTATATTTAAATATGCATGTCTTTCAACATTTAAACATAGAAAAGTTCCCACTATGAATATAGAAATTATTAAAATTATTTTAAGGCAAAGAACTAAACCACTTATTTTCAGTGCATATACAGTCTATAAAACAAAGACATCAAGAAAATTTATAGATCCCTAGCATTATAATTATTCAGCTGCTAAAGTTCGTTACCTTCTTATGAATTTGGTTCATAACAAAAAGTGCTTTTCTTTCCAATTTGTTTCACAATCAGTCATTCTCATCTACTAACTTCAAAAAGTAAAGGCTAACTTTGTTAACAAAGAAAAATATATCTACACGCATTTCCTAATAGAGTGGTTAATATCATCTGCATAGTTTCCACAGCTGATTTTATATACTTCAACAGTTTCTGAGACTTATCATGTGACAGATGTAATTTACTTCAGTGTAAATGTCTAATTAACACATACACACACTCCCTTTTTCCTACATCTGAGGAGGTAAATGTCTGGGATTCCCCAGTGTCCCAGTTTTTCAGAGTAGGTTAGCCTACACATCCAGAGGTCTCAACACAAGTTGATATTCATGCAGCAGAGACAGTTATACTGAGTTGCAGGCTGCATTTCCCTCCGAATTCTTCTGTGCCGTTTCAGAATTTATATTATAGGGAAACTGTTATAGCTACATACACAGTGCTAATCAAACTTAAGATGCAATTAAAACAACCTCAGTAAAGAGAACATTTTTGTTTGGTACACTAGATAAGACTGAGCATTGTTTAGACAAAGAAATCTAATCAAACAAGTCATTCTTCTTTTATAGCTCAAATCAATATTACACATTGGAACAACATCCGTTGGCATAAGTGGATTCACTTAATTGGCCCAAACTGCATAATACCGCTCAGCAAGACAAATCACAATTAGCTCAACCCATAAAATAGGGCTAATGAGTAAATCCTTTGTAAGGTAGCTAAAAAAAAAAAAGCAACCACCTCAAATCTTGGCAGCATCACTGCCAAGAGACAGACAAAACAGAACAAAAAGCTTGTGGCAGTGAACAGTCTTGAGTTAAAAAACAAAAAACCAAACAGATAAAAAAAAGGTTCAAATTCACTGCTTTGCCAAAAACACATCTTTCATCTGACTTAAGTGTCTTTATCAGCTTGACATTAAAATACACACGCCAGTAATACAGTAAGTATGAGCACATAGTGTACAGTATTCATACAGCCTTGAAAGTGATATTTGCAAAGAAATACTGCCACACCATTACAGCATTTAACCCTAAAACAAAATGGAAACATGTCTAAAGCACACAAAAAACAGAACTGTGACAGACATAAATAGCATAACTATCTTATACTTCCCATATTTAATTTTACTCAGCATTCCAGAAACCTAAATAAAAGTTCATGCAAATAAACAGGTCAACCTGCAGAGTCAATAAAAATAGATTTATCTGCAAGCCTATTTTAAACTATTTTAATTTGATAGGCCACAAATAGTTAGGCAAGGACTGTAAAACATTTCTTCACTGGCCTTCAAATGTGTTTTGGTGAAGACTATTTTCACATTCCCCTCCAAGTATACAGTGACCCTCAACACAGCCCATCCATCAGCATCTGCAGGATTAGATCCCTGGTTCATGGACACCAGCTGAGGAAAATAAATTTTAAAAAAATAACACCATTTCCTTTACTTCCCAGTCTTGCTCTTCAAGTCTGCCAACTGGTCAAAAAATGAAGACAGTAAATATCCTCAATAACCAAGGGCCTCAAAAATCCAGTTTTCAACAAAAATTAAAATGAATGGATCCAGGTTGAACTGAACAATTGCTAAAAGATGAGCAACATGAATCAGGAAGACTGCATTTTTAACCAACACTAAGAAAAAGCACATTTCAACACATCAAGATTTTCATACGTTTACATTCTCACCTATAAACATAAATTTATTTTTACAACCTTAAAAAAGGAAAAAGTAAATCTCCATTCTCTCTTCCATGGATGAAAGTCTGGAACCTTGTTTGCTGCAAAAAAAGACACAATTTTACTTGCATCATGAAGAGGAAAGGATTCTCCACTGTACCTAGAGGCCTGATCACCACTACTGTGAAAACCAGACCATGTTAAAGCTGTCAGTGATACTCTCAAACAGTGACCTTGTTTGTGGGACAAGCAAGAAAACGCCTCCTGAGTCTTGAAGACAGTACAGATAAGACCCTAGAAATGAGTTTCAGAATGGCCTTGGCTCCTAAAAACCTTTTCCTATATGCTTATTCTTTGACAGATACCTTCAGTGAAGTACCTTCTAGAATAATGGTGAAAAAGAAGGCTGCTCCATCAGAATTTTATTGCAAGTGCTTATCATGTTGAACTTTGCAACCAGTACACAAATTTGCTATTGAAAACTTGGCAGAATAAAACAGTTAATCTGTATCACAACCTCCAACATGTTTTGCTCAACAGCAATCAGAAACAGTCTTTCTTTGGTAGAATTAACTAAAAAATTAAGTCAATAGTCACCTTGTTCACTAATCTACCTTTGGATGAACTGAAGGATTAACTGGTAGAGCAATCATGAGGGGAAAATCAGAATGTCCCAATCTTTAACTCCAAGCCACTGCATCGGTAGCAAAACACATTAACCACCTTGAAGGAAAAGCATTCCCATTGCCTCCTTCCACTGGTGTTTCCCTTGGTGGGAGAGCTACCAAGTTCCTTAGCTCAAGCAAAAATAGGAGGCAGTAAAGCCACTCAACACAACTTTTGCTGACATCTGCGGTGCTATGAATAAAGTCCAAAAGCTTGCAAATGCACTCATATGTCTGCAGACTATTTTTACTTTGGAATACATTATCTAGAGCAAGTCTCTAGGACAAACAGAAGATTTTTAGTTCAGAGCATATACCAACGATTTGGGAAGACACTTAATAAATGTATTTACCAAAGAAAGAGTCTCCATCTGTTGCAGGAGTTGAGCAATTCATCATATTTATTTAGAGCAGTCCACTATGCTCTGTAGAGATGCTCAAGTTTCATCTTTGGAGTGTATGTGATTTTGCACTTGAAGTGTTTTAGAAAACGAATTAAGTTTTTTGATATGTTAACAAAATAGTGATGCCCTACAGTGTTTTTAGCAGCCTCCCTGCATTTCAAACACATCTGCACCCACATGTCAGCCTTTCCCTAATGGAATCTCAGCTTCTAAGCACATTAGCAAAGCAATAGGACAGATCTTTCTCATGCTGTTTCTTTTTCCTGCCTCTCCCAAAAACGTGCTCACCGAGGAATGCATTCGATGCATGCTTCTTTGTTTTGCTTTCTAAAGGGGTTAAGACATCTAGGAGATGGGAAAACTGGTTAGTTAAGCGTGTCTAGGAAAGAGTATCACATGGTAGGAAGGGCAGTCAACTACAGAATTTCATATAGTAGAGATTTAGTTCTTAATTAAGCTAGCTATTCCAGAAGACACTTGGGATTCAGAAAAAGTAGGTTAAACTCTGCCACAGTACAAAGCAACATATAGTATGCACTGGTAACATGCTCCTATCCAGCATTTTCGACTCTAATTCAGAGTTCCCCTTTCAGATGGATGAACACAGTACACATTCAGATGTCTACAGATAGATGATGGACTGCAAAGTAACTTCCAACATCCAAAGTTCAGGGATTCCTAAAACCTGTTCTAGTGTTGAGAGAATAGCTCACAACAACAGCAAGGTGAATTCACAGCTCCCTGGCATTTCAACTACACAACAGTATTTAACAGGTGAAAAGGGAAATGTGGACATCAACAAAATGCAACATATTCTGGATAAGTAGTTGGAAGACTGACATTTTTTAAAAAATCATAAATGCAAGATGCAGAACTACAGTGAGTTATGCTCTTCACAGTGTGGACAAACTTCAGGCCCAAAATGAACCATACATGGAGACTTACATTAAGTTTTATAATAAGCCTCACTTTAGGCATATACAAAATGCCACTCAAAGGATGATCCCATCCCTAAACTCTCCTCTGCACTCAGCTCCAGCAATTACAGTGCTGCTGAGACAGATCAATGAACAGAACAGACACAGTGGAAGAGTAATCTAAGGGGAGGGGAAATTAACCTTCTGTCAGATCAGCAAGTTAAATCATCTCCCAGCCACACGACCATCAGATACAATTTTCACACAGTTACTACCAACACTGGACAATTCATTCACTGTTGCAGATGCCAGACTTTATGTGCTCCCATCCTTTTCCAGATAATCTGACAAAAATATTTTCAACAATTTTTTTTTGTCCTTACAGTCCCCAGAGTTCTGCCATAACTACAACTCACATTGTAAAAAAAAATTATTTTAGTGTGACTCTAGAGAAATCCTTTATTTTCTTGGGGGTTTTTAGTTTAATGAATATTTTCCCCCACAACATTTCCACCTCCTAGCCTATTTCCTATGATACACACTTTTCCAACTTAAGTTTACTCAAGGATAGTGAGCAGAATCTTAGCCTCCTTTGCATCCTATTAAACCCAGACAGTATTATTTCAGCCCATCAAGCAGATTTAGTCAAAAAGCATTGCATGTATTAAGGAAACAGGTGTTTATATATAAAAAAAGCATTCTTTGCAGGACACTACAAAGTTCTCCCCACCCAAGCACAGATCTTGTTCCAATGAACAGGTTGACAGTAAAGTGCTTCCCCCACCATCTAGTTCCCACCCTTTTATGGCAAGCTATCACTTCTGGGATTCTTTCATGAGGCAAGAATTTCAGAAGTGCTAAGACAAATGCTCCAGATCTTTGCCTTTGAAGATTAAGTAAAAACTAGACAAAATGAGAAGTACCACTATCAGAATAGCCTAATTACAGCATCATAAATACTTGCGGCCTATACATACAAATTCTATTAATACATATTTAGATCTTCAATATAGCATACTTGGTCAGTGCTAAATGTATTTCATATGGTAAAAGAGACAATCACATGCTATACAGGCAACACCTGCACAACACCAAAGGAAAGAAAACCAACTTCTGCAAGGTGACAACTGTTTCCATCTAAGAGGCACAGAGTTTTGCATTCCTCACAACATACAGATAATAGTCACAGGTTTAATAAATTAACCCAATCTTACACAGTTTTATAAGCCATTGGAGTAAACATCTATATAAACAAATTCCTTTTTTCAAAAAGTCTGGAATTTAAAAAAAATCATTCCAGGTTGCACAGAATCTACATAGCGCAGCAACACACACTCTTACAGAATGGTTCCCTCTAAATCCTCTTTCCTGTTACCATTTAGGTTTGGGTTTTTCCCCTCCAACCTGATAAATAAAGTCATATTTCCTGCTGACAGCAAATGATTGGTTTACCTTTAACTCCAGGGGGTTTAACTATCCATCCTTTAAGAAGCTTTGACAGTTTAACCTGCTGAGCTCACAGCACCCAAGGGAGGGTCTTACTTGCAGTTTTACTTCTGCTGCTGCTGACCACTAATACTGACTCCACAGATAATGGATTTCAATAACAACCTCCTACAGGTTAACACTTTGGGTAGTAGCCATGATACTGCTTTAATTAAGCTAATACATGAAGGTTACAGTTTGGTAGAAAGTTGTATTAAATTTGACAGTGCTTACAATAGCAGGAAAAATGCACATGTTCACCTGTCCAGTAACTCTGGGATAAATTTGCCTACTGATATAATTCGGTTGGTTTAACTTTTTTTAAGGTGCACTCAATTTATTAATTCCGTTTCCTCTAAACATGAATATTTCCAGCATAATTGATAATTTCATGACAGATAGGAAATGGATGCCTCTCACCATGCTGAGCACAGAATGTGTCTACCTGGCATATAAATACTCCAGGCATTACAGTTAAAGGGTGCTGTGTTTGGTTTCTTTACTTTACAAGGTTTGGAGCATCCTGATAATGGAAAATACTAGCATTTCTATTTCCTTGAAGCTAAGCTACCAACAATAAATTTCATACTTTGGCAAGCTAGTAATTATGTAAAAACTTAAAGATATTAAAAACACCTAGTTGAAAGTGCTAAATAACTCAGTTACTGAAAACAAGCATTTGGCAAAATATAAAAGTTTGCAGACTGGAGTGTTTAAATACATTTTGAAGGCCAAGCATGTTCACTTACTCTTTTTCAGCACAGCACTGAAAAGCGCACATTCACTTGAAAAACGGAGAGAGGAAAGAGGTTCTCGGTTTAAAACTTTGGTATTAAATTCACCTGCAAAAACACCCATTTGTTGGATTTTTATTTTTTGTTAAAGTACACAATCTGACAGACCCTCTACTCAGTAATAATGAAGCAGCATGGGAGCCTTTTAATATATTTCTTGATTAACTCATTGCCTGTCCAGTTCTCATTCAGACATGTGCTCACATGTCATAATCGTCATAACTCCCATCATCCCTACAGTTAACACACAAGCTCCTTGATTAGTGCACAACTCCCAAACGAGCCATTGCTAATGCTAAATAATTCCCTCCAGCCTCCTGCGACTATACCGCAGGCTCTCCAATTAAATATAATGTCTCTGATGAGCCATATTAATACGGACAAATTCCTGCCAGAGATTCTAGCCCACTCACTTCCACCAAAGAAGCAACTGAAATAAAAAGAAAAAATCTGTGTACATAAAAACTAGCCAAAAGAATAATTTTGCTGTGAGTCTTTAATTACAAAACTTTGCTGTCACAAGTACGTTATTCTTGGAGGTATCCGGGAAATTGGCATATTAATACAAGTTTACTGACAAATGGCAATGAGTAAATTACCATTTTAATAATTGAAAAGCAAGCATGTAAAACAGATAGCTTTTCAATCAGTTAATTACAATTAGCAATATCTAATCACATGTGATAAAATTAACTCAGATCACTTGCTACTGGTAAAGCAATTATATTCAGCCAGTCTTGTGCATTAAGCATTATATGAAATATTGGCATAGCTGTACACACCTACACGAAGTTTTTTCAGGTTATACAAGTATTTCACTAATGATGCATCAATAAAATTTTCAGAACTTGTACCAAGAAACAACCATGCCTGTCAAAAGCCTGTTGCAGTAGCACAGATTATGTAGTGAAGTCCACGTTTTTAAAGATATTTACAGATGTACCAAGCAACAGTAATATCTTTTAATAATATAACAGATCCAGTCGTGGGTCAAATATAGTAATCTCCGCACTTTAAAATGGGTAGAGTAAGTGGAAAACCTAACCTTTTCAGTGTACACTGAAATTCCTTAACATTTAACTCAAAACTGCTGCCATTAGCTGGAAAATGACTATTTGGATTTTACAAAAATCATAAGGAGTTCCCAGTCCTTACAGGAGAGAGTCTAATGTCCTTAACCCTAGTGTTCACCCTCTCACTAGAAGAGGTATCAATGAAGGACATGTAAATAGACTGTTGCAAAAGTATTCCTTTAGTAATTTAAAAATATTGCTTGCAACTGCATAAATTGTAAGATATTCAAATAACCCCCATGAAATTTTGATAAGCTCTTCCCCAAGGTCCTTGCACCTTCATCCTTACACTAATGCATTTCATCTTCATTTACCTGATCATTAGTTTCCAGTTTGTTCAGCTGGAAACCAACACACACTAATTACTTTGACATCACAAAGTCCTATCTGTCTTCACCACCTCCCCAGACAGCAGGGAGAAATTATCAAGGGTAGGCATGATAATATCCTGATAAATGATGATTCACATCACCTCACTGTCAATCATCCAGAAGTGCTCACGCAAGATACCACTCAATCTCATTACTGAATCCTAGGGCTAAGAGTACAATACACACCAGGAGTCATATTTCAAACAGCAGGCCACCTGGATAAGATGCAGTACTCGGAGACTTTCATGAATTTTGTTGGCTTTTTGTTTTAACACAGTAAATGTCAAATATTCATCTATTTTACCATGTGTATATAGGCTGGCAGAAAAGGACATGCTGAAAGCAAGGCAATTCATCTCAAGGGTTCAAGTAAGAAAAAAAAAATATAGGTTCTTTGGAGGGGAGGAAAAGGACAGGTAAATTGCCTTAATTGAAGAAATAAATTAATCAACCTACCTAAAATTTCAAAGTTCAGTTTCACAATTTAAGCATCCTTCCTGCTGAAACAATATAAACATATTCAGAGGTCTGAAAGAAGAAATGCTATCTTTTAAACTCATTGACATATGCAAAGTTCACTTTCCATGACAGAAAGCAGATACAAGATAATGTTCTTGCTTCAATAAATAGCTGATAGGGGCAGGTGGGGGTGATCAGTCAACAAGCAAAATAAGAAACTTAGTAATAGCTGCTTCCTCAGAAAAGATTACTTCTTTCCCTATTTCCAAAAATAGTATCATCCTTCCATCTCTCTCAGTCCAATTACATACATAACTAAAGCAACCTCTAATGGTAAAGGTCAGGGCTTGCTATCTAGCACAGAATCTAAAAGTTGTTCTAGAAAGGGAACTACAAACACCACCATCTTCTAGGTCTGTAATACACTCAATTTTCTTGCCCAAGATCATCATGCAACATCACTAAACTTGCACAATGGCTGATGATAATCTTCAATGTATGGTGCACCATACATAATGCAACAGATGAAGGAAAAAAGAAGAACAAAACTGAAAGAATATGGGAGAAATAGGAGGAAATTCCACAACCATGCTTACTTGTGCTAGGTATTGTCAGGGATAAGAAAAACCAGTCAAAACTAAGGATCAAAAATTGAGAACACTACAGAAAAAAACATAGTAGACAGCAAAAGAACAAAAAAAGGACAAAGACACACATTCCACCATCCCACAGTATTCTTGCTGAAGACACTTTAACCACTCTACACAATCCAGAGCAGCAGGGCGCTCTCTTGCAGGTGTGGATGGTACTGCTGCTACAGGCACACTGGCTCTGCATCCAGCGACAGCCTGCCCACACCACTGCGGTGAACTTGGCAGGAACCCTCACACACTTCCTTGCACCTCCGCTGCCCCAGACTGTTTGAAATACGATCACGGGCTCACAATGAAACCCTTGTCCCATTTCAAAGTACTCTCCCCGGTGGGGCTACACAGGACAGGCAGCAACTTACAGGCTCCTGTTCAGATAATGTTAACATAACATTTTTCAAGGAGAAACTCAGAGGTTTCTCCTTCAAATGGTCTAAGTGTTCTAAAATATATGTAAATGCAAATATAGCAGAACAGCAAAGCTCCATAAAAACCCTGAATGAAGTCATTTAGGGCAGATGCAGTACATACCCAACACACACTATTCAGAGTCTACTTTTCAAAGCAAGTGTGGATCACTACCGAAGTTCAAAACCCAAAAGCTCTTCATCAACTTGATTTCAAAATACTCTCCCTAAAAAAAAAAAAAAAAAAAAAAAAAACAACAAAAAAAAAACAACTAGTTTCTAGTCCACATATGAACACAGACTTCTTGCTTTCAAATCTATGACCCAGACCCCTCTACCAATCATGCTAAGTACAACAGATTTTACAATTTGTCCAAGAAATGTTAACCATCATATGCCTGGACGAAGGAATTCAAAGCATTTTCCCCTAAAGAACCGGAGACCCTGAAAATAAAACATAGCCTCTTCACTCTAGCACACAAAGCAAGGCAAAATTATGAGCAAAACCAGAACCTTTTTCCACTGAACGTAACCTCTCCTTTCTATCTTTAGAGATGGGCTGCAAACAAACATAAGAGCAACAAATTTGAAAGTATCACTCCAAACAAGCTTAGAAGTAAAAAAATTTTTTAAATGTCATTATCTTATGACATTCATACAAAAATGTGTTAAATTTTCATCTTAAAAAAAAAAAAAAAAAACAGCTACCTTCATCCCAGACTTACACCACACCTCTGGTTTCTTAAAGAACATGTGATCCATTTGTGCTGTGAGAAGGCTACTGTTGGCTTAACTACTTGAAGGCATACAACAGAAATTTCTTCTGCAGAAAGAATATTGGTGCAGAGAATACACAGGCATGCATGCCGGCAAAATGAATTGACCAAAGTTAATTTCTTATCAGTAATCACAGAAATCTGAGGTCAGGAAATTGTAGTAATAAATGTAAGTTTTAGTTCAGATGATAGGCTACTTTATGTTAGAGCTTTAAAAAAAAAAAACTTAACACAGCAGTGTCACTTCTTGAATCTCAGCATCCTAATTAAAAAAATTATCTTTGAGAACTAATTGACAGAAAACACCCATTATAGTTTTGGTTAAATTGGAAAGTTTTCTGCACAAAAAAACCCAAAAAAACTGGCACTGAAGCAAACTTTATTATCAGATGAATGCTGAGTTAGACACATTAAGACATTAAAAAACCCTATACCTTTCTCTTAAGTTTCTGAAGTTAACTTGCAGCAGAGTTACAGTACGTCCTCTAAAGGAAAAAAGAAAAGAGTAAATGGGAACCTGCTGTCAACAAGTGTCAGTACTGCAGAGTTCACAGTCTAAGTTTATCTGCCAATTTTGAGTTCCACAGATACTGAACAAGAAGCACATGACAAAACTTCAGGCTCAGTCAATCCATATTCAAGAATGATACTAAAAACTCTTCAAAACATTCGACAAGCAGAAATCTAATACAAATTACACTTTAACTATCACAAGAAAAACAAAAATTACATTTGCTATTCAAATTCAGGTTATTATCAAAAAACCTATCAATCATACGTCTAAAATCTCTCCCACATTAGTCATAACTTTGTATGCTCAGAGAACAGTAATCTATTTAAAGTACCTTAGACCCTCTACATACCCTTATCAAGTAAAAGCTAGCACCTAAAAAACTAAAATAATACAAAATCCAATAGCAAAATCCTTATTAGCACTAGTCCTGTAAAAAATAAAGCCTTGAATTCATTGTTTAATTACTGAAGAGAGAATCACCAATTCCTGAATTTATCAAGTTTTACAACCAACACAAAAAAATGGCTTAAACTAAAAGTACAAGAGATGTAACAGTTCTACAGTTCTCAAAAATTTTGCTACACTTAACGAGGTAAATGATACAAGCAAACACAAATAGCTTAGTCTACCTAAAATTTAGGAGCAAGCAAAGCAGGATCTTGTTGAAAGCATAAGAGAAAAACAAAAGAACAGCAACGGGTTTTCAAAGCCCCGCAGCCACTCACTGTGGCAGGCAGTGAGGCTGCCCAAGCTCGACCATTCTACATTTCATTCTTTTACAAAAAGAAAAGTTTACAGAACGCAAGGTCTGATTTTTTCAAGCAACAGCGCTCAAAGGCAGCCCCTCAACCACAGTCCCTTCCCTCCCACATACACAAGGTTTCCAGCTGGTAAATGCATACAAGCAAGCAGTACTAAGTCATCCACACTCACTTGTGCTGGGGATCCTTTCTCACAGCACAAATGAGCTACCTAGGAGTGCCAACAGGGAGGCCAAGCCAGGCAGGCTTCCAGCACCAAGCCTTCATTGCACCACACAGCAGACTTGCCAAAGCCCTAATGCTACAAAAGTGCCACAGTACCTAAAACTTGTCAACACAGCTTTTTCTCTTTTTGCTCCCTACCTGTTGGGGTTTTTTTAACTTTTTTTTTGTTAGTCTCCAACACATTACAAAGTAGAGCTTCTCACCTCCACAGAGCACAAACATTAGTTCAGGCAATACAACCACCTCTGTTATATTCAGCAAAGGCCTTCATATGCTCTATACATTTGAACTCTGACCAAGTTCCTCTGCTTGGAGAAGACTACACTGAGTATAAACAAGCTCTACTGAGCCATTTTGACATCCAAAACAGCTTTTCATGACATCCTGGCAAGCAAATCCTTGGCTTGGGAGAAAAATACTTCACTTCCAAAGCCCATGGTTGCAATTTGGCTGTTTCTCTTACTCCTTTTTGGAAACCTAAACCTCACCCTTGCATACTAGTCCCAGGCTCCACATCCCTGATTACTTTTTCCCTCTTTGTAAGAGGTCCAGCACAGCACCCCCTGTAGTTAACTCAATCATTTGTGTCAAGAAATCATTCTCCACACATTCAAGAAGACCCCTCAATTGTTTTCACTGTCCCACATGTGTACCAGTGTCTTGGAATGATGATATTTCCTCGTTTTCTAGAGCTGACTTTATCTGCTTCTTACTCACGATCAGGTCTATAGCATCCAACACCACCTGGCCTAGTGGCAGGAGTCACAGCCTCCCCTGAAGTTCTCTATCCTATATTTACTCAAGCAAATCTGTCTCACACAAATCAGCTGGCTCTTCAGCTTCTCTGCAAAGAAGTCAGTCTGTTTGTCCTTCCTGATCCTGCAAGTCACCTCATCTCCTCCCTGAAGCTCCTTCCCCTACAACTCAGTGGCTGGACTAGAGCACAGCTCACATTTATAAGGGCCCCTAGCTCCTACTTTCAGTCTCAGAGAGAAGACCAGACAATTGCTAGAGTCCAAGATATGAAAGACATAGCCCTACTCCTTGCACAAACTTTTTAATACCAACTTATGGCTGCTGGAGAGATTTATGATTAACACATGTTCAGTTACTCAAAGATGCCTTTCTTCTACTCTTACAACATGGTACAATAAGGAATTAATGAGGGCTGGAGAAAACTTTTGCAGGAAGTATCATAAGAAACCAAACTCCAATACTTGACTAATGTTACTCTCAAAGCATCCTTTAGAAATATAGTACTGATACCATTCAAGAACAGACAAATATCTATTAAAAAGTTTTAAGAAAAAAAATCACATTGTACAAACAACTGCTAAGCTCCCCTAGCTTCTCGCCAAATGTATAGAATACCAGTTTGATGCAGGGCCCCCATCCAAACAAAATTACAAGAGCTCAAGCTACAAGATAGACTTCCTGAACAGGGATGCTCCTTTGCTACAGAAAGCAGACAAGGGAGATGATACACTGTCACAAATTTGTCAACAGTTAAATCCACATTAAAAACACTTTCAGAACTGTCAGCAGCCTACTTTACAAGGCCAGTAACATTACAGTTAACAGGTGAGCTGACACTAAACACCAGCTACAAAGGGACTGTGAGAATCCATGCAATGTTATATACCCAATTAAAGTCCAAGAATGAAACTTGAAGCATTGCCCAACTAGCACAGCAAGACAGAGGCAAAAACCAGGAGGTGCTGTATCTAAACAGAATACATGCATTTCTAGAAATCCAAGTCACCACTCAGTACACCTATTAGCTTGCACCAACTAGTCAAACACTGATTAACATTCCTCTGGTATAATAAACAAGATGCGTGAAGGGTTTGGGGGGGTTGGTATGAAACTGCTATCAAGGATGCTAGTTGCTGCCTACAGACAATTCAGCAGTAATAAGAAAAACAGTATCTCGTATTTATCCTTTATATAGTGTTTCCTTGTTGAATGTAAACAAGTGACACATACTTTTTGTGAGCAAGGTAAAAGAATACAACCTGAAAACAACACCCATAAAAGGACATAAGCAGCTATACCTTAGACCTCACAAACTGTGTCTTCATTTCCTGTCTCCCATCTTGAGGTTTTCAACCTTTCAGACACCTAATAAGCAATTCAGTTTCTTGTTTAACACTCCTCCCCAGAAAAATGGCACCAGGATCTCATCTGTGGAATCCCAGATTCCACAACTGCCTGGCAGCTGTTTGTTGAGCAATACAGCTAACAATCAAGGAAAGCATCCTGTTTTAAATACAACACTTCTTACCAGGATCTTCTAAGCTAGCTCTGCTCACCAATCCAGCTCCTCATATAGCGTGAACGTGTATCTCTGATATGCATTTCCTTCCCTGGTCCCTCTTCTCCACATCCTCCATTATTAGGATGTGTGATGGCATTAATTCAAGACACTAAATCTACACTGCCTTTCAAAAGGTTAACCAGGTATTCATTCTCCTTGTCCCCAACCATGTGTCCTGATACCATCAGCTCTAGCACTCAACCTACACAGAGAGCCACATCAGCTTGTTGATCCACAATTCTTTCTTTTCTTTGCCCAACTCTTCTCATATAGATAAGCAGCCTGGATCCATTTAACAAAAGACTGCACATGTAGAAGGTACGAAAAAGATAGAAAGGAAGAGAACTACTTTTAGTAGACAGCAGAGTTTTACATTAGTTGTAAAAGCAATTTTCTAAGTACTTGTGAACATTATTCATAGAAAACCTGCCTTAGGCCCCTCTCTGTTTAGAGCTCATCCAAATACTACAAAGAAATTCAGCCCGGGGCCTGTTCACCAGAATTTACACCCATACAGACAAGAAATTAGAGACAGTATTACCAAAAAGTATTGTTCATTAATAGTGCTTGGAAACAGATCATCCTTGATTAACCACAACCACAGCTGATAACAAATAGTACAACTGGGACAATATGAACCATAGGAGCAATAAATCTGCACAATGAAGTAGTTGCTGCTAAGGACATGTGTGAAGGATAAAGTCAGGAAAAAGACAGGACACTCTCAAAGCCTCTGAAGAGGAATCCAAAAGGACTTTATGTTCTGTATCCAAGGAGGTGAGGCAGCAGGAAACTGTGCTGCTGCAACTCTTCTCTTACACAGGGAGATGGTAAAACTATATTGTTTTGGTCACACTGACAATGTTCAATTGCATTAAAATCACTACATACAGCACTTTCCACCACCTCTGGAAAGGTCTAGAGATCAGCACAAAGCAAACAGGCTATAATAGACGTACTCTGACCTGTTTTCTTTAATAAGGACAGTAAGTCTGAGCCAGAATTATGGCAGCAGGAGACATTGATCTACAAATGCTGATGGCAGTGCCCTCAGCACACACCTATGGCTTCAGAGGAAGGAACTGCCTACTCTCTGCCACTGCTGACCAAGAGAAGCAAATCTCTAGAGCAAGTGAAGCCTAATGACTTCAGCCCTGCTCAGCCTAAAGCTTAAGACCTGACCACTGAGATGCCTGCACATGTCTCCAAACCCCATAGCTCTGGGTACAGCATCAGAGCCCTGCCCTTGTGCAACGAAGGCAACAAAAGTCATCTGACTCACCTACCCCAACTCAGTTTGTTTCTACACATGGCTACAGCATCTGTCACATATTCCAATGAAATATTTTAATATAAAAGGAATCAGTAGAAAAAGGTTTTAACTAACTTGATCAGTAAGGTGTCTGGTGTGTTCCAAGCATAGAAACAACCCAGCACAAGATCAGAGAAGAGCAGAGCACTACAAGGGCAGTCGCAAGCAATTAGAGTGACTTCAGTACACATCAGTATTTAAGTTCAAACCAGGACTCTTTTTTTTTTTAAGATAATCTCTCAGTCATCCCCATTTAAAACACATTTGTCTCTAACACTCAGCTGTCTCAAAGCACATGAACCAGATACCTGCCAGGCACAGCAAACCACCACAAGCAGACACCAAGCCCTCAGCACCAGACTAGAGGGCACACAGGGATACTGAAAGGCAGAAAGGAAGAACACCATGTCTTCAACACGAAGCATTTCACTCCACAAACACACTCCTGCTACTCCCCACTACCTAGTGATGTAGGTGATCATAGCACCACAGAACCACCTTGATTCCCAACAGCATTGAAGGCCTGTACCTTTAAGCTGCAATTAACTTTGCTGATTGGACTCCCACATTTTCCTCTCCCAAGGGTAGTTCAGTACCTCTGACAACAGCCACTTTCCCTAAACGAGCTTTGTGACAGGAAATTATTTTTAATCCATGCATTGATCCTGCAAATAAATCAGCTGGGTAATTAAATCACCATCCCCACAAAAGGTCAAAAGATCTGGTATCAATTCCTTCTTTAAAATACATACTTTCCACCTCCAAGGCAGTGTACTCAGTATGGCTGCAGTGTGATGCTTAAAGCATTCTAAACTACATCCTTCCTCTGCTTCTCAGTGGTAGAGTTTCAGCAAGAATCCAACAAAAGTGACATTTCAGCTTAACTATCAAACAATGCAACAGGAGTCTGACTTGTTCCAGATGTCATATATGCATTTCACATCATCTTATCACTGATTAAAACTCACTAAAGGGCTGAAACTTTAGGATTCTAGAGCTCTGATGAGCCCCTCCAACTTTTAAAAGGGCAGATCAAGCTTGCATTTTTCATTATAGCAAATGAAAAATTAATTACTTCCTCCAGCAACCCACTCAGTTTCAAACCAATCATAAACTTAAAAAAAAAGCAAATTACTTGGCAAGCAAGCTACAGTTCTGAACAAAAGCACACTCCTTCCACAGAGGTATTCTCCTTCATGGGATTACCACCACCTGCATTTCTCACGTTTTACAAAATTGTCCAGGAGCTCACTCAAAGCATGGGGACAGGACAGTAACATCATCTCCATCCCCTCTCGTGAAGAGATGAGCAACATGCTGACTTGCTTTTGAAACAAAAGGCAAATGCATTGAAGGAAGAGCAGAAGAGCAACACAAACCTGACCCTAACATTTCCTCAGCATGATCTGGCCCACTCCTGTTCCACACGCTTTGCAAACACCACCACTCAGGAAGAGTAAATTTCTCTGGACAGTACATGGAGGCAGAGTCCACTCTATACACTCTGGACAACAGCCCAGGAATGACATATTTCAAAAAGGCATTAAAATATTAGTTCATTTTAATATAGGTATTCAAAACAGATCTCTCCAAGTTTTCTGAGTACAAATCCCTGAAATGCCATTGGGAGACAATGAGCTGTCAAAATGACTGAATTTCTAGTTTTGTAGTATATGATGGAAGAAAGCTTTACACATTTTAAAAGACAACAGCAAAAAAAAAACAAAGTAAATGAGAGGTTGGACAAATGTAAATACCTCTAAGTTAGTTACAAGTAAATAAAACTCTTCAGTTTTAGATAAATTTCTGCTTTTCAAACTAATTTTTTTAGATTAAGATTTAAATGCCAAATTGTCCTCCAATAATTATTTTTGCCAGCTAGAGTTCGTAAGAACAAAAGAACCTGACAGCATCCCATTAAGCTATAGAGAAGCCTTCACCAAAATTCTAAGTTTTTATTGTTTCAGAAAAAAAATCATCTTACTAAAATTCATTCAGCTCAATAAAGATATGGTATAGAAACTTATAAACCTAATCAACTTTGCAGTTTCCCTAAACCAGATTTCTTCCCCATCCTCCTTCTGAAGGAGACTGTCTCAGACTCCAAGCTTAAAAAGTTAGGAAAGGAATAGAGATCTTCCATTTCTAGTTAATTTATTTTTTCAATTTTCTGTCACCTAAAAGACTACAATTTCTGGAGAACAGCTCAATTCTGTGCAATTACTTTTATATCAATAAAAGCATTTGCATTATTTTTCATTTTACATTATGTGGCAGAACAAGATTTAGAACAGGCAATTTAATACAATAACACCTGAAGTGTTATGTGACTGACAGGAAAGAAGTATAACTCACTGCCCACTAATCTGTTAAGTTTTAACAGTTTACATTACTTTCCCATGGGATTTTTTCCATCATTTATAGTTCATTGCTTCATATGGCTATAGAATCCCTGCTGTGTTAAAAAATGCCAAGTAAAATTATATCTCATTCACTGCTTTATGCTATATCTTCTTTTGTTCAGATCCAATTAGTGAAAGCTTGTTCTTCATTTATCATACTTTTAGCAGATTAGGTTAGGCATTACAATAGTTCTCTAGCTTTCCTTGACAATGTTTGCACCATCAGTGTTACATTTATGGTTGAGGAGGCTCTTTCATCTTAACCCTCTATTCCAATCAGTTCAGGGGGAAAAGTACACACGACTACTCTTGTTCAGACAAAACTTCTTTCCTTGTTTTCTCATATCAAAAATAATTCCACCAGATGTTTTAATTAAAAAAGAAAATCTGAATTTTACTGGTCCTTCCTCACTTTACCTATTCAAGTGTAAAGAATCAGTGTTGTGAAAGTTGAAACTGAAGTTAAAAAAACCAACAAAACTCAGCATTTTAAACAGTATACAACTTTTCTCTGCTTTCCCCAAAATAACAAGATGCAATCAAAGAGTATTAGCCACTATTTTCAAGAACCTGAAAGCATCCATTATGACCTATTTTATTCAGTAATACATAAGCATCTGTAATGCTCTATGGGGTCTCAGCAGCCATTTTGTCAGGCTGATTTTCCCACCAGTTTGTACACCCTCGCACCTCCACAAAACTAAATGCAATTCAATCCCATTTAATATCATTTCCAGCTATCTGTATATCTGCATTAATAGAGAAGCATCCAAAAGTCTCTGAAGTCACCCATCTCCTTTTAAGTTTTGTTAATGTTCTCTTCCCTATCACCACCACAATTTTTACCTATAAAAATCTTCCAGATCTTTGGTCATTTTTTTAAATTAATAGCACAAACCAGCAAATTTTGTTCTTTGTATTTTCCCTCTTCAGGTAAGCTTTATTTGGTTCTCATCAGATTGTTCCATTTTTGTCACATTCCCAGGTTATAATAGTCCTAACTGCTGCTGCATCCTCATAACAGCAAAGAGTAAATTGCTTGAAATGAAAATTCCTTTGTGCTCTATAATACAGTCTTGTTACTAGTTTTATCTATTAATTGTAAGTATGTCCAGATTGATATTGCTCTAACAGCACTCAAGACATTTGCCATAGCACTCCACAGAAACTAAGTGTGAAGAACAAGTAAAAGCTGTTTCATGGAAAATTTATACACATTCTGTCAATTCCCACCACCTCTATTCAGCACTGTAAATTCTAAAAAGATTTCAGTAATATGAAAATTTAAAAAAAAAGTTGAATACTCAACCCAAATGAAATATAAAATAAAGCTCTAGAACAATAAAATTCACTTGCAAGTCTTACAGTACTTTTATTCAAAGACCATTATTTTAAGACTGTGTAAAATTCCTATACAAATACTAGTGAATATGCCTGCTTGAATAATTTATGAATATCACTAGATAAGGAATAAATTAGAAGCTCTCCCTGAAAAGCCTGAATGGCTAAACACCTTGTGATACCTGTTTTCTTTCTTGCCTTAAATATTTAGAGAGCACGCTGAAGGACCTTCGTTTCTGTTCTATTTCAGCTGTGTTTTCAAACAGTATGACAAAACCAGAGAAATGCAACAGACCAACTGAATTGCCTTCCTTTTACAGTTATATTGGTTACAACCAATTCATTTTAAGAATATCAGACTACCTGTTTTTCAGTAAGTAGCTATATAGATGACAGGTTATGTAATAAGGAGCTCTTACTAAATCTCAAAGGTTACTCCAAGTTCTAAACAGAATATTTATCTATGGTAGTTAGTGCTACTTCTAAACATGTTAATAAAAAATATTTTTGTAAGATATCACTATCTACTCTGGTCACTTACAACCAGGTCATACTATTTTTAGTAAAGACAAACAGTGTTGGGATGGGTAAATAGTTCAACCACATGCCTTGACATTTATTTCTGTCTTTGGCTCAATGGCCATCATCATCAGGGTAGCTGCCTATCACACTCATTGCTTGCACAATACAAGTTGTAAAGGAGTGAGATATCCTGTCTGCACAAAATTAAAAGAATATTAACAATTCTCTTGCAGCATCCCATCACTAAGGAAACACACTTCTCCTAGCTCCTTAAGGACAGAGGTTCCTTTGGCAGGCTGCATCAGCTTCTGAGTACGACTTCAGAGCATTTGAGATTTTGCTATGACTGGTATAACTAAGGATGCTGTTGATGAAACATTGAACAAAATTACAGACAACTATTGTTGCGTACTCTATGGTAAGTAACAAGAGTCAAAGAATTTGGCCTGTGGACTCATCTATCAAGATTCATCCAAAATGGCAATCACACAGATCACTGCAATGGGCCAAGTCATTCCTACACATTAAAACAATCATTAAACATTATAAAAAATAAAACAATCCCAATTATTAAAACACATAACTAAACTAAACTATTAACTAAACTATTTCCCAGTGCAAGCACACAAGGTAGTGACTGAAAGCATAAACAACATGTGTAATTAGACCCAAAAAACTAGCTTAGACTTCATACCACTACCTTAAGTAGATAGAATAGTTTCTCAAGTAGCCTTCCTCTTGTTTTCCTTTAAATACCTGGAGCTTCTTCAACACACACAAGTAACACTTAACTTCATACAGCTAAGTTTGGTCATTCTTAAGGTAAGGCTCCAAAGAGCTAAGCAGACACTACATCACTCTTACAGCATTTGTTAGAGCCTCATCTCTTGCCCATAAACTCAAAATGTCAGCATCCCCTCTAATACACTTAATGTTATCTTTATGAACTGCCATGAATATATTAATGCATTTCTGAGATACCAGCTTAGATTTTCTTTCCCTTGGGAACTATTACAAATTAAACACTATTTGTATTTTAAAGCTAAGACTGCACTGTAGATCAAAGCAGCATAGACATATTTTCAATTTCCTTTTTGTAATGCACTATTTGTGCACCCTTCCCCCTAAGGTCACGAGTCGTACTTTTTCATGCCGTTCTTATTCTCTCATTATGTTCTTCAATCTTGGTTTTTACTTACTTCTTTTAGATTTTTTCACAGTCTCCAGTTCATAGCAGAATCCACACAATAAACAGACACACTGGAGAGAAGACCAATTCATTTTCTCAAGTCTATTATGAAAGAACATGTGGGGTTTTTTAAACAGCTTTTTAAGTCTATTTTCAGGATGAATTCATGCCAGTGAACAAGGCTATGCAGTGCTGCTAAACAGTGAATCCATTTATCCTAACAGCAGATACTATATACATAAGATGGAATTCAAGTACCCATCAGCAGGCTTCAGTTTTACTAGAAGAATCATAGATCATACAGAGTAGTTTGTATTCATATTCACACAACCCTTGGCTTCCAAAAGAACTAAAATTTATCATGATGTCTGACATCCACCCATTAAGAATTCATTTCACAGCCCATTGAGCACCCACAAGTTACTACATTACCCGTTATGGTTACCAGTTAAAATCCAGACCAAGCGTACTTTCCATTCACCTCAAAGAAAGAAATACTTGGCATAAAAATCCAGCAGAAGAGCATTTCAGAAAGTCCCATTTTCAATCCCTTGCTCAATCTACAGCCTACTTGTATGAGCTGAGCTGGTCATGTAGTAATAGAATCACAACGGGACTCAGACAAAAGCTGTGTCGAAGTTTAAAACTCCCAAGAGTTCTCACCTTCCATTTAACTCTGAAAATAACAAAGTTCTAACTATTTTCAGATTTTATCAACTGTCTGTTTTTCTAATGTTGAGTAACTCGCCACCTATAGTCATAAGTCAAGTCCCATCCTGCATAAAATACACTTTCTTTTTTCTGGTAGCTTCTCTAAGTGACTTCTTATTAAATAATAATACAGGGGTTTAACTCCCTCCCTGATTTCAAGAAACTTTCCTGGGACATGAGGGTACCGCCAGTAATTTCTCCTGTAGCAGTTCTTGCAGGCAAGGAATAATACAGTGCTCTCTCTAGTCAACAAGAATATGCAAGTATGACTGCAGTTACTGGTACACCACCCAAGAAATTATCCTGCTAAAACCTCATCTATCACTTGAATTAAGCAATACTCACAGCATTGGCGTCGACATCACTGTGTATGGCAACTGTTTTAATCCCCATCTTCTTACATGTTTTGATGACCTACCACATAAGAAGTGACAATTATTATTTAAATATCAATAGTTTTAGAATTAAATATAAAAAAATTAAAATATTACATACTTACTCGGCATGCAATCTCTCCTCTGTTGGCAATAAGTAGTTTTTCAAAAGTCTAAAGGGAAAAGAACAATAAGAATCTTGAGAGACAAACAGAATTTAAGTTGTTCTCCCTCCAGAAACATGCATTCTTTTCTACTCCACTTCCACTAAAACCATGGTTTATCCATGGGTTCATAATTTTGAGATCACCTACTTTTAAAAAGAGTTCTCCTGATTTAAATGATGCTATAACAGTATGCTATACTAGATCTACCTAGCACACACAGAGGCTCAGAAGAAAAAGGCTTTGACTATTCACACCAGCATTCCTTGAATCTCCTTGCCAATTAGAAACCTAGAGCAGCTCTAGAAGTCAGTCAAGCCCAGGGAAGAGGTGCAGTAGGTTTTGTTGCCTGGAAGCAGCACAGGTACATGCTGGCAAGTATACAGGAACAATGCCAGCAGATACAGTGGTCACTGTCCCTAACCAGTATAGATGACCTGGAATACAATACTCATCAATTATGGGAGCCTTTTAAAAGACATTCCAGTCATAAGGAAGAGAGGCTCCAGTATACCTAGGTCATGGAGGATAAGAGACCAACAGTTTGACCGTGAGCAGGCATACCTGCGGAGCTGTACCAGCCTTGCCCCTTCTCCTATCTCAGCCTCACCTGAGGAACCTGGAAAAATTCTGAATGGCTGTTAAGACATCATTACACACTCAATACTAAGCAGCATCCACAATGCAACAGAAGTGCAAATCAAACTTACTACTGCCCTGAAATTCACTGTCACCTTTCACACTGGAATGCATTAATTCTGCAAATGTACCTTCAACACTTCTGTATCATGCCTGTAAGAAGACAACAACAAGCTGTTGGAAGTCAATAAGCCTTACACTCTTTCCCATTCAGAAAAGAATGCTGGAGCAGCACAGTTGCTCAGCATACAAATCTTATAAAAGGGGAGTGAGGATTATTGCTGTCATGGGCCTTGCTACTAAACACACAGGTGCACTTTGGAACTGCACCTGCTCAGTTATAAATACAGACTGCCACTGAAAGGGACCATCCTGGGTGACACACTCACCTCACTGCTTTGCACACCCCAGACCACAGGGATGCAGCTCCAGGACACATCACAAGTTTAATACAGTAATTGAACAGTCCAACTCTGCCTCCCACACTACAAACGAAAGACATAGGATAGGGAACCAGCAGGACTCTCTCCTACAGGGGCAGTCTGCAGTCATACCATATCAGGTTTATCAAACAATACCCAAAGACATTTGACAGCTATTCTTCCTCAACTACACCAAACAGCTTGTTTTCATATGGACTAGGGGAAGAGAAGGTATTTCCACCACAACAACTAAATAGTTTACTAGTCTTCACAGTCATTAGCCAATTTGAGGAGGGGAACATGGGTGCCAGAGGAGAGGAACACTGCAAAACCCCAACAGGAGCCACTATTTACAGACTATAACATATTATTTGCTCTACACTCCAGAGAAACTCAAGGTGCCTTTGACCAAACTTACTTTTTCCAAGTCAGGGCTGAGCTGACATCACACAACCAGTTTAAAAATACTACCATGTGATAGCACCATATGGAAATTAAGTGATAAGAAACCCCTCCAGGTGAGAGCTGCAGCAAGCTTGTACAGTAAATTCAGCCAGATCTGCTGAGTACCACTGCCCAGTACACAGGCACACCTGACTCAGACAGATCTTAAACATCCTTAAAGAAGCTCAATTATCAGAGGTACAAATACTTTAAGAATACCACAGGAGCTAGCAATTTTTTTGAAGTTTTTTTTAGCTAGGGATCTGCTCTAAAAAGGTTATCAACAAAATCATACAAACTGTTCCTGAATCTAAAATTCAGCCTTCTAGGTACCTAAAGATTTTTAGGCATACAGACTTGAGGGGGAATTAAAAAAATACTCCCAAACACCTAGTACCGAAAAGTGTCATGACCCAAGTTCACCATCAACCTAGTTGTTGGTACATAAAAGCTGTTTTATTTATCAGCTGTGGTTACAGTGCAAGACAAGACTTTCAATATCAAGATTATAAGAGTATTTGACATTGATTTTAATTTTTCAATTCTAGTCTCTGTCTAAAAACACAGAGATTAGACTCAAGTCCAGCACAAAAAAAATTAAATCACATACTGCTTTGGAGTAACATTTTTTAATATCCTTTCCACGAATTAGGCTGAAAAGGTGTCACACAAAAGTCCTGTTATTACAAAGACAGTTTAAGCTGTTTTCTGGTTTGTTTTGTTCACTGCCCCTTTCACTGTCTGTAGTAGTCACTGGTTGAAATGACACAGCTCCTAGCTGAGAGAAACCAAATACCCAGCTATATGGTCTAAATATAATTATGCATTTAGAAAAGCAAGGAGACCTTAATTAAGCAAGAACCTTAAGAAAAAGAAATCTTCTGAAAAAAGACTGTAAAGCCACAGTTCTAGGTACACACTGGTTTTCCCCATTTCCTATTATTGTTGTTTCGCTTCTAGTTAATTGCTTCTGCACTGGTATATAAGGACAAGCCTCTCAGTCCTAAATTGTTGGCATCCTTGCCCTTGAATATTAGTGTACCTTCAGTCCCATTATTTTTCCAAGTGTTACTTCAGAGGCCATTCCAAGACAATCTTCCACGAGGAAAGTTTTTCTTGGCTCATAACTGTACATTGAGATTGCTACTGCACAAGCCCTAAGATGAGGATTTGCTATTCTCTGCAGGCCTTAAAGGCCGATCTTTTTCCAAGGTCTGAAGTTCTCACCCCCATGCCAGATCATCCAACAATCATGCTGCCAGTGTTACATAGTTTTGTTACCACAAACAGCTTTTGGCTAGTCTAGCTCCCGGAGGTTTTAACAGGCCCATTACCACCCACACCCAGAGAAACATTAACAGTTGTTTCATAATTATAACATGTTCAGGACAGTATGTAACTTTCCCAAGCTCACAATCACTTATTAAGCCTTTTGGTATACACTCAAAGTAGTATCCAATCTTGCTTGACACATATCCTGTAAAAGCAACTTCCTTTTTTGCTTAGAAAGAAAAACACGCTATTAAACCAGTGATGGGTTACACCAAGAGAACTACCATTGCTAGCAGCAGAACAAAGAAGAGGGCAGCTTAAAAATCCAAACATATAGTAAGATGCAAAAAAGAAACCTGCACCATACTACTTACCTTTTCATTTGGATCATACACAGACGAATAGAGTTTATGTGAAGTTATAAGGCACCATCTTGAACACAGTGTTTCCCACTACAGAAGAAACAGGGAGTTAAGCCTGTTACAGTATGCCATTAAATTAAAAACATTTCATACATTGACACCTTGAGGAAACTTCGATAGCCTTTCATTCCCTCACCAAATGGATTAAAGCTCATAGACAAACACCCTTTTCCAAGCAAACGCCAAATAACAGTAACCAGAAACTATTCAGAAGCTCTAGATATGAGGTCATTAGCTTAAGCATACATTTTTTTGTAACCAACTCTCTACTATACCGTCTTTCCTTCTTGTTCCAAGAAATACCTACAAGAAATTCTCAAAAGTGCATGCATATGTCTGTACACAGTGGGGATGGGAAGAGGCCTTCACTGTTAGGGAACTGTTGAGCATACAGCAGGAAGCAGACTGGGCTCATACAGAGGCGAGAAATAGAACAGACTTTAGATGCTAGCTAAGCTCTCAGACTCCCTATCACAGGCTCCTGACAGCAGTCTAAAGAAAAAAAGTCTTTTTCACTTAGAATTCTGCTCTGCATCAACTTCTACAGACATTTCCTATAATTTAACATTTTTGCACAAGACAAGAAAAAGCAGTACACATACACTATTTCAAAGAAAATGCAATAGATGATATCACAGATTTGTAAGTGAATCAAAAAGGAGATTCAGATAGGTATTACTTAAGCAAGTCATTTCACAACATAATGACAGTCAGCCATAAAAAATAATACAGATAATAAAATATAAAAATAATCATACAGAAAAAAATAATATCACCCCAAAGATGTACCAATACATACAGCTCTGCCAAAGTCACACTTCATGACCCTCTTGGAATAAAAAAAAAACACTATAAAAAGCCTTAATAATAGATATTGTCTAGTAGGAAACATGAAACAGCAGTGATGGGAACTACCAGAACTCAGAATCTGTCAATTCTGTCTTAAAGAACTATTTTCAAAAGTTTTAGAAATCTGAGGAAGTAGTAGAAAGTAAAGGCTGTCCTGTGAAAAGACTGGGGAAAAAAGACACAAATATGGACTACGTAAGAAAAAAAGATCAAACAATAAAGACGCATATGTTCACATAAAGAGCTTAGAAAATTTAGTTGCTCCTTCCACAAGAGTAGTGAACTTCAGATAGTTTAAAAATTGATAAAATTTTAAGTTTACTGTAAGCTCATTAATTTTTAATTAACAGTGGCTGTCAGTAACTGGAATGTGAACACTCCCTATACAGCCCTCTAGCCTGATCAAGTTTGAAAACACTTCTCCCATTGCATCACAGAAAGCAGAAATGAGCCCAGGACTGAGAAGACCATCACATTTGTAATGCAGCTGATCTTTTAATGTTTTAAAGGAAAAACAATGTATGTCAAAACAAGTAAAGGAAGCCTTAGAGCCAATACCATCTCTTACCAGCTCCAACCAAGCTCCATGAGCAGAAAGATACTATAGTTACACAAACTGTTTAGTTGCCACTCACTAGTGACAGATACAGCATACACTATTCAGATAATCCCTCTATGCTTAATTCTTCAGAAGAATTCATATATGTTTAATTTTGCTGAAACTAAAAAAAGGTTAGTGTAAAGTAACCATTGCACCTTGTTTCAATGAGTTGTTTCCCATTCAGTTTTGTTTTAGTGAGTGTTTTTGCTTTTTAATTTCTTTCTGTTCATTCCCCAAAGATAAAATCCAAACCAACCTGAAACACAAATCATTTGCTATGCTAGAATCAAATCCACTAGAGGTTTCTTTGGTTTTTTTGGTTTGTTTTTTTGCAGGAGTATATTACTTTTCATCTGAAGGTGTGACAGTAAAATCTGTTTCAGGCATCAAAGAGATGGAGCTAAGGACAGAACTCTGCAAGCTGCAATCACATGTGCCAGGTGGTCATTATCCCAAGTTTAGAGCACAATTATTGCACGTTCAGTGACTGCACTGTGATCTAGATATTGTCAGAGGGCAGAGGAAGGATACCTAGAGAAGCAGCAGAGTGCACTCTCCTGCTCCAGAACACACATGGTTAAGCAGATTGAGTCCCTCTCCTTGGAAGTGCTATTGACAGAAGTGCTTGAAGGACCACAAATAATCTAAAGAAGGTCATACAGAACACACACAAAAACTCTCCACTGAGTTAATATTATTCATTGGAGAAAGTGCTTGTTAAGGGTCAGTGGGGCTAATCTAAATACTCGCAGTTAGTAGGGAAAAGGCAACAACCAGGCAAGGAAGAAAAAGCTGATGAACTTTCCTGTAAATACTTTTCCATACAAAACCAGTTTTGCATGCCTATGAGAAGCCAGAAGAGCTATGTACAGGAGACTGGAAGGAAAGGCTATGATGGGAGAAGTTAGCTGGCATTAAGCTGTAGAATCTTAACCACCTCGGAAAAAAAAAAAAAAAAAAAAGCCCTGTTAAAACTTTTTATGCAGAAAGAATAAAATTACCAAGCAATTAAAAAAATATGGAAAAACTTTAAACCACACTCGAGTCTGGTTTTACACTATAGAATTGGACAGATTCCACATAAAAAACTTGTAATAGCCTAACCTAATTATGTACCTATGTTTTAAAATTTAACTGCCTCCTCTCTCACACACAAGCAAATCACTTAGAAAGCCAGGTTCAGGCCTAAATTGAGTACTTGTGGGGTAATTTCCTAAAACAAATCAAGCATATTGCTCAACTCAGATGTGAAATTCCAACTCTAGTTCACAGCTTTTAAAAGAAGGCGTTCTTTATGTATCTATACCAGTATACACTAATATTTAAGAGCTTGCATCCACTTCAAGAAAAATCTCTTTAGCAGTCTGTTCCTAGCCACTATGAGCAATTGAATAATTACATAAAAATAAACATGCATTTTGTAAATAATGCACTTCTAAGGCCACAAAGGAACGTTACTAAATTGCCATTTCCAACTCTGCAGGTACGCAGGTATCATCATCAAACCCTAGGCTCCCAAGCTCCTGCCATAGGTAGGTTCTTTAAGAGCTGTACCACAGCCCCAAAGCCCTCTCAAACCAACCCAGCAAAGCCAATCTAACTCTCAAGCTATGTCCTTAATTGGTGCCTCCCCCAAACCACACATGCCCTAGCTGTTACATCTTACACGAACATTTCCTCAGAAGACAGTCCAGAGAGCTCAGCTTGACCTAAAGACTTCCTTGTATCTTGTAAAACTAAGAGAGGGCAGTAGTCATCTGGTATAACCTATTTTTGTCATGACTTGTTACTTTCATTTGATAAAGCTTTTGACTCTTGAAAGCCCAAGAATGCAGGCTATTCATTTATGAGGACTCAGTTCTGGACTTCTGCATTTGGCTTGGAGTTTCCCACGTCTAGCAAATTTTTGAAAAACAGATAGTATCAGTGGTATATTTTGGAAAAGCATCCTGCTTTGTCTATTATTAACTGAAAAACAGCCAAACTGAGCTAAAACACCTGTAAAAATTATAAAATAACTTCATATAAAAAAAAAATCAAACTACAGAGTAACTTGTAGAATAGTATGCCCACTGCACACTGCCACTTTGAGACCTCACAGACAACCTGACTCCCCTTGGGCACCCAACCCTAAGAAACCTCCTAAGGTGGTTTAAGGACACAGCATACAACAGCAAAACAGAAAATTAACTTTTTATTTAGATAAGGCTTATATGTGTATTTTAAAAGGTTTACATGCGCTCATGGAGGAAGGAAATCTCCCTGCCATGCTGGTCAGCTAGTAAATAATTCATTGATACTGAGCTTTACAGGCAGAAAAAGGTCTCATTGTTGAAACATAGATGCAGAGTTCCAGATTTCAGGCAGGAAAAGCATCATATATCAGTATTTGCCGTAAGAAGTCTAGTATGGGAAGGAATGTGTATTTTAGCATTACTACGAAACGCAGTAAGCAATACCCAATAGTAACAGCCAGACTAGCACGTTTCTTTTCACTAGACAAATTCTACCTCTCCTAAGACTTTTGTCCCTATACTTTCAGAAATTCCAGCATAGGATACCATGAAAATAATCCCTTTATCTTTGCGGTACATCTACTATTAGCCATCAGTATTCCTGCGTAGTTCTAAAACTGACTAAAATTATGATTTCTATTTTCATATTTTGATTACACAGCAACTGTTTCCAAATCTTTATTTCAACTCATCTGAGAACATAATTTCCTCTGTGTGGAACTCTACTGATGGAGTAGGTATAAAGCACACAGGAAGGAGACACCTTCAGGTGACTGCAAAACGTTTAATCTGTGAGGCTGAAAACGTATCTTCATAATACAATATTGTACAAATTTTGTAAACGGGAAGGGAAACATAACCTTTTCTCTTCTCTAAGGAAGCACTTTCCCTTCCTTTGTATGCTCAGAGTGCTGAACAGCCAAGCCCTTGTAACCGTAAGTAGATTCTCCTGAAGCCAACTGCAAACACAGCTGTGTTACAAGGTTCTGTTACACACACTGCAATTCACAGTTCCTTCTCTCTGACCAGACTGACAAACACCCGCGATTCTAAGAACAGAAAATCTCTTTCATATTTGCCAACATAGCATACAAACTACAAACAAGGAAACACTCACACACCTAAGGCTATTTTTTTTAAGCTCAATCATTTCTAATATCCAGGTAGCTTCTCCTCTATGCCAATCCCTAAAGCTTGCATAAGGGAACCAGGCATGGGAACACAACCAGCTGAGAAGCTACTCACAGGGAACGGGAAAAATGTATTCTCAGCCACATTCCAGTCCAGTTTATCCAAGATATTCATGCAGTAGTGCTGGCACAAGTTGGAGGGAGGCATGAGCTCAAAAGGAGCAGCCTGTGATCAAGACCTAGCAGCTGCACAAAGTTGGAACAGTTTCTAATGGCAGCAGCCTTAAGAGGTCCAGTAAGGCTGACTGGCACCTGTGAAATAGATCACAGTACTGTAACAATCTATGCAAGCTGGGAACAGACAAAAGAAATTAAAACACAAGGAGTGTTTCAGAACAAGAGTGACATTTTTTACCCAATACAGACTTATATGAACTCTCAAATTTTTGCCTTTCAAAACTCTTTGTTGTCCTTTCTGCCCACAGTACATAGCACAGCATGCCTTCCCTACAAATTCCAAAAAGCTACTTCTGGAACCAGAAATCTCTACCTGAATTATGCTTTAAGAGTGCTTGTCAGTACTAAAATCCATAGTTTACAGACTAGAAGCAATCACTAAACTCCAGAAGTTTACAGCTACATTCATCTCCACAGACTGGCAATCATTGGAACTTCCTTCCCTAATGGCAAATGATATTCAACCTTGCTATCCCAACAGCCTGACGCTTCTGCACTTAGGAACAAGGGTGAAAATATTTCCCTGGAATAACAGGACACTAAAAATAACATCAGAGAAGAGAGTAAGGAACTGCCACTGTACAGATAATTTCCATGTTTTAAAAACATTGGGTGCACAAATGGCACAGAAACTTTCCATACATTTAATTCAATGATTAGAAAACTTACCTACACTGATAAAATCTATATCAACAGTTTACTTTTGAAGTCATGATAGTATTTATCATAATATTTATCACTTTGCTTTACATTATTTTAAACAGTCCAGCAACTCTCTCAAAAGAGTTTCATGACTGAAATATCAAAAGCCATGCCTCATCCTCATTCTCTGACTACAGCCTTATTTCAACATCAGGTTTTCTCACAGCTCCAGAAGGGCAAAGCACTCAAAATGAAATTCTGGTTATATTCTAAGCAGTACCCGTGCTGTGGAGAACCTAAACAGAAGTGAGAGGCACTACATTATTGAAGTGAGTCTACAGTGAAGAGTCAAATCCCCAGCTCAATGTTTCTGCACCTTTCTCAGGTCCTTTATTGATTCTCACATGAAATCAGCACAAGAAGTTAAGGACATCTCAGTAGTTACTAGACCTTGAAAAAATTGTAGGAGTTACAAGCACTGTCAAGTTTGAAGACGTCAATTTATTATTTATGTTAGCAAAACATAAAAGAATCTATGAAAACAATTTCCATGCAAATTCATTTTGTTAGAGGTTTCCCAATATCCTGTTGTCTTGATGGTGACCTTTAGGGCTAGAAATCACTTCAGTGACATAACTCATGAGTGCTATTAAGTAGTTAAAAAAACATTTTGTTTTACAGAGGCACCACTAATGGAACATTTTCAATACTGCAGGCACTGGTGCTGCCAGACAACACCCTTGAGATGCCAGAAAGAAGGAAACAAAGTAGGCCTTTTGCAGGTCTTCTGGAGGCTCCAAAGGACTGACATCAAAGTTTTAGAACTACCTAGCAGGAAGAGCAGAAGCCATCCACATCTATATACATATACTCATGGCCACCAAAACCTAAATGATCAAACAGGAGGAGCCCTCTGGTAACGTGTAATAATCTCCAATGAAACAACTTCGGTTTTCAAAAAGCTTCTCTTGTGGACACCTTCACAGGAAAACAGGTTTACTGTATATGTAAACCCTTTCCTCCTTTAATCCCTTTTCAAAATTCCCTGCCCACAGAAACCACCTCTTTTACATGATTCCTAGAAACAAGTGAGGCGTTCCTTATAGTATTGCTATGAGGCAACATTTCTAGAGAGATTTCTAGAGAGAAGCCCATCCCACGCCCTCAGGGGTGCACTGGGCAAAATATTTTCTGTAATTCATTGCACTTTTCTCCACTGGAACGCTACACAAATTTTCCTTTTCAAGGGGAAAAAAAAAAACAGAAAACTGTAAATTCTTTCTAAAGCAAACAATTAGTATGTTACACTACTTTGCCGATAAAGAAACTAATTTCATTGTCATTCAACTGTTACACAACACAATGTGCAAATGCTGTTTGTTCTATCCAAAATACGATTTTTCTCTTAATACAATCTGTAGAAGTAACAGAGATGAAAACACAGCAGGTGCCTCAGTGAAGTCACTCCATAGGCTACATACAGAAAAAGGCTTTCTAGGTAATTTCAGCTCTTCACCAAAAACGTGATGAAGTTAGTATGGTTCTGCAATGAGTTTACTGCCTTTCCATAAAAAGCAAGAAAAAGAGAAAACCACAGTAAAGGTTTAAGTAACAGCTGAAAGCACCGTAAGTACCTGGGGTAAAGGGGGAAGCGGGGGGGGGGGGGGGGGTGAGGAGGGGGGGGGGAAATGGGGCGGGACAGACAACTCCTTTCTCTGTTAGCTAATATTTTACAACTAAAAATAGCACAAAACTACCCTCTACCCGAGAGTTCTCAAAAGACTATATTTAACAGAGGGAAAGGGCAGAAGGAAACTGAAATCACAGAACCTCAGGATCAATCAGGACAAAAAAGACTTCTGAGATGATCGAGTCAAACCTATGGCCAAACACCATCATGTCAACTAGACCACGGCACTAAGTGACACGTCCAGTCTTTCAATGAGTCGGGGACGCTGACTCCGCCATCCTAAAACATGACACAGCCCGGCTCACCAGCAGAAAATTAATTCTAAAAGAACCACAACAAACAGAAAATCACGGTCTCCTGGCAACGCGCCGACGGGATACACCACGGAACGCCTCTCGGACGCTGGGAGCCCGCCGGCACAGAAGCCAGCACCCAGGTTCCACAGCCTCCCGGCAGCCGCCGGCCCCCGGCCCGCACTCGCCGACCGCCCCGGCCGCACGGCCTCTCCCGGCGCCCACCCGGAGCCGCGGCCCAGCACACGCAGAGCTCCCTGAAGCCGCTCACCCAGCCGGGCGTCCCCGCCGGCCACACGGGGAAGCTCCTCGGGGGAAGACACCACCCGCCCGCCGCCCTCCCGCACAGGGAACGGTCCCCGCGCGGCGATCCCATCCACCCGCGGCTCGGTGCCCCTAGGCTGCCGCCACTCTCGGGCCGGCCCCGAGGCGACGCTCACCCCCGGCAGCCGCGCCCGCCGGCCGCCCCAGCGCAGGAGCGCAGCCACCGCCATGGCCGCGGCCGCCGCTGCCCAGCCGCCCTTTCACCCGCGCCGCCGGGGCCGGGCCGCGCGCAGCCAATCCCGGAGCGCGCCCGCCGGGGGCGGGGAGGGGCGCCAGGGGCCCGGCGCGCGCGGCACGTGCCCCTCGGGGCCGCGCTTGCGCGTGCCGCTCCGGGCGCGGCTGCGCCGGCTGCGCGCGCGTTCCCGCCGCGCTCGCGCCGCGTCCGTGCGCGCCCGGGGCTGACCCCCGGCGGGGCCGCGCCCTGCGCGCGCGCAGAACCCCCCCCGACTGGAAGGGACCCGCAAGGGTCATCCAAGGCCAGCGGCTGGCCCTGCGCAGGACAGCCCCGAGGCACAGCCTGTGCCCGAGGGCATTGTCCAAAGGCTTCTAGAACGCTGTCAGCCTGGCGCTGCGACCACTGCCCTGGGGAGTCTGTTCCAGGGCCCAGACACCCTCTGGGTGAAAAAACTTTTCCTAATGTCCAGCCTAAACCTCCCGGCCACAGCTTCGTGCCGGTACCCTGAACAGACGGAGCTGCCTGCTCCTGTGCACCTGCCAGGAACCACAGCAGCACCGGGAGGAGATCCATCCCTCCCCTGGGCTTCGTGGGGAGAAGGTGACAGCAACTGTGACAGCGTGCCTGATCCAAGCTTCTGCCCTATGAAACACAGGCAAGGTCGGCATGAGAGAGACGCTGATCATCCTCTACTTCACATCATCTGCGGGAAGTACTTGCTGCTTGGCTTCCTAGCACGCGAGAAACTCCGAGTCATCTCCTGAAATGACCTGTGCGGCTGGGTCCGGGTTCTCTGCGGCGGGTGTGCTGGAGCTCAGCAGATGGACATAACAGAGTAGTGCTGAGCTCCAAGTAAATTGTCATCCCAGGAAATGCTGTAAAGGCTTTGCCATGATGAGAGTGCATAAGTATCACTGTTATCATCTTAGACCTCTGTTAAAATACAACAGAGACATAAACTGCCGGCAGCACTGAACTATAGAAAGGACACGATCCAAGATGTCCAAACAAGTGTTTACAAAGTGTAGGAATAACAGGGTTTTTTTCCTTTAAATAGCATTATTTCTACATTTTTTCCCTACAATGGTGATGTGGGAGATGAGGGTAGACCTGAGCCTCATGTTCATCCTTACTACAGGGGCAGATCAAGACTACATTTCCTGAGCCTGAAAGACAATTATTCTCAGTTAAGAAAAAGGAGTAGGTCATAGTATGCAGTTCACCCAAGACATGCTTTACAACAAACTCCCAATACCTTTAGAAGACAGCAAAAGAAAAAGTACATCCTTGTGAAAAACGAGGTTCACTTTCCTGGTAAAATTTTAAAATATTTAATAGAAACAATAAAGCAAAGATTAAACGGCCAGCCGGGTGTCTTGGCATACTGCCAAGAGCACACCAGTGTCTTGGAATCACCTCTTTTTATGCTGTTCTTCGTGCATGGACTTATGCATATTCAAACTTTTCCAGGAACTGTTCTGTATGGTCACTCTTTGAGTCCATCAAGCGCAATTTCCACTTTTATTTGGTTCTTATCATCTTTTGATTTGGGCTTTGGTCTCTTTTTCACAAGCGGTGAATGCTGATAGTCACTTGGGCCTCTCTTGAAAGTTATCTATTCAGGCAGCTGAAACACACTACACCTAAATTCCAAACTACAGCGAAAAACCTATTATACATCTATTCAGGCAGTTAAAATACACTAAAAACTACAGAAAAAAAATCATACTTATAACAGTCATTCCAACATTTGCAAAAAGCCAATACCAAAATATGCATTTAAAACATCCATAAGGAAAATGTATATGAGAAATGCACACATTTAGATTAAGGAATAACCCCCTCAGACTTTAGAATAGTCTAGGTCCTTGAGCAGGTAAGAAGGTGCTTCCTATACAGCCAGATGATTATGTAAGTGCAGATTACCAGATTGCATCACCACCTCAATTCACACATCATTACATAAGAACCCTTATGTTTTATACTTTTATAGTCCTCAGTATAGTATATATAGCTCTCAGGCTATATCTACTTATACATACAATCACATTCTTCATATTCCCATGCTACAGGGAGACATCAGAGGAGCGCAGAAGCTCCTGGGCAGCTGGGTTAACCCGAACATGGATATTTTCATGAGACACTAGCTGCATGGTCCCCTCAGCAAAGCAGAAGTCCCTACTTGCATTTACACATAGTATTGAAAATTTTGGCCCAGTTTTATTGTTTGACATCACTTTTCAAACCTGTTGTGTCAGTATTTACATTCAAACTGAAAAATACAAAAGCTGTGACAAAAGGAGAACCCTAGTATCTGAAGGGAGAGTGTCAAGAGGATGGAGCTAGGATTTTCCCAGTGGTGCTGGTCAATAAGATGAGAGGCAAAAGGAGAAGCTGAAACACAGCAAGTTCCACCTGAATATGAGGAAGATCTTCTTTACTGTGAGGGTGACTGAACTTTGGAGAATCCCCAGAGAGGTTGCAGAGCCTCCTTCCCAGGAGTTACTCAAAAGCCATCTGGAAATAATCCTGAGTAACATGCTGTAGGGGTCCATATCTGTGCAAGGAGTTTGGACTAGAAGACATCCAGTGGTCCCTTCTAATCTTAACCATACTGTGAATGCTGCTGCATGCCAAAGATTCATGAAATAACTTTTCTCCCCTTCCTCCCAAGTGAGTAGCAAAAACAAAATCAGCATTGGTTCCCCTCTGTTGCACGCTTATGCATTTGCTCTGCTGCATTAACAATGCCTACAACCGCACAGGTAGGAACAATGCAAGAAAACTGTTCTTAATATGTCTATAGGAGGTCACCATATTTTCAATTGATAGTCACAAGCAGACCCTGTAGTCTGATTTTCTGGGCCTGAAGTTTCTGAGTTTCTGAACTCAGTTTCTTCATAGTGTTTGGGTTTCAGAAGATCTTGTTTTCACGGACTTGACATAAACATTCTAAGTGTTATTGTAATGAGAGTGATGTTTTACATTCTTTTCTGTGGGATGGACTTGTCTCTATCCATTGGTTTAGGCCAATGGGAAGAAGAGTTCTGGCACTCTTCTAACCAATGAAAGTGGCCTGTTCCAAAAGGTATATAAGGAGGACAGTTGTTTTAATAAAGTGGAGTCAGATACAGTTTCTTATAACGAAGTCTCATGTCATTTGTTCATCGCCCACAGCAACACAGACCCCGCAGATTTTTTTTCAGTACATATGGAGAGCCTTGAAAGTAAAAGAGACCAAGAGCAGAAGGGAGGTAGGCTAACCACATTCACCACAGGCACGGCGTTAGGTGTGTTAGATGCACAGATACACCACACAACATCATGTTACTGCATTAGAATAATATCCTGAGGCACCTGACGTCAGTTCCTCCTGGACACATAAAGCAAAGAGTCACATGGCATCACCGGGGTGTTTTCTTTTCCTCTACAGAGGAGATTCTGTTTGCCAGCCCCAGTTGAGGGATCGGCAGCCACCTACAGAGGCGCATCAAAGGAGGCCCCCCACAGCTGCAAAGGGAAACTGTCTGGGATTACACACAGACACCGCCAGCTGGGAGCATAAAGAACTTGATGAGAAATGGCCTAATGCAAACCTGTTTCCAAGTGAAGCTAAGGCTCCTCACGAGTCTAAGGGACTGGGGAAAAAAAAGGAAAAAATGGTAATCTCTCTGCACATGAAGTTTTCTGCTTTCGGTATGATTTGATTCTGACTGACAGATTTCTACTAGCAGTCTTTTTCCCTATTCTGCTTTGAAATGGGTAGTGCACACAAAATATAAAATTTTACTTCTGTAAGAGAAGGAAGATATGTAATGGCTCAAGATCATACACAATTACTATTGAACATTCAAAAAAAAAAAGAGAACTTAACATCCATCACTACTGCTAAAGAAATTGTAGCTATTCAAAAATTAAATTGTGAAACCAAAATATCTAGAATAATTAAAGGATGTATGAGTTTGGATAAAAACAGACCTTAGTTCTGCATGCCTGTATGCACATTTGTAATGACGTAATTCAATATACGCTCCTGTCTCAGTTAGTGAAGCTGTTAACATGCAGAAAGTTGAGCAGGTTTATAAGACACTGGAACACTATGCAACTTATTCTCTCATTATTTTGAGGGGGTTTTAGAGAACTGCAGCTTTGAGTACTGAGAATTTCTTTGATCCTTTCATTAGAGCAGAGACTTACCTTCATCTTCTAACATAACCCCAAATTCAGACAGAAATCATAAGTTGTTGTATCATCACCTAAATTTTAAGCTGTAACCCAGGGAGAAAACCGGAGCAATTGCAATCCTTCATCTAATAGGGAATATATTGTATCAGGTTTACTGAACATGAAATGCCTTATGCACAAAAGCCTGCGCCTGAAGAACTCAAAGCTAGAAAAACTCTTTGAAGTATCTGTTATATATTCTGTAAACAGCCTTTTCTTCTATCAGCATTCTGCTCAACACTCTGCAAGAGATGGAAATTCAGCCTTAGAATCAGACTAGTCAATATCTCCCTACATCTTTCTGCTATGTTCCCACAGAAAAACCTTGATTGTGAGGAAAGATCCCTCATGCCAGATTCACCTAAGTGACTCAAGAGCTGGAGGGGTTTTCAGGCACCCCAGAGAAACCCCAAAGCCCATCCACAGACATTGGGAAGTCAGGAGAGGGTGCAAGCTAACAGCTCCCTCCCCATCTGGGGCCCCTTAATTTCAACCCCTTTCCCAGCTGCTCAGGCTTTGGAGTACAGTGTGGCTCTTTGGAGGGGGCCAGAACACCCTTCTCCTTCTAAGATTCCTCAGGATTGACGCTACCACATAAACACATGCTTCAGAGCTGTCTTGATCCTTAACTTTGCCTCCTGGCCTCAGGGGTAGCTCAAAGCTTTGCATGCTTTGTGGTCTCTCTTTCTCCAGAAACCTAGGCATCATCATCCAACTTTGCCAGCCTTCAGGTCTCCTCAGGAAAGTCCTGAGTGTCCCTGGCCGCAGAGGCTTCTCAGAGGCAACTCAAGCACCACTCGTCAATTCTTAAAGGGGTTGGACATCACCCTCTACCTGGCTTCAGGGGTGGCGTCCCCAAGAATAGAATGGCGAATCCTCAAGCCAGCTTGCTTTGTTTTGTGATCCCCTTGGCCCCGAACCACATAGTTTAAGAGGAGAGTTCAGGGAAATTTGGATTGTCCAACTCTTGCTCGACCCCACTGACAGCTTCAGCATCTTAGTTTCCTGCTGCTGGTCACACACTCCCACACCCATCCCACCTACACCAGCCATTCAGTCCCTACAACTCTTTGGGGGCAGCATGAACTGGCTGCAGCCACCCTAGAGGAGCCTCAAAGCCCCAACAAGGGTGACTCAGGGAGCCCTCACCTACAAGACACAATCCTGTAGGATCTGAACAGGATGGGCAGACCTAGGAGCTGTTACCGAGGTCCATCAACAGTCCCAGACTGCTGAAGGCAGAATGATGACCTGGGTGGAGGTCTATCCTGGAACTCCTGTCAGGTGGAGCAGCAAGAGGCAGGGCTGAACACAAAGCAGTGACAGTAGAGCAAGGTTCAGCCAGGAGACAGGAACAGAAACTGGAGACAAACACGGCTCCAACAATATAGCTTGAAGCAAGGCTGAAGGCTCAAGCTTGAGCTTAAATGGATGTCCCAGGATATGGGCGGATGATGTGGGTGAAGGCCCCAGGTGAGGCTGGTCAGGGTCATTAAAGGCTGTGGACACATTCAGTGCCCCAACACCCCATCAAAGTTGCTCACTGCAACACAGGGCTGGACTGGACGGAGAAAGATGCAGAAAGGAGCTCACACATTAGCAGAGTGAGAGTCCTTTTGTCTTGGGTACCATGTCTGGCTTCCTCCACTCTGATGATTTGGATCAAACACAACTTTTAACTTTTTCACATCCTCAGGATGTTAGAAGCCCATCGACAGAGGCATGATGTAAAAACTAGGAGTTAAGCACCGCCTGCTTCAAGCCTAGCTGGAGTCTGCACAGCGCCTGCAACAGGGAAGGCAGGCAAAGGCTGGGAAGCAGAGTACCTATCAGATAACTCCAAGCATTTAGGTGCAGCCCTAAATGGCACATTTTGGGAAGGCATCACACTTGGATGTGATGAAGTGATACCACTTAATGAAATTTCTTACGAGATTAGCACAGGAATCTCAACTGCTTTGACACTGAGAAGTGATGTCTCTGTGGGAATTGTGTTTTTCCTTTGATTTTGTGGACTGAAGGGTTCTGCAAGACTGCATCAAAGTAGCAGAGATCCAGAGCGTTCTTTAAGGAGGAAAAGGATAAAAATCTGAAATTCACAGAGAGAAGGCAAAAAAAATCAAAAAATGCATTCCAATGTAGCCTGGAAGTAAATGTCACCTTAATGGAATACTGAAAGAGGCTCATAGTCTGGGGAGAATTCTGACTGTGCCAACATGAAAGTCTCACTACCTTTTCAGGAGCCTTGGGACAAGGGTATTACAGAACCAGGATAACCATGATGGCTCTGCGAGTCTGAACAAATAGGAACTCACTGTGTTACTCACATTGTACAGAAATTAGCTTTGGCTTGGAACCTTGCTGAACAACTCCTGGAGCTGTCACACTTGTCACACTGACCAAGGAAAAGTTAACACATCATATGATTGCTAGGATTGCTGTTTAGTACCTACATAATGCCTCTAGAGGTTCTGCATGATGGGCAGGTCATCTGTCTGGGAACCAGGGAAGTGACTTTTAAAACCAGACAGGTCCAGAGCATTTGTTGTGCATGAAACGCATTAAAGAACTCTTGTACATGGACAAAAGTTTTGGTGAGTTGCTTCTTTGTGCTTCTCTGTGCTTCTCTGTTCGCATTGAGTGACAATGGGCTTGCCTAGTAGTAGTCTGATATTTACTGCCTGCTTGTAATGTGAATACAATTTTAAATAGCTTTGGATCCTTTCTAAGGCATTAGGAGTAACCCCTAAGATTAAAAACAAATTTGTTATTCATTTAGTTGAAAAAAACCCACATGTTGTCAGAACTAACAAAGATTTGTGCAATGGCTGTCGGGGCTGTCAAGCCCTAACAGAGTCCTGGTGAATTCCTGCTGTAGTATTTATTGCCTGAAGGTTCATTGCTCAGTAAACAGAATGGTACATTTAAATTTAAGATTGCTTTTATAATTTGCTACTCCTTGGCATGGACAGGCTAAAGGAGATGATGGAATTCCTTAAAAGAGGCAATAAATTCAACTGGGTTAAATGATTTGTTTGGATTCCAGCCATGTCATGAAAGCTTGGAGGGAGAGAGGCAGGTTGGTTTGATGGAAAGGAAAAGAAGCTTTCTTTTTGGTACATAGTGCAACCCTGACTACAGAGATGGAAATGAAACACCGAGGGAGGAAAGGGGAACAAGCCTCAGATAAAGTATTTACTCAGCTCTGTCCCTAATACTGGCAGCCAGAACTGGCAATTGAAACGATCTCCAGTGGGTTGAAGCAATTGAAGCAAAGACATGTTCTTACCCATCTCCTCTAATTTCTGATGGACACACTGGAAATTTCAAACTTGTAAAATGGAGTTCAAGGCTAAATCTCAAGTTCAAGCAGCATATTCATTTAGTCTCTGACACAAAGGGATCTCTATTGTGTGGAATTTCCCATTCCATATTCCTCAGGACAGTTACTACCTTCTGTATGTGGCACAACATGTGACACATGGATGATAATCCTCATATCAAGCATGAGGGTACTCCTGGCAGTCCTTACTTTGCCTGTGAAGGCTATTTAAGCCCCCTAAGTCTTTACAACTTTTCTCTCACATGAATTTCCCAATGCCCACGGTTTCATATTCCTCCCTGGATCTAGCGATGACAAGGGAGAACAATGCATTCACCATAAGGTGCTAAGAAGTGCTGGATTTTGGTAGTTCAAAGGGTGGTGGAGTTAACAAAGACCAGATTTTGAGGTATAAATTTCAGGAACTCCTGAGCACAAATAAGATGTTAAACACTGAGGGAGGAGCACTACAACCACTACTTGCTCTGTCTCTCTGTCTTTTCTAATACAAAGAGGGTTCTTCTCCATTCATTCCATGATCCAGATTGGTGACTGGGAAAGGCTAGATTGAGGCTCTAGTTGTCCTGATCAGCCTCACTGCACCTATGTCATCCACTCAATTACCCCATTTCAGCTCAGGTCTGGGTCATTAGGCATGCTCTGAGCTGCCTGTTCCTGAGTTATTGTTCAAATTTTCTGTGTTGTCCTTGGACCAAATTCATGACCTTGTCCTTGTCTCAGCCTGGTGATGGTTGGACTGTCAGTGGGACCTATTGCTGTCACGACCCCACTGGGCTGCTGTGGGACTGCCTCACCTGGGTTGTGCCCACCCTCAGCTCCTGGCTTACATGATCCCTGAAAACTCACCCTGTTTTTAATGCCTCCTCCCGTGAAGCCTCATGAATCCACACCCTCTGCCCATGTTTAGGAGCCCCATTTCAGCTTGCTGGACTGTTGGTGAGACCTGTTGCCTTCAAAACTGTTGCTCTGCTCACCCAGCAGTGAGGGCACTGCTGTGCCTTTGCTATGATCATCCTCAGCTCACCTTCCCTCATGAAGAAGCCTCCTCTCTGATAGTCCATAGGGATTGTAGGAAGAAGGGAAGTCTGCAAGAGATGGCTGGAGAGAGAGAGGGAGATGGGAGAACTCTGAGGAAGGTAACATTCCCCAGCTGCCACAATTAATTCTCGTGTTTCTGACCGCTGATCTCAGCTGCGTCAGAGAAGATCACGACGAATGTGCTGTTTCTCCAGCACTTCTCCTGAAGCAGCAATAGTTCCCAGAACACTCTTTGGAGTTAGGTACATTCTCTTCCCATCCCTCTTATTCCTGCTGAGAGCTACCTATTTTGAAAAGACCTCTGTGTGTTGGATCAGCCTCTTTAAGGGCTGAAGGAATATAATTTTATTCCCTGGGTAGTGACCAAATTATGGTAGCTATTGCCTCATGAGGAGACAGGTACCTCTATCCTCCTACCACACCTCTGGGATGGCCTTATTTCTCTCTTTTTTGGTGTTGTTTTTTGTGGGTTTTTTAAATATAAATGTCTTAACAAGCCCACATGAAGCCAGATGCCATTTCCACAGCCACACCTTGTAAAGCAGTCACCAGTGAGACTTTATCTCATCGAGATCCAGCAGTGGGGAAGATACCCTGGAGGAACTGAGGAGGAGAAGGTGATGAAGGCAAAGCCTCACTGAAATGATCCGCAAGGTGAGAGGGAGATTAATATTTAGAAGAATGTGCACAAACAGCAGGGATATCCATAACTACACAGCTAAAGGACAAGCAATATAAATAAAGATGGAGCTTGTCCTGTCATCCTTCAGGACACATAATATCAACCGAAGCTAAAGGAAAAGAGCAGCAAAACAGCCTCTATTCAGCAGGGAGCACATGCAACTGTATAAAAGACCTTCTGAGTGTGGCTGGGTTATTCACATGTGCAGAGTTAAGTGTGTTAAATAGGGGCCCAAAGGCAGTCAGGATTTGACCCAGATCACATGATTTAGTGAGACTGTAGGAAATAATCTCTGGATGCACCATCCCTTTCTCCAGCCAGTGAATCGTGGTACCTCTCTAGGCAATCTGACTGGCATAATCTTGGGGGGGGGGGGGGGGGGGGGGGGGGGCTGGGAAAGTAGGAAAATAAAAAAGGATTTCCATTTTATCAAGATAAAGCTGTAGCCAGAGCTGATAACAGGTTACTTGAAAGAATGCCGGTCATGTACACTTAGTGATTGTTGCTTAATTTGTTTAAGCTGAAAAAGCCTATTTCTACAGTGGAATACAAATTAGGGTAATTATGTTGTGATGGAGTACTGCATGTGTAAGATGAAAGCCTTTCTTTACAAAAGCCTCTTCATCACTCGAGTAGAAGAAAATAAAATCCTGCTTAAACAACATGTTGTTTTCTGTATTTCCATTTGAACAAAAGACTTTTGAATCTTTTTTTTCCCCATGTAATATTACATGGTTCGGTTTTCTAAAAGTGCTTTTACTTTTGACAGCCTCACAATTAAACCCTCCAACATACATTCCAATATGTAAATATAAAAGACCGAGGTAAACATAGTAATATATAATTGTTTCACAGCCTCTGTAAACTATTAGTAGTTGGGTATTCAGATTACACATTTTTCATCTTCTCGTGATTATCACAGTTGCTCATAAACTCTTATCTGTCTTTGTATTCTGTAAGTGTCATAATAGCACAAGACACAATGATGTTTGTAGCTGGTTAAAATAAAGTCCTGCAGGTTTTTATGTGTTCTGCAGTCAGTGCATCTGATCATAATTAGTCAGATACAGATTGAAAGCAATTCACTGAATATATCTATGTGTCCATGATAATTATTTTTATTTCAACCTGTAAAAATCTTTATTTCCGCTTCTACGTGAACTGCAGTTACTGTTTCACAAGGGAGAGCTTCTTAAGCATCAGTATGTACAAAATGCCCATTGCACAGGCTTAGTCAGTGCACTTACACACTTGCACATTTATCCAAATGATCTTATCCAGGTGTCCTGGTTTAGGGCAAATCTGGGAGAAAACCTCCAAAGGGGGATCCCTCCCGAGAACAAACCCACATGGCCCCTCTCCCCAGCCGGTTCGGGAATGATTCCTCGGAGACAAGTGGAAAGAACCTGTTTATTTAACAGGCACAGCACCCCAGCACACAAAATGAACAATACCAGATGACAACACTCTTTCACAGCTCTGAAAAAAAGATGACAAATTCAGCGAGTCTCTCTTGGGGGTGGTCGCTCTGCTGTCACTCCCTCCGGCGCTGGGGATGGCTGCTGCAGGACACAAGGTGTTCTCAGGTCCCAGTCCGGAGCAGGTTCCAGTAGTTACAAGAAAGGAAAAAGGGAAAAAAAACAAAAAAACAAAGCAAGAGCAAAGCAAAGCAGGAGCAAAAGCAGAAGCCAGAGCTAGAGCCAAGCAAAAAAAGAGAACAGCAAAAAACAACAGCCACACTATGTACTGCCCCATCTCTGTCCTGCCAGTCATGGGGGGAGCAGGCTGATAACAGAACCAAAACAAAACATTTGTCCTTCAGAGACAGTCTCAAAGGCACAGAACATAACATCCAACATAGCAGAACACACAAATGAGGATACAAACATCACCTTAGGACACCAGGCCATCCTTATTCACGTGAGCAAATCTTGAAATTAGTGCCAATGAACTGCTGTCTGACTAAGACCGACTTGCAGAAGTAAGAATTTGTAGGATTGTGCCCTTAGTTAACATGACAGGTGAGAAAATCAATTTCCTTGTGGGGTAGAAGTAGACAGTCTTAAAGTGAATACTCAGAGAATCATTATTCATTCTCTTCACACTAGAATTCAAAACCAGTATTTGAAGTTTGGGGAAGTTGTCTTAGTTAGGATTATTTTAAATTGTCAATTTAAAGACTGGCAATTTAATTACCAGGAAAACAGATCAAAGTAAATGCCTGAAATGTACGTTTTAAAAAGACTTATCAAGGAAGATGGAATCCAATAAAATAAGGGGGGAAAGAAAGTAAATATGCAGATTGCCCAAGTACTCCCCTCCCAGGGAATTAAGAAGACTCCCTCCCTGGCTTCGTGTGCTTGACTGAAAAACCAGTCATCCTTGTATGCAATAAATATGTCAGACCTGGCATATGCACATGTACAGAGAAAGACAGAGGATTCTGTCTCTAAAAGAAAGTGTTATTTTCCAGATTACTTTTGCAAAACTAAGGCTGCTGTTATGCATTACATTGCTGTATTTGCAAGTAAGGTAATATATCTGAATCTCAGTATTTACAGCTATGATTGCCTGTGATACAGAAGGCACCTAGAAATAGCAGATGTAATTGGACTTGCAACAGCACGGACCCTCATCACTCAGAGGAGTCATGGCAGGGGGACAGAGAGAGCCTAGTCCTGCCTACTTTAGGAAGATGCAAACACGAGGAGGGGAATGGGTGAAGGGGAGCTGAATGGATTTATTACCTTCTATGGAGACCTGCCACTTACTGTGTTTGTTCTCATTGGTTCATGAAGTCCAGTAACCTGAGTTAAAAGATGTTCCTAGAGTCATTAAAATTATGCAATACAGGAAGTATGAGAAGCAAAAGTTACTTTCTAGATATTTATCCTTTTTGTAAAATTTACAACTCCGACTGTAATTTTGATATATTCAATAAATAGGAGGCAAAATCAAAAGGCATAATATGATTAAAAGGCAATCAAAACAGTGATTCTTAAATGCTTAGGAAAAGTCCACTGGATTTTTGTGACTCTATGCAAAAGTAATCCTCAGGCACAGCATTTTTATTGCCTTTTTTTTTCCCTTTCCTAAACTAAGAGGTCAGTATATGCTATGCAGGAAAATATTTGTATTATTTTATTTGGTGAATATTTGCATTGAGCTTATCTTGTGTCCTTCTGACATCACTTGCAGTATTTTTTTAAGTAGTCTGAGATAAAGAGCAGGTTTTTTCCATTTTAGTTCTCCAAAGTGATGCTTGCAGTCATTCAATTCATCAGGATGCACCAACACTTCCTTAGTATATAGGTATTGCACCTAGAGCACAATTTAACAAACAGAATTCAAATATTTTGTAATGACAATGCACTTATATTCAGATCTGGCAAAGGAGAGCACAAGGGTTTATCTCTGTGATCCAAAACAGGTCATCTCACAGTATTGACCTAGCAGAGCTTTGGGTGATTATTACCCCAACACAATATTATATTTTTATAAGGTTGTTCTGCTCTCTGAGCCTTCCACTGACATCCCGTGGGAGTTGCCCCTGTGTATCTGACAGCTGAATTGGTCCTTGGTGAATTTTTAGCACACGGAGCTGTGCACACAACTTTGGTTAACAATAACATGTTGCTATGGGAGCTCTGTGCATGCAACTCCCTGCTTACTGTGTTGAAAATTGCTCTGGAAGGCAAATGTAAGTATGTCTGGTATTAGTCTAATTATTAAGTAGAATTAGAATCTTATGCTCTGTGAATATCAACCAGAGAAGGAGCTTAGCATGAATAAAGATGCTTGCCAGCAGTGGCTGAGGTGCTTCTTCTGCTTTCCTTTAAACAGAAATCACATCCATAGCCGGGAGACTAATTATTTTGGAACCTAAGGGAAATGCAGCCTATATAAGAGAGAAAGTGATCTGCAGTTAAGGATCAGTGAGCCAGCTAATGGCTGGTTAGTCAGGAGGGTACAACTCCAGAATGTTAATAAAATGTGTCTGAAGTCCAACACCTCAGGGAAGAGGCTGAATGCTGCAGAAGATATATGTAGACAGAGGCTCCGTTGTTTTCTACTGCTGAACTACTCCTTTAAAGCAGGTTTTAAAACTGTTTTGAGACTTGTTTATGAATATCAAAATACCAGCAGGATAATAAAGCAAAACTCACTGTGGCTGAAGCAAAAAATTTTGTTAAAAGAAAAATATTATCCTTTTACGAAGTACATAAAACATGTTTGGTGCTTGCTGAGTAGGTGTGCAGTGCAGTACTGTTGTACAGTAGAGGCTTGGCTAGTTTTCATCATGCCCTCACTAATAGAGATCATGACTTATTAACCAGAACAGCATGTAACATTTAAAAACATAATATAAATGTTAGCTGTTTTATCCTTACAAGATATGGCTCAGGCCAATATTTTGTGAACAATGTACCCATTGTACAGATGGGTAAAGTACAGATCAGCTAGAGATTTTTGACAAGAAAGCCTGTAGGAAATACCAAATTGCTACTTGTTGTGTATTACATAAAATAGTTATTACATTATTTTGCTGATCTAATGCATGCAGTTGTGTAATAAATGCTGCAGAATATTTCAATAAACACAAGAGAACATCTTCCTCCTTAAAATGTCCCCTCTTAGAGGACCAAGTGCTGTGATCCTATGAGCCCTGCACCTGGACTTGCTTGGGGCTGAGGACTGCAGCATGAATCACACACCCCTTGAGGACCCGAGCAACAGGGAAACTGCAGGAATAGCTCAGAGGCAGGTGACAGCACAGCTCCTTGGTATGCACCTGGAAGTGGACATACCTCTGTGTCATGATGGCCCAGCCACCACAGCCTCCACCAGTCCATCCCTCCATGCTACAGCACGGCTCAAAGCCATCTGTCCATGGCCCTCTGAGAGATTTCCATCCAGCACAGAGCCCTTTTATAAGTTGTAGGAAGAGGCAGGTATGTGTTTTACATCTCATACCACAGCACCAATTACTTTGCTTAAATGAATTCACTATCTGGTGATTTACTGACTACTTGTATCAATTTTCTGAACAACAGGGACAGACATTTTTTATCTGAGAAGGGTGCTAGTGAGACTAATGCTGTGATAGTGATATTGTCCCCAAGGCATCCTGCAGTGTCACCCTTATAGAAGAAGATCTCAAGGGAAATTAAACTTCTTACATTAGACTTGGAAGATTACTTCAGCCATGCTTAATGTTATGGTGTCAACAGCAGCCTTCTGCAAATAATGTCATCACACAAGTAGCCTCTTGTAGTCTAACCTCTCTTTCCACAGGAGATTATAATGTATACTCTACACTGTCTGATTGCTCCACCTGCTCCTCTACTTCTGCTGGTAGTTTTTGTAGTCATGGTAATTCCACTTTCAAAAAAATTCTTTGGAAGGCAGAAAGAAGTTTTTATACCAATTACACTGAAACAAGAATTCAACTGTTATCAATAGAGTCATTCCAATTTACAAGACCCTAATTAAATTTGCTCTTGAGTTGCTTAAAGCATCCCCAGAAAAAATGTGTCAGCAGGTATTTTTGTAGTTTTCATCTTCTGAAACAGATATTTTTAGCGTGTTGGTCCTTTTACTGGCAACATATAACATTTAGGTGAAATATTTTTTAGGAGTTAGGGACATTTCAGAATAAATGACTGTATATATATAATGTGAAGCTCATAAATAGTCCAGAGCAAATGAAGGACTTCTGCTCCACTGAGAAACATTAAGTGTCCAGTTTGGAAGATGGAATAGTAGAAACTTTTAATCTAGGAAGGAAGGGAAGTAGTCAGGCCATGGTCTTTGCAGTCATGTGGTGCAACACTGAATCAGATGTTAAATGTGCGCCTACAAGGAGCAGGACATTATTAGCCTCTAATGAAGCCTCCTTGCTAATGACTGTGCCATTAAAAGGTATCTTTCTTATCTGTTGGACAGATGTGCTTGGATGGTTGGTATTTTATAATACCAGCCATTTTATCACACCTATAGGGATTTTAATAAAAAATGCCCAGAGTATCCCATACAACCAGTAATAGACACAGATACAAAATATTGTTTAGCAGACTTAAGCAAAAGTTTATCCTTATTTCCGCATTCTTGTGCCTACAATAAGTTCTGGCATCTTTTTCATATTTGTAATCCCATGTTGGTAGAGATAGATATAAATTCAAAACAATGCTTTGGCATACTTCCCAAAAATGAGTTCATACATTGAGAAATGGATTCTTAACAGAAAATGCATGTTTGTAATTTGGCTTGACCTGTTTTCATTTCCATGTCATTTGTAATTTTGTAACAATGAAGTTTGCAGGAAAAACTCATTGAATGTTTACAGTGAGACCCTTCCAAAATGCAGTCAGTGTATTTGGTATTTGAAAACACATCCACAGCTCATGAAGCCCCAGAGTGAAAGGAAATCTGGAGTGAGTTTTCAAAAGCGGAAAGTGGGAATCTGCACACAGAACTGGGTGTTGGGTTGCACAGCTGCAGTGGACTGTCCTCTAACTGGGAACCAGAGCAACCAGGCAAAAACTGGAGCTTGCCTGCATTGCTGTGGTGGTGAGGAAGTATTGCCTACATTATTTTAGCAGTGCCATGGTGTATTTGTTACTTTGAGATGATGTAAGAAATCCTACTTTCCTAATCATGGGAAATAATAAATAATGAGAAATAATCTCCTGAGCTGCTCTAGCAAGTGCTTGAGTGGAGAAGACAACAGCACAGCACATTTCTGCTTGAGTGACCTCCTGCAAAACTATCTTTACCAAAATGCTTCAAATTCCTGAGCAGACTAAGCTTCTGTTTTGACTTGAGACTTCTGTGTCAGGTCCCTGAGAGGTCCTACTCTCCCCAACAGTCTTCCCAGTAACCTCCATGCATAGCACCTCCACCCAGGACACAGGATTCTCTTTTGGCTCAGCCATGCCCCATCTCAGACACATATCTGCATTGTCTCTGGCCAGGGCTGAGCCCAGCACCATGGGGAGCTTTTCTCCTAGTTCACTGATTCCCGAAATTGACAACGGCTCTTGGCACCCATGGGACAGCACCCATCAGGGGTCATGGCCAGCTCTGGGCCCCGTGCAGCACCCCACCCAACTCATGGAACTGCCCCACTCCTGCTGCTCCACACAGAACATATGGCTTTGGCAACAACTCAGAATGAGGAGCTGGGATAGGAACCATCAGTCTCACCTGAATGTAACAAAACCAGAACAACTGCGGTTTCCCACGCAAACTGTACCTTCTGGTCAAGGGGTTGTAAAATAAAAGGAAAATTTGTCCTTTTCACAGTTGGTTTTGTATTCACATATGTGGCCGTACAGTTTCTATGTGTCCAAAAGTTTTCTACCACACGGAATTGAAGTCTCTATTGATGCCTGTTTTCTTTTTCACCTTTTTTTCCACTCAAATTTCATCTACTGGTGTGATATACACATTTCATTATATCTGAAACCACGGTACTCATAACCTCAGAATCAAACTCTCACACGGGTCCATATTGCATCCCTCCTAGCTTCAGTTCCTAAATCCTAAATTTTATATGGATTCTGATGGCTTGAGGACTTCTATCTGAGAAACTGGTAGATAAATTTGACATATTTTAAAAAACATTCAGTTCACACTTTTCTCTAAACCTGAATGTTTTATTTCCCCAGCGATTCTTATATGCTTTACTTAAGAAGTAGTATTGTGTCCCCAGTTTTGCTTAAACATTGTTTGTAGTCCAGTCTTCTAGCCTGCAGTGGAGAAGGAAATATGTTTTCAAAGACCAAATGTCAATAATAAGTTATTACAGCTGATGTAGCAAAGCTGTAGTACATGTTATGACCATCTTTTATTCCATACAGCTTCCTCGTCTATTCCACTCAAAGATCTGCTTTCCTGCAGTCTCCTCAAAGGAAATTTTATGGGATTTTTGATCAAGAAAATGCAGAAATCTTCAAATCTCAAGACAATGCAAAATATTCTTTTTTCTCTTCACAAAAAAAAAAAAAATTGCAAGCAGTGTTTTATCCTGTTCTATGGAATAAAGGGCTGGTGGTTAAAAGAATAACATTTGATAGAATACTTCTTTATTGAAAAGTATCTATTAATAACCTAAGGGATGTTGATTGAGATATGAGTGACCCACCGATCCTTGAAAATTGTACCTTGTGCAGAAGAGGAAATTGTTGTTCTTCATCTGCATTGAGAAAGGGCAGGTTTTGGCCCAGATGTCTCCTGTGTGGGGAATGACTGTGTCTCCTGAGGACCACGCTGATGAGGGCCTCAGGTCCGTGGGGCAGTGCTCTGTTACCTGCCCTGCAGCAGGGCGTGTGCCTGAGAGCTTCTCCAGGGCACTGAGCTCTCTGAGTCAGCTGGAAAAGGAGTGAAGGGCCGCGTCTCTTTGTGATGTCTGACAGGACTACATCGTGACTTTTATATTGTAATACGTTACTGTTTAGTAAACATCAGTTTAAAAACTACTGTGCAGCATTTTATGTGTGTGTGTCTCAAGCTTGATTCCTTTACAAATGGTCTTTTCCTCTTGTAGGTCCCTCTGTTGATGAAATTCGGGCCACATCCTACTGTAAATCCACCTTAATTCCCATTAGCTTCAGAAAGTGTGTCCCACATGAAACAGCAGATTATTGCAGGAAATTACAGCTTGCTTTTTGTTTTTACCTATACATTTATTACTGTTGTTTCACAGATTTATTTTTTTTTTATTGATTGCATAAGTCCCTGAATTTATTTCAAAGCTTAAGGGTCTAAATTAACACATCTACAACATTTCTTATTTTCAGAGTATTACAATTTTTAAAGGCCTTATGACAATAATACCTTTGTTCCATAAAATACACTTACAGTGTGTTTTTTTTAGTTCTTTACACATCTGATGTCTTAATAGGTTTTGCAAACTCTGTCACAGTCAGTGACAAAATAGTTTCCTGCCAATGGCAGAGCATTGGCTTGCTATTTTAATGTTTTGCCCGCACTTCTTTTTTGGGACAGATATTCTGACACATATAACCTTCTTGCAGCAGATAAATTGATTCATTGCCATTTCACCCATTTAGCATTTTTTCTCAGGTGGACATTCTTTGGGTTTTGTGACAAAATGTCATTACAGAAAGAGATAGGAAACTTGGCGTATATGGAAATATATCTCATAAGTAAACATTTGGTTGTCTTTCAGTACACACCTGGCTAAGGTATGAAGACCACAGCCACTGAGTCTTTGAAGTTACAAGCTGTGGAGTTTTCAAACTTTCTGAAAATAATTTTGTTTAGGTGTAGCCATTTATTAGAGGTATATATGAAATATCGGCATTTATCTACATTATTTTAAAGAAAAGAAGGAATAAACCTCGACCCATTTCCAGTATTATTACTTTGTGTTATGTTAGCATTCCCCTCCTACCAAAAGCTTCAGTGTGTCTATGAAAAGGCTTTTTTGAGAACTATACAATCTACGGTTTACAGCTACTCGGATGTTAATGCACCAGGTCCTTATCTGAGTAGGTTCTGTATTTAATACCATGTTCAACTAAAGACAGCAAGTTTGCTGAGTCTGGGGCACTCTCAGTATGGAGACTAAATACACTCTCTTGGCTCTGCTTCTTCAAATATGTGTTTGCCATTGCTTGTCAGGTAGGCCATATAATAAGGCAAACTGGAATTATTTACTGTGCCATTGCACTGGGTATAAAAAATGGCACAAAAATGTGATTTCAGTAAAAAATTATTCTTCATCTGGATCCCTGTGCAAGGTGGTCAGGGTGGCTGTAGTCTGTCTTTTGCAAGGCATGAGTATAGGCAGTCCATTGCCTCAGAAGATCCAGTCTCAGCTCCTTAAACACAGGCTTGCAGGCACTGGGGAATGACTCTGGCTTCCCAGGATTATTTATGTATTTGGCTAGGTGTCTTCTCTCTTCTGGCTGGCTGCCCTACCCCCTAGGTTTTTATTTAATGTTTCTCCTTGCCTGGCCTCCTAACTCTTGCATTCCTGTGTGCCGCAATCCAGGGGCAGAGGATGTGGCCCCCACTCAGCTGCTCTCCACAAGGCTCCCCAGGAAAATCATGCTGTACCTCTTGACCCTTCAACAGCTCTCAGCCCACCTCTCTTAAAACTTCTCCTTTATCAGTCAGACTGTCTCTGAAAACAAATTTTAACGCCCAGTCCTGGACATATCAGGCTGCTGAAGCCTAATGAGGGATGAGGACTAAAGCACAGCATTTCTTACCCAGCTGTGAGGAGCTCCCTGACCAATATTGGGCACCCAGATTGTCTTTTAAATATGAGTGTTTATTTCACCCCATGTGTCCACGCACCTAATCTGCTTGTGACACCTCCTCAGGAAGCAATAAGGTGCCTTTCTGGATCACACCAGGGTTGTCAGATCAGAACCATGCTACATTCAGAAACACAGCAGTCAGCTCACCCTGCTCCCACTGCCAAAGCTGCGGTCCAAAACCCATTGCCAGCTGGAGTGTGGTGCCATAAAACATTTGGCACCGAGTGCTGCATGATCCTTGAAGACACTGTTCTTGGCAGGAAATAAGCTCTTGCCTCCTTAGAAATTGCCCCAAGGGATAGATTTTCTTTATTCAACACTTTTTTTTGTTTGGTTGTTGGGGTTTTTTTGGGTTTTGGGTTTTTTTGTTCTCCTCACTACATCTTTCAGTAGATTTTGTAGGTGGAATGTAAGGATTTCAACACTTTAACACTTTTAAGGTAGCATGAAGATGTTGATAACATTCATAAAGGAGAATAGTTGACCTCTCTAACAGTAATATAGTCCAAGCTGCATTTTATTTAATTTATTATTTTATAAATTATTTAATTAAATTAACTTTTCTTTAAAACCTGCTATATATAAAAGTGTTTCTTTTTCCTATAGAGACTACACTGCTTTTGCTTTGCAAAAGCAATTCCACCTTTTCTTTATCCTTTTGTAATTGTTAAGAAGGAGGAAAAGTGATTAAGAAATAAAACATACAGTCAAATAGGAAATGTAATTTCATTCAGGTATAGGCAGAGTTGAGGAAGAGATAGATGCCTCTTTCTCAGTCCTTACTCACAGGTAATGTGAATATCTGGAAAAATACACCCAAATACTGTGATGTTCCCTGGTCTGCTGTTGTTTTCCTGATAGATATGGGAAAAGTGTTAGATGGTTCTTGGAAGATCTGAACGATAGCATTAGAAATAACAAAAAGCTGCAGTTAAGTAATACCTTAGCATTGCAGCTGTGGAGTGGGGAAAAACAAAAACTATTGAAAAGCTGAACTGGCTTCTCATTGTTCAAAACAGGACATTCTAGCAAAAGGTGCTACAAAAGACAAAAAGCTATTTTTTATACTCAGTGTTGGTTAAAACAAGTTTCCTAGGCCAATGTGCTTGTAAATTAACTGAGACAAGTTTGTTCAGTAACATCAACTTCCATGGTATGTTTGAAGAAAGTAAATAGCTTTTCTCTTAGCTGTAAAATAGAAGTTCAGGCTATTTTTTATAGAGGGAAAGGAAGTTTTTTACCTTCATATCCCAAAACCTATCTCTCATAGTGCTACTCATGACAACTGCTGGGTGATGTCTGTCCTGGAAACAAATACTTTTCACTGTTCCTTTAGCAGCTGGTCTGCTTCTGGCTCCTGCTGCTGTTGCTGGTCTCCATCAGAAAAGTCTCAGGCAGATTGGGAGTCAGGATTTAGTCCTGTTTGGGGTGAGGGAAACACAGAGCAATTTTAATTTCTGTTTCATCCCAAAACAAAATTTATTTTAGATGTAGGGTTCACCCACATCCATACTGAGCATTTATCAGTCTGGACCATCACTTTCTTAGAAAATAAGGATTGGAGAGAAAATGGAGCTTAATTGCACTTTAAAACAACAACATTACAGCCCAACTCCTCAGTTGCAGTGAAATAGGAAAATTATTTAATTCCTCACTACTGGCCCAACGTTACTGTCATGAAGTCCCTAAAAGGAGAAGAATGCAGAGTAGCCATCCTTCTAAGTTGAAAAAGATGGCAAAGTCCCTCCTAGCTGTATAGAGGGACCTAGTCCCTCTAGGTCTGTATAACTGGTGCAGAATTTCAGATTAACAGAACTAATCTGTAGAGACAATGTTAACGGGATATACATACCTAGCAGCCACTGTTACAAGGTAGCATCATTATTGGTTTGTTAAATTTTGGTTGGTTTTTTTCCCCCCGAACTAAAATTCATTTAGTTTGCTGTACATGGAGCAGTCTGTTTATTTTCCTGAAGTTATTTATGCCACTGTAAAAAGTAATAGATATTTTATCTGAGCTCAGTCTCTAGATGGCTGAAAGCATACCTGAAAAACGCCAGGGTTGCAGTGACAATGCACAGTTTATTTGATATTATGCACGTCTTGCCTACTAAGATCAGAGGGGATTCATATTAATTTTTGGTAATGTGGTAACGTCTTTTCTCTCTAGTTTATGTTTCAGCAAAGAATTAAACAGGATATGAACTTACTGGCAGCTCAGAAAACAGATTGAAATCTTGGAGCAAGTTTGTAACTGTCCTTGATACTACATCTTTTGAGATGGATATAGATCATGTAAATCTTGCTACAATAATTCTTGAGGCTGGCTGACTCTTGAATGCTCAATCTTTTGACCTTTATGATGTATTAATGTTTTCAACATATTTATCTAAACTTTCAAGGAGAAGGCATCTCAAATTATGTGTGGAAGGGGAAAAAAGGAAAGGAAAGAAATCTGGAACCAATAAACTTGTGGAGCTTGTAAATTCTTTCTTTCCAAGTTATTCATCCTAAAGAGGGCACAGGCTCTGCCTCTTAGAAACAAAAATGCAGACAGAGGAATGGGACACTTAATGAGCATAATATATCTGGAGGCTTCAGACTGAGGACAACCTATGTTGAAGCATCTGCCTTTCCAGTCAAATCTCTTAAATTTCATTCCCAAAATGAAAGGTTCCTACTACAAAACAGTCAAAATTAGTGGAAAATTAATCAAAACCCGACTGGAGGACACTGGTCTTCAATGCAGGTTATGTCCACATTAACTTTGCTGTGACTCTCATAGTTTGGGAGGTTTAGTCTATGTGGAAACCAATTTTTTTTCTGTTTTCTTTTTTTTTTTCTAACCATCACCACTTCAAAAGTGGATGAAAGAGCGCTGTAAAAATAAAAGACTTAGGAAAATCATTTAGGGGCAAAAGCCACAGAGAGGAAATTCAAAGCCACAGAATATTTTTTTAGGAAAACTGATCACATGAAAACAGAAAAGGAGATGATTAAATTGAAAATATTTGGCAACCTTAAGTATAATAGACACCAGTAATCATTTGCTGATGTGTTTACTGTATAAACTGCACATGAGCAAGCTAAGTATACACGATATGTCAGATTGCAGGTGTGAGCCAGGTTATGTGTGCATTGCTTTTGATTCCAGAAATGTGTGTTTTCTCATCAATGTTCCCAAAAGTGTGTGGAATATGGATACTGTGGGATTGAGACTACAGGCCTTAAAATTTAAATTTTTCATCAATAAATCAGGTAAGCTGCTCTCTTGTTTATCATTTCATGTCCTATGGGAAGTGTCATACATCCATGAGGCCCCAGACTTCACATTGTGGTCTCTCATTCAACCTCAAAGCAGCAGAGTGAGAAGATACCACTGCAATAAATCAGAGGGATTGTATTATTTGTCAGTTCTATCAAAGGTTGACAATTGTTCTGCATGAATTGAACATCAGGATTATCTGCAATGCTTACCCTTAAAGCGCAGCAAGAAAGGCAATCTATGCTCCTGACTGCTGCTTTTGCTCTCTGTTCATACCCCTGAGTGTAGCTATAGCTGGTTTTGTAGAAGGGTAGCATTTTCATTAATTTTAAAATAAATGTCTATAAATTAAAATGTATTTTGTTAACCTTAAAGACAGTTAAATTTAAGATAACAGGAGGGAGATACTGAAAAACCTTATAAATGTTGGGAGAAAAAAATGCTCAAACATATTCCGAAAGAAATTATACCTTTGAGGTTAACTGTATCATTGAAAGGGGAAGATTTAACCCAACTCCATGGGTACAGTGCCTTCACAGGGATAATCTGCTGATGTCAGAGGTGAAAGTCTGTATTAATTCATTAGAGGGGATCTCCATCTTTTAAGTGACTGATCACTTCCTGAGAGATGGCTGAATGCCTCTCCAGTATAGGTAGTTTGGGGTTTCCAGAGGGAAGTCCCATGCAGCAAAACAGGCTCATGGCACTAAATGCTTGGGAGCCCTGACTCTGTTTCTAAAGCTTCACAATTTTTCCATCAACTGTCACAGCACAGCAATTTACGTGGGATCAGAGTAGTGAAATATTGACAGGCGAGTAGTGCTCATTATATCCTGCTACTTGGTGGACACCCAAACCAGGTCACCCAAGAGGTCTGTGGGAAGTGGAGAGGGAAGGTACTGAGCTCTGGCTACCAGCAGGACACAGCCAGGCACTGCCTACATCTCCTTGTCAAGAAAAAGTTTAATGTTTTTCCAATTGCAATTTCAGGTAAAATTTACTCAAGGACAGAAGGATCTATTCACAGTGTCACTGGAAACACAGATGTTTAGGTCCCTTTTAAGCCCCATGACCAGGTGATACCATCTGTGATGGGGACAGGCAGGTTCCCCTTGGATCAAGAGCTCTTTAGAATCCCCTACAATTCAAGTCATAAGCCTGAGCCTCTGTATCTTTACAGAAAAAAAAAAAAAAAAGAAAAAAAAAAAAAAAAAGAGAGAACAGATCACAGGGATGTTGAACGGCAAAGAGAGTACCAAGCTGTTTTGTGTGGAAGGGCCAAACCACTGCCTGGCACTGGGACAGGGGTGTGCTTCAGATCTCACCAGCCTGTGTTTGGCACAACGCTGAAGAGCCCCAAGCAGAGAGAGCTGGGACTTAGTAACCCCCATGTTCCTTCACCCCAGGGCAGCACTTCATTTCAGCCCTCAGGGAGAGCACTTTTGGATCATGCAGGCCAATTCGCTAATGAGAACATTCTGACCCTAATGAGAAATGGTTAGTCACACTAATGCAGAAGGATATATTGAATATCATCACGTACTATCAAATCCATTGTCATAAACTTCAAATTCCAGTTATCTGTTCCTGTCAGACCAAACCAGCCTGAACTCACAGACCAACCCACTGATTGCATATACAGTGTTATGCCTGTAAATGTTTGGGTTTCTTACAACCCCTTGTATCTCCGCAAAAATCAACTTGATCTAACTGTTGGTTATAAGTTGGAGTATGAGCACAAACTGCTTTTAATATCCATCACCTGTTTTCCACATTGGACTTCAATTCTCAAATTGTATGTTGGCAGTTGCTGTCAATAATGACTACGGAATTTTTTATTACATTAACTGTAGCAAACTGAAATCTAGTGCCTCTGAAAATACAGAATAAATCCTGAGTGCTATTAAAATAAAATATTTGTGAATGGAGCCAGTAACTCTCCTTTAATTACTTTAAAATTTCCTTTAAAATCTCCTCTAAAAATCTCCAGTAAATCTTCTTTAATTACTTTAAATTTCAATATACAGAGACTATGTTGAGTGACTAATCAATTTATTTGCATGCTGGAAAAGTTCATGTTCTAGGCATGTGTTTAAATGATAACAGCTTCAAGCACATACTTTTTACTTTTCCCAAATAGACAGATTATTTCTTTTTCTAGAGGCTCATAATACGTTTTCTGCTCATATGCTGCAGTTAGCACACATTTTTTCTTATTTATAGTTTTGTGGGAATGTACTGTTCTTGGAAGATGTTGGATTGACAGTCCTGCAAGATACTCCAACCTGCCCTGCTATTTTCCTTAATCCTGACCTGATGGAATCACCTCCTAGGGAGAGGAAGATGGTCACTCTTCATCTCCTGCTGGTACCTGGCTTCTTCACTGAAGACTGCTCTCAAAACTAGCAAGCAAGACCACTTCTCAGGGTATGCAGTGAGGTTTGGGCATCTACATGGAAGAACTGGTTGAAGAATTTTTGTTTGCTAATCTGTTAATTCTATAGACACTGAAGCCTAAAATTCAGTTTTCTTTAACATGCTAGGAAGTAGGATATGTCTCAAAGAATAATTTTGCACAGTTATAAAATTCAGTATTTTATATAGATTTTTAAAGTAGAGTAGCAATGTCCTTGTTTTATAGAAACATTTCTATTTCACTATCCTGAAAAGAAAAAAAAAGTTGATTGTCTACTTATTTATTAAACTCTAGATCCCTTTCACAGTTATCACAATCAAACATTCAATCATTCTAGATTTAAAACCATCAAGAGCCTTTTTTTTGTAGAAGGATAACTGTCTCGCTGACAGGTATAAAAAATCACAGCTTGGGGCTAGAATTTGATGGGGTGAGTCTTTATAAAATTCGACCATAAGAAGACGCAGAAATACCTTCTGGAAATAAACAGTAATTGAGTGTTCTGTTCTTTACTAGATTTTTAAAACCCAGTCCCTGAGACAGTGTGGCCCTTGCCTTGGCAGCAGTTCAAATCAGCTGAAATAAACCTGGAGGTTTCATTTTGTCTGGCTTGCCAAGAGACAACTCTGATCCGTATGGAAACTGAATATAAAGCATGTAGGCATGCAGTGACAAAAGGTGCCTACGGGCAGCAAAGGGCAAGAAATCAGGATGGGTCAGCTGAGTAAACATCAAAGACTCTCAAATAACCAACAGAAAAGTAAATATTCTCAAGCAAATGGGATATGCCCATAACACCATTGAGATTTCATAGAAAACATTCTTTGAAAACAGCTCTGCTGGGATGTTTCTGTTTGTCTTTCCCATTCTAGAATATTGAATTAAAATGGTCTGTTTGCTCTTAAAGTTCATAAATTCTTGCTACTCAATCCCACCGCAGCCTCTTGACACCTCAATTATCTCTTCAGCAACTCCTGATAGTACCACAGATGATGGCATTGCCCATCTGGATATTTCGGATACACCCCACCATGACACTTGCTTAACAAAATACATGCAGAGGATGAAAGGTATTTATCTATAAAAGGACTGTGAAAGGTCTAGGAATTATTTAAAATCCACTTAAACCCCATGAAGGTAAGAAGTCATGCATTTAGGGATTATTATTTGAGAGTATTAAAGGAACATATTTTAAAGACAAAAATCCCTACATGATTTCTTATTGCTTCATCTCCTGCAGAAATTAAGATGAAGGATTAACATACCCATTAGTTTCAACGCTCAGGCCCTTAACTTGGGCTACCTGAGAACTTTTGCTGTTACATTCTCTCACATAGCTTCTGCTGTTCTTTGGTAATAGTAAAACTAGTATGAGCTGTACATGACGTAATCATTGTTTATTAAAACCCAACCATTGGCTGGGAGAGTTTTGTATGTTAATGTCATTCTGGTTTATGTTGTGGTATCTCTGGTGTGTTGCACATGGGAGATGATCATTTTGGCTGCCACAACGAACCACTTCAACAGCTGATTTAGTCACTTAATATTTGGCATGAGTGGTGAGATGAATGAATGCTGCTGGAGGCTAAATCTCCTTTCACAGCTGTAGCAGGAAGGAGTTGCCAAAAGCTTCATGCCATAGCCTGTGATTTCAGGCTAAGGTATAGCAACTTTCTGGAAGCACAGTGGGGCAATAAAAGATGTGCTAAATATACAAGTCCATGGAAGGCAAATAAAACACATGAGATTTCTTTTGGCTGGTAGTGGTGGTTGGTTGGTTTTGCTTGGGAAGCAAGAATCTGACCCTAAAGCTGGTTTTTTGCACCTCCATGTGTGCCTTCTGCTCGTTACTCTCTTTTCTGGAAAGAAAACATTGCCACTGTATAGACAAAGGAAATGAGGGGGTTTCCCATGTAACTGTTGCAGCACTGGGTTACCATTACATTTTACATTTTACCTTTTGTGTCCTGGAGCATCTTTTTTCCATCTTACTCGTGCCTCCAAGCGGGTGTGGGTTTCCATGGGTGTTTGAGGGCACTTAGAGCCAGCAAGCCAGGGGCCTGAGATGCCACAGCGTCTGCTGAGCTGGCAGTGGAGGAGCCCACACACTGTGTGGGATGCACCTGCGTGGGTGCCCTTAGAAAGCATTGAAAGTGTAAGAAAAAGGGCATTAGTGTGAAAGGGCTCGTGAATGTGAATGTAACCCACTAAAGTAAGAAATAGTGTAGCAAAGACTGCTTCTTCCCTTCTCCCGCTGCTTCAGAGGCATGTTATCAATGGCCTGGTTTCTGGTACCGCGCTCCAGGCACCGGCACGGCCTCTCGCTCAGCCTGCCGGTGCCCGGCAGTGGGGCTGAGCCCCAACAGCCGCCGCCGCTGCCACATCTTGGCGTGATGTGTGCCAAGGCCGCCCACACACACACGCACACACATACACAAAGACATACACACACACCGAGGCGGGGGACACCTCGCCGGGCGCGCAGACCATGCCCAGAACGTCCCTGAGCCCGCTGCTTCCGGCGGTGCGGGGAGGACCAGGCGCCCCCAGGAGCTCCCGGCACCGGGGACACTGCGGAGGAGGCTCTGGGGATTGCCAGAAACAGGGGGGAGCCGCAGCCCTGTTTGTTCACTTCCCTCCTGCTGCAAGAGCTGGAGTGGGCGAGGGGCCGGGATGAACTGTGGGAGATTATTTCGGAGGCTCCGGAGCCGGCAGACACTTTTCACAAAGTGATGGGCACAGCGAGTGCGTGTGTCCCGCGTGTACCTCCCGAGAGCTGACTTCGCCCCTCGTTGCCCAAGTCTCCCCGGAGGCGGAGACAGCCTCCCCAAAAGCCCAAGAGCTCCTTACATACCTACTGCGGCGGACGTCTAAAGGTCGCCACGATATGCCTAAATGCCGAGATGACGGGCACGGGGAAACGCGACCCGAATCCCCTCCCGTGCACCGGAGCGGACTCAGGGACCCATCACTCTGTGGCCCCGCGGGTGGGAGTCCAGCGTTTCACCCGGCAGTGAAATTCAGGGCGGCAGGATGCACAGCCCCAGTGGGGCGGAGGTATCCCGCTGTTACCGCGGCTGTAGAAGTGGGAACAGGACTGGGCGGTCCCGGTGTGGAGCCTGAGCACTCTGGAGGAGCTGTTCCCGTGCCTGCGGGGCTACGTGCCGCCGGGCTCGGGGATCCAAACCTGGAAGCTCCAGGACGCACATCCCCTTTGTATTCTTTTGAGGGGAGCTTCTTTCAGTGCTTCCCCGGGGAAGAAAAACGGGAAAAAAAAAAAAATCGAACTCCTCATCGCGTTGCAAAATTGCGTTCATCGGATTTGGGGACAAAAGCTGTCTGTGACTTTTGCGTTCATTTCCCCTAACGCCGCGGAAACAGGAACCTTTCCAGCGGGCGGGAGCACCCCGAAGGACTTGCGAGTCAAATCCCCCTCAGCCCCGAGAGCACCTCCTAAACCCGGCTTCCCCTGTCCTCAGTCGATGCTTTTAATTAAACGCAACTGCCCCTTTTTGTTAAAATCCCTCCGAGAAGGGTTAGGTTTTTACTTCTCGGGAGGCAGACTGTGTGTGTCGGCCGCTGAGCATCGGACTCTCCGACCAGGGCGGGGCTGTCGCTAAGCGCACCGCTGCCAGCTCTGTATGCACGAAGCACCTTGACAGGCAGAGACGTAGGGTTGTTATGCCAGTTTGCTACAAATTAAAGGAAAAGCTCGGGGGGCATGATCTGGAACCCTCTCCGGGACCAACAGTTTCCTGCTGTAGACACCCCAAATACCTCGGGGCATCCGCGCGGCTGCCGTGCAGGAAGCCTGGAGAGGAGTTCAGGGGCCAACCCGCGACAGGAGAGCAGGGGAGGCACTCACAGGGGGCCGGGGTGTGCCAGGCCAGGTGGGCCGCTGCCCCAGGCAGCTACGACGCACGTCCCGTCAGGGATTGCAGCGCCATCCCCCTCTGAGCTGCGGGTGGAAGGGAAACCCCGCGGGGGAACCAAGCTAGTAAATGCCCCCGTGAGACTCCGGCAGCCTCCGCGGGCCGAACGGGCCACCCGCAGATACCTGCGCTGTCTTTCTCAGGTCCCAGAACTTCATTTAAGAGCAAGACGAGCAACTCGCCCTCCTCCCTCTCTCTCTCTCTCTCTCTTTCTTTTTTTTTTTTTTTTTTTTTTTTTTTTTTTTTTTTTTTTTTTTTTTTGTTTGGGGGAGCGGGGAGTGATGGCGGGAGGGTGGGGAGGAGGCTTGGTGGCCACAGCCGTCCGCCGTAGCGGGTGTCGTTTGCCCCAGACGGTAAAGTCTACGCGCCCCGCTGCTGCCCGTCCCAGCGCTGCCGCCCCCGCAGTGCGCGCAGCGTGCGCGCAGGTAGCGAGAGCAAAGCGGCTGCGGCGTCGGGAGCGCGGCTCGGAGAGCGCTTGGGCAGGTGCGGACACCGCGAATGGCGAGGCCCCAGGAACGGCAGCAACCATCCCTGAGGCGAGGGAGGGCTTTCAGCGAGGAAAGCCCCTGCCGCTCCTCTTTGCTGTTGGGCTCACGTCGGGCCGCGACGGTGGGCGGTCAGAGAGCCCTCGGTCCGGGGTGCCACCTTGGGGGCGCGGGGGACGTGTCGTGGCCCCGCTTGTCAAGGGCTGGTCCGGCTTCCCCTCGCTGCGCAAGGGCAGCCCAGAGCGCAGTGCGGGCTCGTCGCTTGCTTCGCACAGCTCTTCGGAGCCACTTGGATAGGCAATAATTTGGAGGGATGAGAGGAAAAGTTATTTTATCTGTTTCCTAAAGCTAATGATCTTCGATTTGCTTTTTTTTTTTTTTTTTTTTTTTTTTTTTTTTTTTTTCCTTCTCTTCTATAAAGTAAACTCTTTTTCGATATGAGTACCAAAGATAAATAAATGTGGGCAGGTATGTCCCGACGCCTCAGCCATTATTCCGGTGACGTGGGGGAAGACTCGCGAAGGAGCAGGAGGAAATTATGGGCAACGCAAACACGACCGAGTACACTCCTCAACGGGAAAAAAAAATATATATAAAAAAAAAATCCCAAGTAAACTAAACCAACAAAACCTATAAATAGGGGACGGAAAAAAAGGACTTTCAGCAAAACCCCCCTCTCCAGCACAGGGGAGGAGTAGGCAGTAGGTTACCGGAAGGAGCAGAGATTAAGTCTACCTTTACCATGCTCAAAATTAAGAAGCATCCTAGTGTCTGTGCTGCTGAACAGCAAGGAGGCTTTCGAAACGCTTTGCTAGGTAAAAATTACTCCGGGCACCTCTCCCGCAATTCCTCCTCCTCCGCGCACCCTGAAACCTGCCGAGGAGCACGAAATCTGCCTGATCCTTCCGGGCACCTCCACGGAGCAGGCCTGTAGGTTTTCCTGTAATTCCGGGATTCCCTGTTGTAAGCTCTTAAACAGAATATTGAAAACATTTTCCTTATGGTGCCTGTTCTTGCCTTGTAGCGCTGGTACTAAACAAATAAGAAAAGTGTGTTAAATGGAGGCTATGGTTACAGCATCTTGGCCTAATATTCCCACATATAATTAAAACCATAGCCACAATAATACATAAATAAATAACAGCAAACAGAAGGGACCGTTACTGTTCCTGTCGAAAACAACTGTTTTGGCTCTGTCACTGTATTATTTTATTGGAGCAGTCTGCGCCGTTCCCTCCTAATTTTTTAAAATTTATTTTAGTAGGAGAGACAGCAGGGAAAGAAATTATGCATCTGGGTTTATTTCTTTAAAGTCCATGTTTAGTTTTAATTTTCTTGTATTTTAAAATAAACACGTTGGCTACAGAGTGTTTGATCTTTGCAAGAAGGAAGCCTATATTGTAAAGGAATGTGCAGCAGTTTGGTATGAAAATGGGGTTGTGACTCACAGCTGCAGGCAGAAAAAAAAGGTGTTGTAGTGTCAGCCAGAGGTGTTCAGTCTAATAACTCAAGCTGTAAACTGTATCCTCTAAAATTACTTACGTAGTAAATCACTCAGGGGTTAAAAAATAGACTGAAAAGTGTAAGGGAGGGGGAAAAATCTTTTAGAAGTTCCCTTCATGAAAATTATTTGTAATGATGGGAATTAAGAGTTTAATATCTCCCTCATTTTCTTAAATGTGAGGCTGATATAGTTAATTGCCACTATATAGCCGATGGTGCTTACTCTCGGTCGTTCGCGAAGCAACGAAACTTGAAACGCGTCTTTGGGGATAGCTGTTTCATTGACTGCTTTACCCGGTTTACAGCTAATTTTGACCATCTCGAAGAGCAAATAAACCTTAAAGAGACAGTCAGGGCAGTGAATGATCCTTAAAATTTTTTTATCGCAGCAAAAACCCTCGGAAAAGAGCCTCCTCCCTCTGCACAGCCGAGGGGAAAGCCCCTCTGACATGCCTCTCTCCCCGAGGCACGGCGTGTTTCAATCTCTTTGCCTCCCGTAGGTGTATTAGTCTGGTAACAGTTGGGAAACTGGGGAGGCTTTGAAAGGAGAGTTCTCTTCCAACAGTCCAGTCCGGGAGAGCAGGGGGGAAAAATATTAACCCTCAACTCTGGTGTCATCTGCAGCGTTTTTCTGCTAAGGAATGGAGCTAGTAATGAAACAGGAATCCGAAAGGAGCATCCCAAGTCGAGATATTGCCTTTCAGAGATTATCCGTTTCCAGGAGCGGTTTCCTTCGCTGGAAAGGAGATGTTGGCCGCGACTTTCGGGTGGTTGCACCTCGGCTGATAGGGAAAGTAGCTTGCTGGGAAGATTTCCATCAAGAGACACATTGAGAGATTGAAAAAAAAAATAAACAAAATTAAGTAAAATAAAATATAAGACAAAAGAATTTTTTTAAATCAAACAAACAAACAAACAAAAGAAAAAACAACATAAGAAAAGCTGGGGAAAATGCCCTACGGACATCAGCAAATGTTTACGGTGGAAATAAGAAGTCAAAAACAATTAAAATCTGGAAGCCACGTTCATTAGTATTCAGCACATACGATCTATCTTTTATGTTTATCTTTCTCCGCGGATCAATATTGTAGCAGCATGTGCCGGGAACAAGCAGAAATCTGGCCACTGCATGTGGCTGACCTTTCCCTCTCTCCCTACAGGTCAGATCGTCTTCATCAAAACAGGTCAGATCGTCTTCATAACCATCATCACCTAATGCGGCCACAGCCACGGCTCTCATTAAAACCGGTATTTAATCAAGGCGCTGTGACTAAGAATCAAAGGAGAAGGGGTGTTTGTCCACACAGAGGAATTAGCAGTCTAGAAAGAAGGGGGGAAAAAGTTTGAATGAAAACTGCTCTTTTTTTTTTCTCCCCCCTTTTTTTTTTTTTCTTCTTTTTTTTTTTTTTTTTTTTTCGTCGCAATTGCTGTACACAGAGCTCCAGCCCGAACCGGCGGAGTCCCGCACTACCCCGCCTCCTGCGGGACTCCGCGGCCAGGAACGCAGGTCGAGCGGTGGATCGGGTAGAGTCTCGTCCCTGCTGCCCCCGGGACGCCTCGGCCGTGGCCACCCACGGACCTGCGGCTGCCGGGGCGCTGTGCGGGGCCCCCCGGCATCCGCTCCCGGCGGACACCCGCGGACAGGTGTCGTGCAGATCCCGTCCCGCGGTGCACTGCCCTGCCCGTCTCGGACTGGGTCACGCCGGGTGCCCCCCGCGGACCCCACGGCCGCCCCCAGCCCCCTGCGAGGTGCGATGCCGCGCGTGTAAAACACCCGCTCAATCACTTACTGGCGCTTGAATTACTCCCCCCTCCCCTGCTTTAGTTGCCGATTATTTTCTTTTTAACACCAAAAGAGCGTCCTTCCCCCTCCGGAACCAACAGCTGATCCCGCGAGTGGGGCCCCGGCGCGGCGAGGGCGCCGCTGGAGGAGTCCCCGCTCCGCTCCGGGACCCGCCGCTCGTCCCTGCCAGCTCCCCCGTGCTCCTCATTGAAAAGCGCCTGGGACCACGGGCGAGGGACGCGGGGGAATCTGCTCGTGTTTCCTGCTCTGCGAGGAAGTGGGATCCGCGGTCCGTTTTGTGCCGCGTTTCCTTTTCTCGGGACAGCAGTTAGGCAGCCACTTTGAACTGTTTATTAAAGATATGAAACCTTTAGCGAAGGTCTTCCCTCACCCGGTCGTCTTATCCTTCTCCTTCTTCTTCTCTTTCCTTTTCTTCTTTTCTCTCTCCCAGAAGTATTAAAGACAGTGAAACCGTCCAGAAAATAAATTAAAAAAAAAAAAAAAAAAAAAGAAAAAGAAAAGTGAGGAAACCCCAAGCACTGGGGAAGACTTGCACTTTGGGACAGAGGGGGGCACCGTGCCCTGAAGGGTGGGACAATAGTTCTTGCTTGCTCTGCTGCTAATAAGCAGCTCCATCCCCAGTCGTCTGGCTCGGGGAAAAGAGGAAAAAAACCGAAAACAATGGGGGGGGGGGGGGAACCCAAACCTAAGAGGAATGAAAAAAAAGGTAGGGAGGAAAAAAGAAGAAGGGGAAAAAAAAGCGAACCATGAAATAAAAAAACACTAACCAAAAATAAACCCCTTCACAACCATGCGTGAAGATGACAAATACAAAAATATACATACCTCGCTGTGGCCGGGAGAACGTCTAGCGTGCACTTGTAGCTGGGGAGATGTTTGGGGGAGCCTGCTATGTCTTCATAGCGGGCAGGAAACGTGTATGTGTTTCTGAAAACAAAGGAGAAACTTTAAAGGCTGATACGGGTTTAGGGAGGTCTGGCCACAGCCAAACGGAGCGGCTACAGCCCGGGCTGCTGCCCCCCGGCACCAGTGGAGGGGGTTTGGCCGTGCAGGGGCAGCCTTTTGCCCGCTGCGGAGCCCCGCCGGCATCGGCAGCGCCAGCGGCGCCGCCAGGCTCAGCAGCCGTTCCACGCTAGGGTTCGGGAGAGAGTTCCTGCATTTTATTCTATTTCGGTCTGGGCTGTTACCATGTCTGCTTGTTTGTTTGTTTGTTGGGAGGTTGTTTTACCTTTGGGTTTGGGTTCAGGTTTTTTCTGCCACCACCGGCTGCAACCCAAAGCCACTAGAGCAGCCAAGCCAGGTGAAGCAGGGCGGGGGCAGGTGAAGGTAGAGCCCTGAGCTGCCCTCCAATTGCCGGTGCGGGGGACAAAGCACCGCCTGTTTTATGGACGGACCCTCAATTTTTTTGGCTTGAGAGGAGAGGGTAATTCCAGGGGAAATCAATCCATCTTTTCAGGGGGTCGGCAGGAAGAGTTAGGAGAGAATTTCATTATTAATAATAACGATAAAAATTTAACCCACACCTCCCTGCTGCTTTTCACGGTATAAAGGAAGAATCACACTGCCGCAGGACAGCCGGCCAAGTGGGGCTGCCACAGCTGGGCACGGGATGCCGACAGCGGGGCAGCACCGTGCCTCCCACTGCACACCGGCGGCGGGGGCCGTTGGGCCGAGGAGACCGGGGAGACGTCGGGGCAGAGTCGTCGGGGAGTGCGGGCCACCGGCCCGGGCACCCGCCTGCTGTGGCTGAGCATGAGGGGATTGCGGAATGCCAGGGCAGGCTCGGGACTGCTGGGGAAGCCTCAGGCCTCCCACCAGATTGGCTCCCAAGCTGTCGTCAAGGCCAGGGCAGGGAGGTTTGGCAAGTTCAGGTTCATTGTAGGAGACAAAGCTGGGGGGAGGGAGGGGTTTGGGGTTGAGGGTGTCGAGGTGGACAAAGGAGAGGGGCGAAGAGGAGGACTTCCGGGCCATTGGGCCACCCTCGCACAAGACTGTAAGAGGGATCTTGGCTGTTCTACCCCCTAAAAATCCCATTCCCTGAAGCCGATGACTTACCGCTCTCCCTTAAGCGTAGCAGGCCCGGGCCAGGGTCAGGGCACGAGGGAGGCGGGTGGAGAGGGCCTGCGGACTGGATGCGCTAAGGCCAGGGTCAAGTTCAAGGCCAGCCTGGGAAGGACAAGCAAGGGGGGGCAGCTTACTCACTGCCACAGCCGCCAGGGCTTCATCCCTGGGCCTGCTGGAGGAGAGGGGGGCTGTCCCTACTGCCACAGGACCTGCGCTTTGGCCAGAGGGAGGCTGCTTTCCCCCCTCAAGGATCGTCCCTGGGCTGCCCCGAAGCCAGAACGGCTCCGACGGGAGGGAGAAGGGGAGCTCATCTCCCAAGCGCTTCTCTCCGGCCGGAGCTGAGCTCATCGGGGCGGGGGACGGCGGAGTGGGGTTGGTGGCCCTTGGGCAGGGCTGATCGTGAGCCGCTGGGCCCGGGAGGGGATTTGGGAAGACGGTGGCTGGCAGGGACTGGCTCTGAAGCGGGACCCCCGTATGGTTTTTCAGCTGCGCGGAGGCCGGCAGGACAAGGAGGGATCCTCTCAACTGCATTTCCCATGGATGTCTCCAAGGGGCAGGCGGCATATGCCAATTATTTTAATAAATATTTTTCACGTAATAGTATTACCGAACATAAATTAGGTTTTAATAGCCGTTTGATTACCCGGGGAGCTGCTGTGTGCGCGGGGAGGGCCGCTCTGGGAGGAGCACGGCCGCCGAGGAAGCGCCGGATCCGCTCCCCATCTAAACTTCCTTGTCAGCGGCGGGACAGTGGGGGGGGGGGGGGGGGGGGGAGGGGGTGTCTTTCCCTCCCGCCTCCCCTTCCCCTGGGTGTAGGTAACCCTATTCTCGTCCCAGAAGTGAGTAGGGCGCCGTGTACCCTTATCTCCTCAACTAACTCTCTCATACCGGCTGGAGACAGCTCTATTGATATTTGAACACACGGGACAAAGCCCGAAAAACCCAAAGAGATGACTGTCCTGGGGGGGCGTGAGCGATGGGCTCGGCCGGGTGTGAGGAGCAGAGGGCTTTCCCGGGCTGCACAAGCTGCCGCTGAAGGCAGAGCAGCCACCGCAGGGCGCTCGGAGCCCGGCTCACAGTGCTGCCTCTTCGCAGGGCGTATTTCGGTTCGGCTTGACAAAGCCGAATTTCTCTCCATGATTTCCCGGCCGCTATCACACTCGCCTTGTCTGTCCCGGTGCGGCGGGCTCTGGCCGGAGAGCTGCTGTCCGGCTGCCCTGCACGGGCGGCTCTGCCGGCCCGGCCCCGACGGCGCGCGTGGAGCCAAACACCGGGCCAGCATCCTGGGAAAATCATCGCCCGGCGGCTCTCCGTCCCTCCCTGAACACATCTGACAACGCAAACAGCTCTCTGGGCTAAAAGAAAAAAAAATTTAAAAAAAGGGAAAAAAAAAAAAAAAAAAAAAAAAAAAGAGAGAGAGAGAGAAGAGAGAAAAAAAGAAAGAAAAAAACTCGAAGGGGAAATGCGAACTCTCGGTCCTTATAACTTTCGTCTCTCCAGGGCTGCATGGAGGCTACCAAAAAGATGTCAAGACGGAGGCAAGGACGATCACGGCTCAAAGCAGCCGAGCTCAGAGCCTTGCCACTGCCCCTCCATCTCCGTCCCAAAACGCCCCGCTTCCCCAGCCTATGGGGCAATGATCTCCCCAGCCGGACACCACCGGGGAGAGAGGGATGAGCCCGAGAAAGGCAGGAGCTGGAGGAAGATGTGCTCTCGTCGTGTAAATATCTTACTAAAGGAGATCTTGCCTTGCAAGTCATTTGGAAAATATGCATACCTTCCCTCACACTTTTCTTTCAGATCAGAGGCTTCACAAAGTTTTAGGGGCTTTTGAAGGTTGGGCTGGGTTTTTTGTTTGTTTGGGGGGGTTTTTTTGTGGGTTTTTTTTTGGGGGGTTTTTTTTTGTTTTTTCTCCTTTTGGACGGGAGAGCCCAGCTGGAAGGAATCCTCCTGCTCCAGTAACCAGCGGAAGTTTTAAAAGCATTTGTTTTGCAGTCGCCGCTCAGCTCATCACATACCTCATAGCATGTTTTAGAGAGCTTTTGACATAAAAAGGAATCAGCTTGTGCAGTTTCAACACGTTTTATTATATTTCTGTATGCATTACTCTCAAAACATATCACAAGAAATGATGAAACCACTTAAACCTTCAAATAAAAAATCTGAAACAGTTTATGCTCACAATTGTACATATTTATAGTTAAGAAACATTCTTTATAAATACTGTTTCCTCTGTAGCAAGTTAATACCATAATTTAATTACAAATGGATAAATATGGTAACAGGTATTTACAGGAGGAAGGGCGTTATTACGGAAAAGCTAACGGCACGACGTTTATTTTTCCTCACAATCTTCCGAACAGGAACTAACAAATTGAACTTGCAAAAGCACTAAAACATCACATGTAAACCCAGCTAACAGAAAATACATTCACAAGCGTTGTTGTTCGTGTGTGTGTCTCTGAGTAACAGAATGGAGACTTTGGCACGGTATTTCTTCCCCAGTCTATAGTTGAAATGCAGTTTACAATCAAGTCGCTTCTTAAAAAGGAACACAATATTCAAGATATCACAATTACAAAAGAAACGATTTTTTTTCCTTCCACGTTACTTTTTTTTAAAGGGATGAACTAAAAAAGGAGAAGAGAAAGAAGTGGTGAGGGAGAGCGGGAGAAAAGAAAACAAATCCATCACTTTCTGGGGGAGAGAGAAAAGGGGGGGGGGAAAGAAAGAGAAAATAAAAGAAGAAGAAGACGAAGAAGAAGACGAGGAAGAAGAAGAAGAAGAAAGGGACCAATCTGCGGTTTACAAACGGGACGAACTTCTATACACCGAGAATCCAGGAAAACCTCATTCCCCACCTCGCCGGAGGAAGGAGAGGGCCGCTATATACACAGTTCGTGAGGCGGGAGGGCGCTGGCTGCTCCGGGCGGGAGGCGCGGGGACCAGAGGAGTTTGAGTCTCTGATCTTTTGTCTGAAGACTCCGGAGGGAGAGTTTCTTTCCGCCGGCTTGGGAAGCTTTTAGCTGGGTGGTGTGTTGGTGGCGCTCGGGGCTGTTTTTTCCCTCTCTCTCCTTCCCGTTCCTCCGTTGATTTACTCATTCTCTTACGTTTTTTCAGCACGTAGTTTTTGGAATTTTTTTTTGCTGGTTCAAAATGTTCTCAAAAATAAAAAAAATTAAAAAAATAAAATAAAAATAAAAAAAAAAAAGGACGCGAAGGCGGGAGGGTGGGGGGAGATGAAGGCTCCCTGTCCCCATCCTGCTCGGCCGTCATCATTTCGCTGCCGGCGGGTGCGGCGGCATCTCCCGGCGCGTCTCCGGCGGGCTCGCTCGGTCCCTCCTGCCCGCCGCCGCCGCCACCACCGCCGCCGCCGGGGAGGGGAGGGCGCGGCGGGGCCGTGCAGAGCAGTCCGGCGGGGCCCTACACGTACCACTCGTTGAAGTTGGAGGAAAGGCCGCTGTGGCCGCCGCCTCCGCCGCCACTGCCGCCGCCGCCTCCTCCCCGGTGCACGGCGGACACGGCCGCCGCCGCTGCCGCCGCCGCCGCCGCCGCCGCAGGGGAGAGGTTGTTGGTGCTCTGCGACTCGGCGCTAGGGGACACCAGCCCCGGGGGGGTGGAGGACTCGTAGCCGGAGCTGGCGGCCGGGGAGGATTCGGAGCCTTGCGGGGACGACTCGTGCACCTGGGGGGCAAAGGCAACACGGCCGGGTGGAGGAGGGATGGCGAGGCCGCGGCCGCCCCCCGGGCGCGCCCCCCGCCGCCGGCCCGGCCCTCCACCGCCCCTGGGCCCCGCGCCCGCCGCCCGCCGCCCCGTCGGGGCGCCCGGCGCGGGGCGGCCGCCCTCCCGCCTCCCGCCGCCGGCTGCGGGGCCGGGTACCTTCATGTGTTTCCGCAGGGAGCTAGGGTGAGTGTAGGACTTGTCGCACATCTTGCACAGGTAGGGCTTATCCGAGGTGTGGACGTGCATGTGCTTCTTGCGGTCGCTGCTGTTGGCGAAGCGCCGGTCGCAGCCTTCGAACTCGCACTGGAAGGGCTTCTCCCCTGCAAGAGAGCGGCGCGGCAACGGGGTGAGCACGGCCGCCCCAGCGCAACCCCGCGCAGCCCCGCGACTGGTTTCCCCGCCCTCACCCTCCTCTCCCAGGCGTTTCATCCAGCCTTTTCCCAAAGCAAGGGGCCGGCTTGTCCCAGTACCCGCAGCGCCGGAGGGCCTCAGCGCTCATCCGTTGCCCTGAAGCGAGGCAACCCCCGTCTCCCACCTGGGTTTTCCTACCAAAACCCCGGGGATATCCCCGTCCCGGCATCTTGCCTGATTCTATTTCGACCGTGCCAACACACAGAGCCATCCCCGAAAGAGATTGAAGGAAAAAAAAAAAAAAATAAAGCAAGCATCACCGAGCCGTTTCGCCTCGGCACCAAATCCGCTATCCTGTTAAACTGTAAACCATTACCGACAGATTTAAGGCCGGGCATATTGTTTCGTGTATGGATATTCGAGATAAACGCACATCCGCTGGGAAAACTAAACGTCTGTAAAATACTTCATTTAATTTTCATAGGGATTCCTCTCGCCCGGCTGCCAGGACTCCAAATGCCGGGGAGTACTTTCGAGGTGAGAACTTCACATTCTCCCGCCTTTCGAGGGGGAAGCATTTAACATTAGATTCCATTAGCACCTAAATCGTTTCTTAAAGACATCCGCTCAGACACAATGACTTCAGTGCGGGCATCTCATGCAAATACATTTCTCAAATTTTAAACCTTGTTAAAGCTCGTCTCGCACCTCGCATCGGGCTTAGCACTTGAGAAAACAATAGGCCTCGAGATTTTTAGCCTTTCTCCGGGTAAATATTTGGAGTGGAAGTCGCTAAAATATTTGGTCGTCTTTTATGAAATAGTCTGGCACGGTTTGAGCCGGCAGGAGTAGTAAATGAATAATAGATGAGACGGGAGGATGCGTTTATTTTTGTTACCCTCGGCTCAGGCGATTTTCCATCAGGAAAGCCTGGGCTCCCTCGACCCTCTTCCACCTGATTTGGATGGAAGTTTCCGAACCTCAAATCCTCTGTTCCCTATTACATAATTTAATAAACTGTTGCAAAAACACCTTAAATCACATCGAGTGTGACTTTAAAACCAAATTTTTTTTTAAATGAGAAAATTTTATTGCCTTGCTCACACCATTTAAATTTAATGGAAAGCGTTCCCAGAAAGGGAGTTTTTGCCACTTCTAACGGGATTTAGGATTAATGACTGATTTTGCACGTATATATATAGTTTCTCTCGGTTTCAATAAATAGAAGCCGTGCTCACAAGTGCTGAAGTAGTATGCAAATACGTTGCATAGAGCAAATGAATAAGGCGTTTCAGATGGATGGATGGATGGGTGTCTTCCCGTGTTTTAGCAAGACGGCAAAATTTGGTTCGCGCTGTATTCCGCGTTTCTGCGGAAAGCCTCTGCTGACCCTCAGCACGAATCTTCAGCTTTCACTCCCAAATTAAAACAAATTAGTAAAATATCCTTCCGAAATCTGGAATGGAGAGGGGTGTATGCTGCTGGGGAAGAAACCAAAACAAACGCAGCCATGTGATGGAGAGGGTTAAAAAAAATCAACTGGAAGCTTATTTTATCACTCTCATAAATTAACATCACTCTGTCTGACTATCTATCAGTTTACACACACACATATACAGATATATAGGCAAGGGCAGAGCGAGGAAATCTGCCGAAAGAAACCCGAATTACCTGTGTGCGTCCTTTTGTGAATTTTGAGATTTTCTGATCTGGCGAAAACTTTTCCGCAGCCAGGGAAGGGGCAAGGGAAGGGTTTCTCTCCCGTGTGCACTCGGATATGATTGACCAGTTTGTATTTCGCTTTGAAGGGTTTGCCTTCGCGGGGACACTCCTCCCAGTAGCAGACATGGTTGCTCTGCTCGGGTCCCCCAACGTGCTCCACCGAGACATGGGTGACCAACTCGTGCATGGTGCTGAAAGTTTTATTGCAACTTTTTTTGGGGTTGTTCAGCTGTTCGGGATCGATCCACTTGCAGATGAGCTCTTGCTTGATGCACTGCTGCCGCATGTAGCGGAAAAAGGCACCTGGGTGGTGGTGGTGGTGGGCTGCCATGTTCATGCCCATATTCATATTCATGGGGCCGTACTGGTTGTGCAGCTGAGCCGCCGAGTAAGGGTCAGTCCTGGGGCTGGAAACCTGGCGGTACTGATCCGACCGAGCGAATACTTCCCCGGGCAAGCCCAGTCGCATCTGCCCGTTGAGAACATTTTGGGAGGCGTGGGGGCCATGCTGGTCGTGGATGCCCGGGAACAGGAGGTGGCTCTGAGCGTCCGTGTGCGGGTGATGCAGGCTGCCGGCAGCAGGGCCGAAGATGCCGTGCTGTCCGCCGGCCGGCGACGAGTCCCCGAAGCCCCGGCTGCGAAACAAGAAGTCCCGGGTAGAGTTGAAGGGCGCCCCGGAGTAGGAGCCGACATGGGCGGCGTGGGGGCCCAGGGCCGCCGCAGGGTAACCGGGCGCCTGCGAGGTGAACGCCGAGCTCTGCCCGGGGGAGAGGTCGTGGGCTCCGGCGTTGAGCTTGAAGGCGCCCATGTGCGCCGCCGCCGAGTCCACGAAGCTGTTCTGCGCCGCCAGGCTCAGCTCCCGGTCCTGCATCTCCGCTGCGGCCGAGTGGTGGTGCCGGGCGAAGGTGCCCACTCCGAGGGCCGGGAACTGCGGGCCGGCGTCCAGCAGCATGGTCCGCGCCGCTCCGGGGACGCAGCCGCTGCCGCCGCTACCGCCTCCCCGCTACCGCCTCCGCCTCCGGGCTGCCGCCGCCCGCCCGCCCGGGCGCGGGGCCGCCGCCGCTCCGCTTCCCCTCGGCAGCGGCCGCGTCCCCCCGCCGCCGCCCGCTCCCGCACCGGCCCGATGCCGCCGCTGCCGCCGCCGGCGGAGTCGTATCCGGAGCCAGGCAGAGCAGAGTCCAAAGGCGAGCGGAGAACCAAAGTGTATTAAAGGAGCTGAGGCGGGGGCGGGCAGGGGAGGGGAGGGGGAGCAGGGGAGGGACGGGGCTGGGGACGGGGGGGGGCAAGGCTCGCCTCGCCGTTCCCTGCGGCACACACGCACGCACGCACACACACACACACTCGCACACACAGAACCGCGCACACGCCGCCGCCGCCCCCCGCTTCCTCCGCTGCAACCGGGATGTCAGCGCCGCCGACCCCCGCCCGCCCGGCCCCGCGCCGCTCCCCGCGTGGGCCGCGGCCCTCCCCGCCGTCCCGAGCCCCCCGCCGCTCCCGGGCCTCCGCTTCTCGTTTTATCCTCCGCCGGGCATTAGCGGTGTCTCTCACGGAGAAAAACTTGCAGCCGCGGGTTCCCACGGAGCGAAGGGACCCGGGGGGTGCCCCGCGCCGCGCCGCCCTCGCCCGCCCCGGCGGAGGGGCGTGAGGAGGGGGGCGAGGAGGGGGGTGCCGGAGGCGGATTAAAAACAATAAGGGCTGCGGTGGGGGTGGGGAGGGGAGGCGGGGGGCGGGAAGGGGCCGGGGAGTGCCGGAGCGCCGCGGCCGGGGCGGCGGAGTTGAGCCCCGCTCTGCCAGGGTCTTCGCTGCCTTTCGCTCTTCTGTTTATTTCGGTGGGCGCTGCTGAGGCGGCGGCTTTTTATTCCCCCCCTCCCCCTCTTTTTCTTCCCTCCCTCCCCCGGCCTCTCTCCTTCTCCCCGCCCGCACTGGCGGCTCCTCTCCCAACGCCGCCTTCACCCGCCGCCCGGCCGCTCTCCCGGCTCCCGCTCATTGGCCCAAGCCGCCCCGTCCATCCGGGCGTCCCCGGCCACCGGCTAATGGCGGAACGGCCGCTCCGAGCCCTGCCCGCCCCACCGCCCGCCCCGCGCCCCGCCGTGCCACCGCCGATCGCCCCGCGGCCGCCCGGCCCCCGCACGGCACAGCATCGCTCGGCGCCGGTGGCCGCCTTCAGCCCCGCATTGCCGGTGGCTTTTTGATTTTTTGGGGGAGTCACACCGCCCTCCCCCCCCCCTCCTCACCCGCGGCGACGGGAAGGGGTGGCTCGGGGAGAGGCGCGCCGAGCTCGGAAAATATCGATGTACGCTTTGGCATGTGATCCTGCCTCGGGAGGCAAACAAACAAAGCGAGGGGCTTAAAATATAACCCCTGCAGCCCCTTTCCCCATTTCAGCTAAAGCAGATGAAGACCGTGATCGATAAAGGGAGCGAGGGGGGATCAAATAAAAGTCACGTTGACGGGGCGAGGGTGGCTGGGACAAAAAAATTAAATCAAATAAAAAATAAAATATAAGAGGGAACGGTCGCCCTGGATGTTTGGGCTTTTAAATCACTTATGTGGAAACAGAGAAGTCGATCTGCGATCTGCATGTGTTGTGAATGTGTATCTGAGAGAAGATGCTTTAGGAGTTTTCCTTGTCTTTTCTCTTTCTTGAAAAAGAATCAAAAACAAACCCGAAAATAATTCCCTACTCAAAACCCCACCCTGCCATTGTTATTTGGAAACTGGATTCTTACATGGCAGGAATAAAAAAGCATAAAGCCGGCACACACACGCACCGCACACACAGAGAGCAAACAAGTCCCCTTCCCCTCCCCCTCCAGTAAATACACGTCTGGCCCCTGATTCGGTTTGTTTTGTAGTGGCTGAAAAATAATCATCTCGGGGCCAGGAGCTCACCAATAAATAAGGCTTTGTAAAAATCAAAGCCTGGCATAACATTTGTTGTCTTAACCACCCTGCACGACACCTTTCGTCTCCATACCCATCTAGTTCTGTGCTTGGCTGAGAAGCAAACCAAAATACAGGGGTTTGTGTGGTTTGGAGGGTCTTTTTGAAATTCTCCCTTCGACCTTCTTCCTATGACTCCTTATGGCATTAAATCCCACATCAGACACAGCCAGGCTCAGACTTGGACCCACAGCATCCAAGCAGGAGTTTTACAAGGAGGGAAGGAAGGAAGGAAGGAGGGAGGGAAGGAAGGAGGGAAGGAGGGAAGGAAGGAGGGAAGGAGGGAAGGAGGGAGGGAAGGAGGGAAGGAGAGGAAGGAAGGAGGAAGGAAGGAAGGAAGGAAGGGAAGGAAGGAAGGAAGGAAGGAAGGAAGGAAGGAAGGAAGGAAGGAAGGAAGGAAGGAAGGAAGGAAGGAAGGAAGGAAGGAAGGAAGGAAGGAAGGGAAGGAAGGAAGGAAGGAAGGAGAGGCAGGAAGGTAAGACACTGTCTACCAGCTCTTTCCCATCATTGTCACTAAATGGTTAAAATATTTCCAAGACTGTCTGAAAGTGTTTGAAATGTGCCGCTACCCGGCATTAATGCTTGAAGAAGGCAAGGATTTAAATTGGGAAGAAGTAGGATTCCTTCTAATCTGAAATAGGCAATAGGAGATAAACCGAATATTAATGCAGAGCTGCACCTCTGATGCAAACAGCCTTTTTCTCTTTGCTCTCTGTCATTCGGTCCTGCCTTTGCATGCAGGAGTGTCTGCTCCCCAGATCTTGCCTTTCCAGGCTGTAGCTTGGGAGCATATGCTGTCCTTGTCCTGACCCCCCAGGTTCCCAGGAACAGACCGCGAACAAATTCTATTTTCCTTCTCTGAAAAGATTTCGAGGCGGAGGTCTGAGAGGAGTCTTCCACCGTTGCTGGGGATTTCGAGAGCCCAAGCTGAAGAGGCAAGTTTTGTCTCCTGCATCGCCTGCCTCCAGATTAGTGAAAAAAAATCACACAGAAAACTAGACTTTTGGATACGCTTCTCCCCCACCCCCGATTTAAAAGAATTTACTACATTTGAGGTTATAAAAAGAACAAATATGTGCAAGAAAATTGGCAGTTCAAATCAGTTTTGGGAAAAAAATAATAAGAAAGGTGAATATTCCTAAAAAATATCTACCTTCTGGATTTTCCCCCATCCATCCATCCATCCATCCATCCATCCATCCATCCATCCATCCATCCATCCATCCATCCATCCTTCCTTCCTTCCTTCTTTTCTTCCTTTCTTTCCTTTCTTTCTTCCTCCCTTCTCCTCCCTCCCTTTCCTTCCTCCCTTCCTTCCTTCCTTCCTTCCTTCTCCTTCCTTCCTTCCCTCCTTCCTTCCTCCCTTCCTCCTCCTTCCTTCCTCCCTTCCTTCCTCCCTTCCTTCCTCCCTTCCTTCCTTTTTTTTTTTTTTTTTTTTTAATCTTCCTTCATTATTTTTGTCTTCTTTTTCTTTCTTCTCCTTACCTTATTTTTCTGCATTTCCTGCCTCCCCTCCCCTCGTCCCTTGCTCTGCCTGATCGGTGGTGCCGGCATCGGGGCACTTTCGGGGGGACGCAGTGAATTCCAGCCGGAGCCCCGCAGGCTGGCCACTCTCTGCTATTCTTTCAGGGCTCCAGCTCTGCTCTCTCTGCAGGAAACAGAGGAGCTGATCCAAGTTCAAAGTCACGTCGCCCTCCCTCCTAAGAAGTGCTTTATTTGCCTCTGAACCGCAAAACCCCTTTCCCCCATGTCACAGGGTAACAAGGGAAGGGAGCGAGGGAGGAAGGGAGGGGGGCAGAGGCACCGGCAGCCAGCCCCGCACTCTCGTCGGGCCACCGCCACGAACGCAGCCTGCGGCTCACAGCAGCTTTCGAGGGAGGAAAGCAAGCGGTCACCAAAGTCGATGCCAAACTGGTTTATTGAAAGAAGTTTTTCAACAGGTTTCTGGAGGTGCCAGACCTGCAGAGCAAACGTCAGCTTCCCCGGGAAAGCTTTCCGGTCTTTGTAAGTTTTCCGAAATTCGCTTTAAAACTGCTCTTCTCTTATTCTTGTCGGCTGGTGATGCGAAGGGAGCTGGAGGAGGTGTGGAGGGGGGGGAGGCGGGACGAGGGGAAAGCAAATTCTTGCTTCCCCTGAACTGTATATATCGTCTTCTCCTTTTAACCCTTTTCCCGAGAGGAGTCACCGCCCTCTGGGGAGGCTCCGCGCCCCCCTCCTCCATCCCCCCCACCCTGGCAGCCGTGGGTGCCTCAGTGGGGGTGCAGGCTGCGGTGGGGCCGGGGGCTCTGCCCATGGGAGGATGCGGCTGGCAACAGCCTCGTCGGAAAAAAAGAAGAGGAAGGACCCACTGGAGACGGGGGTGTGTGCACATGAGAGAGAGAGGGAGAAGAGGGTATCTTTCCCCCAAAATTCAGCCTCACAACGCAGTAAGGGGCCGAGGTGCGGGGTGAGGAGGGGGAGTGTGGCCGGCCCGTAGCTTAGGGAGAAGAGGCCAGTTGAGCGGCATCACTTGCACCGTTGTCTGTATCACAGACACTCATAAATTCAACAAGCTCATCAACAGGATATTAAGTTGCAGGTTACCTTTGATGGTGCCGATCCGAGCCACTTCTAGGCCGTTCGACCTATGACCCGTGAAGACCACATGTGTTGTGCTGTAGCCTCCCTCTGTAAAACACACACTTCGAGACAAAAGTTCTTTGTCAGGCTCTACCGGCAGAGTAATGTAAAAGAAAAAGGGGAAATAATGAAAATCTCAGCCAAAGCTATAACTTTTACTAAATGCTTCTTTAAAATTAAGGAAAAAAAAAAAAAAAAAAAAAAAAAAAAAAAAAGTGGGGGGGAGGGAAAAAAAAATAAAAATATAAAGAAAAGAAAAATACGTTAGGAAGGGCAGAAGGAAGGAGCACCTCGCTTTCATGCTATTAATATTTATTTTTCCTTCAGCTCCACTTGTATGTGTATAAAACCCCACTCGTGGCGGTAATACCGTGAGACAGCGGGGGCCAGGAACAGTGTAGCACTTTTTTCCAGGACGGGAACCTCGGCCGAGCGGCAGCCGGTGCCTCTTGCCCTGCCCAGCTGCGGCTGAGGGAAGCGCAGCGCTGCGTATTTTGCGCGCCCTGCCCCACTGCGCCGCTCATTCTGCAGCCAGCACAGATCCGGCGCAACGCCCCTCAAAATGGGGTCTGCTGCAGCACTGCCGGGTTTTATTAGATGCACCTTTTTCCATCTGGAGATGCCCATATAAACGTTAGAGGCAGGGGAGAAGCGTCCCAATAAAGCGCGATGGACTTTGTAATACAATTTATGCTGTCATTCATAAATAACAATGCCATATGGTAACCATATTGCTTATACAAGTAAAGCCGTCAAAGTGTCACTATTTGATTTATCTCAACAGCTTCTTCCAACGGTGACGTTCGGAGAGAGGGGAAGTGGAAAAAGAGAGAGAGCAGAGCAAAATTTGGCCTGGGTTTCCTGAAACCACTTCTCTCTTTATCTCTCTCTTTCTTTCTATATATGGATGTGTGGATGGATGGATGGACAGACAGACAGATAGACAGATAGATAGACAGACAGATAGACAGATAGATAGACAGACATAGATAGATAGATAGATAGATAGATAGATAGATAGATAGATAGATAGATAGATAGATAGATGTTTTCCCCATATTTTGTCCCTATTTGAGCAAACCCTAAAGGGGATGGCCACTCTTTCCCCGGCGAGGTGAGCACTGAACACGACAGCGCCAAAATGTATGCTTGTAAATCCCTGTCCCAAAGGTGCGGAGGGTCCCGGCCCCGACAGCCCCTAGCCCCGACATCGAATCCTTGCGTCGGGCTAAAGTTCTCGTTTGGATGCACGGAGCGACGACATTTGGCACAGGAGAAGCTTAATTTTTAAGAGCATAAATTATCCATCCGCTGAGCCCCCCATAAAGGAGGAGTGGGGAAGTCTCACTGCCACATCGCTACTTTCTTTCCCTTTCGTGCCCTGAGCAGCCTCCCGCTCTCGGCCGAGGTTCCGGCGACTCCGTGTTGTCCCCTTGACGGGACAGTGAGCAGGGTACGGCGGGTACGTCCTGCCCGTGTGGGTCTCCACGGGGCTGTGACTCGGGACGCTTCCTCCAGCTACGGGCGGACTCCACCTCCGATGGCGCATGTTCGTGGAGAGAGCCGCGCCACAGGCTCCCCTGCGCCTCACAGCAGCACCACGAGCATAGAAAGCCACCCGTGACGGGTCGGAGGAGGGTAGGCTTTTCTAGACTATTTGGGGAGTCTTGCAGGTCTTCCGGAGGAAAGCGGCAATCGCGCTCCCTTCCTAATGGTTCCCAGAAGAATGTTTTACACGTTATAAAATATTGCTCCCCGCTCCCTAACTATCAATAAGACGTGCATTAAAGACGATTGTTTGTAAATGGTGTTCATGATCATTAGCATACATTTACATAATGCAGCTCTCAGCACAGCGTTTTACAGTTAAACACCTCCTAAAGCCGATAGCCTGAGCTCAGTTTATAGAGGAAGCTTTAAGAAATAAATTTGAAGGCTTCCAGGCTTTCAATCCTTTCTCTGCAGCCTCCCCCAATGCCCCTTGGCAGGTTTGCCGGCGAGCGGAGAACTGCGGGAGGGCTCTGCAGCCGGCTCCGCCGCGTGAACAGGGCGCGTTCCGACCCCCGACGGGGGCTGTCGGGGTGGTGGTGGGGCTGTGGGGTTAGCACAGTACACCTCCCCTCTGCTGCAACCCCAAAGGGCAGCGGCAGCCTGGGCCTGAGCTGGTTTCGGTGAGTTAATGGGCTTTAAATTCTCCATGACTCCTTTGGAGCTGGCAGTGTCCAAAACTGTCCCTGCGCGGGCAGCCACCTTCTCTTCCCGGCGATTGCAGCCAGTCCTAAAAATGAGCGAATTTCCACGTGAGTCTCCATCAACCCCTCCCTCCCCACAGTCACAGGTCAGCTGCCTATTAGCCAGCTATAAAATATTTTCATTTTTTTATAGCCTCTCATAAAAAGAAATTGATCGGGGTATATATTTGAATTAAGAAATATTAGATCGATAACAGATACACATCACCTGCGTTTAACAGGAGAGGGACAAGGAAGCATGCAGAAGGTTCCGTGAAGCTGTGATACTTGTGCACCTCCACAGCATCTCCCATCAAACCATTCCATCTCTGGACCTTGCTCCAGCAACGCACCCAGACTTTGGGAAGGAGGGAGGGCACTATTTGGATGGACGTATAGAAAAGACACGTATATAAATACACGTATAGACGTACGGCTACTTTGCGTGAAGTTTTTACTGTGCAATAAAACCATCGAGCAGCCGCTTTTAAAACCCGGGGATCATTTATTCCCATTCCTTGCCTTGCAGCCTCACTGAAACCCCACGGAGGCCACGCGAGCCGGGAGCATTGGCTCGTCTCCTGTGGGGGAGAGAAGGGAGGGAACCGGCGGGTCATGCTCCCCCTTGAGCCTCCCGCCCCGCTTTTGGCAGCCGTGGGCCAAATCCTGCGAGTTTCCCCCCCGCGAGTAGCGGCGGGAGAGGTGGAGGAGGCGGAGCCTGCAGCCTGGCCCAGGAAATGCCGGACCAGCACGGGGCTTCCTTTGAACGTGGCTTGGCACAGGGAAGTGGCCAAGACGCACAGATATAGTTTCGTCAAGGGAATTAGGTGGCCAGACAGAGCCGGAGGTGTGCGCGGGTCCACTGGCGTCCCCCACCCCGTTTCCTCTCCTGGAGAGGCGGAGAAAAGTCCCTGATTGCCCCGCAGGCAGGGAAGAGCAGTCAGCTTGCCTGCACTTTCCAGGAGCGCGGGAGCTCAAGGCATTCCCAGGGGGACCAACAGCCTAAAGAAAGCAGATGACATATCAATAAAAGCTACTTCTCCTCCCACAGAAAAGTCAAGACAATACCCCTTTCCCCTTTCGGCTCCCAGGGAAATCCCGGCCTTGCCGAGTCAACCCCCTCAAAGGGCAGAATCCTTTATGCCGAAGGGCCAGTTTCGGCTCCACAAAGAGCTTCAACTTTCGAGGACGGGCACACCACGCACCCCAGGGGCGGTCCCATCGCTGTCCCCGCCCGTCCTCTACCTCTGCCCCCTTTTAGGAGAGCGCCCACTTTTCCTGCCTTTTCTTCTCGGACAGTAGCTCAGGGCCGACACCCAACAGCCGGAGACTCCCCCATATCCCAACATACCCCCTCCCGTTCCGACATCCCAAAGAGTCGAGGAGCATTTATGCTCGGGGTTACCAGGGTTTCATCTCTGTTTCACTGCTGCTGAATTAGAGCTGAAGTGGATGCAGCTGCGTGGACTATGGCTGGCGGACCGCTGAGGGGTGTGGGGTGGATGCCCCGGGAAGACGCTGTGGGAGGAGAAAGCCCCAAAGCGGCAGCGAGCGCAGGCTCCCAAAACTTCGCTCTAACATGTGCCACTTGCACCCCTCCTCCTCCCCTCCCCGCTTACTCGTTTATTTTCTAAATGAAAGGAATCTCGACTCCCGCTGTCTTCTTTTTAGGGGAAACTTTGGCCGCCTTCCCCTAGTGGTGCCTTGGGCATGAGTACGCACAGCCTCGGCCTCGCGTGGGTGTGGGGTTGCGCGCATTGTTACACGAGGGAGTGTTTTCCCGCCTCGTTCATGAATGAACGCGGCGCTCTCCAAAAAAAAGAAAAAAGGAAAGGAAACTGAGCGCAGAGCCGGGCAGCAACCGCGCGCGTGGGCCGCCGCCAGGCGAGGAGAGAAACCCCACGGCCCCGCAAACGTAAACACGGCGGAGCACCTGAGCCGGGCGCCCCGTCCGGCGCCTGGGGAGCAGCGGCAGCTGCTGCCCGGTGCTGCCGGCCGGCCGGGGGCGTCGGGGGAGGCGCCGGGTGCGCCCCGTCGGGCCCCGCGCGAAGTTTTGCAAGTGCAACTTCGGGGGGCGGCGCGGGGGGGCTCGGGGGGGCGGCGGGGGCGGATCCCCGCTGCGCCGGCGGCCTGAAAGGGAGCCAATCGCGCGGCCCCGGCCGCTGCCAATCACCGCCATCCGTCCAATCCCTCCGGCGCGGTGTCCGAGCCGTATTCCCCAGCGCGCCGCCGAAGTGTGGTGAGGGCTCTGCCAATCGCGGGCGGGCAGAGCGGGGCCAGGGATGCGCGGGGCTCGCAGCGCAGACAAAAGAAGTTAAAGAGCCGCTTAATATATACATGTTTTTGAAGGCGGGTAAAGGGAAAAAAATAACAACAGCGAGCGTAGATGGGCTTGGCTGTGTCGTTATGGAGCCCCCTTTGAGCAAGAGGAACCCGACACTGAGATTAGCGGATTTGGCAGCGGCTCAGCCCCATCCTCACCAGAACATGACAGGCTTCCCGGGGCTGGGGAACCACCACGTCCACCCCCACCACGCGGCCCACCTCCACCCCGGGGACGCGGGCGGCGACCCCGGCGGCGCCCTCACGCCGCTCGGACCCGAGCACATGGCGCAGCCCGTCGCCCTCAAGCTCACGCCCGAGGCGCTCACCGCCGCCGCCTTCGCTGCGCCCGCCGCCACCACCACCACCGCCGCCGCCACCGCCGCCGCCGCCACACCGCCGCCGCCTACGCGCCGCCCGCCGCCGCCCTTCCGGGATACCCGTCGGGGGAGGCGGCGGGCCGGGACTTCCTCCTGCGGCGGGAGCTGCCCGCCGCCGCCGCCGTGCACGGGGCGCTGGGCGAGCAGCACCCGCCCGCCAGCTCCCCCCACCTTCCGCACCCGCCACCGCACGGTGTCTTCATCTCGGCCGCCGGCACCTACGGCGCGACCGACGGGGCGCACGCCGCCTTCCCGCCCCCGCCGCCCGGCGAGCAGGGCGCACCCTCCGGCCGCCACCCGCCGCTCAACGGGCAGATGCGCCTGGGGCTGGCGGCCGCCGCCGGGGAGCTCTACGGGCGCGCCGAGTCGCACTACGGGGGCGCCGCCGCCTCCTCCTCCTCGTCGTTGCAAGGCTACGGCTCCGTCAACCTCAACCTGGCGGCGGCCGGCCACGGGCACCCGCACCACCCCCATCCCCACCACCACCACCATCACCACCACCACCACCATGCCCACGTCGGGGCCGCAGCGGCTGCCGGGGCCTTCCTGCGATACATGCGACAGCCCATCAAGCAAGAGCTGATCTGCAAGTGGATCGACCGGGAGCCGCCTCCTCCACCTCCGCCGCCGCCACCGGGCGGTAGGAAGCCTTGCTCCAAAACTTTCAGCACGATGCAGGAGCTGGTGAGCCATGTCACCGTGGAGCACGTCGGTGGGCCCGAGCAGAGCAGCCACGTGTGCTACTGGGAGGAGTGTCCCCGCGAAGGCAAGCCCTTCAAAGCGAAATACAAACTTATCAACCACATCCGAGTACACACGGGAGAGAAACCCTTCCCTTGCCCCTTCCCCGGCTGCGGGAAGGTCTTCGCTCGCTCCGAAAACCTCAAGATCCACAAGCGGACTCATACAGGTGGGTTGTTCTTCCCCACACCCCCCCCACCACCCCCCCCCGCAAGGATTTCTTTTTTTTTTCTCTTTTTTTTTTTTTTTTTTTCTTTTTTTTTTTTTTTTTCCTCTCCTCCCCTTTCCTTCTCTTTTCCTCCTCTCCGACGCACCGCCGGACATGTGACTTTTTCATGAATAAGTAATTCGGCAGCACACGGGCCACGCACATACAGCTACGTACACGCACCCGGCCCCTCTGCCCTGCACACACGTGTCCCGTGCCCCCCCTGCAGCCCCCCCCTTCACCTTTGGCAGCTCCACCCCCACCCCTCGGCTACCCACCTCCCGCATCCCGGCGCCACCGGATAAATACACCGATTAATAAATAACGCAGAGCCAGGGGAAGATGAGCAGCAGCCACTGCGGAAGAGCGAGGAGAGGATGAGCACTCGCCCGTCCCTGCTCCCGCCGCCCTTGTCCGGGGCACCCTGGGGGACTCACCCGCGTCTGGGAAGCGCTGCTCTTTGCCGCTTTCCCCCGCCACGCCGAAGGACGGCGGTTCTGCTCTCCCTGCTATTTCTGTCGGCGGGGACGGAGCCGGGAGCAGGGACTCTTGGCCCGACAGAGATGGGGCCGCGGGGGCTCTTGGGGGCGCAGTTCCCCTGCGCTGCGGGCGGCGGCGGTGCTCGGATCTGCCGGTACTACCGGGACTTACCGGGCTGCCCCTGTGACCAGCGCTCCTCGGGCTACCCCCGTTCCGGGACTGTCCCTGCTACCGGGACCAACGATGCTGCCAGGTGTACCCCCCGGCCTGGGCTACCGATATTGCGGAACTACGGGGATGCTGAGGGCCCTGCCGGGCCTGCCCTTGCCGCTGGGCTACCGGACTGACGCCGGTCCCGAGGCTTCTGGTGCTGCCTGGGCTGCTGCCGCCTGCGGCAGTACCCGCGGAGTCGGGGAGCAGGGAGCGAGGCGGGGGAAGGCTCTCACCGGAGGACGCTTCCCTCCCTTTGTGGATCTGAGGAGCAAACTTCAAAGTCGCCCCGACTGCTCGGAGGGGTACGGGAGGAGGGAGCGGCACCCCCAGAAAATGCCTCGGGGGACAGGCTGGGGGCCCCTGGAAGGGCTTGGGGTGTGTTTGAGCCCTTTAGTATTTTATTTTTCTGGGTTTAGTTTTGGTGGGGTTTTTTTGTTTGGTTTGGTTTTTTTCCCCCACTTTCTCATCATTCCTCGCCACCCCCGAAATACGCATTTCCATCTGGGTGTAAAACTCTGCCGAAAACGAACGAAGCCGGGATTTATAGTGGCAGACAAATATTATTCCTTGGAGGATACTTAAGGAAGTGAAGTTGTCGTAATTGCTTTCTTGATTTATTGTTTGCTGCTCGGGAAGAGAAAAGCGGCGATCTTACAACGTGTTGTTCCGATGTAAAACCAAATGGCCCATGGCTGAAAGGATTATAGATTTTTATCTCCAGAATATGTCAGGCATGAGCCCATATGTAGCAGCGGGAGCCCTGAGGGTGCCCAGTGCTCTACACCCAGAGCCGGGGATGGTGTGTGTGGGGGGAGATTTCTCCGGGGGAGAGTAGGGGGTAAGGTCTGACACTTATTGTTGTTTTTGTGTTAATAACACCATGGAATGAGTTAGCTGGAGGCCCACGGTTTTGTCATTTATAGCCTTTTCCACCTGTCTTGATCTGAAAACCAAAACTTCACCGCGGACTTTTCTGGGCTCTTCAACTCCTTACACATCTCAGCTCCAAGGGGCAGGTGGGAGGGAAGTAAGGAATCCGTGAAAGGCTTGCGGGGAGGCAATGAGATTCAGCGAGAAAAAGAGCCCCCCACCAAAACCCAAACATGTATCAGGTACAGTTCGCAGCTCTTAGATGAGGTCCAACATTGCCGCGAAGTAACGCGTGGGACGCGGCTCCTTGCAAGGGAAATTTGGAGAAGTTTACAGCTCGGGGCTACCCGTAGTCTCCGGGAGGGTGTCTGTGCGTGAGCCCACATGGAAAGACTCTATCCATGCAGAAGGGGTCGTTGCACCAAAGCAGCCCTCGGGGTGGGGGCAATAGCCCACCTCGAATGACAGCTTGGCTCTTGGGAGGGCAAAGGGGCAAAGTCTTTCCCTGCGTACTTCCCGCGCGCCCTCGATGGACAAGGGATCCCAAACTTTCTGCCCGTACCTATCGGATTAATTACTGTCATTTTGCCACCTCACCTTTAACTTAGTCATGTGCAGCCTGGGAGCAGGAGAGATTTACAAACTATTCGATTGTTATGGGCGTTTGGCGCCTGGGGAGGGGGGCTAATAATATCACCGTAATGGTATCATTAGGCGATTTTGCTTGTTTCTGGTAATCCTGCAGGAAAAAGGGTATTTCAATAATTCAGGAGGCGTTTGTTGTTTGGGACGCCTTTTTTTTTTTTTTTTTTTTTTTTTTTTTTTTTTTTTTTTTTTTTTTTTTTTTTTCCCCACAAAAACATCACCCGGGGACTGAATACCATGCTCTGCGGCTACTGCCCCATTTTGGAGACAAATCACTGTTCCCACAGCCGGTGCATTCTATCGGGAATGGGGACCTCGTCGCTCCTGCGATTTTGCTATCCCCTCGCCAAAGACGATGCTCAGGATGGTCAGGCTTCCTTCCAACGATTCCCAGACCCTACAAAAAAAGTGACCCCAAGCACCATCTCTGCCCCTCCCCGCCGCCGGCACTGGTGCTGCCGGGAGGATTTGGGGGATGGCGCCCGACATCTCACCCCCTTCCGTGGGTTGAAACCACCTACAAATGATTAAACTCTGACGTGTTGCCCTCGTCAGCCTAACGGGGACACACTGGGACCTTCCACAGTCCTGGACTTATGGGGAATTTGATCGTCGCGGTCTGGAGTCTGTCAAGGGTGCCCACGCGTGAACCCAAGTGGAAAGACACTTCCCTAGAACCCTGACGGAGTGGACACGGTTTGGTCCAGCTGGTTGGCGCATTTTTCAGGGGGCTGCGCCGCAGGCTCTGTGGGGGTCACAGCCAGCAACAGAATGTGTGAGCCTTCATCATTGGGGTAGCACAGATAGAAACTGCCCAAAACCTCCAGTAATTTGCTTTGTTTTCCCAGAAGTAATAGTAATTAATGAACAAACGAAGTGACCGGAAACTTGTCTCGGGGGTGTGCAGAGGTTTTCATGCACTTAAAACCCACGAGGCACAACCTTAATTCTTTTCTCTTTTTTTTTTTTTTTTTTTTTTTTTTTTTTTTTGTTTTTGTTTTGTTTTGTTTTGTTTTGTTTTTTGAAGATAAACTTTGTACTTTGGTGGTAGCTGAGCCGATTTTAATTGAACAAATTGATGCACAAATAGGCTGTGGAGGTGTATGTTTCTATAGTAACAGCCAAGAAACTGCTTCTAAAAATAAAAGTAATTTTCTTATTTCCGTTATTATTTTGATAAATAATAAACGCGATACAATCTTACAAACGGGAGAAACAGTAAAAGTCGCTTGGTGGTAAGGAGAAAATGTCCACCGAGAGAGCTGCTGGGTTGTTATTTCTGAGTCCTCAGAGGAAAACACATCTGAAAATACACATCAGCCATGTCTAAATCGATTCAAGAGTCGCAATAGTCATGAAGTCATGACAAAGATTATCAGTGCAGGTCTGTCTGTGCCGGACTCAATGTGTAGCGTGGTAGAGTGAGAAAAACTTGCTGTAAGAAGCTTCGGTACAGGAATCTGGCACTTTTTTCTTTTTCCTCTGGTGTCTCAGCAATAGCCATTTACCCAGCCCTATTCAAGAACTATCAGGAAGGGTCGGTTCGGGAGCTATGGGGAAGGACATGGCTATAAGTACCAGAACATACGTGTTCCAGGGTATGCAGCGACAAGCCTGTCCAAGAAAGGTATGCCAGGCTAACCGCCCCGGGCTAATTTTCACAACCCCTTTAACTGTTAAGCAATGCGTAAAAGCTCTTAAAAGTAGACCATCCGCACACATTTAGACCCAAATTTGCCCAGGGTAACCGGCTACGGTAACAGCAGTCTGCTGCCCTCCTCTCCGGCGTCTGGGTTGGTCTCCCCAGCTTGCAGGCTCCCAGTCCGGGCTGCGGGGTACTCCCTCTTTGTGTCGGGGTGCTTAAACAGGTGTTACTTTTATTTCCCCGAACTAATTATTCCCCCAGCGCAGTGCCCATTGGGAAAGGATTACGCAGGAGATGTGCCAGGCGAACCAGGCTGCCGGCAAACGCCAGCCCTCGCAGGCAAAAGCATTGAGAGGTTTTGTTTGGGCTCGGTCATTAGAGCGGTAATGAAGGTTTCTCGTGTGCGAGGGGAGCGCCGCAGAGGGCAAACAAGGCCGGGGGGGCCCTGCCGCCGCCAGCCCGGGACTCCGGGCCTGAGGGCTGCCAGCGGCGTGTGACAGGCAGCAAAACACAGGGAAAAAGTCGGAAACCTCGGGCGTGTCACGACTGTCGCGAAGGGGGAGGAATAAAGGGAAAGGAGGGGAAAAGGAGGGAAGGGGGGCGGTTTACCTTTGCCGCTCTCCCCGGAGGCCGCGCCGCGGAGCGGTTGCGGTGCGGCGGGCGGGCTGCGGGCAGGGCCGGGCCCCCGCCCGCCGGTAACGGTGCTGTTGCTGTGTCCGCGCAGGGGAGAAGCCCTTCAAGTGCGAGTTCGACGGCTGCGAGAGGAAGTTCGCCAACAGCAGCGACCGCAAGAAGCATTCCCACGTCCACACCTCGGACAAACCCTACTACTGCAAGATCCGCGGCTGCGACAAGTCCTACACCCACCCCAGCTCCCTGCGGAAGCACATGAAGATCCACTGCAAGTCCCCGCCGCCGTCCCCACCGCCGGGCTCCCAGGGCTACGTGGCGGCGGGGCCCCCGACGGCCCGCTGCCCCCCGAGGCCGACCCTGCAGCCGAGCCGCCCCGCGGCCGCGCCGCCGCCCTCTCCCCGCCGGTCACCAACCTCAGCGAGTGGTACGTCTGCCAGGCCGGGGGGGCTCCCCGCCGGCCCCGCACCCCCTGCAGCCGCGACACCTCCCCGGCATCCGAGGAAGACGAGCCCCACAGGACCTCGGGAGGCAGAACTGCTCCCTAGGGCCGAGCCGTGCCGAGCCGCGCCAAGCTGCCGGTGGCCCCGGCCCCACCGTACTGGCCCGTGCCGCAGTGGCAGGCACCTGGCACGGGGGGCTGCCGTGGAAGTGCCATCAAGTTTGACTCGCGCTATTTATTCCATGTACGAAACCCTATGGTGTTTGTACGGTAACTAATTTAATTAAAGAGACTCGGACCTTTTTTTTTTTAATTTTTTTTTTTTGGTAAATAAAAGCATTAATAATGTCAGGCTGGGCTGTCCCAGTCACCTGAGCCGCACATTTTTGCAGGGGGACGGTGCCAAGGGAGATGCCCATCTTCCACTCTGCCCGTGCTCATTGCTCTTAACAAAACTTAGCTGGCGAAGGCTTCGAGCAGGCAGAACCCAGCCGATCTCTGGAATGGCTCTTAAGTACCTTAGCTACCACCCCAGGGCCGCCTCTTTGGCCTGGGTAAAGCCCCAGGTTAGCAGCAGCCTCCTGACTGTAAAGCAGCACCTGCTGAAGCTCTAGCCAGTCAAGGACAGGTTGCACATCCCTTAAATAAAATTAAATGCATTTCCCCACCCCTCTTGCAGTTCAGCTTCTTTGTAATTGATGGTTTCTCTCCCGAGTCGGGGGGTCCCACTTGCACCCGGCATTTTCTCTCCAGCCTTTCTTTCACCCTTAGCCATAACATTGTGCAAACGATTTACGAAAGGAAAGACAAAAGATGCAGGACTCCTTTTCTGCTCCTCCGAGGTTTGTACTCGTATGGCTCCTAAAACGTAGCCAGAGAATAAAAGAAACACGCTGCTATTTGACAACTGCGATACTGTGATACATCTTTGATTTTTTTCCCTAAAATCCCACACGAAAACTCCACGAATTTTCCTTCCCTTGGGGTTGGTGTTATTGTTACTATGATTATTTTTTTTTTAAAGTTCGTCTCTCAGACGAAGACTTCGCCTCATGCTCCCTCCAGCCCCCTGGGGGGTTGTGAGGGGGAGCAGCCCCTTGGGCCTGACGAGTCCCGGCGTAGGGGGCAGGCACAGAGGGATTATCTTTTTATTATTATTTTTATGTATATTATTTCATCTCTCCAACCGAGCTGATGCCTGCCTGCTTTTCACCATCCCCCTGAAGTGGCCCGGCAGAGTCACCTGGGAGGTGGGGACCAGAGCTGCTGGGAAGGAAGCAAGAGGTGGGGACACAGTCTGGGGTCTGGCTGGGGTTTGGGGTGCCAACCTCCCCAAACCCCCCAACAACCCAGTCCTGCAGCCGAGGGGCTGTGGGGCACGGGGGACACCCTGGCCTAGAGCCCTTGAGTCAGGAATGAGGCGCAAATGAAGTAAAGAGCACTAATTCCTCCTCAGAGACCCTGAGAGAAGAAGCGGCAGCCTCCGTCCCCTCCCCCAGGGCTTGTGGAAATGTGTTTTGTGTGCCGTGAATGGTGGATGTCGTCTTGTCATTGTTAATAACGTGTATGTGAACGCGATTATTTTGTACAGTCAAATTAATTTATTTTCTGACATCACCCTTTTTTTTTTTTTTTTTTTTTTTTTTTTTTTTTTTTTTTTTTTTTTTTTCTTCCCTGGAACAGTACAGAGCACACCAAAGAATTATCTTATTAATTTTGGTGATAGATTGTTGTTTATGATGATGTGATTTGTAAAAAAAAAAAAAAAATCATTATATTTTTCAGCTTACTTGAATGAACGATGTAATGTGAAACACTCTTCCTGCATGTCCTCCGTGCGGTGTGTTGGTGCTGATAATATATAAATATATGTATAGTTCATAGAGATATTATATTATTAGTACAGTGCATGGTGCTGTCACTCTGGAAGCCTTTAAACGTTGTCTTCATATTGTTGTGTTGGATCTAAAGAAGCAGGCATTACTTTGAAAACAAACAGAAAACTTGAATAGAAAATAATTTTTTAAAGTTCACTCGATTTGCTTTTTATTCGTTTTTCAAAGCCCGTTTGAATAAATAGAAAATAATAAAGTAAGGTATGAACTTTTTAAAAAATAATTTATGCAATGTAATCTTATTAGAGATATATTGGTGCTGATTTATAATCGAACTTTTTAATTTATGCATTTTTTCAACAACAGATTGCACTATACATTAAGACATGGCAGGGTTTATAAACTATGGCTCGGGGGGTTATATCACTATTTTTATGTATTTGCTACACGTAGGGTCACACACTTGCCCATCAGTTTTATGACACATGATACCTCCTAAATAATAATAATAATAATAGTAATAATAATAATAATAATAACAATAATAACAATAATAATAAATGCTAATTTAAAACTTTTCATCTCTGTAAACCCCATAAAAAGCAAAAAGCAAAAAAAAATATCATGCAAATGAATAAAAATATTATTCCTATGTATTGCATGTGCCTTACTAACAGACAAGGGGCAGACCAAAACACTTCCTTTTGCCCCCGAGGGTCAGCAGGTAGATTCAGATCCAGTCATAGCCTCACAGACCGGCAGGAGCAGCACCGTGAGGTATTGGGGGCGGCTGAGATACTCCGGCTTTGCCCAGCGAAACGAGTGAGTAAACGGGATTCTCCTTCGGATTTACCTTCGGGCTTGCAGCCAGGCAGAGGAGCGGTGCTCTGGGCAGAGCCAGCCCCGCCTCCCCGAGGCTGCGGGCCCTGCTCTTGGGGGTGTTCGTCCGTGAGCCGGGATGAGGGCGGGGGGCTGGCGGAGGATTTTGGGGTGCCTGGTCATGCCGGAGCAGCTCTGTGCTCTGCTGCTGGCATCCCGTGCACAGGGGGAAGAGAGGGAGGTACAGACAGTCAGAAGTAAGACACAGACACAGGTCAGACATGACATTCTTCATCTTTTTCAAGGACAGCTAATAGGAATATCAAATCAAATCAATTAAAATATTTATTTTTGTTGGGGAAAAAAAAAAGAAAAGAAAAAAAAAAAAAAAAAAAAAAGAGGGGTGATCTTCCTGGCAGTATTCTCCCGAGGATACTCCTGAGTTAAATAGCACTACTCTTCGGTAGTAGCCATAGAAGCGAAACCGCCAAACCGTATGAGAGGAGATGATTCTGAAACACAGAGTGAGGTCAGACCAGAAGTAACGCCAGGGAACCACTGGAATGAAGGAGAAGAAAAACCCGAAGTTTTCAGAAGCTGAGTGAATACAGGTTTCTCTTTTCGAAAGAGGAAAACTGAGTGAAAAAATCCGGACAGAATCGTGTGTCGGCATCCTCCAGGATTATTTCCCCTTTTAATTTTCTTTTTAAATAAATAAATTAAATAAAACTAGCCCTGAGTGATTGCACCCCCGCCCCGTAATTTACCAGTGCTCGAAAATGACTGGTCAAAATGTCAAGAACAGTTTCACCAGAAGGTTAGAGTGTTTTTTAAGTCAGTTTTGTTAAATGTGGTAAAGGTGAAACAGGTTGCAAAGAGTTGTTTCAAGGAGAATGACAATAACCAACATACGAAGCAGAAAAACACTCATAAATGAGGGCTCCAATCAATGGGAAAACTTATAGCTCCCTAATGAAGTTTCTTGTGAAAAGGAGGGCAACACAAAGCCACCGAGACATGAATCATTCATGGGAAATATAAAAGATAAAAGATATCTGACAATGTGCAGAACCTTGTATAGAGTGTCTAAAACAAGTTTCCCCTTCTTATTTTCTGCTTCCCCCCCTCCAACCTCCCTCTCCTAGTGTTCTCTGCCCGCCCTATAGAGTTAACATTGACCAGTGCACGTCCTGCCCCACTTCAAAGTAATTTAGCCCAGAACGGAAGGCTTGGCGCTTGGACAATCTTCATGGTGTGTTAGGATTTCTATGGCAATTGGCAAGCAAGACGTTCCCATCTGAATATGGCTCAAAGAGAGCCACTTATTGACACCGAGTTGGCCATCATCAAAGACTTCATCTTTTCCTAGGCGAAACGTGGTCCTAGCAAACACTGTTTAAATCATCTACCTTTGTAGTCGCGGCTGGGAGACATCTCGCCACACACTATTGCTGGCGCTCGGCTCTTTAAAGACGAGAACGGCGGTAGCGAAGTTTGAAGGGACTAAGAAATTTCGGGAGTGTGGGAAATGGCATTACGGGGAGGGGGGGCTGTGGATATGGATAAGCGGGGGAGTTCTCGGCAGAGAGTCGCGGGGCTGCGCCCCCCAACGCACCCGCCACGGGCGCGGTGTGGGACGCAGGGCAGCCGGAATAGGCTGCTGCTTTGTTTTCCAAGGGACGGGTGGTGGGGAGAACCAAGGATTTTCAGGAGTTTTTTCCGCGTGTTTCGTGCTTCTTGAGATGTCGCCAGGGAGTTTTGAAGCTGGCAAGGATGGACTGTCACACACTCCCCCCCCCCCCCCACCCCGCCCCCCGCCGCCCCTTCCCCCGCCGTCATCCCGGGAAAATATTTTCAGGTAGAGCAGACCAGGAGGGATCAGGGAGTGTGCTGAACACACACCACTCTCACACGCGGACACACGCTCCCCCCTGGCTCGGACACCCAAACGCCGGCGGGGCGCTGCCAGAGCTCCCCCCCGCATCCCGCGTACCGTCAGCACACACAACCACGCTCACGCATTCACACACACACCACGCAAGTGCCTAATCAGGCAGGGAGAAGTTCAAAGGCAGGTTCTTTGAAATTCAAACTACTGCTTTTATGGTACATCAACATGGAGCGTTAGGATTGCTATGGCAATGAGCGCAGCAAAAGCAAGCTGCATTTAAAATAGTCCACCTCGATTCGAGACACTCTATTAAGATACAGTTGCATTGACCTTTAGTTTCATGCCGTGTTAGCGCAGTCAATTTTCACTTCATCAGAACGTCTCATATTTTTTGGCCTCTCTCCCAACGACCCTTCCCCTCCCCTTTTTTTTAGGACCCCCCCCCTCCCCAACTTCAGCAGATAAACAGATAAGTGAGGAAGAAGGTCCATCTCCAGCTCTTCTCCTCTTCTGCCTCCGTCTTTTTTTTTTTTTTTCCCCTAAGTACTTTTATTTGCAGAGCGATTGTTCTTTGTTTATTTAATACAAGTACTGTGTGAATGGTGAAAAATAAACACGATGAAAAATAACCAAACAGATGATTCCGCCAAGTGAAAAAGCCCGGACTTAATAAAAGTGCGAAGCAGTCACCGTTGAAAGAGAAATCCTTTGAAGTGGAACTTATTATAGGAAGAATACTTTTTGGTTTCCCTAACGACGCTGCTGAATTGAAAGGGCTCGCCTTTGTCAACGATTTGTTCTCCTTTGCCGGGATGCCCGCAGAAATTACTTACATGGGCTGCCTTAACATGCAGCCCGCAAATCAGTAACTTCGCAGCTCAGACTCGCAGACGCCGCTCTTCTAAGGACAAAAAGAAGTCAGGAGGAAAACACCCCAACCTTTCACTCAGCCTCTTATTTTGGGGGGTGAAGGGGGGCGGAGGGAGAAAAGGGGGTTTGGGGCGAGGGGGGAGAGGCGAGCGTATCCGCGTAGCAACACCCCCCAGCCCCCGCCCCCCCCCGGCCCGCCCCGCCCGGCGGTAGGGACCCGGAGCGGGACCGTCCTCCGCTCCGTCCCGGCCCCAGCGGGAGCAGAGGGGTGGCGGAGCTCCTCCGGCAGCACCGTGTCTCTCCTGCCCCCACCCCCGCTCCCCCTTTTTTTCTTCTCTGCCAAGTGATTTTCCCAGGCAGAGACATATTTAATAAGGGTCGTTTATTACGAAGGCGCTTTGAAGGGTCGCCCCTGAAGCCCCGTGTCCATTAAAAACATGGAGGTGACATTTAAACCTCGTTTTAAAGGAGCTCTGGGGTAGTTCAATGAAAGGCAACTCGTTTGTCTTATGAGCTTGGAAACAACCTCCCTTCTTCTCCTTTTGACCACATGGCATAACTCAAAAACAATAGTTCAAAAGTAAAATGGCATCGTGGTGTTCAGCCTCAGACAGGCACCCATCTAGCAGGAGAGAAAAGGGATAGTCCATAACACAATGTGCTTTTTGTGTCCGACTCTGTCACAAGGATTTCGTTGTTTGCTTTAGAGGCTGCGCCTGTTATACTTTCTTGAAAGTGCTTGTGTTAAACAAGAGTTATAAGTCATCCAAAACAACAAACATTTTGATTTTCTTTGCCTAAAGGGTTTTCCCTGGCCATGGGCACCGTGAAAAAATAATGTACTTGCTGAGAAAGGAGCACCAGTAGTAGCATTACAAGCACAGTGCATTAAATATTGAATGACACGAGGGAAAAAAAAGAACTTGTCGAGGGGCACTCAGCCTTAAAGTCTTTCTTCAACTTTGTCTTCAGTGCCTGTTGGACTATTTAAGATGGTGTTAATTAAGGGCTGCATCTGATTCCACTAGCCCTTAGCTTTGTCTCTTTGCAGCGCTCCCATCAATAGCCCCTCTCAACCGCGGGCTTTCCCCACATGTTGGTTTAGTGGTGCATGTGTCACTTCTTATTTCGAGGCTGAAGAGAAACCCGGATCGTGCATTAAGGGCAGCAGGGAGATAGTAATCAAGCGGAGTTGTAGGGCTGGGGGGGGTTGGGCAGGGGCAGGAGGAGGAGGAGGGTGCGCGGCCAAGGCTGGGGCAGGGAGCCGAGGGGGACACGGCGCTGGGGTGAAAGCCTGTTTGCACATTGCCAACAGCCTGTTTGGCAAACAAGAGGCTGGAGAGCTTAATTTGTTTCAAATTAATCGTTTTCCACGAAAAAAAAAAAAAAAGAGAGAGAGGGAAAAAAACTCCACGCGTCAAACAGCCCTCCCCAAAATCCTGCAAAAGAACAGGAGGAACTACCTCCGGTCCCGCGGCAGCCCCGTGCGGGAGCCCACGGGTGGCTGCGTGGGGACCCGCGGCGTGTGCCTGCTCCCCTTCCCGGTTGGACCCCGGCCGCATGCGGGCAGCTGCTGGCGCTGCCCTTGGCGAGCCCCGTAAATGAGGCCGACCCTCAGTGTAGGGCAGCCCCCAGGGTGCGCCATGCAGCGGGGTGGGCGAGGACGGCACGGGAGTAGGGAGGACACAGTCCTGGGGACATCCGGCGGGACGCCTCGCCCTGAATTTACCTTCTTAGCGACTCGCCGCTCCTCAGCGGGGAGCACTGAGGCACCCCGCATTTTGGGGAGAAGCCTTTCTCGGGGCCCATCCTTGCGCCCACTGCCCCGGTTGTGGGGGCTTCTCGAACACCCATGAGGAGCCTTGTCCCTCCCTCCCTCCCCGAAAGAGGAGGCCGAGAGGGGCTTTGCCCGTGGGGGGCATCGTCTCCGCGCTCAGCAAATACCAACAGCGGGGGTGCAAACTGGGGGGCGGCTCCGCTTTTCTCTAAGACTCCTTTTCAACCTGCCAATGGCACCGGGTGTTGAAAGCAAGGGGGCGCAGAAGGATCCTTTGCAGGTGTGGGGAGTGTGTGCCCCCGGAGTCAGCGGGGACCCATTGCCCCAAAGTGCACTCAGAGCTGAGGTCGGGTTAGGGGACCCCTTAATTGGATGGTGGTGGTAGTGGAGGGAGAATGGTTCACCTCAGTTCTGCCCTGCCCGAGTGGTGAGGAGCGGAAAGCTAAGCCTGGAGCTGGGAACCCAAATAGCCAGATTCTGTTCGTCTTCTACTTTTTTTTTTTTTTTTTTTTTTTTTTTTTTTTTTTTTTTTTTTTTTTTTTTTTATCTCTATGTTCCCCCTCTCCTCCTCCTCTTCCTTTCACTCGGCAAGCCCGTCTAAAGCGCTCCAAATGGCCTTTCAAACAAGAAAACCCTTCAAGGAAAAATGGGCACACATCCCCTTCCAGGCACCTTGCCAAAATCTCCCAAGCACCCTACCTGGCATCCTAGCTTAAGTTTCTTCAAGAAGTGTGTGTGTGTCTGAGTATGCGAGGGGGGTGGGGGGGTTCGGGGCCGAGGGGGGGTGGAATTACTGCCGTCCTGTAGCGGTAGACACAAGTTCAGAGCTCCACTTCTCCCCTCTTTAATTAGGCTGGGGAGAGCCGCGGAGGCGCCTGGTTGAGGTGCAAGCAAGGCGGCCGGGCCGAGCGAGTGAGTACCCAATGCAGCCCCGACGGGACGGGGATGGGCACCCCGGGGGAGCCGCGCCGGGGGGCTCGGCACTGACGGGGGAGGAGGCGAACAGCTGCCCCCGGAGAGAGATGTGGGTGGGGAGGATGGGGGTGGGAATAGAGGGCCGGGGGTGTGCCAGGGGCACTCGATTCCTCGAACTTGCGGTGCGGGACGCTAGGCGAGACTGGGGCGGCCAGTGCCGGTGCTGCAGCCGATGCTGTAAAAGTCAGCCCGACCCAGCTGTGACTTCACCTATTAGCCCCGATGTCTTTCCGAGGAGATTGGCGGAGTTAAACATCCCACAATGGGCGCTCTGGGGCGTCGCCAGCCTGACCTCTACCCGGTTTTAATAGTTTCATAGGAACTTCATTAAATCAATTACTTAGTGAGCACATCATCATTTATTTGTAATTAGCACTGAAGAGCTTGATTTTTGCAGCAGTCCGCAGCCCGGTTCCCAGCGGGGTTGGCCATGTACTACAAGCACTTTTGTTTGCTGTGTGTGTTGACTCGTGGTATTATTCGGCCACCACAATAAAAGTGTAATCTTCACGTCTTAATCTAGCGTTCAGGGGGGAAAGGAAAACAAACACGGCGCGGACGAGGCTCCGGTTCCCCGTCTCCGTGTGCCCCCCTCTTCGGGCCGCCGGCCCCGCTGCGCGCAGCCGGGCGCGGTGCGGCTCCCGGGCCGTGCAGCGGGGAGGAGGGCGGAGGGACGGGAGGGTGGGACGGAGGCCGGGGCCGAAGGGGGGGAAAGGGAGGAAATGGGTCATCCGCAGCCAGGACAAAAGAGAGCGGCTCGGTGCCTTGAAGGACATGAAATAAGGGCTGCAGCTGCGAGTCGGCTGCCCGCGGCCGTGGGTGTGCGTTTTGGGGGGAAACCAGCGGGGCTCAGCGCAGCGGGAGCAGCAAGAAGGCTTTCGTCTGGGGGGCTCCGGGGCAGGAAAGGGGATGGGTAGGGACAGGGAAAGCCGCATGGACGTGGGGTGGACTTGAGCGTGTTGGGGGCGGGAGGAGAAGACCATAAACTACCCCAAGTCAGGCATCCTCCGCTTCTCCCCGCAGCCAGCGCCTTGCAATTGTGGTCCCCACGGGGAGGCGGCTCCACTCGTGGGCCGCCCCACGGATGCCCCCAGGCCACAGCCCCAGACCCTTTCTCCCACCGCAGGGGCTGCCGCGGGCGCGTCTCCGCGCACCCCGGATCGGGCCCTGAGCCGGGCCCGCCGGCGCGGTGAGGGGCAGAGATCACGGGCCGCCCCGGGGGGAGGAGGGCTTTGCAGCCTCTTCCCTCCTCGGGCTGTACTGGCTCCCAGAAAGGCGCCTCCAGGCAGGAAGGGGTTTGGGGTGTGGGGGCTGTACTGGGGTGACTGCCCGCCGCCTGCTCACTTCCCTCAGTCGCTCTCAGCGAGGGGGAGAGAGGGGAGCTGATGTGCCGTTAGAGGCTGCAGCACACCCGCAAGCTCCTGGGCTTGTGCACCCGAGGTGGTGCACGGCCATGGCGGGTGGGCACCGAGGCAGCGACCCAAGGCAAAAAGAAAAAGGGGGCGGGTCGGCTGTATGTACCCCTGTATGGGAATAGTACAGTGCTCGGCTCTGACGACACCCCCACTCTTGGGGCTCAGGCGCTGCCCACATTTCGGCAGTTCACCTGCAGAGGGGCTCTCTCGCCCCGCTGCCGGCCGGGTCCTTCCCCACGGAAACCCGTCGAGGTGAACGGGAGGAGCAGCTCCGCCGGTACTTGCCTGCGTCGGCTCCTACCGGCTGAGGGGATGGGGCGATCCTCAATTTCCATCCTGAAATTGGCGAGAGCCCGGGCCCGAGGCAAGACAATTGCAGGGGAGAGTGCAGGTGTCATCCGCGCGGAACCGCCCCTCACCGTGCCGTCGGGCAACTCGTCGGGCGTAATGGGTCTCCATTGCCCCCGGCCCGGGCGAGCCTCGGAGCTCCCCAGCTGCAGGGCCCAAGGTGGGGGGCTGGTGGTGCTGGCAGGGCAGAGGTCCCCGTGCCGGGCTGCGAGGCCGTTCGCATGCGGGTGATAAAACACGCCGGCGTGGGGGGGCGAACCCTCTCATCCCTCCGCCCCGAAAACACCGCCCGGCATTAGTGCAAGGGCAGGAGGTTCCCAAATAGCAGGGGAAAACCCTGCTAAATATCATCAGGGAGTCGGAGAGGAAATACGCGCTTTAATCGCGCGGAGCAGCCGGGACCCGGCGTGATTTTAATTGATACGAATTTTTAATATTAAATCTCTTAAACATCGAACAGATCCAATCTCTTCCGTCCGAAAACGACCGAGAAGCCGAGCGGGGCGGGTTTGACGCCGGGGATAGGATAAATGGGAGTTCCCCCGCGATGGCAGCGGGGAGGCGGCGAGGGAGGCTGCGCCGACGCGGAGGTTGCGCAGCGGCCGAGAACAGTCCCGGCGCGGCAAGCTCTCTTCTTTGCCGGGCAGGAGACCGAGCCCGGCACAGAGCCGAAACCCGAAACCTTGAAAACAAAAAAGTGTTTACTGTCGGGGAGAAAACCCATACAATCCTGTCCCCCTCCTCCTCACAAATCTACAAATCCCGCAACTTAGTCCACGGGGAGTGCTCACGCAGAGTCGCAGGAACTGGTACATGTTGTAGGATGCTATTTTTAGGGCGTGGGACTGGGAATGGAGGGATAACCCTAGGCAAGAGAGCGGCAGGTGGGGAAGGTAGCGCTGTCTGCAACCGGACGAGTCGGCGCGCCAGCCGTGGGTGACACGAGTTGCTCGTGGGAAAGGGAGAAGGAAAGAAGGACCCTAAGCCATCCATCCTCCCCGGCCAACCCAGAGCCTAAATTTGCCGTACAGCCGTCGCCGTGCGTTCTCCCGCTGTGCGCGGCTCCATGGAGCGGGAGCGGCCTGCGGCAGAGACACCTGCCCTGACCAGGAGCGGGTCCTGCCCTTGCCTTTGAATTTCATGGATCTGGGTGGGAGCAAGTTCCCAGCCCGGACGTGTTTTACAGTCTTGTTGTGAGGTGATCATTCCTCCTTTCCCCACCCCTGCCAATTACTGTATCACTCCTGGAATTCCAGAATGGTGTCAGTGATTGGCAGGTTCAAAAAGATGCTCTCTACCCCTGAAGGGACATTGGCCATCCAGGTGTCCTTTGTCCCCTAAGACCTCCTCTCCTGTACCTGGTTGGTGGCTTCCTGACCCCTCCCCTCCCCCTCTCCCCTGGTTAAAAGGAGCAGCAACCACGCGGTCGAGGAGTTCGGTTGGTGTTGTCAGGAAGTTTAGAGGCCTACCGGCTAGAATAAATGTTCTGAACTGAACCCTCCGTGTGAACCGACTCCTTTCCTTCACCATCGCCTTAAAACTTCTCCTGCAGTAGAAAACCTGAAGCGAGCATCCCCGAGGAAGCGCATCCCGCCGCTCCCTGAGCCCCGGCGTGCCCGGACTTGTCTCTGCGGTCCCAGCTACATCACCAGCTAGCCAAAGTAGCTCTGGGGTGAAACAGCACAGCAGCTGCTCTTTGGCTCGGTAGCGAGGTCCAGACAGACAAGCCGGGAAACATCCCGACAGCAATATTGGACATTCCAATACAATCTAAACCCCGTTTGGGTGGGCGAGGCACTGTCACTGTGCCATCCCCAGGCCCCACGGGGGGAGGTGTCAAGGATGGAGGCTCGGGGAGTGGCTGGCAGTGTCTGTGGGGGGCGGCTCAGCACTCCCCGGCCTCTGGCTACGCTCCCTTCTGCCCCACGGCCTGTCCTGCCCGGCCATGAGTGTTCCTGTTCATTCCTGCCCGGTCCCACTTGTGCCTCCTTGTGCTTGTCCGTCCTGACCGTGCCAACCTCCCTGCCTGTCCTGCATGGTCCTGCTTCTCCTGCCTGTCCCTGCCTGCCCAGTCTGCACCCCTGGACTAGCAACCCTCATCCTCTGCCGCTGGTGCTGTTCATTGCTGGCGGGGAGCTCACGGACATTTGTCGGGGGCTGTACCCTCTTTCAGGGTACATCCCTTTCATCTATACAAAGGAGGAGGGAAGCTGCTTCCTGTGGGAAATGGGTGAGGAGAGAAGGGTCAACAGAACAAATTCAGTCAGCTCTCCCTATCCCAAACCTGGAAGCAGCTTCCCAGACACCTGCCATCATTAACCTGGATATCAGATCGCGTTTGAAATTGGGGCCATGCTACTAAATATTTTACAGCAGCTGTTTAATGTTCTTCTATCCAATTATTAAACACAAATAGTAGTAAATCAAAATGGCAAAGTAAAGCAAAATAAAACCCCTTCTTTCATTCTACTAAAAGACAACATCTAATAAAGGAATATTTGAATTTCACAAAAACTCTCCACAGTGACATAAGTCTTTGCTTTTAAAACTATAGCCAAATACAAACTCAGCTCAGACCAAGCTTAGGCACAGATTTGATCCCAAGGGCCAAGGGCCAGGGCAGGCCAAAGACAGGGTCCTGCTGCTTTGATTCTACCTCAGCTCAGATACCCTCATTGTGGGGGGGGGGCTTCCTTTGACTGTTTTGTTCTCATTTCTTTCAGGACAGGGAAGAAGGCTTGGCCCAGAGCAGAGTTTTAGGTTCCAAGTTTGCTGGTGGCGAGCCAGGGCAGCACCAGGCACTGGCTTCAACAGCTGTGTCCAAGTGCCCAAGTGTGCATAACTGTTGGGGACAGCCCTTGGATTTTTTTTCCCCTGTTCTCTAGCACAGAAAACCCCCCAAAACCCTCTCTTGAAACTGTTCATCATGCAATGATTGAAAACCTTGAATTATTTTATGCCATCACACGACCCAGGGCAATCTGCCCAGGATTTTATCAACATTTACTTCATCAGTATGTAGATTTCTATTCTCTAGTTGGCAATGTTCATGTGCCAGATGCATTTACCATTTAGTGCCTCCTGCCAGGGTTAGAGAAATATAACCCAGGAATGATTTTAACCTGGGAGCATACCTGTGGGGTTTGATGCTTACAGCTGGCACCTGGGATCTTTTCAGGGGTATGAACCTACCAGGCAGTCCTTGGAGAGGGAACGTTGAGCTGGGTGCATGCAATTCTGCAGCAAGTGTCTCTTAAATATAAAGTAGAGAAAATGGCAAGAACTTAAGCCCAAATACAAAAATGAACTGCGGGCATTGAGCTCTTCCAGTGGGGTAGAGATGCAGGGAGATCAATATTCCCAGTTGCCCAAGATGGTAATAAGCAGGCAAGATAAGGGTTTAACAGCATTTTATAGCCATGTAAATTATGCTACATTCGGTGTTTTGTAAGGTACCATAAAGCATAAGTCTCTCTGCCTCTTGGCTGCTCCAGTTCTGCTTTGTGTTTTACCCAAAATGAGACAATGTATGCAATTGCAGCTATAACCCCTCTAGACACAGATAACATGCTCATACCTAAACTTGGTTCCCTACCCTCCCCTCCACAAAGGTGACTGTCTCACCCAAATACCCTCAGATCATGTTCATTAGAAGAATAAATTCCACAGGGATTTTCCCAGAATATAAGGGAAAAAAAAACAACCTTGAAAGGAAGACGATGCTGCTGGCATCTATTTGCCTTCTTCCCTGAGCTCTTCAAGGACACTACCAACCCTTTACCACCACACAGAACATGGGGCACAGAGTGACAGCAAGGTCCCCTATAATTGCAGATGTGGTCTTATATTAATGTCCTGTTTTGTAGTGTTTTCTTTATATTTATTACTTTGCCACTTAAGAAACAAAGTCCCAGCTTTCCTAGGGATTAAGGCATTGCTCTCTCCCTTTCTCAGTTGCCTATCTGTTGAAGAACTAAGAATTTTACAAACCCCATTTACTGTATCTAAAGCAAATTTAAAATTTCAAGGTGGAGGATTTTATTTAAATAAATTGTTCCTACTGCTGGAAAACATGGGGTCAAATCATTGTCAAGTCCATCTTACCTGCTGCCCTACCAGAAGCAAAACTTGCAGCTTCCACTCTCCCCGAAGAATTTGGGGGTCTCACAAGGCAGTAGGGATAGGGGTGGGGAGTAATGTACCCCATCCTCTGGCTGGCCAGCTGGGCAGCCCAGATATGGGACTGGAAAGAGTAATCTGAAATGAATGTGCAGACAGCCCAAGCTGGTCCCCAGGGGAGAGGGCCATGCACATTTTGTCTGCTGCCTCTGTCTGCTGCTGTGAGGACAGCCTTCACCTCCCAAGGGAAGGACCCCACCTCTACCCTTGCTGGGGCAGTGCTCACGCTCTGACACTACAGGACACCTTCCAGCTCAGGATTCCTCACGGCAACACTGGACTTCTGACTCATGGAGGGCAGCAGTACCATTTGCTGTGCTAGCACAGGCTCTGGTGCTCCCCAATGACAAAAGGGAGCAATATGACAATACGTGAGTTGCTGGTGACATGGGTGTGCAGGCTTGTCTGTGGCTGCCAGCTCTGGGAATGAGTGTAGCTCAGTGCTGGCAGAAGGTGCTTGATTGATGGCTGGGTATTATGGGGCTACAGTAGATGTGTCGTGCCAGCTTCTGTGTACCCAGTCCAGAAACCCAGGGATTATATCAAAATGGCAGCTTACAACCATGCCTAAATAATAAAGGTGCTTTCTTACAAGCGCAGTGAACCCAGCCATTTCGTAATGCCAGCACTACATTTGCTTTCCACATTTGCATCTGTGGCTTGTCTGAGCTCTGCACGTTGGGGAATTCAAAAAACAATAATTCGTATTTTTTCCTTGTTTCTGAATGAACTAGGCTCCTGCAGAAAAATAGCAGGGGGAATATATTTCTGTTCAGGGATATAGTATTCTAGTCAAGGCATTTGGAGAGTAAAAGCATAAATGTACAAAGCTGTGAAGAGATAATACATGGGGAAATGATTTTTAAAATACAGAGGTAAAACCAGGACTACACTTTTCCAGAAGCAATTTGTAGACTGTATGGCAATAAGAATTGGCATGGCAAGTGTGAATCTTGGCTATGTACATACAGATGCTATAGGGATTCCTTGCCAGCCATTTAAGACAAATGATTAAGGCCATAACATGCTGGTGTGCACACATTAAGGTGTGATACATGCTCACACACAAACACAGACATCCATGTGCACGCAGTCATCTTTACAACCAGCATTGCATGATTATTCTTTCATTTTCAGAAGGTTTAGAAATTTTGAAGCACTCTGATAATTTATGCTTACCTATGGGGTCTCAACCATTGGGGTGGCACCTGGTTTATTTCTTGTTGATGTTGATGTCAATAATTTATTTCAATGACCAGAGGGGACGTGCTATGCATTAATGATTACTTACATGCTCTATACATATTCAGATTTTGACTCCTGAGACTGGGCACATTTAGTTTGCCAAGAGATGCTGCTGCCTCTCCAGCAGGTGCTATTAACTGAGGCAGCATTAAAGCAGCAAGAGGGGCATTGGGAAAATATCACTGTAGCTGAGAAGGGCCAGGAATAGATCATAAACTAAACTTCACTAAAGCTGAAATACACTCAGAACATTATCTTTCAATGAAAGATTATTTAAAACTCAAGTCTTTGAGTGCAGAGATCATAATGGGATCAATTACATTTTAGAGCCAAAATTGTGTTGCCAGGTTATAAACTCACATTTCTGTCACGGTCCAGTGGCTGCTAGCTAACCATCTCTTCAGCCACCAGCACTGCATTTTTAAAGGACAGTTTGGGAAATGCATGGCTTGAGAGGAACCAGGGGTGTCAGGAAGTCAGTCTGATTCAAGACTGACTCTTTCTTTATGTAGCACGGGAGGGAGTGCTGGGCCCACAGCATCGTCAGCTCAGAGGAGGTGAGGGAAGCACAGACAGAATTACTAACCACATCTCCCTCCATGACACACTTGTTTCCCTTGTAAGAGGTGAGATACTTCTTCAAAGCACAAAGGAGAGGGGATAACTGGCAGGTGGGGCTGTGTTTGAGCATGCCGAGATTTTCTCCCCCTTCCCTGAGGTCTATTTTCTGTGGTTGTGGCTGCCTTTGAAAGGCAATAATGAGGTAGGAAATCTTCACACTCCTTTTGGCATTGAAGGATTTCAGAGCAGGATTGATGCTGAATGGCTGGAAAGAGAAAGTATAAAACAGAAGTATTTTAGAGTAGTGTAGTTTTTTTTTAGTGGCATACATGCAAATAATTTGATGCTTGGACTACATGGACAGCTAGCAGAGAAGGGTCATTTACAAGTTTTCCTAAATGGTGTTTTTTGTTGCTGATCATCTCTATGAAGACTTGGTTATTCTTGCTTCTGAAAACCTATCTTCTTTAGAGTCTCTCTGGGTTGATGTAAAGTTTTAATTGACAATATGGATTTCCAGCTCAGCTAATACTAATGGTGCCCTTAAGACAAATCAACACGGCATTGGCAGGAAGAAATAATTCCCCTAGTGAAAGCTGGAAGGTGTTTCTTTTCTCTCTTGTGTGAGAGAAATAAATATCTTCCCCCAAATCTGCTACAAGAGACACGGTCTGTGCACAGGGCTGAGAGCTGGGACACACAGCCACTAATCCCAGCTCTGACAGATCCCCTTGGTGGCGAATCTCCCCAGCCTCCCTTTCCACACCTGTAAAATGGAGATAACGAGCAGGACATCCTCCCTTCCTTGGGGTTCGATGCGTTAGCTGTCGTGTGCGGAGCTGTCAGGGGCTGGTCCCGCAGGCACGCCTGTACACAGCCCTGCTCCACGCGCTGGCATTTTGCTGCCGTTTGGTTGGCATAAATACCCCACAACACCACAGTGTTCCAGACGATCATGGGCAGGCATGTAGCAATCATCCTTTGTTTTCTTTAAATGATTTCAACCAAATAGCGTCTCTTTTTCTGGAGCTGCAGGCAAACCATTTGGCCTCCTGGCAGACAGTTTTTTTAGTCCTCATGAGCCCGCTGCCTTTTACTGAAGAGGCTCATGTTGCATTTTCTGCCCCTTTCTCCCAATGTGTTCCTTTCGGGGAGAGAAGGAGGGGAGGATATGCTCTCATTCTCTTTTATTTCATTTCTTGAGCCCCAGAGCTGGCAGAGAACAGCTACCTCAGAACAAGAGTGGCTGGTGTAGAGCAATGGCTGAGGTGGGGATGCTTCCTGGCTGTACAGGCTGTGCGCCCGTGATTAAGATCACCGTCGGGAAGGAAGCGGCACTTTTAGAGTGTTTTTCATAAAGCACCCAGCAGAACCCAGCATGAAGCAACAAGAGATCTGGCAAATGCCAAAATGGCACTCAGAGTGAATTTTTTTGTCTTTGGAGAGATTTTTAAAAAACTCTTCTATATTGACAAACTGTCAAGGAGAGATATTTCTGATTTTCAGGCTGAAACAAAGCACAATGACTCACACTGTATCCCTAGTAAAGGCAGGCAGGTGAAAAAAGAAAGGAGGAAAGAAACGCTTGCTTGGCTCTTGCCCCCACATATTTGTCAGAGTGCCTGTGACCTGAGCAAGCTGCTACCTCTGCTGCACAGCTGCCACTGCCGTGGCCCACATTGTCATGGGGAGACTGTCCAGGGGCAGCCAAGGCAACCAGCCCCAGCCCTGGACACACGGTACAGCCCTCACCAGCGGTTAATTCCATCTCTGCGGTGCGGCAAAAGCGCCGGGAATGATGAGCAAGGCCCCGGAGCAATTGTAACAAAAGCCACTCCCCACATTGCACCAGTAAAGTAATTTTCCCCCACTCTTTTCTTTCCTGAGAAAGCCATGTATGAGGTTGTGGCAGAGAGGGCCCAGGCCACACCAGGGACTGGAATTTAAGAGAGCTGAACCCTACATCCACCTCCTGTCCTGATACTCGTGATCTTGGAGATAAATATGTTGTGTCTGTCCCTCTTTCATCTGTCCTGTTTTTTTAGGTCAGGCTTGTTGCTATTTGTACCATAGGTAAAACTAAGGGGGCTCCCAATTCACTGTAGTAGTGGTAGTAGCAGTAGTAGTAAAAATAGTAATTATAATTATATTAAGAGACTGAGCTGTAGCCAAAACAAAATCCCTTTTCACACATTCCTATTGAGATGTGATCCATAAAACTGCATCTTTATATCAACACATTGGCAATGCTATAACCCAGAGGCTGGAATAGGCAAAGGCATAACTATATGCATATTTATTTTATATCAGCCCATTTTTACACCAGTGTGTGCATGATTACATGGCACATAAGAATTTAGTCTCCTGTGTTCACTGGGATATGCATACATAGCAGTGTTCCATTTACACAGCTAATGTTAAATGAGTAGTTTGTTATTCTGGGTGGTGCACAGGTAGCCTAATGTTTTTTGATCTGATGAGAGCTGGTCTAACTCTTTTATGGCACCAGAAAGGATCACCAGGATTATAACTTCACAGAGGCAAGGAATGGGCCGTTGCCACTTGTAGCATAAAAAACCCCAAAAAACCAAAAAAACAAAAACCCAAAAAAACCCCACAAAAACCCCACCAAAACCCAACAACAACAACAACAAAACTCCAAAAAACAACAACAACAAAAAACCCACAAAAAACCAAAAAACAAAAACAAACAAACAAACAAAAAAACCCAAAAACAAAAACACAAAACCAAAAACAACTAATTGCAGGAGGTGCTACCACTTCCCTCCTCTGATGTGGCATCTCCCATAGCAGCAGATTGTCTCTCTGGCTCATTCAACCCTGGAGTCAGGTGGTTGTCAAGAACTGACTTTTCCCCCTCTGGTATTTTGGCTCTTGGTCTCTAGGTTGGAGGCCGAAATTTTCAGCACCTGCTAATAGTTTTTTTTTAACAGATGATAGAAAGGAAAATTTCCAAATGCAGCAGATACAATCTGCTGTTGCCTGGGTCAAGCATGGACTGCAGGGTTCATTTGCCCTAGAGATGGGGGGCTAATGATGTCCATGGTTCTGGCAACTAAGTTGTATTCCTCTAGGACAATGGTTGGTGCATCACCTTTGCTGCAGAGGGGAAGCACACTGTGTGTGAGCTCTCTTCTTCCTGCTGGAGAAACCCGGCTCCTCTGGTACCAGGGGAATCCACACTGCCAAGAACAGTAATTTGCATTATTTCAAACACACTTTCTTTTAAAATCCAAAGGAAACATTCAACTAATTCAATATATGCAGGTTCAAATTGCAGCACCACTGCAGTAAGAATTCAGATGCTCTGTTCCTTGCAGAGATCGTGTCTAAAACAACTCTTGAGATAAACCCCTGCTTCAATATTTCTGGCAGCTCTCTGCCCCACAACTTCCACCACCCTTTGCTAAGCAAGTCCCTTGCCCCTTCCCTCTGTTTTTCTTGTGATAGTGTGTGTATTTTAATCCAATATAACTATTTGTTCTCATAGCCTTCCCTGGCCAGCAGGAAGTAATGGGACCTCTGAACGGCTCTTGAGAGGCAAGGGAAATAAATAAAAGACAAGGAAATTGAAAGAATAACAAAGAACAGACTATGCAGAGCAGGTTTCCACTAGGCTCAGGAGGCAAATGACAATAGGCATGGAAGGCTGTAGATGAGACAGAATGTCTCATAAGGCTTTTGTCACTCTCTGGTAACACTGGCTAGAAATAAATATGCCTTTTTGTCTTTCTTCTGAGTCCTAAGCTGATTCAAGGTCGAAATAAGAAGAAATGTAGGTTGAATGTTTGCAGAGTGCATGTTATAGCTGGGACTTCTTCCACTGCCTTTTCCAGTATGTATGTATATAACCACATATACACATCTTTAACATCAGCCATGTCTCTGTGCTGGTAACTGGTGTGGGAGAGCTGCATTGCCTTCCTCCAGGAAGTATTTGTTCATCCTTGTCCCACTCCACAGGCGATGCTTTCCCCCATTTGCATTCAGAAGTTACCTTTAAGATCTCTTTCACAAACTCTTTTCTTTCAAACACACCCATCATCAGGTCAGAGTCTGAAGGTGAAATTAGAGTCCAGGTGAATGTTTTTCCCCTCCTTCCCTGCTTTTTTAAATTTTTTTTTTTTTTTTTTTTTTTTTTTTTTTTTGCTTGCAACACTTTTTTTCAGGTTTGGAAATTAAAGTTATTTTCTTGCCAATGTTTTCTGATTCCATGTGGCAAACATTTCTCTTTCCAGTGGAGCAGAAGCCAACATGGCTGCCTTGAGCATGCATTGGTTTTGTGTATCCTGTCAACTCTTTCCTAGACAAAGTGAACAGTCCTGAGATCTGTTCTGCCTCCCCCTAGCCCACTGTATGTCAGTCCTCAGTTTTAGCACACCATGCATAAAACTGAGGCAAAGCACTGGCTACTATTTTTTCTTGCAAATACAATTTTGAGGACATTGCTTGTTTTATCAGAACTATGAAACCTTTTCCAACTTTTTCCCTGTACCTTTCCAAGCTTGGCTATACTGAAAAACGGGATCTAACATCCAAAGCACAGGCTGCCACAGGATTTGGTCTGACTACTCAATTGCTCAGATCCCAGACAAATGGATCATTTGTCCTAATTGCTCATTATGTGAGCTTTTTGTAAGGACTCTGGCCCTTACGAAACACAGATCAGTGTTGGTGCAGGGTCTGAGCAGTGCAATGAGCTGTGGTATCTCGCTGCCCTTTACACATGGAGGAGGCGAGGCTGTGGAAGGGCACTGGAAATTTTCTGTGCATACCCTCATCCTTTTCACAGGGAACCCAGCACACACCCATGGAGACAGGATTCCTGGTGTGCTGGCCATTTTTCTCCCTGAACCACATTGGTTATACTTCAGTAATAAAAGCATGAAGCATAAAGGAAAACATCTTCAAGACAAGGCAGCGTTTTTTTGTCAGTGCATCTTAAATTTATCTGTCCATTTTTCTTGCTACATTTGTATTCTTTCTTGCAAGTACATTTATAAAATTAACAACTATAATAGTTGTATGTGTTTGTTAATATATAGGGCTATGCACTGCTTTTGGATAAAATCCATGGTTGTGGATGAGTATTATCTCAAAAGATGTGTGTGTTCCTTTGCCATGGAGAAGTCCCAGTCCATGGGAACTTGGGTAATGAACTGGAGATTAATTAATGTTTTCTGTCATATGTCTGGTCGTGTCTATTAAGGGGCTTAATTATGGAGTGACTAGCTCTAAGTCCTAAGGAAGTATGTTAGGCTGGTTTTCTCTCCTTTTGACTTTGTTTTCATATTTTGCATTCTGGACAGCAATTATAATATTGTCCAGGTACTATTCCTTTTTCACACAGTATGAACATTGCAGCCTCTGCTGAAGAGTTTTCAGCTGTTTGCTAAATAAGAGCTGACGTGAAGTGAAACAAGATTTCAGCTCATAGCGCAGACTAAGTGCCAAGTTTCAAAAATTGTATTTTGGGGTATATTTTAAGTTTTGCTTTAGTTTTTATGGTAAAAGTTTTTACTGTGTTGTCAACAGATTTAATTCTGCTCTACCTCTGCCCTTATGATATGTGTAGTGATGACTGCTTAACCCTTGCCTGAGTGTGTTCCCCTATAGTGAATAAATTTCAGCTTGAAGTTCTCACATTTTGCTCCCATCGAGGAATCACTGTTTTATTCATTATGGTGTTGCTATGGTTCTGCCATGATGAACTTTGAGTGTGATTCTGTTACAAGTACATGAAAAAAATATGGTGCCTTGTCCTCTGATCTGCCACCTCTAAATCAAAGGATACAATTTGACATATAACTAGTCTGATAATTGCTAAAGACATATGCCAGTCGGGACAAGCACAAAATGATTTTGGAAAATAGCTGACAAACCCATGGTCGCTCAGGGCAGAATGTGCCCCTGCAATTTCATTCAAATAAATCCAGAAATGCCTCCGAAATGACTGTTGCTTCATGTCTGCCCTCTTCTTTTTAGGACTACTATTTATTTGTTTCACTGGATTAGACACCATAACAGAGTAATGGTCCTGAGAATTGCAGAGATTTGTTCCATGGCCAGCTGGGGTCTTGGATCTGTGGCACTGAAGGTTTCCATACGCTGTCAGGGCAGGTACAGAGGGGAGTTTGGAAAGCCACAGCCATTGGGTGCAACATGAAGATGAGAGCTGGTACTGGTGGTGATTATCGGGGAAATTTTGTTTTCACAACAAATTTCAGGGAAAGGATGAGGCAATATAGAGAGTGAAAGGAAGGGTAAAGGCCAGGCTGCCTGGAGGACTCTTCTAGATCTCTAGCAAAGAGTGTAGGCCATATACCTTGGCAGCTAGCTGGAGTCAAGGAGCTCAGAGAAGTCCACCAAGAGACAAAGTACAGAAATAAATGCAAGTCATCCAACACTGACCTTGATCTCTGATTGAAACCAGACCATTTCTGCAGTCCTTACACAAACCAGACTCTCCTTTGTCCAGCAAGGCTTTGGTCTCTGTATGGACTGCAGATTCTGGGCTCTGACATACCCTGTGGTAGCAGGTTTCTGCAAAAAACTGATGGTGCAAGGCCATCGCTCAGGGCTTCACCAGGAGAGAGCGAGCACAGGGGGAAGGGAGGTTTCCAAATGAGAAATATTTTTTTTTTTTTCTTTTTAATGAGTGATATGTTGGCTTCAGGCAAATGGCAGAAGGTTTTACTGAAAAGGCTTCTTTATGGGATTGTGGTTTAGCTTGGGGTAGCTTAGAGAAGTCTGTAAACCCCAGGAGCTCAAAGAGTTTGACAGGTTTGACAGGCCTTCCTGCTACTTATGAACAGGAGGCTAGAGCAAGTGTTCTTGAAATCACCTTCCTGTTTTCCATCAAAGCATGCTGGCAAGCCAGAGGAAGAGAGAAACTGTTTTCTTCCCCCATTTTATTTTCTTATATAAAGACAATCTTAGAAATATACTTCTAAAAATCCTTAAAACTTTGTTATTTTTGGCTTCTCTCAATACAAAATTCCCGTTCACATTTCTAGGCTTTGGATTAGACCCTTCCATGGAGCTTTGAGCACCTTAAAATCACTACAGCAATAATCATTAGCGACACACCAAAAACTGGTATACATCACCTCTAAAGAACATGCCAGCTCTAAAGAGTCACTCTCTCACCTAGACCCCATTAGCACTGCTAAGCCTTTTTTGTGTTCATTTAAGTGTACCACGCTCCACACACTGCCTTGTCCCAAAGTGAGAAAATAATGGAAATTATGGAAATTATAATAATGATGAATGAAAGTAATTGAAATATTGACAATGAAAATGACTGTAGAGCTGTATGTGTGCCATGTGCAATGAGAGTAAGGGCTGCAGGTCGTGGTGCTGACAGGGAGAAGAGCTCTTTACTCTCCCTGGGTCAAACTATGTCTCCACACCACCCCTGATATTACTCAGTAAAGGGAGTGAGTGAGTGCTTCTAATTAACATCACATACTTTCCAGGTTTGCAAAGAGAAGGGCTTGTGTTTCTGCTGTAACAGCAGTGGCTGCTGCTGCAGCAATACTTAAGCCATCACTGGTCAGAGAGCTGTTGCAGTGTTCGAGATGGGCGTCACTGCCCTGCGAAGGGAAAGCCTGGAAAGAATCAGCAATTCAAGAAAAATGTACACATAAGGAGGAATTTCCTATTTCCTTGAATGATAGTAATTTAATTTAAGAAGAAATCCAGTGACAAGTTCCTAGGAAATATACGCCTTTTTGTAAATCTCTGTGGTGCAAATGTCCTTAGTTGAAAATCAGCAGAATTCTTCTTACTCTAGTTTCCAAACATGCCTCAGTTCGTTACCAGCCCTAAGCTTGGGAAACTGAAATGAGCTCTGATAACATGAACAGAATGCTTAGGGCAGAACAAACCCAAGAGATTAAGTTAATTTTGCCAGCTGAAGAAAGCTTCTAAGCTTTATCAAACATACAAGCTGGAGAAAACTCTGAAGGCGACCTGTGAGCCTGCTAATATCTTCCACAAAATCTTCCAGCCACAAGGAGCTCCTCAGACCTGAGGAAGTTTCCTACCTCCCAAGGAGAAGGAGCAGCTTAGCTCCAGAGGCCAGACTGTAATTCCACAGCCTTATCCCTGGCAGCACCTGACCAGCCCACCTTATCCTGCTGGCCCAGCTGGGAGGCTCATGGGCAAGCCACTTTATTCAGTACCAGCTCAAAAAGTAGAAATTATAATCCCATAGACAAAGCACCAGAGAAGGCTAGATGGACTGAAGAAAGAAAAGCAAGCCCTTCAGTGTAAATCCTCTAATTCTATTCTACTTTCCTCTTTCTATTTTGTGTTTTAATATTAAAAAAAAAATTATTCTTATTGAGGTCTTTTAATGCAAATTATGTATTTCAGCCTCTTAATTCTCACACAAAGCCAGTTCCTGCTTTTCTGTGCTCACTGTGGTGTACTATGTTCTACTATTCTCAAATATTTTCATGGAAAAGATATTTCCACCCCTTTTGGACAGAGAGTCATGAAACCTTGGGGTTTCTTTCATGTAATCTAGACACTTACCTGGTTTCTTCAGTTAGGGGAAAGACTGCAAGCCCCAAACTACTTTGCTAGAGCTGTGAAAACACAGTAAGAGGTGACCTGAATGCCAGAATGCATCATCTGAATAGACAAGACAAAGTAAACACTGATGTTCCAGCTGTATAAAGAACTGATGTATACTGAAATTTCAGAGAAATTTCCACATAGGAAATGTAGCCTAGGAGAAAAAAATCAGTTTGGTCCAGCTTAGTGCTTTATCACCTTGTGGTTCTCTCTCTGAGTAGCTTTCCTCTTGGAAATTAGATGTTACCTCCAGGTTTGTTCTTTGCAGGTTCAGATTAGCCCAGGGGGGCTGGAGGAGTTATCACCACAGATCACAGACTTCTCGTGGTAGATATGGACCCAATGACGCTCTGAACTGCAGCTAGCTGCATAATCACCCACATCACATCCTACAAATGAAAACCAGAGCATCCTTCACATACCTCAGTCATTAAACAGTTGGTTACAACCATATGAAACCCTTCAGGAGCTGTGGGAATTTTCCTATGGCTCCCAGTCTGGGATTTGGGGGGTGCACCTCCCCCTGTAGTCCTTCCTCACGAAGCATCGCTGTGCTGGTGACTACCCTTTGAGTAAGGGATGTCCAACATAGCTTTTCAATTTGAACTCAGCTCCCACTCCACAACTCATTTTTTTTTACTGGGATACCGGTGAAGCTGTAGCTCAGTAACTGATGTTAAGAGGAACTTTTAACACCTCAACAGCAAATGGAGGAGAATGTTTCCCATTAGTGGCTGAGGAAGTAGTGCTCCTGTAACTCCAGCCTTGAAAGCTAATGAAGCTCAGATTGTGGCTGTGGCCTTTGATGTAGAGATGCCTGAGGTCAGTGTAGCTTTCAGAGGTGCCAGTGCTATGCTGTGTCACTGCATTCGTCTGGGCGGGGGCCCAATAACTCTAATCCTGTAATCATGTTTCTGTAAGCAACAGTATTTATGGTGCAGATAGTGGGGGATAGCTGCAGTGGTAATTAAATCAGGGATATGCCATACAGGAGAAGTTAATCCAACCCTGTAATATTTCCAGTAGAGGAAGTTAGCGCCAACTACGTCAGTAAATAAGTAGCAAAATACTGGAATCGGTGTAGGGAGAGGGTGTGGGGATTAAAATGCCATGTTTGGCCATCTAATCCATCTCCCTGCCAGGACCCTCGTTCTGCCAGGAGAGTGATGTTAGCACGCTGGCAAAAACAAGGCAATTCAAAGCTGTGCCCTGACACTGCATCTTTAGCTCCCACTAATATGTGGAGAGGGGGGTTAAAGCACTGATGGGTTTGGCACAGCTAGCTTTGGATTTAATACCTTCTCTTCGTCTGTTTCACAACTTCAGGGCACATACTATAAATTTTATGTCTTCTAATGTAGGCTGTTGTCTTCCAAGTGCATGTGAATTGTTGGAAAAACACAATGAGGTATTCCACTCTAGTGGGGGAAAAAGCATGTATTTGAGTAAATATGGTTTATCCAGGAGATGAGTAGAGCCTCCAACAAGCTGTTCTGCTGTACTAATGAGTAAGTGTATGGACATTTCTGTTATTTTATTTTGCACAACTTCACTACAGTTAAATCTCTTCTTATGTACTTTTTGTTAAATCATAAGTCTTTTATAACCTCACTGTTTTAAAGAGGAGATAAAATGGGAGTACTTGGTATACTCCTTTTTGATGTGGATATCTCTAACTTTGGTGGGGATTCTGCTTGAAAAATTGGTCATGAAGAATCTGCTCTATATATCAAGGAATAAAAATTGATGGTTTAAAGAAAATCTAACATCAGACTGCAGACTTCAGTTGCATTACTCACAAACGCACACATGCACATACAAAACCAGACTAATATACAGTACGTATATGTATATGTCTAGAAATATACATTCACAAACATACTTCAGTATGTTTAGCTCAGTGCCTGAAAGTTCATTTGTGGGCATCCTGATTCTTGATATATTATTTGTAAACAGAGGGCCAGGGGACTGGAGTATTTCCTTGACTTCAATGGATGATGAGGCTTCAAGCTGTGCACTCAGATTGGGACCTCTAAGTATCCTGCTGCTACCTAACAGCTTGCTGAAAAATGACATAATTTGTGACATCAGCAATATGCTGCTTTAATAGGGGTTTATAAAGCAGTTTCCGCCTTTGCGTGTTAGGACAAAAACATCTATAGTTACCAAATCTGAGGTGTCCCCCTCCTGTAATCCTCACACACCTTGCACCCTTTGTACTTTTTCGGCATATGTGGCTACAAAGTCCCAGTATGGGAAGAGTGATAAACAACCGTTCAGCAACATCTGTGTGAGAGCTCCTGCCCCGCCAGTGCCAGCCGGGGAAGATGTCACTTTTCGGAAGAACAGTGGCTGCCAGCGAGAGGTTCAGCAATGCAGATTTTAATGTGGAGATTTAATTTCAAATACAATTCACAGTTTGTATGCAGTTGAAAAATGTTTATTACCACCTGGATGTCCAGGACATTGTTTCAGACTAAATAAATTTCAATTTGGACAATTGCGGCTTTTAAAGCATTTCACAGCACTGTAAACAATATGCTTTGTATAATTTCAATGGTAACAGTGAAAAACACACTGATTTTAAAATCACCCAAAATAATGCCAAAAAAATAACTGGCAACTTTGGATAACAGGATATTTGTCTGAAATGGATTCAAATATGAGGGTTGTAATGACTTTGGCAAATGTTCTATTCTATAATACAATAAGAAAAGAATTATTTTCCTCGGGGGTAAATTTGTTTTAAAATAAGATGCAAACTAAGAAACCTCACATTTTAAAGAACATAAACATTGCCAGAACCTGACCAGCAGTAGGAGCGTGCTTTAACTTGAAAGATTTGGTGCTCTGGAGTCTCTGCTGTGTCAGTGATACATGAAATGAAGTCAGTACCTGACAGAAAACCCACCCTGGAAGTCTCAACTGCCCAGTCACATCTTCAGCATCTACTCAGATTTCTGGATGGGGAAGGCTTGACACACTCATGGGAGAGGGGCCTTCACAAATATGTCCTTATAAAAGAAATGGGAAGGTACCTCAGGAGACAGATCATCTCTGCAGGTGAATGTGTGGTGAATGAGGCAGGTACCTGCCAGTTCAGAAGACCATAATCTGGGTTTTCCAGCCCACCACCACTTTGCCCTGAGGCAAAGATGCACTGAGTTAAGAAGAGCATATAATATATCAGGGAGGGCCCATGCAAAAATACTTTTTTAGAGACTTCTTTACCTCTCTAAATTGTAGTGCTGTAGGAAGAAAGAAAGAAAGAAAGAAGAAAGAAAGAAAGAAAGAAAAAGAAAGAAAGAAAGAAAGAAAGAAAGAAGAAAGAAAGAAAGAAAGAAAGAAAGAAAGAAAGAAAGAAAGAAAGAAAGAAAGAAAGAAAGAAAGAAAGAAAGAAAAGAAAGAAAGAAAGAAAGAAAGAAAGAAAGAAAGAAAGAAAGAAGAAAGAAAGAAAGAAAGAAAGAAAGAAAGAAAGAAAGAAAGAAAGAAAGAAAGAAAGAAAGAAAGAAAGAAAGAAAGAAAGAAAGAAAGAAAGAAAGAAAGAAAGAAAGAAAGAAAGAAAGAAAAGAAAGAAAGAAAGAAAGAAAGAAGAAAGAAAGAAAGAAAGAAAGAAAGAAAGAAAGAAAGAAGAAAAGAAAGAAAGAAAGAAAGAAAGAAAGAAAGAAAGAAAGAAAGAAAGAAAAGAGAAGAAAGAAAGAAAGAAAGAAAGAAAGAAAGAAAGAAAGAAAGAAAGAAAAAAAGAAGAAGAAAAGAAAGAAAGAAAGGAAAGAAAGAAAGAAAGAAAGAAGAAAGAAAGAAGAAAGAAAAGAAAGAGAAAGATAAAGAAGAAGGTTATTAGATGTAGATTAGAGCAAATAAAAGCAAGAGCAAGCTGAAAAAATAAGAGGAAGAAAGAAAATTTTTTTCCTGTTCATTTGTAGATCCTTAGAGTCACTTAGTTTGCAAGCACTTACAATTATAGAATAAAATTTCTTTATTTGTTATTTAAAGATTATTACCTAATTAAGCATCAATCTTTAGGCTTAGATAGACACCTATTCTACCTGAAGGCCCTGTGGCAAATGCTTACCTTACCTGCCTTTTCTGGAGAAACTTCATCCCTTTTCTTTAGCAACTCATCTCATTGTGCAACTGGTCTTCAATTAGATCCTTTCATGTGTAACAAATAGTGAAGATGCTCATGGACATGTGAACAAGGTATGACTCCACTGAAGGGTATGAGGGAATAGGAATGCATCTGTGCTCTCCACACCTATTCCTCAGCCATTTCTCAGCCACTCCTGACCAGTAACTCCACCACAGTCTTTGGCCACATCTCTGTTAACATTTCCTTTGCAAGTTGTTTTACATGCCCATCTGCTTTTACTTGGAGTTGGTTCTTTGTTCGGGCTGCTAACTGCATGCACCAGAGGAGAAGTAGCATAAGGGCTTCCACAGACAGCTCTGGACAAAAATCACCTCAGATGAGCTTTTGCCATGGTAAAATGTGGTTTGCCAGATATTCTAGAACTGAATGGGAGGCAAGCACGGGAGGGGACCTGTAAAGGCAGAACTCAGTGGTTTCTGCCAGTTTCTTTTCAAATGCCATCAGGAACCTCAGTGATGCAAAGAGGAGCACATTGAACTCACAATGCAGTTGGGCTTCAGCCCTGCGTTTACTTCTGTGGTAACAAGACATGAAGTATGGTGTAGAAACAAAAAAGAGTTTCTGCTTTTGCCCATAACACTGAGTTATAACTAACCTTAGCTCTCTGCTGGTGTCTGTCCCGGTTTTATGCACGTTGACTGTATCCAGAGGGAAAGCCATGGCTTCTATTTTCATACTTGGTTCTCACATGAAATAATGGGGGGAGAGAGGAGGGGGGAAGATGCAGCTGCAAAAACAGTCAGTGAAACATAAAAATCCCTATTGTTTTGCGGTAGTTCTCAGTGCCCTTCAACTTCTGGGCACAGACAAGACCTCCCCCTGCTCAGGTTCAATACACAGGGGTGCCTTGAGGTTCAGAACTCCCTTCCTACTTTTGCCTAAGCCTTGCTGTCAATTGTGCTTTTGTTCACGGAAAAAAAATTATCCCAATGCATGATAATTTATAGCCAGGGAAGCAATTAAAAAAAAGTTTATTATCCTTTCCCCCCTGCCTCTCAAATGGAGTGTTACAGCAGCAGGGTTTTTTGGTAAACTTGACACAAACTGATGTCAGTGATGGGGGAGCAAGGCCAGGAACGAAGCATAGGTCTTTACATCTTCCCTCCATGTGAAATGAGAGAGCCTTCCAATTTTCTCTGTCTGCCTATACTGAGGAACATGCATGCTTTAGGAAAACCTAGGCACAATGATACACTTACTTCTTTAGGCTTTGTCAGTAAATGTGATCTGTACATATCGCCCTCACAAACCCACTTTAAAAAATGCTTGTTAAACATTAAAGAAATACCTAATACAGTCACAATGTAGTGACATATTTACCTTTTATTACTGAACTTACTGTGTGCCTTTTTCTGTAAATTATGGCATATTCTTAATATTCAACAAAATGTTAGACACCAGCTAGTCCATATGGTGAAGTAGGTTAACCCAGCTTGCCTCTGGATTTTGCAACTCTTTGCAAAACCTTAGAACTGCACCAACAGAGGGTTTGCCATTAGCAGAGGACTAGCCTTTCCTTTCAGGAGGAACTGTTTTTTTCAAAACTGATCGTAAAGAAAGCAACAGATGTCTCTCCCTACTACATATTTTAAGTGGTCTCTGAGCCAAGTCATGATGTGGAGTGGAAAGCGCCTGAATGCTTTCAAAAGAGCAGGTAGTTTTCACAAGTGCCCCAGAAGTCACACAGGGCAGGCAGATATAGTGAGCCTCTGCAGGGTGAGCAACTTTTGAGGCATCTCATGGGCAGGGACCATGGCTCTTACCTGCACTCCCACCAAGTGCCACAGAGCTGGGGGATCTTCTTCCAGCAGTTTACAGTAAAACACAAACTCTTCACTGCTGACCCAAGTGCTGATGATTGAAGAGGGTGGAAGAGATTTTTTCCCTTGGCCTGTGCTTTCATTCAGTAATACCAATGATGTAACCAGGCAGCTCTTTCACATCCACTGCCACTTTTTTCCCTCTCATTTTGCAAGTACTTAATTCTGTGTTGTACAAGCAGAGGCCTCTTGGTGACAAATCTGGAGGCAAGGCTGTTGGTGATGGTCAGATTTGCAGAGATACATGCACTACTGACTGTATCTGAGCTGCATTGTCAGACAGAGCAGGACATGGAGAGTTAACATAGAGCATCTCCAGTGGCATCCTGTGGAGTAACAGACAAGCACAAACCCTACTTAATACTACACTTACTACTGCAAAAGCAGTACTTAATTAAGCACTATTTAATATTATATTTACTACTGCAAAAGCAGGCCAGGAAGGAAGTCAGGTATCTGGAAGCCTAGACTAGGTCTTCCAGCAGCTTGAACATCTGCCATAAATTCAAGCATGTGTCACACAAAGACAAGGATTTTACCTCCAGCAAGCTTCAGTTCAGAAAATTCTTAACTGGTGTTTCTGCTTGATAGCACAGCTTTAATAACATTAACATCACTAGAAGAAGTAGGAATAAAATTCTAACTATAAGATGCAAAGCTACCTGGAGTCACACTTTAAATTACAGAGGCCCAAGAAGGTAGCATAGGCATTTATCACTCCTCATTCTAATCAGGATGATCAGTTTCAAATTATGCCAGCAGGAAGTGGGCACCTACAACAGCTTTGGAAACAGGTCCTCTTGCACTTCTGAAGACATCATTCTGAGCATCACCTTACGGTGCTGGCCTTGGTATCACATATTGGGAGCTTCAGAATTAATTGGGGAAGCAATAACCCTAAACACAGTGAGACTATCTGATCTCTGCCCTGCTTGCATTGTGGACATTTCCTCTGTGCATCCTGTTCCCTGCACCCCAGTGTGAGGAGGAAAGCCCCCATTCTGCTCCCAGTGAGGCACACCAGTGCTGGGAGGCAAAGGGAGGTTCGAGGAGCACCACGAGGACAAGTCCAAGTGGGGACGGTGAGGGGGAGGGAAGGTGTGATGGAAATGGAGAGCACTAACTTCTGTGCTGTCCCTTGCAGGCACCGTTGGTGCCAGCCTGGAGTGTGTGTGTGTACCACTCTGCAGGTGGCCTTTCCGTGGGCACCCTGGTCCCGACCGAAGGGATGCTGTGGCCTGAGGGGGGCTGGAGCAGACCGTTTGTGTGGCAGAGTAATGAATGTGAATGAATCACCGCTTCCTTCTTCTGCCTTCCTTCCCCTTTCCTTTCCCCCTTTCCCTTTCTCCTCCATGTCCAGGGCTCCTGGCAGCAGCCTAGGAAGTCATGGGACAGTCCTGATCCCTGCGGGGCCAGGGGCTGCTATCCGTCCGTCCGTCCTTCCATTCATCCGTCCATCCGTCTATCCATCTCTCGCTCGGTCTCGTGGCTGCAGCCCGGCGGTCCGGCGGCAGTGCGGAGCGTTCCGGGGGTTTCCTGCTGCCGCCCGGGCACCGCTGCCAGCTTCTCAGCTCCGGGCAGGGAGGACACCCCTGCCACCTGCGGGGCACCTCGTGCAGGTGCCAGCACCCCAAAGCCACCCGCAGTGCTCCCCCCGCCCCTCCGGGAGCTGTTCCCGGGGCTCCCCTCCCGGAGTGCGCGGCTCCCCAGCCGCAGCAATGGGGAAAAATAGAAGAAAATGGATTTGCCCGCACGGGCTTTTATTCCCTTCTTCCCACTTTTAAATCTTTATAACAGTTGTTATAAAAACTAGCCCTGGCTCGGGGCTTTGCCATGCTCTGAACCTGAGGGAGGTGAAAGTGGGAGAAGAGAGTTGGATGAAATGCAGTCAAAGTTGGTTTCTCTCCCGACCCCCCTCCTCCTCCAATTCAAAATCAGAAATTACTTCCCGAGGAGCAGATACTCCGTTTTATTGGCTCGTAAAAAAAAAAAAAAAAAAAAAAAAAAAAAAAAAAAAAAAAAAAAAAAAAAAAAAAAAAAAAGTTTTCAAAGCCTAATTTCCACCAGATACATTGATTTTCCGTTGAAAAGAGAATTGAAACAATACGCGCGAGTAGGTGCCATTAAAGCTAAACCATCTCTGGCTGTTTGTTAATCACGGGAGAGAAAGATTAGAAAAGCCAGTAAAGGAGCACTGGGTTTGAAACGCAAAAATCCGGAGTTTAGGAAGCGTAAGTTCAGAGAGGGCTGAAGCAGCCCAAGAAACAAGGACAAACCCTTAATAAGAGTTAAAATTCAGTGTCAGGTTACTTCTCGATATTGTAAGGAATTCTCCGTTCCTGTAAGGGATTTGCGATTGTGAAATGCATCCCTTGCTAAATATCCGTTTGATGTTCTTGTCGAAGAGAAAATCAAACCATCCTTTTTTCCTTTTAAGTCCCGATTTCTAAACAAAACCCAAAGCCAAGACCAAACCAAAAAAAAACCCCAACAAAACAAAACAAACAAAAATAACCCACCCCAACACCCCCGCCCCAGAAAAATCCCATTAAATTTCCAACCGCAGCTCTGTACAGCTTTCTTGGCGATATTTGCTTCAAACCTCACAGGCGCAGAAGTCCTGTGCTCCCGAGGTCTTCCTGCCCTCCCTTCCCCCTTTCCTGCTGCTTGGATGGTCGGCAATGCCTGGCTAAATAATTGTTAGAATTCGAAAGAAAAAAAAAAAAAAAAAAAAAAAAAAAAAAAAAAAAAAAAAAAAAAAGCCGGGAAAATGCGCACCATCATTCAGGTGCTAACCTACTTATTTGAAAGCAATTTATTTTCCATTTTGCCCGTTTTTCCCCTTTAAAACAGAACGCTGAAAGAAAGAATAAGTGCTTTAACATTTCAGTGTTGTGCTCTGGTAATTACTTTTTCACTTTTCCCCTAAGTTCCAATGTGAAAACCTCACAGGGGGGTCTTTGCTGTAGCAGGGCTACAGTTCCCAATCCCAAGCGCAAGATCTGCAATTACAAACCCATTCGGTGCCCTTCCCTATCATTAATATGCACAAAATCCTGCTGCTAATCTTATAATCTGTTTTGTTTCATCAATTGCTTGCCTAGCTCTAGGCGGGAAAGAAAAAGAGAGAAAGAAAAAGAAAGAAAGAGGAGAAGAATAAAGCCGGAAAATCACGGAAAGCTTCGGAAAGTAAAGGGAAAAGCCAAGTAAATCGGATTTCATTTTTGATAAATCAAAAATCGTTAAGGCTGTTAAAAGGAAGCAGGATTTTCCGTTGGAGGGGTGGGTGTCAGGGAAATTTAAGGAAAAATCAGAATATATCCAGCATTTTATTGCATATTCGATTTCTCCGCGTACGGGTCACGAAGTTCTTTAAGCAGTCCGTTGCGGAGGAGGGAGGGGGCGCGTAAACTCCTCAGGAGAGTGTATTGCTATGGCTTCAGTTTGCCGAGGAAGAGGAGGCGCCGAGCGCGGGCGAGACGCGGGTGCGGGGCCGCCCCCCGCGCTGCCTCCCGCGCCCGCGCAGCTCCCGCGGGCTTGGCACTCCTGGCCACCAGGACTACAGTAAAACGACGAAGGCACTAGTTTCTGAAATCGTCCTCATCCTACTCCTCCCTCCCCCCGCTCCCTCTTCCTGCGCGGTATTAAGGGAATAAAACAATCTACACCACAGACGTCCTATTGAGATTAATAAAAAAATTATGCCAAAAAAAAAGAAAAAAACCCAAACCGACCCACAACAAGAAAAAAAAACCAGCCCCAAACAACCCTTATCTCATACATCTAATTCTCCGTGACCCGCGCCAGGCCTCGCCGCAGCCTTGCCGCGCACCTGATGATTTATTAACGCAATCTGCGGGGAGAGCGACACGCGTGCCCGGCTACGGCTCGTCCCAGCTCATCTCCTAAGTAATTGTTTCTCATTAGTTCTGATAATGTTTTAATAGCGCTGCCCATAATTTAGTCAGCCTGGAATTAATAACGGAGGGTGTCCTGAAACGCGCGGGGATGAGGGGGAGCTGCAATATAAGCAGGTAGTCTTTAATTAATCAGATTAGCCCGGAGGTCCCCGCGCTGTAAGGGATCCCCCGGCGCAGCGCCTCGGACGGGACCCGGGTGGCGGCGGGGGAGAGAGGGGGGCCGGCCCTCGCTGCTCATCCCCAAACGCGGCGGAGCAGGACGGAGCGGGCCGGGCTCTCCTCTCCCGGGCCGGGCCCCGCCGGCTCCCCGCTGTCCCCGGGGGAGCCGAGGAGAGGCGCTCCCGCCGCTCCCGCACTCCCTTTCCTCGCTGCTTCCACGAGGGCCGGATGGCGGGGTTCTTCCTCCCCCCTTTTCCTCTCCCCTTAATTAAACCCAAAATAACCCGAAATAAGTGCAATCGCTGCTCGGAGACGGAGGGGAAACACGCTAAGCGAGGAAACGGGAGGAATAAGGCACTGTGGCTCCATACGTGAAATGGCCATGGAGGCAGTGAGAAATGAAACTGAAAAACAACTGTTTTCTATTTACAATTTTAAATAAACAGAACAGCCTTCCCCGCGGTGTTTGTCTAAGTGCAGCAGCATTGCTGCTGTGTAGGTCATGAAAAGGTTGGTGCATAGTTTAAAACTTCCCATTCTGTTAATTTCTTAAAGAACAGTCGTTCATAGTCTGAGCACAAAAGCTCATGATTTAATGAGGAACAGAAACAAAATCTCTGATTGTTGGTGTTTCAAACTTCATTGGAGTCCTCTGGCAACCACAAGTTGATCCTCTGCAGCTTCAATACCCTTTAGCCCTCCATATAAGAGTACATGCTGAATAGAGGACAATGCCTGGTTGTTATGTTTATTTACCCTTACTACAAGCTGGGTTAACCTCTTCAAAACAGCTTTACTAAGCCCGTTAACCACACAGCCCACATGATCTGTAGCCGTATCCCTAATGTGATGTAAATCTGACTCGAGACCATATGCACAAGTTCTGCTGCATTGTGTCTCCAAAAACTACAAGTTTATTGCCGTCCAACCCTTCCCGTGCTGGACTCTTCCAGGAGGAAACTTTCTGAATAGCGACTGCTTAAAAAAAAAGAGAAGAAAGTCAAGAGTCCTGCATTGTTGGAGCATTATTTTTAATGGTTGTTGCACATTTACAGAAGGGAGGTGTGGGGAGAAAACAAAGCTCACACAGGGTAAAGGTTTTCATCGCAGTTATTTCAACTGGTGTGTAATTATCCGAGGCTTTCTCCTTTCTGCCAGGGTTCTGCATCAGAGCAGGAAGAAGCACAGAAAGAAATAGAAACAATTGAATTAGCTTTCAGTGCTGTTTTATCAGAGCTCAGGGCTTATGTTTTGCCATTCTCCTTCAGTGAAGTCATAATCCCACATTTGTCGTAATTACTGTGATGTCACAGATTTGGTGATGTAACTTCATTGCAGGCTATGAGTAGAATATGGACCATGCAGGAGTGAGCAGCAGTTTGAGTTGGGAATAGTTTTAATAATTAGCAATTCCAGCAAGCAAACTATGACAGATCTGCAAAATGGAAATGAATTTCTGTTTAAGGCTGACGTCTTTAATTTTGCACGCCCCCCCCACCCCCCCACCCCCCCACCCCCAAGTATTATAGTCATCTTTTAAAACAGCTACTGGGGCCCCATGTCGAGAGCTTCATTTACCAGCTCATTTTTCCTTGATGGCTGTGGCAAGTGTAACAATGTTCTGTGCCTGCTTCAGTAATGGCATGTCGATCATGCTCCCTCGGAAAGTAAAGGCTCCCTGGAAAAGAGAGAATATGAACTTCCTGAGACACCTTCGGAAATTCTAGTTGGCGTGTCCTGTTCTTTACATATACATCTGTTTGCTAAGAAACATCATCTCCCATAGGAATCCTGAGGTAGTTTTTGGAGACAAACTAATCAAGGTGGGGCAAATGTATTTAAAGAAATGTGAAGGGCACCAAGCTCTCCAAAGAGGAGGCAAAAAGAGAGGAAAAGAGAAGCCCAGGGTGCAGCTGGCCTGTTTCAGCCCCTCTAGCTGGCAAACACTGAGGGCCAAGAGCAGTGAGGCCATGTGTGCCAGCTGGGGAGAGGGGCTGGCAGACACCTGTGGGGCAGCTCTGCTCCCCACCTCCAGCATCACCATCCAGCATCCATCCAGGGCTGTGCCACAGGGCCAGCAGGAAACTGCCTGCAGACAGAGGGCAAAGCCAGAAGTTATCTTTGCCAATAAACAGCAATGGGTGTTTGTGGGGGTGGAGGGAAGTTTTCTTGACATGGGGATTTGTTGAGGTTGTGCTGCTGCTGCACCTCTCCATTAGGTCTCCAGTGCTAAAGATAGGCTGGGCCTGTGCCGAGAGCCAGGGGCTGGGATGAAAGCTGAAATAGCCAAGTGGGTGGTGCAATAACATTGCCCAAATCTCTTCTGGAGCCAAGGTAAAGCCCCCCTGAGCACCACATGTAGGGAGTTTCCTCAAATGGATTCAGAATTACTCTGTGTGCCTCAGTGGTGGTGATCTGAGGGTGAGGATAGGTTTCAAAAGTCACTTTGTATTCCTAAGGATTTTTTCTAAGTACCATGGTGGCAAGTTTAAAACAATTAACTATGAATCATAGTTGAATCTAAACAGAAGACATATGCTTTAAATAGTGCCAAACCCGATTTGTTCCCTTAGGTACTTTAATCCCCACTTGTCTCTGAGTTAGGATTTGGAAGATAAAACACTGCACAAAGACATGCTGAAGTTCAACAGACAAAAAAATCTTATTTGCAATTCTAACCGTAGTTTGACACATTAAAAAAAAACCCCAAACAACAACCCCAAAGATCCAAGTGCAAAGGTGCAACTCCCTCCCTGAAGAGCTCAGAACTGAGGGCCTGGCCCCAGCGCTGCCCAGGGGCTCCGTGAGCACTGCACACCCTTTTAAACGTCCTGCTGCAATCGATGCGGGAGCACGGGCTGGCCTCGGGTTCCACAGCGAGCAAGGTAACCAAGAGCAAGGCACGGCCCATGGCAGCACAGCCCGTGCATGAGCACTGAGAGAAATGCACAGGAGAACAAACCTTTTTCTCGTTTTCATTTGAGGCTTGTTAATTATTAAATAGAGGACCCCAGCAAGTAAAGTGAAAATATAACACATTTATAAAAGCATTTAGGAAATGTGTTGCTCCAGTGGCTTATCTAGCTAAACTGAAGCAGTATTAATTAAATACTAAATCATATCCTGGAATAGTTAAGACAAAAATCCACCTTGAACAGTAACATAACACAAATCAATATTCTTGCATGTAAGAGCAGGCTGTATTAAAGCAATTGAAAACGTAATAGTAAAACCTATTATTATTTTATTCAAAGTAGATTTTCCTACTGTAATTTGCAATATTTCAGGTAGGTTTGGAGAATGGGACTGACAGGTACTCAAGGGTTGGTGCTTCAAATTGAATTTTTTTGTTTACTGAGCAAACTATCAACTCTACCTTACTGCAACACCAACATCGATATTAATATTATTATTACTATTAATAATAAACAACTCCTCATCTCTGTATTTTTCAGTTATACTTTTAAAACTTTTAAGAAAATGCAGTCTCAAACTATTCAATTTATTAACTGGTGTAAAAAAATGGGAACTAAGCAAACATTTTATGACATAGGTCTTATTTGGAATAATTCAGGTCTATGCGGTGATCTCAAACTGCAAGGTACCTTTTTATAACTGTAAGAAAAACATGGTTTACTTGTCCTTTTTTTAATCTGTAGGCATTCAGTAATGCCCATTCAATAACAGCTAATTCAGTAGCAAAATAAAGAGTAAAAAGCTAATTAAGTAACAGCTATTGCTTACAGAAGAAATTTGCATGTGGGATGACGGTCACAAGTAGAAATATGTTGAAGTGTCAAAACACCCTTCCTAGTTCTGTGAAAGGCTGACTTAGAAGAACAGTTATCCTAAGAGCCTGCAATGGTTTGCAGAAACAGATGGGTGCCTAACAATGTCGGTTCTGATCTCTGGTAGGCCAAATCATGGCTGGGAGGGTCTCAACCTTTCCACTGACTGGATACAGAATGATCTAAAGTCAGATACCCTTGCAGGTACCTAAGCTGTACCATGATGAATCTGGCTGGGTCAGAATGCCTTTTTTAGAAAGCAAGAGTTAATTAAACAGCATGCTTGTCCTATCTTCATGAAAGTTGTATGTTCAAAAGGAAAACAGGATAATGCTGTGTATATGGACACTCAAACACTGAACCACATGAGAAATGTCGTATGTTCCCTGTTTGTGAGTGTGCAGCTGTACTTTGGGTTGCTAGGAATTTGAATTCTTGAAGGAAAAAAATGCCTTTTTGTTTCCCTAACAGCAAAGGGTAACATGAAGTTGGCTTCTCTGCCTGTTCACTCTGAGGCTTATTTTCCCCCTGCTAATTTGCAGTGTTGAGCTAAAGTCCAGAAAAAGAAACCAATTTTAATGCCATTGAATATACCCTATTCACTGACTCTCTTTCCACCCACAGGTTTCAACAGATAGGAAATACCAGTAATTACAGCTTTGTCCCCATGCTCTCTTTTCCAATTCTGCTAGATGAAATTTGCCTCTAGCATTCTTTTGATTTTCTCTCACATGAATATAAAGAAAACAAGACTTTCTATAAACACCATTTGCTTTGATAGCATTAATCTGGGGATTAATTTAGTCATAGATCTAAATTTTCTTTTTGGCTAATTTTCTCAACAATCTCACACTTCCAGCCTGCACTTAGATTTCCAGTAGTTCAACTATGGACCAAGGGTCTGCTCTTAAGGAAGCTTGCTGCACAAACAGGAACAACGGCAGGTGGGTAATGCAAGGCTGGGATTCACATCCATTACATTTGGTGTCAGTGGCTCTTACCATGCAACCATATAAATCATTCAGAGGGAGAAACCTGTACAGGGACTCTGGCAAATCAAATGTGTCAGACCTGCCTTGGGAAGACACAGGCCCTCCAGGTAAAGGCTGATGGAGGAGTGGGGAGAAGGACAATCCAGGAGGCAGAGCCGCAGGTGCTGGGCACAGCCTCCGGGTGACAACACCTGAATGAAAATAACTCAGCTGGGATGAGAAGTGGGGGAATGGAGGAAAAGTGTGGCACTCACCAGATAGCAGTCTGGAAGTGCAGCCCTACTGAGGAATGGGCAGACTTGTGGGCGAAAGGCTCTGCCCCTGTTTAAAGTGACACAGCACAGACTGCTGTGCCTATTCAGGGCCCTCCTTCATGCAGCCACCCAGAGAATGTGCTGAAGGCAAAGTCCTGTGAGAAACAGGGTGACTTTGGCACTCACCAGTCTGCAGTGTATGGGAGCTGTAAGGGCACTTTGGCTGGTCCATGCTGTACAGCTCTGAAGTCAGCACAACACAGCAGAAGGGTTTGTAAGTACAAAATGTCTGTGCTCCCTCAGCCTGATTGCTCTACAGCTCTGTCAGGGCAGACTACCAAGAAGGAATCAAGGAAGAAAGTGAATGGGCAGTGTTCCTTGTTTGGGTCATCATGCAGACTATCTAAAAGTCCTTCCTAATTGACTGAAAAGCAAGGAAATACTCAAGGTCTTTTTCTGTTGTTTTAATTTTTTAAAATTTTTTATTATTCACAATGACATTTAATGCTCTATTAGGATAGTAGTAACATTTTAAAAAAGTAACAGCAATTTATGCAAGATGCAGGCCAGGCTCAGTAAGGTCTTACTCTACTTCAAATTTCAGGATATCCTAAAGTGCTGTGAGGATGGAAAAAAGAAGATTTGGCAAATACACGAAACAGCTGCAAGAGAATTAAAATCATAGACAGATGTTAGCATTTTGGTTTTGTTTTTTGGCTTTTCTTTTCACAGAAAGTAATGGCAAAAGATAGTCTTGAAAAAATGGGAATTGAGAATCATCAGCTCCAATTGATGCAAGGATCCAGCCTACAGGCAAGAGAAGCCATAAGGCACAGCTAACAGAAAACAGTCATTTTCACAGGTCAGCACATGAAGATACAGGCTCTTGATAAAGGAGGACAAATCAGTTGTGCAATAAGAATAACAAATGCAACAAATTTCCAGGTGGTTGAGAAGAGACTGAAGAGATGAAGAACTAAAGTTCGTAACACACCAGTCCACCAGATTTTATGCTGGTATCATATGAACTTCCTTTAAGATAAATGCAGTCACTCCAGCACAGCTCAGACCTAGCAAAGTTCAACATGTAATTGAGGGCTCTTCTTTGACAACTTAGAATACAACCCTGCCTGCATGCTGCCACAGATCTTGGACATGGCTCTTGTTATACCTATATGTCATCCTTAAAGATTTCCTTTATCTACAAGAAACGACATGTATCACGTCACAGAAAGAGTCTCAATTTTGGTCTGTCATTTGACATGGCAAAAGATGAACACATTAATACAGTTAATTAATGAAGACCTCCTCTTTTTGTGTGTGTCTCTCCTGTATTCAGGAACGTTTACTTTGTGAAACTTTTGGGAGTAGTTAAGAGTTTGGCAAATCTGTAAGACCACTTCATAACCAGAGTAATACTGGGTTTTAATAGCAAGAAGCATTATACCTTTCTAGAAGTTAAATGGATGGGATTCAGGGTCCATGATTTCACTGTTGTCTGTGGATCAATATTTTCTGTCAGAACCAGGAGAGGGGAAAAAATGATACAGGCACTAGTGTTTATTGTGGGTATAATGGAATCGTGTTATACATGGAATTGTGTTGACTTTGACTACGCAGGGAATGGACAGGTTGGCAAGTGAGGTACCCTTATGTTTTTCCACAAGATCAGGGAATGTGAAATTTTATACTTCTTCATCTGTACTGAAACCTTTTTATATGATACACAATGTTACAGGGGAGTTTACTTTCACTATATTTTATTTCTTTATGTACCACTGGATTAAGGAGAGAAATAAGCAGGATAAAACTATCATGACACATTTAAGGCACCTCATAGTAATGTGGCACAATTATTTCTGAGTTGTGTATTAAAGTAATTGAGTTAATTAAAGTCAAACAATAATTGTTCTGGGACATGTGGGACAGTGATCAGACAAGTTAGTCCCCTTTGGCTGGCAATACAGAGGAATTAGATGTACTCCTGCACCTGGGAATGCTCATGGCTTTTTCCTCAGCATTTGCTCCATCTGTGGTTACCTGTGCCTCTAACCACATCCATCCTGATGACTGCAATGAGCTCACTAAGGTGGTTACTGCAGACCCTCAGTTTTTAGACCATTGTAATCTATTAATCACCTGCACTGGTACTAAATATGAAGACTGGTTTTCCTAAGACACAGAAAGTACATAAATTTTGAAGTACCAAATAACACCTGTAAATTCCAAAAAGCCTACTGTCTCCCTGTCAGTTGGAATATGAGACTACAAGCATGAGCATCGGTTTTGAGAACTCCACGCTCTGCTTTTGGAACTACTGCTGTGGTCCACTCAATCATTGTCCAGCCTTTGCTAATAGACCTTTGATTTGATGCCTTGATCTCATCATACATGTAGCCAACAGCTTTAACTCCCATGTGACAGTTGCCAGCATTTTATCAAAGATATTTATATAGGTTACATTAAGATCATGGTTTATCTACAGCAGAAAGAAAAACCCAATTGTCTTGTATCAGATGAAAGAATATGGCTAACAGTGCTAGGTTAATTTGTTGTGTCCATACATGGGCTGTCCTAGGCCACTGTATACAGACAGCTGACTTTTTCAAAAGCAGGATACTCTGGGAATCTAGTCCGGCTACTTAGATGGCAGGCTTGAAGGTGCTAGGGGATCCTGGTGAGTAGGTAAATCTTTGGCATGGGGGACACTCTGGGTAGTTAGGCTGGTGGAAAAAAGGAAAAGCAAGACAAGACAATGTTCCAGGAAACTGCAACATGGACAAGAAATCACCTGCTGCAGAATTTTGAATTAAGTATGGATAGAAAATAGGGGTTATCTAATGCTTATGGAATTGCCAAACCCCTTCTTCCACTACTTAGGGGACTACTGATTGTATCATGGTCTCAAAAGTGAGGGGAGCTCCTCGGATAGTACTCTGCTGTCACACAGTTAGAAATAATGCCCCACTGATAAAGATTTGGTTTTTTTGCAATTACTTTTCTCAACAGTTTTGCAATACTTTCCTTTGCAGACCACATCCCTGCAGGGTGTGTGGCAGTCTGGTTATGCCCTTGTCCTACTGGGCTGTCTTTGGAGGGAACGTGCACCTAGGACAGGGGGGAAATGGGCAGAAGGGGACCAACAAGGCAGCCACCCTTCTCTCCTCCACCCCTTCATCATTAGGAGATGTCATGAGTCAGAGCTCCCACACTACTCTGGTAACACGGGCCAGAGGCTGTGTGTGAATACAGCCATTGTGTAAATATGTAATTATGTAAGCCCCCTTCCAACCCTGGTGACCTGTGTTCGCACTTGTGGGCAGATGCCAGGATAAATGGAAGTGAGCAGAAGGGGAGATGCCAGCTGGCCAGGTCAAATCTTGTGTACCTCCTAACCTATATAGACAAGCGGCCTCAAGTCCACAGATGCAAGAAGTCTTTGATCCACATTTATCAGAGAAACACTAGTTCTTTCCATGGTAATTCAGTGTCTTGGCCACTTCTGAAATTCAAAAGTCTAGTTATGACTTTTTGGAGACACCAAAAATACAAGGTATAAATGCACTAAAACCTGCTTGGGTCTGAGAATATAACCTCTAACCCTGTACAATATTAGCTGTTGTGAGGAAATAAGGGTTTTGTGTTCTGCAAGCAGGGCAGATTTAGTCTTCTGAGGAGGGAAGGGAGCAGGTGGATGGCAAAGGCTCCCAATAAAAAGCATGGCATTTAGGAAGATAATTCCCCTGGGATTAATGAAAACACACGTTGTTTAAGTGACTCCCTGCAGAGGAAATTTGGAAGTCTTTGCTTTGGGGCTTAAAAAGAACGGTTGGATTTGCTTACAGGTAATGAACAAAGAAAAAGAGGAGCCTGGTCACAGCAAATGGTGTTGGGTCTGTGCCTGGGGGAGGAGTGATTATCCTCAGTACAAAGGAATGATTTCTCTTGAAACAGAAGGTTGAGACCGTACTTTTTGGGAAGTCAAGAGCTAACAGCTGTGATGGTGCTGAATGCAGGTTTAATTAATTTTTTTCTTCTGCAAGTTGTAGCCAAAGAGCTGTCATAAAGAGCCGGGTCATGATTCTACCTTCTCATAATGAACTTCCAAAGGTTAGTGAGCTGCTAGGAGGTGTTCAGTGAAATCTGGGTCAACTGAGAGTATGTTCCAGACTGTGACAAGATAATGCCTCTCTCTCTTCTCTGCTCGGGCCTGTCCTGCCTCCAGAGCAGGCTCACACATAACTCTTGACTTTCTTTAAGTGTCTTTGCAGTAGCTAAGAAATGCCCAAATAACCAGTGCAGTCACATATGTCAAACTGAAGACTTCACAGGTTGTGAGATGTATGGACAAAACTGTTTGGGCTACATATTTTGACAGCTTCTTCTCTGGACCCTTTTACATTCACCTCTTTTCTGTAACAACATTATGGGTGGTAAGACACTTGTACACAAAATCTTTGGGGAGAAGAAATGTTGCCTGAAGAGGTTTGTGAAAGATACCTTCTTGGCAAGAGGAGATGCTCAGTGGGTCTCTGATCAGTTGAAGCATGCATGGGGAGGGAATTCTGCAAAGTATCATCACCATTAAGTTTCTGTAGCCTTTTTGCTGGTACGTAGAAAGCATTAGAAATCACTACCTTTTGTTTCTTTTTGCCAGTGTAATCTTCCACTGGAGTAGAAGTAGTCAGTGAGTTCAGAGGATAAATCAGTTAGTAAAGCCAGAAGCAGGCCTGTTTGTTTGAGATAGGCTTCTGCCTCTAGGAGCAGATGGAAGGACACAAAAGGTCAAGAAAGAAAGAGCAACAACCACATGAAATAGAGATTGATTTTTGCCTCAAATAACTCCTGAGCAGCAGTGCAAGAACTCTGACAGAAGAAACCCTTTCTAAAGCTCAACAGGTAGAAAGGACTTTGTGATCCTTCAAGTCCACAGTGGGGCAGGAAAGATGAAGAAAAAGGACCTATGAGGTCCTTCATTTCTTCTCCACCTGGCATAACATATAAGGGTTTTGCCCTGCTATGTGAGCCAGACAAGCTGTTTTTCCATCTTACAGTCCCCCAAGTTGCCTGAACCACCAGAGATAGCCCTTTCAGCTGGGGTGGACCTGGGGATGCTGCTTGGTCCAGCTACAGAAACTCCTCAGGCCACCAAAGTCTCTCCCTCTGCCTGAGCAAACAATCTGAGATCCCTGAATGAAAGGCAAATATGAGGGTTTTTTTTTTTAATTGCTGTCTTTGCGTTTTCTTTAGCTACCTTCTCATTGTGGTTGCTGCCTTCCTGTGTGCTCCTTTAGAGCAGGAAGGAATAAAATTAAAGAAGCAGAGAAAAGTCCTAGGAATCAGGAATATTCTCCACTGGTTTTTATTCTCTGTCTTATACTGTATTGGGAACGGAAGAATCCTAGAGAGCACATTTGCTGCTGCCAAGCAAATCTTTATTTTATAGCACAAAAGCAGCTTCCTGGACAAACAGTTTATCCAACCATGCATTTTTTCTCCCTAGTGAACATCATGGTTATTATATGGAAAAGTGAAAAATAACTCATATTAAGACTTTAGGATCCTCAGATGCCCTTCATTTAGTAATTTGGAATTAACTTGAGGTTTATAGTCATGGGAACAATTTGTTAAATATAACTAGAAAATTCAATCTGAAAATAAATGACTACAGGGCACACAGAAGGCATTTGATACTGAAGGGAAAGGTAGCTGTAAAATACAATGGAGTTGAGAAAAATAATAATAGTGAGGATTGTTCTGCCATCAAGCATGGAATTGCCCATATTTTTGTATTCCCTATTTTAAAAAAAAAAATTCAGATTCATTTCCTGAATAGGACTGAACAGCCATTTTTTACTGTGATTCTCTATCTCAACTGACAGAGCTTTTGCAGAGAGACACTCCAGGTCCCTGAAAAAGCTGGCTAGCACAGAGAGGAGTGAAAAGGCAGCAAGACTGCTGCTACTTAAATTAACTGAAACAATATTTTGGCTGTACAGGCTTCTGAATTCCCTCAGTAAGGCTTAAAAAGAGCCATCTGGTCAGAACATTACCTCTCTAGTTAGATCCTGCTTTGGAAATTGAAATGAGGCTCATGAGCGCTCGTTAATGCTTTTTAAACAGGGATTTTGGAGGTGGGTGGTTGCCTTGGTGGATTGCCGGTGCAGAGTAGGTTTTAGAGCGATGTTAGGCAGGTGTCTGCAGTGCTGGGTGTCTTCCCACTCCATGCTCATAGCAAAGCATCACCTGCACTGGGAATGTGCTGACACACATGGCTCTTCCAAAAGCAACCAACCCTGCATTTACCTCCTTGAGGCTGGAGGAGCTGTGCCTAGCTGAGGAGGAGCCCAGAGAGGTGCCATCCTCTTCAGGGCCTGTGTCCCTTGGGACAGGAGTAGCTGCCTCCTCCAGGGGCTACACCGGGTGGAGAGGCTATGGAGGCGCACAGATCCATCCTGCTCCCGGCTCATGGCGAAACTTCTCCCTGCGGGAAATATCAATGTGCCATCCGAGTCCTTCTCCCTCTGTGTTTTGGACACAGGTCTTTAATGAGTGGAGGAAAACAGATTAAGAGCCACCAAATGCCTTCTGGGGAGTGGAAGGGGTGGAAGCTGGCAAGAAAATGCTTTTGTATGAGTTTCTGCCCTGCTTAGAAGCTGTTGCAGCCCCGTGTAGTAAAATCTGTCTCCTCCTCTCCCCACCTGGCATAACTCCCTCAGGACTGATTGCACCAATGTAGGAACCAGTATAGCACAGGCAATTAGCTAACACAGCCCCTTCTGCTCTATTGTAGAGGTTCAGAATTTGCCCCAGATAGATCTTTCTAAGAGAAAAGCCTTCAGCCATGACACAAAACACATTTTAAAAACATTTTTCAAATACTAAAAGTGTATAGAAAAAAAATTGAGTACTATTATGAGCTCTCTCAATCTCAGTTTTGACATTAAATTTAATTTGGCCGCATTTTAAAAAGATAAACAACATTACAGTGGCCCATGCTTAAATCTCACCAGTTCTCTTCATCTTTGCATAGAGATGCACCTGAGCCTAGACTTCGTAAGGCTGGTGCTCCTTAAAGGTGGCAATTTATCACAAATTCCTGAATCCCTCACTCTGTAGCGAAAGCAATACATATGGTCTAACTAATGTAAAGGACAGCACATGCCCTGTGCTCTTGGAGAGAGGGCTGACAGTGCTGCATCCCAGCACACACAGAGGTACCCTGTGCTGCCACTGCCACCCTGGGGTAGGATCCAGCTTGGTGGGTGGCACCTCAGAATTCATCAGTCTGTCCTGGGCAAGGGGAGTGGGGGCCTGGGCTGCTCCCTCACTCCCAGCTCTACATAAAGACCTGAGATATAATGCCCTGTAAAGTGCAATATAATCCCTGTGGACTGAAGGGGTTTGATACAGCCCTGTGCCAGAGTGATGCTCCCATGCATCCCAAGAGGCACCGCTTGGACATGGTCCCACTTTCCTAGCAACCACGGGCTGGATTGACATAGGGTGGATCCCACTTGGCTGGGGAGCCATTCTGGGGTCCATGGCACAGCCAGGAGAGGGAAGAAAGCTAGGAGAGACCTCCCTGTAAGGCGGTGGGAGCTGGAGCTGGCTGAAGCACGAGGGCGCATCGTCTCTAAGATACAGTGGCTTGGGGTAGCTTTTCCTAAACAAAGAGCATTATAAGACAGCCACTGCTGGAAATTTCCATTCCTTTGTTGGGTTGATGCTGTGTAAATAAATGCATTCCTAAGATTTTTCATAATCCTGGAAAGGTCCGTAAATGAAACTGTATCGTTTGCCAAATCACTGGAGTTCGTATATATTATTCCTCAGCTGCTGGGAACACGATATACAATGGCACAGAATATAATGCAATGAACATATGCTAAAGGTCTTCTTACAAAGACCCTCTGTGCATTTGTACGTGGCATGTACAAATATTTCTTTTGATTTGCTCTATGGGATTTAAATATTCAACCAATATTACAACTTGGGTTTGTGATATACTTACCTCAACTCTAAATAATCCTTACCTGACAAGTGACCTTGGCAGCAGCATTTAGTTATTCCCTAGTTTAATATGTGGGTGCTTTGAAAGCATTTGTAAATTAGTATGTGAGATAAATGTGTAATCAATCTTTTACTTTATTCTTCTGCTTTTCCTTATATTTAAATTTTATTTAAAAGTAAGGCAATTTGGGAAGATTCAATTTCACAATAATGATATTGTTCCTGATATATTCACACATTGCATGGCTTAAAAATGCATTTTCAATGTTTTACATTTTTATCATATATAAACACTAACTACTTACAGAAGAGATACAGTCCTGTATCCAGTGTAATGTAAACTCAGGAGTTACCTAAATACTAAAGACTATTATGTCATCATTGTTAGAAATTAGATATTTTTCTTAAAATAGGCTAATAACTTCTCCCACTAACTCTACCCCCTTAGATTCAGTTAATCTGCATTTATAAGACCATTTCCCTGTTTAATGTAGTACAAATGCTTTAGAAATTTCTAACAGAAACTTTCTTTTAGGCTACTGGAATGGTGTTTGTCACCCTACTTTTTTTATTTTTGAGCGCACTGACCTCTATCTTATATTTAGACTTTCTGACAGCTATGCTCTCTTTAGGATGAATATTTTAATTTTGAAAATCATATCCCCTAGTAATGCAGTTACTACTGGAAAAATATTGAAATTACCTGGAAATAAAAGTGCTTTTATTTTTAAGCACTTTGCAGTTTTAGATCTCAAAGTTTTAGACAAAAGAGAGCACTTTATAAATAGTTGAATAAAATTCAAAATGTACCTTTCCAACATTTGTTTCTACTTGTCCAAAATATGACATTACCATTTATTTCCTAGACATGCCATTTTTTAGTTGGATTAGAAATGTAAAAAAATAGCCCCATGAACAAAACAACCTAGAAACCAAACCAAAGCAATCCCTCAAACAGGACTATTTCAATAAGGCAAGCCCAAATACTTCTGTCTAGCTGGTTAGCTCTCTAATTTCCTTCTGTTTGGACACTGCCACAGCATCTCTAATTCCATAGTGCTCATCTGAGATCCTAATTTTTCCTGACCTCAGTACTTACATTTGGGGGCTACTGTGTCAAAGCATTTCAGCGTCCAGGATGAAGTAGCCTGGTTCAGCCTTCTTTCAAAAGAAGATTATTATGGTAATTGTAGGTCTCAAATCAGAATAGATTATAAAAGCTTATTATTGTATTTTAATATAAGATATTGTTAACTAAGGGCAACAAATTTTAAACCAAATTAATAGCAAACTATGATCCCAGAGACTGCAGACCACTAACTTATCTGCCACACAAACAGCTGCACAAATCCCTCACATTTATTTTTTCCAGGCTTTCAACTTTGATTAATAACATGGTAAAACCAGGCAAGTCTCAACCATATTAACCACAGCTATATTTTTAGTCTTACTGACATGAACACTTTAATATAATAAAAGGGAAAGGAAAACAGAAGAGGTGTTTCATTAGGACACGAGGATTACTGAAACTGCTGTGTGGAGCATTTGCCAGGAGGTGGTAGGGGAAGAGTTATTACTCACATTTTAGCATGTCGTTAGGATGTGGAGCGAGAGGATCCCTCAGTGAGATATGTTTGCTTTGGAAAAAAAATTAAGTAATCAGACCGTCCAAGCTCTTCTCACTGACGCAGTCATAATAGCAAATTAGAAACTCAGTTAATGAGTTTCCAGCATTACATGGAAAATTATTTTTCCAATTTTGTTATAAAATCCAGTAATACGACAGTGCTACGAGATCCAGAAGTTCACATATTAACCTGACAGTCCTTTTTTATTGATAGACACCTATGTGCAAAAATATATGAAGCATGCAACCGGGTTGGTTAAAAAAATAGCCTGCACCGCAAACCCTCCGCAAATTTGCTCTTGCAGCTGATTACAGAAGCTTATAATATATTTTAAAAGCAGTTATGAAGAGAAAAAAATCCCCCAAACCCAAATAAACCCCCCTGAATGGCTGATATAAACAAAAAACCTCAGCATTATGTCAGTAAAATAGCAGCTTAAAAACAAATCTAAAGACTAATGCTTGCCTAACATTAAATTATTCAATATTAAACATGTTTGGCTTAAAGATTGTGTGATACTGGGACTAGAGTTAAATTTGGTCCAGTCTCTGAGCTGACTGTTCATATGACAGGGGTGTTCATTAGATGAGTTTCTGACACTAACCTCAGCTGAATGAATAGTATTAAACACATCATAAAAAATATTTGGCTGAGTAAGTCGTTTGACTTTTTCTTGCTGCATGTACCTGCCTACACATTTGCACCAGCAGTATGTTTGTAACGATGCCTTTTGTAAGGGAGCCAAGCCCTGTAAATTGGAATAATGGGCAAAACCAGTCACGTATTTTCTATTTCTATATTGTTTGCATGAAGAGAGCTACATTTCAAAATTGAGGGGGAGAGAACAAAGACATCCAGGCATACAGCATACTAATAGTGACCCTCAAAATCACTGCTCTGGATAGCACCCAAGCAGCATAGTCATGGCTGTACTGGAAACCCCCAGGTACCACAAAGGGGATGCAGTAGCCCAGCGAGGAGAAGGGCAGAGCAATAGCAAATGCCTTGTCACACTTCAACTCTGAGAAGAAAGCATAATTTCTGTTTTGACCTCTGCAGCATTTTCAATGGACAGCATCCACAGTATCAGAAATGCAGAGGAACAGGGAAGGCAGACATCCCATTTTTTTCTAACCCACTAGAAGGTGGAAAAAACCGTGCAGAAAACATTTATATGACACCAGTGAAAGTGCGACCCTCTGCACAGTCTTATAGATGAACTTCTCGACCGGAGGGATTTGTCTCCTACTTGAATGCAACACAAGCACGTGTGAACCCTTCCCACTCATCTGCACTCGCCATTCTGACATTGTGACTTTCCTTTTTAACTAGCCCAGGCTTGGCTGAGACTAAGATAAACATGTTTGGCTGCAACTTTTTTTTTCTTTCAAAAAGAGGCAAACTGGATTATAGCAAATAACCTTTAAGATAATTAACTGACAATGCCGCAACTAGCATAAAATCTTCCTTCAGGCGACCCCTAATTTAAGTATTACTGGCACAAAGTGGAGACAGATTGTGCATCACCACCGCAATATTTACATAGCAGAAACCCACAGAGCAGGAAACGTGAGACTCAATGATGCACTAAATTAGGAACAATCATATTCTAGTGTTAATTTGCTTTCTCCTCTATTCAAAATTCAGGTCCAGCAATTGGTACAAATGCACATAAAACGTCCCCATTTTTAATGATTAAGAACCACAATTTGCAAGCAGTTTCACTCAAAAGTACATTCAATTACTACTAGGTGAGTTTGGGGCATCAAACCCCCAAAAGGGAAACAGGTCTACAGACACAGAGATTTGTTTTAGAAACCAAAGGCTTCCTAATCCATTTATTTCTTTCCATAAATGATGTCTGTGCAAGCAGTCTGAGTCGTCTGCCAGGCTACCTGACTTTTGGTTGCAAATATTTTCCTCTGACAGTAACACTGATTCTGTGGCACAATGGAGAAGCAGTTTTGATTCTCCGATGCTGAAGATACTTGCAGGTACACAAAAGGCTGTGCAATCAAAGAATTAAAGTTAAACTGGGGAGGAAGGAAAAGATAGCCATTCTATTACTAAATATGTTGGGAAGTGATACATTTATAATATACACTATCCAGAGACAGATTTCACAAGCAATACTCTTAGTTACAGCACACTTAATAAGATAAAAGCAAAGAGCCATCACCGACCTTTCTAACAGAGTCTTAAATATCATTCAAATTTGGTTGAACTATGGCATATTAACAAAATATTTACCTTGCCTAATCGCTGATGTTCTTCAAAAGCAGAAATCAGTTCTTGTGCCCACTTTATTTTTTCAGGGCTTGGAGAGAACTGTTCCTGGACAACAGCAATTTGGTTGGGGTGAATCACCTGCTTACCTACAAAGAAGATTAATAACACTAGAATCATGCATCGACAAACAGATGTTCAAGCAAATTGTTCCAACCACTTGAGGCTCTCATGCCTTGCAGACTTTCTTGTTCTCTAACTAATTATTTTACTTGGTTTCTTTTATTTTTATTTTTAAAACTGGAAAACAGCTTTTTGACAGATTATTTTAAGAGTAAGAATACCTAATGCTGTGCTTGCATTCAGTATAGTTTGAAAGAACCCACGATTCTTTCTCCTCCCTCCCCGTTTTGATCCACACATCTTCTCTCAGTCATTTCAGGTGCAATCGTTTGTCTCGGGCGGTCAATAACAATTAAGTATAATGCATCTCTGAATTTGACTATATAAGTAACAGCTCCAGCCACTTTTAAATAAGTTGTATTAAAGTGTGTTCAGAAAATGAGATCTGAAGATGGCAAGAGGTCTGTAGGGTTGAAAAGTTACCAGTTCTCTAAGGATCATTCCCTACATTCTCAGTATTGGCTTAGCATCATGTAATCCTCGATGTTGCTTAAACTGTTGTTGCTGCAATTATTGGTAGTTGCAGGTAGGCTGCAATATTTTTTTAGTCACTGGTATAGCAAACAACCACCAGCAGTACCCTGAGGTTCTACGAAGCAGTTTTTTTTAATCCTTTCTTGTGTAAACATAAGTTAAGAAAATAAAAAATAGATGTTGTCTTTTCATTAGAGATTTTCAAATGTGAATAGACAGCCACATAATCCGTTTTAATCTGTGATTGAATTTAGCTGCCTTAAAACAAATACACATCTAATTTGTTTGACAGTTTAAAAAATGCAGCGTTTGACGTTGTTAGTTCATTTCTATGGGAATTTCACAGACCGGTGTGATTTCTGTGGTTAGCTTTTAAGGTGTATTAATAAAGAGAGACTACCGTAATTCCCAGTTTCCTTCGGAATAAATGACTCTCCTCGGTGCCAGACAATAAAACTAGTTAGAGGGATGAGTCTGATCCTGCAAACCTGCCAGCAAGTGAGCAGTGCCCTGCAGACCGAGGGTCCCACAGCCCTGCCGCCGCTGCCGCCGCAGCCTCTTGCGAGAGCGAGAGTTTTGCGCTTTGCCAGGAAAAGTTGGAAGTGTCAGGACCTGAGGAGGTTTCCTGCACAACGGGGTCCGCTCCCGTGTTCTCGCTGACACTAAGCCAGCTGTACTTCAGGACTCAGCCCATCACTGGAGCTGAGAAGTCTCCCACATGGGTGCAAGAATACACCTATTTTCAATGAAATAACCACTGCAAAAATCCCTGGGATTACTTTCATCAGACTGCAGTGGGTCTGAGTGATAACCTGGAGTACAAAGAAACACTACTTAATTAAATGAGCAAAGAAATAGTAGTCCTTTAGTGTTGCTACGTTCCTTTGCTAAAAAGCCATAAGTAGCTCAGTTTTATTTCTTGTTGAACAAGGTTTAGTTTATGATTTTACAGGCATGCAAATATTGTTTGAAATTTCAATACCAGAACTATTTAAAAAATATCTAAAAATATAGGTAAAAGCTTCAACCACATTAAGAATTATAAATTTTGAAAGAAATTACACAAAGAATTTTTTTAAACTAATGTGTTTTATCTTAGGTTTACTCAGATGTTTTTTAGTAATTTTAATAAAATGTCATAATTAAAAAGCTGATGATGTCCCTTATTTGTAATACAACAAATTCTCCATAGCTAAATCATTAATTCCAAAATTAAAGTGCGTACAACAATTTCTTGAAAAATCTTAAGGAGCTTAACTTTCTGGAAAAAAAGTTGAGTATAATTTAAATTATAATTAATTTAAATTATAATTTAAATTATTATTTGAAGTCAATCTCGTAACAAAATTAAAAATACATATATATGATTTTTTAAAGTGTAAAACATTTCTGTAAAAAGACTTGCTTTTGATAAAGATACCTATAGTAGTAAATTATGCTTTTAATCACTAAAACACTACTGAACAATTTAGGGAGAATATAATCTGATTTTGATTTATAGCACTCGGTTGATTTTTGTCACAGACTATGTATCCAAATAACCGTATAACAGACATAATGCCATACAGGAATGAAGTAAATATTTTAAACAGAATTGTTGTTATTGACAAGTTACTGAGCGAGTGCAAAATTGGAAGGCATTAAAATTTATGACCACGAAATCCTTTTTACAGTACCACTTGATATATTGTGTTTTAAACCAATACTTGTCAAGTCTTTTAGGTAACTGTATGATGGTGTCATTTTAGTCTTCTATAAAACACTGAAAAAGAAGGGACACCTAGACTATTTCATATTTATATCTGCTTTCTCAGCATGTAGCACAGACTTTTTATAATGACTAAGTCAGCTGTTACAACTTATGGAAAGGTTTACCTAAATTTTTACATAAACATTCCTAAAACCTATACCCATTTATACAGGTAACAAACTGATTTAAAGTCCACAGCAGTGTAAAACATTTTGATGGATGTCTACGGATATATAAATATATATTTTATAAATATACATACGAAATGACTATTAATCTGTCTGTTTTACATTTGAAAGCATTTGATTTTATGTTTATACACTCACTGGAGGAAAACCAGGTTTATTTTAAGATAATTGGAAAAGAAAACTTGCCTGCAATAAGCAGTGAGGTTTGCAATAATATTTAAATACCTGGTAAATTCTTCATTATATTATTTTTCTTGTTTAATCTTGAGGGAAGCTATTCGATTACATTAAGGGCAATTTTACTGGTCGAATATGGGCACATCTAAGGACATATAACTTTGCTGAATATTGTGGATTTGCATTGCTGTGGATGGTGGTGAGCTCAGCCCTGTTGCTGCAAATAAGTGAGTGTACTCCAGCTATGAGAGCAATTTGCAAGACTCAGCTCATTTTAGTTCTGTTGATTTCAATTATTTTGATTCTTTATAAAAAAAAGTAGCAGGAAGGGATCTTTTATTTAAAAATTAGAAAAATTGCACATTTTGAACTCATTATTAGGATGACATTTCAGTACTTTCACATTATCAGAGTACTTTCACATTATTGTCAGTGGCAAATACAATGTGCATACTTCTGATTTATACAAGGTCATGGATTAAGCTAAGGCCCATTTGTAATTTTCTGTGATGTATGTGAAATTGGAAATGTTTAAATGTTTCACTTGTATAGATTTGGGAAAAAACACTTGTAAAGGTTTGGAAAAACATGACTTTGCTATCAGTTTTGAAATTAGATTTTATTTCAATCAAAACAAGCAGGAAAGATTATAAAAATATTAGATAAACTGAGTGCAAAAAACCAAAGAACAAGTGAAATATTTTAGATTGACCTAAAATATTTTTTTCTTTTTGCAGAAGAAAAGGAAAAATCTTGTTTTGTTTTAGCTTAAGCAGATTTTATTTTTTTTCCCCCCACCAAATCAGTAGAGTCAGTATTGCCCCATCTCTAATTACAGTTGGACTGATTGTCAGGCTGTTTGCTGAATTTTGGAAACATGTTGATGATAGCTGCAGAAGGGCAGGAGGCAAAAGGCAGGTGCTGTGAGCGCACCTTAATAAAATTTGTACTTTTCATGGACCTTAATCCTTGTATGGAAAGGCAAGTATGACACACGTACAGCCAAGACAGAAAGTAATTTTACACCCTAAATTGTTATCTGACCTTTTTATTTGTCTTCTCTCTGGACCCTGTTCTAAGGTCAGACAACTTCCACCATAAAGTCAGTGGAGTCCAAATCACCATCAGCATTGGCTATGCTGAGCATTTCTAAATTTTCTAAATTGGCAGCCTCAGTTAAGCATTTAAATGCACATTAAATGTTCAAAAAGAGTGCTCTCAAAGGTGTTAGGCACCTGCAACTCCATCTTCTGTCAACAGGACATGCAGATATTTATGTTTTTTCAAAAATTAAGCCTTTCCTTATGCTAGGAAATATTGGTTGAGACTAGGTAGCCATCAGCAGGTGCTACCATTCAGTAGCTCTATTATTTTCCCAGCTTCAAAGGCAGCCGAGTGAAGGGTGGAAGTCCACACGGCCATGGATAATGTAGCTGTGAGGAGCTAACCATTTCACCTCCAAAACAAAACTTGGGATTGCAAATGTCAAAGCTCAACAGACAGTAAGGCAGAGTTTGGGCCCAAAAGCATTGATTGCTGTTCTTGCACTGGTATGCCAAGGTCACTTAAAAATGCACTTATTTTTTTGTTTGGCACTTTAAGATATCATATACAGCTAACTGTAAACCCAGAGTCTGCTAGGTGGCATTGCCAGGACCCATGCTTTTTGGTAACAGAAACTTAAGGGATGTACTATTCTCATATGTGTATCCTGTATGGTGGTCAGAGAAAAATAATGCAATGTTCATCCTGTGTGTTAGAATTCTCTATTGCATGTGACAAATGGCTGATTTCTATTGCAACCCCCCAATCTTTGGTGGCTGCACTGTCCCAACGAGCTGTCTGAGTGACCAGGGTAACAGGCTGCATTACAGGACTGTGTGGGCAAGGAGCTGCTGCTCTTTGTGTCTGCCAATACCCGTAGGTGTCACCAGCACTTACTGGGGGGAAAGCCAGGAGATGAAAAACAAAGCAAATAAACAATAAGAAAAAAACATTCCCCTAGCAGTTAACATATGAGATTCACTTCTCAACGTTTTTGCCTAAGAAGTATTTTTTAACTGCTGCTGTTGTTCAAATGAAGAGAAAGGGCTCCAGTTGTGGAGCAGCCATTGCAGAGTATAGTATTGTCTTTCCCTTGCTCTGTGAAGGGAGGAATCACTGCACAGCCTCTACCCCAACTTCTCTTCAAAACCAGTCACACGCTTCATGGCATGCGGTTTTAAAAAGCAGCCTGTGACTTTTCAGGCAAAATTTCCAACTGCAATTTTAAAGATAATAATAAACATAGAAGAGCTTGATATCAATGAGTTTTTCAATAAATGACCTGAAGCAAAAAATCAAGTTATTAGTCCAAGTGACAGTAAATGTAGCAACATATTTAAACATATTTAAAATGAACAAGATCCACGTTCTTTTGAGATGTGGGCAGAAAGTCGTACCAGTGAATCCCATTGAGGCACCTTCCCTCGATTGCCTGCGGAGCCCATCTTCATCATGGAAATCAATGTAAACAAGGTCTATTGCTTGAAGGCCAAATGCCTTTGCTGTGACTATTATTTTTTGCCTGGCATATAGAATATCATGAGTTTCCTTACTGCTTGTTGCACCTAAGGAAATAATGAGAACAAAGAAAAGTTGACAAGAGTATGCTAAATCTTTCTGGTTTAAATGTTTCTTGTGCAAAAAAAAAGGGAAACTTTGAGATTCTATTTAGCCGATTTAGAAAACAGAAGAGGGGTGTAAGACTATACTATAAGAGTATCAAAATGATACTTTTCTGAGGAAAAAAAAGGAAGCCACTTTAGCAAAAAAAAAAAAAAAAAGCCCATTTAAATACTAGCTTATAAATTCGATTTTGATTTAGTTTAAAGCAGAAGTTGAAAGCCTGAAGCCAGTGGAATCTTTGTCTGGTAAGGACTGCTGACTTGGTTAAAATGAAAGTAATTATTTGATTTTATTATTTACTGCATGTGCAGCAAGAAGCACTACAGCAAGAGAAGCTTTATACAAAGCTTGATATACTGGGTCCAACTAAATGGTTAAAAAATTCACACTGAGAACAGAATTGCACTTTCCTTGGTTCTGATTCTTGTCACAACTGATGTCCTAAGCTGAATATTTAAGCTTTAGTATTTGAATGAAAAATTGATGGCAGAGGACTTCTGAGAAGAAGCAAAAGTATTCATGAGACTTCATGTGCTCATAGACTACTAGCTAAGCAATGTACTCATGTGAAGGCTAGGGGGAAAAAATAATAACAATAACAACCATAAGGTAACTATTTAGATACAGATTCTCAATCCGTAAGGAATATTTTAGCAAAACAATGCTGATTTCTACATTAACATATTTAATGTAGAAGATCAGAGCTCTGTGCTTTTTTATCTTTTATCTTTAAATCAAAAGATAAGTGCCCTCTTGTAAAAGAAATGGTGAAGCACTTTTTATTTTTTAATAAACAGTGCTTTCATGTGAATATGTGGCTGTATTGACATGTGACATCTTTAAAATAAATTTATGAAAGCAAAATGTAGCAGGAGAGTATTTGTGCTTGATGTCAAAAGCCTGAGTGACAGCTGCTTGTATAGAAGTCGTGGACACCAGAATTTTAGGACTTTCAAATGTAGTTCTAAAAAGCATGTGAATGTTATTTATGGATATAATATTTTTAATTTTTGACTCAGCAGGGTGTGGGTGGGGTTTTCTTTTTTTGGGTGTGTTTTTTTTTTTTTTTTTTTTTGTTTGTTTGTTTGTTTGTTTTGTTTTTTAGATTTTGTTACTGACTGGCAAGAAACACAAGAAAGTCTCAGTGCCCTATAACACAAGGACCATGTTTTAAATTGCCAGTGGTTCATTCTGCACTGAAAAGAAATTAAGGAGAAAAATGAAAACATAAAATGCATACTCAAGTGTGATTACTTTAGTTATTGCTGTCAGAAATTTCACAGGTTTCTCCAAAGCAAATGCCAAACATAAACATTTATAGTAAAGTGACAAGTAACAACCTATGCTGGCACGGAAATCCTCTCCTCCAAAGACAACTGCATCCAAATGAAAGCCAACCTTGGATCCTGTTCTCAGTGCTTCTTCACAGACAGCCTTCAAATGAGAGCAGAGTATTAATGCCTACAGAAATTCAGGATGCAGACATACTACAGAGGATATTACAGCAACTCAGTGTTACTAAAATCTCCCTGAGAATATTGCTCCTATTAAGCAAAGCCACTGTAGACACTTGACAATGCACAGTGCTTTAAAATGACTCAGCAAAGAGAAAAAGTATTTTGCTTTCCTTAAGCAGACAGATAGCAAATACAGCACATCAATAAAAGGTTCCCCACGTTCTGGTTTACATTATGCCCCGGGTGTAACTGTAACCACTACTTCAGGCATTTATGTAGCAATATAAAGCAAAACATTTGTCAAATATTGCATAAAAACAAACAAAAAGTATTAAATTTGATTATTATTATTATATGAAATTCTCATGTAATATATCTGCATGAGAAACAGAAATAAACATCAGAATCTCATTTATGAAATAAATAATTTGAATGGTTGAAAATTATTTTAATTTCCTTACAGGATAGCGGGATAGCCAGTTTAAAGTCTTTGGCTTCACATAACTAAAAATAAGCTAAGGAAGTTAAAAATGCAACAAGTGCTGCAGAAAGCATTAAAATAAAAGTAAAAATTTTGCTCCTGTAGCTATTTTCAGAGGAGAGTAGTATTGCTATTTTATAGTGATGTTTGGATAGTATTAGTATCTTTTAAGGCTAAGGTACATGTAGAGAGACGTAATTACCAGCTCTACTAATGGGTGTTCTCCTATGGCAGCTGGTGGGACACAGAATTATTCTTTTACAGAGAGTGCTTTAAAAGGGAACTCTCCTGCCAGCAACTGCAACATTAAACCTCCACTATAAAATACTGTAGGTGAAGAAAAGCCTCACTGGTTTAATATGCAATCTAATTCTGCGTTTGCACACTGGACAGGAGCGTGTCCATTTGGTTACTGCTTTATCATGCTTGCAGATAGGTTAGTGTGCTGTAAGATAAATGGCTGTATCAAATGATCAGGCTGCCTGTGAGGTACTTCTGGAGGTTCTTCTGATCTGCGTGTCCTCAGCTGGTCTGAAACTTTTCCCTTAGAGCTTGGGAGGGGAACGCAGAGTTCCTTGTGCATGCACGAGTTCTTCCGTTTCATTACACATTGCCTTGCCTTTCTGAAAAACCTGGACTCGATAGTAAGGGCTGGGGAGTGATTTATATTAAAATGAAATATATAAATTAGATTTGATCTAAAACTACCCTAAAACCTGAGCATGTTCTTCAGGTATTTTTAAAGTTCATTCTGTTTCTAATTTTAGCAATAAACACTCCATCATACACACAAAGAAGTGATAACATGTAATTTGGCTGGAATGTTATTAGTAGAAACCTTTATAATGATGCAAATTTAGCAATAGGGAAATGATGATTAACTTTTATTTCAAACCAAGTGTTATACAAAAGTTTTGTCTGACAGCTACTTGCCTGCAACACTGAGTATTCCAAATCTTTGGAGAGGCCCATTTCCACTCCAGGTGTGTTCAAAACAATAACAGGAATGAAGAGAGGTTTTATTTGGTGTGGACTGTTTGGAATTGTCCTGTCACTGGAATATTTTGAATTTATGGAGGCCTTTACAATGCAAACATCAGAGTTCAACGTGCAAATGTTTTTGGGGATTGAACAATAAATTTTGTATTTTTAACCTCTTTTCCTTGGTGAAATCAGGGAGAGACCGAGGAGTATTCTGTTTATCCTAGTTTGCTGAGTAAAATATGAACACTTCAAGACTTTCTTACCTTAAAATTGAGCAAGCCCATTGCAGTTTCCACAAAGGGGATAAAATTCATTGGTTCTACAAGTGTTCGGCCTTTTAGGTGATGTAAGAATTTGTCTGAAAACTAAAACTAAACAGAATGAGCTATCAGAGGGAAAAAAAAGAACAGTCTACATGTATACATAGCATGGTAAATATTCACCTGACTGCAACAAACATCCTTCCCCACCCCAAAACCTGATAACTAAAAAAATTAAAACAGCTTTTAACAAGGCCTGTGATTTGAAACTGCAGCATTCCCATACATTTCTAAATTTGGAGGATGGTTTGCAAGGGAAAAAAAATTAAAAAAAAAAAAAAAAAAAAAAAAAAAAAAAAAAAATCCGAGCTTAGCACCTCTCACCCTGGCTTAGTGAAATGCAAATCCGTGGGCTCTGGAAAACAATGAAGTGCTGCTGTACCTGAGGTCCGGTTTTGTTTCAGGTCCAGCACTGCCATCACTGGAAGCACTCCCCAGCCTTCTAAGTGGCATCCGTATTATTCATTACGGCACCGTTACCCTTTTGTTCAATAGGCTTTTCTTCATAATTTTTTAGCTTACCTAGGAAGGCCTTAAAAAGGAAGTTTAATTCTTTGAAGACCAAAGCTTGCCAATTTTTTCCATGAGACCAGTTCACAGCTAGCTCTGAGCTGCCAGTGGGGTAGCCCAAATTCCAAAATCTATCATCTGGAAACATACAAAAGCTCTTGCACAGATTTTTCCCCTTTCAAAAGGGGAAAAAAAAAAAAAAAAAAAAAAAAAAAAAAAAAAAAAAAAAAAAAAAAAGGGGGGGGGGAAACCTTCAGCTCTATATTGTAAATGTATTATGTCTGTCCAGATCGAGTAATTTGCGTCAAGATAAATATATTGCAGGTACTGCAAAAAATGTTAGTAAATAAAGACAAAAATCACATATGCATATATTTTAAATTTAAGGAATATTCAACTATTAATGGATATCAAAGCAAAGGGAATTTTAATCATCTCTCCATTCAGTCTCAGTTGGGTAAATCATATCTAAGAGATTTGCATAAATATAAACCATCAAAGACTTTTCATCTTCAAAGGGGGTTTCAAGACCCTATAAGCTTTGTACTGTAATCATCGCAGGTCACAACCCTGCAGGAATAAGGCTGCTATGGCAACATAAAAAACTAATGCTTAAGGCTTAGCATAATATTCTGACTAATAGAAAGGAAACTCATTTTAAAAGCTGGCAGCCTATTTACCAGAAGCTGGATTAGAGGTGTTATTTCCCCTTTTAGCTTCCCCCACCACCCCTCCCCAAAAGAAGGAAAATCTAATCACCCAGATCTTGAAAAAAAAAAAAAAAAAAAAAGCTTTCCAGCAATTTGCGGTAACTTTACAATTAGGACAAAATAAATCACAGCTTTCTCCGATGAAGAATTCTGCCCTCCCATCTCTCCTCTGCATCATCACCAAGGCCTTCTTGGTAACTTTTCTTTAATGAAGAGAATTCCACTCAAAAATGTGCAAGGAGAAAAAAAAAATTCAATTCAATTCACTCTGTACAGTATGGCACATTACTACAGTGACAACAAAACAGTAAAGTTCACCCAGACAAATGCAGAAAATGAGATCATATAATGGTACCAGCATATCTTCTTAAGACTGCTATCTGGTTATTATTTTTTTAAGAGGAAAAAAAAATGTAGAAAGTGCTATGGTGTGTATATTTTAGGTGCAAGTAAATGAGTGGAGTTCTTGTTATATTTTAAAATACTTTAAAAGTCAAACTCCTCGAATTCTTGCTATCTTTTGTTTTGAAGGTAAAGCAAAAAAAAAAAAAAAAGCACATTAAATTAAATTAAATTAAATATTGCCTCCCTTCCTCTCCCTTGTAAAAGATTTGCAATAAGCACCAATACAAAAGGTAACGAGTGGAGAAGTTTCAATTAATTTTTTTTTTTCAAAAGGAGACGATTAAATGTTTCCGGCCCGGTAAAGTGTTCATTTCAGGGAGAAAGGGAAAAAAAAAAAAAGAAGGCGGAGGAAAAAAAAAACCCACAAAGCTTGGGGAGGGGATGAAGTAGCAAGGCCTCAGCAATTCTTTCAATTCCAGTGCACACCCAATAGTGTGTCGGGAAGAATGCACACTGGTCAGGATTTGTGGGAGAATTGTCCTGCCACAAAGGAGGGAGAGTTACGCTTGTTATAGTCCAATAAGCCGTGCCAGTCAAACAAGTACCCACACTAGGGACAAAAGGAAAGCAAGAGATTCTCACACAAAAGAAAACAAGTAAGCCCACTTTTAGTTGTGCATCAGCCTCCAGGTTTTCTGCTGCACATAAATAAAAATGAAGGGGGGGAGCGGGTGTGCGTGGGGGGAAAGAAACAACTTCTGGGAGGCTGCAAAATCATGCTGAAGTGAATTTTTGGAGGATTGGGAAAAGAAGGCCGTGGCATGTTAGGCAGGGTGTGTTCTTTGTGTGCAAAGGTTGGGCAAAGGGAGAGTGAAGCAAAAGAAGGACAAGGAGGAAGAAGCTTCTGGGGCTGGCTTGTTTTCCATGACGGAAATAAAAGTTAGCGAGAGGGAAGGTGGAAGAGGATGAGGGGACAAAGAGCCCTGGCATCCCATCTCCCTGCAAAACCTACTTGGTGGCAGCAAGGGCTCTGCCATTTTGGTATCATGAATTTTCATCACTGACAAGTTACGTCTAACACTTACATGGCTGTAAACCCTGAGAGGTGCACTGTGGTTAATTTAATTGCCCGTCGGTGGAAGGGGATGGTGCGCCTTCCATCGCGAGTGGCTGAGGCTGAAGGGGCAGCGCCAGGGAACGGATGGGGCCTGTCACACACCCAGCCTATGGCGCTGTGCTCCATTGTGCGCTCGGGCCCATCTCAGTGGCATGATCAAGGTTAGATGCTGAGATTAAAATAGATCCTAATACGCCTGCCTGCCTTTCCTCACAGCTTGCACGCGTGCTAGTTGCTCAGCCAGCAGTTTGCAAAAATATAAAGTGAATAATTAAGCATTATTCCTTTACTGGTGTGTTACAGCAATAATGGTATATCCAAACAAGCATCTCTCTTTTTTTAACAATTAAAACAATTATAGCATAATTAGGCCTATTTCAAAGTTTTCTTAAGTAATTTGACATGCCAACCATTTACATTTCAGGTTTTTATTGGCTGAAAAGTCAGTTGTGAAAACACAAACACACCTGTCAGCAATTAAAAAGGAAGAAGTAGAGAACTGTTCAGGAAATAATATCTGTGCTAATTAAAAACACTAGTTAAAAGCTTCCTGTTTGTTCCTCCAGTTGCCCCAAGGAGTGACCTTCCCCCCAACTCATTTTTTCATATGTTGCTAACATGGTTTCCCATCTCCTGCTTCCAATGCACGTAACTAAGGCTCTTGGACAGACAATAATTTTGCTTGTTAGAGTAGTCTGAGAAGAGTCAGGCACTTACCCTTCTACTTTTGATAATATATTCTGACAGCAATATTGGTTCTTTGTCAGCCGTGGGAGAAATACACCTGGTTTTCTTTATAAATGTGTTCCATATATGCTTTTTATATAACACATCACACACACATTTAAGTGGATGCACTTCCCAATTACCTCAGCCGAGCGAACGACATCATATGGCATTTGCAGCCTTCCCCTTGACTCACAGTCATTCATCTCTGTGCCTGTGTGAACTTGGCCCAACAGCTTCAGTCAAAAGCTACTGTGTTGTTGGTACTCACCCATCTTATTTCCTCAGCATTTTCAACCTTTGGCAGCATCATGCTTGAAGGAAGGGTCTTGGACTGCAAAAGCACCTCTAGATCTTCTTCTGCAAGGCCACTGGACACAGAGTTTATCCTGACACACTTTTCAGCATGGCCGAAGTCAAACTCTTCAAGGGTTTTCACAATGGTCAGTCTTGCTTCTCTCTACAATATACACGAGTTTATATGCACAAGAAAAGAAAAAGAAAGCATGTTTTCTATTGACAGAAAAATGCACCAAGAAGGAAACTTGTTGAAATGACATGGGAGAAAAGCTAGACAGCCAGTATAGTGGTGTCCCCAAAATGTCTGTCACACTTGGACTTTACTGAAGCAGTCATAGTCAGAACCTCACAATTCTACCTTCCTCTTTACCGTTGCTTTATAACTGGTAAATTCAATGCATGGGGTTTCTACCACTTGCAGTAAACAAGATTTTGTGTCTGCTGAACCTGTGTAACAAACACAAATCTTTATGCTAACATAATGTGTTGCATTAACTGTCTGTTCTCTCAAAAATGGAGTAGTCTTGAATTTGCATAAAACAATTAAGTTTTGTAATTTAGCTCTATATTGCCTGAACGTCAAAAAGTACATATGTATATATACTTTGATTTTCCTTTACTCCATGTATTCAAAGTGCATTAAAGGCAGTAATAGAAATCACAACTTGCATATAAAAACAATGCTAAAATAATAATCTAAGGTTTTTCTTACACCACATAAAAGGGTATTCTGTTGGCCCAAAATAAAATCTCCAAAAACACCCACCTCCCTCTTTACTATTTTTGTGAATATAAATTTACAAATCTGTATAACAGTTGATTTGCATTAATACTGACATGCTTTTCTGAAATGAAATGCATTTCTTGAAGCCTGGTGAAGAGGGTAGGGGGTTGAAGGAAGGTGCTGGGCTCCCTGCTTCCTGCCAATTGATGTTTCAACCCCAAATTCCTTCAACTCACCAACAGCCCCTAACAAATTTGTATTGTCAAAATGCACACTTATCAAAAGTCATTTCATTTGTGAAGAGTTTTTATGGGGCTAGTAAAACTTTAAAGCTCTTGACTCATGGAGGTTCAGGAATGACTTTAACAATATGCAGTTGCTGAATAGAGATGCTTTTCCAGAAAACAGGCAAACTCGGGGGGAAAAAATAACAAAAAAAAAAAAAATCATCAAAGTTAATATCCAGGCTAATACAAATCAGCAAGAAAGCACATGACAGTAGATTTAAACCAGACGGATGCAAACCTCTGCCGGCAAGAGGGGCAGAGGTGGTTTCCCAATGTGGTCTGAGTTAAACAGTGTGAGGGAACAGTAGCTTACAGTTGTCAGGACCGATGAGAACAGGGTCTCCCAGGCTAGTTTAAGACAGCTCTGCAGTGTACTGATTTACAGGGCTTGGACCCCTGATAATTAGGGTAAGTTTAGAGAAAAGCAATTGGTGGCTCTAACTGGTTAAAAGGAAGGAATAATGAAGCAGAAAGTTAATGAAATCTGAAGCGAACAGCCTTCAGCTTGGGGCTACGAGCTGTGCTCCTCCGAAGGCTGGGAGCATATGCCTGTTAATCGGACAGCCAGGAACAAGGCACCCATGTATGCATCCCTGGGTTACGATCAAGGGGCTCATTCAGAGGTAATCTCTGGAAAATGCAACCCCAAACATTCGAACTGCTGTGAATGGACTCTGTCTGGGGCCATTAGGAAAGCCACATAAAGACGCACGCAGTTTAGTACAAACATGTCCAGCTGGAAGACACTCCGGCGCATGGCTGTCTGAAATGGCTCTTCCAAATTAGGTAAACCCAACCATATGATGCCAACACCGGGAAATACAAATCCCGTTTGCCTTCTCTGACCTGGGGTAACGGGTTTCTAGGGCTGGGCTGAAAGTTTCTGGACATGATGCAGAAGAGTAGCTTAAAAACACACCCCAAACCAATTTATGCTTAAAATTAAAGTCAGATTATCACTGTTTCAGCATGCACTGATGCAATTTGCAAGAGAGAGATCATCCCGAAGTATTCTCTAAGGCGGCACTCAATTCCTGCAGAAGGCACATCTCCAGCAAACTTGCAGCCTAATTTGTTATGATTTTTTTTCAGAATATAATAATGAGCATTAGACCATCTCATATCTATTTTTCTCCTCAGTCTGTAAACTCCCTTCCCAAAAAGACAGATCATGTCTTTCTAGGTATATTTCCATACAAAACACTTATTAACAGGCTGTTGCTGTTATCAATTTACATAAACGAAATGTGCAGCCCTCTGGTACGTATCCCAAAAATAACCAACAACTTCACTGAATTTATACCAACCAACAAACATGGGGAGGGGGTTGTTGTTTTTTCCCATATTTTAATAGAAAATATGTTGCTATGTTAGTTAACACACCCATGCCATCTGTTGGGTTGAGAATTGACGCGTTTTCTTAGAACCGCTATGTTTTAGATCTGTTTGCCTAGATACCCCAGGAATGGAAATGTTTCCTTTCCATGATATAATACTTCTAGTCACTATAGTTTCCACAGCAAGAATCGATTTATGTTTTTAATTGTGGAACAAACTGATGGGATCTGGCCACCAAAGCCAGAGCTTGTGAGGGGCCTGACTCAGTGCCTACCTTTCCTACAATGGAGGAAATCCATTGTAATGATGTTAGTGGGGAGTATCAGGTTCCCATAAAGGTTTCCAATAAAACATTTCATGGGTTAAAAAAAAAATAAAATACTAAAACCTTTGACCAAATGTACTAAAAAAATGGAGAAAAGGGAGACCGTTTTTTGCCTCATTTGGCAAGGAAATGTAGATGCTATTCTTATTGTAGAATTTATGCAAAAGCTAATATCCTAGCCTAGGTAAACTAGTTCAGCATTATAACAGAGAAAAAGGTAGTCCTTGGTATAATAATATCCTTATTGCCAAGAATGGGAAAATTAGAATTTTAAGGAGTGGTGAGAAAAACATTTGCCCTGCTCTTCACATGAGAACTACAACACCCGATAATACTTTGTCATGAAAGAATAGATGATAAAGAAATAAACACAATCATTAAGTAAAATACTCCATGCTCCGGTAGCTTGGGATGGTGGTATTCTCCTTAGATCCCATGTGAGCTGGGTTCTTTATCAAACTGAACGAGATAAAGACAACAGAGAGCTTCATGGTAAATAGTGATACTATTAAAATATTAAAATAGTGATATATGAAAATACTTTAAATTTGCAATTTGTGCTGGAAAGCTCACTAAGGAAAAAAAAAAAAGGTCAGGGTAGCTACTTTAGCACCCCTTCTGTTTGACTCTGAGGATGACACAGGAAGAGGTTCATTACCACGTGCAGTTACGCCAACTGGTGAAGATAAAGGTTTAGGTGATGCAGCATTGCTGACAAGTCCATTGCTACCCAAACACCCAGACACCAAAATTAAAAATGGGAATACGCACATTGCCAGCTCCACTGGCACCCATTAAACCTAATAACTAACCATCCTCATGAGTTTCTATCTCTGAATTATCAAATCTGCAAAGAAAACAACATCCGTCCACTTTTACACTCCAGTGGAAGAGGTGGTCCCTCGCGGCAGGGCTGCGCAGTCTCGCCATCTGGAGAATAAATCGAGTGTGAAGTACAGTATAGTTTGGGACCAAGCTCCGTGGCGGCAGCCCAGCAGTTAGTTCATTAGTCCCAAACTTGCAGGGATTAGTGCGGTATCAGCTCCACTGTCGGATGGGATCAGGCAGGCAGAGCGCGAGACTTGGGGAAGGGGGTGGCGGGAAAGAAGGAGCCCCTTGGGCTTATTGATAAAACCACACTGCATTAGTGCACCTGAATACGTGCTTTTGGTAGCAGCATTTGGAAAGTTTCCCATCATCTGAATCAGTACCTTTCCATTTTTCCTTTTTTCTTTTTCTCACCTTTCTTTTCCTTTACGTTATATGCCAAAACAAAGAAATTTCCACTTCAGAACAGAAAAGCTACAGAAGAAATAATGCCACAGAACTGGAAGTTCAGCCACCCACTCACCTTGGACACGCTGTTAATACAGCAAAAACGAAGCAAAGATGGTCAGATTAACAGCAGATGGAAAAGTTACATTTTCTTCTTTCTTTTCTAACTTGTAAAAATCCTTACAATCCTGCTTTTCAGCACTGTGATTTCTAGACCTACTTGATTTTGAGGAAAAAATCTGTTTTGCTTTATTTTTCTTGCCTAGTTTTCCCCTTTTTTGTCTAAATACCTCCAGGTCTTAATGTAAAGATAGTGGTCATACTTAAATATATGTTTGTATATAGATCTTATCCTGTTAACCTCTTTTGGTAATGGTTCTTCATATGGAAATGTAAATATATTATCCACTAAAATGGCAGGCCAGAATCTATCATCCTCAATGCCATAATAAGTTGGCATGTTTCAAATACGAGAGGAAAAATTAATTACTATAATCACAATTCAAGTTCCTTTTTTTTGTGACATGTCTGACACGGTAAAAACATGCAATTATGTGTTAATGTTAATTCTTTGGAGTGGTTTGTTTACAGAATTTGACATTGCTGAATCTTTTGTCACTTATATTAGTGCATGCCATACAAATGCACTGCTCAAATAAGATTTTGCAGAGTGCATATATATATATTATATACCTAGAGTAGCTTTTGTGCAGAATCGAGTTTCTGTAGGGGGAAAGTCTGACATTTTCTGCACGCGTAACTCGCCATCAATGAAGTGATGACATACAGAATGCTAGCATACAAATGCCATTGAGATTCAAATTCACAAATGGGATTGGCAAGAGAAAAGACAAATTACATTTGTTTTTAAGGAAACAAAGAGAACTGTAAATGTGGAGCAGAGTGCTTCTGAGAGCAGGAGGTTCTTGTCTCATGAGACTTGCTTTCTACCTTACAAGTATCAGGTACTTGTGAGAATAAATCTTTGAAATGGCAAGTATGTATTTCTAGTCAGTCTTGTTAGACTGAAAAACTGCTGTAAAATATGCACAAAGCGTCCAGGAAGTGGTTATTCAATATTTTCTTATTTTTACCTCTGAGCAGATAATCACTTACTGAGTTTTTAAAGATTTATGAAATTTTAGAACATGTTTTCTTTTGGTTCAACATGGAACACACCAAGCCCACCATGTAATCAATCTTAAAGGAAAAAAGGGGCAGCAGTGGGGAGGAAGAAGGAGAATAGATTCTCCATCATGTATGTTGGTGTCTCTCCTCTATATTTCAGGTAAACATACGTTTTAGTGTGCTGTGAGACACTGATTTTGCTGCTACTCTTTCCTGAAATCTTCATATTATTTCTTTAATAATAATTTGATTTTTTTTTTTTTAAATACCAACCTTTTCACTTTTCTGAAAAAGATTCCTCAGGACATTAGAATGAGTCATCTAACTCTGTGCACTTCTAGCATCTGCTGCTTTTCTCTCTGCTCTGCTAATTGTCCTTACATGAAGTACGTGGTCTAGCAACACTAAAATGATGCAAACGTCAGTAGTCAGCATCGTGAGCTAAGCAGCAATTTAATTATTCTCTGCTGAGGAAATCAAATATCTCTGCCCATTTCTCTAGAAGTTTCATTTAAGATCTGGGAACACATCAGTGCGCTTACCAACAATAGCTACCCTGTATTTTTAAAAGACAAGATTTCTAAAAGCTGTCCAGGAACAGCTGGGAGTGCTTGCTGCCCTGTAAGCCTAGCAAGCCTCTCCCTCCCTCTACCAGTGTGGACAATGTGGATCCTGAAGATGTCAGGTGGGATCTATCCAACACCATCAGAGTTGGGCAATTTCTACATACGGTGGTCAGGTGGCCTGTCCTGAGATGCTGTGGATGTGGAGAACCAGTGGACAGGAGCCTGCCGTGGTCTCAGCCAGGAGCCAGGGTTCATGAATCCCAATAAAGCTTTAGGGGTGCTCAGCTATGAAAGTACCAAATTTCTGCTGAGCCTGACTATCCAAGGATGGGGATATGAGTGCAACAGCAAGACATTTTCACAAGTTGTCATCAAGGTATTCTTCTGACTTGCATATACCTCAGAGAAATTTAAACAGAGGCCACTAGGCTGCTAGAATGAACTGGCACATAAAAATATTCACATAATACAAGGACTGAGTATAAATGTCTCAGTAGCAAAAATTATACAGCATGGTAAATGTATGTGTGTATGTGTCTGTGTGTACATAAACACAGAGACAGGCTTACACCTTAAGATTATGTGTACAGAAATGTTTCAAGATGTTTTTAATGATAGTGATATATACAGGAGCTTAAATAAATCAAAGTTTTGTTCATGTAGGTAGGCAGCTATTCCTTCGCCAGCCAACTTTTATAAACACTTACAAAAGAGATGTAAACAACCTTTCAATTAACACAAATCAAGCTAGCACTAATTTAAGCTGGCTACAAGAAGTAGTCTCTTTACTTTTTCTCCTGGCTTTCTGAAGATACTTTTGGTTTTGTGACAGATTACCATCACAAATGAAAATTATTTAGAAGCATTGATGTTAATTAGTCTTCCTGGACAGTCCAAATGAGCTACTGCATGATGAAATAAGGCAAAAAAATATGCAATCTAATATATAATTTAAAAATAGGGTTATACTTTTCTTTCATCTGAACCTAACAGTATGTTAATTTTTATTTTAAAATATTGCAGCTTAAGATGTATTTACTTGGCAATATGTATTAGATAACTATGGAAAATGTGTACATTTAGACATCTATTTTTTTAATTTTACTAGTGCATCTTTTTGTTAATGCTGATATGAAATGCACTGCTGTCTGTCAAAAGCACATCTGCTTTAGCAAACTATCAACCCCTCTTCAGCAGCTGATTTCACATGTGATGATTCTGAGATATGGATGAAATGTTTTAAAGCTTGGCAAATTATTGCCTCAATTATTTAATAAATCAATTAAAAACACTTAAAGCCAGGAGAGGTAAAACTAGCCAGAACTTTATGCCTGCTTGTACTGGAGGAACCAATGTCTTCCCCAAGATATTTCATAGCTTCTAGGAATGAGGAAAGCATTAAGAAAAATCAAGTTAGGTGTGTCATGGTGTCTTTTATCCTTCCTCTTTTCTGGAATAAACTTTTCCCAGTCTACTTAGAGTCTCAATAAAACTATGTGTTTCAAAGAGAAGGCTTGAAACACTGGTCGTGTTTCTGGTGTTGTGCAAACATTGATTAACAGCTCTTGTCTCAGTTTTCATAAAGTGCCTTTATCTGCACTGGTAAATTAGCAAATTAATATTCTGTAATGTGATCAAAGCCCCACAGAACACCCGAAGTTGAAGTGTTCACAGATCATGTTCACAGTAAAACTGTAATGGTACAAAAAAGCTCTCAACTCTTCATTTTCAACTTACATCTTAAAGTTAAATAGTGCCACCCTGTAGATGCACCTATTTCCATGCAGTGGGGATTGAAGATCAAAACTGGTCACTCAGCTGTCATACACTGGACAAGGCACACCCAGGAAGTCCTCCCACCAGATGGGCTCTTGGCCATCTAGAAGAGGACTTCTGAAACCTCACCCTAAAGGCATTTTTTAAAAGTAAAAATTACCTCATGTAGTACTGTATATGCCTTGTGAGATCATGCCACTCTTATCAATTTCCATGTACAGACTCTCTGAGAAAATCTATACCACTGGATTAATTTAGCTCCCAGCTTCACCTGAAGGTTTTGAGTCTCAGCTGCCCACAAGGCACAGCTGCTCAGGTACATCCAGACTCTCCTTTGGGGGACTGAATCAACTATTTCCTCCAAACCACAATACAGGTGTAGTTTCAGAGCTAGATCTCTCCAGGCATCATGCCCAGAGAGTGGTTTGGGCATGACTGCACCAGGTTCAGCTGCCCCCACCCTGCTCCTGTGATGCAGCTCCAGCAAAGCCTGTGTCCCTCCAAACACTCACGTGAGACATCTTGCCAAGCCCCAGGATGCACAATACATCCTCAGCTGAAGTTTAAAAACCTCATGGTGGTACGCCACCCTGCTCACAGGTTGGAAATCAAGAAAAAACACCCCAAAACCAACTATACTACAAACCTAACTACTCCATCAAAACGCCATGAGGGACACAGGGCACCCATGTGCTACTTATCCATCACTGCACTTAATCTGCTCTAGAGATTTGCCCCTATGCCATGTGGACACAAGCCCCTCTGCCACACCAGGTGAGGGCAGTAGGGATCTCTCCTTGGGTCACACGCATTTAGCATTGTAGAAGCAGCCTGTAATTACAGTAATGACTTCCGTAGGAGAATAACGTTATGAGATGTTCAACACAGGAAACTTCGATCTAACAAGCTTTACACTAAATTGACACAACTCTTGCCTTCCTGCAAAGCAAACTTGTTTTCTAATTGTATTTCTCACCCAGTGCTCACCTTAACAACCTAAGCTAACCTAACCTCACTAAGCTGGATTTTGCCAGAAATCCTTCTTCCTTCTCTACCAGAAGAAGGGCTTCTTTTTGATAGAAATCCCACTTGGATGGGTGACTGAGGTGAGTCAGGAAACAATCCTACCTCACCCCAAACACAGGTTTTAACACATCCTGCAGGTAACATTTTCTCAGATGCTCCACATGGTGAGGCAAGGCCCACTACCCTTCCTGGCAGAGTCCCTGAAGGATGGGCAGTAGTACAAAAGCAGTTGCCCTCCCTTCTTTCCGCCTCCACACTCAGAAGCGGGAGAGGGGAAACAGCACCAGAATGCCATGTCCCATTTGTGCCCATACTGGCAGTGACTAGCTGAGGCAGAGAGTGATCCCTGATACAAAATAAAATTATTAAAAATAAACTCCATGACTCATGTATTCATGGCAAGGAGTACGAACCTTTTAGAAATGAATTCACTTGTGTTCTGTGCTCTAAACAAAATCTGACAAAGTGAATTTTTCCCTGTCTAGACCTGTGATTGGTGTCAAAGGAACTGAGATTTTTTTAAGTGAGACCTGAGAAGGTGGTTGTTTTCTAGGACATATCTCACCTGTGTCAATCCTACAGTTAGTAGGGTGGTATTTGTACATCACTGAAAGATGTATTGTACTGGTACAATACAATACACACCTTTATAGACATGGTGAGAGTTTTTTACTGGTGTTCTTCAAAACTTGATTAAGTTCCTCATTTAGATATTCCTGATTGCAGTGGAATGAGTTACTGGATCTCGTGACATTTCCTTCCCTAAGCTTTTCTTCAACTTAATTCCCTGATGAAATAAATTATTTTTAAATGCTAGGCTGACTGAGAAGGTGGTCCTCAGTGGGGCTTCTGGAATATTTATGAAGTTAAAAGTAAAGTTGGTACATATTTCCCCCAAAAATGATAAAATAAACCAATATATGATTATTTCTGCAACATCTAAGCAGTTCCTACCCTCTTCTTTTTATTCCCATTCCATGCCTCCCTTTTTCCTTATGCAAGCATTTCCAATCAATGTTTTCTCAAGCTGAGATGCAAACTGGATCAATGAAGAAATCCAATTACAGAAACTCAGGTTTTTCTATGTGGGAGAGTAGGATTTTGTCTTTTACCCCAGCCCATTTAAATCAGTCCTGTTTACAGCCTGGCCAAACAATTGCACCACGGCAAGCAAGAGCATGGCAAAGGATGACAATAAGCAGCTAGGAAGGGCAACATGGAAAAAGGAACTTCTTGAACTGTTTTTGTTTTTCTTTCTACCAGAGCCCAGCCAGCTGAGCACCAACCATTGCACCTATTTTGTGCCCATGAGGAGACTAGTAGGTAGGATTCAAACAAATGCCTGCATCCCTTAACAACCCTCACTACAAGCCCCCAGTCTTGCATTCATATGTATTTCCCCATAAAATTAAATCAGCATAACCAACACGGGCATCTGGAAGCAGAGCACCTTGTTAAACCATTGATTACTCGACTAACACAACTTTTGCCTTCATTTATTTGCTTTCTCTTCATAACACTTTTCCAGACCTGAATATGAAGGGCTCCTTCACCTGTGCTTTTGTTACCTACTCTTGAATCTGTCTAAATCTGACATGAATTTAATTCACTTCAAGCAGACTGTCAGGTTTTGAGTTCAATTTCTTTACACATGGCTTATTAGGTATTTTCTCTCACTTTCTGGACAATGACTCTGCCAAATGTAGTGTAAGTAGATGACTAATAAGAAAATGGGTTTAGCTTTGAACCATTTCTAAAACATACAATAAATGCTGGGGTCAGCCTGGAATTTGTATTGATTTAACTACTTCAGATTTATTTGACACCAATAGCATTAAGTTGATGCAATGCTCTGGCATGAAACTATTTGCTAAAATGCTACTAGCAATATAATTTATTCTCCTGTGTGAATAAAATTAATGGACAATCAGGATTTTACAGCGATGTAACTGCATTAGTATAGTACTGCTGCTTTGTTTATCTTATATTAATTTTAAACCAACAGTGATAAAATAGAATTCAGTGTTTACAAGTTTGACACCCATTAAATTGCCTTTTATTCTCACTTTCTTTTCCTCTTATATTTTTGCCCAACTTGCTTTATTGTTGTGTAACTGTCTGAACAAAGTGTGTATTTAGCAATTTTTTTTGTCCTTTTCACTTGATATGATTCTCCTTCTTGTTCTGAATGAAGGACTGCCAAAAGAGATTAGTGAAGATGTGTTCTACTTACCTAAAAAATTTCTTTTTCGTGAAACTGTTCTGCTTTACTTGCTAAACCTGCTTATATTTTTCTATTGCCCCAGTAAGACGTGTTTTGTATTGAGAACAGAAGGTAGTTTTCCCCTCAAAGTGCTCAGAGACATTTTCTCCAGCCAGAATCCCCGCTCCCATCACCTGCATCAGGTGCAGGTTAACCCTAGTGGGACTCAGGTGATACTGCCCTCCTTTTTCTTGGCAGTGGCTTCTCCCTATGCTGCCAGCCTGCCACCAAGCACCGTGCGTGTTTGGCAGCCACTCCTGCAACCTCCGGAAGCTCCCTGGCTCCATTTTCTCATTCCAGCTGGGTGCTGAGGCACTGTCCCTGCCAGTGTGTTAGCAGTGCTTGTGCTGGTGTGTGGTTATGCTGCTGGATACAGAAGGTTCCTCGTGCCCTCTCCTACTTAAGGTGCCTTTGTTTTAGTTTAGGATGGGGCTGTAGCTGGCACAGTCCAAAGTGGTGCTACAGTGACTCTACATCTAGAGAATCTCACATATGTTCTGAGGACAAAGCACACAGTGGCATTAAGGCTCTTTGATTTTATCTGTTCGCAAGTTCCCCACCCATTTCTCTCCTCACTCTTTGATTTGGCAAGCAATCATCAATAAACTTCTCAGGAAGTCTCCTCTAGAGGCAGTAGGTTTCTGCAGCACAGGTCAGGAACAAGTCCTTCTTGGACCCACTAGTCCAATATCTGAGGGTGTTCTACAAGGTACAACAGTACCAGAAAATTATTGTAAAATTTGTTTCTTATCAAAGTCTCTTTCTTTCCTGGTCCTTTATTTGATCTATCACCTTTCCCACTGTGCTTCAGATGAAGTAAAAAAATCACAGGATTGCTGAGGTTGGAAGGGTCCTCTGGGGGTCATTTGTCCAGTGCCCCTGCTACAGCAAGGGATACCTACAGCTGCACATCTGGGACCGTGTCCAGATAGCTTTTGAATATCTCCAAGGATGGAGACTCGTAACTGCTGGGAAACCTGTCAGTTCTCAGCCACTTACACAGTGAAAAAGTGTTCCCTGATGTTCAAGAGAGAACCTCCCATGTTTGAGCTTATGCCCGTTGCCTCCAGCCCTGTCACTGGGCATCACTGAGCAGAGCCTGGCCCTTTGTATCCTCCCTGCAGGTATTTACATACATTGAGGGGATTCCCGGGCTGAACAGTCCCAGCTCTCTAAGCCTATCCTCAGAGAGATTTTCCAGTTCCTTCAACTTTTTTGGTGCACATTCCTGAGGTCCCTCTCGTATGTCCATGGCTCTTGAGTACTAACACCTCTGGCATTCTCCTCCACACGATTAGCAAAATTTAGAAGTCCTTTCTGCTCCTTGTCAAATATTTTTGAGCATACTAAAACTGTCTACTTTTAATTTTTTTTTTTTTAATGTTAAGGTTCACTTAAAAAAATTACTAGTATTCAGCACTCCATTTTATTTATTAATATTGTTGTTTTAAAAATCCTTATGTCCCCTCATGCTCTCAGCATCACCTTTTCCAATAAAATTCTCGTTTCCAACTGAGTGATTTGATCTTTGCTTTAAGATAATTTTTCATCTGTTGCTTATTTGGCTTTATTTCTTCTTGACCAGGTTTCACAGCTTCAGATTTTGTGTTGGCAGTTTCTTGGCCAGTTTTCCTTTCCTGTTGACCAGATATAATCTCTGCCAGTATGGATGCTAAGTTCTCTATTGCTGGCCAAGCAAGAATCAATCATGCTGGATCTTACTAATATAAATTTACACTTAATAGAAATGCAATCCTCTTGGGAATTAACATCTGCCCTAATATAATCTTTGTCACGTTTTATGAATGCTTATGAATATTAATTAATTATTCTAGCCCACTTACATGCATGTTTGTAAATAGACAGCTATTAGGACAATTAAAATAGCGAGACGAGCAGCAAAATGGCTTCAGTCTAACAGCTATATAAATATATATATTTAAGAATACTACTTCTGCCTGTGTTTCTCAGGACAGGCTGTTATTCCACTCCATACGCATGTGGACCTACTTTCCAGCTATTCTGGTTTCACATCTATATTGCAGAATCACTGCAGAGCCACAGGCAGGATGAACCCCATTGTCCTCCAGACCATTCAAGCTTAGCACAAATGCAAGAGCTAGCGATGAGAGCTTTCACACAGCCAATTCTGTGTGCCCAGAAGTTCAGCTCGGCTTTTTCATCCTGAACAATAGGGAAGCAAGGGGGATAGCCTAATATTTTATCCTCTGTTTTGCCTACGTAGTCTTTGTCCACCAGTGTTTTGAGGCATTAAAGGTGAACCTCTTTCATGCAATAGCTATCAAAAAGCCTTCCTCCTCTAGACAAGGCAATGATGAGTTAGAGTCACTGTTTGCTGCTATGCTGATCTGCTTTTCAAATGAAGGTGGTTTTTCTACCATCTATATAACTTGTTCTGCTCCTTCTGTGTCTTCCCACACTGTGGCACACAATCTCTAGGTTAAATACAGGAAAAAATTCTGAAAATTTGCTTTAATGCTGTCCTGTCTCCTAGACATTCCTCCCCTCCCTTCGAGCTTTCCTTGTACTTTTTTCACTGCTTGTAGTGAAACAAGTTATTGAAATGTTTTTGTTTGTTTTTTTGGTGTTTCCCTCCCTCACCTTCAGTCGATGTTTGTAAAGCATTTAACACTACACCAGGCAGGTTAATTTACTGCACTGGTAAAACAGGCTCTTTGGAGTGTCTTGCAACACTGACATGTTTTCAGCTTGAAAATCAGATGTCTCCATCCCAAAGGAAAGAATTCTTGCCAAAGCTTTGTTTATATCGATGCCAGGTGCAATCTGGCCCAACAGTGGTAATGACATATGAACACTAAACAGTTTGTAAAAAACATACTTCAAAATGAAATCTGAATCCTGTCTATAAAGACCCAGGTAAAGGTCTTACTAGGAATTTGCCTAGTGTAGAAAAGTATTTCTTTGTAGAAACATTAATTTGGCTTCTGGGCTCCCTTTAGTGTTATTAGAGGCCTCTGATTTCAGTTTTTTCATTATAGTTTGTTTTGCTTTTGCTTCTGGTAGAGTTTTCAAAGCCAAAGGTTTATTGTGTAAAAATATTTTAACAAAAATTACTGTAATTACTGTATTTAGTATTTTATTTTCTACATGGCTTTTCCATGTACAATTAGCAAAGTAAACCTTTTTTTTTTTTTTTTTTGCTTCACAGAGAGCAACCCTGACCTGGTGAAAATTAGAAATACTGCATTGCAAAGCGTACTGCAGCACCTCTTGAAAGGGAATTGCCTGAATTTAATTGCATCGTCCTCTTCTTAAACAAGTTCAAAATAGGCTTTCAGGCCTAGAGGCGATTTTTTGGTTACTGGTAAGTTAAACCTGTGTAAGAGTCCTGACCCTTAGATGAAGTAACTCCCTGCCCATAGTGTGAAAGCATCAGAAACCCCGGTATGCTGCAAATTGTGTATGTTTGTCTGATCTCTGTGATGGTCGCATCCTTTTCAACCTTACGGTCAGATAAGACTGTGGAAAGCAGAAGTAGGTAGACACACTGAAATGTTTTTAAAATATGCCCAGCTTTTTTTTTGCAAATCTGTGTTAAATTGACGCACCCACTAAATCACAGGCCATTTAAATGGACCTAAAAAATCAATTATATTTATGCAGTGATCAGATTCTTCTCTCTTCAGAGGGTCATCTTTAAAACCAAATGCTCATTGCTGCTGTCAGTATGTGTGCTGCTGTAAGGAAGGTGCCCAGTGTGATCTACATATCCTATAGGCATAGAGCAAATCACTTCCTCAAAGAGTAAACCAAACAAAAGACAGAGAACAACAGCAATAAGAGACTATTTAACAAAAAGCTATTCATGTGCACAACCCATTACCTCACCGCATACCTAAGAGTGAGCCAGTGGCTTTGAGTTTTGTCTCAAGAAGAAGCTGAGGGAAATTTTCAGGATGCTTTTCCCATGTGTTTGAAGTAAAATCGGGAGATCGGTATGTCTTTAAAATGAGAGATAAGCCTTTTAATACTTTAACTCAAGCTTCACAAATCATGATTTTTGAATCAGTGCCTCAGCAGAAAAGGAAATACTCAGATTTGCAGATGGCAAGTTGCTTGCTGCAATCTGAAAGGGTCTATACTATAATGGCAAAAAATATGACTATATACACTTTCTTCCTCTGTCCATCTGCCACTGTTATAGTCTAGTGTGGGGGTGATTTTATTTAAATTTGGACTGTTTGCAGGATGATTTCTCATTTCTGCAATCATTAGGTTTGTCACAAAAAGAGTAAATAGAGTTTTTTTTAAAAATCCCAACTTCTGCCTTGGTGCTGTGTGACTTAAATAGTGAAATCGTTGCTACAGACTGACACAGAAGAAATCTGCATACATCTGCTGCTGGTCTGCATGCTATCTCATCCAGTGACTGTGTATGTACATATATACATGGAGGGAACCTTTGGGAATCTTCTCAATTCTTGCAAGCACTTTCTGAAATGGAAGATGCAGAATCTTCTGGTGGTAATGACCAGACAGACCAAGAATAACAGAAGAGAAATACATTAGTGATAGAAAATGAGTAATGCAAATAGATATTTAATTTATTAATATTTAAAGGTCATAGGAAGAGTCATCTTATTTTACTCACTTATTACTCTCCTTCATCCAGGGAAATTATACAGTAGCTTCCCTGTGAGCTAGTTTCCCTTGCACTCATAAGAAAAAAGGTCAATGGACAGAGGTACGTATTTATAAAGACACAGATATTGAAAAGCTGTCAGGAACCATGACTGCAAACACCAGATCATTCACCTTTCCCCTTGCTCAAGACTTGCCACGAAGAGGACATACAGATGGATTTTTGTTTTCTTGTTTTTCAGAGGGAGTGGATTTGCCTAGAAAAAGTCTTTGTGGATTTTGCCATCAGGCTCTCATCATTGCAGGGACCACTTGGTGGATCTGCCTCCTGGAGTGCTGCTTCTCATGGACAAATCCCCCCAGCCCAGACTGGTCCCCTGTGCCTTCCTCGTGCCCGTGGCTCCCAGTGACACTGGTGCACCAAGGCGGTCTCCCTGGGGCTCTGCAGAGTCACCCCTCAGCACATCCTGCTCCCCAAAAGGCAAGCTGGTGACTGCAGGGAACAGAAACTGCTGTCTAAAGCTGCCAGCTCTGCCAGGCTGACAGCAAAGGAATTGCATCAAATAAGGGAAATTGGCTCCTTGATATGTTATGTTTTTTAAATGGCCTGTGATGTTACAGAATAAGTTGTTCTAGCGCTTGTAGGTCATTAGCTTGAGGATCTGAAAAAATAATATCTGAAGACAGACTTTTAAAGGATTCACTTTAAATAGCTTGTTCTGTGAGAATGAAAAAGCATCAAACTAAAATTATTGCAGAACACTGTAAATATTTTGGATTTGCGTTTTTTTTTTCAAGATTGAAGAAAACAAAACAGCTGCCAACAAGGTTTCATCTTGCTCTGAGTCCCATGGCAACTCCAGCAGTGAAGAGGGGAGAGGAGTTTAACCAATTGCTTGGCAGCACCTTGCAAAGTGTACATGGAGGTATCGGTCATCTGCTTGGTCTAAATACTAATGAAATTTAGCCATCTTTTGGATGGCTCACATTATATATTTTATTTTGCTTTCTTTCTTCTTCTTCCTTTTAAATTTAAAAGGAACTTTGATTTTGTTAGAGTTTGCATTCAATATCAAACTTCCATTAAGATGGTATTGACACAATTTGCATGCTGTTCTCAAGTCACTGAAAACAGTGGTAAAGAGCACTGAAGAACATTGTTTGGATCTGAAAATTTATAAACATTAATATATTTGTTTAATATAAGAAAATGAATAGGCAGGACACATTTTGTTGCACAGTTCTGAAATTTGTCTCTTTGTCTAAAGCCAATGTAAAAAATAAATGGGTTTTAAGCTAAGTAAAGTTTAAACTATCCAGCATCTTTGTCACTTATTCCATGTCAAGTGGGTATAGAATGAAGTGATTGCAATAAGGAGGCTTTTCACATCCATTTCTACCAGTAGTAACCCAAGACGCAGAGGGGGGTGAGGAACAAGGGTCATATTTATAATCTGGAATGCTGCAAAATGTATCTCTTCAAGTTTTCAGCTGAACTGAGATATTTATCTTAACAAGATCTAATTAGACCTAATTTCCATAGCATATCAATTATTTTCCTCATTAGAGTAGCTAATGCCATGTTCAGATATCATGGCAATCAAGCTTGTGATTTCTGGAAAAACTGGTTAGAAGGCTTAGTATTAAGTGTGTTTCCAACTGTGAAATTTATCCTTCTGAGCAATGCCTCCCAGTTTACTCACTTTGTTCCAGGATTCTCTGCAGCATATGGCCACTGGAACCCATTAAATAACACAAAGTAAGACAGGCAGCGATGAGTCAAAAATAGCTGCACTAGTGAATCGCCTTTCAAAATTCTGTCTCTAACAAGAAAAATAATGAAGAATAAGACATGCAATTAGAAGAAATTAAGGTCAATTTTCAAGCCGGGTTGCCTACATGGTGGTTTCGAAATCCACGTTAGGCACCTCAAATAAAAGCAGTCTGATTGAACACCTGCAGCTCTTGGCAATGTGCTCCTGTATATAAGGCAGCCAGGCAATTCTTGCACTCAGAGCCTCTACCTCTTGATTTTTATTTTCCCCAGTTTCTAAACGTCCTAAAACTCTGGGTTCTAATCACTAGGTTTAACATGTTCCTTTTTTCTCCTAAAGAAGATTCCCAGTGCTCCCAGTGCAGGGCCATATGTGTGCCATATACTTGTTGGACAAGTCCCATTTGCTCAGCGTGAAAGTGAAGGCACTTTTTTCATTACAGGAGCTTATCGCATTGTGTTTGGCCAAATGCGTTGTCACAATATACTTGGATTCCTTGCATTCAGCCTGAGTCATCTACAAGTTTGGTGTCTGCTCTAAGGTCTTTTCTGGAGGTTTTGTTAACAGAGGTCAGTATATCTGCAAGGAGATTTATCTTCTAGAGTGGCTGCCTGAGGCATTAGGATTATTTGTTCCTTGGAGGCACCCAGCTCCCTCAGCTGAAGCACCTTCTTTCTAGAGACTACAACAGTTAAGCTGAATCTCACTTCAGTGTTCTGAGGGCTGGTGTCTCCTATCCCAGATGAGACACACAGCATTTTGCTAATATGGAAGGCAGACGTAGAGACCTTTGCTGCTGTAATAATATTACACTAGCAGTGGATGTGTGCTCAAAGTATGGTTGTACTGACATGCTGCATGGCTGAGGGCAGATTCTATTCACAGCTACACCCTAACCAAACATTTTATTTCCTCTCATTTAAAATACCTCTAGTGCTCTGAAAGAGTGCACCTTGAATGAGGCACGGGAAACATGCAAGTTTCTGAATAAATTGAATTCTTTACTTGATGCATTTTCAGAGAATTACAGAATGGTTTTGGAGCTCTGTAGTTATTCTTTGGTTATGTGTGTATCCAACCCCCTTCATTCACAAGTAAAAAGATGCTTCATCTGGCTGTCCAAATAATATACTCAAACAAAGTATACCAGAAAATAAACAACTGTGCTCTTCTGACCTGTGTTATGAACAATAAAAAGTTGCCTAAAGGTCCAGAGAAGGTACATGCTGTGTTTGTCCCCTTATACCTAAACATGTCTATGAATTTAATGGGCATATTCAGGTATTGTGCAGATAGGAATCCAGCCACATTTCTTCTAATTGATTTGAAATTATATAGTGAGTAACGGTGCCAGAAGACAATTTAGTTTGCTCTTTCATACTGAGCTGAAGTTGTTTGGTTTTCTTAAAAGAAATAAAACTGATAATTGTCACTACAGTAAGTAAATATGTCTGAATACATGCAGAAAGCAGATCTATTGGGTAAGAAGGTTACAGAATCTCATTTTGTGGTCCATCTGCTCCCTCTTTGCTTCCCAAGCCAACAGACACTAATCTGGGATGAAGAAACTGACAGGACATGGGGGAGGAGTAGACGGTCATGATTCCGGCATGTTTCAGCTTTTTGATATATGTGCTCATGCCATTGTGATATAATAGAAGGAAAATAACACAGTGGAGTCAGGGGGACAATTCCAACAATTATGCATTGCAGCAGCATTTTACTGCTCAAGATTTTCTCACATGTTCAGTGCAATTTACATATTTTTACCACTGAGATCTGAGCGCTCAAAAATAATGTTCAAGGGGAAAAGGGTGCATTGCTGGAAAAGATTGTTAAGCAGATCCTAAGCTGAAATAAACAGTAAAATACAAAACAGAAATGAGGAAAGTGTCCAGGGTACTCCTGCTGGATTTTTTCCTAATTTGCATCTTTGTTGATGGTCTTGGAGAAAATGTAAACATCATCCTAGCAAAAATTTCTAGTGGCCATAACACAAAATAAAAACAAAAGTGGTTAAGGAGGATGAGAATTAAATAAAGAGGAGATAAAGATAAAAACAAAATTCAAAGCCACAGACCATGAGTGAGAAAGACAAAGCTGAAGTGGCAGTGTGGCTAATGAGGGATGAGAATGAGAGAGGGATGTGCTATATGACTGTGCAGTAATCAAAAAATGGGCCAATGGAGCTGTATCATGTCATCTCCATCTCTGCACAGCTCAGCAACAACAGCATTGCCAGTTTTTACTTCTCATTCTGGTCACTTTGTCATCGGAAAGACCATAATGAATAGAAATAAGTTTCTACAGAAGCAAAAAGGAGCAAAGAAAAAAAAAAGATTAAAAGAGATAAATGTGTATTGTTTGGTTTAACTATACTCAAGATGCAAGGCATGTACAAATAATTTAAGCATTTGAATGCTTCACTAAAAGTGGTAAGTTCTTGAACATAATAATGGAGAAACATCACTAGCATTTTGGATAAGTACTATGAAGAAGCTACAAAAACCAAAGCTGTTGTCAGTGGGAAGTGTGCCTAATGATTAAAGCACCTAATCCAAGATTTAAAAATAATTTTGACCACATGATGTGAAGCACTGATGCAACATAAAGTCCCTCTGCCAGGTGAAGGCTGTTCAAAATTTCTAAAAGGGTAACTTTGGCCCAGATCAGAGGCTGTGGGTATGCACAAAATTGACTGTACTTCCCTCAACTAACCATGGGTTTCTCATAAATCCCTTCTTATTCCCCTTCCACTTCCACCCTTCCAAAGCCACCTGGTTGTCCCTTGGACACCAGGTTACCCTCCCTTGATGGGCCATGATGATTCATGAGGACAGTGGCTTAACTTTGATGCATGAGCCAAGATGTGCATATCATCAGCCTAGAAGGGCATGGATCCAAGTCACATCCTCCAGTCTGTGTGATGCCTTCAAAGGGCCAGAGTCATCCCCAAAAAGTCAGTTTAAGCTCTATCTCTTCACTCGCTTGTATTTTGGACGCTGGCCTTGATGCATTCATCTTTCACAGAGGCTGTCAAAAATTCTCTGTTCCCAGGAGCAGACACAGGCTCTGACACAGGGCCTAAACTTTCCATGGCCTAAGAACTTTCTCCTTACAAGGTTACTCTCACTAGGATTAATGGCTATGAATTACATGATAGTGATTTTGTGAGAGGCAGAAATTTTACACAGCAAATCCTATACATAATTACAGATCTTCCACTGAACTTCATCTAATGCATCAGGATTTACAAAAATCAAACCTGGACTTGAGATAACAAAAGAGATTCCCAGCACAGCAAGCTTTTCCAGACAAACTTGCCTAGAACTCTTCTCTTATGGTTTAATGTACTGCAGGCACAGTATGAAATCACAGAATACAGATATGCTTGGCATGAGCCAAGATGAGCATTCGTCAGCCTAGAATAGCATGGATCCAAGTCACATCCTCCAGTCTGAGTGATGCCTTCAAATAGTCAGAGTCATCCCCAAAAAGTCATTCTAAGCTCTAACTCCTCTTGTGTTTTGGAAGCTGGTCTTGATGCATTCGTCTTTCACATAGGCTGTCAAAAATTCTCTGTTCCCAGAAGTAAGAAGAAAATAACTTTCTCCTTCTACCTACACTGGATCAGAGATCCTTGGAATGAGTGGCAGGCCCTTTGTGATTAATAGTCTTTGACTATATTATTTCATGAATATACCCTTTCTTTTTGACTGATGTTCATTTCCACACTATCGAAAGGGAAATGAGTCTAACTATTCATTGTGTGAAACAGAGCTGCTTTTTGACTTGCTTGGAACGTGCCACTTGATAATTTTTCTTGTTTGAAGCATCTTGGCATCTGCAGTCAAAGGCAGACAACTCAAGGACACAGCTGGTTGGTCCTACAGGCTCTGGAGAAACCCTGGGAACAAAACCAGGGCTGCAGAGTTGAGAGAAGACTCCACAGAGTGAATGTGCAAAATCAGACTTGGCAGAGAAAGCCACCATGAGTGTGGAGCACAGCCAGGCTTCAGTGAGTGCCTCAGTGGAAAATGTAAGGACCTTTGTCCAGAACATGACTAGCAGAGGTCAACTAATGAATAATACAGCAACAACACTTTCTCATCTTCTAAATCCCATGTCCAGCCTTTAGATCCTATCTCTTGATGTAACTGGAAAGCCAATGTAAGTGAAGGCTACTTTGACAACCTACATCTCTATCACCTGTGGGAAAAGAGGGCCAACAGCTCTGCTGGCTTTCACTTTGCAGTCACAAATGTCTGGTAGTGTAGCAGAGAAAGCTATTCAATCACCTGCTTCCTGGTGGACATTGCAGTATTTTGTTCCCTCTTTGCAAGGGAGTTCATCAGCTCTGTATGTGGTCCTTCTCAACCTGCGGCTTTTGTACTGCTCTCTAAGTCCTCACTGCGGCTGCTGGACCGCCTACCTCTCCCTCTCCTGCAGGACAGACACTGGAGTGCTATGTAATTCCAGATCCACCTGCAGTCTGGCTCTCCCCATGCATGGTCTGGATGGCACAGGAAATGGTACTGTTGGCTGGAGACACCAAGCACAGCTCTGATGCCCTTTATAGGGTCTTTGTTTTCTCCCAGCACATGCTTCTGTACTGTGTGAGCTGCTGAAAATCAAACGGCATCCTGGAAATGGCACAGTTTCCATGGCAGGTTATCGGGTGTGGTGGGAAAGCCAGATGCAATGGGGCAGGGGATGCTGTGCACCAGACCTATGTCCAAGACCGGCAAAGAGAAGCGAGCCAGGCCAGGCAAAACTACATAGGTGGGCAGGTTGAGGGAGCTAAGTAATCCATCCCCTCTGAGCAGACCTAGATAGAACTGCTGCCAACCATACACGTAAGAGAAACCACTTGTTGTAAAATGCACCCTGAACACAGTTATAAACAGAATTAACATGAAAATATGGATGTTAGGATGTACAAATTAAAAGCAATGATCATTTTCATTGGTTCATAACACATGCAATCATTTTTTTTCTGCAGATAGATCAAAACACACAACTGGTAAAGGAGAACCTAATTCACCCTATATGCTTTAGGTCCAATATATTTAGCAAAAGCCAAATTCAAGATATTTAAAGGAATCTTTGCTCAAGTGTTGAAGAAGAATACAGCCCCCTTGATTGCAGATCACGCAGAGGCTAGTGTTGTCCTCTGTCTGGCAGCAGACTCCCACCCTTTCCACCAAAATAACGTTTGCTTACTAATGTCTCTTTCTCTGAAAGGTGTAAATGGGCCCTTGTTTGAGCTCATCACAGATTCAGCTATATTCTTTTATCTCCAGTAATCTGGAGATTTTTTTCCCTTGCAGATAGTTTCTGTGTTCCATTCGCTGCTATTTGCTAGAGAAAGACTCTTGGGCTTTTTGCCCTTTGTATTTCCTCTCTTCTTTCATGTGGAGAAGACTGCCAACGTGGGATTTGCAAACTGCTGCCAGTATGGGATTTGTGCTGCTGCGGCTGCCAATCTTTAATTTAGCATATGTATAAAGCTAATTTTTGGACACGATGCTAGTGCCTGGCATCTCTGCAGGAGTCAGCCAGGTTGTAATGTTTGTATTGTACTGCATTATAAAAAACAATAAAAAGAAAATATAAAGGAAAAAGCCTTTTATCTCCAGCTTTATAGCTACAGATATGGTCTAAATACTTGTATTCTCCCTCTGCATCTAAAATTCGCTTCCTCCTTTCTGTGCCATAGCCCTTTCTTCTAGATTTGCAGTTTGTGTTGCCTGTAGTAGGAGCCAATGATAGGCTCCTGCTCCCTACTGAGACTATCTTCATATTAAAATGTATAAATTCAACTCTTTATAGGGAGAAAAAAAGACTAGTTTCCCTTTAATTATATTTAAAATACACAGTCACATGCGCGAAGAAATATTTTCTCTTTAAAAAAAATATTTTAATGCAGAGAATCAGAGAAAAAAAAAATCACTCAGGAAACATCTTTCTTATGGAAAACATAAGCTTGAATACCCTTCCTTGGCAAGGACATCTCTGGTTAGGAAGGATGTTCCTGCAGTGAATTCTCTAAAATACGGCAGAGCCATTCTGGCCACTCAGTGGGAGTGTGAGCGAGCTGAACTCCAGCTCCAGAAGCCCCCATTTGGAGGACCCCATGCAGCTCCAGGGAACTCCTTGGTCACGCCTGGAAGCAGAAAAAGGGAAAAGCTTCTGGGGAAGGCATGCCACAGGACGGGCTGAGAGAAGCAGCTTTATGCTGCCCCATGACAGCAGCTATAGAAGGACAAAGGCTGTAATAGAACCACACTTCTCAGTGGTCCTAGATGGATGCATAGGAAGAGATGGATTCATGGGAAGAGCCTTCAGTGATGGTTCACAGTTCTTCCTTATGGAGAGGACCTCCTAAATCTTTACCTAAACTTATTCCAGCCCTTGCACTTGAAGGATGAGTATTCACCAGAAGATGTGTGGCATGAAGGAAATGCCAGTGAATGGGCTGTGGTTTGGAAAAGCCTGGTGGACCACAAGAGTAACAAGCTGAGCTAGTGAGTTAGAGTAGGACCCACTGACTGCATACAGTCTGAGCATCTTTCCCCAAATGCAGGGGGAAAAGATCACCAGGCACAGAGAAATACGAGGATTTTGTAAATTTGCTTTTTTACAAATATTTAGTATACCTGAAGGCTATTTTGATTTTTTCTTTTGTTATAAACAGAGATTTTTGCAGTTTCTTTTCCCACTATAGATATCAGATGAAGGAAAAGGAAATTGCTCTATCCTGGCATCACTTTTTCATTTTAATTTTTGTGATTTAAATTACCCCATCTACGGAAGTCCACAATATAGTGTTGACTACCCAGTAATAGAAGGTAGTTTTTCCACACGGCTAGACTGGTATTTTCTAAGAAGGAGATCTGCTAGCTTGCCTACTTTCACAGCAGCAGTGCCACGGGCCGTAATGAGACAGGATTATTGTTGCAACTGCTCTTGAAGGCCTCTCTCCCCAGGCAGCCAAAGAATGACTGAGTCATGCAGGTGATGCATTCGCTGTAATGAGACGGACAAAACCCTGAAATCCACATCCTGAACAATCCCCCACATACCCACGCCTCTGGAGGAGGGTATAGGGGGGTGAGAACAAAACCACTGATGCCAAGAAAAAAACCCAACCCAAACTGTTCATTTTATATAAATAAATAAAATGTGTGTGTGTGTGGTGTTTTCTAATATCAATATGCCCTGCACAGTCATGCAGAAAAATCAGAGTTTGATTTCTAATCGCAGCCTCTCGTTCCCCTGGCTGGCAGGAAGCACACATGGGGTGGAAGGAGGTGCCGTGCATCACTCAGCAGCAGCCCCTCTGGCTGCCTAATGAAAGGGGTTGACAGGCTCTTGTGGGAGACCCATCCAGCCCGCCTTGGCTGGAAGGATGATGGCCTTGGCACAGAGCACCGCACCACAGGAGGGGACTTTTTTCCCGGCTTTATAAACTACATCCTTGAGGCCCTGTGTCGCTGCCAACAACTTCTGCCCAGTGCAGGACTGTCTAGGACTCCCTCTGGGGCTCATCCGCCGGTTGGGGAAGCTGTTATTAAGAAACACAGGATACACTCTCGCTGGACCACCCTCGCTGAGCTTCCCACACCTGCTGGCAGGGTGACTGAGCATCGGGACTGGGAACAGCCACAAGAATAGTACCACTGACAGAAGCAGAAACATAGAGCAATTATTTATCTTGTGCTAGGAGTGTGTGAGGTGGCAATTGTGCAGAGCCCTCTGTAAGTTAGAAATCTGTTCTATTCCCAGAGCGTCAAGGAAAGTCTACTGACCGGCACCTCAGAAATATGGAAAGGATTAGCACTCTGAATTCCAGGACGGTGTCACCAATGTTGTGCTCACATTAGCAGCCATGCTTTGACTCCCCCACCCTCTTTTGTCATAGGGGAAGCAGAAGGAAATGCTGTTATCTTTTCAGAGTCAAGCACTGCCACTGAAAGACATGAGACAAATAGTACTTTATAGATCCCCATGAACCTTCAAGATTATAACACAAAATATTAACTTCCAATCTTTAGCGGAGAAAGGAGGGGGATTTTTGCACTTTTGCCTTGCTTTGCAAGCTCCTGCACTGGGCAGCAGCCTGTGAGCAATGGTAACTGCTCTGGGGAGCTGTTCCTGGTGACTAAGGTCTCATTTCCACCATGAGTACCTGCTGTGGTTTGGATCAGTCATTTCATTTCACAGCACACAGGGCTGCTATGTGCCAGTTGCATCTGAAGCAAAGCAAGCAGTTAAGGATATTTCAGGCCTGTCTACCAGGATAAAACCTACCATAGGTTTCATTTCACTTGTGCCTGGCTCTTCTCTTCTGATTAAATCCCATTATTTATTAGGCATGCCTGACACAGGTAGAGGCCAAGCACCCTGTTTTCCCTAATAAGGTATCACATGCAAGTACTGCTCATTCCCAAGACAAAGATTTTATCCCTGGACTGCAAGCACTGGCCACTGTCAGTGTCCGACTGGTGACTCTGCTAAACCTGCTGGAAAAAGGGCTGCTACCAAGTATTGTTTCTGTCAGAGTTGCAATCTTCAGCAGTGCCAACCAGGAATAAATCTGAATCGAGGGGAAAGTGCTTAAACTGCATGCTGCAACATGAAACCTACTCAGACATAAAACCCAATCCAACCCAAACAACAATAAAACGCTTCTCGGGAGGCCTTGGTATGACCTCATCATTGACCTGCTGATTCACCATGCAGTAAGGCGAAGCATTCATACGACACTAGTCTTCCCCAATCATGTGAGAAGGGTACCAAATAAAATGGACTCACTGGTGTGAAACACGAAATTATCCTCTCACATTTCATCTGTCAATTATTTCACATCAGCAGTCAAGGAAAACAGATGTAATGAACAGCTCATCATTCAAAACAATCACCCACTAAACCCAATTCCCTTGCTAAATATATTCAGGGAAAGATCAGCAATGGTGGATTTACACACAATGTGAACTGAGTTCACTGGCCTCTTCCATGTTGGGCCACACCAGCCCCTGTACCTCATACCTCTGAGGGTCCAGGCAGCTGCCTGCTCCCAATATGTGACCCCTCACTGTAGAACAGCATGTCCAAAGACATCCCTGAATCGAAGTGCAATGCCTTGATGCTACTCACTTGATATCCTGGGCATGTACCTCTCCCAGCATACCAGTGCTAAAAAACCTGTCTGTGCAGGGCAATAAAATAAGGACAATAAAACAGCCAGGACAGGAGAAAAGCACCCTTGTGTCCAAGGCAGATCACAATCAACAGTGAAAGTGTGGACACACAAACGTTAAAGCTTCACTTCAAATAAATTATGTTCCCCAAAACAATCCATATTAAAGAGACAGGCAGACATCCTGTATCTTTCATCTATTTTTTTTCAAGCCTTTGCTTTTACCTTTGCCATCCTACCCACATCTGACTTCAGGACTACCAGAGCCTGAACACCACTGACTGTATCTCAGTGTAAGAAATACCTTGGCAACTGCACAGATGAGATAAATATCACTGCAGACTGCTATTTAAAAATGTGAGAAAAAAAGAGAGAATTTTTTTTATTTCTCATAATATGGTTCACACGACCGTTACATCTGATCTTTTACATACAACCTTTTGCTGACGTAAATGATAGAAATGGATGCTATATGGTCAACAGAGCACTGCTGAAGCACGGGCAGTCACACAAAGTGACGTTTCCCACCTAATTGCACAAACGCGCCAACAAACCGCAGCACCTCGGTGGTCTGGTTCCTCACTGATATTTCAGTTGTTCAGCTGCTGCAGCCACGGACGCAGTGAATTTTGAATTAAACACTACTGCTCGGTGATGCTGACACTCGCAGTCAAGCATATCTTGATGAAATTAGAGATGCAGAAAATATTTTTTGACAGAGTGCACGAGCAAAACAGCCAGAAGTGCAGCGAGTTCGGTGTGAATGGCTCGTGCAGAGAGAGAGACCGGGGAGATGTTGAAAATTGGACTCTCTGATTTTGGCAGGAAGAGGCGAATTTTATTAGCAATCTATGCTGCAAACATAACTTTCTGACTATTAACAGTTTTTAGTTGCCAGAAGAAAAACACCATTTCTAATTGCTTCTCAGCTCTTACATTTTATAATGGAAAAAGAAAAAAGGGGAAGGCAAGCAAACTTACATCTCCATTATGTAAAATATCAGACCAGTGGAGAATACAGCAGCAGTCCTGTTTAACAAAATATTCACAAATGTAAACACTTTTCAATCTTCTGCCCAAACCTGTAATTCCATCACGAATTAACACACACATATTAAAAATGTGCATGAAAGTTTTGCAAAGCATCATAGGCTATATAGGAATTCGTAAAATAAGACTGGTTATTCTTACTGCTGCTATCCCCTAGCATGCAGGGTCCTAAAAGCCTAATGGCATTTTGTTTATTTGAAGAACATGATTTTCCCTTGAGTTTAACAGAACGAAAATTTTAAATTAATGCAAAAGACAGCAGGATTAATTCCAACATGTAAAGTTCCCAACCCCACCTGTTTTACTATATTTCTTCCTAGTCTAAGAAGGAAAATACAGCCTTTCTGGCTCTGCAAGTAACACCGTGATTCCTGAGCAGAGAAGATTGCTATGAAACAATACTTTAATTGTCTTTAATGCAGAGGTTTGGATGGGCTAAATGAGACTTTTAAAGTAGCATGTCTAAATTTAATTGAAAAGATCTTCAGCTTTTTAGAAGGTCCTCAAAAGTTCATGAAGACACAGCTTGTGAAAATTAGTAGCTAGCTCCTTTGAAGAGAAAGGCTAGCAAGCTCAACTGGGAAATACCCTTTAGTCAGAGCAGAGAGGGTGGCCCTGGGGGAAGTGCCCAGATGAACTTGGTTCCCATGGGCAGCTACTTTGCCCAGCCGGAAACACACAGCTTGCCACTAAAACCAAACCAGCTGCTCTCAACCACAAGCTAGTAATTATGTAGCTAACGACTGCAAAGGTGTCTTTATCCAGTGCTCTGATCATGCTAGCTAAGGTGACCGTGCACATGAGCTTTCCAGTTGCATAAGAAAGCACTGATTAACTGCTCTATGAGGTGACTGGGACATTTACTACCTTGCATTGCCAGAACACGGACAGCATATGTACTAGCTTACACAAGACACAGTTTTGAAAATAAAATACACATTCTCCCACATATCCTTACTGGAGCCATGGATGTTGGAGGGAACATAATGGAGAGCTAAGCAGTGCCTGGTTGTACAACGGTTTGGGACCCATGCTGATGACAAAAATAAAGGAGCAACACTGTGTCGGGCACAAGTTAAGAGAGATGTGCTCCACAATGAGCTCCCTGGACTGCAGCATGCCAGCTAAAGCACACAGCTGCAGATGGCCACACTTTCTCATTTGTCTCTGTGTCTGGGCACAGGCAAGCATGTGTGACAGTGGAGGCTCACCCTGAGACCTCTTGGGGCCCTGGATGCTGCCTGCAGCACTGCTGTGGGATAGCCTTGGGTCATGGTACTATCCTTCTCCTCCACGGAATACTCCCAGACTAGAGGGGACGCAGTTCAGGTGACACAGATGATGGGAAGCACCCCATCTTCACAGAAGCCTCTGGCAGGACCCAGCCACAAGGGCAGACTTGATGTTCCCTTGACCAGGTCTAGCTCAGCTCCCGTGTGCAATCTGTGTCCCCAGAGCGAGCACAGAGGGGCAAGGGGACAATGAAACCCAATCTTTCCTTCATCGATGGCAGAGGGGCGTCTGCATGTGTGTGCTTGCAGCTTGAAGCCAGGCCCTGGGAGATGCAGCAGCCACGACAGCCTGAGCACAACGTGCCCTGCCAGGCGCCCGCTGGGCTCTGCACCCACCCCTACTGCTAGCCCCCTCACAGAGCAACAATTTACTCTTGAATAAATTAGCAATAATTGGAAATCCACTTCACTGGACCTTACGCAGCATGACTAATGTGACTCACTTTTTAGCTCTGTTCCTTTTGTGTGACTACTCAGCAAAGAGGGCGCCTTAGAAAAGAGAAGAACCAGTAAACTTTATGCTATGGAAAAAGAAATTACAGTCTCTGAAGAGTGATATTAAGGTTTAATGGGTGCTTTGGATGCACAAGAAGCAAGTGCGCTAAGAGTGCTGTGGGGCACAATGCTCCTACTGATGGCTTTTTGCCTTTGCATCCCTGTCTTTACCTTTTAATGGTGATATTAATTTTGGTGGCAGTGGGACAAGGCTCAGAGAAGTACATCTCTGTAACAAAGGCAATACAAATCTGCAGAACACAAATAATTTTGAAGAAAAACTCCAGACCTGTGCTATTTATTAGTAATGTTGCAATGGCTGGGTGGGCTGAGAGCTATCTGTATTTCAGCCTTTGTCTTTGCCTAGATTTCTTATGAGAATGTGGTTAAGCCATTTTAACTCTTCCTTTATGGAAAAAAATAATATTAAAAGTGATTTTGAATGGTTAACACAGAGAAATTACAGCATAAAAATATTACATGCCAGAAACGTAACTTTCAATAAGTGAAAGTGCAAACACAGTTAATTCTGGAGTGTCACATACATTCATTTTCTTTCATAACCCTGTTCAAGCTTATTGAATTGACCTAATTGCCAGGCTATGTTTAAAAAAAAAAAAAAAAAAAAAAAAAAGTGTTCAGTACATAAATGCCTGTGTAAGCCCCGTAATGTAGCACAGCTACAATATTCAAACAATTTGGCAAACTCTGTGCACTCACAGTAACTTGCAACCTGGTATATGAAGTAAGCACCATGAATTACAATACAGAATTTGTGACATAATCAGTGTGAGCTTATTAATGTTATATGCAAATACCATGTTTAAATATTTATCTTTTGGTACCTGCCAACAGGTATTTTCCATTCTATGGGGAGTACTTTTCTCTTCATTTATGCACATAATTTCTACTACATGAAGCCCAGAGATGCATGCAGAAGGAGAGAGAAATGCATCCCTGTAGCTATAATTTTTTCTAAGACATTAGTGAGACAAGTGTTTCACAATTGCTGTGCAGGATCCTTAAGCTGAAATTGTGGTGCATGAAACAATCCCAATTTCCAAGGAAAAAATTATACCCTTTCATTCTCATAGCAGCATGTAACTAAGGTTTAGATGAGTGAACAGATGCATGCAAAAATCAGCCATGAGAATGGAAAACATTCATTTTCACAATCTGCTAAATCTGCTAGGTATGCATGAAATGAAGCCAAAGAGATCTCCAGCAGAACGCAATGTCACAGTCTTGGCACAATGGGGAACTTTCTCAGATGTTGCTTGTGCCAGCACTGGCACTTTTACTGTACAGCTGTGTTTAGAGATCACTGAAATACCCTGGAATCTCAAAGAGTTAATAATACAACTGCAATTAAAACATATTCTCTCCACTTCCCACCTTTTCAGGAAATTAGATGTGATTTTTTTTCTTATTATTGCAGCTACTGCACTGCTTTACATAAAGTAACAAGTTCAATAGTGAGATTTTCCAAGTGTGTTTCCCGCTGCACCACGTCCCTTATCAAACCCTTTCAATGAAAATCTGGTTTTGTCTTCACAGCGTTTACATGACCCTGGCTTAGTGACCTCATACAATGCTGAAAAAATCTCAAATTTTATGTGATTTTTTTTATATTACTGTTATTCTCAGCTAGATAAGAAATTACTTATAATTACACTGAATAGATTAGATTGAATTAAAGAACATAGTCAAATCTTCTCTTAAAAAGCAAGTTCTCAGAAATACGGCTTCTGACTTTTTTAAGGGTGAATTACGTCATATTCAGTTGAAATGTAGATCTTATCAATTTAATGTTACAGCTTGTGCCTGGCCTCCAAAAGCCCAACTCTCTAAAGCCCAAAGAAAGAAACTTCACCACCCTGCTTCATTTTAGCACGTTGCAAACAAGGGCCGTAGGCAAGAAATGATACATGGAAAAGCAGTAAGGGGAGGAGACTGTTTCCTTGAGTGGCAGGCTTCGTCTGGCAGCTCCTTCGTGCCTCCTCTTGGGGTGGGAGTCTCAGGTCTTCCCATTCTTAAAGAAGACACCTTCAGTGTCTTTTTCCCTAAATACCATCGCTTCAAAGCACTTGGTTTTAGCAGCATCTTCAGGAAAAAGACCTTTTTTGGAAGTGATAGGGAGAGGTTTGGTCTCGTGACGGGATTCTTTCTTTTTGGAAACCTTCACACAGAAGGGGAATTTCATAGATTATCTTTTGGGATCTTGGATAGATTTTAATGGCAAAAAGCATTAAAGGAACTTGTCACATAGCTTCTGGAACCACATGGAGAGTCAAGGATGTTTCCACACTCCAAGGCTGCTGCTCAAGCACTTGCATTTATATTTCTTGGCAAAACCTGCATTTATGTACTCACTTGATTTCCAGAACAGGGTGAAAACCAGATGCCCTTCTTTGCACCATGCGGCTTACTCCCTGGGATGTCTACATGAAAGATACTGTGATGATGTGGTTTATTTTAAGGCAGTGGTTGATTGGTAGCCTACAGTGTTGCCCTTTTCATGCCACACTCTGGAAGGAAAAAAAATAACTATGAAAGGAGGTGTGCTTGCGCCAAGACACTCTGTGAAGTATACCTTCCCTCTGATCTATGACCTGGAATCAGTCCCCAGAGGCAGGGAGGTAGATGCTGCCAGGATGGCCCTCGGACTGCTTATAAAACTCTGCTGGAGTCCTGACATGAGGAGGAGGAAAATGAAAGGAGTATTTTAGAAAAAACTACTTTTGTTTAGGCCAGATCTGTGACCTGTAAAGCTGCCTCAAAAGGGATACACAGCCTCTATACTTCCTTCAGAGGCTCCATCAAAAGGAATTCCTGGAATCTGCAGCTCCATGCAGTATAATGTTTCACTGCATACTCCTTCCTCTTTGTTATGCTCCAGAAGTGTGCATTACAATTTGTACCTTCTTCAATGACTTTTCCTTTTGTAGGGTATCTCTCTTTCTTGCCTTTAAAAAAATTCCCAGGGAAATTTCCACCAGAAGAATGGACAAATAATTTGTCTAAGTCAGATGCAACATCAGCATCCACTTCTCTGTCTTGCTCTATAATTGACAATAATGATTTTTAACAGTGCTTTGGGGAATGTGTACTCTGTATTTAGGAAATCCGATCAAAGTCTGCAAGTTTTTCAATATTGTGATTAAAGGATGGTGCCTTTCTTACTGTGGTGAATGAGGTGCAAAGCCATGCTTTGGGATGCTATGTCATGGGTTACAGAGATGCTTTCACATAAGTGAAAAACAGATAATTCCCATTCTGTGATAGCCTGGTGCAGCCATTTGGGAAAAAGCCACAAAACAACCCCTAAGACCCCCAGAACTAGTTCACTGTGGTTACTGCAAAGTAGTTCTTTACTGAATGTGCTGTGAGGCTACCTTGGCAGGCCGATATGTTGCTTCCACAAGACAGACAAATGCTGGGGAACCCATTTGCACGGTTCGATGAGTCCATAGGAGAGAAGATGGTGTGCAACCTTGGCAAGTGCTGAAAGCGCGAGTCATGGAGACGCGTAAAGTGCCAAAAGGGAACCGGCAGAACATTACACTTGTATGAAATGGGAGCAATCTCATTACCAGAGGTGATAACCATTGCACCCCTGATGGAAATGCATAATTACTGAAAACAGCTAATCAACTGCAAGAGCAGCAGGGTAGCCAGAAGCTCCTATCTAAACCATCTACTGTGCTTAACCCAGTTGAGCTGCTTCTCCTCCTCCATCACCTTCTACTAAAGGATCAGTAAAATGTGCTGTACATACAGACCCTCACATGTGGGTCAGACCAGCTGAGTGATACAGTACTTTGAATTTTTACTTGCAAATAAAACACATATCACTGAAGTGTCCATCTTAATTCTACAAGACGTTCAAGCTCACTTGCAGCTGTTAATTTCATAGCTACATCTGTAGATAAACAGAATTTGGAATAACAGCATTAGTTGACCTGTTAATGGGATCTGGGGAACACTTGCTTGGCCTCACTGATGGTGAAATGGTACTGACCCACTGCTAGATTCAGCAGCTTCAAGCACATTTTTTTAATTTTTCTGATCCTTGCAAGCGTCTCTCCAGGCACTTCCAACAAAAGGAGAAACTGTCTTGAATTGTTTATCAAACTGCAACAGGTGAGGGAAGAGTACAGAAGGAGGGAAAAAATAGCTCTTGGCAGTTATAAGTAAAATATATAATTTTCCAGTTACAGTTAGAAAAGCAGTAAAAACTGCATGACTTGTTTCAAGGTTTTTAACAGGACAAGCTGCTCATGGAGCTCGTAGGCTATTAGGAAAATGAAAATTTCCCTGGTAGTTTAGCGATGGCAGCAGTTTCATGTCTGTTGAAGATCTGATTTCTCGATCATGTTAGTAAACTAGGAATAGAACCACATAGGGACACATGCACTGTGATGCATGGAAAAAAAAAAAAAAAAAAAAGCCATAGATCAAAATGTACAAGCTGTCCCTGGAGCACAGATATAATTCCAGGTCTGTTTTCTCTTAGGTTCAAGTCTTGACCACTAAGCTAGAAAGTCAGCTTCAGGCCTAGATTTGGTTTGTGGCCCAGTTAATATCTTATTTAAAGCAAGGTGGAGGATGTCTCTACCACAGGGATGCTCACATACAGATGGAGCACCAGTTTTATTTAGCAAGCAGGTTGCTGCTGTCATCGCTCCAGATAAGAACAAATAGCCCTGTGCTCCTGGCTTCCTAGACAAGTTTTCTAACCACTAAGAAAATCATGCAATCACACATCTATTTCAGGAAGGAAAGGGACCTCAAGAGACCACCTCATCTATCTGCCTCCTCAAAACAGGACTAACTATCACTGTACACCAGGCTGATAAGGGCTTCACCCAGCCAGGGCTTGGATAGCCCTATGGAGCAAGGATAGACCAGTGCTCTAAACAACCTCTTCCAATGTCTTTTCCTGCATGGGAAAGACTTTTATTTCCTTTGTCTCCAGTCAGCATTTTCCTTCAGGCAGACTGTGGCTGCTGTTGATTTCAGCCAGTCTTTGGCCTTCCTTATTCTGCGCTTACATACCCAGGTAATATTTCTCTAATCCTTCTTGGTAGCCCATTCCTGTATCCATTTCCTGTATGCTTCCTTTTTGTGTTTGAGTTAAATCAAGAGTTTCCTGTTCAGCAAGCTGGCTGTCTGCCATGCCTGCCTGTTCTTCTCCACTTAAGATGATTTTTTCTTTTTTGCATTTTGTGCAGATTGTCACTGAAGTCTGACTAGCCCTTATAAACTCCCTTGCCTTCAGGGGAAGCTTAATGTGGAAACAGTTCTGTCTACTAGCTGAAGTCTTGTGTCCTTGCCTTCCTTGCTGCCTTCAGGATCATAAACTCCAGCATCTGACAGCTCCTGCAGTCAAAACTGCTACTGACTGACAGTTCATTTTCATTCAGGATTCCAGCAAAGCATCTCCCCTAGTTAGTTGCTTGGCACTTGCACCAAAGATTTGTCTTTCTTGCATTCCAGAAATCTGTGTTTCTTGTGACCCATCGCATACCCCTGTCAGTAGATTCTAGCATGGTTAAAGTTCTCCATGAGAGTCAGAAAGAATTAGAGATACTTCCTTCAGTTGTTTAAAGAAATATTTGTGCATAGTCTCTCTTTGATTAGTCACCATCAAGACATTCCTGTATTCTGGCTTGCCCTCTGACCCTGATCCATCAGCTTTCAGTAAGCCTTTAACCCATGTCACCATGGACACGACCATTATTTCCTCTTTCTTATCCTAGCTATTTTTTAAATAAAAAGGCCATGGCTTATGTGCTTTGCATGTGTCTCTTGTCAGAGTCTGCTAGGCAAATTTTGATTGCTCAAGGGCCTCAGACAGAAGATATATGTTTGATAACCTTGCCATGAAAGAGACAACAAGCTACCAGAAGAGGACAGAAACATTGCTGAGAAGGCACAAAAGCAGACTTTCAAGCACTTAAGAGCACATTCAGGGATTACCAGTGTGGCTGGGAATAGCACTCTTGAATGCAGCCATCCAAAGTTACCTCAAGGCAACCATTACATGTTCCAGTGCAAATGATGCTTCAAAATATCTTAAATTGTGAAGCTGCATGATGAAGTAAGAACAGTCTATTGTTCATGATATCAATTGATTCTAGCTGGGTAAAGAAGAATACAGGACAGAACAAGCTGCTGTCATGATTTCATGATAATTACTCAGCACTGGTGAAGATGCTCCTGAAATGCAATCTCCAGCTTTGGCCTTTTACTTCGAGAGAGGTGTTGAGAGACTGTGGAGGGAAGTCAAGATGTGAGAAAGCTTTTGACACTGCTGCATAAAGCAACTTCAAAGGAAATGTGCTAATGTGACAAATGATCCCAAATGGAAGTTCTAGTTTCCCTTGCCAGATACATTAATCAGTAAAAAAAAAAGACACAATTCTATAAATGCTCTGCTTCACTCAAGGAACTGGGCTTGATAGCCATAGCAGATTTACTACACATACTAAGTTTACTAAGCACTTATGGAATTCAGGGTGTAAGAAAGCCACTTGTCTGGCTGACAAAGTGGGAACTTCCTGTGTGTAACTTGCCCATTTAAAAAGTAGCACAAGTTCTCTTTTCTTGAAGAGTGAGATTAAAAAAAATGGCTTATAGGCAGCCCCACGTGAAACCCCAGGCAAGACTTCATTGAGCTGAGAGGCTGCTGCTTTATTCCACTGTTCCTAAGCAGCACCTCATTGGCTTCCCTAGCATTTCCTCACACCCTGTCTTCAATTTACCAACTCTTGGACCACACTGGTGAAGAGCCTCCTTACCTCCAGCTATAGTGGACACAACCAGGTCATAGCTCTGCCATTATCTGGACTTCGTGCCAGCAATTCCCATTAAATATGCACAACATACATTATTATTATAATAATATTTTTTGACCTTAGTCTGCTTTCCAAGACTATATGGCTTTGAAAGGTGAGACTTGTGGCTCTGTTCACCACTAGCAGCATAATGAAATCCCAGAGATTCCATGGCAAAAAAGGAAAAAAAAAAAAAGGGGGAGATCTCTGAGAGCTCTTGCTTATGGAAAAGAGCCACCACTCTTCCTGCAGGAAACATCACCCCCATGAAGGCATGAGCCATGCAATGTTTTGCTATGCAGTACTACACCTCAACGAAGAGGTGAATGTAGGAAGAGGTGATGTCTGCTGACCAGAAATGGGAATTGCTGTCAGAGGCTAGAAGCCACTTGCTCTTTCTGCTAGTTTCTGTCAATTCACATCAAGCACTACTCAGAGGTTGCTCAGTGTGTGAATCACCTCTAGCTACAAAATAAAGCATATGTGTGCAGGGCTGCTTGTAACAGCCTCAAGCACTGAAAACCACAACCCACCTTCACATTTCTGGGAATTTCTTTCTCTCCTCAGCACTTCACTGTACCTCATGGATGATAAGCAAATTTGACAACATGAAGCCATATTCTGAGGTCAGGTGCCCTGGGTGGCAATGCTCAGGCAATGCTGCTGTTGTTTTCCACATGTTGGCCCTGAAAGAGCTTCTACAAAGCATCTACTCCAGAAAAACACATACTCAGATACAAGAGTGCTGGGTGGCAGAGCCAAGCATCCTTCATCCCTCCCTCCCCATTCAATGATCTCTTTCACAGTCAGGCAGCAGACAGTCACAGCAGGCATAGGATCATCTGAAGGAAGGCTCTTCTGCTCAGTAAGTCCATTGCCCTTTTGCATCTCAATCTCTCTCTTCCAGAGACTGAAGGCAGATGATGAGCATCCAGTCAGGTGATGTGGTTGCAACTCCCTGGTCATGCAACAGTCTCATTCCAGATAATCTTTCTTTATTTCTCATTCGACAGCTGCTTCCATATAAAAAATGAAGAGCTAAGCCTATTGACGCAACCTGAGGAGACAGACAAACATTTGAAAAACAACCTGTTTTATGGGCCAAGTCTGTATACCTTCCAATTCTGACAGCAAACCTGGAAACGAAATCCTGTAGCATTGCTCATTATTTAAGGGGAAAGGAAAGATAGATCCTTTATCAAGGATAAAGTGTGCTTGTGGAAGACATCAAGTTCATGTCCTTCCTGATTTGAGAACTCACAGGCACACTGTACTGCCATTTCTCTGAACATTCTCAGCACCTCGGAGGGCTGTGGAAATGGCTAAAGGACCCATGTGTGCTTTAAAGCACCAGGCTTACGGACTGTTGCATATAGAATAAAAAAACAAATTTGGAGGACAGATTCTTGAAAAAGAGCCACAACAGAGGGTGAACAATTATTTCTCAATCCTAATAGGGTTCATTATCATTGGTGCAAAAATACACACAACCGGGTATAAATCTTGGTCCTGTTGATGCCAAATGATGTGAGTTTCCCACTGAAATAACGGTTCCAAGATTCTTCCTCATGGCACTGCCTTCAGAGGAGGATAGAGAGTTTGGCAACTTAGATATTTCACATTCTCATTTGTAATTATTGAAATTCTATATTTTATAAGAAAGAAAAAAATTTATGAGACAAAATGAAAGCCAAAAGAAGTTACCATAAAATCTATAGTGGGTCAACAACACTGAATATGACGTTGCAAAGTCTAGAAGAAATTGTCAGTTTTTGTGACTAGTAAGTTCATTAAGTGGATTCTTCTTAGCCCTCCATACAGAAGATTACTAATTTCATTATTTCAGTGCTGCAACTGTGATTAAGGGAACCTTTGGATTCTAACCAGAGAACCTTTAAAATAACTTACAGGAAATTAATAATTCACAATTTTAGGTAATAAAAGTTTTGTTCTGCAACTATGATGTGGACAAAGATTTTTTTTTAATTGAAATAGGACATGGTACATACCCTTATAGCTATTCAGTCTATGTATTGCAGGACAATCAAATCCATTGTCCCACTCATCCCCTGTACCATTGCTTACAGCAACTGTCCCAGAACTATTCTTCAAAATGTGTAAGAAGAATTTCATCGGGGTCTCTGTGGAACATCTTGATGGGTCTTTACTTAAAGGGATGAGTGTTCCTTCTGCACTGCTGTCAGTCTTCCTACAGCTGGAATGCAGACAGCCTCCCAGGACAGGAGAAGGCCGCAGTGGCTATCCCATGCTCATTTGGATAACTGGGAGTTAGCCACAAGGCATGTACAAATCAATCTGTGGGTTTATATGAATTATCAACTGTGGTATCTCTTCTTACTTAGTGTATTTCCTTTGTATTTGAGGCAGAACATGACCACACCCAGATTTCGCCTCATGCATATTTCACTCCATTTTTCCTTCCTGCACTATTTGCGCCATTTATCTTGTCCTATATTCACTTTCCTTTTCCCTACTTTTGGGAAAAGCATCTAATATCCCTGTAGCATTAGTTTTTCTTTGTTAATGTCAAAAAATGTTAATCCATGAAGACTTGCTTCCTAGATAATGTTAATTCAGCTGCCAGTTTTATAATAGGATTATGCTTTCCAGGATTTAAGAATCCCACTTGTTAGCTACAAAACAGACTTTTACTAACAGCTATAAAATCTAATTTAATCCCTATTGGCATTAACTAAATAGCTGAGGTATAATTTCTGTCTAGCTGCACTTAACACCCTGCTATTGCCATAAATATATAAAATTCCCTTTGAAGTTATAAAAGAAACTGTTTGGTAGGATAAACAGGGTCTCATGAGTCCAATCATATGTTATCTCCAAGGCATAACAAATGTTGTTTACATATTGTAAAGATTTTGTGGACAGCGTATTTAAATAGATTCATCCATGTTTACATGTATTAATTTGCCCTTTTTCTCAAGAAAATGCATACTAAATTATGATCTATAAATATTATATTTAAATATAATTGGTTAATGAGTGGAAAATTTGGTCTGTGTGGAATCAAAGCTTAAAATGTAACCGAATAACCTGACTAAGCTGGAAAAAATTACCAATTTAATCCACTTTTATATATCCCCTTTCAATGCACACTTGTATTGTGAAACCTTAGAAGATAAAGTTATCTAAAGTCTGGCATAGGAGCAGCTATTTTGAGATAATCTAGCAAGAGGCTGTAACATGTAAGGAAGAAAGAATGAGCAAGCTATGGTTTATAATCATCCTAAAATGAACAGCCAGGATCTTTACAACCATTTGCTCCCAAATGAAGAACAACACAAGAATTTATGGTCTTCTGCAGCTCAGTGATCGAAATAAAGAAAGGTATTTATAATTATTTTCTCCCAATCTTGAAGTAACTGGTAAGTACATTGTTCTGGAGAGGGTAGCCCTACTGCACTGCAGTGATAGAAGGATAGCAAAAGAGCCATTACAGCGATCCATGGTAGGCAGCACTATGTTATGCAGGAGTTAAACCAGCAATCTCAGAGCAACCAAGCTGCCTTAAAGATAGAAATTGTTAGTCAAACTCATAAAACACTAGAATTTCATTTATGCTTTCAAAAAGATGCAAAGTGCTGATCAGACTCCACAGTCAGATTATCACTTTCCTTATTAATTGACAAAAAAGCAGTTTGTTTTGTGATATTATAGCTGAAAAGAAAACTGAGCAACCTCAGCAAAGCAGTTGACATTAACATCCAAATCTGTTGCAGGTTGGATTTGCAGATGAGTGCAGTTGTTTTTAGAGAGTTATACAATATACTTTGGACAGTACATTTAGAGATATGCTAACAACGGCACATGCTCCATACAGCTCTAAAAAACACTGTCAAAACAGCAACTTTTCAAATGCAGATGGATGTTCTGACTTAGCCATAATGAAGAAAAAAGCTGGCAAGTTTTTCACTTCTTTGTAAAAGAATTTCTTGCTTGGAAGCCCAAACTGGGCATGGTAATGTGTAACCTAAGGATGTATTAAGAGCTTTCATTCCCCTGGAGCCTACTGCATACTGTGAAGCCAGCAGAGCTGTGAAGGTTTAGATAGGAATAAGCAAATGCATACAGTTCCTAATGCTCCATCCCTGTTTGTTATGGCTTTTACAACAGGGACTAGAATAATCGCAACGATTGTGTTCTATGTGCATATTGTGTTCTATTCTGTATGTGAGTGCACATTAGGTTCGTGGCTCTGGATGCCCTCCACTACCAGTGAGCCAGAGATTTTGGGTATCAGCTTGTTCCATGAAAGTGTATTCTTTTGGTATATAAAGCACAGCTTTACAGTCTTTCACAATTTGGAGAAGAAAGTAATTCACAGAATATGTAAAAACCAGGGCTTTAGGAAATTGTAATCCATGTGTTTTGTCTTCTGTTGAACAGAGATAAATTGCTCCACTCTAAGTTAAAGAGATGTCATGGCATGGGTTTGATGCATGGTGGAAATAAAAAGCTGATTTTAGATGGTTCTATGCTTATTTTGCAACTAGCACAGTTCACATGCCTTCAATTCAATATATGCTGGTGTATAGAAGAAAGAAGCTCAAACCCCCTAAGGGCTTAATTCTGAGTTACTAATTTAGACACAAATGTCCTTAATTCATTGTGAAATATTATCTGAATAAGGACGGTAGAATCCAAAGCACTGTCAATATTGTGGACTCCTGGTCATACAGTGGAAGGAAGTGAGGCTTTTCACATAGGTACTTGTGGTTTAGTTCCCAACACTGAGTGCTAGGATCCTTTTATCTGGTCTCCAGAAGAATAGTAGATGAATCCAAATATACAGATATTAAACATCATATTTTTGGGGGAATCTTGTCAGCTGACACCTGCCAAGATTCCCAAGTCTAGCCATGACAACACACCCCCTCACCTTCATCTGCAACTTCCATGTATATGGTTATGCTGTTTCTCCACCTGACATCAAAAATTCTTTTCTCTTACCCAGCATTTCACCACTTTTCATTGTTTTGCTACCTAAAAACATTACTAGACCCTAGGTGAACAGGTATTGTTTAAACAGTTTGGTAAAATAAACCACAGATTTCCCCATAATCTTCTGAGTATCTCTGAGATTCTTTCCACTCTTCAGTGGGACAGGTCCAGCTTTGATGGCACCAGTGCATTGGGAAAAGTACCATGCATATCCACCTTTCCTTCCCGACCTACCTTGCCCAAATCAGACCACAGGACCACTGTACCACTACCTGTGACCATAGAGATACCTTGCAGACAAGTTTACCAGAGGGCAAGGGCTGTATATTCTCTGTGTATCCTACCACTTTCTGGTCCATGTCTCTGTTAATGGGGGTCTGTGGGTTTCCTCAGTCTTCACTCGACACTTTTTCGAAGTGTGGGCCTTGCAATGAGGAAGAATAAGCAGGGTGGACAACTGGCTATGGGCACAATGAAATCTTAAGATCAAGACTAGGTTTCAAGATTAATTGCAATAGAAACTTGGATACAAATGCCTGCTCATTGTCAACAAAAAAAAAGCAAAGGAGATCTGGAGCAAAGGGTGTTAAGTGCTGAGTAACCCTGTGACTGAGACAGGGGCAGTACATTTATCATTACCTCACCCCTGGTGCCATTGCAGCCCTGACAACATGACACAACAGAACACAACAGAACACAACAGAACACAACACAACACAGCACAACACAACACATGGATTTGCATACAAAAAAAGTGCCTAAATTTGATCCCGCAGATTTTCTCAGCTACCCATGTAAACTGAACTTTCTAGTATTAGCTTGGTTTTCTGTAGCATACTTGAAACTCAACAGCTCCCTTCAAAACTAAGTGATATTTTGAACTCAAAGCCTGTGTAGCCAGGTCCTTCCTGCTACAAGAGCAGATAAAATATTGAAACTTGGTCCAGAAATGTGTAGCCACACATTCTAGGCCTGCAGTTAGCCTTCAGTACCCAGGTGTGCTGATATGCCTGCAGACAGTCAACTACACACAAAAGCTGAAGGAATGTAACTTACAAGTCCATACAAATATTAACTGTATGTTTTAAAATATTTTCCCAGGTTAATTAATGTATTCCTGTCTGAAATCCCTGTTAATACTAAGCCAAGACTTTTTCCCTAAGTTTCTAGACACCATTCTGTCAGCAGTAATAGTTATATCAGTACATGTCCAAGTCAAACTTAATTGGATATGTCTGAATCAGTGGAAAAGAAATAAGTGGCAATTCAAAGGGTCTGCTCGAAGAGAAACAGGCATTACTGAGCTCATTAAAAAGAAAATTGCTGAATATTGCGATCTCCTTATGAATCCTCAAATCTTTATGTAAGGAAGATGATTGGCTTGTAGAGTAAAACAATAAGAACAAAAAATTTTATTGTCACAGTCAGTACTCAGTAGTGGCAGTTCTTCCAGGACCATGGTGGGATTAATGAGGAAATGAAAACACTTTACAACTTTCATAAAAATGTATATTCATCAGAACTCTTCAAGGATCAAAAAGGCCTTGCAGAGTTTCACCGTACAGTTCAGCTCCCCTACAATAAACCAGAGAGACTTTTGGACTCCCCAATTCCTACAGAAGAAATTTCCCATGCTACTCAGACTTTTAATAATGGCAAGCCACTGGGGAAAGCAGCATTCCCATTTTAATTTTGTGCATCTTTTGAAGAGAAGTCACCCTACCATGCGCCTGTGTACATTTAATCATTCTCTACACATTTTATCAGCAAGCCTTCTCCCTGTAGGAGGAATACAATTAGGTACAGTACTAATTTATTATAAATAAAGCAAAGACCTGGTAAAATAACCTAGTTATCAATGTTTCATGCAACAACTTCATGTGCCTATGAAGTACTAGCTAACAGTCTCACTATGAGCCTAGAAAAATACCTGCAGCATTGATAAATCCTAACCAACATGGCTCTATTAAAAAAAAAGAAAAGAGATTATCATCATATAGTACAGGAAAACTGTTGGTTTTAATTGAAGTAACTAGAGAGTTATGGAAACCAACTGGAGCTTTCTTCCACTAATACTATAAAATCCTTCAATAACATCAATGAGGAAATGAATCTTAACAAAGAAAGCCTCAACACTTTTTTTTATACCATGCTGACCCATTTCATGTATTTATCTCCACCCCTGAATTTAGTTGAAGTGTTATTTTATATGCAAGAGCCTCTTGTCATCAATGATAAGGAATAAAAAGGTCAGAAGGTCTCAGATTAAGGGGAAAATGGTAGGCAAGGATGCCCTCTCTCCAGCATGCTGTTTGTTCTGACCCCAGGATCACATCACTAGAGAGATGGAGGAGGCATTCTCACAGGGAGAAATCTCCATAAAATCAGCATGTTTGTGGATGATCTGCTCTTAACTGTAATGAACTAAGAGTCATCTCTTACATATGTGTTATTCATAATGGAACACTTTGGAAGCTGGCCAGGCTTTAATCCTATTTTTTAAAACAGACAATTCAAAAGAATTAACTGTTTTTTCCTACTTCCATGACACAGCATGAATTTTTAAGTGGCTCCATGATATTAGGTAGGAACGCATTTATGCTATAATTCTAAGGGGACATTCTTCAGATTAGTCAAATAGGTCCTTACTTATACCTCCTCTTAACACAACCAAACTTTCCCTCACTGCTGAGGAAACTGGGGAGATCAGGAGATGCTCAGGAACCACAACTTCCCCTCTCAAGGAAGGGACATGGGGAAAGGACAGAGGTGAGGCTTCCTCTTCCCCAGCTTCTCTTGCTTAAGTGCTGGAGGAGAGCATAACTTTTTTCTGAAAGAGACAAAGTGACATAATGACGATTCACATTAAATAAAGTTTAGGAGCTTAAACTCTAATCTGACATAATTTGACAGTGCAGCCTTGAATGTCAATAATTTTTTATTGGATGGATGAAGCCTATATAGTTTCTGAGGATCAACAATAAAATTTCCTATTTTCAAGTGTTTTACGTTAGAGGAGTGCACAGACGTTTCTCAGCCATATGCACACTCTAAGGGATTGCTTTTATACCTCTGATACAAAAAAAAAACACGAGCAGAGGGAACATGGGGCTCTGTTTTGATTCTTAATTATAACACCTGCATTCCCCATGGAAAGAAAAGGCCAAATCCTAGCACTTTCAGAATTTGCCTGAGAGAATTTTCAAAGGTCATCTTTGGCAGGAGGGACTGTGCCCTGCCTGGCCTGATGGCACACTGAAGGGAGATGCAGAGTGCACCGTATTACTCCAGTTTTTCAAAACCACCCTGCAGACCACAAACAAGAAAAAGCCACAAATAGCTTTGGTTTGGAGGCATCAAAATTCTCCAGAACTCTTGCTGAGGACTCGGAAAGATACATAAAGACTACAGTAGCAACCCCAACTGTTCTCTTGCTAGGCTGACCTGGCAGCTCTGGATGCTCTGAAGAACAGCACCACCAAGACACGATCCTGCTGTAAAAAATGCAGCTCTAGAAAACTCTCTTGTAAAGGGCAGTAACATTACATAACCCATGAGAACTAACTACAAAATCTCAGCTCATTATATCCTTGGAAAATAAACGCACTGATATGGAAATCTTCCTTACTCCAACAGGAAGAGAAAACTTTTCCTGATAATAATCTGATAATAGATCCACCTGACCTATGAGTACAGTGAATAATGCACTCCACAGAGGAAAGCTATATCAGGGACTGCTGGCTTGGCTGAGAGCCCTTGAGACAACGCAGCTCCTACACAGAGATCTTTCAATTTCATAAGATGGAATTCAGCTTGCTGGCTTATATGAATCATACAAGTATGTCAATGCAGCCATTTTTAAAACCTTTTTATTTTTTACAATCAAAATGAAGGCATATTCAAACCTTTTCCTGTGAAGAGCTGAAATAGATACAGGCTATTTTTGTCTCTAAGAGTGTGATGCGTTTGTGACATATCAACACTGCAATCTGTATTATTACTAATTTTATAGTTTAAGAATTTTTATTTGAACTGTTCACTTTAAAATATCACCAAGCCTGTAATTCTGACTAATTTCTTTAAAATGTATAACAACACTTGAGAAACTTTACACGTACATCAGTGGTGAAGAAATCCTATCTTTGTCTGTGAACAGTACCTCAGGGAAGGTAACTTCCCTTTATTAATATTCAATTGTTCTCACAAACAAAACTTCAATTTCTGTTGTAGAAATACCCAATGTCTTACAGAGTCAGAAACCTTGAGAGGCAGCTGATAGTCTACACCACGTGACACTATGCATCTGAATATCTAAAAACAGCATGTGGATCCCCAACCAGAACTTGAGAACTGCATAACTTGGTAGGGTATGTTCAGCAAGACTGTTACCTTTGTAAAAGAAATTTTCAGCAACGCCAGCGTATCTTCCTATCACCTTTCCTATTCTGAACTTTTGAAGACCTCCTATCGTTCTTCCCAGTCCCGAAGATGCTGCAAAAGCCCTTGTGCTACTCATATCAGGATCAGGTCTAGCACTACTTTCAGGGTTAGTACTCAGCATACTGCAACAATTTTGCTTTTTTAGCCATTTCTTCCCACTGGTTCTTCTCAGAAAATTCACAGAAAATTCTTCTCCTTTTAAATGCTGTGAGGTTGTTTCTGGTTTTCCGATTTAGTCAAAATATCAGCTAGAAAATAAGACTGAAAAGGAGAAAGAGATGACAACTGAAGTTGTATCTGTAGCTACAACTAGCTACAACTACCTACTACTGTAGGTCAGAGCTGTAGCTCTTGAAGGTAAGAAATGCAGACACTGAAATGGTAAGGAGATTAGGGTATGGGTATGGGTTCCCCTCTTCTGGTGATATCTGTCAGCCATTAGAAAACATAATAGTGAGGGTAAGGCTCAGGGAAGGAAATATTTCAAAACTTCATTGAGAGAAAATATTGCATAGAAAATAGTTATATATTTTTATTTTATGGTGGCAGCTTCAAAAACTGCTGTTGCAACCAAATGCAGTTTTGCGAATATTATCAGATTCAGAAACAGGAAGCCCATCTTCCTCATTTCCTTCTGAATGAGCAAGCAAATAGAGCTGCTGACATGCCAGATTATTGATCTGCCAAATTTTAACTCAATCCTAATATAAACCACCAGCATCTTGTTGAAATAGATGTGGTTCAAACTTGCTACTTGGACTTCATGCAAATGAAGATCTTTAGACAGGCAAGTTTGGTCCAAGGCTCCATGAACCTTGAGTCAGGTCCTGGTTTTCCCCAAATTTAACATTTCTGCAGCAGTTTGAAGCAAGTCCATAAACAGCGTGTTAAATAAAATACGACACAGCAATAAACAGTCAAATTCATCAGTACTATTTAAGAATAATGCATAAAGGACAGAGTCAGTGTTGCTTGGTTTCCTAGTGGGTTTTTTCCCCTCGGTTTGAAATGACCCATTTGCAATGGGCCACTAAACACTGTACTTCAATGCATGTTCTTGACATAACTTTCACACAAAGTCTCCAAACACCTCATAAACATTAATAAATTAAGCTGCAAGAGCAATAATAATTTCAGCTTTACACTCATAGAAACTAAGTCTCAAACTCTTCCTGAGTATCTGTGGCAGATCTAAAAATGCAATTCAAACTTCCAATCACTTTGAATTAGGCTTCTTTACTAAATCATGCAATCATACTCTCTAATTCAGGTTGGAAGAGATCTCAGGAGACCACCTCAAAGCAGCACTAACTACTGCTCTACACCAGGCTGATCACAGCTTCATCCAGCCAAGGTTGGAATACCCTCAGTGAGGAAGAATACACCACCAATGGACAATCTCTTCCAGTCTCTGACCATCTGCATGGGCAAGATTATTTTCCCTTGTCTCCAGTTGGCATCTCCCCTCGTGCAACCTGTGCCCAGTTTTTTTTCCTTGCACAATTTCTGAGTTCCTCTGAGGAGAGTCTGGCTCTGCACCTATTCAGCTCCCCTCAGGAAGCAAAGTGTCCAGCAAAACTCAACTCAGTTGTCTCATCTCCAGATGAATAAACTCAGCTCCTCCCTCAGCCTCTCCTCCTGTGCCATGATCAGCCTGATGGCCCTTAGTGGGCTCCTTCCCATTTGTCAGCCTCTCTCTTATCCTGGGATCCACAGCCTGGCACAGGGACTCCACAAAGAGACTGTCAAAATCAAGTATCCCTTCCCTGGACCTGCTGGGTGCAGCTGTGCCAGCATGGCCCTGGGGATGGCTGACCAAGGACACACCACTGACCCTGTGCAGCTTGTGGTACAACAGCACCCAGGGTCTCTGGGCAGAAGTGCCTTTCTCCAGGCTTCAGGAACATCCCCCAGCCTTGAACTTTCAGTGATGACAGACAGCAGCTTCATGATGACACACGACAGCTCCCTCAGAGGCCTCCAGTGTGTCCTGTCTGGTCCCATAGACCAGCTTATTTAAATAGTCCCTAACTCCATCCTCCCCTACTGCGGCTGCTCCCTCCCTCCCCTGAGTTTTGCTTCCAGGCCTGAGACTGGGCAGACTCTGACAGTAAAGCCTGCAGTTTCATGGAGCAGTGCATCCATTTGACTGGTGTTCCTTCCCATTTTTACTGCTGATACACTTGTAGTGGTAATTTTTTGCTGTCCTGCTCACCAGTTTTGATATCAGACAAGCTCTGAACTTCCTCATTCTGCTCCTACAAGCCTGGACCACACTTTTGTGTTGCTTCTTGGTAGCTTGTCCCCACTTCTACCTCCTGTCTGCTTTCTTTTTGCGTTTAAGCTCAGGCAGGGGCTCATCTGTGGTCTCAAATTTCCATTACCAATTTTCCCTCTAATTTCTTTGAAATCTCATACCCAGTGGCACAACTTCTCTTCAACAGAGATAGAATTTTACCACCCTTAAGAAATTGCTACTGTCAACTTTGTCATCTTGATCATAAAATTTTGGTTTTCTGTCATTGTTTATTACAAATAAATGCTTGTGCTATAAATTATTTGATATAATTAAGCTGCACCTAAAAATATTTCAGTTTGATACACAACTATATCTTGTATCATCTTACAGCAGCAGCCTCTGAAATGTGATGAAACAATACTAATTCACTGTGACAGGACATATAATCTTAGTCTTTCAAAACAGAATTTTAGAAACTTTAGCAACAAAATGCTTTCCAATCATCTTCAGCAGCACACAAGAACATCCAGCAGTGCTATCTTCACTTTTCAGAATTAAAATAGGTACATGCAAACTCTGTAAAATATTTCCTTTCCAACGTACCCATAAAGAGCTGAAGGTTAAAGAGAGCACTATCCAAGAGAGTCCTTCTGGAAAGCATTAACTCACAAGAAAAAGAAAAGAATAAAATTTCATCCACATTTTTGAAAGGACATAGGAAAATTTTCAAGCCTGTTTTCCTAACTTTCTGTACAACACATTTATACCCAAACACTGCTTGTTGTAGTCTGAAGCATGGAGACACAGTTAGGAAAACCAACAAATATGAAAATAACATGACAGCAAACCTACATTCCTATTGAGAAATAGCTTTCACTAGGAAACATTTGTACCAATTTCTTGTATACATTGTTCAAGACAGTTGACTTGGCAGTTACGTTTAAGTTTGGACTCAGTGATCTTAAAGGTCTTTTCCAACCTTTAAATATAAATGATTCTGATTCTAAGATGTGGAACATACTAAAATGGTTACACCCATATATTTAAAAAAACCCAAAACTGTTCGCAAGCGAAACTGAATGCATGCTAGATCATTCTCTCTTTTTCCACAGTTTAACGTTAACAAAAAGTTGACACAGGTACTTGAAACATCTACCTCCATCTCCCACTCTGCTCTCCAACCCTGTTCCAAACACTGATATGCTCAGGATCTAAATTCTCCCTCCTTGAGAAACATTCCTAACAGCATTTCCCCCTAAAATTTCAGGAAGTATATCTTTCCAAACACCCTAAGGCTCAAACCCAGACTCACGCTGTTTTGCTCACAATCTGAAGATGCTTTTATTTCAATAACAAACCACCCACCTGGTGATTCTGAACTAACGCTTCCTTTCCCACTTCTCTTCTTACAGACTGTTTCTTCCTCTTCCCTAAGAAATGTGTTGCAATAATAACAATATCTCCCACTCTTCTGTGATGACAGCTTATGCCCAGTTCTGTATTCCTGCAAAATTCCCTCCCAGCTTACTCACATGGGATCTCTTTGAGTTATGGGTAACCAGATTTTCCCAACACCTTCACAAAGCCTATCACTGTCACATTACTTTGTATATCTTAAGAGTTATCTTTGTCTTCCTGCTTGTCACTTCCCCAAGGCAAAGGCAGTGTTTTTCCACAAGTTCTCTTTAGTGATGATTATATCACACAGATAATTTTTAATTACCTTTCTGTTCAGAGCCACACCATCTTCACAGTCCAACACTGCACAATCTACATTTAGTGATGGGATTTTTCTTATCTTCTTTTCATCATCTGCAGGTACATACAGCACAGCCCGTCTGGGAACATACTTGTGTGATGATGTAAAGCGATAACTAAGCTTAGGAACACCAGCTGGCAGAAGAGAATCCACCCTGTAAAGGATATTGTTGAAATTAGACTATTGACAGTAATGCTGTAAATAATACTTGACTGTATTTTTAAAAGCAAAACATTCCTACCTAGATAGTGGCTGTTTTTGGGTCATTTATATTTTTTTTCCCTTTGGAAGAGTGAAGTTAGGGAGACATCAGTATTACAATTAATTACAATATAAAACTCCTAAACCACTGTTTTCAGTAGAAGTTGCAAACAATCATAATTGAAGACATGTCAGGGCTGAGGTTTATCCATGCAGCCTTAATTACACTGCCTGTTCTGGGTGTTACGGCAAGTATGAAATACAGAAGGATGGTTGTTTTTTTCCCTGTAACAGGACTCCTCTGTAGGATGCAGACTGTGCTGGGAATGGATCAGGACTGCTTTAGAGAGGAGGCTGCTATCTGCCACATTTCCTTCAGGGGCTAGATGCCATGCTGTGAATGAAGCAGGGGTGCTGGTTAAAACAAACACAGGTTTGTGAAGTTCATTTTGCAACCTTAGCATTATATCAACAAATGTATTTGCATGCAAATTTTAAATAAGCAAGATGCATGGAGGGGGAAATGAAGAAAACACAATGAAAACCCCATGCAGTGTGGAACCTTGCTACTCTCTTCAGACCTTCAGATCCATAGCACAGACATCCATTGACAGAATTCATAAACCCACCAGGATCAGCAGCAGGGTTTTGGCTGTGGCGTCTTTTAAAATTTGTAAATGCTTCGTGCACCACAAGGTGTGAGCCTTTGGGGCCACATGGCTCGAGAGTGTAACATCCCTGTGGCTCGTAGGTGTGAGGTCAGGGGTGGTCTCCCCCAAGTGCTGACATTCCTGGTGAGGGCCCAACTAACCCACTCCAGGCAGGAGCTGGGTTAGTTCACTTGGAGGCTGTGGGACTGCCAGAGGAGGCTGTTCTTGAGTGCCGTGGGGAGCATGCTTTCCTCCATAATTACAAGCACAGAGAAATAAATTATAGAGGGTGCCACTGTGTTTCTTGGCCTTCCAAAAAAAAAAAAAATCCCTCGCCTGCTCCTGTTCCTTCACACTGCATGCTGCACCCCCCAGGCCTATTCTGCTACATCAAAGATGAGGACAAAATAATACAATTTACCTTCATACTAAGCACAAGGCACTTACACCACAAAATAATCCTACCATATAACACCATTATGCATTATCATGTATATTATTCAGCACTTTGAATAATGCAAAGCTTTCCTAGCACCATGCTGAACATGTCATTATCGCATCATGTCAGGGACCCATGCATTTTCCTATGCCCCTCTAAATAATGCTTCCCAAGCTGCTAGACTTGGATGACACATGGCTACACACACATGTGGGTTTTCTTCACAGCAAACATGACTAACGCTCAAATGCTTGGAAATGAGTTCAGTCAATCTAAATCAGAGCTGATGTTGCATGCCACTGACAGACCACTTTAGGCAGCAATACCCGCCTTTCTAAGCTGAATCTGTTGAAGAACCCTCTCTTCCCCTAGAGTGTGCACCCTAATAGCTGAATATTAGACTTGGGTTAAAAATATGAAGAAAGCTTTTATCACATTTTATCTCATTAAACTAAATTGAAAAGGAAAACTATTCTGTCATCTCATCTGCTGCATCTCTGCATATCCTGTGTGGATCCACCTACAAAAACCACTGCCAGGCTCTTCTTTACAACATACCTGGTAATACTTAATTCAACTTAAGAAATGGGACAGCTTGGCAGTTAAATAGAAATTATTTTACTAAAAGTGGCAGCGTTACCCTTGTTAATAACAACAACAGCTTCAAGACTCAGGTGCTGGAGGTCCTATCAACACCTGGAGACATGCAACTGAGATCCATTGAGCCCCTCCAAAGTCCTCTCTTCACCTCTCTCTCGCAAACTACTTCATGTTCCCTGCTTCAGGCTGAAGTGGGGATGGTAACAGAAGTTGTGGTAACTCAAGTGGTTACTAGACAAATCCACTTAATCTCATTTTCTTGCAGTAGTACACTTTGGGGAAGCAAGGATGAGGTGGAAGAGTGGTTTATCTCAAATGGAAAGAGGAGGATCTTTTTTCAGTGTGACACAGAGGTCAGTAAAGAAGTCTGCAGTCCTTCCTTAAACATATACGAGGGAACAAAAGTGATTAGTTTCTATTCTTCTTCTCTGATGGCTTCAGCCTTGTGGTTCCCAAGGGCACAAAGGAGTCAAAGAGCTCACCCATTAATAGTTAAGCCCAGCCTAGAGCCAAGCAGCCCCTGCAGCACCCTTAACGATGCCTCTCACCAACCCTCCAACCCGCCAGAAACCTGATAGACGTGGCTAACACCATAATCTCAGAGCATGCTGAGATGAGATGTATCTTCTGTCACACGTTTCCCAGGATTTCTTCTGGGCTGTCATCAAACCAAGAGCTGTTTGACCAGCCGTTTTCCCTCTCACTGCTGCAAGCCCCACGAGGGCAGCCCCGCTCTGCATACCACACACAATGGCATGTGGTGTTGTGTAGGTGAAAGCACCATTACCTGCAGACAGGATTTAGTCAAGTGTCACCATCCAGGTCTATGAACTTGTGTTTAGATGGAGGAGCAGTACAGCTTGATCAGCAGACTACTTGACTCCAAAGAAGTGATGGATTTAGTCCATTAAAACGCCATCACTTAATAGGCTTAATGCTGGAAATGCTATTGCTTGGTGACTATTGATACCTAAGCTAAACAACTCTGTAGCCATGTGGGCTCAAACAACAGGTTTCTCAGGACATAAATTATTATAAAAAATATACTGTTGATATGTTAAATTATTAGTTTTATGGGATATCTTAGCAAGCTGAAGAAGAAATAGCTTTTTCAAAAGGTATGCCCAAGAAAAAAATGTATACAGCATGAGCTGGTGTCACTGGACCAACACAGAATCCTTCTCCTTTCAAAACTAAGCGCTTTAGAAATCCTCATATAAAATTAGAGTTTTGAACAAGTATCTTTAGGTATGACTAATAGTAAATGGTATCACATGCTAAATCTTTGACATATATTTTTTAATCATCACTGTGCATTTTCCTTGCAAAGTCATATTTTATGTTCTACAATAAAAAAAGCAGAGGAAGACATGGATTAATTAATAGACCATTTGTCTATAGACTTATTTTAAACAGTGGCAAGGCTTGTGGTGCTCTGTATATGAGCAGTTAGCTACTCTGGTAGGAAACACACTCCTGATTATCTTGACTTCTGTTATTTTGATAGAATAAAAAAATCCCCAGCAGTTGCTTTTTTAGGACAAAAAACCCACACAGCACTGCAGTCTCCATTATACTGTTAACCCTGTGCCATAAAGAGGAGGAAAATCTTACATATGTTTCCTGGCTCCAAGTATTTTAATGATTCAAACTAAGCTTGACTATGCTTTAAACTAAACACATGGACAAAAGCCAAGTGAATTTGCTAAGACAATGTTTCTTCCTTTAAGCACTGTAAGTTAAAACAAGGACTAAGCTATTGGGTAATGCTCATTAAATTGTTTTACAGCAGCATATTTTCATTCATAGCATCTGGCAGCATGCTGAGTGCTCTTGGGTCTTGGAAATAAAACTAAATTTCTTCAGCAAACATAACACTCTACTAAAGTCTTCATCAAATATGTAAAAGTAGCTGGCAAGTTAAAAGTTACTCATGGTCCTCTGAGAACCATTTTACCCAAGAGTGAATAGTTCATCCTCAGGAAGGAGAAAAGAAATCCTATTTGACTACTACGAGACACTACAGTTTGCAATGGCAGCCATACAGCGTGACTGCAAATGATGAAATTACCCCAAATAATGCAAATTTCCCTGCTGTAAACTGCATTTTCACATTCCAGAATTGCTCATACTCATATGCATACTTAACTGCACACACCTGTGCAGTCACATTGGAGCCAACAAAATACAGCTCACAAAGTAAAGTACTCACACAAGTGATTTCCAGCACTTTAACCTGTGCCTCTGTTCTCTGTTTATTTGCTAAATCAAATCACTGCTGGAAGATCTGCCAAACACATAAAAAAAAAATTCACTGCTCAATAGGCCAAATCTTTCCTTCTTCAATCTTTGGCATAGTATTGGCAAAGTGTTTGCAAAGAGCATTGTTAGACACTTCACTAAAACTATTAAAAAATCTGAATAATTTCCACAACATGTATTTTTGACCTCTGAGCATGTAACTGCATACCATGATATCTGTGGAGCTGTGGAAGAAGTGATCTAAGACCCACAATACCCCCTGAACAAGACACAGCTAATGCAGGAAAACCTTCTACAAATTATTTCTGCAATATGTGCAAAAAAACCCCACTGTGGAGAAAACATAATGGTTTTCCTGTGTTGAATTTACTGTGGAGCAGCACACCATTGCACACAAATAATCTGCCAAAAACAAAGGAAACTTCTATGGAATTACAAAGCACTGCAATTTGCATAGTAATTCTTTCTAATTAAGAAAAGAAGATACAAGTTGTTTGTTATAAACATCAGCAGGCCCTGTGCAAATACGAAGGGCTCGCAGCCGCGCTGAGTATTTGTCGAATCAAAGTGACTCGCTGGAGAGTTTTATTGGTACAGCTGCGGCGCATGCATTTTATCACACATGCTAATAATCCTGGTTATGGCACTAACATTTTAATCATTTGTTCTCTGGGCTTGTTTCTCAAACAATTAGCACTAATGAATGGCCAAAATACCTCGGATCATATATGTCTAATTGCAGTCAAGAGCGGTTATTGTCCGCATGTACATTTCAATTCACCTCTGGGGATAATGTTTGTTAATTGTATTTCTTTATATAGCAAGTGAAAAAAGGCTGTTCACTCAAAAAGGGACTAAGTGTTCTCTTCTTTCCCTTTGTTCCCACAAGAAGCTAAAGTCACTTCAAGAGGCACTTAATCCCATCATCCATGGTTACAATTGCCTTACAGCATCAATCAAAAAGAATCTGAAGTAAAATGATGCAGCTATATTGTGTAATTAAAAGCAATTCAGGTAGTTATTACTTGGGGCATTTTCCAGGTCCAAATACTTAAAATGGCACTGCGGGGATTCTAAATACTGTAGTGTTTTAAATTTGGTGAACTACAATATCTCACAGAGAAAGGGAAGGAATATGCAAAAAAAAAAAAAAAATCTCCTAGTGTGTATTGTAAAGCGAAAGAAAAGAGGAGGAACAGCTAACGTTTGAAGTGACAAAATCTACAAGTCTCCACATAAAAGCGAAATAAAAATATCAAGAAGAGAGAAAAGGGGAGGAAAAAGAAAAGGACAGCAGAAATTCCTTGTAATTGTTAAAAAGGTAGCACGTGAAAAAATGCTAACATTTTCTCAAATGGAAAACAAAAGCTCATGTCACAAGCTTTACCATCAGAATACAGGTCCCCAAAATCTTAGTGCTCTCCTAGTGGAAAAAAATCTGGGTAAAGCAAGCAGCTCTTCTCTAGGAAAAAGAAAAAAAAAAAAAAAAAAAGGAAAAAAAGGAAGAATACTTAGGTTAAAAGTGAAGAGCTATGATATTTACTTTTGAATAAAATGTAAGGGAAGGAACTTTACGTAACAACTGCCGCTAACCCTGATCCAATTATGCTGAAATTAAAACTGGGGGGTTATCAACATACCAAACACTCAGCTTTACATTTTGATTTCTTCCTTTGTTCCAGACTCAGTACGGTCATTTCCCTGACCCTCAAAAAACTAATTAAGAAACCCCCCAAACCTAAGTCCTTGCCAGGGCAGGCAGAAGCCACCAGCTCTCATGGTTTGAGATCTCTTGACAAGCAGTTTTCTTTACTAGGAGAGGCTTTGTCTGATTTTAAACTTTCCACCATAAGACTGATACCCTCTCACACAGATATAATGTGAAGATTAATTCCCCTGAAGCTGATGGAAGACATAAAGGTATAAAATTGTTCCCCCGAAAGTGTGAAGAAGGTGAAAGAATAAACCCTAAAACTTCCACAGCATCCTAAGGGAGACAGGCGGTCTGCACCCAGCTGTGGGGACTGAGAGCGGTGAGTTGAAGAAGCGCTCAGAAAAACTCAGCGAATTAAGAAATTTAACCCCCGTAACAACTAGCTTTGGATATCAAAAGGGCCAGATTGGAGGGGGTTGCTCCTGAGAGCGCTTGCCTGCTGGAAAAACAGTAGCAGGGAGAAATGAAAAGGGGGCTTCCAAGTGACCTTTCACAAGCACTCACTCCAACTGATCAGGACACATTGCATTATAGCCAAAAATCAGAGAGCTGAACTAAATGGGGAATGAGAGCCCCACTGATCAAAAAAAAAAACAAACCAAAAAAACCAGAGAAGTATGAGTGGAAATGAAAACTAAGCACCAAATCCAAAGTTGCTGGAAAGTAATTTTAGGAAAAATATGTGTCTTTGCTATTTATAATTTTTTCCTATCTCCACTAAATCAGTGTAAATCATAACTAGGCGCCAGAGAAAAGACTGAATACAAATCAGGAACTTACTGGCAAAGGCTTAGAATCATGGACCCCTAAGCCATAAAATGATAAAAGGCTATCATAGGTTAAATAGTTAACCAAACTTTCTCCTCCCACCAGCACTAAATGTAAAAAAAAAAAAAGACCTTTTATTTACCTCACCATGTTCTTTCAACTACATTTGACCCTGTTGTTTTGGTTCACTCTGAGCTCTATCATGCCTTAAATTGCTTTGACTGAAGATCAGGCATTTTTTTTCTTCGCAATTCAAAATGGCCAAATTAGACGGTGAGGATAAAAATAAAAGGACCACTGGCTTCTCATATTACTAACGTCTCCTGTTTTCAGGGCAGCAAAAATAGTCTGTTTGTGAGGAAGAGGAAAGTGCTATGGTTCTTTGACTTAAGAAGTGAATTTTAAAAGAGATTTAAATAATGGCTCAGGGTGACAAGGGCTGCTGCTTCCTACTAATGGCAACAGGCTGCTCCTCTCGGGCAGCCTGTGTGTGTGTGTGTTTGCTATCATCTAAGGTTAATTGGTGTCCTGTCTTGGGGAGCTTTAGCATATGTGACATACAGTTGAGGTTTTGCTCCCTTCCTTACTGTGTGGATAACTGAATAACTTGTCATGCCCATAAAATATTCTCGAGCTGAGTTCTACCTTGCTTTGCTTTTACCATTGACAAAGTATCTGGCTACTTGGGACGCTTTCTGCTGCTTAATCAGACCCACAGCACTGCAGGGCAATGGGAAAGCACTCTGCCTGTCTGTAACACATTCGCTTTGCCACTTTCACCTAAGGAACACGTAGTTAAGATAACAATTAATTTCCTGTCTTCCTAAATATATAGTAATAAACACTAAGTATGGACAGTTTTTTAAAGAAAATTTGAAGTGTTTTCATTTATATAACTAATTCGGTTTCTAAGTTCCATTTGTAAAATCTACAACACTGTAAAGAGATTTTGCAAAATTTTGTTTAGCTGTATGTTTTCTTAAGGGAAACTCCTGCATTACATTTTTTGAACAGAATTGCAACTAGCAGCTACAACAGAAATTTGCAACACATTTTAAACAACAAAACCATCCTGCAATAAAGATGAGGATCCGATACCAATATGGAGAGATTTAGAAAAAAACTACACACAAATTAGCCTTTTTCAAGGTGTGCATTGAGAAATAAGAAGACATTGATGTATGATTTGTTTTGATTTACTTGATTTTGGAGTTTGTGTACAGGCAAATATGCACCGAGTGTTATCAGAGTTGTGTGGCACAAAGGAAAAAGCATGCCTTTGAAGTTTGATAGTCTTCCAGTTCAGGGGGAGAACAAGGCTGTGTATAAATATATACATATAAACAACAAGTTGTCCTGGAACATCCCATGCCAAAATCTGTCGTAGGAAGTGAATATATAAACCTCACAAATCAGCAATGCTTGCACTTTTATACATTCAGACCCTTTCTGGTGGCTTCTGCAGAAAAGCTGAACTTTGAAGAGATTCTTTATGTCATTGAAAAACCACTCTTGGTTCTTCCAGTTTTCCCCTCTATCTTCCCATCAGGTACTCACTTCCCTTGCTCCTAATTCTGCCCCAGCCTTTTCACACACTGACTTTGCAACCACCCATCTCGGTGGTCACACACACACAAAAACTGGTAACTATGTTTGGGCAGAATTTCTTTTCTTACTTTTCCCCTCTTTTCCTCCCCACTCCCGTCTCTTCCCTCCGCGTCGGTTCCCACACCAGGACACCGGGAGCATCCCCACTACTGAGCTCCTGCAGCCCCAGCCACCGGCCCAGCTGTGTGCGCATTGGCTAAATGCTACAAGGTCAAGATCGAGACCAGGATTCAAAAATTCCACGCTAATTACTGTGATTAAAGTCCGAGTCCCAAACTCATCCAAAGACTGCTGAGCAGTTTAGGAGCAGGCTGCTAATGAGTTATATACAAAATAAGAAACAGGCACTTGGTAAAGTCAGAATCGATAAAGTGCCATTCCTGCCTGTTAAAATGATCTTGTCATCCACAACAGAGAGTCACTATGTCCACCAGAGCCTGTGTAGGTTAGATATCCATGTCTGTATGGCGTGAGAGAACAGGAAAACAATACAGTGCTTGAAATCACTTCTGTTTTATATCTGAGTTTAAATAAAATTACACTAAAGTTGTGACTGACAATATTTTAGCAGAAGGAAATTAATGAAGTGTCAATGTACTACTGCTGCAGAAGTCAGAAGAAAGAAGGAATACGTCATCCACTTTGGGTTTTTCAGAGTTTCTCTTTTTTTATTACAAACTGTTGTCTTCATGGTTTTGGTTGTGGTGGGGTTATTTTATAAACTGAAGGTCCCTTCACACTTTTAAGAATTTTTCACTGGTAGACCATATTTTATTTCAATTTGCAATTTATGTCAGTCTACACTTAATCAAACCACAAACATTTTGATGATTCCTGTATTTAGAAACATAGGTAAATTATAATATTAGATAAAGCACAGACATTTTTACCATATAGCAAAAAGAAAACAATATTGCAGTCTTCTCTGCATTTTGAAATTGCTCCTGTAAACTCACTTGAGCATGCACCTAGCCCAGAGAAATCAAAAGGACTAGTCAAACACTTATAGTTAACCATGTGCTTGACTGCCTCCAGGACTGGGGATTAATTTTGAATTATGAAACTGTTCCATTTCAATGTGTTCTTAGGCTATACATGGGTGAACTTCCTTTTTTTTAGAGGTTTTTGTACAGATACTTTTGTAAAATTGAGACTTAGATGTACACAGATGTAATCCAGGTGGTGAATATCTTTTAAACAATATAAAGATGCTCAATTTCAGCTGGAGGAAAAAAACCAAACCTGCATGATATTTTCAGAATGAGATTAAAAGTAAAAATATGATTTATGTTTAGCTGCAGAATTATTATATTATGCAGAGGAATTATTAAATCAAATAATTATTTTGCATTAAAATGGACCCATTCAGAACATTTTCCGCGCCAAATAACTGAGCAGTGAAGAACAATTTAGAAAACAATTAGTAAATATTAAACCGCTGAAGAACAGAACTATAAAACTGCAATGCACTGTAATTACACAAAAAAAAAGAGAAAATGTTGTAATTTTGTAATTATATCAAAGCTGATGCAATATGACAGAAATAAAGAATAAGTACACAATGCTATTAGTTCACTAATATTAGGCCACACTAATTGAAAACCAACCGCTCTCTGGTTTTGAAAACAAGCCTGATGGAAATTTTAAAATATTTTCTAAACAGAAGATAAAGAAGAATGCTTACAAATTCTGTAGAGCTCCAGGCAACACTTAACTTCGGAAATGTCTACAGGCAGAAATACTACCCTGCAATATGGCTCAGGATGGCACAAACAAGCATCTGTGTTTATTTTTTAACTAGTGGATTTATAAGAGCAATGAAATCCTTACATAAGCATTTTATATTGACCTGATATGGACTTACTGTTTTAACCAGCTTTTTAACTAACTCCACAAGTTAATAAAGGCAACTACATGAATCCTTACTGCCTACACATTAAGATAAGAAAACATTCATTAAGCAATAGCCAGACTGATTTAATTACAGGAATATCACTCTTATTTGTAGTATAATGTTCGTTAAGTACAGTATAACATTTTCTTAAAATGCCCCAGAGGCAGTTAAACTCTTGATTAGCTATTAAAAAAAAAAAACAACTCTCCCTTAACTTCAATCACAAGAGTTAATGCCTACTGCAATGAAATTCCAGCACTTATAATCATGCAAAAATGTCATATGCAAATCTTATTAACCATGAAAACATTATATGAGATCAAATGAATCTTCTGTGCTGTTAGCACTACTCAATGTTAGCAAAATGTCAGAATCTTTCTATGATGATTGTGGTAGTAACAATAATAAGCCCAGCCCTATTTCCTTTGAAAATTACATTAATTGAAACCCAGCTCTTATTTTATTAATTTCAAACTATAGCAAGAAATGCCCCAAATTTCTGACTTCTATATTTCCATGCCTTTAACTACATCTCTGTAGTTCTATTATCCAGTGTTAAAACGTACCAAACTAGTGGCAGTAGGTGGATTAAAATACATTATAAAGACAGAACCTTCATGATCTCCAGTAAATAAACACTTTATTTAAGTGCTTTATTATCCAATAATGAAAATTCCTTTTTTTTCCTTGCCTTTTCCAGTACATTACAAAATTTAACATTATTACTGTTACTGTACAGATGACAATGAAATATCTACATTTTCTTCAGTATTTATCCTGCATCTGCTCCTTATTCCATGCATCTCTTGAAAAAAAAGCTGTTCATTTATTTGCTAACACCACCAAGAATTAACAAAATCATGAATAACATGATGCATTAAAAATTGCAATATTTTAAAAGTGCATATTCACACATTATTTTCTGGTTCTGTGTCCCTGACTTTGTATTTTCAAGCTTTTTCAAAGACAAAACTTTTCTTGAAAAGTAAAAAAAAAGCTAAAGGTGAGATTTCATGAATCCAGGATTAAAGGAAATAACAAGTATAGTGATGCTGATGATAAATAGGTGACAGTTGTCAACTCATTTTGATCTTTCATATAAGCAGCTGAAGGATAATTTTATTATCCGGAACAGGCATGCCAAACCCTAACTCAGCAATGATCCTCCAAAATCATCTCCTTAGTAAGGTCAGTAAACTAAAAATTGCAAATTTAGCAGCCACCAGTCTCTCCAAGCTCAGCACCTCTCTACCCACAGAGTCCCCCACAGTGAGTGATCTGCATTTGCTACCCTGAAAGGGACAAACCCCTCACTCTACTGATCTGGTGGGTCAGGTCCCGCCACCCCCACGGGTGTATTATTGCGGGGTGTGTGTGTGTGTGTGTGTGTGTGTGTGGTGTGTGTGTGTGTGCACAAAACCCTGGGTGCACCTTTCAAGGGCGGATTCAGCCATCACCCTCCTCCTGACTCAGGCAGGTCCCGATGTCCCTTGAGGAAGTGAGCATGCCTGGGGCAGACGAACCCCACCCCAGGCTGTCCGCAGCAGAGAACCGATTTCAAGGAACACATCGGTCATATCATTGCAGCCTGTCCTACCAGGCTTGAGCTTTGCTGTGTAGGCAAGCTCACACACCATAAAGGTGATGATTCTACCAGGCACATAATATGAATGTGTGATGGAGGATAAACATTGGCCGAGGAAAACGTTTTAACACTAAATCAGAAGGTTTTTTGGGGTTTTAGCCCTATTCCTAAGCTTCTTTTAGAATTTAATTCTCAAGACTCTTCAGATTAACTTTGCCACATCCCAGGAAACTCAGAAACCTGTCATAAAACCATGGCTCCCAGCTCCCTGTTTCAGATCCACTATTCAAGTCCCATCTTGTTTGGTGGCCAGTTCGTCATGAACATGGACACTTTAAAAAATCATCCAGACTGAAAGTCAGATGGAGTGAAAATCAACTTCTCTGCAAATCAGTATAACTTTATTTTCATAAAAAGAAAAAAAAAAAAAAAAAAAGAGAAAACATAAAAAGAAAAAAAAAAAAACAGTCAAATTATCAGGTAGCAGCTCTTTTTGGGAGCACCCAAAAAGGTCTGTGAAAGTGCAAGTGCAAGTCCAAGCACTATTATTTTATTACATGCTCTGTGGTAGTTTCTTATCTGTACTTCCCAGGTGAGATTACTGGTGTGGTTATGGTTGCTATAACATATATTTACCGTGGCCAGTGAACACATGAAAAGGCCCACTGACATGTAGGCAAAGCTGGAGTCAAAGCTGCTCCCCCCACCAGTGGCCTTGTTTCATAAGATGCCACTTTTGTCCCAAACATCACAGTTCCATTAAATGAGGATTTCCTATCTCACTGCATCACAACACACATCTTCATCATTGGTTCCCCTCTCTTAAAACTAAATTTTAGAAAACAGCCCTGTCCTTAATGGCTGACTAGACGGGAGGAAAGAGTTGGGCATTAGAGAGAAGTTGGCAGAGAGGGAAGGGAAGAAAGAGATAGAAGAGGTCACCAAGCACACAGCTTGCTTAGGAGACCCACAAAGAAGAAATTCTTCCAACTGCTTTACATTAAGAGTGAGGGTTTTCCCCTCTAAATTCTTGACACAGGCTATTCAATATTTATAAGTAAAGAAGAAAAATCCACTGCCTCCCTTACAATCTGCACATATAAAGAAAATGGTTTTTAGCTCATAATGATGGTACATAACAGATAAGCAAAAGTCCTGGATTACATGAAAATAAAATCTATAAGGAGAAATAAGATTAAGTCTACTTCCACATAACAGCTTTTATGACACTTAAATGAGCAGCTGTGTTTCTTTAAGTAAGTGTTATAACATTCCACATCTGTATAAAAAGTCAATGACAGACAGACTCTCTCAACTCACTGATATATAACCTCGTAAGGAAAAAAAAATTCCCTGTGAAAATGGATAAAGGCATCACTTGGCTCTCTTTTAAGTCCTCTTTAGCAACCTGTGTCATGAATACAGGTTTAGGCTTAAGGAAATAGGACAGTTAGATGACACATGTATTTTGTCCTGTACTGGATAAAGTGAAAAATTATTCCATTACTGAATCAGCCAACTTTTTTTACTTTGGGTAACTTTTTAGATATATTTTAGTGCAAAGGCTTTGAGATACATTTTAATTCATGCCAGTAATCTGTAAGAATATTAAGAAACAGTAGCTCACAAAGTTGATAATATATATAAGGAACTTGGATGATCTGAACCAGTTTTAGTCTCACTTGGTGCCTTGTCTGCCATCATCTGTTTCCTTGCTGATAGGAAGAATGTCATGGATGTTTCAATTTTTATCTTCTTCTTCCTAAGTAACAGTTTAGTTGAGCGGGTGTCTCTGTAATGGCAAAATTTGTTGACAGAGATTAACATCAGATGTGGTGGAAAAAAAAAATAAATTGTGGCATATCCACTCTCTTCTTAAAACACATCCAGCAGGCAAAGCCTTCCTCCTTTTTTGTGTCATTTGTGTTTAAAGGCGAAAATGCAAAACAATGACCTCACCAGTTCTGTGTGCAAGCAAGAACAGAATGAGAGACTCCAAGCAGACATTAAAACTGGACTACCCTTAAAGGTAAGGCTTTCTTTGACCTGCAGCCACAATAGTTGGAGGTGAACATTTATACGTCTGTGTGCTTATGTTTATATATTTATGTGCCTGTATACATCTATCTACATACAATCTATTTATGTATTTGTGCACACATAAATGTACATATATAAATGTGCATACATGTACACATGTATGTATGTAAGAAGACCCAACATGGCATAGTACGACAGCAGCACTGATCCGTGGAAAGTGGAAAAAGAATTGACTTCCATAAATCCAAGGAATAATAAAACTGTTATTCCCCCAACTTTTAGTCTCAAACATTCCTCATCCTTTGCTGGAATAAACTACCAGTTCCTGCATCTCCAGCAAAGGCATTAGAGTGGGAATTCTCCAGTGGAATACGAAGTCTCCCCAGGACCCCATATATACCAGACTGAAGGCTGTTCCACCATTACTTATCAATGGCCCTGTCTTGCGTTTGCAAGGCTTGCGGTCTTTGCATCACACACTTTGCATCCACACATTGTGGGGATCCTGTGTAACTCGCAAGTTCAGGTGTGACCCTGCATATTTACAACTGCTGTAGACTGAAGCCATGTCTCAGTGAGCAGAGCTTTCCCTCAAGTTACTGCTGTCTTTGACAAATCCCTGACAGAATAAACAAGCCATGTGTTGTTTGCCACAAGTGACACTCCTTCTTTCCACTTCATCTCTTGAAGCTCAACATTTTTAGCCATGAAAAAGTGCACACTGTTATATCCTCTTTTCTTTGACCCAGCTTATACTACTTTGGAGGTGAAGGAGGGAATTTAGGGGCTGTTTCACAAATTCTCTACCAGTACACATTAATAGGGGGGAAGAAAGACTAATGGCTAAACCAGGCATTTATAGCGCTACCCAGATGCATTAAACTGAACTGCAAAAGTGGGGGGTTGGGAGAATAGATAATAATTCTTTCTTTTTTCCCTTTTGAGAAGCACCAGGATAAGGTGGGGCATACTCTTGCCATGCGTATCATAAGGGTATTTTCCAATCTAAATTATGTTCTCCTTCCCTCTCCTAAGGGTCCAGTCTGGGCTGTGAAAACCACAGCTGAGGCCTTAGAAAAACAGACTCTGTTCCTGTCCTAAGCAGATGTAATGTAAATTGTTTTCCCACCATGACAACAGGCATACATGCTAACTTGAGCATTTTGAAGATGTTGTTAGATTTTGATCCACAAAAACGATATTATAACTATTGGTAAGTACATTTATTCATGCCTCTGTGGCTTATATTAGTTTGAAAAATAAATAACAAGTAGTTAAATTCCATGTGGTTGCAATTATACTAACCTTCAAATACTCTGTTTCATTATTTTCTAACCTCTGCAAAAATGTTCCTGCTATGAAGAAAACAAACAGAAGATAGATTCTAGACCAGGACAGATTGAATTATGGAGAAGTGAAGATTAAAGAGGCTGGAGAACAATAAGGTTTCAGGTGGCTGCAGTATATTTATAAACCTGTTATTTTAACAGACATTCACATCTTGATTCAAAACACACTTTTATTCCTCTCTATGCCTTTCCCATTACTTGGAAACAGCAATGTTTCCAAACCAAACAATGTTTAACCTACCACAAGGAATATTAGGGTGGCTTTGAAAACAGGGAAGATGGAGAACTTTGTAAGACTGTTCGGTTTGAGGGCTGGTAAGGAAGAAGCCTAAAAACCATCTACAGGAGGAGGAGAATGAAAGGGTAACTGTAAGCTGCAAGAAGCCAGGTTTGGCAGAGTAATGAAGTGAGGAGAGCCCAGGACCTTGGAACTACAGACACAAAAAAACTGAAGCTGACAACATGCAACAGGCAACTCTAGAAGTGAGTTGAAAGCAAGAGAACTCTAGAAAACAAGAAAGGCAGTCCTGAACAGCCAGCACACAGCAAGGCAGGATGGCCCAAGGAGAGGGGTGACAAACACATAGGGTTTTGGTGAGATGGTCCCTGGGCACCACAAGGAGGAATGGGTTTTGGTTTTGTGCAAGTGGCAAGGCAGACCCTGCCCAACCAGGCCACCACAGAAGACAAGGAAGGACTGTGGGAGAGATGAACAAGGAAAGGAGGTGAAACTATGGAAAAGAAACCACACCATCAACCAGGGATGCAAAAAATGAGACATAGTAGGCATTCACTTAGGAAGTCTGAAGAAAACGAGGTCAAAGGCAAGTTAAAAGAGCAAAGTGAAAATGTAATTTAAAGAAAAAAAGGAAGAAAAAGGAAGAGGACAAGTGGAGATTTTGGTGAGGGAAGAATCAGTGAAGCAGGGACTGAGGAGTCTCTTGATGCAGCATCGGAGACAGAGATGTATTAACTCAGGGCAGCCAACTGTATCACTTAAGGAAAACAGGGGTAGAGTGGCATAAATCTTTGAGGAATGAAGCAGTGGAAAGAGGAGTCAAGGATGAGAGCACGGAGGAGGAAGAGGAGGAAGCAAAAAGGAGACAGTGGGATCTTGATTCAGCCAATAAGATGAGCATAATGTGAAGAGTCTGAGCACTTGTGTAATATCACTTGACTAACCATCACTCTGAATTCAGGAACCTTCCAGTGAAAGACGGGGGAAGAAGATGTGTAAAACACAGAGAACACAGTGCTTCAGGGCAGAGAATGGAAATGAAATGGGAACTTCCATGCTGCTTTCAGAAGCAGCTCTGCCAAAACCTTCTAAGAGAAACCTTCTAAGAGTGACTTGTCACCTCACTTTGTAGAGAAAAAAGAAAAATATTTTTACTTGGCTTACACACCGACTTCCTGTACACAAGTGGAAATAATTTTAATTTAGACCTCTAGATTGTTTTGCCAGCACTTAATGTTGCATAAAAATAAAGAAACTTCAGCTCCCTGCAATGCAGTGCGAGTGACTGAACTTCGTTTAAGTATCCAGAACTGCATCTATTAAATGTGTGAAATGCTAAAGGTAACAGTGTCCAACAATTGAAAATGAAGCAAAAGGAATTTAGACCAACCTCAAGAACCAGTTTGCCAAAATTATGGGTGAATGCTAGGGGAAAAGGACAATTAATACAGGGACAGATGGTTGAGCAAAAACAAAAGCCATTATCTGAAACCTGGCTAAGTAAAGCTTAGCAACTGATTGTTCAACAGAAGGAATTAAAGAACTCAATTAAATATAGTAGTATCAATAGTTTGGATCATAAGGAATAAGAAAATAGAAGGCTTGCTGTCATTTGTGACAATATTAAATTCTTTCTGTGCTTACATTAAATATTAAGGTGCACAAGTTTTATACAGAAACAGCCATTTCTCATCCTTATGAGAAGGTGGGTTATAGAATGCAAACAAACTCTAGGACAATAATAAAAGTTTTAGTGACTTGACAAGTCTTAGAAAATTGTAATAGTGTTCTGCAAGTGGTCTGCAGCTCAGAAGATCCTACTGAAATATGAAAGACTTTCCCTCCCCTCTTTGGGGATTTCACCCCCGAAACACGCAGGCATATAGACCTGGAAAACCATACTCAGATGATATGGACAGGCTTTGGCTGTGTCTCCATGGGGGTGAAGGATTACTCCATAACAGCAGCATCATTTTTTGAAGGTGCCCTCCCTGAAACACATCAGCTGACAGCCATCACTGAGCAGGACTTGGGAGAAAAGCATGGGAAGTGGTACAAGGAAGATATGTTGCACATGTGCTTAGAGTCATGCCAGGGTAGAGATCTGCGACCTCTGGCAACTTTTAGCAGAGGGAAGGTGTAGCATGGACTCTGACAATCCACTGGCATCGTAACCTGAAGTGCTCTCTGCCATGTAAAACTGCATCTGTGGAAGTCTCAGCTGCTCTCCATGCTAAGAGCAGGCACACACATTGCAGTCTCACACAAAAAGAATTAACTCCAAATAAATGTCTAAATCTCTGCCTGCAGCCTCAGTACAAACATTGACTCTCTCAGGGGAGCACTCCATGAAAAGTTGCACAAGTAACGAAAATGAAGCCTTGTAACAGCTTTACACAGCACAAAATGATGGCTAAACCTATCTGCCATCACTGTCTTGTACGAACAGTTTGAACTGATAGGCCTCATTCATATGTGCAAGTGATTTTTGGTTCTTTTTGATACTTCTGCAGTACTTTAATTATTTTAGTAATTAGCTGACATGCATTGTTTCAACATATCACATCTCCATGGTGGCACCATCGGTTTGTAATAGAGGCTTCTTTAAGAAAAGAAATAGCTTCTTAATTTTTTTATTAAAAAAAGTTAATAATTACAGGAACACTGACAGTGTTGCTATAGTTACGACTATATCAGCCTTTCACTTACAACTCCCCATTTTCAAGGGTCAATAACTCAGTTGTCAAAAATCCCACTGGGCAGTCGCCTGACACATCTTAGACATAAATGAAACAACTGCATAAATAAAAATCAGCTGTTACACACTTGTGAACATTTTGAACCAAATCAGTCTTTCCATATGATATTTTGAGCATCCGACAGAAGGCTTTGTGGCTTTTTTATATACATTTTTTGGCAGGCTGTTGGTCCTTTGGGTGCCCCAGCACTTTTGGCAACTGCCAGAGGGAAAGGAAGAAGAGCCATCACTTTTTCCTCCAGTCATTTCATCCCATCCCACCAGAAAGGAAGCAATTCTGGACGTGCCTGCTACGCTTCCAACAAAACTTCCCCAGGATTTTCAGTCACAAAAGCTTCACACGCATGTGCAGCAGCTGGATTACCACAAAAGACCATAACGGCCCTAAGAGCCGTTACGGTATATCAAGTGAGTAAACCGAAAACTAAGAAGGATTTACACAATGACCATAGTGGCTCCCTGGGAGCCGTTACGGTCTATCAGGTCAAAAATCCACTTTTCAAAGAGCGCCTAAATATGTGTATACCCAACAGGGCCTTGAATCTCCGGAGCAACTATCACACGCATTTTCAAAATCAGCCGGGGAAGAGAAGGGAGATTACACCAAACAACATAAAGAGAGAAATTTTTTACAATGAATAAAAGACATATCATGCAAATTCTAAAGACCTATGTTTAAATGGAAAAAAAGTGCGTATTAAGTTGAGAAATAGGACATAACATGATTTCTTCATTGTCAAAACAGGTCCTTTGAGGTCTTTTCTTTTTCTTTTATTTTTTTTTAATGGGAATTAAATGAAAAAAGGAAGTTTCCCACCAAAACCAATCACTTTAAAATATAAAAAGTTAGTTTTCAAGAAGTATAGATATAATGCAATCACAGCTGGGTTCTGAGTTGCAGTTCTGCTGCATTTCAAGTCTCTAGTCACGACACAAGTAGGTAACAGGGCTCAGCTTTGCCCTCCTTTAATTCTCTCCCATTGTGTCACGAAACGAACAAGTTATTCAAGACAGTAATTTTCTCCATAAAAGTCACGTCTATTTTTTCTAAAAAGAAATCTGTAATAAATCATCAGCCTACTTACTTTTTCTTCTTCCCCTTCCTTTACATGACATATTTGTTCCTGCAGCAAACCTGTAAGAGAACACTTTCTCTCTATGACCTGAGATAACGGTAATGTTGAAAGAATGGCCTCACTTGTCAAAGATTAGAGGGCTGACTGCAGCCTACACTCGTCTTTACTTCAGCCAAATAGGCCCAATAAATGCTAATACTCAGCATGACGCATTGAGAACGCTAAGCCTCGACACTGACTAAGAAGAAAGTATCACAAATTTACTGAAATTATCTATAGCACAATAGAGAAGAGAAGGAATTAATCAAAGTCTCTCTCTTAATGCAATGCTTGATTGAACTATCCCAATCCCTTTTTAAATAGGATAACCTAGTGGCGAGTGACCCCGATGACACATCCTAGAGAGGTACACAAGTACCACTTGTTCGATTTTTTTTCTTTTATGACCTCATTAAGAAGGATTTTGAAGATTGTTCCTGAGTATAAGAACAAAGTGTCTGAAGATATCTCTAGCTTTTTATGTCTTTAGCCTTTTGCTGTTGAAATGGATTTTGAACAAGTGTTTATAAACTAAGTACATGCACAAGCAAAAAAAAAAAAGTCCTTAAAAATGAAATCTACTAAAGCTACCTTTTCTTAAATGCAAAGACTAGCTAAGTCTCCAGGAAATAAGAAAGTTTTGCCAAGATGAACTTATGATTGCATCTACCCCCCGCTCTGTACTCCTCTCTCTCCTTTCCTGTTATAGACCCCATTAATTAGATTTGGCGGCAATTTTCCCTTCCTTATCAGGGAAGACAGAGTCTGCCAAATCTGCTAGTGTGAAAAGACTCCATCGCCAGTAACATTTTTTCCTAAGTGTTTGTTGATTCCACGCTTGAATTTAATATCAAGGATTATATTTTATAACCAGAAACAAACAAACAGATTTATAACTGAAGACTGAAAAGCAAACAGCAGAAAAAAAGCAAGCCAAGTACTGAACCTAAATGTAGCATTTTTATTGACTTCTTAGAAACCAAATAACCTGGCATATTAGTGTGTGCATTCTGCAACAGACATTCAGCCCCATTGTACTACTTAGAAGAGAATAAAAAGAAACCCTACTGTTTGAAATCCAGCGGAACATCCCCACAACAGAGCACAACTGTTCCCTCATGCATGAATGGGAAGGAGATGAAAGAAAAGATGGACTTCTGAGGTACAGCAAAAAACAAAGACAACAAAAGTGCTGATCATGAGGGAATGACACAACTCATTGCTGCAAAAAGGATGAGAGAAAGGAGCTCAAACAATGGTGCAGACAGCTAAGTGACATGTAGAAGAATTGAAAAATCTACAGAAGTGTCTTTTCTTTCCACACTTGATGAGAAACAATTAAATGTTGGTACATCTGTCATAAAAAGGATAATTGAAACCTGTTACCATCATTATAGACGGTAACTTAACTACCAAAACTGTAACTGTCCAATTAAGTGTTGCCCCTCTGTTATCTATACCACTTGCTAAAATGAAAAAATCCCTTTAATGTTAGTGATGATTTACCACCAGTATGGTTGTTACAAGCCATGGAGCTGAACTGGCACGTTTTATAAGGTGGATATTTAGGCTACAGGGTACCTATATCTATTTGTACACACACAGATGGGGAAGGCAGCCTCACATGGGGGAAGGCAGCCTCACATGCGTGAGCGCACGCATTCATGCACTTGCTCTGGCACACCCACCAGCAAGGACAAATTTTGCAAACAGATGAGGTTTTTGACAAGGAATCCAAAAACCCCAGATAATTGCCAGAAGCCTCACTAGGTGTTTACTCCCCTGAAGGTCCACCAACACTGTGCTAAACTAGTCCACTGACTGTTGCTACTTGCTTGATAATGTGCAACACTCCACAAAACTGCAAGGCAGTTATTGACCCTGTCAGAACACCTGATTAATGGATAAATGCTGTAATTGATTAGCAGAGGACTCTGAATTAAAACAGAATACAGCATCAATAATGAGCCACTGACAAAAGGTAGCCGACATAAAATGTAAAATGGTAGCCTGCAGCCATAAAATGTAAAATGGTAGCCTGCAGCCATATCTCATCAAAGACATGCGTTTCTTAAAAACAGAAGAAAACACTACCCCTGAAAAAAACCCACAAGTGAGGTGTCCTGTTCTCTGCATTCTTTAGGCTTTTCTCTTGGTAATGATTAAACCACCAGCAAAATGTTATGGGAACTACTCGAGAATCCACTTCATACATCAAGCCAGGCAAGGCAGTTAAATGACTGCATTATCCTCTGGGCTTCTCTACCCTCAAAGAAATTCACTGCTCTCCGTTTCATCCTGGTGAGCTGTGATTTTGGAGTGGCACCGGGCGCATCCAAGGCTGCCTTCGGTGGGGTGCAGAGGCAAATCCCACAGTTTGTAGGTACACAGGAAGCCCCACAACAGTGTCACACCAAGGAGACAACTTGGAGCTACAACCATCACAATGTTACACTTGTTTTCCATTCCCTCAAAGAACTTAGGAGGCCGAATGATCCCACTTTTGTCCCTTTTTCTTTCTGATTTAATCCTCCTCTAAGGCCTTACATTATGCTTGACATTATATGGAATAGATTATATAGGTCTCATACAGCATCTGCAAACACACACGTGATGTTTCCCTGCTGTAGGAAAGTGAGTTTGCAACACAGTGTCAGAAGCACCAACTTGCTTCCTTTCATGGCACCTATCTTAGTCTTCCGGCTCTTTAGGCACCGTGCATTACTCTATGCATTAGGCAAGTTGACACACCTAATGTAATGCCATGAGACATATCAAAGCTGTCCTGAAACAAGCAGAAAGAAACATTAGCTTGAGTAGAGCACTTAATGCAATTACGTTGCTCTGACTTCCTGAGCCAGCTCACTCAGAAGTAATTTAAGCATTTCTCTATGACACTGCATTGTACCCAGCAAACACAGCCTCTGCTTAAAATGGTTGTTGCTACCAAGTAAGTCTCTTGGAAGCCTCTATATGTCCTTTTCTCCCTTAAAATAAGACACAGAGGCTGTTAAACTAAAGATCTGTGCTTTTGCTATGAAAAATATGAATAATGAAAAAAGTGGCATTACTCCCTTGCAATAATTCTCTCAAAATCTATCAATCTGATGCCCATTTTACATTCTTCTGCAAAGCAAAATGTATTTTTCTAGCAGTTCTACAAATTCACAGATGTATATTCAGAGATATAGTCCTTTGGAAATCCACATCTTTTAGGATATATTTTCTTTTTTTCATCAGCTAACCATGAAACTTATTTTGGGCACAGAACGATTTTTCTGCTTCCCCAGCTGCTTCAGGACTGCTACCTTTCCAGTGGTATCACAACTTTTTCAATTTAAATACTTAACCAATGCAGAAGCAGATTTCATTACATCTCACATCAGTAATCTAAAGCATTACCTGTGTAGGCAATCCCTATCTATCAACCAAGAAAATCAGGTATTTCCAAAGAAAAAGCCTGGTATCTTTGGGTTGGAAAATCTGCCCTCCCAATGCGCCTCTCTCCCTTCACTGACTGTGGAAGTTAACCTAACAACTTGCACTTTAAAAGCTACAGCTACATCACAAGGCTTCTGTCTTAGCAATTTAATATAATTGCAATTAAGGAGGCTTTTAACCCTTCCTATTGTATCCCGGTGTCCTCAGTCCTCTGCAGGTCTCTGTGAGGAACAAGGGATGGAGAAACAAAATGTATTCTGATGGGTCACCTCCCTACTGCAGAACATCTCCAGTCCAGCAGAAGCTCCCTCACAGGAACCTTTTTGTCCTAAAACATGGCTGGACAAAAGGAGGGGCAGGTCACCGTGTATATGAGCTCGTCCCAGGAAAGGGGATCCTGGGTCTCCCCTATTGTCCATGCTCCCCAAGCAGTCCTGTGCTCCAGGATACCAGCTATTTTGGGGAGGACTCAGGCATAGATACATTTCTGCCATATAAAAAGCTATTGGTATTTCTTTCTTGCTGAGCTTCAACAGGAAGAAATAGGGATCCTTGCTCAAAACAGCACGTGGCTGAACAGCTTGGGCATTTTTTTTAGTTTGAATCCGGTCAGAGTGATGGTGAGACTGAGCCCAGCTCTCACTGCCAGGGCAGGTGGGGCAGCACTGGAATATCAGAAATATAGGCACCAAGGTACTTCTTTAAAAAAAAAACAAACAAAACAAACCAAACCTGCTGACAGCTCAGCTATTTCCTGGAATAACTGCTTGACTCACCTGACTCCAGAGAGCCTGCTGCTGCTGGATCCAGTGCTGGGAGACAGCTGCCCATAGACCTGATACAGAAGCTTGCAACTGATAATAGGAGAGTTTGCACTGTCTACAACCATGTAGAAAACTCCAGCTTTCTACTGTTTATTATCAAACCCAGGCAGTTTTTACAGAAATAAAATCTTGTCTCCTTTCCTTAGCTGTTTTTATATTGTATTGTAAAATATGAAATATGGTTTCAGTCTAGAAGTATACTAAAAAGTAACCTAAAAAATACTTCCAGCAGCCCAAAAGAGAAGCCTACCTTAAAATAAAATTCTGTCAAGAGATGAAGTTACATCAATTTCAATGGAAGCAGGATTTGGCCCTTTAACTTTTTTTGGGGGGTGGGGGTGGGGGGAGGGGATGGGGGGAGCAGGGAAGAGGAGAGAAGAAACTTTGGCAGCTGAAGGTTTAGCTTGATCCTCAGAAATTTTAAAGAAGACATTCTTCTCCACAGCTATTGTCAGAGCTGTAGACAAAAGCAGAAGCCCTTTCAGCTGCTGAACTTAGCCAAAAAGCCATTTGTAACTCCTGCAGAGCGGTGCTTTTATAGGTCAGGGCATACTCCAGAAAGATTTTCTCTTTTTCATTTTCTTTTTGGAAGATTTGGTTAGGACCCAGAAACTTAGCCTAGAAATAAGCAAAAAACATTTCAGCACATTACAAAACAGCGGTAGAAAGGTCTCCAAGTGCATTGTTTTAACACAAACACAGTTTTCTGATTCAGAATTAGTTTTACTAGTTGGTGTACACGCCTACAGCGGTCATTGCTTCTCAGACATAGTTGTCCATGAATTTTTGTTTGCTTTTGGGTCTTGAGATATATTAATGCATAAGTCAAAGAGGAATTTTGGAATAAAATTTTTCTTCTAGTCCCTTAACATCAAGAATATGGAAAACAGTTTTAGCAAAAACACTTCTCCAATTAGAAGGTGCTATTTTTTTTTTTTTTCCTAATAAAACTCAATCAGATTGGCCAGATGAGAGGGGTACAAGGATCTACAAAGGAAATATCAAGGTAACAGTCTTGCTCTGTTTTTGCACCCAGATAATGGGACAAAGTTTCCTGGAATATATGTCTGACTGCACTCTAAGGGCTGATTGAGAATTCAGGCTTTAATTGAAATAGTGATCTCAGTACCGGAGATCTGGGGGACCAGATCCTCACCTAAAAATCCTTCTCGTCCCCCAAGAAACACAACTGAAACTATTTGCTACAAACAAGCAAACAAGAAAGGAGTAAATCCTACAGAATTAAACAAAAGGAAAGTACAAAAGGAAATGTAGTCAAATAGAGAGAAAAGAAGGAGATTTAAGAAGACTGATAGAAGGACACCAGAGCCATACACTTAATATAAGAGCAGGAAACAAACTTGAATATTTTATCAAATTAGAATATTTTAGAAATTCACATTCCCAACATTCTTGATAAAATGCTGCTCTGGTAAAATCCCCACTCATTTCCATGACTGAATAGGAAAAAGAGAAATGTCATTAGTTAACTCCTGGCACACATTTAAAGAGAGCCATCTTGTTTAAATATATTTTATTCCTCTGAGTCTGCATGGCTAAATCACTGATAAACAGAGGCTTTTGGACAATGGTATACCCAAAGCCTGCCAAACCCAAACAAAATCTCTGATGTGTGCAGGTGTTGAACATTACACTGGTAATCAGAGTGATTGCCTGGCCCACATTCATATTTACAGTGGTGGTGAATGAGCAATATTTGAGTGGGTTAGAAGGTGTTCTTGATACTTCTCCAAATGAAAATATGGGCTTTGTTTCACCCCAAGTAACATTCCAGCTTTTTGGTGTACTATTTTTAGGGCAAAGCATAACTGGGTGCTCTCCTTTTGATATATGCCCTAATTTTTAAAAAAACATTTTGAACACAACCTCAAGACATTGTCTAACAGTAATTTGCACTCACAACTGAGCACATGCAAGAATAGCTCCAGAGATAACGAGAAGTCACAGCATGCACAGCAGAAGGAGGTTTCAAAAACAATTTTGAGTTTTTTGTTGGTTTTGTGTTTTTTACATGGGTAAATTAGCTTAGATAAATGCTGCAAAATGAGGTCTGCTTCTTCAAAAGTACCCAAAGCTCTCAATTCACCAACTGAAGTCACACAGAAGTGAAGATACCCTTTTGGAAAGAGGATTTTTTTGTTTCTAGAGGTTACTGTGGATGAAAACTTGTGCCAGCTGTGGATGAAAACTACACCAAGGCAACCATCAACCATTTTGAGAAGCTGATGATGTGTTTGCAGGAGTTATTTAAAAGTCACACAAAGTATTTTATGTAATGCTACTAAAATATATTCCAAAGTTAAAGATATATAACATGAAAACTTTCCAAAGTTAGATATAATACTTTCCAAAGTTAGATGTATAACATGAATTTTCAAGACTCAGACTAAATTGACCTATGTGGTTACCTATAATGTTTAGCCCTTAAATTTTAAATGTTTCATGTAGTATAGACCTTCTTAGCTTACTATAGCAGTTCTATTTTACCAATCTACACAGCTTTTCAAAGCCAATGGGCATTGTTTACACTGAACTCAGCCAGTCACATAAAGATGAACAGAATGTGCAGTTTCTTAAATGAAATTATTTTATTACAGACCTCAGTTAACACCAAATCTATACCATGCAATCCTAGTAACATCACAAACCTTAGCAAACATTGCTCTGAAATCCTCATGCGGAGTAGTCATCTGGAACACACATCTAGCTAATGGGACAATACTAGCCGATAAAATGTATTTCTTCTTTACATTAAGCTCCCCCCTCAATTTAGGAGCAAGTAAGTTGGTTCAAGAAAACACTTTCCTCCATTACATGCATACAACAAAGAACTAACACTCCTGTTTCTGAAAAGACTAAAGTTTGGGCATAATCCAGAATAATGATCAATATTTTTAGGGATTTTGTATTATACAAAGGAGATTACATTCTGCCCAGTGGATTTTATAGCAAACTCCTGTGCTGTAATTCCACCCTGGCAAATCTCTTTAGCATGTAGTTAGCAGTGGCATAAGACACTAAGAGTTTGTCCAGGCTTACTGTTTTTGTTTGTTTGTTTGTTTAATGCTGTGGAACTTTGTATAAAATCTATTCATAAATTAAGAAGGAATATTGATGACTTTGCTCGAAACACTCTCCCCCTCCCTCCACCCCTCAAAAAAGGGCTTCTGGATGAAAAGTCTTTCTCACTGGGTTCACCGATGTCAAACTCTGTTCACTTTTAGGTACTTGCCTCCAAAGCAATGCCAAAGTAGGAAGTTCAAGAAGTCTTTATAATAAATTCCCAGTAATTAAGCTTTGCATTAGTGAGTTTGACTTTAATTGACTAAGACCTCTAATGTGAATGGCAACTGTTCAGTCCTCACGCAAACTCATCTGTAGCCACAGAGCTCAGACTGGACAGGTACTCTCAGTGGGTGCAAATAGTCTTTAATTTTTTACCCAACGATATTGGCTTTGTGGCATAATAAAGTGGGCTGCTCTTAGTTGATTCGAAAATGAGAGGAGGTTTTTTATCTCCCACCCTCAGTCAGTGTGCTCACATTTTTTGATGACTTGCAGTGATCTATCTACTTTTCATGTTTAGTGTGGAAGAGCTAAGTGAATCCCACATGAGCAACATAAATTTCTTTTACGTTTCTGCAGAGAAAATGAATCGCACGTGACTCCAAATAAATTTTTGCTTTTTAAAGTCTTCTGCTTTTTAGGATAAGACAATAAAATATCAAGCAGAAAGTACAAAGATCTTGGCAAAACCCACAGGCATTGCAGATCGATTCTCCTGAAAAGATGTTAAATCAGGCTTCCTATGCCCTCTAAAAATGTCATACAGTAACTTGTGGCGCAGCATTATTTCTAATGTTCCTACCCTGCTTCTACCGTGAGTGTGCCAGGTCACTATCATACACCATGTTTTTCTGATCGGTACCAGACAACTCTTAATTACTTCCACATAATTTTAGGCACATGTGCTCCGAACCCCGCTGCTTGCTTCTGATGCTCCCACCGCACCTGCACGCGGCTCCAGAGCCTGGGGAGCGGAGAGCTGTGGTGGTGGAGAGCAGACACAGCCTGCCATCTCCAGGGGCACCTCTCCTCCCCTTTCAGCTCCCGGCTGGCAGCCCCAGGCCGCGGGCTGGGCCCCAGCAGCGCGGCTGCCATCTTCCACGGCCGGCTCTGCGGAGGGGAGCCGAGGGCAGGCAGGCCCGGCGCCCCGGCACGCTTATTTTCTTCCGCCCGTGTGTGCGGATGCCAACTCCAGCATCCATAAACCTGGGTTACATCAAACAGACCAACCGCCGTCATCTCCCTGTCATTACCCCCGACACAAGTCCTGACAAAAGGCCGCTGCCAAGGCCTCCGCTGACAGCCCGAACAATAGCGGCCACAAAGGCCTTTTCTGCCTGCACAGATGACATAAATCTGATGCTATAACGCCGGCGCGACTTCAGCTTGCTCCTTATTTATTTATTTAATAAGCCACTGTCATCCATCTCGGGAAGGTGGCTTCCAAACTCCAAATTAATCAAGCCACTGAATGCGAATTTCCATATTGCTCTGCCAAAGGTCTTCTCCACATCAATTGCCGGGAGAAGGCCCCTGTTGTGCTTTGGTGTATTGTGTGCGGAGCTACTGCTGCTGCTAAAAGCCACTCTGTTTTTAATAAACATGCATTGTTCTTTTTGTAGTAAATCCAGGAAATAATACCCAACTGGGAGTTTGGGTGTAGGCTTTTTTGTAGCGTGAGCGGAGGATGGATGCGTTTTCATGTCTGTTAGTGCTGTGATGGCTCCATTTGTTATTGCTCAGAAGGTATTTAATTTTTCAAAAATATAAATTAAGCCAATATTGAAGCAGTGCTTTCTTGTTTATCTTGGGAAACCCCAGGCTGAGCTCACTGATCCTGCATTTCTGTGTCAGTCATGTCACTTCACCAAACAAGAGGTTTGCTTCAGGTGCCCTGTGCCCAGCCATTTATCTGACTGCCAGAGTGGGGTTTTCCAGAGCACTATGGAAGAATTACATTGACACTTCTGAATTCAACAAAATCAAAACCTCACTGGTTTAACGGAGCCAGGATTTTGTTAGTTTGCCTTTTAAAATTCTTTAGTCAACTAAGTATCAGGTATTGAGCCTACAGAAGTTATGTTTCCTTTAGGCAGCCTGTTGATAAAGAGGCAGCTCCCCATGGAATGGTTTATCACTGCTGTCTCAGGGATGGGCTGAACTACCTTCCTGAGGAAAATCACAATTTCTCTCTCTTTAATACCTACCACCCTGTGTTGTACAAGCTCCATCAACTTTCCTGCTGGCAGAGAGGACATGCAGAAGGGTGGCAGCCCCAAGATGGCAGGAGCAAAACAAGAAGGGTGGCTCTCACATGAGGTGGTGATCAGAGGGACTTGTTGTACATGTGGCTGCACATTGGCCCCATGGACAGGTATGAATCACAGTCCAGACACTTAAAAAATGCTCCTCAGTGGCACAACAGGGAAGGAAAAATAGAGACAGGTCAACATCAAGAGCAGAAGGGAGATTGATAGGTCTCTTTCATCTGCTCTATTTGAACACATATATGACGCTTTCCAGGGCTTACAGATGTAGAAACAGAACTTATCTGCCCCACAACAGGTTATTTCAATTCATAAAGATGGGAGGAAGTTTTCTTTCAGATGTTTTTTAATTAAAAATGTTTACAGGGAGTTTTCACTAGAGACTGAAGTTGAAGCTTACCTTTTTTTCATGAGGGATAATATTTTGGAAATGAAGCATGCAAAAGGCTATAAATACTGCAACTAAAAATTGCTTCTTCATTCAGCTAGTCAGCTTCCGAATTTGCACAAAATTTTAGAACTGCTTTCAAGAATAAAACCAAAAATATCTCTGAATAGTTGCACTGCATGACAACAAAACAGAATACAGATGGCATCATATGAATAGAGTTTGATGGACAATAATAGGCAGAATAAAATCTACCAGTGAACCAAGAGATGAGATAATTATAGATATATTCCTAGTATTTTAAACATTCCTTTTCCATGAAATAGCAAGAGTAATTTGCCAATTGGGTATTCTTAATTGACTAAACTTTTAACTCCAGAAATGGTAGTCACAAACACTGAGAAAGGAAATAGTAGTCACAAACACTAATAGATAGCATGTTTCATACTTTCACAACCTTAGAAAAACTCAGTAGAAAATACCAGGTTAAGTTTCACAGCCTATCTCAAATGAAAAGTAATGATCTTTTAATGAGGGTTAATTATTTTCTTTCGAAGGACAAACAGTGAAGAAGCTACCCAGAGCTGCTTCCCAGAGCAAGAGCTGCGAATCCCATGCTGGGCTCAGGCTCCAGAGGCTCAAACACATGACAACCCACTGGAGGGACTTTTGTAATTAAGTAATAACACACCTTTGTTATCCCTGCAAACAGGTTGCTTGGTTTCCAAGAACAGAAAATGGATGGGGGCAGAAACTACAAAGAAGCCTGAATTTGCAAATGAGAGCAGCTCTGGGGAGGAACCACCTGTATCCCAAGCTGTGCTTTCAGACTAGTTTTACTTCTTATTCTATGAGTCTTCTGTGGGAAGAAGTAGCCCTTCCACTGTGAAAGCAGTGGAAATGGGAACTGCCCAGCAACCTGTGAGACCAGACAATAAAAAGTTTTGGAGCAAATTTAAATGGTGGGTCTGGAGGAAGCTTGACCATCTGCAGGCAACTCCATGCAGAAGAAAACATTTGAGGTGGCAAATCAAATTTGGAACAAGTCTGATAGGTGAAACTCAAAATAAAGAGAGTATCTCCAGCTTAAAATTACAAACACACTGAGTTGTATTTTTTAATACTGTCCAATGGTCTCAAGACAGACAACCCAAAGTGGTAGCAATAAGCAAAAGCAAAAAAACCTCCAAACCAAAAAACACCTTTATAAACTCCTACATGAGAAAGATGATTTTCCCCCCTCCATTTTAGTGTCTAAGTATCTTTCTGAATAGCTATTTAACAAATAATTTTGACACCATATTAAAGATGACCATAAAAATATGTGCTAAAACTATATTATAACTTGCTCTGTTCCTAAGTAATGCACTACATTGTAAGAAAAAAAAGCATTTTTAATTAATACTGCTCACTGAGTTACAGCCTAACTGATGAAGGGAAATGCATTCAGGCTCCTAAAATGCCAGTCTCCAAGACCAACAGGGTTAGTTTCTGAGTGGCACGTTTTTAAAACATTTAATCAGTGATCTGAATATGTGTCAACACTTTCTGGTAGTGTGCTATAAAATGTGAACCTTGTCAACAGAAACATAAAAAGGCGACACACTTGGGACACAGAGCTTTTATGCTGACACACTGTAATAATATAATTTTAAATTTATCATCTGTTTAACCACAAGCAACAATTAATCTTTTAACTAATCGCACAATGTTTTAAATAACACCTCCAAAAAAAAAAAAAAACACCAAACCCCACAAAACCCAAACATGTTTCATTTTTACTTTCCTTGCCTTCACAATTCTGTAGCTTTCAAAACCTTATGAAGCAACACGCTATAAATTTTGCAACGAGGATAAAAATGTTAGCAAATAATGTTTCCCCCCCCTCAGTTAATAAAATTACTTAACACTGAGCCTGCAAGCAAAAAGAAAACCCCAGGAGTAACGCAAGCCTCAGCGGGTTCAGTTCTGTCGTGTTTCTGTCGCATTAAGTGACATTTCATTCCCAAATCACTTAACCTTTGACTTTTATAACTAAACATACAGACTCTGAATTGTTACTGCGGAGGGGACCTGTGAGCAACACTGCTGCCAGGCTCTGAAACCAAGTGCCCCACAGTAGTGGGCTGCTACAGGATGGAAGTAATTTGGCTCACAAGAACCCAAGTTTCACTCCTTGTGACTTGGAAAAGGAAGCAGAAAAGGAAATGGGAGAAGGGGAGATGTTTCTGCTAGTGACCTCTATGTGGCATCAGATGCATCCCCCCAGGGAACTCAGGTACTGGACCTCAGGAACACTGTTTTCACAGTGTTCTCACCAGTGGTGCATGTGCCAGGCAAAGGAGGTGTTAATAATCAGGAAAAAGTAGGAAAAAGCACTTTATAATTAAAATGTAAATCTTGAACCCAGCTGGAGCTGCATGAGGAATAATGCCAAACTGTACAGATAACTTTGGGGGGTGGGGGTGCAATAAAAGCACAGATCATTATACATGTATGTTCACATAAGCACGTTCACATTAATAACCAGCAAAAGTAAAGGCATCTCTTGCTTCATCTCCAAGACTCTGACTGCCTCCTTCTGGGTGCAGAGGAGCAGGGAGACACCAACCATGTCACTGAACATGATTCCATGGCTGGACAAATACAGTCGCATCTGAGAGGTTAATTTTTCTTAGAAAACTATCTTGATGGCAGAGTCTATTAAATTGTATGTCTAGCAACTAAAAAAGCTTATGATTAAATATGCAATCACATTATCAACTTTCTTTTTCCTTTCCAAGTGGCTAAGGGCTCTGTCCTCTGCTCTTGTCCATGTGAGAGTTTATGTTGTTGTGACATGTATGATTATGAGAAGGCAAGGGGAGGAACCCGCCTGCCAAATTCAGTAAGGCACTAGTTTCCAGTCACAGTCCTTGTAAACCTACTGTTTTTCATTAATGATTTTCATCAACAGGGTGGAATAAAAAAAATAAATTCTTCTGGGCTAAATATGGATCAGTTCCCATGACACTTTAATTCTAAAGGACAATGATATTTGCTTCTCCTGAGAGTCTAATTGCAAGAATTCATCAGCAGTAGAAGAGTGGACTCCAGACAGTCTGTGAAAATCATCCCAAACACAAGTTTAAAAAATTACATATTAATTACTTATGACTGATGTCTCTTTAGAGAATGTATCATCTTCCCAAATAATAAATATTTGGTCTAACACAAGAGGGCTTGCTCTGTGATTACAGAACCTTTATATTCCAGGAAAAAGCATGTTCAAGTTGTTTCTTGAATTCGTGCCTAGTTTGGAAGTCTAAGAACCAGCAAAGCAATCCTCAGCCGTACCCATTATTAGAAAAGGTAATTATGGTCATCCAAAGAAACTAACTCTTATAATCTGTTTAATGAGGGATAGTTTTTCATGGCATGGAACAGGGACACATGCCTCTTGCAATTCACTCTTCAGTTTACAGCATGCTCTTAATTAATTGCAACATCATCCACAGGATCTACATTTTAAAAGGCAGACGTACAGGTAAGAGTGTCAGAAAATGGAAATGGAACAGAAAACATAGCAAATATAAATGTGATGATTGACATGTTAGTAGAATTGTTGTGAGATGGATGGAAGAGTAATGACATTTTGCCCCCTCATTTTATGGCTGAAGCATCAAAATACTACTGCCATCTGTTGTGCTTGCAGATACCCTCAACTCTCACTGCCAGAAAAGATAGTGTTCAGCTGCAGCTGTGAAGACTATGCAAGAGAAGTTGACCATTTGCAAAAAATAACTTCAAGAGAGTTGGCCCGGACCATAGGAAGTCATTTATTCCTCATCCCAGATGACATTTTCCAGTTACTTTACAAATTGCAGAAGCACGATAAGACTTCTGCAGAGCAGTGACTAATGTAAAAACAAATATAATGCTACTATGATAAGGAAGGTGTTCACAAACTGCAGGAAGCAGTTTAAAATAAATTGATGTAGGTTTTGAATTGTCCACAAGTTGAGTTTAGCTTGCTTCCATTTACCTTTTACTGCATTAACATTTCTTTTGTTGTGGCTGCTGCTGGGAACCTATTGTAAGTTTGGGCAATTAGGATTTTTGTTCCATCTGTCCCTCCCTCAGTCAATACTGTAGCATCAAAAGAGGCCAATTCAGTGTAGGCTGGCTCCGCTCTAAAGCCAGCTAAAAGAGATGTTAGAATTCACTACTGCTTTGGGTGGAAAGGATTCAGGAGGAGGGGGGGGGATGGAAAGCTATAATCATAAAAATGCTGTTTCAGGCTTGTTGAGTTCTTAAAATAATCTGACTTAAACCTCCCACACAATGCACACAAGTCAGAGCATGGTAATATACTTCAATGTAGGTTGCCTCTCTCTCCCTAAATCCAAACTAAAATAGATGTTAGAAATCATTACTGCACTATGTCAAATACAGACTAGGACTGTAATCAGAGGGCTGTGGCTTCAGGTTTCAACGGTTCTTAAAATAATCAGCCTTAAACCTTCTGCAGGAATCAAAGCCTGGTCATTTATATTTCTGTAAGGCTGAGGATTCCATCACCTCAGGGTTCTCCCTGATAACAAAGCAGCTTGCCTTTTTTTTTTTTTTTTTTTTTTTTTTTTCCCACTGAAATAAGTTGTGCATGGCAGATATGGGCAGGTAGAAAGACAGTGGAAACTAGGTACTTCATTTTTGTCAGAAGGTTAACTCCATGTGGAGTCGGGGTATGACCTCAGAACAAAACCCAAGTGCCTCATCTTCACTGTGTTTTTACCTGAGCTCAGCAGATGTATATTAGCTACCTGAACTCAAAACTGCTTTTCCCAGTGAAGACAATCCTTATATCCCACTACGGAGCACTGTGTTAAAGCAGGCAGCTTTGCTGCTTACTCAAACCACAAATTCCTAGTCTCTGATTTTCAAGTCTGCAATCCATGGGTTAGCTGTTCAAATACAAACTAAAACAAAATAAGGTGAATGCATCTGATTCGGAGTTTGCTCTTCTTCTACTTGCCCAGGAGCCCCTTCTGTGTGATCAATTAGTTCTTTCTTTTTCTAATCCCACTCTGCTTCTGCCTCTTTATTTAATACAGGTGTTCTGTGGGTGCAGATTAACCGAAGCCTTATTTTCAAGTATAAGTACTTCTAACAGGACACAAGTTATCTGTGATTCATGCTTTAGACACAAAAATAAGGTAATCTTCCTATTCTTCTGCAAATGTCCAGGAAAGAATATGTTTAACATTGTGCAATAACATCCGGACCAGGAGGGGGGTAGGTGGGAAGGGTGAGAAGAAGCAGGGATGATCTTGCTATACTCATGCAATCATTAAAACTGAATCCAGCCCATGAAGAGAAAATGGGCACAAATAACCACACTCATAGGGATATTTGCCTGTTCTCATTTTTGTCAATAACCAGGATGCTCACTGTGCCCTTGGGATTTATAGGCATTATAATACATGGTATGCTGTTTTTTGTTCACCCTTCCTTTCTGAGAGTCAGGGACCTACATGATGATTTTTAAAAGAGGGTAAATCTCAGGACTAGCTGATTGCAGAGAAAAGTTTGGAAATGTAGGAACCCCACAGTTCAAAGCCAGAATACTCTCAGCATTATTATTACATGTGCTGAAATCTTGTGAGTTTTAATGTTTCAAGTGCAAATTCATTGAAACCTTATTCACAGAGAAAATCAGAGACTCAAGTGCTCCAGCAGGCACAACACCAAAGCAAGGCAATTGGGTGAGGTTACAGCATCAGGCAGGATTAATGCTCAGTGTCACACACAGCTAACACAGCTCCAAGCAGACCTGCTTCTCAGCCATGCTCAGTTTGTCATGGGGCCAGTCTGGCCCACCTGTTGCAATTTTTCCACAATCAAACACCAATCCTGAAGGCAAAGCAAGTTCCAAGAGGCTATGGGCTGGGGAAACACCAGCCTTCCAAGAGGTAGAAATGTCCAAGACAGCCCCACTGCCTTTTGTAGTTAGAAGGGACATGGAAAAAATTCACATTACACCTCCTTTGCCCTTAGCAAAGCCACTGACTTGGGACTGATATTCCTGCTCTCTTTTCATGGGACTGAAATGAGTGGCTCCAGGGAAGACACTGAAATTGGAGAAGTGACCACAGTAGTAGTGGGAGAGGCTTCAGTGGAAATACTTGCAACATTCAAGTTTGCCAACACCTAAAAGAGCTGCAGGTTTTCCCTTAGTTTCTTGTGCTTTTTCGACGGAAGGCCAATGCAGCTGGATGGAGGTGATATAAAGCCTTGCAATGGCTACAGGCTCATGAGGATAAGAGCTTGTGGTTTACCCCAGCCAGAGCAGGAAACCAGGAACCCTAAACCCAGGGTTAGGTGTAAAACACATGAAATCAAAACTTCGGCTTAGGAGCAATTATCAGAAGAGGCCCGTCTCAGGGAAAAGATGGTCCTGAGCCAGTTTGCACTGGTATCATGTCCTGGATCAAACCATGTCTGTTTGACACGAAAAAGAAGCAAGCTTCTAAAGAGTTAATCCTAAACAAAGGGTTTCAAGTGCTAGGGAAAAGTGGCCACTGGTTACCCAAGTGATTTAAAGTACTTCAGGATATCTACGCCACATTAATCTTGCATGTATACCTGTCACGTTCTTTAGAAATAATTCCTTACAAAAAGATGTTAGGCTTGTCTCAGTAAGATAAAATGTTTTAAGCTTTTCAAAACCTGACTTTTTTCTTTATGAGAGAAACATGAAAAAGGATTGTGCAGAGTTAAGTAGAATCCACCCACATAAACCAAACAGGTCTGCACCAAACGAACCGTACTATAAACCTTGGAATTTTACAAGCAAGTTTTATATTAATTCTTTAGAAACCCTTTGTGCTTATGGTTTCAGACAGAATATAAAAGTACCATATAAATATCAGCACAATATAGTAGGCAGCTGTTAGGTACTTTAACCATTCCCAATCAATTATAATAAACAGAGCAAGCACACCGAATCACATCAGAGCACCATGCAGTAACCCTCCACCTCTGACTTCTCCTTCCTGCCATGTAAAATTAACCTTGCAATAAATTACTTGTTAAATGACAGAATCTGGAATGTTCTAGAAGTTTTTTGGTAGAAGGGGATGGATAGAGAGACTAAAACCACTTTTTGAATAACAAACAACATTAATGGCAGTAACAGCCTCTCTTTTTTTTTTTTTTTTTTTTAACCAGCTGCTAAAGAGCAGCAGCATAACCCCAATTATTCCATTCAAATGAGAAGGGAACACAAAATGTTTGCCCTACAGAAACACTGGGAAGCAGTGCAAGCATGCTTAGAAGATGAGATTTGCTTAGCTGGCTTAAAATAGACAGAACAAAAAGAAATGCAGCACTCAGGAGACTTGGGAGACACAATGGGATGGCAGAAAAGCCTTCCCTTATGGCAGGGAAGGAGACAGCCTCTTGCAGTAGGCAGCATGTAAGGAAGGAAAGGTGGGAAGATAACCACCTGTCAAAAGGAAAGTCACTTCTGGAACTGCTGAACAGACAAACACTTCTTAGGTGCAGACATCAACTGTCTGTCTCCTTTGCTTTCCTTTGACACACCTTTAACCCCATCCACTAGGATGAGCTGCTTGCTTCAGATGGACATGAAGCTGAGCATGTGGAAAACTCACACTCAAGAAGAACAAAAACCTTTTGTGTGTTTGCTAAACTGCTTTTATTCAAATATACAGTGCTATTCCAACACCCACAAAATCATTTAAATTATCCAAGGCTACAGGCAATTCTCACCAGGACTGCTCTCACTTGCATGCTGGATCTGGCTGTAGATATGGATGCTGATTGGTGGGGTTTGTCTGAACCACTCCTGGGTCAGGCACATTGTGAATCCCACAGGCCTTGCGGAAATTATGTTTTTATTTACAGTCTGCTGTGATATGTGAGGTAAGGACAAAATCTGCTGTGTTTATTTACTATGTCCGCCCACACACACACTTACAGCTGGTACTTTTTAAGCACTTCAGTAGTCACCTCTCCTAAAAATATATTAATTTGAATTTAAATACTATCAGTCAGAGCTATTCTTAATAATTGACATTGTTTTCTATGTAATAGCTAATAGTTTTATAACTCCTAAAATGAGAATTTCTCAAACTTTGCTTTCATGCTTCAAAACTCTTAATTAAAAAAAAAAAAAAAATCTTGGAGCTCAAACAACTATCAGCCTGAGGAGCAACTTATGGATCTATTTCAACAATGTCAGATTAACCTATCGCAAACTGGCAACAAAGCCTATGTTTTTAATTGCGCTTCATATTAATACTGCCATTTAGTATTATCTGTATCACCAAGTGTATTCAAAGTCTTGGAAATATTTTTACTTTCTGCAGTAAGGCTTCCAGACATAGAAATGATAACTGAACGTAGATATCATCCTATGCACTAGACCACCTTAGACTTGGAAATAAGAAAACCAAAAGAAATCATGGAGAAAACATTTTCCTGTACCTTTCCTCTCAGGCTGACTTTTCTTTAGCACTAGATTTTAGTTCCTAGCAAGAGGATGCTCCAGCAGAGGAGCAACCAGTAATGCACTGATATTTAAAGATCTTGAAACTTGACCTTTCAATGATGCAATTCAGCCTAGGAGAAGCTGAGGAAAATGCATTTAGAAACCCAGGACAATACATAACACAAGGGAGGGTAACAGAGGCGATAATGATCAGAGCACTTTTGGGCCCAGGCAATACAGTGACTGCTGAGCCCTATATTTCCATTTCAGTGTGAAAGGTTCGGAACATGGTACTGTTTCCTAAAATGCAAAATATGAGACAGAATTAAAAATCGTATGAGACAAAATAATCCTCCTGGAGCATCTTCCGTAGCTTGCCAGCAAGACTGTCCCTCTCACAGCAATAAAACAGTCTGCAATGCTCCAGACTTATGTCATGAAGAATTATTTCTGACATGGTGAATCATGATGTAAGCTTGGACAAGCAGGCCATCCCAGAAGATTTTACTGCTAAACACTTACCACAGGCTTGCATTCAACACTTGAATTCAAATCAAGATGTATGTTTGTTAAGGAAACCAGTATCTGTGATATGGCTCTCCCTTTATATCTATTTACCTGTTCTCTGAAATTGTGATATGTGCTGGAGTCACATCACTCTCAGGGACAGGGTTTACTGAATGTAGGAAATCAATAGCAGTGGATTGATGGGAAAACCTGACTCTTTCCCCCATAGCATCCTCCCAGAATCTAGCAATATGGATGTCCCTTTCCCACAGGCATTTTTCTCACAACACAGCAAATACAATCAACATAAAACCTCCTTTCATAAGGTAGCTGTAAAGTGAGAGCTACAACAGAAAGCCTTAAACAACCTCTGGTACTATTTCATTAGCATCTGAGCCATAATATAAAGCAACAATATATTTCCAAATGACAGTGTTTTAATAAAGTTATAAAGTTAAATAGAGAAATAAAAATCTGAGCTTTTATGAAACCCCCAAAAGGCAATTAAACACTCAAAACACTGACAAATCATTCTAGAAGCAAGTAAATCCTCATCCAGCAGAGTTTACAGTTGAATTCTGGTAATACATATGTTTTACAGCATACCAATATCTATATCTCTGGTGCTTCCCATTTTTCTGCCATTTTGCTGCAGAAGAATACCTACAACCCAAAATACTGCTGCAACACACAGAGCCAGCCTGTCACCTAAATTTTGAAGACAACATGACACAGAAAGATTCCACAGAGAATTTAAAACAGGGAGAAGCAGAATCAGTGGTTTCTAGTTTCCAGTTGCAAATAAAATTTTCTGGGAAAATTTACTTTAAAGCAGCTCTAAATGAAAATCTATATAATTAAGGGAAAGACCATTGCTTCAAACAGATTGACTGTCTTCAACAAATTTCTCTCTTTCTAGCTACTCAGATATGCTATATTTCCTAATTATCACCTTTTAAGGGCCATCTGGGCCCCATTCCTCACCATCAGGGGGCAATTCCATTTGCATTGTTCATAGGCTTAGTCATGATCAAGTAGTCTGGTGGTAAAGTTCATTAGAAATTAGAAAAAAAGCATTAAACCTCACACAGTAAACTAAGTAGCTGATACCTACATACCCACAGGAGAGATAAGCATTTAATACTTATTCTCACACGACTTAACAAGTCTTCAATGAATATTTTTTTTCAAAACTGCTTAAAGAATCATTTAGACTGATCCCTGACCAGGTATGTAATGAAAATTCAATTCAGTCTCTGCATACTTCAAAATATTTCTCAATTAAAAAGAAACTAATGATAAAATAATAGTCTATTAAATGAAATCATAATCTATTTACATCTGTAAGCCTGAAAAGTCTACCAAGCTAATGTATTGATACTACTATTTCTTCTGTTTTTCAGATGCTTGCTATGTATTGCAAATCAAAGGCAAGATTTTTCTAGTAATTGAATTAAATACGAAAATACAGATGCACTCTCATACACTGTATAGTCACAAAATTACAGAAACATCAGTTTGTATTAACCATATGAGAAGAGTTACTTCGCATTCTCATGTAGCAAGAAATATCAATATACATTTCCTGGTATCCCTAGGTCAGTATAAACATACATGGGTAGCAGAGGAGGAAAACTGAGCAAGTCCTTGGCCTCATGCCTGGTTCCTATAGTATAAATCAGTATTTCATTATTATGACCTCTTCAGAAGGTTTGAAAGTGGTTTGAAATGGAAATTTAAAAAAACCCTCAAGAAAGCTCAGAGAATCTATTTCATGTAAATGATGGACCCATGGAAGTCAACACTATGACCGTCAAATGCAGAGTCCTTTTTCAAATCAGAAGTGCTGCAAACCCCCTCTTTGACACAGATTTTTTGTCTCTGCAGTTTGTGCTTTTGGTCAGTTTATCTCCTGTAGCCTGCCACTTCTGGGACTCTATGCCCATATTAGAGATGTATTACCACTACCTCTCTATAAAAATCCACTAAGGGAGATCCTGGTAAACTGTGCTGAGACCCACACAATAAAAATTTGGGAATTAAGGACATATGGACATTACCTGCTATCTTTCCATGTTATTTAATTCTGGAAGTTTGTTAGTAGCTTGAAAAAGCTGAAATGATATTTTTAATGACAAAACACCCGATGCTATAAAATGTGATATGCTATAACTTGAACACTGTAAATACACTTGCCCAGCTGCATAAAGATTGCAGTATTGCTGAGGTAATGTAATGCATTATGTACATTTCACAATTTTGGGGTGAAAATGCATATAATTGGCTATATCAAGAAGCTGTACTCACATATCAATGGCTAGATTTATCTTTTAAGTATTGTAGGCTGTTGTCATGTCAGTCAGAAATGAACTCAGGCCCCAAGATTCTGGAGTAATTGATTTTGATTTTTCAGTGCTTCCTGTGAAACAGATAAGCTAGCTATAAATTTATTTCCTGAACAACTTTTTTTGACAATACACCTCATCGGGTATTCCACTCATCTCTTGAAACTTTGAGGACTCCTTGCAGAAGCAACATCTGTGAGCTAATACTGCACCAAGGAGCACATCCCAGCCAGCAGCGCCAGTAGACAGCTCTGCTCCTTGATCAGAAGGTCATGGCAGGCCCAGGTAGGGATGTCATTAGAAGGCTGTCCAGATGGCTACTGAATACTGCTGTGAAATGCAAGATTTGGAAGCTTTAAATCCTCCTTTCTGCTTTTGGGAAAGATGTATAGAACAGTTGACTTCTTACCTCACAATGGTGTAAATTAAACTTCACGGGCATTTAACAACTTGATTGTGTTGTGACCTTTAAAAGAGTGTTTTGATTTTAAACATATGAAAGTGAAGGAGATGTGCTGGTTCCATGGTACTTCAGACTGGACAAAGGTCAGCATGGACAAAGCCCATGTTTGAGGAGCTGATTGCCAGCTCCTCTTGACACTTCTTCTTCTTGTAAAGTAGCAGACAAAGAAAATATAACCGTGGCAGAACAACGTGGAGTTGTCTTTTGCTTACGATTGTGATACTCTCATTTCTCAAGCACTGTTAATGCTCTAGTGTATTATCAACTATTTATAAATGGTTCTTGGTGCAGGAAAACCCTATGGATTTCTGAATGTAGCTCCAGAGGGAAAGAACCCAACACTGCACGGAGCAATTGGATTTTATAATTTGGAATCAAGCTATGCACTTGCAAATCAAGAAGAGCAAAAAGGTTATTAACGAGAATAAACAATACCTCTGATTTCATGGGTTGCCTTTCCTAGAAGGAAATGTAGGACAGATCATCATGGTTAACGTAAAATAATGCATACAGGTTTTATACAGGATGAAACTTAGTGCATCAGGGTTTGGAGTATAATCAGAAGTTCATATAAAATACCACATATAGAGATCTTCAACAAACAAAACTAAAAATCTTAATGTATGAACTGAAAGTAAAGCCACACTACTGGAAACTGTTGACAATGATTAAAATGTGGTGACAGACTTCCTTGAGATTTATCCAACACAAATCATCAGGACAATACTGAAATACTGGAATTTCCAGTTGAAAGTCTTGAAAATGGCTGCAATTTCCATAGTAAACCTTGCCTTCCTGGTCCATAGGTGAAATAACATGAAATAGAAAACACTTTGCCCTCTTGGAGGTTCCCATCACCCTGATGGTTTGGGGAAAAAAAAAAAAAGAAAAAGGCACTAACCCCCCGCAGCTGCTCCGCCTTTGCTGAGGTTCAAAGACTGAATGAATGCTTATTCTGTAGAAATATTCAACAAATGAGAGATATTTCAGAAAAAAAATTTATTAATCAGATCAGGCTTCTCTTCTGGACGGTTGCTTTGCCTGTCAATACCTCTGGGAAGCACTGGCTCATCATTCTCCTTGGACTGAAGCAAGGCTGAGATGAGAAGCCCCCATCACCTGCCAGCACCATTGATCACCAAGGGCTGATTTTGGCCCTGGGCTGAGAGTATGCAAAATATTTTCAGGCACCTCAAACAAATGCTTACAGTATGGCTCATCTGCAGGTGATGAACTAGTGTTTGCAAAATAGATGTTGCCATTTCATGTTAAAAATAAAGGTAATTTGCCAGTTTTTCCCTACAGCTGTGCCTTTTACTAGAATAGCCTACACCTGCTTTTGAATATTCTTTTATTATTTTCACTGAACAGTGAAACTTCAGTAAAAATGCAAGCCTTGAGTGGACCTATAAAGCCAGCAAATGCAGTAAAATGTCACTGCCGTGTTACAGAATTGCTTTACTACTTAACACTGCACAAGGATTGTGTTTTCATAGTTGTGTTGAGTTTTAGCTACCTGGCTCCTACTGACTTTAATGGGAATCACACTGCTAAAACTCCATGTACCACTTTGTTACTTCAAAGTAATTTTTCAGTCCCCTGGAGAAGGTCATAGAAATATTAAAAACTAAAGCATTCTCCAAGGATCTCAGATTAAAGACTTGCATCAGACTTTATAAAAGTGATTGGTCGAATATATAATATACTCTTAATGTTCTAGCTCCTGGTTTGTTTTCTTTAGAAAGAACCTTTGTGATACTTTTCACAAAAGGCGTATACAAATAAAAAGAACAGCTCAGCAAGGCAAAACATGAAGACATACAGAAAAGTTACTTGATACATTTTTACAGTGGTAAGAAATTACTTCTGTTTTTTAATATTAGAGCAAATTCAGGGCAATTCTTAATTAAGACATTGTTACAACTCCATACCATTTGATTGCAAGCAATACTGTTAACACAAATATTTCTATTCCCTTTGACGTGTTCCTTTTTTCTCCCCATAACTTACAATGTGGCTGTAAAATTCCCTTTCCCTATGTCTCTCCTAAAGCAGATTGACATAACTATTCTTTCAGACTTTACCACACACCTGCTCTGTAGTTGGTTTTTGGACATACACAACCTTTCTGCTTAGAGTCTTGACATCCTAACAACCCTCTTAGGCTTGCCACATTGAAGGCAAACTGTACCTACACCAGCAGCTGCACAGATAGACAGTGAATAAAAGCATTAGGAAAGATAATAAAGTAAACATGGATTCAGGAAACTTGTGTCAAATTTATCTCCAGGTTACTGGTGGCATAAGCAGCAACCGAGGCCATAAACTGAATGTGGGTCTGTCTGGTTGTGTTATCAAAAAATAGTACTTTTATATAAAAATAGTAATACGATAACCTCAATAAAAATAAAAGTAGTTAACAGAATATAAACAGCTTAGTCACAGAATCGCAGAATCATTTAGGTTGGAAAAGACCTCTGAGTTTATCAACCTTTGTCACAGAATCATCACCTTGTCAACTAGACCATGGCATTAAGTGCCATGTTCAGTCATTTCTTGAGCACCTCCAGGAATGGTGACTCCACCGCCTCCATGGGCAGTCCATTCCAATGTTAAACAACGCTTTCTGTGAAGAAATTCCTCCTAATGCTCAACCTGAACCTCCCCTAGTGCAGCTTGAGGCCATTTTCTCTCATAGAGTCACTTGCCGCCTGGGAGAGGAGGCCAACCCTACCTAGCCACACCCTTCTTTCACGCAGCTGTAGAGGCTCCCCTGAGCCCAGCTCCTTCAGATGCTCCTCACAGACTTACTCTCTAGTTCCTAGTCTTCTCTAGGTCTTTTCTTCATACCAAACTTGACATCTTTAAATTGTAAAGCTGCAAAAGCAAAGCTAGAAACGAATAAAAAGAAATAATCAAATGCACATAAAATGAAAAAAGAACATTTTAAGCATGCAGCAAGTGCCTTCCATACAGTAATGAAATACCTACAGCCTTCCACCTGGAAGCAAATTGAGAAGCTCACTAGCTATACTGCTTCTCCCAAAATATGACATCCTGCATGAAAGCATAGTAAAGGCACATGGAATAAACCCTTATTTATTACTAGACAATCCCAGCTATAACCTTAAAAACACGAGTCAAGATAAATATAAGCAGGTGTAAATACACAGACAAACTTTGAAGCAGACAGGCATGTCCCTCTCACACCTCCAAACTACCACATTTAAGGAGAAGAAGCATATACATACATGCAACAGATTTCTGTAAAACTGGGAATTTTTTTTTTGTGTTTCCATCATTCCTACATACTGTCGTCAAGTTACAGACCAATTAAGCTGAAATAACCTTCTACCGAAGTCTTGAACACAAACCAAAGAACTAGGATGATGCAAAGCAAGTGTTACCATCTTAGCCAATTCACATGAAGAATGACTGTGGCAATATCATCACACTATAGGTATCCTAAAACAAAACAGGTCATGTTTTGCTGGTTTTTTGTCACAGGAAAGGCAAATTGATGCATAATTAACAATTGGCTGATGCAAATTCTTTTACATCTTTTAATTGGTGTTAATTAGATTAGAAGTAAATTTTCTTTTATCTCACCATTCTAATGTGAACTAATCTTCTCAGCAGCATGTCAAAGTTTCCCTTTTAATTAAACTTTTCAGCTGGGAACTTCAGCAGCACTCAGGCAGCAAAAGATATAATTTAAGGCACAAGAGTTGTGCTGGGTTTTATGAATGGAACATCAAAAATTTAAAGCAATGATTAAAAAGGCTCAGCAGAATTTCAGAAATCTGAATTTTGTGGAGGTAAGAGTGAGCTTTTAAAACGGCTTCAAGAATGCACCAGCAGCACTCTCCAGCCACCCCTTCCACATTCGAATCCTTCCTTTTACAAAAGAAAACTACCCCAAATGTAAAACATCTTCTGTGAATTAACTCCCCCCTTTCATACTGCTTTCCCCGAAATATTGCAGCTCCTCTAAAATTGTTAACGTGCAGAATAAACCACAAAATACATTTAATATCTTTTATGTGAAGTTGACCTGAAATAAAATTTTATGTAGTTAAGGACTTGTGATAGTTCTTCATCCAACTTTTTTCTCTCTCTATGGGGCAATGGTGATTGAAACCTAATGTCTGCTGCACAAAAAGACCATAAAATGTTTTACGCAGAAGTAAAACAGTAGCCATTAAGTTTTGCTATGATGTTTGAGTAGATATGCAGCATGAAAACATGATAAAAGAGCCATAAACTGATTGTGATCAAATGCAATTACAATGACTTCTCTCCAATGAATGACATGTACTAAATGCACTTACAGTTCCTTGCAAAATTACTTTGGGCAAAGGACCAAGAAAACACTATATCCTTTTTACGAACGGCAGCTTGCCAGGGAAATCGCAAACACACAAGCTTTAATATCTATGGCCAAAAAGCACTTGGGAACTCATTAGCAAAAGGTTTAAAAGACTCACTTGTGAAAGACAGCTTTTTTTTGCGATCAGAGCAGCATCCTGGAGAGTCCAGCATTTGGGGTGTTGGGAAGAAGTGCTCCCAGAGAAAGGAGAGAGGAGCCCTAGGCAGACTGGGTACCCTTTTTCCTCGCCATGTTTTGTTCCCATGACAAAAGTATGCTTTGAAAAAAAGGCAAATTGTTTTGCAATTTTTCCCATTAAAGTTTTATATCATGCCCTGACAGAGGGCTGGTGAAAATGGCATCATAGCTTAACATAGATTTTGCTAGGAATATTGTCCTTCAGCATTGAATAACTAAGATAGAAGCTGACAGATTTGAAATAAGATTAATCTGATGACTCTTTACTGTGAGAGTGGTGAGGCAGTGGCACAGGTTGCCCAGAGAAGCTGTGGGTGCTCCATCCCTGGAAGTCTTCAGGGCCTGGTCTGGCAGGCCAGATGTCCCTACCCATGGAAGGGGTGCTGGAACTAGATGGGACTAAGGTTCCTTCCAACACAAACCATTCTGTGATTCTATGAGTCTGTGAAGTGGGTTCTTTTTTAAAGGTGAATAGGAACCAAGGTCTTGGGAGTTTAATCCGTTTTACTGTGTTTTGGAATTTTTACTAGATAACCTGGTTTAACTTTTACTTCTCCAAAGGACTTCTATATTTTGAGCAGTCAGATCAAACCTCTGGATTTCCTGAGGGGTACATACCAAGGAGGAGACATACTCAGGCATTTGAAGTGTCAGAATGTGGTGAGCAATGCTCACTCTTTGGCTAACAAGATTTAACGAAGATGGTGTAGAGATATTCCAAGTTATCTCTGTGTCAAAACCAAACATGCAATATTAATGTATCAACAGCAGTAATTTCCTTCAGAGTGGAATTGCCATGAAGTATTTTGAAAAACGCACACCTGGTAGCACTTCTTCTATAGTACTATGATTTTCTATATCTACCTGCAAAAAAAGGGAATGGAAATCAGGACTTTCCCATGGAACTTAAGGCATTTTTCTATATACAGGAGGGACAAAATAGAGTTGGAGCTAGAGATGTAAATTTGCCTGTGTTTCTGTTAAAAAAAAGAGAACAAAAAAATTCACAAAACTGTCACTTCCATTGTCTAAGAAACTACAATTATTACTTTTTAGGGGCACCTAGAAAGTGACCAGAAGGTGACACCTAGAAAGCTGAAGTGACTGCTGATGCTTATTACAGGCACTTAATGGGCTACTGAAACTTAGGTACCCATAGCAACCCAAAGTACCCAAAGAGAACTGAACCTTGTGAGTGAAGAATAAGTTCCCACCACACCACCAGCATTCACTCAATGGAAACTTATGACTTAATTAATTTGATTTTATTTGATTTCATTAATTTGATGTTATTTACAGCTTATAGAGTTGCTATGAAGTTGAATTTTTTATAAAAAAAATGGGAAAAACCAAAATACTAACCAGAATTATTCTAATTTAATATTTGTTATGCAGGGCAGGTTTTTTATAGTGGAGTTAGGTTAAGGGCTTATCCGTCCATTTTATATAAACTTTTGGTTTATAACTTACATTAAAATTTAACCAAATATTTCAATGCTATAGAAGGTGTCTTTGTAAGCACCTCTCAGTACACTGCAGAGTATGAAACAGAAAGGACAGAAAAGAATCCTTTCTAACTCTTATCCTGTCTGAATAATGTCATGCTAGATGTGAGTGAGAAAACATGCAGTAACTTGAACTCCTTTCCCAGAAAGGCAATAAATCTCTTCTCCTAAAATCCAGAGCCTGCTCAGTCTTCTCCTGCCTTATTAAATCATAAAAAAAAAAAAAAAAAAAAAAAAAAAAAAAAAAAAAAAAAAAAATCAAAGCATTGCTGCAACTTCATATAATTACTTCAGGACCTGCTAGATTGTGTTAGAAGATGGGAGGAAAATTTGGACATGAGAGAAGTGAAGTTCACTGCTCCAGAAGCAGTGCTATACAGCACTGGGCTCTGGTGCTGAGGAACCTCCCTCCTCCAAAGAGCTTTCTTTTTTAATCTTATACATTAGCCTTTTAATATTAATTATCAATTTTGCAACAGTGACACCAGTCAGTAATTACTAATGTTAATTAAATTCAACTGAAATGTAACAAGGGAAATGTCTATTCCAAGATGTATCTGCTTGTGGAACAAAAGCCTTCTACAGCAGCGCGTTAAATAACAGAAACTACAGTATGTTTCAAGTCGGGAACATTCAGACTGACTACACTCTCACTCTCCTTTTAAAGTGTATTGATATGGTGTGGAGTGGTTCCTTTCCTAGGTTTTTCAGAAGAGCCAAACTCATCAGTGCTAAACCTCTACACCTTAAAGAAGTGCAAATTGCTCTTGAGCCCTCAGCGGTGGCGTGCACGGTAAGACAAGAAACAGCGGCGCTAACAGTTTAGACAGTGCAAGTATAAAGAATGTATGAAGAAGAAGTGACACAGCATGGGAAGAGTTAGACGTTTGCTTTGCCAGCGTTTAACACAGCAGAAGCACAATTCCTTCACAAAGGGGACAGAAGTCCCAGAAACTCTGATTGACTTGACGCTGGAGGAAGTTCCCACTTCTCTGGGTTTTTTGAAACTGCACTTCCACCTGCACCAAACCCACTCAACTAAATAAACTATATGCAGTAACTAAGAACCTTAGTTATCTAAGAATAACCTTCTGGTAGTTGCCTAATGGTGCTCAGACAAAGGGCACAGGTTCAAGGATTTTGACAGGCTACATTATATATGTCTGCTGTAAAGCTGGAACTGCATGGACCATGCAACATCAGCTCTTCCCTTCATTTCCAAAACTGAAAAAATTGATGGCAGCCTGCTGCAAGCATGAAAATTAATGCAAGTGTTGGACTTGCAAATAATATTTAAACTCCTCCAGAAAAATAACCACTTTTAAAAAACCCAAACAAAACCTTCTGGAGCAAAGTCTGCTTCTTGACAAAAACTCTTCAGCTTTCTCTTGCTAAATACCTGGCTATTATAATCTTGGCCATGCCTCTAGTGTCTGGAGTTAAAATCCTGAAAAAATAATGTTGGTATGTGTCAGGCTACAAAAAAATTCCCTTTTGATGGGAAATAGAAGATTTGGTGAGACTGAAACTTACATGCAATAGTGAAAATTCCCCAGAGAAGCTGTAAAATGTCCATGTGCACAAAAATTCCATTTTACTTACAGAAACTTTTTGCTAAGCTGCTGCCATGGGAGGACAATGCAAGGAGCACCGTGCTGTTGCCTCCAACACAAAGTGTCTGCTGGTGAGTCTCTCGCCACCCACTCAGCCCTCACCAAACTACCTACTCCAAAATGAAATGATCTTTGGCACACACGAGTAAATTGCTGCAGCACAGACATATCTGGACAGTAATTAATCACTTCGAATGCTCAATGTGTTTGGATATAAAATTAAGAAAGTCGGGTTGTTAAAAAATGACAGATTTAAGCACCATCTGGGCTCTGTGGCCACAGTGGCGCGAATTCCAAAGGAAGGCTTAACAGTGCATGATCCGAGAATCCCATCTGTCTCAGCTGAAATGAAATAAATAAATAAATAAACCAGCAGCCTCATTTACAAGGTTTTCTCAAGTTTCCAATCTAAAAATCATCTTGCAATAGGAAAGAATAGGTACTTGAAAGTATTACATCTTCAAAATGCATCTCATACTTTTTACATACATTATTATTAAAGTATTATACCTCTGGGGAAAAATCTTTAGAGAAGTACACATATCTAGATCACACAATGTGAGACAGGATTTCCTACTATGAATATATTTTCATAGAAATAAAGTGATAGTAAGGAAATGATGTGATAGGACTCTTCCATTGATTTGGGAAAGCCAAAGCACCATTCTGACACCCACAACCTCTGTCCTTTCCCAAGCCATGGCTCACCTGCACTTGCCCCATAGCAGATCTGCCTGTGGATGAAATGCAGCCTCCTTAGTTGCACCTCCCTCCAGCCACATCGCTGCAAGGGCAGAAGCCACACAAAACAAAACGTCACCTGCAACTAGTTAATCTGCAGGATGTCTTCAGTAAAACTTGCCTGGCATGGGAAAGGTAAATAAACAAATCATCCAGGACAGATGAACACTGAATATGAACACAACTATTTGCCTCAGAAAAGCTTAGCCAGGTGGATTTAAGTATAGAAGTGAGGAATACTCCGGTGAAGTTCCTGGGAGTCTGGTGCAAGTGCCTCTCTCCAGCCAGATGAGCACCAGGCAAGTGATCGAATGGACAGTGTTTGGTTCTCAAGCACCATTGTGCCCCAGTGCTCTGGACAGTGCTCTCTGTGTCAAGGTGCCACTTTTGCTCTGCAGGAAAGATGGGACTTTCCATCCTTGGCAGTTTCTGCCCTTGGCACATGCCCTGATGCCCACACTGGTCCAACCTATATGGGGGTCACTCAAAGGAAGAAAAACCCCAAAATTGGCACCCATCAAAGCCATAACCTCTTCTCCCTCCCCAAAGTCACAGGGTCACTTTTCCTACTGGTCAGGGCAAAGAAAAGATTTCAGTGGACTTCTGTGGGTCTTTTCTGAGGTCTTATGGAAGTGGCTTTTCCAAGGGGTTTGACTCTACCTCATCCTCTTCTCCAGCCAACAAGCGATCACCACCTCTCTTGCATGGCCGCTTTTCATTAAAACTGAGTCCTTCTTCCCATCCTGCCTACCTCCAACAGCTGGAAGAGGCTCCCCAGACATATCAACAGGAAATATGACCAAAAAGTACTAGTTAGTAGTTTTAGACTTCAATAAAAGATAGCATCATATATATAATATTTAAGCTACTTTCAAGTAGAGACATTTGTAAAAAGGCTAAGTCCTGGAAAGATTTTTTTTTTTTTTTAGGCATCTCGATTTTAACTTCAGTAGATCTCTTTGCACTTGTAATACGGAATATGTGGGTACATTCTTCTGGATCAAGAATGTAGCACTTCTTTGACCCTGCTCTTACGGTGCAATTTCCAGGGACAATTTTGTATGAGAATTATTTGGACCCAAATGGCAAGCAAATAGATAATATAGTCTGTCATTTAAAATTGCTTTTAAATAAGTGGCACTAAATTTGCTTATTTTTTCCTTTTTTAAAAGAAAAAATTCTGTAGTTTGTAGGGGTCTCCTTTCAAACTCATGCAAACTCCTGTGGGCATTGCTGACAAACCATTGAGATGACAATACAAATGATGAGTTCCCACATAACTCCATATAGAAAACTGTCACACATTTAAAAGTAAACAGACCGTACTATATTCCACAAAATCTTCTATAGGAATTTGCTACAAATGATTAAGAATAGAGATAGGAAGGGGAAATGTGATTATTCTTAAATCTTCTTTCAGATGTCTAGCAGGAAGATCTCTGAATTATATAGAAATCAAGGAATCTGGAAAAATCACATGAAACCAAGCTTCTGTACAACAAAGTGACGCCAGGGCCTGATGCTGGCAAGCAGCAGGCAGCAGCCAGCAGTCTGTCGAAGTCACTCCACAGGAAGGACTTGGGTTTGGTGCCCCGTAAAGGTGAGCCAGCAAGGGCTGTCCTGCGACTCTGTGCTCCTCCATTGCTGTCAGTCTGCTGCTAAAATAAATGAGATTTACTGCCACAATGACAGAAGCACAGTAATTGCTGGGCAGGCCAAGCCCCGGTGACGGGGATGGCCGATGGTGAGTGCAGCACCCGAGTGCAGAGGGTGATCAGTGGAGCTTGCCCTGGCATTCCCAAGCACCTTTCCTGGGAGCACTGCTTATATGAGACACTTTGAGATGCTCTGGTTTTGGAAGATGACGGAAAGAGCAAAGTACTAACACAATTTTTGTAATGCACCATTTAAATCAACAACTAATATTTTCTCAATAAACACTATTTATGAATTTCCTAGGAGTCAGACAAAAGACATGTTTGTTCTGTCAGCAAATGTTGCATAAAAATTAATCTGCTTCCCAAAAATGGGCATTCATTTTTCCTCTATAAGTAAACTAGTACGTATTTATAATTTTTTCTTTGTTCACTAGTTTCATCAGCTTCATCAACTTTAAAATGAGATGAAAATGCATCTTTTTTTCTGTAGATTTTTGATGTAAAACCTTAGGAGTGCAAAAATAGGTACACAGCACTTCAGATAAGCTGAAAGAAAATATATTTTATATATTCTCATATTGTATGGCCTATTAAATATAATATTTTTACAATACAGTAAATTAATATATACTATTAATAAGACACATTTTATTCCTCTCTAATTTAGTCTTAATCACTCTGGTTCTTTCCATATTAAGACTATATACTGGGTTTCATATGTGCAAAACTGGTACCAGTTTCCCTGTGAGTTTTTGTACTGGTTAGTTAAGAAAATAATGAACTCAATCCCCATCACTGCACACCTTCTCAAGGACACAATCTGCAGAAAGGGTAAACATTTTCATGTGTTGTGGTGGGCAAGCCATGCTTGGTGTGCACCAGAGTGGAATCAAATGGCCCACAGGCTACCAATCCGTTTGCACTGCATTCGGTATCATCTCCTCCGTTTACAGAACAGCTGTGTAAACTGAAAGGCAGGGAAGGGAGGGCAGCAGGGATTTAGGCTGGGGTTTGAGGGTGAACACACACAAGAGAGGAAAAAGACTTGCACGCAGTCCGGCTGCAGCTCTGACACCAAGCATCCCTCTGCTACCCACATGGACAGCACTTGGTCTGTTGGATGCACATGGGGACACAGTGGGAGTCGGCAATGGGAAGCCCAAGGACAGCAGGGGAAGAGCGTTGTCCAGCTTGGCCAAATTACTTCAGAGAGGACACAGTACAAGGGGCTGCCAGACACAAAACTACTGCTCCAGATAGCAGCCTTTGGACACAGAGACTGCCTGTTTGAGGCACCACGGAGGGCAGGTGCATCTCCAGTGGGCATGCTCCCTGTCCAGTGGGTGGCTGTCAGGCCAGGGAGCCGAGTGGGGTGGGACTGCCAGAGCTGGACCGCCAGAGCTGGGACAGCCTGTGGGGCTGGCTGAGGGCACATGGGGCCTGAGTACCCCAGCAAAAGGGATTACATTTTCTGTTTTGGGCTTGGGAATGTTTTGCAGTCCTTGGATGAATGGCAACCTGTCTGCGCCATGTAGTTTTTTGACCAGTAAAAGGACTTGAGATGCATGCCCGCCTGGTAGTGCTCTGCTCTTCTAGGAAGAACTGTAAATACTTGGAGATTCTTGGAGGAAAGGAGTAAAAATATAATTACCATAAAGGAAAACACTTAAGTGTTTTCCTTATGGGGAATGCCTCTTGCTTTACATAAATTTTCTCTGCAAATTAACGCAAGGTAATTCTAGCCACATGAAAAAAATTAGATCTTATTAAATGTTCGAGTTTAACTGAATGCTGAAATTGTCTGGGCAACACTTCTGAAGAGTTCTAATGTGAAAAAGTAAAAACTCAAGCAAGTAAAAGGAAAACACAAGTCTTTCCTCAGCGCTGAACCCAAATGATGGTGAAATCGAGTTAAACAACAGCATGTGTTGGTGCTAATTTCCACTCTCAGAGGCAAATTATTTCTGAAAGTCCCCAAACTCGCTGTAATTACCCAGCCGACGTTGGCTGCCTCAGACCAGGCACGGCACCATTTCAGCAATGAACCCTTACAGAAGACGCAAAGCCACCGAAGTTATATGAAGATTAATAGAAATCTGAACTGCGCTACATCTAAAATACACAAAAGCTTTTGTAGGCGCGCTGAAAGGCCCATAAAAGTAAACTACAACCTCGGCAAAGCCTTTTAAACTGACAAAACCGGACGGCAGAGGTCAGGGAGGCAGGCGGGTCAGCAAAGCCCTGCCTGCAGGTTTGGGGGTCGCTCCTTCTCCCCGCTCGCTCGCTCACATGGAGGCCTCGCCGGGGCCGAGGAGAAAGCCCACCGCCGCTCCTCCTCCGCCGGAGCAGGAACACTTGAACTGCCCTTCTGCCTCGACAAAACTTTAGTTTGCTGATTGGGCACGAAACAAAAGAAAGACAGCGGGACGCGATTTATAAGGGGACAGGGTAGGCTGACATGCTATTGTACTCCAGAGGTATCCACAAGCTGTTAATTCCATTTTAACATTGTTAATAAGACTGTTAACACATCTGACTTTGTTTAGAGACTTTGAAAACATCAACAAACTGAAGGAAAAAACAAAACAAAACAAAACAAAAATCAAGAACTCCACCGGCACTAGAAATAAAAGATGATCTTTTCAAACAGCATCGAACATCCAAATGTGACCCTTCTGTCTGTCCGGACCTGGCAGCGAGGAGGAGATACGGCAGGGAGGGTCAGGAACGTGCATCCACATATTCTTCATCCTCTCGTTAGACTATCTAGCTATTCACATTTTCCAGGTTAAATTTAAAGGACTCGTTTTTAACACCATTGCTGTTTTGAGGAGAGGGAATAAACCTGGACTTCCCCCCTCCGCGCACACCTCCTCTCCCTCGCTCGCCCTTGCACGCAGGCAAATGTGCAGATTTAATCAGTGTGGAATGTTTTAAATGAATAATTGGGTCTGACAGATTTATTGCAGTTAATTTTGCAATAGAATGGAAAAATGTTTGGATCTCAGCCTTTAAAGTATTAGGAAAACAATTAATCCATCACATAACGGAAATTCCTGTATTACACCCCATGTCCAATTAAATAATGTCAAGTAATCTTACATTCTAAAATACTGAAAATTGAAGCTCGAATCATTGAGTGAGATATGTTTAATTTTTTTAAGGAGCCTTGAAACAAAAATCACGTCAAATTAAAATCAGATGCATGATAAAAGGCTTTTTTGGTTTGTTTTATTTGGAGGAGGAGATGTTTTTAAATGTAAAAGAAAAAATCCCAGCCTTACTCAAAAAAACATTAATTTCTCTTTTGCTCTCCAGTTTTTGCATCAGGAACGCTGCCTTAGCAAGGCAATCTAAAAGCAAATCAAAAGCTTTAGGATGAAGTCTGTGACCGGATTTTAAGAGACCGCATTCTTTTAAAGAACTTTAAAAGGAGATAACCAGGACTTCTCTTTTCCAGCAGGCAGAGGGGCTGATTCCCGGGTACTTACTCAGACACAATTCTCCGAGACTTCAAGCCGTGTTTTGCTTGAATAACGTCCCGTAGGATCGAGTCCCCAGTTTAGGACCGACTGACAGCAAACTTCTGAGCCTGAAAGTAAGCGGGATTCGTTTGTTTTTGTTTACAGACCAAAGCTGCTAATGCCGTAAAATTGCTTAATGTCACACTCCAGCTCCTTTTTATTAAAAGTAAGGTGAAAGAAGAAAAAAAAAAAAAAAAAGCCTGCAAATCAAAGAACTTTTCCAGAATAACAAAACCACTGTCTTACAAATGTCTTGCCTGCCCCTGAAATTTGAAACTTGGCAAATTCATCTCATTCGGCTGCTGTACAAAAGGACCCTGAAGCGTGTTACAGTAGGGACCCGCGAGCTTCCCAAATACTTTTGACTGTTTCTAAACTAGGGGCTGCTGGGCTGCGGTTTCAGGGCTCCCTCAGCTAGAGTGAAATGAAAGCGATGGTGAAATTTTAATATCGCGGAGGTTTAAGGGGAGTACATCTGGCTGTTTTTACAGGGGGATTGCCGACGGTCCTGTGGTAGGCGAGGTAGGGAGCTCGGAGACAAAAAGGGATTGGAGCACGTGTCGCTACAGAAAGGCAGCAGAAAATTAAAAAAAAAAAAAAAAAAGAGAAAAAAAAAGAAAAAAAAAAGAAAAAGTTGGAAGCACTGAAGAAAGAGAGAAGGAGTAAATATAAAACATAAGGAAATATCCTTCTAGTATGTCAACGGCAAAAAATAACAAACTGAAATCTCAGGTCGCATTTAAGGGCAATAAATACTGTAATGACTTGCTGGCACCTTCGTTAAGGCACTGTCGGCATGGCTGGACAGAAGAAAATGGGGATTACACTGAATGAAAGAAGTGTAAGACTTGGCCACCATCGTTCAATTTGTTTTTCCAAACGCAACACGCTTCTTAGTTTGCTGGTTTCTTACAATCCTGACGTTCTGGGTACCCACATTGCCACCCAACTATTTCAGTTGCCATAACAACATCAGAATTTTTTTCCTCGATGTCCTTTTTAATAAAATAATTTTGGGACTTGGGAGCTTTCAAAGACGGCACAGTTTCTCAATTTAGGCAGCTTACACGTTTTTCACAAGGAACCTATTTGTTTCTGTTTCCCTAAAAAAACCAAGGTAATTTGAAGGCGATGCCCCCTCCTTCCCCCCTTGACTTTGGAAACAGGCCTGTTGCTATAAACAGTTTTTCTGGGGGACTTAGATTTTCAAGAAACAGGCAACCTACAGCAGCCAGGGGACCACCTCCTGAGGCTTACAGAAAGGAAAGAAGAACGGTACATGCAGCCCAGCATCTGAAATAACGGCCAAATTTTCACCACCTATCCCCAGGATGGGTTTTAAGATCTTCGAAAATTAAATATACAACCAAAAATTACTAAGGAAGTGTAATAATGCTGTATATTTTGTATGCTGTCACTTAGCAGCGACTAGAGCCCGCTTCTAGAGTTCGAGGGCTGCTCCTTGACATGGCTATTTTTTTTTTTTTTGTCTTTCTCAGATCAGCTCAGAACGAGTGGAATAAGAAAAACAAAAACAAAAAAACCCACCAAACAATCCCTGGCTCTTTACCATTAAATAAATCGGATTCCCAGCACAAATAGCAAAACAATGGCCAAGAGGATGTGACTAACAAACGCCAAGGGAAGAGTCAAGCTGCCCTCTCTTTGCATATGCAGCCAAACAGAAGTCACTGGGGTTGGGATTCTTTCCCTTCCTATTTAACATATCTGTGCATTTCAATAAATTGAGATGAACAATGCCGGCTTTCAAAAGTTGCAAATTACTGGGAATACATTGCAAAACGTGAATAGCCCATAACATTGGGAAATGTTTTAAAGTATTTTTCTTCACGTTTTTGTTTTGCTTTGTTTGGGGTGGTTTGTTTTTTGTGGTTTTTTTTTTTTTTTTTTTTGCTTTTTTTTTTTTTTGCTTTTTTTGTGGTTGTTTTTTTTTTTTTGGTTTTTGGATTTTTTTGTTTGGGTTTGGGTTGGGTTGGGTTTGGTTTTTGTTTTTGTTTTTTTTTTTTTTTTTTTTTTTTTTTTTTTTTTTTGGTTTGGAATTTTTTTTTTTTTTTTAAATGAGGAAAGAAGAAGGAACAATCATAATGCTCTAGGAAAACAATCCTAGACTGCGAAAAAGTGTGCCTGAGAGATATGCATGAAACTTCAAGGGATAAGAGTTGTTCGAGTGTGTATTTTGCAAAGGAGCAAATATCCATTTATCTCACTAGATGGTCCAGGCCAGACGGGGAGTTCTTGCTGGTGTGCACTGATGATCTTTAGCAAGATGTAAATATTTCTTGTCCTCGCTGCCGATGGCAAGTAGACACCTGCACACCTGCACTTCGAAAGGGGAAAAATTCCCCTTTTCGCTGTTACCGGTGGCATTTCCATAGTGGCTAAAGGAGCGTGATGGGAATCACGCCCTTTCCGAGCTGCCGCTTTGGCAGCACAAGTCGGAGGGCGCCCGCCGCGCTCAGAGAACGGAGGGGAATACTCCCCACGCGGGAAAAATCTCGACAACCCCCGAGGTAAAAAAACCAAAGCAAATCAAAACCAAACAGCCAAACCCAAAAGACCCGACGCTCTTAAACGGCGACGTGTCTGTGCGGAAATGTCTCTGTTTCGGACAGCCGGCGGGGTGGGACGGTCACCGCCCGCCCTGCCGCGACCCCCCGCGCCCCTCAGGCCCAGCGCCCACGCCGCGCCGCGCGGCAAGGCGGGCCCGGGGCGACACCCACCGGCCACCCCGCGAACTGCGGCCAGGGCCGCCCGTCCCGACGGGCACGGCCGGACGGCATCCGGCCGGGGATCCGGCCGGGGATGCGGGCCGGGATGCAGCCAGGGATCCGGGCAGCGATGCGGGCAGTGGCAGGCAGGGGTGTGGGCTGCGGCAGGCAGTGCGCTGGGAGGGGGTAGGGAAGGGGCGGGCAGAGTTGTAGATGGGGCAGGCTGGGATTCGGTCAGGGTGCGGGAAGGGGCAGAGAGGAATGTGTGCAGGGGTGCGGGCAGGGGGCAGGCAGGAAAGCCATCAGCTCAGCATTCCTGGCTGGCTTTAGATCTCCACAATTGTTCCCCCTTCCCTCCCGGCGGGGTGAGGAGAGAAGCAACCACTTCAAAGAGGAAAGTTTCTGCATGAGGCAAAGAAAAGAGTTGTTGTGTCTCTCCGTTACCCGGACTATTACTGTTATTAATATTTCAATACTCTGGTGCTTCTCCTTCCCTTTTTTTTTTTTCCCTTTAATTTTTCTTTCCTTTTTTTCTTTTTAAATTTTTTTTTAAATTTCTCGCTCTCTCTTTTTTTTTTTTTTTTTTTTTTTTTTTTTTTTTTTTTTTTTTGTCAGCTTGCTAATGAAGCTGTTGTTATTCTTGGGAAAGGAGAAGGCAACACGCGGTGAGGGAGGCGTGCACACCGATAACTCCCTTTCCAATTTGTTTTCTCCTGAAGAAAATGGAAAATATCTCCGGCGAAGGAATTGGCCATCAGCTCTGTCTGGATCCTCCGCTCCCCTCCTCGCCCCGTGGGGCTCTGACAGCGGCAGGGCTCCGGGGTGAGCCTCTTCAGCCCCAGGCCAACCCGCAGCACCTTCCGGCACCTTCTGTCTGAGCATTTTCAAAGGGCTGCACAAACACTAATTAATTACCCGTGCTCCGTATCCGTGCAAACGGGGACAAGGGGGATCCATTTTACAGATGGGGAACTGCTTGCACGAGGAGAGCCATTGAGTCACCGTTGTCGAGACAGAAATTAAAATACCAATTTTCTCGTCTTTAAATAGACAACTTATTGACCACTTTACTATTCCAAGGGAAGGGGAGAGACAGGCTGATAGAGAAATTAATTCCCCATCTTGCATTCAGCCTAGAGACACAAAAAGCCTGGCAGAGGCATAACAGGCAGCTCCCCTCACATTCATGCCCATTTGCACCGTGCCTTTTACCCTCAAATGCTTTACACAGTCAAAACAACACCAAAAAAGAATTAAAAATCATTAGGAGGAGAGGAAAACCAAAGAGGAAAATATGGGAACACTCATAGCTGCTCAACTGAGCTTTTAACCAGCTGAAAAGCCAGTTTGGTGGAGAGAAAGGAGAGGGATGTCCCTGGTGTTAGGAACTACAAAGGAGGAGACTCCAGCATCAATACAGGCCAGAGTGCAGGAGACAGAGACAGAAGACAAATATTGATGGGAGCCGTGGGGTGAGGTGGGGTGGGGTGGTGTCACGGAGATAGATGGGGACCAGATTTTCCAGGGCAACTATAGATGCAGACAGACACCTGGCAGGATTTTCAAAAGCAACTGAGCAGGATAGGTACCTAAATCCTGCTGATTTCAGTGGATGGGAGGATATCTAACCTGCTTATGCTCTTCTGAAAATCCTATTAAGTGCCAGCTGCATGTTTAGGAACCCAAACACATTTGAAAATTTATTGTAAGACTCCAGGATGGATAAATTTTAAGAGCAAAGTGTTGTGACGATGCCAAGAATTAGAAAAACAAAGCCAGATTCACTCTCTGTCCAAAAAGGAATCTGGTGATTAGGAAATAAGAGAATACTTCTTTCTATTTAAAGACATAATTTTGCATCTTCGCATTTAGCCTTCCTCATTTCATTTCTAGCTCCTCTTTGTCTTTCCTAATAAAACAACAGGACCAAGTAGGGATTTAAGGCAGAAAACAAGCAATGCTGCCAGGTTCCTGACACAAGTGTGTTTGTGGTAGTGCTGAGGGGACTCACAGATGGATGCAGGGTGGGGACAGGTAGTGCTGGGCTATGCAGGGAGGCAGCAGGGCTTTGGGGAACACTGCTGGGACAGCGACGTGTTGCAGCAAATGCGGGGAGGCAGGAGACAACAGGCAGGCATCTGGGAACAGCTTTGCCATCACGCTCAAATGCAAAACGATGTGACTGAGGACACTGGGTGACATCCCTTCACTTTCAGGGGGTGCTTTGGGGCAACTCAGATGAAGCAGTATGTTACCATGAAATATCTGTATATGACATATACCTTTTTAAGAATTTCAACATTGATGACAGATGGATTTTTTTTTTTTCTCAGAATCAAGGTGATTTTGCCAGCGTGGATTTTCCGTAAATTTTGATGCTGTCATTTATAATTTTTTGAAAACTGTTAAAACAGGATTGTTGAAGGACTGTCAGACTTTCCCATGAGTTTGCTTTAAATATTTAGGTAGCAGCTGTCTCTTGATCACTGACGAACTTTAAAATCCACAGAGTAAAATCTCAATAAACAATTGTGTAAAGACAGAGACTCTCTGAAGAGTCTACAAAAAACCCCCCACTATTTTTAAAGCATCTTAGCACCACTAGTTAAACTGACACAGCAAACCCATTGTGTTTTGCACCAGTTCTGTTTTGCTCTATACAGCTGTGTTTTCACAGATGCAAAACCATGTGTCTTCAGCAAAAGGTCTACTCTTCCCTTCAGATGTGAGCGAAGATCAAAGGTTCAAACACAGAAATACAAGCTCCTTTTCCCTTTGGAACATGTTTTTATTTTTTTGCAGTGGCTCTACACCAGAATTTCCATCTGTTGTCCTTATGCAGTGTACAGGTTAACCTTAACAGCCGGGTTTGCGATGCTGTTATCTCAACCCAGAAGCACAGAGATGAATCACTCTCCCATGTAGGCTCTGAACACCTCACCAAGCAGCAGAAGCCGAGCTGCCTCAGACAGTCATGTTTTCATGGAGGTGGTGGCTCAAGGAGACTTGTTCCTTCCTTTCCAACAGAACATTAGGAATTTCCTGAATATTATATGACTATGGTCACATATAAAATTCTCTAGCCCTTATCTCTGTTGTAACAGAACGGTGTGATTCCTTTAAATGGCAGTGTCTCAGTTTATACCACCAGAGACTTCGGCCTATGGCGTTTAGACAGCGTCACTTGCCATTTTGTCTCTGCTTCTCCATCAGGCCGGCCGGGAACAGCCTCGGAATTAATGTTTTCCTGGAATCACAGAATGGCTTGGTTCGAAAGGGACATAAGCCCGGTTGGTTGGAAAGGGCCCCGCGTTGCTGCTGTTTCCGCGACTGGCAAGGAACAATTTATCTATACTTCACAAGAGCGTGATATTTAATAAACTAATAAATTAACAAATAGGTAAATAAAGCGTAAAGTGCAGGCGGCAGCCGTGCCCAGAGCGCAGTACTGAGGTGTCGGCAGAAGCTCCGAGCAGGCCGCGGGCCGCTCCGCCGGGCCGGCACTGCCATCTAGCGGCGCCCTGCTCCGCCGGGCCGCACGGCCGGGCCCGCACCGCGCCCGCGGGCAGCCCCGCCGCTTCCCAGCCTGGAAAACCACCACGAGCCCCGAAGCTGCAGGTGAGGTGCGGGACAGGGTCCATGCCCCGTCCGGAGTGAGGCGAGACCCCCGTGAGGAGCTGGAGCAGCCCCCGGCTGCCTCTCGGCGCCGCACAGCTGCGCAGGTGTTTATGGCGCCGCCATGTCCTAATTCACGCTATTCCAGGTGTGGGGCGCGCACGCCAGCCGAAAGAGGAGCCGGCATCGCAGCTGCCACCACGGAGATCACTGGGACAGGCGACGGCAGTCGCGGCCCCTCCGTGCTCCCGGCAGCGCTCATGCCGTCAGGAGAAGCCACAGCTGGCGTCGTCCCGGCGTGTGGCTTTATCCACACAATGCCTGTGCCACCTTCGGCCCTCTGCTCGCAGAGGATCGCCTCAACCCTGGTGTACAGCGTGCGCTGCTTGGCACTTGGAACAAGATGGGTAAATCCTTGGCCCCATGTACAGCAAAGGCCGTACCATGATTTAACCCATTGCAGAGACTCCTCACGATGGAAAGGTCAGGGGCGAGCTGCTGTTGGGCTCCACTCCTGAAAAGCAAGGCTTGTGGGAATCACCGCCCAGCACTTCTCTGGGCACAAGGCAGAGGGCAACCGTGGCATCACACCAGCCCACACCAGCTGTTCCTCGTGGAATTCCAGTTATATGACTTGGGCAGCCTGCTGGGATGGGATCAGCACCACCATCAGAGCTGGACCCCAGTTCCATTTGCAGCTTTGGCAGTTAGGATTGCTACCAGAGGATAGATGCCCCTGCCCATGGTGATAGGAATCTTGTCCGAACTCTCCCTTGAGCAGTGCAGCTCTGTGATAGCAGGATGCAGACCAACCCCCTCTTTCCACAGCATGCCTTCCCTGGAGCAGCCCAGCAAGTGCAAATCTGCACATTTTATGGGCCTGCATTGAAGGCACATAAGGCTTTGGATTAGACTTGCTCAGTACTTTAATGAGTATTAAATTAGCTTTGGCAGCAGCAGAAACCCCCAAAAGCATGCTATGCAAATTACTCACTTTGAGAAAAACACACGGCAATGTTGTTATTTGGAGAAACCAGAACAATCATGAAAGAATAGCTCATCAGTAACTCTTCCTTTGAAAAACATCTCCAATGGGCACAGTAGGATTTAATTTCTACTTTTTATTGGAGAAAAAAAAAATCAGCAGTTAATAGACTTTAGCATTGGCAAAGATAATTGCCAAGTACAGCTTTTGTGAAGTTCAGCCCTTCTTGTTTTCTTCTGCCTAAGTCCCTCTATATATGCAGGACAAAGACAATGTCACGGTTCCAGAGCAGAAAAGAGTGGAAATGAATGTTTGCCAAAGAATCAGATGGACACCTGTATTTTTGTCATCAGATTTTCAAGTTTTTGTCAGTTCTTTAAAAAATATTTTTTTAAAACCCAGCATATATTGCCATTTGCTAACATTAAATCAAATCTTACAAATCTTTCAGAAAAGAGATTGCAAAAGGTTTGATCTTATCTTACTCTGTGCACCTCCAGTTGTGGTTGGTTTTGCCCCTTACAGTACCATCCAGTGCTGGGGGGGAGCAGTAATTCCACATTTCACAGGGGGTATGACTTCAGCATTGTGTTTCCCCATGACCACTATGCAAACCAGAAGGATACAGCCTACGAACTGCTGCTACAGAATTTCATAACCATCTTACTGCTGCTTACGAACAACCTCCAGGAGTACTCTAAAGGCATTACTCACTAGGGCTAGTTGATTTTTTTTTAATTAAGAAAGAATAAATTGACAAAAAACACCAAACCCACTGTCAAAGCTATTTTGCTATTCCAGTCAAAATTGGGAGGCAAAGAAATACAGGCATAGCCTGATCTATTTTTTTTCATTTCACTGGCCCTCTATTTTCAAAAAGGGAACTAATAAAAAAAGGAAATAGGAAAATAAGAAAAAAGGAATAAGAGAAATAAAAATGAAAGAAACTCATTAATTTTTCTTTAACAACAGAATTATCAAGAGAAAAAAATTGTCCTTTTCCAAAACCCTGGATACTTTGCCTTACGTTTGTAAGTCAGCTTGAATGTTATCTAAACAGGAGCTTAGTAGAGATGTGGCACATCAGTCAGAGAATGAATCTGCTCTTCATGGAGACATGTAAAAAACAAACACTTTTATTACGACGAGGTAATGTGTTTCCATTACTGAGTACCCATGTGGGAAGAAAGCCTATGCAGTTCAGCCAGGGAGAGGGAAAAGAGGAGCATGAAATGCTTTCCAGGGAGCTCTATGCTAAGCAGAGGCCATAAAACGTGTACCAGCAGGACACCTACTGCTTTCAGTGATTGAAGGCTGCAGGCAGACGTCCTCTTCTGAATCTAACCTGGGATGGCATCAGCCTGGGGTGCTTGGGATCACCCAGGGCCGGATGCCATTGCCTCCAGAGCCGCACTGGTGGGAAGGGGCAGTATCAGTGCCCCCGTGAGCACCACTAGTGTGTACTGAACTTTTCTCGGGCAGACCTACGGGAGCCATCGCCTCTCCTGAGGCAGCAGTGAGAAGGGGAGCAGTGCCACTCTCAACCAGTGTGTCTGGCTCCAAAGTGCACAGATATGACCTAGCTACAGCTGCTGTTCCAGGACATCAGTTCCAGTTAACAAGCTTGAGCTGAGCATTTTACTACCAGGCCATGCTTTTGCACAGCCCAAGCACAGTTTTACTTGCTTTCTCTGCAATAATTAAAACTGAGCTGTGAATTCCCTTCTCTCACACAGATTCATTTTCATTTCAGTACCAATTAGTAAAGGCTCAAATTTAGGGAAACTGTTGCACAGCCTAGCACCAGATGAAATTCCTCTGTTTTTCTAATTCAAACAGAAAGCCTTAGTGCCTCTTTATTGTGAGAGCAACCTAGATCAGAGAAGTGACAACTCATCTTCACAAAGACAGTAATGTGAGAGCTCACTATCTGAACACGAGGTTGTAATTCAACATGATTAAACAGCCTTTTTGCTGTAGAAAGATGTAAACAATTGTTACAATCATGACGTGCGAGTTTTTCCGCAATTGCAGACTTCTTGTGTGCTAATTTGTTAGTCCAACACTCTGGTGTTCCAATAGCAGGGGTCTGCATCAGCAACGTTGGTCTTTTTGTTATCAAAACCCCTTAAACCTCCACATGTAGTAGCTCTGCACCTGAACACTGGAGAGGGGTATTACTGCCTACAGCTTGAATTCATTCTTCTAAAGTTCTGGAATTTGCAACCTAAGCAGACTGGAAAAATAGCCATTTTTCTGCATGAAGCCTGCAGATAATTTTGTTTCTCCAATAGTACAGCAACATCATTCTCCACATTCAGCTTCCCTCATGGAAGTGGGCTGTCTACAGTAGGATCATATTGTGGCTGAAGTTGCCATATTGCTCTCAGTTTCAGTTGCATGCTATTCTCCTGCAAGCAAAGAAAGGAAATGCCCAGGCTACATGTCCACTTCAGGCTAAAGTTCTGGGAACTTTACAATGGTAACGGGCAGTTTCAGAGAGTGAGGTCCTTCTGCAGGAGAAAGCATTGCATCACCTGCAATGGCCCTGCTGCACTTGGGCATCTTTAGTTGCAGAGATTCCCCCCATAAGAAAAATCCAGAAGAAGTGTCATAGCTCCACCAACTATAATTCAGTATTAAATGGGACTCTGGCAGGTGGCGGCTCATGTGATCTGCTCATAGTGGGGATTCAGACATTGTGACGAAAAGCTGTAGCAGAAGGGGACCCTAAAGGCACTGCAATCCACATTTCCTTCCACTTCCTGTGGTCCTGTTTTCAGTCCCCTGCTCTTAGGAGGACAAGGCTCCTGTCTCCCTGCCCTGGCTCGTTACTGAAGAAGCAGCACGGCAACCTCCCATTCACAGACAACACCAGATACGGACCATGCTCTGGGGACAAAAGTGGCAGGGACGGGGGCTCAGTGACCTCAGGCCACTCTGAGGAGACAAAACACCTGCACAGATGACACCAACAGTGTATCAGTGTCCAATATCTTGGTGCCATATTGGTCAGTGAAATATTGCAGCACTACCTGCAAATTGGCCCCCATAGCTCGGTGCTCTCCACTTCAGAAGCCATGCTGACAAACCATGTGGAGTCCAGTATCATTTCAGGCTAAAATCTCCTCTTAGCAATCTGCAAAAATCCCACTAAAATACATCCGCAAAGACTGTGAGGTAAACTAACAGAAAGTTAGGAAATAGCCAGTTTGACTTTTCCGTGTAATCCAAATTCAGCCCTCGGGGCACACAGTTTATGAAACTCTTTTCAATAATATATTCCTGCAGATATGTTCTATGGGACAGACCTTAATCATGACTGATAAGGAAGATTGTTGTCTGTAGGAACGTGAGAGGTTTTTTTATTTGTTTGTTTGTGTGTTCATTTTAAGGTTTTTTAAGGTCTTGTCCTTCCTGGCGGACACACTGCAGAAGCACTGCTCACTGGCATGGAGTTACATGTTCACTGCATCTGAGGGGAACGATCCACAGAAGCCCAGGCATGACCTTTGAGGACACTTTATGAGACTCAACCAAAAGCTATTTTTTTAGTGTAACCAATACTTGATTAATTCCAATTTCTTTGATAACTAATTGAGCAAAGGAAACTGGGTCTATCGAGTGAATCCCTCTACCTATTCATCTTTCTAGATGAATAGTCATGGTTTAACCCATTACTGGTGAAAGCAGTGTTTTGAAAATACAGGTTTGAATAACCTCAAAAATAAGAATGAACTCATGCTGTTGCTCCTTATCACTGAGCAACTTCTAAAGTAAGAGGATATTTCTGTCAACATTTTTGTTTCTGTCCTCTTCTGGAAGGGTCTCACCTAATTAAGTCAAATTCCAAACTGCTTTGGATGCAGGAGTTTTGATAAGTGACTCTTGTATAAAGGGCTAAGAGCTCAGAATCTTTAGTAGAAGAAACAACTTTCCTGAGAGCCACCATAAATCCATGAAAAGGCTGTGATTTAAGGAATGGTATTCTGCAATACTTTCCCTTGTCTAGGTTTAGGTGATTCCCTGCTCACTTAGAAGGTAAGTATTTCCACCTCTTCTCAAGTGTAGTGAAGTCAACTGCTGTGATGGTCTGTGAGTCTCTTTAGAAGTTTCTACTTGGCACAGAATTAAAATTATTTGGATGTTTAAAAGTAAAATAGTGCAGGTGAAGAAAGATCTCTACTTCCTTAACTGTAAGCTGACAACAAAGCACCCAAATTTATGGGACACTCATGACTCTCATCTCCATATGCCTTAGCTCCGTATTTGTAAAACAGAAGTAATACCAGCCCTTTTTATCATGAGGGTTTTCTGAAGATAAATTAATTAATGTTTGTTAAGCATTCAGATATTTATAGCAATAAGTGCCATAGAAAAGCTCATAAGGAAATTACCAATTCTGTCTTCACAGCAGGGTTTCAATAGTGTGCAGTAAATAAGGCCTAGGGCTACACATTGAAAAATTAGGAGAAAACAAAATATTGAATAACTGCTCATTAACTCAGCATCGTCCATCTTGTTCACTAGCTGAGGCAGGGGTCCCGTGGAAAAAAGCTATGTATGATCTTGATTTTAAAAGACTATGCTATCAAGCAAATATATATATAAGGGGGCTGAACGTAACTGCATGTCCTAGGGTGATGTTTGTATCCCCATTTATGTGTGTTCTGCTATGTTGGATGTTATGTTCTGTGCCTGTGAGACGGGCTCTGAAGGACAAATGTTTTGTTTTGGTTCTGTTATCAGCCTGCTTCCCCCCCCACGACTGGCGGGACACAGAGACGGGGCAGTACATAGTGTGGCTGTTGTTTTTTGCTGCTCTCTTTTCTCCTTGACTCTAGCTCTGGCTGCTGCTTTTGCTCCTGCTCCTGCTTCGCTTCGCTCTTGCTTTGTTTTTTTCCTTTTTTTTTCTTTTTTCTTGTAACTACTGGGACCTGCTCCGGACTGGGACCTGAGAACACCTTGTGGCCGGCAACAGCCATCCCCAGCGCCGGAGGGAGTGACAACAGGGCGACCACCCCCAAGAGAGACTCGCTGCATTTGTCATCTCTTTTTCAGAGCTGTGAAAAAGTGTTGTCATCTGGTATTGTTCATTTTGTGTACTGGGGGGGGGAGGCTGTGCCTGTTAAATAAACAGGTTCTTTCCACTTCTCTCCGAGGAATCATTCCCGAACCGGCTGGGGGGAGGGGCCGTGTGGGTTTGATCTCCGGAGGGAGCTTCCTTTGGAGGTTTTCTCCCAGATTTGCCCTAAACTAGGACAAAATTTGGCGCCCAACGTGGGGCGTGAATTGAAGGAAGACAAGGATCAGAGAGGAAGTTCCACCAAAAGGAAAGCAGCTCCAGTTGCCCGTAGCCAAACTGCCAAGTATGATGATAATGATGACATGTCCGATCCCCTTGAAGGAACCTCCAAAACATATACCCAAGGAAAGAAGGATAACCAGGCTTAGAGGGGCCCTGCCTCTAGCCAGGTAGAGGCTAGGGAAAACCGTGTTTTCTGGACCGTGTGGATTCGTTGGCCTGGCACATCGGAACCACGAGAGTATACAGCTTTAGTTGACACTGGTGCGCAGTGCACATTAATCCCATCAAGACATGTGGGGACAGAATCTGTTTCTATTGCTGGTGTGACAGGGGGATCGCAGGATTTCACTTTGGTGGAAGCTGATGTGAGCCTGACTGGAAATGAGTGGAAGAAACACCCTATTGTGACTGGCCCAGAGGCCCCATGTATTTTGGGCATAGATTATCTTCGAAGTGGGTATTTCAAAGACCCAAAAGGACTCAGGTGGGCATTTGGGATAGCGGCTGTAGTGACAGAGAGCATCCAGCAACTGAACACTTTGCCTGGACTGTCCGAAAATCCATCTACAGTAGGACTTCTGAAGGGAGAAGAGCAACAGGTACCAATTGCTACTTCCATAGTGCATCGTCGACAGTACAGAACAACTCGAGATGCTGTGATTCCCATCCATAAGATGATCCGAGAGCTGGAGAGCCAAGGGGTGGTCAGCAAAACCCACTCACCCTTCAACAGCCCCATCTGGCCTGTGCGCAAATCTGAAGGAGAATGGAGATTGACGGTGGACTACCGTGCATTAAATGAAGTGACTCCACCGCTGAGTGCTGCTGTGCCAGACATATTAGAGCTCCAGTACGAGCTGGAGTCCAAGGCAGCGAAGTGGTATGCCACTATTGACATTGCAAATGCATTTTTCTCCATTCCTCTGGCAGCAGAATGCAGGCCTCAGTTTGCTTTCACGTGGAGGGGAGTGCAGTATACTTGGAATCGACTGCCCCAGGGGTGGAAGCACAGTCCCACCATCTGCCATGGACTGATCCAGACTGCACTAGAAAAGGGTGAGGCTCCAGAACATCTACAGTATATTGATGACATCATTGTGTGGGGGAACACGGCAGTAGAAGTGTTTGAGAAAGGAGAGAAAATTATCCAAATCCTCCTGAAAGCTGGTTTCGCCATCAAAAAGAGTAAAGTCAAGGGACCAGCTCGTGAGATTCAGTTCCTAGGAGTAAAGTGGCAAGATGGACGGCGTCAGATTCCTACGGATGTCATCAATAAGATTACAGCTATGTCTCCACCAACCAATAAGAAGGAGACACAAGCTTTCCTAGGCGCCATAGGTTTTTGGAGAATGCACATTCCTGAGTACAGTCAAATCGTAAGCCCTCTTTACCTGGTCACCCGCAAGAAGAACGATTTCCACTGGGGCCCTGAGCAGCAACAAGCTTTTGCCCAGATTAAGCAGGAGATCGCTCATGCGGTGGCCCTTGGCCCAGTCAGGACAGGACCAGAGGTAAAGAATGTGCTCTACTCTGCAGCCGGGAGCCATGGTCTGTCCTGGAGCCTTTGGCAAAAGGTGCCTGGGGAGACTCGGGGTCGACCATTGGGATTTTGGAGTCGAGGCTACAGGGGGTCTGAATCCAACTACACTCCAACAGAAAAAGAAATCTTAGCTGCTTACGAAGGAGTCCAAGCTGCCTCAGAAGTGATTGGTACAGAAGTGCAACTCCTTCTGGCACCCCGACTACCGGTACTGGGGTGGATGTTCAAAGACAAGGTTCCTTCTACCCACCATGCCACCAGTGCTACATGGAGCAAGTGGATTGCTCTTCTCACACAGCGCGCCCGTATAGGTAAACTAAATCGCCCTGGGATTCTGGAGGCAATTACAAATTGGCCCGAAGGTGAGAATTTTGATGTCAGAGATGAAGAAGAAGAGCCAGTGACACGGGCTCAAGAAGCTCCTCCATATAACCAACTGCCCCCAGAGGAAACACGCTATGCTCTTTTCACTGACGGTTCCTGTCGTATTGTAGGGATGAACCGGAAGTGGAAAGCAGCTGTCTGGAGCCCCACACGACAGGTCGCAGAGGCCATTGAGGGAGAAGGTGGGTCAAGCCAACTTGCAGAGCTCAAAGCCGTTCAACTGGCCCTAGACATTGCTGAAAGAGAGAGGTGGCCAAAGCTCTACCTCTACACTGATTCATGGATGGTAGCCAATGCTCTGTGGGGATGGCTGGAGAGGTGGAAAAAGGCTCACTGGCAACGTAGAGGAAAACCAATTTGGGCTGCTGAAGAGTGGAAAGACATCGCTACCAGAGTAGGGAGGCTACCTATGAAGGTCCGCCATGTAGATGCCCATGTCCCCAAAAGTAGAGCTAATGAGGAGCACCAAAACAACAATCAGGTAGATCAGGCTGCAAAGATAGGGGTGTCCAAGATAGATCTAGACTGGGAACACAAGGGAGAGTTGTTCCTAGCTCGATGGGCCCATGATGCCTCAGGCCATCAGGGTAGAGATGCCACCTATAAGTGGGCTCGAGACCGAGGGGTGGATTTAACCATGGATAGCATTTCTCAGGTTATCCACGACTGTGAGACATGTGCTGCCATCAAGCAGGCCAAAAGGGTGAAGCCCCTCTGGTATGGGGGGCGATGGTCCAAATACAAGTATGGGGAGGCCTGGCAGGTTGACTACATCACACTGCCCCAAACACGTCAAGGCAAGCGCTACGTGCTCACAATGGTAGAAGCCACCACAGGATGGTTGGAGACCTACCCTACGTCTCATGCCACTGCCCGGAACACCATCCTGGGCCTTGAAAAGCAGGTCCTTTGGAGGCATGGTACCCCTGAGAGAATTGAGTCAGACAATGGGACTCATTTTAAGAACAGTCTTATCAACACCTGGGCTAGGGAACATGGCATCGAGTGGGTGTATCATATTCCCTACCATGCACCAGCTGCAGGTAAAGTAGAAAGGTACAACGGATTACTAAAAACCCAGCTGAAGGCCTTGGGTGGGGGATCTTTCAAAAATTGGGAGCAGCATCTAGCAAAGGCCACTTGGTTAGTTAACACTCGGGGTTCCACCAACCGAGCAGGTCCTGCCCAGTCTGAGTCCTTGAATACAGCAGACGGAGATAAAGTCCCAGTGGTGCATGTCAGAGGTTTGTTAGGGAAGACGGTGTGGATCAAGTCTGCCTCGAGTACAGACAAACCCATCCGCGGGGTTGTCTTTGCCCAGGGACCAGGTTGCACCTGGTGGGTAATGCAAAGAGATGGATCAACACGATGTGTACCTCAGGGAGATCTGATTGTGGGGTGAAGATGATCAATATTTGTTGGAAAATGTGTAAGTGTCGAAGGTCTGGGCAAGTGAAAAAATGGAGAAGGAAACATGTAAGTGTCGAAGGTCTGAGCAAGTGACAGATGGAAGTTTTAAAATGTATGATGTGTGGTAGTATAATATGGGGATAAGGGGTGGAATGTCCTAGGGTGATGTTTGTATCCCCATTTATGTGTGTTCTGCTATGTTGGATGTTATGTTCTGTGCCTGTGAGACGGGCTCTGAAGGACAAATGTTTTGTTTTGGTTCTGTTATCAGCCTGCTTCCCCCCCACGACTGGCGGGACACAGAGACGGGGCAGTACATAGTGTGGCTGTTGTTTTTTGCTGCTCTCTTTTCTCCTTGACTCTAGCTCTGGCTGCTGCTTTTGCTCCTGCTCCTGCTTCGCTTCGCTCTTGCTTTGTTTTTTTCCTTTTTTTTTCTTTTTTCTTGTAACTACTGGGACCTGCTCCGGACTGGGACCTGAGAACACCTTGTGGCCGGCAACAGCCATCCCCAGCGCCGGAGGGAGTGACAACAGGGCGACCACCCCCAAGAGAGACTCGCTGCATTTGTCATCTCTTTTTCAGAGCTGTGAAAAAGTGTTGTCATCTGGTATTGTTCATTTTGTGTACTGGGGGGGGGAGGCTGTGCCTGTTAAATAAACAGGTTCTTTCCACTTCTCTCCGAGGAATCATTCCCGAACCGGCTGGGGGGAGGGGCCGTGTGGGTTTGATCTCCGGAGGGAGCTTCCTTTGGAGGTTTTCTCCCAGATTTGCCCTAAACTAGGACACTGCACCAGCTGTCTTAATTTTGACATTTCCTAACTCCTGAATATTTTACTCTCCAGCCCTAATGAAGCTGCTTTGAGCTGCTGCAAGACTTTGCCAGCTCCCTTTATAAAAGACACTTCCGAGAATGCTGTGTGCAGGGAGATACAGAGGCTGAAAGAATGCCAGAATCATAAAAGAAATCAGTGTTAATAGTATTAAAAGAGAACTTCAACAAAATTTTGCTCCAGTCTTTTAAAAGGCAAGAAAATATCAGTGAATCAGCTTCCTATTTCACAACATACTGTTGCATACTATTTCACAACAATAGTATGCAACCAATGGAAATTTCTAGAGGAAATGTGGTCAGAGAGAGTATTTACACACTTAAACCAGATTTGGTCATCGGTATTCAACAATGCAGCCTTCCATGCAGCTGCTTTCTCTATATCAACATTTGGATGTGAACTGGAAGTTTAGTGCCTTCACAAACATTAGGTGCTGGAAATCAAGATTATGTTAAATAAAACACTGAGAGCATTTAGAGCTTAATGATTCCTTATCTGCAAGGGTCCATGGAAAAAGTGAGTGGAATGTTAAGGATATATTAAGAGCAGAGCAGGAACTTAGCCTTGGCAGGAGTGCTTCTGGGCAGCAGGAAGAGGACTGCACAAAAAAGGCTGGAGGGAAATATCCCTCCACAAGTCCTTCTCAGAGAGGGAAATTTGTGAGGACAAACAGCAACAAAAATACTTGTCTGTTGGACAGAAATCACCAAGCCCTAGCTGTGACTGCAGAAGTATTTAATGTGACAGTGGATTTATATGTGACATCATCATAGCTAAAACAAGACAAAACAAAATTTAAAATAAATTGACTATGTAGTCTGAAAAAAAATAGAAAGAGGAAATACAATTATCAAACTAATGTATTGGTAATTGTATTTCCTTTTACATCTATTGGCAAAATCCACTATGTTTTTGTCAGATATTTAATCCCACAATGAGTTTTTTGTTCAAAAAAGAAACAGGGTAGTTTAGGAAAAACAACAAAACCAAACAACCCCAAACCCAAGACTTAACAAAATGTTAAGTGCTGATTCGCATAAAAAAGATTAGGTGGGAACACAGTGTATCTTGTGAAAAGAAAGATTCTAAAAGTAGTGTGTATAGTAACAAATTCAAAGCTATGAAAAAAGGGGCAATGGGAAAATGGCATTTTTCATTTTTGTGCTGCTTTGCGTTGCATTCATTAACTAAGGTTTTGTATTTTTGGCTATTTTTTTTCTTCCATTAATTAAAAAAAAAAAAAAAGAAAAGAAAAATGGTGTGGAAACCAAAACATACTTGTCATGATGGTAAAATGTTAATTCTGCTAACGCTTGCTTATTCTTTCTATCTTGAACATATAAACCTGTGGGGAAAAATCTCAAGGATATTTTTAAACTGTGCACCATAAACGTTTTAACATTTGCTTGTTGAGGAAATTTTTGCAGTGAAAAGTTTCTCTAGAGAGATTATTTACAATATTAATTTAAGGCCTTACTTTGTAATTCTTCCTCAAAGGAAAAAACATAAATCCCATTGGCTTCAGAGCAAGCAAATTGATTGCTTATGATGAGATAACTGCAATGAAGATTCAAATGATACAATTTTGCCAGGGATTGTGTTTCTTTTGTACTACATTTCCAGAATTATACTAATTAAATACCTACTAGAATGCCTTTCAATTAATTAGCATATTCTCTCATATTCCTCATTTTACAGTAGCTTTTAAAAATAAGTATTAAATTCAATATCCCAGGCACCTGATTCAGCGGCAGGTTGCATTGTGCTGAGCCACACAATTTCTTGTCTACACTAACAGTCGTATGAGGAGTGAGGGAATTGTGTTGTCCTTAGCTTTTTGGTGTTTTTTTGCTTTGGTCATATGTACTTTTTGTGGTGTGTCAGCCTTTAGCTGGTCTTTGAAACCCAAGGGGGAGATCCCAGACAGCCTGAAGCCAGAGGGAATTTTGCATTGCCTTCAGCCACCCTGTGATTCCATTTCCCTCAAAGCCTTTTTGCTTCAGACTGTGTTGCTTTTAGCAACACCAAACACTGTTTCCAACCACCAGACCACCACAAAAGACAAGACAGCGAAAGCGATGTTAAAGATTTCTTCAGCTGCACTTCAGCCTTAACTGGTGTGACTGTCCAGCTTTTCACAAGGCCAGCCTGGCAAAGCACCTGGAGACGTTTGCCTTCAGCAGGGCAGACAGCTCAAAGCAAGGCCTTCCTAGCCCCAGCTGCTTCCAGCACAGCATTGTCTTGGGCTGGTCCAGAGCAGCATCCATGGCGAATAACGGAGTGCTGCCAGCAGTGCAGCATGCGGGGAGCAAACCTGCCCCGCGCCGCGCTCAGCGCGGGCACGCGTGGACAGACTGAGGAGCATCTGTGCTGGGGGGGGGATATGGAACAAATAAGGAATTGCTGTTTTTACTAAGTAAAGCAGAAAATCACAGCGTATTAACAGCCAAGCGTGTTTGTTGCCTGGGAAGAACCATTTGTGTTCCAGTTTGGGCTTTTTTACTCAGCTGAAGTCTGCGCCTCAAAGCGCATTAAAAACATTTGAATTATTATTGTGAGTTTCTCATAGGGATTTAAAGTGTATAAATATTATGGGGGATGGGGAGAGAAGAAAGTAAAATAAATAAATTCAGGAAAATGTTCTGTAATTTTTGCAGTGGAATCTGGTGGTGGATGCAGTTCTGAATTAGGACCTTAGAAAACATAATTATTTTTTAGAGAGCATTTACTGCATTAAAAAGGTGTCCTGGTTTATCAGAAAAGCGTGTGGCTATGTGTATGTTCTCTTAGTCACATTCAGCTCTCTTCAAAAAGACATCCACCAGAATAGCACTCTTTAGGGACAGTGTTTGAGGGTTGACAAGAACATTAAACCATATTATAATTATCTCTTCAGTGAAAACACGGCTTTGTAGTGGAGGTAATGCACAGTCCTCAAGGCGAGTGTTATTAGGCTGTATGTGTTTTCTTGGAAGGAGATTCATGGAAAGAAAAAAGCTTTATAATTTACTGCAAGGAAAAAAATACAGAGTACATGTCATGCATAGCAAAAGGGATTTTACAAAGAAGGCACTAAGTTGAGTGCCTCACTTATCTCCAAGAATGCTTCTACATAATAAGTGTGGGGATCGGTTTAACACAAGCTACAATATAGATATAACACACACATACAATTCCCTGTGACCATTCATATAGATAACTGCAAAAAAATTGTCTGTAAAGTAAGGTAAATATAAAGCAATTGCTTCCTGTGACATAAATGTGTTCTGGCTCATTCTTTGAGAAGTCACCATTGAACAGAATACATTCTTACAGCAGTGCAGATAATAAAATCTGTTATTCTTAATGTGAATACAAGGATTTTCCAGCCCATCTTCCACATTTAAAACACTGTTTCTCAAATTGATCTGAAATAATGAAGTATGAGTTCTGAAACAGCAAGCAAAGTTACAAATTGCACCAAGAAGATTCTAATATGTTCATAAATGACAGTATTTAATATGCATATCTTACACATACTATCCACACATGCACATTTGGATTTATTTATTCCTATTAAAAAAAAAAAAAAAAAGAATACTATGGATTTTTAATACTTTTTCAAATGCCTAAATTATTTTAAACCATCAATTTTCTTCTTGTTTGTGAAAATGAGATTGCAACTTTGTTTTCTTTAGAATATTGGCAACTGGATAGATTTAAATTCCTTAAAATGGAATGAACTAGAGGAAAGAAACAAATAATGTTAACCAACGGTTATATATATATCCTGAACACAGCAAACACCAACAATATGATGAAAATCTTGTGTTAATGGAGAATTAATTGTAAAGCTGTGGCATTTCAGTTGTGTGCAGGCAGGTCCAGGCACACACAGGCATAAACACAAAAGACAACAGCCCCTCTAAACAGCTACCAAAAATATACCAAATTGGCCTGTTACTAGCCACAACAGCTTGAGAATTCATAGGAAAAAAAAGTCAGAAACTCACCAAATCTTGGTTTTAAAAACATGTTATGTATCCAGAGAGAGAGCATTCGGAACAGTCAATTACTTTCACATTTTGTCCCAGGACTTTAAAAGTTAAAGGCATAGTTCTGCCAATTGTGAGATGCCCCATCCAGCACAGACCACCCACAACTACTGATTTTCCATCTGGTGAACAAAACAGACATCTCCCTAATTATTTTTAAAAAGGTTTTTTTTTTCTAACATACTTCCTTTATTTGTCTGTGACCTGGAACTTAATGGAAAACCTGGTAGATGCCAACCTCATTTCTTGTAATGAAGCATCTTATTTTCCCTACTTTAAGCATGCTTATTTAAAGGCTGTTTAATAGAAAGTTATTACCTAAGCTGATCTTTGATAGGACCTAAATTACTAAATTGAAATTAGAACAACTTTATATCGAACCCTAAATGTTCTACTTAAATATTAACTGTTAAAAGTCCTTTCCTTAAAGCAGCATATTAAAACAGGAAGCAATGAGGTTTACAGTCTCATATGCTGGGTTCCCATATTGCCAGTGTCAAAATTTATGCCTTTTTTCAGCAATATGGTTGCCATTGCCAGCACCACACTTATAAATGCCAACTGTAATTAAAATCTGGCACCTTATACAAGCATTAAACATGCTTACAGATTTTTTTAAAAAAATCTTTATTTTAAAATACTCATTGGAGCATATGCAGCCTTAGAAAAAAGTTCTTCTTCTGCCAGTTTTAGAAACATCACAGGAAAAAAAAAAAAATCAAGGTCCAAGTTGTCCTGAAAATGGGTCCAGAGAAACCTAAATACTGTGCTGAATTTCACAGTGGATGTATTTGAGGGAGGGATAGCAAAATCTGGATTTTCACTTGAAAGGGGCTGCAGACAAATAGCATATTTAAAAATCTGGAGCCTGGGCAGCCACACAGGGCAGGTAACACACAGCCTTTATCTCAGCGCCCTTTACACTGGGAGTTACAGTTCAATAAAGATGTAAAGCCTCATTGCTGTCACAGTGAATACCCAAGCAGGGCTGTGGATCCCAGAGCCCAGTAAGGGAGGCTGCAGAGAAGAACAGAGGCTGCGATGAACCCGCAGCCAGTTCATCTTAATAGTTTTGGGGATATAAACATGATCATCTGGGCTTTTCATCCCTTGAACACCCATCATTGCTGCATTGCTGTGCCTCCAGTAGTAAGCACCAGGCTGGGTGGCCAGTTAAGAAAAATCCTCTCTCAGGTTTGTCAGCAACAGAAGTGATCAGCAGAAGGCTCCTGGAGGCTCAGGACACACACAGGGCTACCTTGGGAAATAACCTTGGGAAAAATGGGGAGCTGTGGGATAAAGGCCATTCTACCCAGCAAAATGTTCAGTCATAAATTCCTTTTCTATTTCATACTGTGGTACTTCTAAGTTACACAGCTGTCTTATAGACCTGCTGGAGATGAGGAACCCATGTCCATGAGAGCCCAAAATATAAAGAAGCTACCCAGGCACATAGCAGCAGGTGCACAAATGGGGTGCTGCAGCCCCTGATTGCTTCTTGGTCTGGCAGCACTGCACCAAGCACTGGTCTCTACTGCTCCCGTCATTCATCCTGGCTAAGAGGTGAGGAAGAGTCATCTAGCCACTGTCACATAAGTTGCTGGAGAAGGACCACCTCTCAGCAACTCAGCGCCACCTGGGGACTCTGTTTGTGGGGATTTGCTGAAATTATTTTTAGACAGCAACCAAAAGCAGTGTTTGTTCAAAGCAATTTGATGACAGGTTATGAATTGGCATTTACAGGAACAGTTTCCAACGTGACCAGTAGATGGAGAGGAACCATGATGGCTCCATCCCAGCATTTGGACACCACAGACTAAAGGCAGCAGGACTCAGCAGCGTCTCTGCCGCAAAGGCGTGATGACCGAGACACTCCATCGCGCCCTCCGTACCTCATTCTGCTGGTGCCTGAAGCAAGGTTTTTTCTCGTGATCCTACCAGCAGAAGAGGTAATTAAATTTCATTGTGGGGTGTCCCGTGTACCAAATGTTTATGGACAGGACTGAAAAATTGTATCCTCACATTTTCTTGACATCGTTTTCTTGGCTGAATTTCTGAATCCTTATGTCAAGTTTGCACTGATGTTTATGTTCGCTTGGAGGTGCTTCGGTTAGCAATGACTTTCAGCAGGATACTTTTTTAAAAATAAACTAAACTATCAAATGGGAAACCTTGAGTTAGATAATTAATTTGAAGCATGTTTTCTCATGTAAAGGTTTTAGTTATTTTCTTGGAAAAAGATTAATTCTCAGTTTGTAACCACTAAAGTATGTTGCTTTGTAACTAAATATAGCTTTTACACTAAATTTGGCACTTCTTATTGCTAGCCAGAAGGACAGAGTAGCACTGCTGATATATATTTAAACTTTTCTATACCTCATTATACATTTTTTCAGATTAATTTTACTGTTTTTATTAGAAAATCATGTATGGCACAATTCTTATTTACCAGTTGATCTCTTTGTGTTTACTTAGGATTTATGATTCTTTGGATGAAAACTGGAATGCAATTTAAAACATAATGAGACAGTTTATTGCCTGCATAGCACTATCTGAGAGAGGCTAGACTTGTAAAAAAATAGTGATTAGATTTAAAAATTGATCTATTAAAATAACTTGGTATTAGCTCGAATTAGCACCAATCTAGTATTTTGTCTTAATATCCTCCAATATTGTAGTATTAGCAAATTTAATCCTCTCATAATTAGCTTTTATTCACAGATTGGTAGAGAAGAACAAGCTTTTCTGCTTCTTTCAACTCCCAATTGGTCAACTTTGAATAAATTAGTCATTTAACTGAGATAATTGAATATATTGAAGAAAATATTCTCTTGGTACTTGCAGAGGAGGCTATTGATCTCAAATGCCAACACAATACTTCAAACACTTTGGGTTTCCAGAGTTTAGATTTTGACTTTCATCAGCTGAATGGTTTGATCCACAACCTGGAAATACTGTTTTTATTTTGGTTGGGGGTGGGGGATTATTATTTAAACATATTACAGTAAACTTAGGATATAGTATAATTTTAATAGGCATATTTTTAAGAATAAATACATCCAGCATAGATTTTGAAAACTAATTTTTAAATTTATTTCTTGAACACAAAGTTGTTGCCATCTCATTGACTTCAGCTCTCTGCTTATCATTTAGTTCCAGATTTTTTTCCTTTAATGGAGGAATATGCCAGCATTACCACTACTGGTGGCAGAAAGCAGCAAGACCTATATCTCATGTATTTTATATAAAGATGCCAGAACATAATTTTTATCAGTTGCAAACAGGCTGAAAGTGGTCTGAAAAAGAATCTGGCAGTGTCTAAAGTGTTAAAAATTTTCAATGTCTTTCTTTTCTAAACTAATTCTCTTCATGGTTGGGAGTGAAGATATCCTGCAGGCACCACTCTCCACACTGCAGACCCTGTCAGGCATTGCAACAGATCAGTCTGGCAAGGGGTATATATTCCTGTCTCTGAAGCCAAGGCCTCCAGACATATTTGCAGTGTACAATACCAGAAAGGCCCGATATGTTGCTGGTTTGCCCCAGCAAGTTTATGCTGAGGTTTAAAACCATTTAATGTTGCCATAACCATTGCATAATCAATGTGATTTTATACAGTCATAGAGTACAATAACAAACCTAAACTATCATATCCGTATTTTTGTTTCTTAGATTCTACCATTTGTAGGTCATGTTTTCAGGTTAAAACACCATTTTCCAGGCAAAAGTGGTCAAAGAAACTGATAAAAAATATCCAAAGCAAAAATGCCCAAAGAAATGCAGCCCTTTGAGAGCACATTCATTTTCTGGTTTATCTTGTTCAGGAACACCAGTGCTGAGTTTCTGTGGGAAGACATGCTGCCAATAGCATGTGTCTTACTTAGATGATGATACTGACATGAAAGATGAGGTTGACTTAGCTGAGCTCTGTATCATTTCAGATATACTCAAAGGAAACCCATTGTGACTGCATAAAGACCACACCACAGTGCACTTCAATTTTTTCTTAGAAATTAAAAATCTGGAAATGCCAAGTCAACTTTTACACCCTGAATGTCTCCTTGTGCAAGCACTATGTTTCTGTGTTTTCCTTTCCTTTTTTTTTTCTTTTTAAAAAAAATGTGTTGTGTATAAAACACGGTTCTATTCATTCCAAATTACTGAATATAAGCAAGATTTTCCCAATTTTAAGTTTCTCTACTGGAATGAAAAGAAATGTTAGGAAATGTCATACTTTTTGGTAAGTCATTTTCATTTCTTTCCTACATTTACCTGGCTAGATGAATGTGAAATGGGGCTTGAGAGCACGTAAAAGGGAAGGAAGCACTGCTCAGGTTCTGTTTGGCAGAGAAGGTAAAGTATGTAGGTGGAAAGGTTGATTTTTAGCCTTAGAAAGTTTGTAGCATCAAAAGCTCTGACATCAGGCTTCCCTACCTTCAGACAGACGTGATCCAACGCAACCAAACTTTTAGAGTCAAAGGATTTACGTGTATCCAGCACTGCGGACAAAAAAGAAGCTTTTCCTCCTAAAATGAGACTCTCTCTCCTTAGTAGAGAAAGGGGGACAGAGACAAACTCAACCTGTACGCACTCTGTTGGGCACCATAGCCTCTACCCTAAGATGGGCACTGTTCAGCATGCTGTGCTTCATGTGCTGTGGAAGCAACTGGCATAAACTGTTGAGCAAACACTACACATATCAAACCATCCACATTGAAAGACACAGATGTGCTTAAAGCGTGACAAAAGTAAAGAAACACATGGCAAGAGAGGGACTCTCAAGCTGAAAGAGTGTCATGGGTGAGAAAACACATTTAACCAATAGCAGAAACAAAAGGGGAGGGGAAGAAAATCCCAGAGGAGCAGAGCCCAACCCACTAAGAGAGATGAGATTTTTGATATCAGTCTGCCTTTTGTAGAGCAGTTACTGGCACCACCAAAATTTGACTGACGGACTTCCTTACAGCATGTGGAAGGAAGCCTTCTGGGCTGACGGGTGAGTAAAACTGTATGAAAGAGGGTAAGAGAAGAAAAATGCAGAAAGATAAGAGCTTCTGTTACCCAACACCATTAACTTTCAGAACTTCATTCAAAAATAACTAGAGAAGATTCCTGCAAAGACAAAACTGCAGTTCAAGGGAAGGATAATTTTAGGAGGAACTGCAGAATTATGCTTTCTGGTAGATGTGATACATGAACCAGCCAGGCTAAACTAGATACATTGCTCTTCATCTTGAGGTAACATCTCTTGCAGGAGGCGACCACAAGAGGTTATCCTGTAGCTCTAGAAACACCAGTCACAATGTGTAAGAAAACAAAGTCTCTAATTAAAAATGTCACTGCATATTTTCATTATTTATGGGTAGTGTGAAGCATATATCTCAAGGAGTAAGTTAAAGTAGGGCACAGAAGGAACACGTGCCTTCAGAAAATCATGTACTACCTCTTCTACACTGCTTCTGTGGGGAAGTACTGAAAAGCTCAACCCTGTGGGTCTCAGGCGGAGCTGGCACATCAGGAGAAAACATCATCCCAGGCCGAGTTGTTTAATACTATATCATGTTTCTTTTCCTGAGAATTAAGCTAGAAAAAGATTTACTCCATGGTTTGAAATCCATGACAGACTCCAGAGCAGCAGTCCCTGCTCAGAGCCCCGTGTCATTTGATTGTGGCAGGTAAGTAGAAACTACAATATTTTTATTATTTAACAGATGTTTGCTGGTTACAGTGAAACTACCAGAAAGGTCAAAAACTTGAATGTCCTTAAAAATTAAACTGCCTTCTCAAACTCATGATTAGTACTTATCTGCTCTAGGTTGAGGGAGGGCTATGTGGAAAAAATCTTGGCTCTCCATTACCACCGAAGCACTACCAATAACAGAAAAACCTCGGCCTGCGGAGGGGTGCAAACTTTTACAAGCCGTAAAAACTTACACTGTACATGAAGTTTCAAAAACTGAAGATGAATTACATGCTTTGTTTTGCAAAATGCCTGTTTGAATTATATCTAATTCTAATACTACTCTTCATAAAGTTACTGTTGTTCTCACCACATAGCAGACCAAGAATCATTAAAATCTGAGTAAGTCCTGTTGATTGTTTGACATGATTTATCTATTTATCTAAGCCCATGTGTTCCCCAGGAGAAATAGCAGCACATTAGTTTCCTCCTGCCCAAGCAAAATGGAAACACTTTGTATTACATTACATTACATTATATCATAAATGGTAACCAGTATTTCCCTTCACAAAAAACCATACATGTTGCCCTCTGCCTTTAGCAGGCACACATGGGTTCCAACTGGTTGCCATTAAGTTTCAGGTTTTAAAACCTGCAAACATACAGTAGAAGTTAAAATTATTCACTGTTGCTAAATTTGCTGTGCGTACTGCAGAAGGATAGTCTGAAAAAAACATATTAACAGTTCAACATTTAAACAAAAATAAACAAACTAATAATTTTTTTTTTTTTTTAAAGAGAGGGATAATTTTGAGTTTGTATTTTCTATCTGCTACGTCTCATTTCTCCTCATTTAACTATCTGTCCATATTAAGAACACAATCAGCCAAGACTTTACGTGAACAGGATCAGTGAGATAAATTTTGGGACACAAAGTAATGGGAGCCTTTTTATTCTGTTCCAAGCAATAAAGCTGCTGCAGGGTGAGGCGGGAATAGGTAGCAAAGCCAGGGGTGTGAAGGGGACTGGCCATTAACTTATCAGTTCCAGGCCTTAGCTGTCTAATTGACAACCTCAGGGCTACTTTCATCACTTGTCGACTTCAAACCCACACTCAATTTTTCCTTTAGATAATGATGCAACTATAACATAACGGTGTTTCTGACATACTGCAGCATGTAGCAGTAGGAAGATTTTCTCAGTAGCTTAATTTAACAGGAAAGTAAAAAAAACCACAACTGTTAAATGGTTTTCACATCTATCAACTTCTCAAAAAAAAAAAAAAAAACCCAAAAAAACAAACCCAAAAAAAAAAAAAAAAACAAAACAAAACAAAACAAAAAACCACCAAAAAGCCAACAAAAAACCAGTCAGTGAGAAAACAGATTTTAAACTTCCAGTATGCCGAAGTCCCTGTTTGACTGTTTTGACCCAACCCAAAGCACCTTCAGTGCGTTAGTATCACTAGAGATTTAACAAAACAAGTGAATGGTTAAGGCAATAAGCTCACAAAAAAACCCAACAAAACAAACATTCATATATAAAGCCTAAATAAAGGAACCCACAGAACTCAGAAATGTACTACAAGTTAGAGAACTTGAAAAATAAATTCCTCAAAAATGTCATTAAAAATATATTAATGACATGCCATCTTGAAACCTTATGTCCGTCATAAAGGAAACAGAGAAATAACAGGAGTGCTGTAATGAATACATCCCTACAGAGAGCAAGAAAAACCTGACTTGCATCCCCCACAGAAATCTGAGTGGTGGCTGAAGGCAGCTGAGCCATTTACACAGAGTAAAGTCCTCAGGTAAGAATATTCATCACATTTGGATCATAAATTAAAAAAATACTAAATTTTCTCATGTAACAGCACATCCACAGGCAGCAAAGCACCTGGCTTTAACATAAACAGTCACATAACTGCCTTTTAATAGTGGATATAAAGATTTGAGTCCTGCAGTCGGCCCTGCAAAGGCCAGGGGTCACAGTGAGCTCAGTGCGGTGTCTGGGGCCCTGAGCATGTCAATCCGGGCAACAAAAGCAGTGTCAGAAAATGGAATAATACTGATGTGCTTCCAAAGCACAGCCATTCCACTGGTTCCTGTGTGATCCAAGTGAGGAGGGATGACAGGCTGGATACCACACTGCACAGCCAGGTGCTGCTGGAATAGGTATGCATAAGCAGGCAGGGGTGGAACTAATCCAGATTAACAAAGGCGCTTCAGGCAGATTTGATGTGCAGTCAGCTTTTGTCTCCACTGGCATTTGGGCTCTGATGGTGCAAATGGGCACCCAGGTAACTTCAGTCACAGGACATTAATGTGGCCATGAATAGTTGGATTATTCTGGCCTGACTGGAAGAGTTCAGCCCCAGCCACTTAAGATTACGGATATGGATGGCTCATTCCAGGAAGCAATTGCTACATTTTGGTCATAAACTTTAAAACAATGGCTCCAGCTCTTATTTGTGGATTAACCAGAGAGCAGGTAAGGAAAGCAGTACCTGCTCTGAGAAGAAACACTGGGCTCAGTGTTTCTTTGGGCAGCCTTTCAGGCTTTCTAAGTCCATAAAGCTGCGGCATATTGTGAATTTTGCAGATTACATTGCCTGTTCAGAGTTGTAACAATGGCATATCACCATATCACCCCCTTTCAAGTGTAGTACATGCTGTTACTCCTTCTCGAGCAATAAGGAGGCAGGAGCTCTCCCTACAAAATGTCTGGCCCGTATCATGGGCAAAGGTCACCAGTTGCAAAATATTATTAAAAAGTCAGGACAGACTTATTTTATAGCCAAATTAACAGCTCAGCAAAACAGTGGGCTGTAACAGGGAAGACATTAAGTCCAACAGCTGGGCAGTGCAACTGCCAAGGCTTTTACTGGGATCATTGCCCGGGATGTTTTGGGGTTGTTTTGAGAAAAAAGAGTTATCAACACAAGAAGTGTGAAAACTCAAGTTATTACATGAAATATTAAAGGCAGGTGTTTTTCCATTTTTTTAAACCAAACCCCACCACCTTTGCAATTTTGCCACTCCAAGGCTGCAACCAGCAGTACAAACCAGTTGCCTTTCAGGGTTTGGAGCATGGGTTTTACAAGCCTGTTTTGCCTTCCTGCAGGCACTTTGAGCTTATAAATGGCACCTCTCGGTGTCCTGAATTATGAAGGGCAGCTAGTCCTGAATTCTCCTGTCGCTTAATGATCTCACATAAAATGAGGTCCACAAAACTTTTACTACCACCGCAGTTCAAATTCGCAGGTGAAGAACCACCAGGGAAAGGATGTGGACATCTTTCGCTTTCCTAATTTTCCAGGTGCAAGAAAGTTTCCCACTTGGACTTGAACAATTAGTTACTCTCAAAGCAAAGCCTGATCTAAATAAAAAGACTTCAGTATGTTCCTGTGATAAGCACTGTGAAAATCCAAGGGGAAACCACTTTAGAACAACACACAATAGCATCAAATTTAGGTTAAAAAAGTTAGGTTAAAAAGACTCTATCTGAGTATTTATTAGTCTTTGTTTTGCACCTAATATTTTTCACTTATCACAAATAAGTATACCTGACACTCAAGGATTAAAAATATTATTTAATTAAAACATTGATTGGTTCTGCCCTTCTAGTAATAATATCCAGTGTTTGGAAAACATACTGCACCTTAGCAGTATGAACAAAAAGTCAAAGAAAGTCTTTCCAAAGAAAGAAAGGATTTTGTTTGTTACAAATTACTTCTGCATTTATATAAAGATTTAACGATTCATGGCATGCCAAGTACAGTGCTAATGAGCTTTGAGTTGTGTTTTTCATTTTTGTTAGAATTTTTTCCTGCTAAAATCAATTACTAGAGGCCATTCAAATGTCACTGCATAAACCAGGAAACCTAGTAAAACTGCAGGTAAAATTGGTATTTTGTTTCAAGTGTGGCTCAGGAGTCCAATTCACTTGTTGGTGAGCTGCATATTTCAAATAGCACCTACAACTCCTGCAAAAATGGAAGCCAGGTAAGATGCTTTAAAAAACCCCACATTTATAACATTCACTGATGAAAAACAAAAATTAAAGAGTGTAAGCTTACCATTTAATTTCTGCCTTCCGAGGATGAACATCTTAGCCTTTCTGCTTTCTTCTCCACTTACCAATGAAAGGTAGATAAATGAACAGAAATATAAGCTCTTAATTCTCAGCACCTCTTAGAGGACACACATGCCCATAGGAGCTTAAAAACCTTCCTGGGGAGCATTATTAATCTTGCTGCTAACAGCACAGAATTTTTAAAGCCTATTAAAACACCATCTAGTCATAAACATGCAAGTCTTGCTTTTTAGTGACCTGGTTTCAAGAAACAAACAAAAAGTCAGTGAAAATTATGCCAAATTACCTTTCATCATTCAGTTACACGGATCACTGCCCACCTCAACTACTAACTAGATACCAAACATTGTCCTTCTATGACAAACCTTGCCATCTACCACATAGAATAGTTTGAGATGGAATGGACCATTAAAAGTCAGCTAGTCCAACCCCCTGCCATGGCCAGGGGCATCTACTACTAGATCAACTACTCCATATGTTGATGCTTCAGTCTAATGGAAACTCTACTTTAACCTTGCTTTGTCCTTGACCTTCCTTCTCCACCTCTGCCTTTGGGCCTAGGAATGTTTTCAGAAATCTGAAAATAATTCCAACTGTCTTCTTCCCAGGGTGCAGCACTCCTGCCTGGCTGCAGCCAATCTCCTGCCCATTTACACCACTACAAGTCAAGTTACTATTAATCCCTTGGACTTCAGTCTTCCAAGTAACATGTGCATTACTCCAAAGGCTTTCAGATGACTTTTTAACTGAAAACATCCAGGATGTTGGGGGTTTTAACAAATCATCACAGCTATTGCCCAGCAGATGATAAGGCTGAAGTTAATTAATGTTGCCAGGAAATAGAAATATAACTGTGATGAGCTAGTCTTGTTATGCCCATATTCAACATTTCCCCTCCTTTCCTTGAAGAGCATTTCACCAGCTTAACAAAAACCACAGAAACAAGCACAACCCCTTGACCCAATAGGCTGAGCGGATGAAAGATATTCACACTAACTAACCCTGCTCTCCAGTTCAACCCCACAAAAATCCCACTGACAATATCAAGAGTGGGGAATCAAACCCCTTTATTACCCAGTCCACAGCAGATAAAGCAGCAATTGTGCTTATACAGTACTGGAAGTGTAGCTACAACATAGCGTGACAGCTTGTTAGTGTTGAAAATATATAAGCTCTTTGTAATTGTGCCTTTGGAATGCCATCTGTCTTGAATTAACATCCACCTGGGATCATGTTTCGATGACCAATATGGACAGATTACTGGAACTTTAAAACCTCGCTTTCTTTGTAATTGACATTTAAACTGTTTGAAGTTTCTCATTAAGTCCTTTTTTACAAATTAGGTGCAGATGTATAAAGCTAAATGTACAGTACTAAGGGAAATTAGGTCACCTGAATGCTCAATAATAAAATGTATCAACTGTTTAAGTGCAATGAGTACATTAAAATTTAGAGATCAACTTTTTGCCCCAAATTCTTCAAAGTTTCATCGTTCCCCTTTCATTGCTGCAGAGCCCCTGACGCCAACCATTTTTAATTAAAAAGGCAGGGAAGAAGGCAGGTTTGGCCACGTGGTCAATGACAGCTGGAAAGCCCTGTCCCACAAAGAAGCCCTGTCCCTAGAGAAAGCAGGGCAAGCAGCTACAGAGATGCCCATTTCACAGGGACAGGCAAATCCTATTTACACCAATGATGCTGGGAGATTTAAAAGGCACAGGGAGACCTGAGAAGTAAATATAGGTCCGACCAGAAAATAAGGGAAAATATATGAAGGAGACTTGTTCAACATCCCAGGGCTAAGTAACCACAAGCTGACCTCCAGACCCACTTGCAGTCGAAGTTCTGCAGACCTGCTGTGCTCCTCAGTCTTGTGGGATGGAAGAGGGAAGTGCATAAAAGGGCAGTGGCCAGAGAAACACCTCCATGCACAGCCTGGCTGACAAAATAAGGGCAAATTGAATATTTCCCCTTTCCAAACAAGGAGGTTCAGTACTCAGGGAGGTGTGAGAATGGGGTCCAGGAGAAACCACCTCCAGAAGCTCACATGACGTGCAGAGGACAGGAGGAGGTATACGGGGGTTCATCAGCAAAAATTCTACAAAGCTCTTAGCATCAAGGGGCTTTTACTTGCCAGAATGGCTCTTAGGACAAGAGACTTCAAGTACAGCAGCCCAATCTCCCCAACAGGTATGAAAACCCCAGGGACCCCACTCACCCATCCTTTATGAGTAGCCAAGAAATACCGCACAAGCGTGTGAAAGCTCAATGATGGAATGCACTGAGCACCCACCAAGGGAACACACCCCCCCTCCTTTCCCATGCAGGGCCATCAAGCAGGGGTGGCATTGGCCACCATCAAGATGCCATTCTGCAGTTGGCAGTGTTTAAACTCAACGCAATCATACACAGGTTTGGTGGAAGGTCCATTAACTCCACGTTAGAACACCATCTACGTAAAATGCACAAATCCTTTTGGCAGCACAGCCAGCATGTTGGTTCTGGAAACAACGCCAAGATGCGTACCCTGGCTCTCTGCTCGTACGCATGGAAGTGTGATGGAAGAAGCAGTCTTCTCTTAAAAGCTGGTAAACCAGAACAATCCTGTCAACTAGATCTCTTTTTGTCTCCTTAGACATCATTTGTGTGCTTAGACCACTCTTAAGCAGTGTCTTCAGTACCACTACTTATTAAAATGATTTTAAAAAGCTTTTCTGCTCACATCCCCTTATAACCCTATTCTGGTAAGCTACTAAAACTCTCGGCAAAAGAAGGGTAAAGTTTTAACTGGATACATTTTTGCTGCTTCTGCAACTCTGCTGTGAAACTGTCCATGCTTCTGGTTGCAAGATAACAGCAGACCCTCACTGGTATCAGGATAGGAGATTCTGGTTTCCTCATCCACAGGCTTTTTCTCCAGTGCTCATACATATCTGCAGTTCAAGGAGGGATTCAGAAAAAAAAAATTGTGTATTTTTAAAAGAAATAAAAATTTAAAAAGCCATATGTAAGCAAACCTCAACACCTGGGAGAGAATAAAACCTGACTGATACAATACAGCAAGATAACATTTTCCAGGAGAGTACAGCCCAATTCATTTGCAAAAGGAATGAGTCAGAGGAGTAACTCATTTGCCATGCATATCAAACAAAAAAGGCTTCTAAGGAAGACGTATTTGTACCCAGGTCTGTTTGCTCGCACATTTTACAAATACTGGTTTTCATCTGGATAGTGAGTTTGCAAAGGCAGGTTCAGGACCACACAGGACTGTCCAGAACAGCACAAGCTTTTAGCAGACCAGTTGAGGTGCCAACGATTAGCTGGACATGCTCAGCTTTGCACCCTGCTTCTCATTAGCATTAATTATCCGTCATCATACCTCTGCTGCTGCCAGGATGTAAACTGGCTCGGGCAGTAGTTTCACAGTCCTTAATGCCAACTGTGGCATTGCCAGAGTGCACAACAGGGATGTTATATGGGCTCCATGTCTTTCTGCCAAGGGCAAATGAGAGCACAGACCTGGTTCAGCAGAAAGCTGGAGCAGAGTGAACAGTCAACACCTCCTTTGCTGTAAGGCCTCTCAATGTAACTTTAACTTGACAAAAATGTTTAAGTGACTTTGAAACACCAGAGCTAAGGCTCGGATTTGTAACGGGCTTCACCTGGCCTAGCAGTGATGGCTGATGGAACGCCCCATCCTACATGTCCCCTCACACACAGCCCAGTGATGCTGGTTATAAGGTAGACTGAGGCTCCATCAGGTCCATCCCCAGAGACAGGATCGCAGTGCCAGGGACTTGATTAGTGGTGCTTGGGGTTCCCCTCCCTCCCCAATGTGAACTACAGGTTCTCACCTCACTAGCAACACAACAATATTCATTTAGGTGAACCAAAGTGACCTTGTAGAAAAGCAGACTCTGCACATACGGCTCAACAATTCTGCCAGATAAAATGCTTGTATCACGAGAAAGTCACACTTTCAAATAATTTTCACCCCAAGGCCGTAATCTTGAAAGACACACTTAAAAACGTGTAGAACATAAAATGAGTGATTTTTTTTTTTTTTTTTTAATAGAGGTGAAGGAAAAAAATCCCTCACAGACATAACACTTTATTGATATTCTTGGTCACAGCTCTACACATGCTGAACAGGATCAGCTACTTGTAAGGACCACAATTCATGTCTTTCCATTTAAACCCTGCAACAAAGAATAAAAGTATTTCACAACTAACAAAGGGGAACCCTTTAATTTGCTAGAACAATATCAGCTCCCATTGCATTAGCACCCTCCAGTGTCCAACACATGAAAAACAACATCTTCACTAATGTACCAAGCACAGATTTGGAGCCTGAAACACAAGACACAGGAGTGGTGGATTCCTGGGAGGGAAGATGGCAATTGGTGATAAGAGAAGAAACTCCCAATGCTAGAAATTTTAAATGACATAGGCGCAGTCTCTGAAGAAGATCTGATCGTCAGGTGCCTTTGTTCCTAGCAGGCATGCTGGTGTCTGCACCTTAGGCATGACAGGCTCTACGTGCCCACACTCTATATTCCACACTCTGCAGCATTCCACTGAGATGTGGATGCTGCCTTTGACTGATTTAGTACAGGCATGAGGGTATGGATCTGCCTGGAATATGCCACGTAAATGAATACATGTAATAAAACCCTCTTGTACATGGGTGAGGCAGACGTGCGCTTGGCTTGCAGAGGGCAAAGAGGGGACTGTGCTTACACGTGCAATGCTCTTCTCTTACAGCATAACCACCGAGCAGAGAGAGAACAACAGAAAAAACAACTGCATTTGTTACTAAAAAACGGCTGGAGAAAGGGGTTTTTTTTTACTTTTTCCAATACAAGAATCTTTCAAAGGCAGGGAGAGTCCTGCAGGCTCTGGAACATGGCAAATAAGAAAAACCAGCTCTGGGTACCTGCCTGATAATGACACAAATACTTGGTCCCACTTTGCCGTGCAGCACTGCTTCCCCCCAGCTTCACAGGGGCAGCAGCATGCACTTGAAGAGAGGATAGCAGCAGCTGGAAAGGCAGCCACACCACATCAGAGGTACCTGCTGTAATTAGGATCCCAACCCAACAGCACAGCAGGGAGCTCTGCAGGACACAAGAACCACAGTCCAGAGCCAGTGGCACCTGCCAATTCCTGCTAAAGACCAGGAAGTTGCTAATTAAATCCAATCAACATGTTCATTGATTGCTGACATTTGAAGTCATCCCTGTACTTTCTCTCCCAAGTGCACACAGCCCCATGGCTGCCTAGCTCAAAGGTGAGCAAGAACTCCTCATGCCTCATCCTTCTCTGGTCTCTGATTGCTTGGATGCCCAAAATTCTGTGGTCTCTACCTGCCCAGTGGCCTCTTAGGTTCCACAGCAGCACTGATGACAAGGACCAGGCAAATCCCACCACAGGGAGGCCATCACGTCTTCTGGGTGTCATGCAAAGGTGCTGTGATGCCTGGCAGCCATGTCCCAACCCATGGCAGCACCAGCCAAGGAAGCCTCTTCTGAGCCACAGCTGGAAGAGAGCAGCCTCACCACAGGTATGCAGGCAGCCTCCTCTCCCAGCCCTGAACAGGTGCTGTGCACTTATAAATGTCATCACCTGACTGCCCTCACACTGTGTAGGCTCCTCTTCCCCCCACAGTATGAATATTCAAAATTCTTCATAACCAGAAATAGCAAGGCATAGCATTTACAATTCTGCACTAATATGGGAGAAAGGGGGGAGGGGACGCAAGGGGGAAAAAAAGGCATGTACATGCATGCATTCTCTCCACAAACCAGCTGTAAAAGTATGCTGAAGGAGGTAGGCTGGAAAAATGACCCTGGGTGCTATGCAGAACAGTTACTCTGGGCAGGAATGACTGACATGGACTTACTGGGCTCTTCACTGCGCCTCTAGCACAGCACAAAGCACTCCAGCTGTCCCTGAGGTTCCCCAAGAACACCAGCATCAATATTGCATGTTCACAGTAACATCTACCTTACAGTTTTACAGACCGCATAGGCTTTTGTCACTCAACTATAAAATATTTACAGAACCATGGTCTCAGCAGAGAATGTGAGAATTTAAAGCTTTAAATATTGATATTAAAATTAATTAACACTTGATTGCCTTCCTAATATCAGTACTAAAAAAAAATATGTTCTTTTTCTAGCCGTGCTGTTGAAAACCTGCCTTAAATGAGCGCAGACCCATCAATCCCTCCCTCTGGCAGCAGTCACTCTCTGCCCACCGGGAACACGCAGGGACACTTCTGCAGGCAGAAAGCGAGACATCAAACCCACACATATCTCCAGGAGGAAGGTGCAACGGAGCCACTGTCTTCCGTGGCACCTGTCACTCGGAGCCTGATCCTGCACACTGACCTCTATTAGGCGATCCTCTATTTCCTAGCATCCCACCCGAAATCGCTGCTGTTCCTGACAGCTCTTCACCCACCTGTGAGAAAGCACCTGGTGATTTCGAGCCCTTGACAAGCCGACAGACGTTGCCTGCCTACATAACCTCCCCTCATCCATGCACTGCCACCACAGGAGCACGGGACTCCGCACACCCCGGACTCACAGAGGGCTCCCAAGGCCCACGATAAGGCACGCTGAGGGAGCGTCTCACAGCCCCGAGTCTGCTCACATCACTACTTATGCTGAGCCATCGACGGAGCAGACGACACAGGGTGTTCTTAAAACAACGGGAAAGCCAACGGTGTGGATCCAGCCTGCCTTGCCCCCGGTTCCCGCTGCGGGAAATGGGGCACGGTGGCCCTGAGGAGCCCGCTCGCTCCAAGGCCGGGCGCACGAATGGGAAAGACCCAAGGTCACTCTCCAGGTAGGAACTGCACCAAAGCGAACAACCGGGCGAGGGCAATGTCGTGGTAACTGGAGGAATCACGGAACAGTCTGAGTCGGAAGGGACCTAAAAGACCATCTCATTCCAACTCCCCTGCCGTGGGCAGGGACCCCGTGCCTGCAGGAACCTCCATTCCCACGATGCCCGTGCCCGAGCGCCAGCCCCGCCACCCCGGGCCGTGCCGCCTCCCGCACTAACGGGGATCGGGGCAGCCCCGTCCGCGGCTCCAGCGGAGGGGGGGCGGCGCCGGGGGTCCCGCGCGCGCCCCGTCACTCACAGTCTCCGCCTCCCCGCGCGCAGCCCGGCCCGCCAGCACAGCCCCGCCGCCATCGCGCCGCCGCCACACGCCCCGCGCAGCCCCATTGGCTGCGCTCCGACACGCCCCGCGCTCCCATTGGCTACGCCTTGCGCACGGCTCTGACGTCACGGCGGGGCGGGGTCCGGGATGGCTGCCGCGCTGCCGCTGCTCCGGAGCCCGGTGTGGGTGACTGCCGAGAGCGGGAATAGCTCGTTCGTGCGGAGGATAAAGAGACAAGACCAGAGGTAACATAGGAGGTAGGAGGGGATGCGGTAGGAAAGAAACAAGCGTGAGAAGAAAAGGAAAACAGGGATTCTGATTTTCCATCAGTACCAACTTAGACTGAGCATATAATACGATTTTCTTTGCCGTGATGCTGGAATGTGCCCGAGCCACAAAGCATAATCCCATCGAGCTCCACCATTATTGCGGATATTTCAGCTTCGTTTCCAAAGAACACGAGCTTGGATCATCTCTCATTCCTGCTCTCCCACAACTGCTGAACATGTTGCCCTGGCCACGAGAGATCCCCAAGAGACTCAATTGCAACAGCTTTTATAAAAACAGGAGACAGATAATGAAACACCCCAAGCCAGTGCTCCCTTTCCTTGGAAAACCCAAGTTCACATCCACATAGGTTCATCACAAGTCTTCATGGAAGACTTTTCTTTCCTGGGGTCATTGAGTTTTGTCATATAACTTTGTTCATTTCCTGACACGCAGTTGGCTTTTCTGTATCAGAGAGCTGTGTGGAAGTTTTCCAATCTAGTTTAGTATCACTTTACTGGGGAAGTGCTGTCAGTAAAGCATGAGTTTCCCCTTCTAGCAAAAATAAAATATGCTGTTTTGCAGAGCTGTGCTGAACCGTGAACATGACCTGCACTCAGCTTGCCTCCCCTATGTAATCTTTCGTGCAAGTCATGGGTGACACCACTTGAATCTGACACACTGCAATAACATTTTGTTATCACCAGCAGCATGACAGCATGACCTTCTCAGCACAGGTCCAGTGAACTGTCTGTAGCAGTGATTGTTCCTTCTCCATCCTGTCATTGATGCCTCCTTCCCTTTGTGCTCTCCTCCTACCAGTTTTACCTCCTTGGGGAACTTTCTCATGAAGGACGATATTGCACAAGATGGTGGAGGAGAACCTTGCACTTGTCTCCTGCAGATTTTCCTTCCTGGCACCTCTCTTGTCTTTTCGCCTTCCAGCTCCAATACTGCCAGGTGCACAAAATGCTCTCCTTACCCACCTCACTGATGAGGATGGCCTGCAGTGGGAAAAGAAAAAGAGATGTGTGGCCCCTGATAGACCCTCTTGGCTGTTGTTTCTTTATGGCACCCTGTAGAGAGAGGAGAGAAGAGCAGAGCAGAGGAGCAGCCTCTGCTCATATCCTAGAGAGGATATGATCAGGGGTACAGCCAGACCAGGAAGAACCCCTAAAGTGCCCATCATAGAACCGTGGAATATCCTGAGTTGGAGGAGACCCACAAGGATTATCAAAGTCCAACTCCTGGCCCTGCACAGGACATCCCAAGAATCACATGATGTGCCTGAGAGCACTGTCCAAAAGCTTCTTGAACTCTGACAGGCTGGTGCTGTGACCACTTCCCCGGGGAGCCTGTTCCAGTGACCAAACAACATCTGGGTGAAGAACCTTTTTCTAATGTCTAGCCTAAACCTCCTCTGACACAACTTCATGCCTTTACCTCAGGTCCTGTCCCTGGTCATCAGAGACAAGAGAAGACTCCTCCTTGCAGCAACAGCATGTATTGTGACAACATCAGGGGGAGGCAGGACACTGTGCTGACATGAAATCAGAAGTCCAGATAACCTTTCTTCAGCATTAGTAGCTGAACTTAGGTTTTGCATCAACCAGTGCTGGAAAACCTGGAGTATCCTGGCCTGTTGCATCCCTTTGACTTGTAAATGATCATGGGAACACAGGGACATTAATTAAATCTCATTACCATCTTTTCTGTATTCTTGGGAAGAATACTGTTCATCTGTCTCATCGTTTTAAAATGGGAAGCCTTCTAAAGATGCTGAGTTTTCACTTAATTGGATTAAGCCAATGTAACATTTTCCAGGATGCACAGAAGGTATTTATGAGCCTAAATCTCACTGGCATCTTCAAGAGTTAGGCACGACGTACTTTTGAGGATGTGAGTCCTATAGCAGCAGTAGGGTTGGGGCTAAGACCTCTGGAGCCATGTGCACATGAAGAATACATGCAGAAGAGAGTTGCTGAGCTCATCTGGGGCTGGTCATCAGAATTATGATACTTCTGTGGGTGCTATTGGGTTTTGTGTCTCCTTGTAAAATCTCATCTTCACAAATGTTTCCGCTCAATGTGAGATAACTGCACACTAATCAGAGGGAGGGATCCTGCAATTTCTCAGATAGAAGATAAATTATGAAGGTCAAATGACTCATGGACTGTGCTGGTGAAAATCATTTAGCAACTATAATTGATTAGGAAAAATATTCTAAAAAAAGATAACTGCCTACCAGTTTTTCTTCTCTTATTTCAATAAAGCATCACACCAAACACAGTGTACATTTCATGTATTTTTTTCAATTGCTGGATTTTAAGCACCATTTTTATAATCTTGGTCTAGTATCTTCTGAGATGTTAAACGAATAAGGTTGCTACAAAAGAGCAAACGAAATATTTTGGCAGGATACATGGTGATCTTTGTTCTTCAAGCATTTTCTAATGCTATGATGATCTCTTAATGGTATGATAGTGACTAAAACAAGTATTTTTTAATGAGAAAGAGAAAAAGAAGCAGTGTACTACTGCTGTACTGTAGAACTATTAATAAACTGTGCTGATAAAAAGAAATCATTTTTATTGGAATCTTAGTAGAAAAAAAGAGCTGTGCTGCTGCCTGAAGCTATTGCTTGTCAGTGTCCTCTTGACACTCATTTACTTTGATTTTCAAGAGAGAAATGAGCATCATAACAGCCAAGGCATTTTGTGCCTTCCTCTTTGTGTTTGTGTGAACACAAAAGGATGTCCTCCTCAGATCATTGTGCAAGAATGGGAAAAAAAACAACTGTCGTCACCAATCTCGCTGAGGCTCCTGTGCCTCTTTCCGACAGGCACTTGTTTTTGCTGGCCAGCAGTGTTACAGTGCTCCTGTGGTGAACGTGCTGCTTTGGCCCTGAACTACCTGCCCAAGTGTTTGCTGCCTCCTGGCTTGGAGACCACTGATCACCCAGGGAGATTTCTCCTATGGAGCCACCAGATAGCTCACAAGAGCTCCCTCACATTGTGCGTCTCCTCCTGTAGGATGATAGCCAAAGGAGGAATGTGCTTTCCAGCAACAAAAAATTTTGAGAATGGCCCTCAAAGCTGTGTTATTATACAACTAGAAATAAGCCAGCATTTTCATGATGAAAAATGAATTGTCCAGTGTCTCTTCATTGCACCATTACATTCAACAGAATTGCTCTGCGTGTCATATCCCAGCATTGCATAGTGTTTTAATCCACCATAAATCCATTTACAGTACATCATCTGGAACATTTAGCATGGAGGAAGGTGGATTTTGGTGAAAATTGATTGAATAGCGCTGGTATAGTGAGACAGGATCATTTTGTCAAGAAAATCTTTCTCTGTGGTCTTGAGGGCCCAACGCTTCCCTTTCTCAACTACCTCAGAAGCATCATTCAGCTGCTTCCTCCACTTGGAAGGGCAGAGAGCCCCTGCTACCATTGTCCCATTGAACCAGGGGAAATCCACAGCATTATGCTCGTGGGTCCTCTCCAGATCTCACGAAAGATAAATACCCTTGCTTACCTGGGATGTTCTCTAGAGGTTGCTTTTCCAAGTCTGGTTCTCTGTCTTTGAAATAAAACTCTTCCCTTCCCCAGTAAGCTGGGGATACCGGTAAGCATCATCAACAGATAGAAAAAGAAAGTAAAAAAAGGCAGAAATATCTGGGAAAAACCAAGGGCCAGTAGCTGAGGTGAAGCTGTAGGAAGTATAAACTATGAGAACAGGTCCAGCCATAAATTGAAGAAAATGCTTGATAAGAGATATGAAGAAATCTGTTTCTAGACATCATGAGGACATTACAGTGAATTTGTTGCCATACAATTCAGATACTGTTATGTACTATGTAATTTTGGGGAGGAGACTATTGAAAAGTGGCTCCATGGAGTCACTGGAATTCAGAAAAGTCAAAATATTTTCATGCTGGGAAGCAGAACACACCCTAAGTGCACTATACACTGGCTGGGAAAGATTAGAAGGAAGCAGGGGGTGGAGAAACAGGGAAACAACTGGAAAACAAGAGTTTGTAAGAGGCTTTGGAGAGATGTGCTTGCCAGTTCTCCAGGTGGGAGAAGGTCGTCTATTATAAGAGGTGGTTTCTGCATTGGATTTCTTACAAGCTGGCATCAACAACTCCTACTCCAGCAGGAGTGTGTGCTTTCCCTGACTGCAGGCAGAGCTTGGGGAAAATAGCCTTAAACACGTGGTGTCATTGCCAGGTGAAGTGAGTGGTGGGAATACTCCTCTCCTTTGCATGGTGCTGGAGAACCTTTGCTTAGGCACAACGGTGTGACTTAAAGCGAGGCGGTGATGCTGTAGTTCAGAACCAGTAACATAGCCCCAGACTATGGGGCTATCTGAACCAAGTTAATTAAAAAAAGAGTAAAGTGCATCATGATGGGTTTCCTACACAAAATACTGGCAAATTGCAAGAGGAAATGAGGATTCTAGGAGAAAATTATGATGCACATGTAGAGAAGGAACGGGCCAAGAAAGCAGACTGTCCTTCTTAACATTGTTATTTTGACAGATTTCAAAAATCAAAGCATTCTGCGTATCTTATAGTTGATTATATATAAATGCTTGTTGGTAATTATATGATCACTTTTATTTCAAAGTCCTGTCTTCCTATAGATTTGATAATGTTTTCACCTTTCTGGAGATTCATTAAACTCATTTTCCTGCAAGTGCTTTGATGCTTTGAAAGCCAGGAGATAATCTGCAGGCCTGTTGACACCATAATGCTATGATGGCTTCTGTGCTATTAAAATAGATCACAGAAATGTTCATCTATAGAACCTGAACTCAATACGTTGTGTCAGTATACAGTATAGATCCCTTAATCCATAGACTATTATTAAAATAGTGGATTAAGGAGTTGTTTGGGATCAGAGCAAGCTGTATGTATAACAAAACAGTTTAGCTGAGATTAGTATTTATTACTGAATGCAAAATTTAATTGAAGGATTCATAGGTGCTTATAATATCACAGTTTTTATTTTATCACTAAATTACTGACTTTTGCCATACAAACTCTTGTTAAGACCTGAGAATTAATCACTGTATATGAAAACAATAAAAACTGAAAAACTGACATAAATCTAATTAAAATATTTTAGCTTCATACAAATATAAAATATGGTATTTGGATGTTTAAAATGCATTGTATGAGAACGTGCATGGAAAGGACATTCAGACTTCCAAAAAATAACTTGTAAATTTATAGAAAGAATTTTAAATGAGTTCACAAACTGTTATACAGATCAGTGTAAATCTAATCTAAGCAAAAGTGAACTGGAAACCGAAAGTATTTTTTCCATACAATCTTCTTCTGTCAACAGTCTTGGTGAAATTGTCAGAAGGAGAAGTTTTATTCAACTGTGTGGTGAAGTTGAACTGAGTGAGAGTGGCAGTTTTACAGACTTGTCTTTAGTGCAGCAGAAGGTTGTCAACAAGGACCGTTTTCAGTGACATCTCCATGTGAGTACAGCGAGCAGATGATTTGAAGATTACCAGGGTGCTGGGACAGGTCGACCAGCATCTTAAAAATCTCTCCCATAAAGGATCAAATCTGAAGCCAGAAGCTGTTTTCTGGCTGAAGGGGGAGGGAAGTGGGTGTGTCTAAAAGGCAGAGACCCATGGATTTGTTTGTGTGTGTATGCGGAGTACAGTCTCTAAAACTCCCTCTGTGTAATGGAGAGCTGAATGCTGTTTGACACTCATTTTCAAGCAAACTAGGAGGCAAAATAAAATTTCAGTTGTGAGTTGCCAACATGTAAAGAAAAAATTTGTGCATAGAAATCATGATATTTACAAGGAAAGTAGAACAGAGCCATTTTTTGGCCCAAGGTGGAACAAGTTTATACTAGATTTCTGTTATACTGCAAGTCATATTAAAAAAAAAATTGTTTCTAATCCAGTTTTAGCTGTGTTATTGGGTTTTTTTTTTAATTTTTTAGTCCTGTTTCTGCTAGTCCATGTCACTATTGTACTTTACAGAAGACTCTTGGTATTTCTGAATTAAGATTCAGACCCTTTCATAACAAGCAGATTAAACTCTTGTGAGCATGCCTGTGCTGGAGATTTCTCTTCCTTGGACTATCCACCAGCTGATCATCTCTGTTAGTTTTCAGGTCCACTTCCTACATCTGCACAGCCCTGGGCATATGATGCAGTGGTTTGTATGAAGGTTATGAAACCCCAAGCAGAAGCACACAGCAGATGGAGCCAGCGCAAGGCATCGCTTTGGCAGCAAGCGTGACTTGCGAGCAGGGATGGCTGTGGCACCGGAGGCCATGAATGCTCGTGCCCAGGGTCTTGCAGCAGGGACTGGGAACCTGCATATCCTGAAAAGCGTCATGTGAATCAAAAGAAGAGAAAAGAAGAACCTAAGGCAGCCTTTCAGTGCATCTCCAAAAGACTACTTATGCCCAAAGAACTGGGGAATCAGCTCTGGGAAACTAGAAGAGAAAATATATAGAAAAACCTGCCTCTCCATGAGCAGCATTTAAGAAATGTTCAACTTCTATCTAATCCTAAACTAAAGGTTTGTACAACTTGGCCTTTACTTCCCCTTAGTTAAAAAGTATTTTATAACTTAGCCCTGTGGTAGTAACAATTTAGACTTGGTTGCTGCTGGCTTCAGAGGTTATGCTCCACCATAAGAAAAGACAGAAAGATGAAAGAAACATTAAAAGAAGTCATAGAGAATTTGAAAGTAGCCAGTCCACCTACAACTTAGACTGACTTTACATAATTTTTAAACATTTCTAAAGTTCCTACATAAAAGATTATACATAGTACATTATCCCTTAATGCTAAAAGTTAAAAAAAGCAGAAAAAAGGAAACCAGGAAATAGAGCTTTCACTGATTTCCAGTAAGATTTTCTCAACAAGTAAATTTGCTGAGATCAATAAGAATACATGTTCTGAATACAGTGCATATTTGGAATATATTATTCTGCTTATAGAGTCTGAAACAGCATTTCAATGCTGCTACTTTCTGTCATGTCAAAAAGCAGTGGATCTCAAAATAAAATAGCTTTCCAAAGATCATTAAACATCCAAAGGCTGGCGTCTCACACAGCTTCAATAAGGTAATATTCTAATTTTTATAAAGAGAAAGAAAGGATTTGGCAAGTGTGATTATAGTTTGTGAATGTTTTCGATGTGTGAAACATCAAGTGAAATTATTTTGTTTTCCTCAAATAAGCCAGGTACCAGAGCATCCCAGCAAAAAGCGGGGACTCTTCATCAGATGAATAGTGAAACAATTTGTTATACTCTCCTTAAGCACAGACCATTAATGCTGGCAGCAGAACTCCTTCAGGATCCTTACACCTACTCAGGAGAGCTCAGGCCACTGAGAAAACCTAGAATCCCTTGCAAATTTACAGAAGCACCTTGCCTCCCATGTTCTGGCTCAGCTAGAAGTTTAACGACTAAATTTCCCTTTTGCGTGGGTTCAAATTGTAAGGTTTTGTGTTCATTTCATTGGATAAATTTGCCAGGTAGCTCCTTCACTGACTCAAGCCAATGCTCTATGCCACATGGCGCAGCAGAATCAAGCTGCGAGCTCTCTGTAGCTCTCCACATGGGTGATAACACAGATGTAAAGTTAGTGCTGGTCCCAGATCCTGAACTAAAGTATATGCTGACTTTCTCATCCATGTTTATCATGCCCATCAGGAGCACAGAGCCCCTGCATCTCAGTAGCCTCACAGCTACTGACTTTACAGGAGTACCTTGGAAATACACTTTCCATTTAATCTCTTTAAATTAAATTGATTCCAGTTTTGTGACTGACATGGTATGAAAAGTAGTTGTTGTCATGATTTTAATGACATAAATATTTTCTGCCATCAAGTAGAGCAGATTCATCCATCATTACAGATACAGTGAAATATGGCTATCACATGGCAGGAAATACATCCTCTAACAACTTGGGCTACCTTTAGATCAGTGAAGGACCAAAAAAAAATTCCCACCTTAGAGCCCAGACCTAAAACTTGGAGAGTGACCTGAGACTTAAAGGCGAGTAAAGGAGTGCAAGCAGATGCAAAATGTGCCACTTCCTGTATCTCACATATTTTTTACAGGGAAAAAGAGAGTTGGGCTTTTAGCAAAGCAATATAGAGACTGTTTCAGGGGGATTTGCACCAGTTGTGGTCATAAATGGCCTACTGTGACCTGCAGGACCTCCTGAGCTGCTTGGTGGGTGACTTTAGAGAAGGGTTCATATGATTGCTCCTCAAGGTGTTTAGTTGAAATCACCTGGTTAAAGTAGATCTTGGCTAGCCAAGCGTGTTTGAAATGAGATGAGCTCAGGGTGGTCACATAAATGTTTCAGCCTGCAGATCTAACTGGAATGTAGTCACTGATGTACCACGTTTGGGAGCAAAGCCCCCCAGCCTGGCCTCGCAGGACACAGCCACAACTAGGTGAGGACCCAACTTCAGATTCTGGCGAAACAATATTGGTTTTACCAATTTAACAAATGGTTAAATATTGTCAAAAGGATAAAATTAACCAGTATACCTATTGGACTAAAAAACTGGGTCAACAAACACGTATTCCTCCCAGTGCTAATGATCCAAGTGACTATAAAGGAACTTGGCTAACAAAACATACCACACTCAAGAATAAGCCCACAGGCCAGTTATGTTTGACAAAAATACTTTTGACAAGGAGGTGTAATTTATTGTTTAAAATCATTGAAATGTATTTTATAACTGTTATTCTCTGGCATTCACCCCAAAGGAGTAGCTGTGCTGCTTATACAGCTGCTGAAGGCATAAGGTGTCCACTATAGATACAAAAGAAGTGAAAAATTTTGTCAATTTTTTTAATGTCGATATCACACAGGAATTCCCTACATTTATATCACATTAGCTTGGTATTTCCTATCTATATTTTTAGTTTCACTTTCCGAATTTCAATCCATTCAAATAACTTCATCTCAGACCTTGTTTTTTCCTTCAAAAACTCACTGCCATATGGAGGAAACATTAAAATTATTGGATCCAAAGTAAAAACAAAAGCAGCTTAGTGTTAGTGCAAGAGGCTTAAATCAAGACAATTAAACCTAAGTTAAACTGAAAGTAAAAATGACAAATAATTTTGGCCAGATGTAGACCACACACCAAACAGAAAGGAATTGTCATGCGTGGTGGAAGCACAGAGTCTTCAAGAAAAGATCATCATCTTCAGAAATAGTGAAATAAACTTCCAAGAGAAATTTGTGCTCTAAGCAGACAAGAAAAATCTCTAGCAAGAGAAATTTTGAGAAGAGGCTGCCTTCCAGAGTTTCACCAGGGATCACTCACTGCCACGCAACCAAGTGATTGCCTACCATTTTGGGAAGAAGGTCATGTGGTGTTTTTCAGAACAGACAGGACCCAGGATAATCCTTCTGCAGCCCAGCTTTCCTCTCCTATTTGTTATTTTAATGCCATGGTTTATACTTAATGCTGCTGTGAGTGACAGCTACTATGACAGCTGCCTGTGTATCTCCCAGATAATGATGGCTGGCCTCATTAACCATTGTGGCGTTGTGATATTTAGAAGTAGCCTTCAGTTGTTCAGTTTTTAACAGAATAGTTGAAAATGAGACTGCTACACTTGGTGACCATACTATGAATTCAGTCTTCTCCACATATAAAAATCTTGTCCATGTTCGTTGACAGGAATAAACTAGGCCCCTCAGAAATGCCAAATTTTAGATACTTAACTTGTAATGTTACCAATTCACTAATACAAATCTGTGATCCTCTAGCACAGCTTTTTTATGCTGCTTCCCAAAGACCACTAGGTGTTAATTGCTAAGATGGACCTGCAGATTCTAACTGAAATTTTGACAGGAGTTCCTGTGATAATGAACAACAGCTCACAGAGAGGAGGATAAAAGCCCAACAAACACCTGACCAATTTGTTGAGCTGCCAGGGCAGGCAGTGAGATGATGGAAAAAATGACCCAAAGTTCTAATGAAAGCAGTGGGTAATAATTATTGCTCTCTAATTTGTTAGCCCTATCCCATCTCTTTTACTCCAGCTGTGGATGTTGCTGCTGCTGGCAAGACAGGGAGGCAAATATCCACTTTTTCCTAAGCCTTCAGTATTCTATTAGAGCTGTGCTAAAAAGTAAAAGAGAAAGAAATGTTTGCATCCACACAAATAAATGCAAACAGCTGAAACATGTACATACCAGGCTGGACTCTCTGGCTTGTACTGCATCTGGGGAAGTCTGTCCTCTCCTTTTCCTTCTCATTCCAGACACCCGGATTTTCTTTCCAAGCTTAACTGTGGTAAATACAGCTCTTATTATTTACTCCTATAAACTCCTATATACTATTAAAGTATATACTTGTTTGTTCTTCCATGAACTTCTTCTGATATGACAAGTCCTGATTTAGATGGATTTCTGCCATATACTGTATATGAACGAGTAGTGCTGCAGCTTTATCTGTATTTGCTCAGGCTGTGAGATTCAAAGTAGAGTAAAACTGCAAGATGTATGAGTATTTGTCCTTGCTGTCATCTTTTTTCAGCACAAGAATTTGCATTTTTCATGAAATTTCTGTTTCATACTTATCCTCCCCCCCTTTTTTTTTTATTCTTTTTTTTTTATTTATTTATTTTTTCTTCTTTTTTTGTTACATCAAGCTCTAGGGGGTTCTGTTGGGTATTTATAAAGACATCGTGCAGTTGGAGCAATGAGTATTTCTGCATAAAAGTACATGGTAGATGGCTTGCTCAGGTTATTTTACCAGCAATTCTCTGAAGTGTCAGGGATGAGTGGGACAGGAGACAGCGTCCCATGCAACTAAACTGACAAGTTTAGTCAATTGCAAGTTCTATCACATTCTGTGCATTCACAAACCTGTTGGTAAAGCTGTTTCAAAAGACAGAAAGATAGACACAGTAACCTTAAAATAAACCATTGAGGAAGAAAATCTCTGGGGATTTAGTCACATTTTTAATCTGCCTACATTTGTCTGCTAGTCTTGGTCTATTCAGAAATTTAGTTCTGGATCTAAGATGTCTCTTCCAGCAAAAACCCCCACTTGAAAAAGGTAACAGACTGACAGAAAAGACTTGAGATTAATAATCCATCATCTTCCTGGTACATTACTCAATTCTTTGTTTAGACTCTGCCCCTGGGTGTGGATATTATCCTTCTCGAAAGGAAGAAAGCCTCTCTCTAATTTTTGTCCAGTGATACTATGGTCACCCAGGTTTTTGGGATAAACATCGAATTTAAGGCCACACACTGCTTCTCCTTTGCCTTGCCCTCCACCTGTCCTGGGGCTGCACTGATACGACATCATGCAGCAGAAGAACATGTATTATTTAGCTCTGTTGATGTCTCTACAGCCTGCAGGAGACAGAGTGACAGAACATCAGTTTCTTCTCAGCTGTCTTGCTAGCCTTCCCCCAGTGGGCAGAGAAGAGCAGTTTCCAGCAGGAAAGCCGAAGAGGGCTCCTTGTGAGAACTTGCAGAAAAATATAGGAAACAGATCTGATTTTCTGACTGCTCTGTTTTGGAGCTCCTAAGCAAGGCTGGAGAAGAATGGTCACAACCCTACTGCTTCTTGTATCCTTGGGCTACAAAGGGAGAAGATGGGCCATCCTGGAAGCCCGTTGACCTTCTCAGTAATATCCCAGAGCAACTAATTACTGGTGCATGCAAGATGTGGGAGCTGAACACAGCCCACCTGTCTTTACCAGCCTCCAGAGAATGAGAAGTTTGCTCACCTTCTGCAACAGAGGGCAAGCAGAGGCTGGATTGTGCATGTGCCTGCTGGGATGTCACTTTTCTTCTCAGTTGCACATTTCCCTTTTTCACATCATGTAGCCAAGTCAGTTTAATGAGTTCATACACCTCAACCAAATGCATAATTGTAAACAAATCAAAAGACAGTCATGAGAAAATATCAGGAAGACTGTCTTCTCTACCTGAACAATTTCCCCAAAAGAGATGAAATTGACTTAATTACTGCAAAAAACCCCAACAAACCCTGAACAAAACCCCACCAATCAATCCTGCTCCCCGCCCCCCTGACAAATAACCCCAAACCTCAATCAAACCACCCACACAAGCCACATCAAGTCTTGAGTCTTGCAGCAGCATCATCAAAACAGCGGTTGTGCTCAATTGTTTGAAAACAAGGCATTGGCACTATTGAACTTGAGAAGCTGGAATGTGGAATTCTGCCCATCTCACTGCCCAGCTGGACAGCCTCTCAGCCCCTCCCTGTGAGTCCCTATCTGAAGCAGCCTTTTGAAGTGAACTTAGAAATACTGTTTAAAGGTATCAGAATGGGTTCCTGAGTAAGGACAATGAATCCTTATAAAGCAAGGCTTTATAAGTACAGTGAATGCCAGACGGCTCTTGCTAGCAGTGTGCCCATACTACATGCAGAAGACACAATGCTAGCACATTCACCGATAAATTATTTGTGCAATTACTGTTATTGTTCTTTGCGAAGATTTTTTTGTCTGTGCACTTCCAGAAAATTTGGATCATGCGTATTTAAAGATCTAATTCTAAATCCCTCCAGTAGACTGCTTTGGTCAAACCTTCCTATCATCCCCTTGACTCTGCTCCTGCACCCTGTACTTGTGTGTGTGCTGTGCCCAGCAGGCGATGCTCAATACCTCGAGGGAAGGGAGAACTCCAACTGCATTTTCATTGGAAGTCCCAGAATCCTGGCAAGTGGCAAGACTGCCATCACCCAAATGCGACAGGCTTCGTTTGTAATCTTCTGGTTTATCTGATTTACAAGCAGTTAACTACTCTCATCTCATCAATAGCAAGTTCCAGATATTGCACATAAGAAGAAATAGTGCATGATAGCAGCTGTAATCAACTGATAAATTAAGTCTCTCAGTAGTCCCTGAAGGTTTGTGCTTTAATCTGAAGCATCACATACTTGTGTAGGCATATGTACCCCAAGTCATTCTATAAGGCAACAGGAGACATATTTCATGAGTCTGTTGAGGAATATATATTTATGGAGATATGAAAATAAATAGATCACTAGTTTCTGACATAAGGAGAAACAGCAGGGTACTGAGAATAAAAAAATTAAATTAGAGGTCAATTGTAGTAAGCAGCATATCTGGGACAAGACAAGAACATCTCTGCACAAGTAATCTCCCTTTCTTTAAGGAAATAAAGAGTTGTGATGACCTGTTGGAGCTGGAGATATAGCTGCCCCCTGAAATGAAGGTGGTGTCCAAACTGGTAGATGCCCAAAGAGAAAGAGCATGTAACTTCATGGCAAAAACTCATGGACTGTGTGTCCCACACCAGCTAAGCTTACTTAGCTTCTAAGTTCTTGCTCAATTCCTAGAGAAGGAACACTAAACCAAACACTGTGGTAAACCAAATACTGCAGTAACACTCAATTAAAAGGAAAACAAACAAAACAAAACAAAACAAAAAAACCCAAAAAACCAAAACCAAAAGCCACCCCCCCAAAAACAGTAACAAAAAAGGGGGGGAAAAAAAAGTAAGTTGGACTATTCTACCATTCTGTGATTCTATGCTTAGTGTGTGCTTTATGAACCATTAAACACAAAAACATCTACAGCTCTTAAGGGTTTACCATACTTCCATTACAAAACTTCATGTAACTTACTTCTTACCTATGACACTCAGGATCTCAATCAGCTGAGTAACAGTTCAGTGAGAAACCTCAGTTTTTACTTACTCTACATGTCATTGGGACCAGCTGCAGCAGCCCCTCCCAAGCATTCCCACAAAGCTTTGCAGAAACGTTTGGCCACTATTTCACTCCGACTGAAGTCAGATACACTAAAACCCCTCCCTTTCAAGCTCTCTTACTTCTCTACCTTGCCTGAAATACAGATGTTGTCCAGCCAACTCAGAGACTGGTATTTATGCCTTTACCAGTATTAGCAAAATAACATTTCATATCCACATTTCACCTTTTTGATTTGTACTTCAGTTCAAACAGGACTTGGTTGATGCCTTCTAGCCCTTCAAAACAGATATTCAGATGAGTATAACTGAGGACCTCAGGTGCCTGCCAGAATTTTGTCCTGTCTCATCTCTATCTCTTGTCCTCACTTCCAGACTTTTCCTGAAGTCACTTCTCAAAGCCTTTTGCCTGAAAATGGCACAAAAAGCATCAAAACACTATGACTGGTTCATAGTCAACTGATATTTATGATACTGCTTACCAGATCCAGCCAAGCAGCTGAGGGCACACGCAAACTACATGACCACAGAAACCTGAGGACTCTTGTGGGTGTTCAAACACAGCCAAGCTTTTGAATAAGGGAAGCTACAGACTAAAGATGCCCCAACGAGTTTGCCATGAGTGAAAGCATGCCACAAAGCTGTTTTTTTATTTCTGCTGGAGAAGGAAAATCAGTGCACCAACCCCATATCATGATTTCAAAGTATTATTTGGACCAAGGATTCCTTTCAGACTGAATTTGGCAGTGATGGCCACTCTTTCTCAGACTCTGAACAGTAAGTTTCAAAATTATTTATCAGCCACCAAAAAACTGACACTTCTCTGAAGTGATTTGTTGAAATTAGCCATCTTCTTGCAGCTCAGCAATTTGTCCTACCTCTTAACCCTCCAATAAATGTACATTTTCTTAAACATTTATGCCGTAAGTAAGATTTAAGAAAATACAGGGTAATGCAGTAAAATTTTGGAAAAGCTCAGTATTTTGAAAGTTTAGACAAAAAAAGGGCCTCCCAAGAGATCTGAAAAAGACATACAGCACACAGTAGAATGCTTAGATGCCCTAACACACACCAGGAGCCTGAATCCTAGAAAAACATTTAAATTATCTGAGGCAGCAATGTGTTTACAAGGGGGAAAAAAAACTTTAGACCAGCTCTTCTGTAAAATCTGTGATGTATTAAACTTTCTGAATTGTCTCAAGTACTCCACACTGCAAGTTTAACATTTCAACTGCAAAACAGCTGCAATTATTACAAGGGAAGGCTGCTTGAAAAGCTGTGTATGCAGCAGGTTCAGATTCTAAAAGATAGTGACACATTTCACATACTGCCTTTAAAGCTGGAAATAAAATACTTGAGAAGCTGCCACAACTTGTCAACTAGTCTGTAGAAAAACCCCAGGAAAATACACACATCAGTTTCAAACTCACATACACACCACAGTGGCTGCATCTAACTTCTTTTAACCTGATTTTTAAGCAGCAATTGTAAACAAAAATCTGGCTTTTTGAATTTCCATAGCAGACAGTTGATTCATGGTTCTCAAAATATCCCTATTTGTGTAAAAACTACTGATGATTTCATGCAGTGACCACACAGTAGGTGATCACAAAACCAGGGATATGAAGCCTATTCAATTTTATAGTTTTAAACATTTTGAGTCACACTACAGTTCACTGCAGTAGTACAGAGCAAGCACTTACCATACTCACCCTTTCCTGTTTTGAACATAAAGCATGGAAGATTTACCTAAAATCTGCATTTCCTAGTGACTACATGTTGCAAGAGGCACAAGAACAAACCTTTGCACATGTGAGCAGAGCTGTGTCCAGCAACAGGCAGAGCACAAGTGCTGTGGTTCATCTGGGAAGGGCTGTGGATAACGGCAGTTGTGGAAATGCCTCCTGAAGCCTTGATGTGCCAACTTTTGGGAGGTTAATAATGACAAGTTATCTTAACCAAGGATATTTTTATTGGGTCCAATATTCAAGTGTCATCAGGTTAAGGTCCTTTAGAAAAGTAAACTGGTAAGAATAAAACCCCCCAACCTTATGAATGGCAATTGGTACATGAAGTTTAATTTTAAATAAAATTTTACCAGCCAAATTGTGTTATGTGTTTAAAACTACCAAACAAGGTTTGAACAAAATACTCCATTTCAAAAAAAAGGCAAATATAGGTTTAATGCCAGTCATCCAAAATTGACATTAGTCTCTTAATATTAAGGCAAAAATAGTAATTTTCTTTTAGTTTTTAACCTACATTAAGTACAGTCAGCAATAGTTGCTCTATAGAATATGTATCATTGAGATCTAAAAGCAAGATCAGCAGAGAATGCCGACTCATGCATTGTAAGATCTTCTCAACATAGTGACAACTCCATAGCAATCTCTGGAAACATTTCTGGGTTAGGGACTGGATTAATGCTGAAGAGTGGTTTTGTTAAATGTATGTATAATTTAGTTCTCATGCACCACAATCACATGTCCATGTTATAGCTGTTTAGCACAAATAATAATTCTTGCTGATCTAAATGTGTGTCAATATACATTAAACCATAGAAAATGCCATAAAATACTCTATGCAATCTTTAAGCATCTGTCTTCAATATAATTGTATTTACAAATTTTTAGGAACTTATAATATGTAATAAGTCAATGAAGACATTTTTACAACGTTTATTAGATTATGAATTTATAAATTCAAGGACTCAGAGGCACATAGTTTAAAAGGCCAAGAACACCAAAACTAATTAAGTCACAGAAATCAGAATATTTATGGACGTAACACCAGTAAAAAATAAAAATCACATCCAGACTAAAAGCAACACTTCTTAAGAGTCATCCTTCAAAGTTAGCATAATAAAAAGTTCTCATTTCCCTCAAAGAAAAATAATTCATCCCACCTACCAAGCTAGAAAAACCTATTTACAGTTGTACTTTGATCACAAGTATCATTAAGTTGTGTAATACAGCCACTTCTATTCTGCCGTTAGAATTTAACATTTCTTTTAAAGTATAGTTGTATTTACAAATGCATAAATATCGTAGCTCTGATCTTCATTAAGGTTTGAATGAAAACAGTTGTTAAGTCACAATACAAACGTGTTAGTGGAAAAGTAGGTGCACTTCAGTATCATTCTCAAAGAATAGGAAGCCAATACTTCTGATAAAGCTCAAGTTCATCAACGAGACCAGGTTTTTAAGTTACATCAATGAAGATTAAACCTCTTCTGTGTTAACTCTTTACATTGGTTTCTTCAGTCGACTTTCACTACGCTGTATATTTTGGTTACAAACCAAAAGCATGCAAAGAATCCAATTGTCCCTAAAAGAGAGAAAAAAATATTACATGTCAGAACACTGACACAGGAGACATTCATTTCCATCTGTAGTTTATAAGTCAGGATGTATGTGACCTGCTGTCCTTAGCCTTCAGTACATCAATCGGATCAGATAATGTAAAGTTACCGACAGTACCTGGTCCTTAAAGGCATCAACTACTCTATAACCTATTTTATCATTTTCAGGAACATAGAACAGATCATGTGGAAGACACTAGTTTTAAGATGTTTCTGTTATTTGTCTTACATATTTGTTCTTGTTGTTCCAGTATGCTGCAGTCTCACTCCTTCGCACTACTCCATTTCATCCTTTCTCAGTGACTACTCAGACACACTTTATCTGATCTGCTCAGCTGTCAGAATATTGTTATTATGTTTAATAATCATAATAACAGCGTAAGAGTTCCCATTACTTAGCAATACTTTAAAGTCTTGGAAAACTAGAGCACTACCTTTATTTCTCCATAGACTGAGTTTATACAAATTTCAAACCATAGTGTAGTTACTACACAGCTTGTAGTCCTACTGAAAACATGTGTTACATACCTTAAAAATAAACACTTCTGAAATACTTGCAACAGTCAAAAGGTACACACAGATTTGAACTAAAATTGAAGAATAATGACCATTTCCCTGGTAACTTATCATCCTTCTAGCAGAATAGAAGAATCATCACCCCATCTCTTTGTGTAACTTCAAAAGAAACTTTTAACAAAAATATTATTTTGAATGTGAAATAGTGTGCTTTGTTAATCTAACAGGATTACATCAAAATTCAGTCTCAATCAGAATGATACTGGACTAAACAGCAGCTCAGAACACCTGTTACAGGAACCTTAATTTCCCACAAAAACTAGGACAGGAAAAAAGCCCTGAAGATTATCTGATTTTTGCCTAAGTATCTCTTCTAAAATCACATCCTTAACTTATACAAGTGTATTTCTTTAGAGGAAAAAAACTTCCTTTGTTTTAGATCTGGTAAGAGGGACAACAAAAGTCGTGTGGTAACTTGTTCTCTATAAAAGCTTGAAAGGAACCATGAATGATATCATGGTCATTTTTTTTCACTTTACGCTTGCTAAACTACTGATGTTTAAGGGACTCATTTACTATGATACGTAGTTGTGATCCCAGCTGTGAATCAAAGATTTGTCATGTAGCTCCCGGTATTCTGCCTGCTGAGTCTGATCAATGACCTGGAATGCAGTATGGATGCAAGTGCCTGAAGCATGTGTTACACCGACATAGCAGCAGGGCACCGTCAAAACCCTTCCTCCCAATCCTGACAATTTTTCACAGATGAGTAAGCGGCAGCAGAATAGTTTTCATACAACAATTACTACTTTTTCTTTTTTAGCATTTTAATCATCCTGACATGGGAAGTCAGTTGCCTTTGGGAGTAGTTTTTTGCTAAATTCTAGTATGTTTTTGTTTAAAAAAATGAAGAATTGCCTGTCCCTTTACCCTACCTCTGATTTCTTCTGTAAATCCTTATCTCAGAGCACTTCAGTAGATCTCACAGAACTGAACATAATCTACTTTTACATTCATATCAACCTAAATGGACAAAATTCTTCTAAAATCTTAAGAATCAGGATTGTTTCCACAAATTAAAAGGTAATTGTCTCAATCTTGTGGGAAGTAGATAAAAAAAATTGTTAAGCACACAGTGTTTTACAATTCTGTGTGATTAACTTCACATGTATCCTCCCCTGATTTTAACAGAGAAACAGAAAATTTTCAAAAACCAAGAACATACAGACTCTGAAAACTTAGTTCTAGTTGAACAGGATGACTTGCATTTCCACTCTCCCAATAGCAAACTAATGACTGCCACAAAAAGCAACTGAAAGGGGCTGAGAATAAACCACCTTTTCTTTGCATGCTTGTGAACCTACCCTAAAAATTTACTGCCAGGTGCTGCACAGCCACTTGGTCAACTGAAAGTGAACACGTGAGCAAAGAAAAAGGGGATGCAGTGGACACATCTTAATGCGCTAGACAATGTCATGTGACATGACTGATTCGAAAGAATAAGGGCAAAAGATGGACATCATATAGGTATCTGAGATGCAAAAAGGCAGCTCAAACAAGTCTCAGCATAGAAAATTATTGTAAATCCCCTTTATCTTGAATGAATCCACTCCAGAATTAGTACATACATCCAAAGTTAACAGAGTGAACAAAGGAGACAGGGTAAACACAATTCTGGTTTTGGGCAAAACTGTTTACTATTACAGGCAGACTTGCTGAACATCTGTTGGAAAAGCTGGTGAAAATTAATTGACCTTACACTTATGTAAGGCCTTGTTATGTTTCACACTACTTTGTAATTTTGCACTGCATTTAAAATCAATCTGTATACAGCAGCACACATTCATTTCTAGTTGAACAACCACACATCCTAGGATTTTTTTACTTCGATGAAATGATCCATACACCCAGACCAGAAGTAACAGTTAAGAGAAAAGCAGGGTGAAAAGAAGAAAAAGTGAGCAAGGGAGGCAGAATCTCTGATATATGCATTCAGAATGACTTGTAAACTGGTACAGAAATGTGAATAAAAGTAGAGATGTATAAATTACAAACCATCTACAAGCAATGCCAAAATACATTAGACTGACTTAAAATGAAGGATGGAAGATAAAACTGACCACTTTTGGGACACAGCTTTATCACTTTTCAATGAGATTATATAATGCACTCAAGTCCCATTTCTTCCTTTTAACAGGCAACGACCCAAGAAAATTCTTGCAGGCCACTGCTCCCGTTCATCATCATCTGCATTCAGTCATAGTCACAGTACGCAAACAGCTTCAATAATTCCTTAGCTTGAAGTGGAAATGTCTTTGAAATATTCTGTTACACTTAAAATGAACAACATTCTTAGTTCTTTTCTCTTTTTCACTATCTTTGTTCTCCTATATTAAGTGGAAATGAAAATTTTACTTAATAGTCATAGTGAGAATTTGTATTAAAAGCTCTGATGACAAGCCATTTGTAGCCTAGGAGGCCTCAAAAGATAGTGTCCCTACATAAATACATATCCAAGCCTTTCGAATCATTAGAAGTCACTATCAACACAAAGCCTGAAATTATTTAAATGATTGATCAGTTCCAAGTAGTTTCAGAAGTACTGCTCTGTAGGGTAGAGTATACAAGGATGGACTGTATTCTGCTGGAACAGAATTTTTAAAATTTTTTTTTGAAGAGTTGGCGGTTGCTGCCTTCTTGCATCAGTTTGAAAGGAGACTTCTTGCATTTTTGTTGCCATTTTTCCACCCTAAACAAGGGATATTTCTGTCTGACTGAAGACAACAATGGAAGACTTTGTGACCTCATCTCAATTACTGAAGAGAAAATTGAACTGCAGCACCTAAGACAGATGTTTTTTTCCAAACGGTCACAGTGAAGATTACAAGGTTCTGACAAGACTGATACAAAAAATGTTAGAGAAATTCTGCTTCCCATGCCACTTCAATGCAAATGGAATAAAGGTAAATACATTCTGGAAAAGAGCAAATTTCTTTAAAAAAAGGCATTCTTTGTCAACTTTTACTCCTCTCTCTTCCTTCCAGCTCTTCCATAAAATCTGCAGTTTTTATCTTGACACTGTAACTTTATAATTGATTGTGTGTGATTTGAAGTGTGCTTCTACAAAGACAACTAATTTAAAAAACTGAGTTTGTCATATGACTAGCATAAGAATGAAATCTAGAAAAGTATTTATCACATATCTGTAGACCTAATTACAGGCCACACCTCAAATTAGCAGTAGTTTTGCCTCATCCTCACTTATCTCTTTTATTAAAATTTGTAATCACATAATTACAATATGCTACACCTGGAAAAAAATCAAAGGCATAGATAAATTTATAATTCTGTATCAAGATCAGATTCACCAAGGATTCTACTGTGCAAAACTAAAGGCAGATTCAAAATTTAAAATTCAGGTTCAATACACTTACCTGTAAAAAGGAAGAAGATCAAAACCATAATCATGGTATAACCGAAATATAAAATAGTGCTAGCTGTTCCTGTGATTTGCAGTTTAGAAAAGAAATAATGTATTGCATATATTAGGAAATAAACTGCAGTGAAGCCACTAGTGAGAAATGAACGCCACTGCCAGTGATAGTCCTAGAAAGAGTGAAGAAAAAATACAAATGTGTGAGAAATATTGTGTACACCTCTAGCCCACTGACCCAACTAGGGAGTGCAGAGCTACTTTATTATGACTTTATCCAAAAGGAAGTTTTTGTAGGGGCTTTTTACCTAGAGGGAGAAGAACTATATATAATCAATACTGCTTTAATTACACCATTCAAAATTAGAGATAAGTAACCTAAAGATCAATAGCAAATACACAAAATACTAAATAAACCAGATATACTTATTTCCAGCCATAGAGATTTTTTTTCCCAAAGCTGGGCATGTCCAAAATGCACTCTGATTGAACAAAATTAATGGATTAATTTAGCACCTTCAGAAAACAGGGAGTGAGAATGCAAAGATGTGATATCTGACTCTGCAATATCCAGTGCAGGGTTTTAATATGTCTTACAAGTTTTGCCAAAAGTAGCCTGCTTCACTTTTTAAAGACATGGTTTCAGCACATCTCATCTAGCACTAATGTTCATGTTGAATTCTGGAATACATATTTTCAATTACAAAAGCATTAAATTTTTTGAAGCGTTCTTAGAATATTATCGGGTTTGAAAACAGAGGAAATATTTCCTACCTCTGCACATAGATGGAAGTAGCAGAGCAATATTGTAGCCTCAGAACACGTAATAACCAAAATAATGAATACCAGAAACAGGAAGCCAAACATGTAATACATCTGGTGGGACCTATAAAAGTGAGTTAAAAAAAAAATTAAAATGGCCATTGTGCTATTATTATTTCTTCTTATGCAGTAACGTCACCTTCACCTTAAGTATTTCCCCTTTCTATTGAAATACTGTCAATTGTGCAGCCATACAATTGATTAATTTATTTTCTAACTAAAGAATAGGAACCTTGGCAGCTCAGTCTGAGAACACTGAGAAAGCAAGACCAAAGCATGCCCCTGGCTGGGATTTTAGATAAGAAATGACTAAACATAATGGTAAAATCACAGTTCCAGAGAAGTCAGTATGACCTCTTCCACTGACTTCGGCAGAACCTGGATTTCACCTCACATTTCAATCAAAGGGGAAGAGCTCCAAAATAACAAGAAATGTCAAATGCTGTAGCTGTCTGTCTTGGGTAGAGGCACCTATTCAAGGTTCAGAAACAGTTTAACAAGATCCAATAACTAAATTGTGCCAGAAGGAAGACAAATTCCTCACAGTAGATTAGTTCGTCAGTGAGCTCACATAAAAATTCACTTATACTGAACTAGTCTATGGTGCTTTTTTTAAAAAAAAATATTACTCTTTTTTTTTTTTTTTTTTTTTTAAATAAAGATTTCACAAGAACTTGTTCTTGGTTCTTGTTTTTTCCTCCCAGAGTAGTAATATTTTTCTAACCTAATAAAAACTACCAAAAGACTTCAAGTTTACTTTAATAAACTTTACTGCTGTCGTTATTTTCCATATATCAGCTTCAGAGTCACTTCCACATGAAGTCAGAAGAATAGCATGAGAAAACAGCAAACTATCTGAAGATAGGTCAGCTGTAAATTGCTAAGCATATCACAGCCACCTCTCTGTATACCCCAACAAGCACAACAGGCAGAGTATCTTTGAAACAACAAAATATTAAAAGGATGTTAACATTTAAATTGAATGGAACCAATATTATGGTGACCCTGCATCCTCAAAAAATCAGGCAAAGCATCTTAAAGAAAAACTTTCACAAAGAAATTACCACTTTTTAAGACAGAGAAAATGCAATTTATGGTGAACTTACCAAATACTATTGAGAATAAAGAACAACTGTATAAAGATACATCCAAAAGGAAGAATCCCTCCCATGATAATGCCAGGTAATGGCTTTGTATAGAACGATTGCTCAGGAATCTGACGTGGAATTTGGTTTGTGCGAACAGGGTGTTCAATAGCCTTTAAACGAAAATAACAAACAGTTAAATAAAAAAATGTCAAACCTTTTTGCTTTCTTTTTGTAATGAGTGGTGGCAAAGTGTCTACACTTTGTTTTGAGCATGTGCATACCCAGCTACACTACATCTGTATTTGCTCCCAGCTCAGTTACCAACACTTGCTTGGCAAACTCGCTAAAAGACAGCTCTTACTGAAAACACAGTGACAGATATTTTGGACTTTCCTTTTAATGTCTGCTTATCTATCATCTGTTACAGAGCCTGAGCTGATTTACCACATTTCAGCTGGGGTAGTGGAGGTGCAGGCTCCTGCTTTCACCTTCTAAAAATCCCTGCATGTTGTTTTTCAGGATTTATTTCAAGAATCACACTAGGATAAACTTACTGAAATGACTCAATCTGGCAACTTAATCCTAATTTAAGACACATGCATGGATCAGCATGGTGGGGGAAAACAACATTACGGCATTGTAAGATAGAGGCATACTTTGCATCTTTCCCCTTTGATAAAGATTACATCAAAAGCATCAATAGATACTTCCTTTCTGATTTGATTCTCAAGTTTATGAACTTGAAAACATTTTGAACACTACCACATTGCCTTATTAGCTTATCAAATCTTCCTTCCTTAAAAGAAGATGTACACACACCTGTACACTGCAGCGGAACTTGATGTAATTTCAACATAGTTATCAGAAAAAAACATTGAATTCTGGTTAAGAAAAACAGGATAACTACACAAATGAATTAAAAAGTGCCTACTAAAATAATATACCCTGAAGGTATTACAAGAGATCTACATAGAGATGGAATCCTGGCTTCCTATGCAGGAGAAAACCCACAAATGTATCTGCATTTATAGAAATTTAATTGTGGGGGATAGTAAACTGCTTTTAAGGGAAAAAAAAAAAAAAGAACCAATCTCATTATTTAATGATTTGGTCATCAAATTATAAAATGTTTGGTCACATTTTATAATGAAAATGTGAATATTGATGTGACCAATTGTGATTGGTCACATCAAGGAGCCCTCATGAAAACATGCAAAACTGATTGCTTTAGGAGTAAATCACAATTAATATCTGCCAAGCAGAGATAACCATTTACAGAACACTTCTGCGAACAGATTTCACAGAACTTCAGCAATTTGATCAGGAAACATCCTCGGTGTAGAGGGCAGACAGGAACAAGAAATACATGACAAAACCCAGAAATGCATAATTTGCTTTCCCTTAATGCTTGTTGAGTCAAGTACTTGTTGTAGTATATGAAAAAGATGCTAATTAAAATAAAAATACTAAACCTACTAATTTATCTGAAGCAGTCACTCAATTAAATACAATAACCCAAATCACTGCAGAGAAGTATCACTGCCACCAAACATGTGTGGCACAGCCTTGAAACACCAAGACCGGTTATCTTATGCAGATCTAAAGTAACTGAACAGAACTGGAGCCAACTAGCTTAGGCCCTCAGTCATGGCCTATACAGAGAAAAATATTTGTGTGTATTTATGTATGTACACATTTAAAAATACCAACTTCTCAGAAACACTTACGTTTTTCTTAAACCCAAAATAGGCACCAATAAACGTCAGTGGTACAGATATGCAAAACCAGAGTGCCAAAATAGCAACCAAGGTACCAAACGGAATAGCTGCTGAAGAGCCTTCTCCCCAGAGAATAAGGTTCATGATAAAAAAGTCTGCAAATACAATTCTGAAAAACACACAGCACACTTAGAGCATTGAAGTACTTTTAAACATTTAGTAACATTGACAAAACAATGGCACTGTTTTAAGATTTTAGCGCAAATCTCTGCTAAAACCAAATGACACACACGGAGTATGAAAACAAAGAGGTCAGACAAGCAATTCTTTGTTAATCTAGTGGGACTGAACTCCAGCAGGCGCTGACGTTCCAACTAAGCTATTTCAAATATATGCCTGTCTTAATGACACTTCAGGGTAAGACTGCTTGCTGTGATTAAGTGGAAAAAATTATCAGAGTGGTTATGCATTATATGACACTATATAAGACTGACTACAGTGTGGTCTGAGAAACAGTCCAGAGAATAAAATAAAACAATGAAAAAGTGGGCCTAAAACTTACTACTATCTTAATGCTTTTTCCTAAACAACATTTTAATGTGGTGAGAGTAAACAAATACTTAAAAAAAAAAAAAAAAAAAAATCTAAGAATGATATACCACTAACATACTCATCTTTGTCAAAAGCACCATGATACTCTTCTAGCTTTCAGAATAAGGGATAATGTAAGATTTACTTGCATAGCTGAAACTTAAAAAAATTAGCTATGCACATCAGAGAAGCAATTTAATTCTCTTAATCATGGCAATATTCTCAACTTACCCAGGACAAAGGAATGATGTCAGCAGGACATTTGTTTTCCATTTCTCACCTCCAAATGCTGCATATTAAAACATTTGACAGACATTAAGACATGCATTAAGCTCAACTATTAATTTTCCAGTCCATTTACTTGTTATACTTAGCTTGCAAATACTCAAATGCCCAAACTTAAAACAGTAAACTAAATATTCAGTAATAAAATTAGTTTTTCTTATCCTATTGCTTAACCCCAGAACTTCAAAGCAAAACCTCTCAGACCAAGGTCAGGAAAGGCATCCAACTAAAACTGTCTCTCTGACCACTTTATCTCCTAAAAGGAGGGAGGAGATTTGCAGTATTTCTAAGTCTTTAAAAATATTTTAAACCTGGAGTGATTAAGAAATTTAAGCTTCTAGCATGTGACTGCAGGTTTCAGTAGGTAAAGATACATAAATATGTGAAAACCAAGCTTAACGGTTTTCTTGAAGTAATTCTTGCCTACGAATCTTACAGGAGGGGTGGAACTACCTTGCTTATATAAAGTAATGATGTTTTCTTGAGTCTTAACAGCATTAAGCAGTGGTGATACCAAAAGACCAAAGATAGCTTTATTAAGAAAATCTTTTAAAATTTGCACTATGCTGATAAAAATTCAAGTCAGTATACTTTCAAATGAAAATATCCTGCTGGAGTGCAGTGAAGCTGATAATTTCATCTGAGCACTGCCATAATGACATGCTTCTTTATTTCAAGAGTCAGAAGTGATTATGGTTAGAGTGATTTTAATTAAGTTTCTATTTCTTCATAAAAACTTGGTAGAACGTGACAGCAGTTATGAAGATTAACCATTTAATTTCAACTCAGGTTTCACTTTTTAAATGCAATTTTGAAAAAAAAACCCCAACTTTTAAAACTGGACATCCATTTCAGTCACATTTTGTTTTCTGTCTCACGTAACTTAATTTGTACACTATAAAAAACCCCTTCATTCATGTTTACATGCTCTATGCAGGGTATGAACCACTTCCTGTTATAACAAAAATCTCTCTAGATCAGTTATTCACTATCTTAGTAGTTAAACACAACATTCAAGTATCAACTAAGTCATTCCTAGTAAGTAAAATATAAAATTTTATCATTAACAACTACATCTCCACCAAAGACAAAGGATTCAATTTACCATCAGTACACTTCAAAATATACTTCAAAACACACAGTATCCACCACAGTATAAAGAATAACTCTATCCTCAATTGTGCTCTTAGTACTAAAATTTCCTTCAGTTTAAGCCTAACTAGTTTGCATATTAGGAATACTTCACTATCACATCACCGCCACTGTGTAAAAACTCCCTACAAAATATGAACTCACTTTTCCCACTGGGTTTCCCCACATGAAAATGACAAAATAGTTAGAAGAAAGAACTCCAGTATCTTCTGACAGGCTGAAGTTCTGAAATAAACTTCTCCTCTAGCTCTGTATATTCCCAACTAAAGTAGTCCAAAAGATCATTTTCTCTCAGTCAAAAAACCTTTCACCTTGAGTAAGGTAATTAAAGCAAGCTGTACGTGGAATGCCATGCCTGACTTTAAAATAAATCAGAGAGTACAGGGGTAAACCATCTGAGGCTGGTAGACAGGTCTTGAAACAACAGCTGGGATCAGTGAGGGAAAACAGTATCAACTAACTCCTGTCAGAGGCCCAAACACCATGAGGTTGGTTTCTACAACCACAGAACACCTAACAATCCTCTCCAGCCACAGCCCAATAAGCATCAATCTCCAAAATACCTGGGAAATAGCTAAAAAGAGGTCACAAATCTCAGGCATGCAAGAACTGAGGGTCATGATTTGGGGGTGCAGGTGTGTTACCAAGCAACATCCACAGCTAAAACTAAATGAAGGTTTACACCATTCCCATAGGGATAGGAAACAGAAGCAGAAAACTGTCTGATATAAAGATGTAATGACCTTAGTACTAATACTATTTAATTTCACAAATATATAGCAGCAAGAGCAATCCAGGGTCTTTAGGCACGAATAGATTAAAACCTGTTTAAGCTGTATGTATAACTATGTTATGTGTTCTATATATAGTTTCTGTTAAGGTAAGTACATTTCTCCAAGTTGCCCTGAGGGAAGCTACAAACAGTGCAGCCAAATAAAAATCAGTTCTGTAATGATAATTTACATTAATGACCTTAAGCACTGTCATTTTCAGTAACTATTACTCACATTTGTAGAACCTGGCAGCAACATAACCGGCTGGAGTTCCAAGCAGTACCCATAAAACTACAGCACAGGTCATTAGAGCTCCCCTGTTAGCAGGTGACAAAAATCCAAGGCAAGCAAAAACTGTGAAGCAGAGATGCACAATGTTAGAAATTATTTTAGAAACCTTAGACTATATGTTTACATCAGTTATCTTCAAATCTGTGCATACTAAGTTGCATGTCTACTACATCAGCTTAGCTGTTTCTAATGACTTCTGTGAAGTTTCTAGACAAAACTATACTGCTATTTTTACTAGCACCATGCAGTTAGCAGTGAAAAATCATGTACAATCAACTAAATCCTCCCCACTTTACTTACACAGGGTAACAAAAGTCATTATTAAGATTTGTGTTCCAGAGCCTAGAAAAACTGACAACAGCATTCCTTTTCTTGGGGGCCTGAAAATATCACCATGAACCAATTTCCAGCCAAATTCTTCTTGAGCATCTTCCTGTAAAAGAAATACATCTGTTTTTAATACAGTAGATTGCAACTAAAATAGACTGTTACAACTATATATTTACCTGAAAAAATTACATTCCAAATAAATTTTAGGAGCTACATTTTAGACTTACAGTGGAATCCATCTGATTGTATCTTGCAATATCTTTATGCAGTGTCCTCAACATAATCATAGCTACCATTCCAGACAGAAAGAGGACAATCACCAGGGAATTCATAATACTGAAAAGAAAAAGAAGAAAATAAATTAAAATCATCATTCAAACTGCAATCCAAACAGTTCAGTACAATAAACTTCCTTCTTACCTAAACCACTGGATGTGAGTGTGAGGCATGGATTCCAAAATATAATCCCATCTTGATGCCCACCTGATACTTTTTTCTTCCTGAAAGAGTAAACACATGAACTTCAGATATAGCCAGTATCCAACTCATACATTTAAAAGTGGATGTTCATGCAAAGCAATCTTAAATCTTGTGACTAACTGAAATTTCAAGTTCCATGCCTTACAGGGAATAGTTTAATAACAGCTACCTAGAGCAAATGTAAGATTTGACCATAGAATCTAAACCAAAATATTTTCTGAATTTGAGCACCTGTGTCTTCTTAAGACATTAAGGCTTACCAAAATTTAATGTGTGTCCCCCCTGCAAGAACTGTATTAGTTCGTCTGGAATGGACTAGCAGAACAATGCATTTTTTTAGCACATATAAGTCCATATATCAAGAAACTAAGCTATGCTATACAGTGTCCAGCATAATACTCATTCTCTAGATCGTGCTCTGTCCAAATTATCCTTCACTTTAATACAACCTCCTTTCAGTACCACCTACCAATCCGATTACAAACAGCTTTTACTGCAGGATAGGTGGGGAGACAGTACTACAGAACTTACACTGTTAGTAGAAGGAAGCAAATTATTCCTCCAGGCATTTCAACAGATTAAACTTAATCAAAATGAATATTGATTGATCAGAAACACTTCAAAAAGAACATTTGTTTTATTTTGCAGAGTATGCAGGAAAAAAAAAGAATAGACAGTGCAAATCAATGAGAAGATGGCTATTAAACAAACCATAAACGCTTCTATCAATTAATAAAATTGGCTAGGTGTCCGACAGGCTGTTATTTCAGTAGTTTATAACATACAAGAGCGAGAGCACTTTCCAGTAAAGCCAGGTTTTGAGCAAAACCCCAGTGGGATTAAAAAATTTAGTCAAGATCATATATCTAGTTCAGTGAGATAATAAAACCGTGTCTGAAAGCAAGCAACAAATTTCAAACCAGATTCAATGACTCTAGGACAGAACTGCATTCTTCCTCATACCTAAACTTCCTTTTTTATTTTCTTCCTGAGATGACTTGGTCTGCCAACCCAGTGGAAATTCCGAAGACTACCTCCAATTGATGTAATACTGTACACAAGGCAGTTGCATGCACACAGCTGGGCACGTCATTTTTAAGGACAAACAATAAAATAATATGAAACTGAGGCCACTCTTAATTACTAACTTCTCACATGTCTCCAGAAATACTTGCTTTTCAGTATACAAATTAATTTCAGCACCATAACTGATATAATTACTCAAATATAATTATATAGTATATACATAATATAATCCCTCCTGAGTATACTTCTTATACTATTTATTATATTTTGAACTCAGAGTAACATGGAAACAGTTTAAGAAGGAGTAGGAAACTTTGATAAACAGTTTGTCCAGCAAACTCCATTTACAGAAAAACAAAGCAAAACCAAAACCTCCCTTTCTTGTTTGTCAGCAGAATGAGAAATATTCAGCTATCACTGCTGCCTGCAGTAGCCTGATATACTGCTTCTCTGCTTTTAAATAAAGAGTAGTAGAACAAAGACTACCAGTTTCCTACACTCTTCTGCAGGTTTCCATTGGAGAAGACTTTGGAGAGAAGGCAGCTTTTGCAGCAGGAGGGCAGAAAATGATCAGCTTCGACCTACCTACAACAGTAATCTGCTGAAACACACAATTTCTCGGACTTAAGAACTTGGATTGAAAAATTATCTACCAAAAAACCTAGGTAGATGTGGAAAGTGTGGCTCTTAAAACCCACATGTGTTTCACATCCATTCTCTGTGCATTGGTATGCAAAACTGTAATGTATGTGCTTAAACCCCAAGCTGCCTCTAACATTCTGGTTCAAATTAAGCTTTAAAACTACAAATTTACTATTCTGAGCTAATTTTAAGTGTCCATCTTTATAACTCAGAGTATTAATACATGATTTTAAGAGGTAACTACCACAGAAATCTTAGTACTCACATGAAAAGTAACTGAGTATGTGTATGCAATTTTGACTTCTCCACTAGCCTTATTACTTATATCCATAGGTACTCCTGAGCAGTCGGGGTTGTCTGGATGAGTATGCTTGTAACTGCAGGAAGAAAAGAGACAGAATGAAAGCCACCTCACTGACACTTTTCTTAAGAAAGAATTCATTCTTCTTAGAAAATCATACCAAGGATTCTTCCCTTAAATGTAAGAATTGTACTTAACGTCTCATAAATTTCAGAACTCATAAGGAACAAATCCTAAGCTCAAGAAACTTGAACTTTTTAAACAAAAAGAGCACAGTCTCTAAAGCAGAGGACCAAAAATGAAAGAAGCCTTAGTATTACTATGAACCTCCAAAACATTTAAAAAGTTACACCACCAGAATTACTAACTTCTGTCAGAAAAAATACTTTCAACTGAACCAACAACGCAACAAGCTCGGTTGAGAAGACAAGATGCTAAGAAATAATACAACAGACCTGAGTTGTACAAAAGCCACACAGACACCCGAACAACTGAGTGTATCTGTGAAATCTTTCCATTCAAATATGAGTGCTGCCGACAGCAAGTCTTGCACTCCGGTCAAGCCTGCAGCAGGCACTGATGGCCTGTTCTGGTACAAGACAGAATATTCCCTGCTAGGGAAACTACAGTTCTACATGCATGCACACACACACTCATCACAGCCCACAAACACTTACAGGTTTTATTTTATCTTTGCTTGGTCCAAGTAGGAAAAAGTGCACCAAGGTCCATCAAATTCAGACCAAAATGACATGAGACAGTCCTAACTACATTACATCAATCAAGAGGAGAGGTAATCTTAAAGGGCACATATCTGAAAGCATTTCTGACTAGCAGTAGGTTCCTAGATCAAAGCAAGTGTCTTGGGATGGATCACTTTTGATGAAAGTTACTTTCAACTACTAACCTTTTTGGTTCAAGTTTAGCAGCAACTAGTCTTGCTCCCAGAGCTTCATTTTCCACAACATGGTAATATATTTTTATGTCAACATGGTTGAAAATATAAAAGGTATCTTTTTCATGAAATTCTGACTGCAATAACAAAAGGTTATATTAAACAATCAAAATATATAGACATCTCAAAGCCTTAGACAGAAGCCTGCATAACATAATTTTAGACTGCATATAGTTTTTATGTCAAGAAGTTCTAAAATATGAATGAGAGATACTGTAAATTATAAAGACAGTAAGTGCCTTCTTGCATTAAAAACACAGTTGGAAAAGTTAATGGTAAGAACAGCCTAGTACAATTGAAAAGTAGAAAAATTAGTTTTAAATATTTAATATGTATGTATTTATTAAAATATTTCTTTAACTGAAGATGTCCCATTTTATTTAAGTAGCAAACTGAATAGATAACTATGTGACAACTTTTGTTATCAGAAATATTCCATAAACATCAGCTATTTTAAAACAATGAGTATATTTTTCAGAAATTAAACGGAACCTCCCAAGACAAACTATGCAAATAAATGCTCTCTGTGACAGAACCACCTTTGAAACAAAAGTTGCATGGGCATGAACAGCAAGCAGCATCCAAGAATGCTGAATGCAAATCTTAGGTGAAGAGAAACATCACCTGGAATTTAGTCAGTTAAAGAGGTTGTTAAACTCACAAGTAATTTAACAGCTATGTCTCCTGAAGTTCAGTTAGCACCTCTTAAGGGTTCTATCCCCACCATTTCTATAGAGCACCTCCAATTATAAGAATAGTTACATAAATTAAATATTCTAAGAATAGCTACATAAATGTTCTTCTACAGTACATTAGTCACTCCTTCAAAGGTTATTTTCCTTTTATTAAAAGAAAGTATTAAAATAAGATTAAAATAATATTGCCAGATTATATATTTGATTATAAATGCATCCATTCATATGGAGCCTGAAACCAACTCATTATGGAGGCAATTAAACAAAATTGGCAACCACAGAAACTGTTATCTTTGGTAAGACCTATTAAGTAAAACCAACCATTTTGAAAAAACCCAAAAACCTATTCCAAGTTCTCAGTGACTTTGCCATGGAATAGGTCTGTGGTAGCCTAAAGACTTCCAGGACTTTCTGTTGTATTTTTATCTCCATAATGCTTCCAGTGCACTTATGTGGACCTCCACCACTATATCATCCATCTACAAGAGAATCTTTGCTCATGCAGAAATCTTATGTCTTTTCCCATCAGCTCCCCGTTTTAGGGAAAGCAAACCTTCGAAAAGCCTGCAGAGGTACAAACACACCTATGCAAACTGGCTTCCATGAAATCACTTCTATCCCACAAAAACATCAAGTCCAAGCCTTCAAATGTTTCAATTTCTTAGGCAATGAAGGATGACATGGTTTCCTTCACCTTTACCCTCCACGTGTACTAAATGCTATGCACGTTCATCCCCTGATCTTTTAGAGCCCTTTTGTACTACACAGCCTAAGAGACTTGTCTCTTAGGCTTAGATCAGGCTTTCAAACTCAGGTACTTGCAGACCAAAACACTTGCATGTTTTTAGGCAACATGGGTTCTTAAAATAGCAAGGACTCACCATACAAACACGACACAGGAGAAATGTTAGTCTCTAAATTAGTAAAAAGGTGATATTAAAAAATATATAATTGCATAAACATACATTAATAACACAGGCATCTTTTGGACGGCCATCTTCTGTAATATAACAGCCAATAGGAAAACCAGGATTACAGAACCTCTGGCCATCTTCCACATCATAACACCACGTCACAGGCATGTTGTCCACAATCCTGTAAATGACATAGTGACATTTCACAATTTTTCAAAATATACAGTGTAATGAAAATAAAACCAGATTAACATTAATCTAACTTTGCTGCATTCATTACTGGAATATTAACTAAAAGAATAATACTACCCATGGAATTGCACTGATTGCCAATCCACGTTCCAAACGAGTTACAAGCATGTAGCTCTTCAACTGAAACCACTTCACTCACTGCACTGTTTAATGAAGTCCCTTTACAAAAACAGCCCAAAGCAGAAAACTCACCCAGTCCAAAGTTGTAACATTTTTAACTTCTTAAATTTTTATCTTTAAAAAAAAATTTTAAACTTAATTTTGTCTTTAAAAAATGGCCAAGATCATCAAATTTGCTAAACCACCTAAAACTGACAATTTCAAGTTTAAGATAAAACTCAAAATTTAAAAAAAAAATAAAAAAAGGCCTACATCACATATTATTAATTCCCCAACTTCCTAACTACTCTTCCATTGCAAAACACATTTTTCATGGCACTCTTAAAACTTTTTTTTTTTTTTGCTATTTAAGTGAATTCCTAATCATGAACCTCGTTTATAGCTACTGAAGAGTATGCAACAATTTAATCAGATGATTTGCATTACCAAAAATTTCTAAACCACCAAACAACCAAGGAAATAATAACTTTCAAACCTGCTGGTTTTATGTTATTGCCTCACAAGATTTTTATTACCTAAAACCATGGTGCAGCCGATGGTGTGTCAGGCTGCCCCCTTGCAGCTCATGGAGGACCACAGAGCAGCAGATACCTACTTGCAGCCCATGGAGAGCCCCACATCAGAGCAGGTGGATGTGCCCTGAAGGAGGCTGTGATCCCATGAGACCCTCACTGCAGCAGGCTCCTGGCAGGACCTGTGACCCCACTGAAAGACAAGCCCACTCTGCAGCAGGTTTGCCAGGACTTGTGAACCCATGGGAGACCCATGCTGGAGCAGCCTCTTCTTGAAGGACTGCACCCCATGGAAGGGACCCACACCGGAGCAGTTCCTGAAGAGCTGCAGCCCATGGAAAGGACTTGCATTGGGGAAGTTCATTAAAAACTCTTTCATGGGAGAAACCTCACACTGGAGCAAGGGCAGAGTGTGGAGAGTCCTGACCCTAAGGCAGAAGGAGTGGCACAGACAGTGTACAATGAACTGACCACAATTCCCATTCCCTGTGGCACTGGGAGGAAGAGGTGGTGAAAACTGGAAGTGAAGTTGAGACTGGGAAGAATGGAGTGGGGGAAAAGGAGTTTTAAGATTTGGGTTTATTTCCCATTACATTTCTCTGATTTGACTGGTAATAAATTAATCTAAATTCCCCAATTTGAGTCTGTTTTGCCCATGGCAGTAGTTAATGAATGATCTCTCCCTATCCTTATCTTGACCCTTTTGCTACATTTTTACTCCCCTGTCCACTTAAGGAGGGAGTGACAAAACAGCTTTGGTGGGTACCTGGCGTCCAGCCAGGGTCAACCCACCACACAGGTGGACTCAAAGATTTTAGAGGTCTTTTCCAATGTAAACTATTATGTGCTTGTATACTCGAAATTTTATCTCCATAACATACACTAGACAGATTGCTTGCTTTTGTTAGTGTTTTTATCTCCTATTCAAAACAAGGCAACATTAACATATTGCAAGTAAGTTTGGTTTGGATAAAGGCTTTTCTTTGCATCTATGCAGCAAAGACATACTGAGCTGCCTTCAAGCAGCAATGCTGAAAAAAATTGATAGTTTAAGTAGCAAATCACTTTTCACAGCTAATCTTCAAATTTAAAATGACTTGAAGAGATTATACATGTGGAGCAATATGCTATTCAACAGTATTCTTATGTCTCTCAAGAACATCCAGTGATGAACATTGTCAGCCAAGATATCAGTACAGCTGTTGAGTCCAATTCAGTATGTCAATTCCTAATCTTATTAAGTGGCTTTTGAAACCTTAAAAGTACTTTGCACCATCTGTGTTCCCCAGGAATTTCATGATAAATTGAAGCTGGATAATAACCCTCTACTGAATCCTCACTTATGCTACCTTGCTGATCCCTGTACAACATACCTCTGTACCATACTCCTTGAGAATGTATCATAAATCACAAAATCCAGCCACTGCCACTTTGTGAAGCTATGGCTAAAGAGAACTAACAGACATAACCAAGGATCTTTCACTGGTTCTAAAGTTTTAGGGCAGTGGGCAGAGGGGCAGAGCAAAAAAAAATAATAAAAATGCCATTAAAAGAACTAAGAAATAACCTAAATTTCAAGGGAAGTTTTCACAGCGAAAAACAGATTTACATCTTACTTAAATCTCAACAGTCCTATCAAGTTAGCTACATTGGTTAAAAAAAAGTACACTTGAATACAGAAAGTGTATTTTTTAAACAATTTAATCAACAGGGAAAAAACCCAAACCAGTCTGAAGTACTTTTTTGTATGATTAATTTTACACAGTACTGTTTCAGCTTCTGTCAGCTTAAGTTATGGGCTTTCCTAAAAAAAATTAATTTCTTTCAAGCCTCAGCCTTGGGAAGCTATTTTTAAGTTACACACCAAAACTTACACAACCTTTTATAGCTGAGTCTGTTATGCCAGACTCACATGCATTACTGAAATTCAAAGTGGTGCAAATATTACAAACATATGCAGTTTTTAAGAGGAATATAATCAAGTCCAGCATGTTTGAAGCTCCACTTATTTTAGCATTAGGCAAATATACTTCAAATCCCTGCAAAAATAGCTGTACATTTCAGCTGTACATTTCTTTATGGCTTTCTTGTTCGCCTACCTGAACATATGACTACTGCCTGTGAACCCTTCTGACATAACCTATTGATTCCTACTACACTCATTCTTCAAGAGGTTCCCAGAAATATTTATGTCAGTGAACCACAGTTTATCCCCACAAAGGATATCCCATATCAGTTCCTGAGAGCAGTAGAAAATGAACTTGTTGCCTTTCCAGCTGTTTCAGAATAGAAGGAATGGAATGCGACATTATAGAGAAACAGTTAATGACAGTGGCAACATTCAACGTGCACTTTTACTATAATACCCAGAACTTCAAATCCAATTAGATGAAGACCAACATGTTTGTGCCATAAAGCAGAAGGCCCATACTTGGAATTAAGGCACACCTATGAGTGACATCAGTTAATGATGTTCACGCATTCCTTGCAAAGACATGCCTCAGGAACTCATGCCCAAGTTGTTCCTTCTATTCTTGCACCTGAAAGCTGCTGTTGGCAGAACATGCCAACACGTCAAGCACTAAACACTGATAACGCGGCCGGGTATTTCCAGTGCCAAGACTGAGCCTGCTTATAAACATTTCACAGCTCTTGGATGTGGGTGCAGTGTTGGGAAACTGAAAATCTGCCTAAGATTCAGTACACACATTCAGACTTGCCCCACCCTTAATGCCCACTGGATGAGGATTCAATGTCTGAGCTGAAACAGAGCCCCAGCATGCGCCAAGGTCAATCAAATGGTTACAGAGCGGCTCAGAGAATAAGAAACGACCAAGCATTTAGCATTCCCCAGAATTATTTAATTAATTAATTTGCATTGGCCACCTTTCCCTTCCACATCCACAGGTAGAAACAAACATTGCATACAAATCTCTCAGAACTGTTGATCCTGTCTCCTGGACACAGCATTTGAAGGTGAGCACAAGGGCTCTCGAGGAAAACAAAAACAACATAGCAACAGAGTAAAGGCCCTGTAAGACTTCTCATCCTAAGGCAGGACTAACTTCTACATTTACAGGTGAAAAAAAGCAGCAGTATTTTACAGCAAGCACAAAGCTTTGTGTTTAGAAACAGAGTCACTTCCATTGCTCCTAGTCCTTATGCTTCAAGTGAAAGAATTTTTTTTATGAAGACAACAAACAATATAACATTTTATGCAAAAACAGAAGGAGAAGAAATTAAGTGCACATATCTAGTGTTCCATCTCCATTAAGTTGCAAATACAAAAATATAAACTAAAACTAAATTAAAACCAACATACTATACTAACCAATCTATGAATTTTGATACCAACTTACCAGTGATGTTGATAATTCAGTAGCATACTTTTTTTCAAGAAGTCTAATTTCTGTTTATCTTCTGGCTTTGTGGTATCATATGTTTTTGTGCAAACAGATTTACATGTCTCCTTCTTGTTGAAAGTGAACTGAGAAAAATGAAAGACTCATGAGCAAAAAGGCCGTAACAAACTGTCTTATTTCAGTATCTAACAGTTTCTCCTATACATTTCATTGCCTATACTATTATAATGAAAACACCTAACAAATCACTGAGACTAGGTACATTAACCCTCCAGAGGAGATTTTTATACTGGTGTGTGCTATAAACCCCTCCTGTGCTCATTGTAGGAGCCCTAGAGCAAGAACTCCTTGTTACTGACTAAAACATGTTTTCTGACATGATTTACCAGACAAGTTATCTGACCTTGTAGCAGCCATGCTGTCACAGGCAGTTTCAATAGGTAACTTTCTCTCCTACTACCTCTGTAGAAGGTAATGTGAGAGTTTAAGTCACCAGAAAGGACCAGCAAGCTAACACCATCTATAATTCTTCTGTGTTATGGCTGCAATATTTTCAGATCTGGTTCCAAGAAATAAGAGTGTTGAGCAGCAATAATCAAGTTTTGTCAGATCCCAAAGAGAAGATAACCTACACAGCATACAGCTCCACAATGCAAAGCACGAAGTTACACTTAGTTTAAACTGACAGATTTCTATCGTGTGGAATTTCAGATACTGAAGCATTCTCAGATAAAGCCCTTGTGAAACTCATCCTCAAGATTCTGATCTTCTTTGGTTACATTTGAATGCACACATTACCAAACACCCCCTGTCAGAGAACAAACCCTGTAAGGAGACGGTTCTATCCTCTCTCCGAACAATACTTGGCCAAGGTTTTCAGATGGACGCTTCTTTCCTTCTGCTTGACAAAAATCAAACCTGAATTAGAGAAAAGATATGAAACCAAATTAAACATTCTCATCTGCAAATAATGTTCCCAAATCAACGTATTTATACAAGGATAGGAACTATACAGCTTTCCCTGTAGACAAGTTTCTTCATTTAACCTTTGAAGTGTGAAAATCGCTATCCTGGTTTGAAAATAAACCAGTCGAAACAGAGCCAATCATCAAATCTCTTCAGCAGCTATTTCAGAACATTGTAGTTTAAGTTTCTTTGAGTAATTACAAGTTTCCTATTTGAACAGGGATTTTAGACAAGAACTAAATCTTCATCTAGAGTGTAACAATGACTCTGAAAAAAAAAAGCATGCAGGCCAGATTCTGGAATTTAAGGGAAAACAAAATAAAAATAAAAATAAAACCAGACAGAGACAGTTCCCTTAGATCAAAAACTCTTAAACAGGTTATTACAGTTTTATTCACTAACACATTTAATAGCAAAACCTCCAGTCTATTTTAAATATATCACATTTACGTTCTTTAAAGTGTAGACATAACTGGTGCTTAAGGTCTTCAATATTAACAGTCAAAATATTCTTTACAGCAAAATCTTTACATAGTTGTACCAGGCACTGATACATTTTGTACACTCCTATGAAGTGTACAAAGAAAACATTTAACACCTCATTAAGGTAATTGATGGGATGTTCGCACCTCATTACCACTTTAACTCATCTGGCATCGGCTACTAAAGACAGAGGTAATACTTTGATCTACAGTGACAACTAATGCAGTAAAGTATCATATATTTTTACACGTATATTTTAACCTTAAGTTACACTACAACAGTGATTCAACCTGCTTTAGGCCCTATAAATCCATGCACTAAAGTATGAGCAAAGACAACTGAGACAAAGAAAGCAATGTACGCATCTATCTGCTCATTGAAAATTCTGTATTTGTAAACTTATGTTAGCAAAATAAGTAGCCATGCTGCAGTGGCACGCTGCTGTAACAGGATGTAGATACTACTCTTAGGTAAATTAAATCCATATTTTTGGAAAAAAGTGACAATTAAAATAGCACAAGCAGTAAAATATACTTACGCAGTGTATTCGTAGGGGAGGACAGACTCTACTGAGTCAAGCCTGTTCACAAACAGCTCGATTCCAGACTGAAAGAGCAGAGATAATCAGCAGATTTGTTTGAATAAGGTTAAGGAAAGCTGAAAATTTAAGATCTGTGTAATTGTACATCTTGATGTGTAATGAACTATATCCACTGGGAGCATAAGTAAAGCACTATCTAACCATCACAAAAGCAGTAACCACATGATAAAAACACTAAAGGCTAACATAACCATTCCAACTACAAGATGGCAGGAAATCATGCACAAAAATAATATCCTTAGCACAGTTGACAGTGTTTGAGTTTAATGTACCAAGTTAAAAGTCATATTAGCCATCACCACAACTTTTAAGTAATAAAAGTTTTAAAAGAACATGAAGAAAAGTGCAGATGAGACCGGTACTTCTCTTTGCAATTAAGGTGCTCCACAATTTAATCTGTATAGTAACTAAAAACTGAAATGAATTTCAATAATGTATTTAAACGATACAACATTTTAAGTTTGAACAGAATCTCTTTTTGAAGAGAAGACAAGGATACCCACATTTGCTTTCCTACAAAAGTTTTTCAGTAATTCTATCAGTCTTGAGTAAGAACCTGAAATTCAGCCTACTGTGGTTTCAGAGTAGTTTGGTCTATATACATTAATTAAGGATGGGCTAGCCGGCTTCTATGTAAAGGGAGAGGTCTCTCAGTCTTCCCTTTTAGTCTCTAAATTCCTTCCCTTATTCTAGTCTTGCAGTTCCAATAAATTTCAAGTGTTTGCCTAACACTGCTTTTGGCAGTTATTGGCTTGCACAGTAAACCAATCCAATGGGCCTAAAACAGCAAAACACTTATCAAAACTAATTTTAAGGAGCAGTTCTTAATATCACAGCAGGCTGTTCTCACTTCAGCTGGGATAGAATTCTCTTAGTAGCTGGTACGGTGCTGTGTTTTGCATTCAATGAGAGAATGTGATAACACACTGAAGCTTTAAGTTGTGGCTAGATAAAGCTTACCCTGAGTCAAGGACTTCTCAGTTTCCCATGCTCTGCCAGCACAGAGATGCACAAGAGGCTTGGAGGGAGCATGGCCAGGAGAAGGTGACCTGAACTGGCCAAAGGGCCACTCCATACTGTGGAATGTCCTGCTCAGTGTACAAAATGGAAGAGTTGGCTGGAAGGGGACGATCACTGGTCTGGACTGGGCTGGGTATCCATCAGTGGGTGGTGACCAATAGTATTGTGCAACTTGTTTTTGCCTGGGTTTTACTCACCTCTCTCTCCTTTTCTTTAAAATATTATTATATTATTGTTACTATCATTAGTAGTATATTTACTTTATTTAAAATAAACTGTTCATATTTCAACCCACAAGTTACTTTTCTCCTCAATTCTCCTCACCATCTCATGGGGTCAGCAAGGAATGAGCAGCTGTGTGGTTCTTAATTGCCAGCTAGGGTTAAACCACAACACAAATTGAGCTGTCTCATTGTGAAATCAGACAAGAGCTGAAGAGCAAAACAAAGGTGAATGTCCCCAAGAACAACCCCTCTCCCTTTCAGCAACAAGCCATCTATTTTCTTACCAATAGAATAGCATTTCCTCCCTATGAAAATTCACTCAAGTTTAGCCAAACCAATAAATGCTGGAGGAAAATAAAAGATGGAAATGTTCACATGTATCTGTAGCTCAGATTCTTCAGCTGGGTATTCTGTTTTACTGATATACTTTAGATGTCCATGTGCAAGTCAGGATACAGTCCTGGGAGATACAGGAAGTTCTGTCAGCTGTTAGTGTGACCCACGAAGTGAAGACACACCTTGAGGCTCATCTTTCCTCTGCCCTAAGCCATGCAGACCTGCTGCTCACCTCTGGGTAGTGCACGCTTGCCATAATTCTGTAAGCCACTTCAACTCCCTAACACAGCAGGAAACTAGACTGGTGAAAAGTCGGATAGTTTCCTGCCATGTTAAGCTCAAAAAACCAACAAGTAACACAGCTGGGTCAATGCAGAGGACAGGAACACATTGCCCAGGGGAAGACAGGAATGAAATCCCTCACTCTCAGCAGCAGGGAATTAGACTGCCTCAGCTGGCCACAGAACCATGGCCTTAAATTAGCTACTTTTCATCAGAGGAGATTTACATGAACACTGCAATTTTTCCTACGAATTATATGCATTACTTCTGATCAGCAAATTTGATTAAACCATTTCCCATACACCACCAAATCCTTTTTGGAGCGATCAGTATTTTTCAAAACTAAGTAAGGATTCTTAATCTTCAGGCAAGAATTACTAATACCATTCAACTTCTGGTGATATTCCAAACAAAACCAAAAAACAGCCAAACTGTGTTTGCCCAAGCAGATTAGCAGGAAACTTGGAGAAAGGGGGAAAGCCATGGGTCTCACTGCTCATAGCTACATGCCCCATTAACATCTCATCCCATCTCGCCAACACAGGACAGGAGATCAAAGGGATCGTAATAGACAAATAGTAGGTACTGAGATCTGGCAGGTGGATCAAAATCCTCAGGCAGAGGAAAATTCACTATTACTGACATTGCAATTAACAGTGGTAACTGCAAGAAATCTGTGAGAAATGTAAAAAATGAAGCCTGTCCAAGGAAGCTTAATTTTATCCACTTACATAAATATGATACAGCAATAATCCGATCATATATTGTTTCTCCTTACCACGGACCAAAGTACATTTAGCTGCAGACTACACGGGGAGAACTAGATGTGAAGAGTGCTTCAGACTTCTCCATATGCCTATGTCTAATAAGGAAATTGATAAGAGGTAGCTAATTGCAGAAAGAATTTTTGCACTACTACAGCTGTTAAGGTGTTCAGCTGACTGCTGGTAGTACATTTACATTACCCAAGTACTTCACTTCACATTTATTAAATGATAAAATCTCAGGAGAAGACAAACATTTTGTACATGTTATATGAGGAATAAAAATACAGAGACATCTAAGAAAGATAACCCCATAAATGTCTCAGATTGGTTACAAAATATAGTAGGCTACGTGATCCACCTGAATTAAAAAAATCTATTCTAAAAGCTCAAAACAGGAATAACTCAAACACAGCAATGTTTTTCAGGAATGTTGTGAAAAAACACAAACCACAGCTTTAAAGTTTTAGCCTGTATTTGAAAAAACCCCATTCCTAAAGAGGGTGGTGCAGCACTATAACAGGTCACCCAGGGAGGAGGTGGATACTCTGTGCTTGGACATTTCCAAACCTGCTTAAACAAAGGTAGAGCTGAGTTGCTCTAGTGTAGACAACAGAGGTGCCTTCTGTCCTCTCATGCTCCATACTCACGAGGCTGGAGTATGTGACCTACTGAAGTCACTTCCAAACACCACTTCTGTAGGCCTATAGAAGAATGTCCACAGGATATTTTACTACTACAACTGAAGTGCCTTCATTATGTGCTTGGCTTATTCCTAGCTCCGCTGATTCAGGACAGCAGAAGGATAAAGTCAGCACATGGCATTTACCAAAAGAATACAATTTAAGCAGGCTCTTATTTCTGAAGAATTATGAACCCGTGTTTCATGCAATGCAGAAGCTGAGAGCTCAGAAAGTGCAAGACTTTGTACAGTAGTAAGACCATGGATCATAAAACTGATTGGTCTTCAACTTTCTCATTTGAGTATTAAAGCATAGTCTGCTGTAATTTCCATCACAGCAGCGGGAAACAACTTCAAAAGGTGCCCCAAAGGAGCAAAGACGATTTTTCATCAGAGGAGATTTACATTAATGCTCCTCACCAACATCCTTATAAATTAGTTATTTGGTTATGCGAACTTTGCTTGTCACTTCTGCAGGCATGAAGGTAAGATTAAGCTTCACTTGACACTCCAGGGCCAAGAAGCCCCTACGCTTAAGGTTTCTAGAGCCAGGAGGACACAGCAAGGAGAGTGTTACTAGATGCTTACTTTGATATCTGCTCCAGCCACCAGCTGCTCGCTCCTGCCAAGAATCACACACGCATCCCTCGTCAAGACCTGCCACTGCCATCCTTATTTGCTGCAGCCTTCCTGGGAGAATTTGAAAGGGCCCAAGAGATAACCGGCCGGAGCTTCCTACTTCCCCGACGAGGCTGTAACTCACAGGGTCAGTCGACAGCTCTCTCCTTCCCTCGGAGGTATCGTGGTCACTTCCTAGCCAGGCCGGAGCTAAACCGGACAAGCACCTCTGCCATTCCCCTGGGTCCTCTGTCTCATCAATTTTCCTTTCAAGGAGCAATGACCATAAACTAAAACACGAGAAGTTACACCTCAACACGAGGAAGAACTTCTTTACACTGAGGGCGGCACAGCACTGGAACAGGCTGCCCAGAGGGTCACGGAATCTCTTCCTCTGAAGACATTCATACGCGTTCCTGTGTCACCTACTCCAGGCGAATACTCTCCCTTAGCAGAGGGGTTGAACCGGATAATCTCCAGAGGTCCCTTCCAACCCTAACGATTCTGTGAGCAAGCTGAGCACAGCGGGAACCGAACCATGCTCCGTGTCCCGGCAGCCACAGCCCCCGCGCCGCCGGGCAGCCTCGGTACGGCACAGAGAGGCGGCTCCAAACCCTCCGGACAAACCCCACTACACATCCCCGCGGAGGGGAGACAACATCCAGGCCGCGCCGCACCCGGGCGGCCGCAGGGGTCTCCCCTCAGCGCTCCGCGGGCTCACCTTGCACTCGGGCTTCTCCTTGCCGGCCTCGCAGAAGTTGACGGGCGCCAGGCCCGGCAGGTAGAAGGCGGCGGCGGGCGCGGCGGCCGCCGCCAGCGCGGCAGCGATGAGGAGAAGCTGCCGCAGAGCCATGTCGGGCCGCGGGGCGGCGGGGCTGGGGCCGGCGGTGGCTGGGTGGCAGCGGGGTCGCGGCTCCGTCTCTCGCCCCCCGCGCCCGCCCTGACGCGGCCGCGCCGCTTCCGGCTCCCCCCCCCGCGCGCGCGACACGTCGTCACCCGCCGCGCGCGGGGCCGCCTGACCGAGCGCCGAGGGGGGGGCGGGGCCGGCGCGCGCGTTCGCTTCCGGGTGTCTGGCGCCCCCGTTGCCACGGCAGCGCGGCCCCGTGCCGCCGGGAGCGCCAGAGGCGGAGCGCGGCTGGCGGGCCGAGGGCGGGCATCCTGCCCTTCCTCCTCTCCAGCCCCGGGCCGAGGGCGGGCATCCTGCCCTTCCTCCTCTCCAGCCCCGGCCGAGGGCGGGCATCCTGCCCTTCCTCCTCTCCAGCCCCGGGCCGAGGGCGGGCATCCTGCCCTTACTTCTCTCCAGCCCCGGTGCTCTGTCCGGTTCTGGGCTCCTCAGTACGGGACGGACAGGAGCTCCGGGAGTGGGTCCAGCGCAGGGTGACAAAGGTGATCAAGGAACTGGAACATCTCTCTTACCAGGACAGGCTAAGAGAGCTGGGCCTGTTCAGCCTCGGGAAGAGACGGCCGAGAAGGGATCTCGTCAATGTTTATCAAGTGTTGAAGGGAGGATGCCAAAAGGATGGAGCGAGGTTCTGCTCGGGGGTGCTGAGCAGTAGCACGAGAGGAGTTGGGAGATTCTCATGCGCAGGAAATTCCACCTGAACGTGAGGATGAACTTCTTTACTGTGCGAGTGACTGAGCGCTGGAACAGACTGCCCAGAGAGGCAGTGGAGCCTCCCTCACTGGAACCATCACCCAGGAACCATCTGAGCACAATCCCGTGCCCGTGTGCTCTGGGATGACCCTGTCTGTGCAGGAAGGTTGGACCAGATATCCCACTGTGGTTCCTTCCAACCTGTCCCATTCAGTGATCCTGTGATGTCCGCAGGTGATAGATGGGAACGGTGCTTAGCTGCCAATTGGGACCCCCACACCCAGGCAGTCAGGCCCAGCAAAGCCTAGGGTCCACCCATTCCAGTCAGGCTGCACTGGCTTCATGCTTGACCTGCAGTCCTTGCTTTTTTAAAAATAAATTTTGTCTGGGATTTTTTCTGGTTTTTCTTAATTTTCAAGGGTTTCACTGGGAGGAGGGAACTGCTATGCCCAGCCCCTCTTACCAGCACACTTGAATTCCCAATAGTTTTCGGTTCAAGAGTTCCTAAGTGAGAAAGGAATTATTAGAATATAAAATTAATTTCAAAGCACTGAAACAAAACAAAAGCTTCTATATGCAGTAGAATATGGTTGTCATTAGAAAAGGGTAGGGGGAGGGAGACTAAGGCTTTTTTTTTTTTCAAAAATATGAAAAATTTCTAGCTAAATACAATCTCTTTAAAATAGAAAATCCAGTCTTTATTCCTCACTTCTCTTTCCATGGGCTCTTGCGGGGAATTAATGACTGACACAGCTAGGCAGGGAGGAATCACCCCAGAAGGCCGGGTGGTCGAGGAGGTAGGACGGCCTCCAGACTCAGGTGTCGTGTGACCATGGCGTGATACTTCCCATACCAGACCCAGAGCAAACAGCTGTCTGGTTTTGGTCATTTTAATTCTCATGGATCTTTGGTTTCTTTTTAATTCTCATGGATAGACAACTCCTCACAGTCTTCAAACCAAATTCTTGGGGTGAGATGTATTGCCAGCTGAGTGGCACTGGAGAGGAGGCAGACAGGTGGACAGACAGACAGACAGACAGACAGATGTTGGCTGTGGTGGCTGTCTGTTGCTGCTGAGCATTCAGAACAATCTGTGTCCCCATTCCCTCCACATCACCGATGGCTGCTGTCATATAGCACTGACAAAAATCTACTGAAAAAAATCCCCACCAAAAAAACCCCCACCCTATAAGAGGGGCAGACATAAAAAATCTGTTTTGATAATGTAGAAGAGGACATTGCTCAAATTATCATTTTACCTTTCCCTACTTCCTAAAGCATTCCATCAGTTTGGGTTTGTGCAGCTTCAGAAACTCCAAACAACACCCTCCCATGAAAAACTATTTTTGGAAATGCTGCAGCATTTCCAGTAATTGCCTTGGTTCTCACAACATCTTTTATTTCATTTCTGCTGTTTATTACAGGGCTTGGGGGGACACACCTGTTGGTCACACAATCTTACAGTGGCCAGTCTGTCTAGGGCAGGATGAAGCTTCTGGTGGGTCAATTCACACAGCATCTGACTACATACAGGGTTGGGCATCTAAGCACCTAGACCACATAACATGGTCCTTGGGTAAGGTTATTTTAATATATTTTAATGAATTTTCGACATTACACAAACCATTCTTCAAGTTTGAGATGAATGCATATCAATTTATAGCATATACATTAGATATTTTTGAACATGTATTTTAAATATAAGTTGTTCATCTACCTTTCTCATTCCAATTCCTTCTTGTCTCATCCTGTAGATATCCTAAGAGCATAATTATAAGATCAAGCCTTATGACAAGCACAGCTGGAGAAGAAATCCCAGTTCCCTCTTTTTATTTAAAATTACTCATGGTTAGGATAATCAGGTTGTAAATGAACCAAGTTCAGTTTCTTTTCTGCCACAAGGGAGTTCAAATGTATCTCCCATTTCCCAGGTTAATATTCCAAGCAAATTACTTTTGTGGGCCTAATTCCATTCCTTTGCATGAGAGAATATTTAAAAGCCTTTGCCCATCTAATCCTCCTCTTCCTTGAGAACACTCCGAAAGCTGCGCCATGAGTAGGAGTTGCGGTGTGTGCTTAAATGCTTTGTGATCTGCTTAAATCTCTCCTCTTGCTCTGCCTTCGTGACTGCAAAACCTGCTGACTCAGAGCTATTTTGAGGAGTGCTCTGCCAGTTGGTCCAAACAGCATTTCTGTGGATGTGGTGCCATATGCTATGATGCTCCCTCCTCACTGCTCTGCAAAGGTGATGTGGAAAAACAGTTTGTAGGCTATGTTATATTGGAGCAACTATAACCATAGGTTATAATTCCAGGAATGGCTATGGTCCTCGAGATCCAGTTTGAAGCTGGCCAAAACCCTCCCTCTCTAATTTAATGAGAAATTCAGTGGGAACTTGATAATTTCTCTTCTTGAATTTCCCTGCTACGTGTTTTATAGCCATAGGTTACAGTTCAGGGGGGTGTGGTTTTAGTACTGGAAGAACAAGTATCACAGGTTTTATCATCAGAAATTTCAAGGTTACGCAAGACTGTGAAATAAAATGCAAGAAAAAATACTGTTTCATTGACTGATGAACCAGCAGAAGACAATGCAAAAGGGCATTGTGTTTTTTATCCTGGTAAATTATTGCCACAAGAAAATACAAAGATAAGAATATACAGGAGTCAAACTTCTGGGCACATAAGTGTCACTCCTAGTGTTACCACTTATTTTTATCAGAATGTGTTGTGAATAACTTTTGCTATTCTTGCGGTGGTTCTTACATTTTGCTGCTCATGTCTGGGCTCCAAGGGTTGCCTTCTTCATCTGAGGATTAACAGTTCCTACAGTTCAGCTCTTCGTTTCAGAAACAAAGTCCTGAAAGTCCCTCATATCCTGTAGCTCAGTGTCTAATGCCTTCTGCTAGCATATTCCCTCTTTTGCCTGAGCACCTTAGCAGCCAAGCTGTGGGACTGTTCCACTCGCTGCGGAGCAGACAAATAATCCTTGATGTGGCAGGTGCAAGCACACAGTTGTTTCCCCCACTAAAGGTTACAATTCTGTTCCAGTTTTAGTACCAGAAGAGCAAAATAATGCTGTGTCGCATAGTGTTTAGGGTGCTAACTGGATACAGCTAATGTCCATTTTGTTGCTATGTAGTCTGAAGCTCCTGGGCCTAAAGTTTCTGAGTTTCTAGACTCGATTTCTTCGTGATGTTTTGGTTTAGGAAGACCTTGTTCTCACAGGCTTGATATAAACATTGCAAGTGTTATTGTAACTAGTGTAATGTTTTGGATCCCTTTCTGTGGGACAGACGTTCTCTGTGTTTTTCGGTTTGGGCCAATGGGATGAAGAGTTCTGGCACTCTTCTGACCAATGAGAGTGGCCTGTTCTAGAAGATCTATAAAGGGGGTCAGGTTTTGAATAAAGATTGGAGTCAGATGATTTTTCCTAAATGATGTTCGTGTCATTTGTTACTTGCCGCAGCGACATTGCTGTCATTTAAAATATTGGTTTTTTCTTTACTTTTGTATAAACTATCGGTTTGCAGCCTGGAACCCAAAGCTCCCGTAGCAACTAAAATACAGAGTTTTGTAAATAATTACATTCTTTTTCTCTCCTGAGGCAACCAGGACTAACAATGACAAATTTCATATTTGTCATTCATATTTGGGGGGAAATGCCCTGCCGTTAAGTAGCCCCTGCACTGGTAGGTTGGCCATTTTTCTATAAAATGAAAAGTAATGGTGAAGATTTCATCAGGGCTTGGTGGCATGCAAGGTGTGCTTACCCTTCAGGTCCAAGTAGAGTCACAGTCTCTCAGGAAAAACATGGCCTTTCATACAGAAGCCACATCATTACCTAAGTAAACAAGGCAGTATTGTGAGTAGTCACAAGGTATGTAGAAACTCATCTGGTTGTGTCGTTGCTGATTTTATTTGGTTTTTATGACTTGCAAGTCTGGTTTTGTGGCACTTTATTTTTTTTTTTTTATCTTTGTTCAGGCATTAGATTCAGCACTTCCTGTGAGTTTATGACCAAAATAATATTTAACATAAATCCTTTCAGGCTTTTGGAATGCTATGGAGGCCTATGTCCTTTTTCCCTCTGTTGCACAGGGGACCAGAAATATGCAATCAGACTGACTCTATAAGTTAAAAAAGAGAAAGGACTGACTGAATAAAATAGGCAAAGAAGAGCTCTGTCAGGTAAAAACAGCTAAAGAATTACATCTATAAAGAAAACTCTTAGACAATTACATTATATCTAAAGCTAAATTCAGCTTAGCTGACTCCTTTGTCTGAATGAGTGAGCAGAGCCTTTGAAGAAATTAGTGTACCAAGAGGGACTTGGTGATGTCTTGCAGCAAACACAAGCCAGACTCCTCTGGGAGGGAGAGGGGACACGTGGCACCAGCCAGAGCAGTCTGCACACTCTGGGCTTTGGGAGCAGCCACGTTTATGACTCGTTTCAGCTGCTGCTATTGGTAAGGTTTCTGTGAGATCCCTGGTGAGTTTTAAACAGGCGCAAAAGGAAGTGTGGGAAGATTGCTGCCTGCCTGGCTCACATCTCCCATGTTTGGAGTGGGTCTGGTACAGGCTGCACCAATTAGTGTGTAAAAATATAATGCTGTTAACATCAGTACGAATTACAGAGACTGCAAAGAAACAAACCCTTATACTGTAATATGTCTGTGGATAAAACAAAGAGAAATGCTTTATTTTTATAGCTCTGTGGCCCCCAAATTAGTTGAGCTAGTTACCTCTTCATCAGTGAGCATGGTCAAGTAATAGTTCTACTGTCAGCTTAAATGCACATGCTTATTTAGTTTTCAAGCTTAAATAACTCTTAGTGGCCACTGATTTCTATCAACTGAGAAAAGAAGAATCTGTTGTAGATTTTTTCCTCCAGGAAGAGACTGCTCAGGATATTCGACAAGAATTAAACTAGATCTTTTGGGAAAAAATAATTTTAAAAAGTTATTATAATCTGTTCCTAGCTCATAAATGGGAACACACAGAGACCATCTGTTTATTAGCTGTTAATCTGTGGTCACATTTCTGAAGTGTTCTGTCCTTGCCCTGTATCCTTTTGTGGCGTGACAATAATCACACTTGTTATCAGCCACAGTCATTCATAAAGGTCTTTACCCAAGGCCAGTTCCTGGTGGTGAATTTTGCACTTCAGATTGTGAGAAGCCTTCTGGAACAGCACAGTAAAGGCTGCAGAGCTGATTTGAGATGCATCTACTGAAAATCTAGACATGAAGGCATTGAGGCAGTTAAATCCTTCTGAGACTCCCATTTTTCCACTAATTTCAATTGAGAATTATGTTCCAAATTAGGAGCTGAGTATTCAAGTACATTGAGTTTGCACTGTGCTCCTAAGGTCTTAATTTCAGTCCTTGAATTTTGTAAATGTTATGATGGGTATTTATAGGAATAATATTTGTAGCAATGATCTCCCCCCACCAGTGCTCCAGGAATTGCTTTCCCACGTCTGGCACTGCCTGGTATTCAAGTCTCTAACAAGGACTATATAGCACTCCATAAGAAGCACTGTTTAGTAAAGGAGTTTCTCAGTAACCCCTTCTGTTCCAGGAATTTTATGCCCTGAAGGATGAGAAAGGTGATCTGTTGTAACTTTTAAGCTTGCTTTATCCATGTGATCTAAGTGAAACTATGCTGTTCTCCTGAAAGACTTAAGGTTTTTCAGATTTCAAAATAATTTGGTCTTGGGTATGAAATAGTGTAATTACCTTGTTAAATACATGATTAATTACATACAAAAAATTTGTTTTTTCCAAATCTGGAGATTCTGTGTATCAGCGCCTACTCCTAGTATTGAAAAAAGGGGTAGACAGCAGAGCCCAGTTTCCCTACTTTGCATCGCCACAATTCTCTTATGATTACTCCTTATGCTAACCTGTCTTGGGAAAAAACATCAGCCCTGGTATTTGTCAGGCTCTGAGGAACATTCCTATGAAAATTTTAAAAAATCCTGAGCTGACTAAAATTGTTCTTTAATACACGCGATTGTCAAATAGTGAAGAAAGTGGGACTGGGGCACAGCAATGCTGGAGTGACAGTGAGAGTGATACCCCCTGGGATCAAACCTGTGAAAAATAGATCCATGGGAACCAGCAGCTAAAATAATGCATAGGTTGTCTTAAATGGCATTAGGCACCAGGCTGGTACCCTATGGAGATGTTACAGGAACATCTATGAGTTGCCTTTGTCCAGTCAGGCAGTTGCAATGCTGACAGCTCTGTGGGACTGTTGTACTACATGAAGAGGTGGGTGGGACTGCCAACATCCTTCTGAGGATCCCCCTGGTGGGAAGGCGGCCTGAGCAGTCCTGTGGCCAGGACAGCCTCCAGCCAAGTTTTCAACATTTGGAGAACCTACCTGGGCTCAGCCACTGCCTGCAAACACTGGGCTACATGGATGATTCCCGCCTCTCACACTGGGGTCAGAGCAAGTGGTGCATGGCAGGAGATGACTGAAAAGGTCGTGAAACAAGCAGCTATCAACTGGTGGCTTGTGCTGGGAGGCAGCAGGTGAGTAACCTTGCTCCATTTTATGGTAGTGCTTCACCTGCAAGTGCCTGCTGTGAGAGAAATTGCCTGGGCTGGTGCTGTCCTTTATCAATTTCACTCTCAGCAGGCTCCGCAGGTGAAGCATTTCATTGTGGGAGTCGGACTCTGCTTTCTCCTTGGCAGCCTGAAATAGAAAGTGGAGAAAGGAAAGAAAGTAATAACTGGAGAAAAGCAAAAGCAAGACAGAGAACCACTAAAAGCAGGATGTGTGTTAAATGGTAATGCAGTGCTACTAGCCCTTTAAATTGGGGAGAATTTGACGATGGAAAGAGTTTTGCTTAGCTCTTGTAAGCTTGGCACTTAGAAGTAAAAGAAGAGAAAGGATATTGCAATTAGAAGTGAAAAATTATCTTTAATAATATTATGTTTAAAATACCATGTATGATGATGTGGGTAGAACTAAAAGATAATTTTCTTGATCATCAGCCTAATGGAGAAATTTTGTAGCTGTTTTTCGGAGAAATCCAGGCAAAAAAAAATTTTTTTTCTTGTTTTTTTGTGAATTCTGCATTTCAGATTTATACGCCTTATTTTTTGTGGATTTTGACGAGGTTTTTGTGTTGCCCTTTCTTTAGGCAATGGGCAATGTGTGTGACTTTCAGTGTTGCTGGTTTCCTGATGCCACTTTCCTTGGCTTCAGAGAGAATTTCAGCAGCCAGGATGAAAAATGCAAAATCACTATCTGCATCTCAACATCTGACTGCCTGTTACTGTTGCATTGGTTCAGGGATGGGGATGCCAACACAGCTTTGTCGTTCCCAGACTCATCTCTTTTCAGTCAGTTACATCCTAGGGCTTACTGGGAGTGGGGGACAGCACAGAGCCAAAGCATTTGAGCTGGTTCCTGGCTCCTAGTGGAATTGCTTGCATGGAGACAAGGAGTCTGATTGCAGAGCCACAAGCATTCTTCTTTAACTGCAGTGAGATTATACCTTGAACCAGATCCCTGCGCGCAACAGGGAATGTGGGAAAAGGATGCCTGTAACTCCTGTAGGATACAACCCACAGCACTGGCAACTCTGTCCTAGATATGTGTTCAGGAGGCAATTACAATGTGGAGCCCATCCCTGAAGTTTTGTGGATAAAGAGCAGCTTTTTGCTGCAGTGACATGAAGTGTATGCAGCTGCACCTGGTGGCTTGTGGTCTGCTGCTGGTTAATGTGGGAAAACTGGATGAGAGGCTGCTGCTGCTGCTGAGGGAGGTGATCTGAGTGGAAAAGATCACAAATCAGCAGAGCTCTTGCGTTTCAGGAGAGGAGCAAGCAGAAACAATGGATTAATGAACTTAAACCAGAAGACTTCAACACACTCAAAGAATTGGTAAATGCAGTCTTGTGGAAAGGAATTTTAATGGGAAAGGGAGCCCTGGAGAACTCTCAGCTCCTAAAAGAGGCACTGAAGATGGGATGAAAAACTACTCTGATGCAGGAGGCTCCCAACAGGAATGGGGAGAGTCCAGTGTGACCACCTAGGAAGATGACCTGACAGTCAAAAACATCATGGTATAAAAGGTGGCTTGCAGGCAGGCAGTACAAGGAAACTTTCTGATGCTGTCCCATGTAACTGATGGGTAAACTAGGGGCATGTGGTCTTCATTGAACTGCTGCAGAGTGGGGCAAAAGGAGGCAAGGCATCAGCACAAGTATGTGGAAGAGAAAAGAGGAAGAAAGGTGTGGAGAGAGGAGGTGGCACAAAATGGGGTAACTTTGTTTCCTCTAAGAGTAACAAAATAATGTCCAGATTAAAAATTATAGTTTCATGAAAATACCTTTGCCTTCTTAGCAATGGTGTGTGACTGTAAACAGAACAGGATTTGCTGGATCAGTAAATACAAACCTGCCCTAAACAGACAAAAATATTAAGATCCTTTGCATGAAGCTTTCTATTTTCCCAAGTGAGGGAGAAAAACAAGCAAACCTAGTGCAACTCCTCCCATAATGAATTCCCTTCTGTATTTTAGAGGGTGTGGTCTCTAAGCACCCAAATTTGAGTGATTAGAAACAACCAAGAGGTGCATTTTTCTACTGGGTAGACTTCAAGAGGTGGTTTTGCCAGCTCCCACACACAAACTGGTTTAATAAGGTTATGTGGCCTCATTTGCAAATAAACTTCTTTCTTAGGTGCCCTCATTACCCTTTGCAAAGTGATGTGTTAGGAGTGCTTAGATATTTCAGGGGAAAGAGTGCACCAGAAGGGGTAGGTCCTCCTATAGATTATTGTATAAGTTCTCTGCTGAAATAATTTTGAAAGTATTGCACGCTTTAAAAATTTTTTGTAAATAGATCCCAGTCAATAACAGGATGGAGGTTAATGTAAAACTTGATTAAATTAGAAATCAATGGGATTAGGATGTAAAAAATTGATGTAAAAAACACCAGGTAGGTAGGGGAATTATTATCTCTGCTATTCTATATTATGAATTCATTGTAAATCAGAGGAATTATGGAAATTTTGAATTACATGCTGATTTATGTCTTCCATATTTCACCAAAGATAATAAGATTATGTAAAATACAGATAAATGCAAAACTGCCTCTTCAATTTATGATTGGTGGGAATAATGTTGCTCAGATCTGAAAAAATACAGGCATGTTATTTACATAGGAAAGAGACAGAAATGCTTGGGAAGTTCTGGTGAAATGAAGATAGCTCTCTCAGTGACCTTTTCTCTCTGGAAATTACAGTACATTCCCTGGGAGGTTTACTTACCATGCGATGAATGGATCACTGTGCAAATAGGCAGGAGCAGGAAATAGAGGCTGTAATGAAAAGAATTGCACCTGACATGTGAATTTGCTAACAACGCAAATCTCAGTAGTCCTGTAATGAAAATCATCTCTAAACACTCCTACATGGTGGGTAGGTCTGGAAAGGTTACGTGGCACTGCTCAGAAAGAAGTGTTTGTTTGCTGTTCTTGGCTTTGGATGAGCAGGAATACAGTGCAGTGCCACAGAGAAAATGGGGAATAACACAACCCAAAATCTGTCAACACCAAGAGTTTTGCAAGTCAACTTTCTTTTTCAGTTTCAATTGTCTCCTAAATGACTTTGCAACATGCAGAACAGTTATACTCCTAGATTAAAATAACAGAAAATTTAAGTGTGGAAAAGGCAATTACTATTGTGATATTACATGGTCCTGCAGCTGTGTTAACAGATACTGAAACTGGGTGCACTGGCCGGTATGTTGGATGCTTGAAAATGCTGTTCCAGCAAGGATCGGCTTCTATGCCGTTCCTCCTTCTTTTAAATGAGTAAGTGCAGAGTGGTAGTCTGGCAGGCTGATAATGCATTTGACACAGCAATCTATGGATTCATATGGGCTGTAAGACCTTTGGTACTGTATTTGTGTATGAAGCATGTTGAGTGCTTCAGAAGTTTTGCAAGCCAAGAAAAAAAAAAAAGAAAGAAATAAAAGAATCTGTGCTGACTTGGCCTGCCAAAAATGGTGAATCTGGAAACAATTACAGAAAATCAACAGCTGAGTCTGCTAGTGCCTAGGCACCTTGGGTGCGGTGAGAAAAGCTTTATGAAGGACACAATTGTATTTGTGTGATCTGGCTGAATGGAAAATACATGCAGCTGACTATGCAGCCTGTGCATTCATTGATTCAGGTTGGGTGACATGTTTGGATTGCAGCAAGTTGTCTATGTAGTGTCGCATTGATTGTTTGCAACTTCTCCTAAAATTCCATCCATGCTAATGAAGTGGGAAGTACCTACACTGATAACTTTATGTTTAAAGTCTCATTTAAGAAATGAGATCGTAGAAATGCTGGTTGGATGGCACCCTGAAGGTCACCCCACTCAAAGCAGGACTATTACCACTGTTAGGTCAGCTGTGCCTTTATCCAGCCAAGTTGTGAAAACTCTCCAAGGCAGGAACTGCCACCACTTATCTGGAGCATCTGGTAAAGAAAGCTTTCCTAATAGCAAGTCTGAGCCTCCCCACCTGCCATGTATGCCTACTGCCCCTTGCTGCATTCTCTGAAACCACCAAGAATCTGGATCTGTCATCTTTGTACCTTGTTTTCAGGCAGACATAGGTTGCTGTTCCATCACTATTTGGGCTCCCCTTCACTGGGAAAACAAGCCCAACTCCCTCCCCCTCTCTCACGCTGCATCTGCACTCCAGACACTGGACCATAGTGGCACCCCTTAGCTGGACCTTTCCAGTTTATTTCACATCCCCCTTGAGACAAGAGCCCCAAAAATAGATGTTGTACTCCAACTGCTTACTTACCAGACTTACCAGTGCTGTGCAGATATCCAGTTGAACCTGCTGGCCACCCTCCTCCCAGCACTCTGATCATGCAATCTGCAGTTAGTTATTTGCAATAAGATCACATTCTAGTCTCATACCCCTCTTGTCACCCACCAGAGCCCCCAGGTCCTTTTCAGCAGAGCCATTACTTCACAGCTTGAGGTTATTCTGTCCCTCCTGCAGAACTTCTTAATGTCTCCTTGTTGAACTTCATAGGATTGCTGAGATTGCTGCTGTGGTAAAGGTACATAGTTCTTGCACTTGCTCTTCTAATTTTTCACATTTTTAGAGAATACTGGTGACACAGCAACATAACTCCAGGGACTACCAACACTTTCAGTTACTCAGAGCCCCCAGAAGTCTCTTAGCTCCTATTACTGGCACAACATACCTTGATCTCACAGGGACACTGAAAATCACTCTTCTTTTCGTTCGTGGTTTCTGACATCCCCTTCGTTTTTCTTAAGCCTCACATATTCATCTTCATTCATTTCTTTTTTATCCAGATTTTTTTTTCCTGAATGGTGTCCACTTCTGCTGGCAACCCAGTCTTGGCCTTCTCTCTATCACTAGCATGGAGTATTAGTGCTGAAGGTCCCAGGTAAGAGCAGCTCCTCTGGGTGGGGGAGTGCCTGTGGGAGGTCATGGCCATGGCCTACTGTCCTCTCTCCCTCTTTGCTCCCTCACTGAGCCAAATAACAAGCATTTGCTCCTGACAAGCAGATGGGGATGAATTGGCAAGGAGCCCGGATTCCTTATAACTTAATCTCTGTCTACTCAGCTGTAAGTAAAGAGAGTTTTGTCTCAAAAGAACATGATTTCTTTGGCTTTGCCACCAAATATTTGCTCACTGACATATTTTTATTCTCATACTGTTTTCCTGAGAGAAGAAATGGATAGTTGCATTTCCAGCTACTGTGAAAAATGATCCATGGGTAAGGGAGGATGGATGAGAGCCCATTCAGTAAAAGGCAGGTTACTTCTGATAAGCATATTCTGCCAACTACAAGGTTTTTTTTCTCTATATAAAATGCTATTCTACCTCAAATATTATAACAGAAGGAATTCAAGGCATAGAGAAGTGTGGTCTTCCATCTATTCCAAGGAAATCATGTTGAGGTAGATGAGTTGAGGAATTCACATAGAATGATTATGAAGTTTCATGGTAGGCTGCTCTGAGTTTTGGAGACTACCTAGAATTTTTACTGCATTGTAAAGCCCATTTTGTTAGGAATGGGCAAAAAATTAAATTAACATTGAGATGTCAAGTGACATCATATTTCAACATGAAAGAAATCATAATCATATACCTTTACCTAGAATATAACAACAAACCTTTAAACATCCCTAACCTCTTTCTTTGTCAGACAAAGTGCAAACAGTCATTTAGTTTTTCTCCCTTCACTATCTTTTCCAATTCTTACAGAACTGGGAGAAGGAATAGACACATGTAACTCCTGCAGAAGCTACAGGTGGGATGTAGCCCAGAATCCACACAGGAACATGAGATGTCTTCCCTCTTCACCAGTTGCCCGCTTTCTTGAATAAATTGTGAGTAAAAGGGTAAGCATTGGCTGGCAGTGAGTAAGTGGCAGATACAGAGATTCTACTGCCTGCCATCAAGCCAAGGCTGAAGTCAGGAACCTAATCATACAAGGATATCAGATATTCCCAATATGTCCTGAAAGTTTCCCAGCGAAGGCAATAGTTTTCATTTTACCTGCCTGCTAAGATTCAATCCTCCTCTGCCAAGAATGGAGAGCTTCCAATAGACCCATCCTAGGTAATGAGTGAGAACAATTGCAAAAGGAGTCAGGCTTTGAACTCATGAGTTTTACCCATGTTGGCTCCACCAGGAGCCTGGTTTCTCCTAGAGGGGAGCAATATTTTTTGGTCAGGAGTTGATTCAGGAATGAAGGGGAAGACTGCACAGGGCACTGAGGGCTGGCAGGAGCATGGGAGAAGCTGACTCCATTCCTGGGACTGCATGCTTTTCCTGTGTGTAGCAGGAAATTTGTGATGTAAATTATCTGTGTGTCCCAGGGCTGAGAGCAGAGGGCATTTGACAAAGTGAAGATCAGGTGCTGGTGCTGCAGGTAGGCAGCAAACACCCGACCACAGAGGGCACCCACTATTTCTTCTTACTGCTCACCGGGGCTATATTTAGAAACTTTGGTTAATGAGTAAAAGATACATGAGGAAATAGCTGCTACTTCTGTGCATAGTAATGGTGCTTGGAGGATCTCCCGAGGCCAAGAAGCCTATTTCCTGCTCCAGCTCTTCTCTCCTCCACAGCCTCAGCAGCCCCAGCAGAAGGAGAAGGCTTCACCATCCAGTGAGCCACCACCCTGCTTTAACCTCGGTGGTGCCCGCTGGGAGCGGAGCAGGCGTGTGTGTCCACCCCATGCTACCAAACAAAAGGCTGCCAACCCACTCCGGACCTTGGGCTGGCCCCTGAAGTGGTTGCTGAACGCTCCCTCACTGCCAGCTGATAAGCTTTGGTGCTTTTCAATTCCCCTTTCCAATTACTGGCCCTGCTCCCGGCGCTGGCTGGGCTTGGCGTGTGCCAACAGCCAGGCAGCGACACAGGGACTGCGGGGCTTAGGGCGGAAAGAGATGGGAGAAACGGTGAGCCAGAGCAGGGACTTGTGTCAGTCACTGGGAGGGCATCATCTCACAGCTGCCTTTTGCAGAAGCACTTGGAGGTGCCTGCTCGACTGAGGAAGGAGTCATCTGGATGAGCCATGCAGAAGCAGCCCTTGTAAGTGTGGGGACAGGAACTCGGTGAGTATCCAGACAAGGGATATCGTGGCATGTGGATATTGAGGCCAGATGACAAAAAAATATCTTTCTGAAGTGGCTTGGGTATAATTGATCATTTGGGGGGCATGGAAACAGAGGGTGAGTCCTGTTACCTTTTTTTCCTTACCTGCATTGCCATATTGCTAAAAGAAGCTTGGGGGAATTGTCCATATAAACCTAAAGATTCAACAGTTAAATACCAACACTTCTGTTTTAGGTATCGTTGGTTTGATGTTTTCCCTTATTGTAGGCACATTGTAATTTCTATAACATCCATGTAAAATGACCTGAAGCTCCAGGACTGACCTTCTGTGACTCTGAGTCAACAAATAGTGATCCTGGAGTCATCAGCTATCTGCTAACTCACTTCACAGAGGCACTGATATGAAGCAGTGTGTCCAGTGAGGATGTCTGGTGCAAATTCCAGCTGGCATAAGACTGGAACCCTCCTCCTGAAGCAGGTAGAGCATTGCTGTGTGCCAGACATCCCTATGGCATGTTTTGTACCTTAGACTGCTTTGCAAGTAGGACAAATCATAGTGGAGCTTGTGCAGCCAGAGTTGCTCACAAGGGATGGATGAGCAACCTATGGAATGCAGAGGGCAAAAGTGGAGAATTAGCATCTTCATTTCCCCGCTTCCCCAAATTCCCTTTTCCTGGGAGCTGGGCTCCTCACCCAGGCTGGCACTGAGGTTTTATTGGTGTGTGAGACTGGAATCCAGCTCAGACTGCCACTGCAGGTACTGCTCTTCACAATAACTGAGAAGACAGGTCTCCAGAGTGACAAAGGGCTTCTCACTGGGATAAAGAGCTCTCAAAGTGTCACTTCAAAAGCAAATCCTATCTAAGTTGAGAACAAAGAGACTGCTGAGACTGCTGGATGGGTTATGATTTTTAATACTCTAGAGATACCTTTCTAAAATATTTCTATTAAAAAATAATAAAAAAATAAAAACACAAGCGTGAGCAAATCATGAAGATCTGTCTTGGCCTAGAAAGAAAAGAGCTAACATGCATGGCCCAGCAACTATTCTAAAACCCCTGTGGCAAGCAATAATCTTGAAAAAGCCAGTGCAAGCTATGTTTTCAATTTATAAATTAAATGTGTTTAAAATTTATGAACTTTGACTGCACGAGTAACTACTTCATTAGACTTTAGGGCTGCATGTTTCCTTGGCTTTTTTCACAGTAAAGTAAAACACATTTCTAATAAACATGGAAAGCGATTCCAAGCTAGAGTCACTACTTTTATGTAAAGGACCCTCCAGACTCATTAAAAAAGTTTACCACCTAAATAAAGCAAGCACATTGTAATTCTTTAACTCATAAAGTTGGTAATATACACAGAATATTAGCCTACTCTTACATGTACACCACTTGGTATCGATGAATGACATACGGTAAGGGGTTTACTATGAGGAAATTAGCATATAAAACTATGTTTTGGTAAGTCTTAGACTGAAAGACAAACTGGAGGAACAAGAGGATGTAAGCTGGGCTCTGATTTGATGAGTAAGCATGGAAAGTTATATACAGATACTGAGCCAAACCTGTAGCTGTAACCAAAATCACTCTGTTTCTCCTAGTTTCTATCAACTGTTTAGTCCCCTTTGACAGCCAGAGGTGGAAATAGGGATGGAGGTGCAGTGTTGTCTGCACCACGCATTGGCCCACAACATGAGGCTGTGGCTCAACCATGCACTTCCCTTTCCCAGCACTGGTGCATCCACTGCTAGAGTTTTGGGACTTCTGCCTCAAGGGGACTGTGAAAAAGCTGGAAAGATCCAGCTAAGGGCTGCCACCATGGTCCAGTGTCTGGAGAGCAGATGCAGCGAGAGAGAGGTGAAAGGAGCTGGGCTTGGTTTTCCCAGTGAAGGGAAACGCAAAGCAGGTCTGCTTAAAGAACAGGCACAAAAAGGACAAATCCAAACCCTTCTTGGTCGTGTCAGGGGGATTAACAAGGGGCAACAGGCACACGTGGCAGGTGGAGATGTTAAGCTTAGCCTTTTCCATCAGAAAAGCCCAGCACTTATATGTGTGCATTAGTCTATGCTGGGGTTCAGAACCAAGATTGCAAACAAACCTGTCGGCCTTAGCTAGCCAGTGTCTTAAAGTCATTGATACCTGATTTCCACATGGCTGTGCCTTGTAGTAGTCACAGTTCAATGTATTTGTGCATGTCAAAGTAGCACACTGGCAGAATCTTGGGTCTTCAAATCTCATCTTTCAGAAAGAAGTCACTGTATTTTCAAGTCGAGCGATGGAAAATCCCTCATCAACTTTTACTTTTCTTTAGCAGACACTTTGGCCTTTATGTGAAGCTTTCTATGTGTAATTTGCATTCAGTTCTTCTCCTGCACTGGAATTAGTCAAATGAAAATCATAGTTTTCTGGTTAAAACTCTCCTATACAGAAACCCTTTGCTGGTTGTCCTTAGGACTAAGTGTCCCCAACCCTTCCATGGTCCCAAAGCTGACACAGCCAGTAGTCTCCCTACCTCACAGCTTCTTTCCTTTTAAGCTACAGGGGTGCTGAAAGTAACACTTGAAATCTCACTTCACAGTTTCTTGCATGACAGCAAGCAACAGAAACCACCCAAAAGAGCACCTTTTCCAGAGCAAACTCTCTCATTTGCAAATAGGGTGGGGTTGTTGAGCAAACAGACCTGTTCCCTCTCTGATTACTTTGATACTAAGACCATATGGGCCTCTGAGCTGGTCCCCACTCCCTGGAGCTTTTGTTCGTGGATATTGCATGTTCCTTTGGAAAATAATAAAAAAAACCCCAAACAAACCAAAACCAAACCCCAATGGTTTTACTAAGTGAAACAAGCAAGAACAGTAGTGCTGCATATGGTGCTAGTAAAATTGTAATAGTGAAAGTTGGCAAGAGTCAAGCAGTCTTTGTATTAATTCTCTGGAGCTTCAGGTAGAGCCTAATGTAATTACTTGCTTTACTTTGTAGCATTTTAAGAGAGAAGTGTGTGTTTTAAAAAGTTATATTTCCATATAAAGTGGTCAGGTCTGGAGAAAAAGTGCCTGATTCTGGTCTCTCTGAATTCAACAGCAAAACTCCCGTTGACTTAAATCAGAGCAGGATTATGTCCCAAATCTAAGAAATAACAGTGAACAGAACCATTGCAGTTTTTAAATTCACTGTCCAGGCTACCAGTTTGTAACTTTTTTCCTATTTTTTTAATCCACTTAAGTTCCAGAAGGCCTTTCTGTCCTCAGCTCCACTGTCTGCATCTGAAGATTAGAGCTGAATGTGTTTTTTCACATAAAGACAGCTACTTTGCAGACATCTCAGTGTAAGTGGGTGAGTCCAGAGATCCTGAATCTCACCCACACAAACACAGTGATTTCATTCAAGAAACAATTGTGTCATGCTTTTCATAGAGTAATAGAATATCCTGAGTTGGACAAAACCCACAGGATCATAGGGTCCAACTCCTGACCCTGCACAGGACAACCCTAAGAATCACACCATGTGTATGAGAGCATTGTCCAAATGCTTCTTGGACTCTGTCAAGCTGGTGCTGTGACCACTTCCCTAGAGAGCTCATTCTGGTGTTCAGCTACTCTCTGGATGAAAAACCTTCCTAAAACCCAAACTAAACCTGCCCTGACACAGATTCATTCCATTCCCTTGAGTTTTCTCACTGGTTATCAGTGGGAAGAGATCAATGTCTGCCCCTCTGCTTCCCCTTGTGAGGAAGTTGTAGACCACAAAAATGTCAATTATTTCAAAATTCCCCAATTTGTCAAAATGCCACAGATTTAATTTTCCTAGATTCAAAATCCCTAAACATTGAATTCATTGACATTGCTCCAAGAAGAATAGAGTGTTTGAGTGGTCGCTGGGAGTGGCTTTTGATTTTTTTTTGACTGTTTATTTTTGTGATCGATTGAGGCATTAACTTGGATTAACTTTCTTGTTGATAGCAAGCCTGTGAACTTCAGAACCTGCCTCTACTTAATTGAATTCTGTCAACTTACGTTGTTTGTAAACTCTCAACAGAAGTTAGGCAAGGCTGGAATAGCTCTTACCAGTAGTTTAACCCAAGCTGCAATTGATAATATTAGTAAAGACTGACCATTTGATCACCAAATTATAATATAACATGGATCTATTGCTTTCATTTCTTGGGTATGGTATGTAACATATACAGACAGCATTGGTGGGAACCATTTTTAACTTGGATGTTCAAAATCATCTTACTGTACATTTTTTTCTTTACTAGCTTGTCATTTAAACCTTTTCCCACAGTACCTGCTTTCTGGCTACATGTATTTCTTCCTGATTTTCACTTAATGCCTGAATAACAAAGCTGAAATTCCCCAAGATCCTTGCTCTGCCTAAATGTTGGCTTAAGAATTAGTCCCCAGATCCCCCTCTACAGCAAATGGTACATGAAGAAACCTTCCATGGCCATCTGGTGACAAAAGAGGCTTCTATCAGCTGTAGTTCACCTTCTCCTATGGTTCCTATGAGGAATGGATTTTTCAGCACCTTGGCTCGCCCTGTGTTTTCTATTCAAGTGTTTATGGTCTCTAATCAGCACCTAACTTGCCTGTACTGGAGTTTATCCCTTGCCTACAGTGGGGTTTTCCTTAGGGCTTCTCCTGGCCTGCTTTCAATCTTGGGTCATGTGTTTCCAGAGCAAGATGGAAAGCTCATTTTATTAAATGGACAAACCCCCCAGTAAAGCCGCACTGGCTTTTGGTAATTTCTGTCTAGTGAACCACAGGGCTTATTACTGAGGTTTTCTTACTGATTCTCTGCAGCCTCTGTAGGAGATTCCCTTACAAGATCAGGGAAACAGTGTCCTGAGCTTGAGATGGCACCTACTCTGGCTGAGACTGATGGGAACCTTCACCTGCCTTGGCTTAGTGTGCCATATCTACAGAAACCTCCTCCACACCTTAGGAAACACATCAGCATTGGCTCTGGGTGTGACATCTGGGGCTCTCCCACATCACGTGGGCTCTAATGACAGACAACACCTTTAAAATCCAAATACCCTTAGGTGTCCTCCAGGAACCAAGGCCTCACTGCTCTCAGGGTGTTTTGCTTCTTCCCGTTGGTTTCTTTCCTCCCTCCTCCCCCCATCTGGTCTTGTGTAAGGAGGATGATCTCTGAAAACAAATTAAACTGCAGCATGTACACCAGTGCCCTTATTTTTACTAGGAAGCTATATTCACTCCCCTGACATGTGCCAAGGAGCTGCTGGCAAGCTGGAAGGCTGCACAAGTCCTTGGGACTGCCTGTACAAACACAGGTTGTTATGATGTGCCTGCAAAAACTTGTGGAATATGCTTTGGGAACATGGAAATGCCTGCTGGTCCCTGGGCTTCAGACGAAGAACAGAGGGACATAAGGGTCCAAAACTACTCTGCAGCAGCATCCTCCCAGCCAAGCCTTCTACACTGCAGGGCCCCGAACATCTTTCTCCCTCTCCTCCTGCCAGCCCTGACAGCTAAGTGTCTGGTAAATAGGAGTTTGGTGACCTTTATACAAGGATATGTAGTGATAGGACAAGGAGCAATGGCTTTAAACTGAGAAGAGAGCAGGTTTGAATTAAATATCAGGAAGAAATTCTTCACTGTGGGGGTGGTGAAAGACTAGAACTGTACCCAGAAAACCTGTGGGTGCCCCATCCCTGGAAGTGTTCAAGGCCAGGTTGGATGGGGCTTTGAGCAACCTCATGCAGCAGAAGGTGTCCCTTCCCATGGCAGGGAGTGGGAATAAGATGACCTTTAAAGTCTTTTTCATCCCAAACTGTTGTGACTCATTTGGTGCTGTTTCACACGCTGCAAAGGGGAAGGATTTGCCTCCACCCAAGGTGCCCACCGGCATTATGGTATCTGCATACAGCGGCAATATCGAGGCAAAACATTTCTGTCAAACCCTTACAGCACAAGGAAAATGCATTTTTCTATGGAAAATTTCATGGGAAAAGCTCCTTAGGGCACTGCCCTCACAGCCCTGCCATATGTTGGCTTTCATGAAGAAAGATGTTTTATAGTGGCTGCACTATATTGATCCTTGACACTAGGGAGCATCACTTTCCACTAGCCAAAAATCTCCAGTTCTTCTTACTGTCTGGTATTTCCCAGTCCAGTGCAGCGCGTTAGGTCCAGGTCCTCCCCAAAAGTGTCACCAGAGCAGCAGCTTAGCAGAGGGTGCAAGTGTGGAAAGTGAGAGTGAGTTTTCTTAATGTCAGTAGTGATTGCTGGCAGCATTTCCGCCAGCTAAATATGGGGGTAGCCACTAAAAACAAATCCCGAAACCACTGAAATTGAGGGGGTTTTGTCTGGTTTCTAACAGTAGCAATAATTGTCAGCATCAGCTCTGAATAATTTCATGCTAAGTAATGACATGCAACAGTCCAAGGTTTGAGAACATGAGAGTTAGCCCAGAACTTTTTCTCAGTTTTGCTTTGAGGTAAGTTGGTGATTCAGAGCGAAACCTGGCTAAAACCATGATGGTTACTTACTTTTAAACGTTACCCTACCCAGGAACAGTTGAGGCATGTAAATGAGAGCTCTCTGTGCCCAAAGAATCTGAAGTTCACTTCAGGCAGGAGAGGAAACATCCAAGGAAGGACATGGGGGAAGCTCTTGGGGAATCGTAGGTATTTCTCTTAGTCAGGCAAGTTTAACAACTTATTTTCTTAAATGTCTTTAATTCAGACACAGTAAGAAGCAAAGATTTTAAACCAAAAATTTTGGTGCAGAAGCTCCCATAGAGCCTGGCCATGGCTGGGACCCCATTTCTGCCCACGTACTCGCTGTTGGGTGGAGGTGAGGAAATGTGAAGAGGTGTTTGATGGAGGTGCCAGTGCGGGAGACATTTGGCACTGAAGCTTTTGGAAAAAAAATCAGCTTCCAAGCACTGTGGTAGGGAAGGTTTTGCACAGGACGCTGAGGGCTGAAAAAGCCGTCTGGAGTTTCAGAAACTAAAAAAAAATAAAATAAATATAGATAAAATAAAATAATAAAATAAAGTAAAAAAAAAAAAAGAAAATAAAAATTAAAAAAATAAAAATAAAAAAATAAAAAAAAAATAAACCAGGGCATTTTCCCATGTGATTTCTCCGTCGGAGCGGTCGCCAAGGCACGGCGCAGGGGCTCGCCCCGTCCGCAGGGAGGTTCGGCGCTGCCCGCGGGGCCGGTCCCTCGTTGTGACGGTGACCTCTAGTGGCACCGGGAGCCGCCTCTCGGCCCGGGCCGCTCCTGCTGCGGGCACCGGCCCCGGAGCTGCCGCCATTCCCTCTGCGGTTGAGGAAATGACGGTGGAAGTGAAATGGACTCTGCGTCTCCACTTTCTGCATCCAATTGTGCAGACACCCGGTCCGTGTAATTTGTGGAAGGTGTTTAGTGAGTATATTGCCCGATATTAAGCCTGCTTCCCAGGACAGTGGGCAATAGATTTCACCTCTAGGTAGCCTAAAAAGTAGCATCTGAGGTTTAAAATCTATTTTTGCTGTCTCTCCTTTTTCCTAATTTCTTGCTGTAAATCAATATTTCTTTGGCATCTGTGACTATGGAGAGGATGTGGTTTGGGGCTCTGAAGTTCAGTTTCCCTCCATGTCCCCTCCCTGCTCCAGATAAGCCCAGAAAGAGAAGAGAATCACCTCCTTCTCCGGTGCTTCTTCCCACTTCTTTCCAGCACCCTGCTGGTGCTTTCACACAAGACCAGACCCCTAGGCAAAACCAAGCCCCTGGGCCAAAACGGGCTGATGTACTCAGCCTCATCTCCTATCTGGGCATCCTGGGGTGAGAAACCAGTCCCATGTGCCTCTGTCCCATCAACATCTTCTACATAAGGCAAGGAGACTTCCCACCACCCAGGCCAGCTGCTCTCACCTCAGCAGTCCGTGGTCCCAGGGCCAATGGCTGCTGCATGGAGGGATGCTTGAGCTGGCCTTTTACTATGCTCCATCTGCACCAAGCAGGGCTGTGCTGACTTGTCTCAAACCCACAGGTGATGTGGGATGACACATTCTCTCCCTTTACAAAAATCACTTTACTTCCCTTAAATGTGTGTGTGGGGTGTTTCACCAACTCCTCATCCTGCCTTGCCTGTGCAAGGCAGGCTCTGTCATGAGCCCCATACAAGGCTTCACAACTGGTATGCAGCAGCAATCATGCAGAGATGAGAGCAACCACTTCCTCTCCCACCACCTCTGTGAATTTGTACTAGGACCTGCAGACAGCTCTGCACACCCTCCTCAGCTTAAGCCTGAGGAATGTTCACCATCAGAAATTCAAAAGTCACTCTCAGCACTTCTTCCCTGCTGCAATGTGCGCACACAGAGGAGTAACAGCAAAGGGACTTTTCCCCTGTAGCCTCTGGAGCATCTTATATTGGGAGCAGCTGCATCACTGTGGCTTTGGTAGACTGTGGTTCCTTCCTGTGCCTCCTGGAAGCCCTGGAGGTGTTAACACCTGAGCCTGCTCCACCCCAGCATCACTCTGCTCAGGGATGAGTGCCAAGGCCCTGCAGGCACCCTGCACCCTCAGGAGGGAAGAGAAAGTTCAGCACCACCTGAGAAAGGGGGATTTGCACCTTGGCAAGCTCCCTTCCTCCAGTAGGGCTGTCCCATCCCGCTGTGGCATTGCTTCATGCCACCTGGCTCCTCACCAGCAGGCAGGTCAGCACATCTCACCCAGCTGCACCAGCATGCAGAGGCACGTTAGAGAAGGTCTCCTTGGCAGAAACAATCCTTAAGTAAACATTTAGATTGCTCTAAGGACATGGTTTGCCACCTCTTGAGCTGGGCAGCTCAGCAGACATCCTTTTAATTTGTCCTCTGGACCCAGTCTCCAGTGGCCCAGCAGAGAGCATGCTCAGGGTTGTTTCTTTCACAGAAGCCCACACTCCGTGCATTAATTTGCATATAATTAGCATTTGCTTAGTGGACCTTACTCAAGGGCCACAATATGGTACCTTTCTTTTACCTCAGACTGGTTTCTGATAAAAACTGGGTCATCCAAGTGGTAAGCACTGTCAGGCTTAGTACATTTTACAAGACCTTCTCCTTTCACCAGAACTCCATGTGAAGAAGGTACATGAGACCTTGGCCCAGCCAGCCACAGGGAATCTACCCACAGATATGCTCCACCTCAAAGAACAGGATTAAGACATTCACATCTCAAGAAGAAAATGTGTTCTGAGCATAAAACCACCTTCCTGCTCATCCTCACTTCAGTCAGCCACAACAAACATTCCAAATATTAATCATATTGTCAATACATATCACACCATACAGATCAAATATTGGGAACAGTTGTCTGCAAAATAAAAAGCACACAAGCAGTGAAGCTGAGAATGATTTGGGTGTTGGGTGATCCAGCAGCACGAAGCCAGTGGTGAGTCTGGCTTTCAACCTGGCTGCTGAGGGTTTGGGGGGTCACCCATGTGTACAGAGCCTGGAAGTGCCTGGAAGCACAGCTTTGGCCAGCGACACGTGGTGAGGCAGCAGGAGCTGAGTGTCGGGAAGCCGTGGGAGCCCTGTCCACCTTGGGGAGGATGGCAGGGCAGGGCCTTCCTCTGGCCAGCCAGAGGCATGGAGAGGCATGGCTGTCACCAGGCCTTTTGTTCCCTGTTAGGAGAAAGAGCTGAAGGCAGAAACTGCTTTTTCACCTCAAGGCATTCCCTCTGCCAGCCATAGCCAGGCTATTAATTCATGAAGCAAACGTGGGTGGGGAGACTGTATATCCTTATCTACACCTTCCAAGGGGTATCAAAGTCAAGCAAGTTAAACTACACTGTCTCCATTTCTGGTAAATAACTAATTGTACTCTTCATAGGGGCTGGCATTTAAATCACATTAGAATGATCACTCTATTGTCCCAGAGTACTTGAATGCATTAAAAAAACACAACCAAAAAAAAAAAAAAAACCACAAAAAAACACAAAAAACAAAACAAAAAAAAACAACCAACCCAGACAACCAAAAAGAAACCACAAACAAAAACCAACCAAACAGAAAACCCCACTAATAAGACCACTGCAAAGAGGTGCCTTTGCTCTGTTTGTGAATTGTGTAATTAATGGTCAAAGCCAACTGAAGTTATCAGATGACTACCACACTGGAGAGATGGGAAATTACTGGTCTCCCTCAAATTTCCCCCTGCTCTTGAAAAAAAAAAAAATCCCCTTCGTTTCTTGCCCTTTTAGAAATATTCTTCTTTATTCCCGTTTTCTATCAGCCAAGTTTTAACTCATTCTGACACCAACCATTTGCAACCCCAGCAGTCACTTCCCCTCCCGAGCAGGCATATTCACATGGTTATGGGGAGCCAGGGATTGAGGACTCATTTAGGGAGAGAGCTGAATTCCTGCTTGCCTGAGGGAAGCCAGCGGTGGGTGATGCAGTACCAGGTGTGCTACATGTCATGGTACTGAAGAACCAGCAGCACTGCTGTAAGAGCTGGGTAAGGAAGGAGACCTGTTCCTGCACTTGAAAATGATTTCGAAGCAGCAGAATTTTAGATACCTTTGAGCTCAGACTTTGTGGGTGTGAAGAACAAAACACTTCTCTCTGACTGTGCGTCTCAAGATCACACATTTTAACAGCACCAAAGTGCCTGGACTGCTGCAATTAATGCTAGTTGAGAACCAAACAACAACAACAAATTAAAAAAATATAAGCAGAAACTTTTTCCCAAAACATGCAAACATCACAATCAAAATACCAAGGGAATAACAAATGAATTATTTTAACAGCCCCTAAATGTTTCCAGCATGACTCACAGGCACGGTCCCTCTTAGGGATTTCTGGCTTCATGATGCTAAACCAAGCACTGCAATTTGTAAAGAAACCAATCTATACCACTTAATTCCCTGACTTGGATCCCTGTCCATGAGATGCAAATCATTCCTCTGTGTCTCATGGCAGAGGCAAAATCTGTGCAAATGCTAGGGTGGTGAGCAGTGGGGATGCTTGGCCCCTGATGAGGGTGAATTATCCCTGCCTCTGCAAGTCACTGCCTTGGAAGTGCTGGGGCTTCCCACTTGTGCAAAACCTGCCCAATAGGAAGGAGCTTAGAGCCATGGGGCCTTAAAGGCCAAATTTTTTTCCTTCTGTGCTGAGGTCAGACAGGGATTTCTTATGGCCTGGCTGAGCTCATGGCTTTGTGAGGTGGCTAAATGTGATGCTGAGCAGGGTCTACTTTTGTGTATAAAGGAGGGGGTTTGTTGGTTCATGAAGCATCTTCCCTTAAGCTAAGATCTGATTTGGGTTTTTCTCAATAAAACCTTTGTTTTGAGGCCAATTTTCTATATCTCTCATGTACATAAAAAACTCCCCAGAAGATGCAAAAAGCTTGTACCATTTTTTTTCTAGTTTTTATGGAGTGCTTAGAAGTGTCTTCACTTGCAATTATGCCAAAAGACCAAACTCTTCATGATCACAAATAATTTAAAGCATTAAGCAGCAAATGTAGCCACAGTACAGCCCAGAGACTCAAGTGTTTTCAATAAGCATTAGCGGCTAAAATGTTGCAGTCTCCATGAATACATTACAAGTGAGTGAAACCCCAAGAAGCAAAATTTCCTCTATGAAGAAATAATTTGGAAAATATATTGGAAAATATATTCCATGTAAGGGAGGAGATCAACCTCAACATCGACTCAGGAGACAAGACTGGAGAAGCAAAGGTATGTAATAAACACATTAAAACAATATTTAGCCAAAAAACCTTGAAAACAATTATTTAAGGTGGAAAGGATCTGTCTGGTCTTACAAGTAAGCCCTAAAACGTAAAATTTGGTGGCTGCAAAATAGATTCTTCCATGTAATCCAGACGTTTACAGCATATTCGGTATCATTGAATGCTTAGGTTTAAGTCAATCTGCTTTATGCAGTACATTTTCTTATGTAGACACAAAGAGTTGCATCACAGAAAAAAGAAAAGGAGCAGAAGGTGAGGAGGGTTTGGTGAAATTTCTTGCCCACTGCAAGGGGAGAAGATCTGCTAGGGAAGGGAGCTGCAGAGAAATGCAAACCCAGGCCCTACACAGGAGCAAAAGCAACACCAAAGAGCCACATAGAAGTTATGGCCCTATGAATTAAGAGCTTTCTGCATGAGGAGTGTCTGTCCCAAGCCAGCCCAGGTCCTGTGCAGACATGCAGCACGTGCAGGGGTGTGTGACAGCCTTTGTCTGGGTGACTGCTGGCTGCTTCTTCCTGGGACTGCGCCCTGCTCGTGCTCGGCACCACGTGGGCCACTCTGTGGGTGAATCGTTGTGGTGCAAAAAGCCAGACTTCACTCTGACCGCCACTGCTAAGGGAGGCCTTTGTTAAAAAAAGATTTTCATTAATAATTGTTTTTATTCTGCAGCGAGCTCGTCCTACCCTATCCCAAAAGCAATGGGATTCTGCAGGATTAAGGGTTGAGGAGGTGGAAGTACAGAGGTGCTGAGTGCTTGGGGCTGGCTCTGCACCTGTTACAGGCACCCTTTGAGCAAGCAAGAACAAACTGTTCTGAAAAAAAATGAGGTGCTGAGATCTCCAACTCCACAGCTCACCATGACTCCTCTGAGGTTTCCTTTCCCACAATAAAGCACAGAGCACCTTGCTCTCAGACATGCAAGTGCTGGGTAGATAAATCAGCAGACAAAACTGAGGCATTGAGGAGGGTTGAAAACTGCATAGCTAGGTCTAGAGGGTGAGGGTTGGCAGGACAGGTTCTAGTTGGAGGCCAGTAACTCATTGTGTGCCCCAGGGGTCATTACTGGGGCCAGTGCTGTTCAACATCCTCATTAATGACACAGAGTGGCAGAGGGCACCCCCATCACATTTGCTGGTGACACCAAGCTGGGCAGAGTGGCTGATATGCCATAGAGTCATGCTGCCATCCAGAGGGACCCTCACAGGCTGGAGAAATGGGCTGGCAGGAATTTCATCAAGTTCAGCAAGGAGAAATGCAAAGTCCTGCACCTACAGAAGAACACCATACAGGCTGGGGGCCACCCAGCTGGAAAGCAGCTCTGCAGAGGAAAGGACCTCGGGATCCTGGTGGACACAGCTGAACATGAGGCATTGAAGGCCTATGGCTTCCTGGGGCCCCTTAGGCAGAATGTTGCTATCAGGTTTGGGGAGATGATTTTTGCTCTCTGCTCAGCCCTGGTGAGGCCACACTTGGAGTCCTGGGTTTGGTTCTGTGCTCCTCTGTACACAGACACACAGACATGCTAGAGAGAGTGCAGCAAAGGGACACAAAGATGATGAAGAGACTGGAGCATGTCTCCTGAGAAGAAAGGCTGAGAGTTGTGACTGTTCAGCCTGGAGAAGGGAAGGCTCAGGTGGATCACAATGATGTGTATAAATTCCTGCAGGAAAGGTGCAAGCAGTACAGAGCCAGGCTCTGTGTAGTGGTGTCCAATAACAGGATCAGATGCGACAGGCACAACCTGAAACACAGGAGGATTTGTCTGAACATCAGGAAAAACTTTTTCACAGTGAGGGCAACTGAACAGTGGCACAGGTTCCCCAGAGAGGTTGTGGAGTCTCCATCCTTGCAGATATTCACAAGCTGTCTCGACACAGTCCTGGGCAATCAGGTCTGTGTGTCTGTGCTTTAGCAGTGTGCTAAACTGCTAAAGACCAGCTGCCTCTCAGAGGTCCCATCCAAATTTCCAATCTGTGATTCTCTGAGGCATTGGTGCGCGGGACAGAATGCCCCATGGAAATGCTCATAAGGATGCTCATCTTTGCCATAGGATTTGCCTCGGCTGTGTTAAACACAGCCCAAACCTGGTCATAATACGGCCTAAACATTGACTGCAAAGAATAAATGGAAAAGACTCACAGGTCACAAGGTGCTCTGCCTAAAGAAATTGTTGTATAGGATTGTGGAGATCCTGACTGAATTAAGATGTGCATTTTTGGCACTTTATCACAAATACTCATTTCTGTGTTTTGTGATCATGTTCTGCATTGGTTGTTTTTGCTCATGTTGTAGCTGTATGTTACAAATTTGTGTGTGCACATATAGCATTTGTGGCCCTGGTATAAGGAAAAAACAGATAAAAATAAGACCTCAGTTCTCAAACTTATAATTACGGGGTTTTTTAATATGCATTTAAATGTTGTTCTTAACCACAGAAATCAGATACCAAAAAAACTTTCATCTTATTCCTGCAAAAGCAAAATGGAGTTTCTAAGTCATAGCACAGTGTGGGAGAAAGTGTGTTTCATGCTCACTGGAGGAAGTTATTTCAGAATGTGAATTTCATTGGTATTTCTCCTGCTAAGATGCCCTGACTCTCTTGACTAAGAGCTGCCCCTGTTAGCAGAGCTACCCCCTCTCTGCTGCCAGGTTTAATGAAGCCACAGCCACATGGAAACAGTGGTGTTTGTGTGGCCCACACACAAGGCTTCATGCCCACATTTTGGGACTGGAGTCAAGGGAATGTGGAAGAAAGTGGTTCCCAAAGCTGCTGCCATGTTGTGCTCCACTGCACGGGATGTTGAAACAAGCTGTGCCACCCCTCTGACTGTTGTGACCTGGTGCTGCACCATCATTTCCAGAGCTGGTGCTGCGTGTGCAAAACAAAATCAGTCATATCATGCAGAAGCAGATGTCAGCTGCTCTGAAATTCAGTATTTCCCACTTAGACTTAGGGCCAGATTAGGTTTCAAACATGGCAAACTCCAGTAATGGTTTCCTTCAGATTTTTATCACAAACTGGTAGGAATCTTCAGATTTTTATTCCTCTACAATTCCTGTCATATCAAGTTAAAGCCTCTAAAACATTGTCCTTCCCATGTAGATGCCGTTATTGAATGGACAGATGAATGTCAAAATCAGGGATTCTCCTAATTTCTGCACTACTGCCAGATGAGTAATGGTGTCCTGGGGTACAGGGGCTGAGCTGTGGAAAATCCCTGCCTATTGCATCAAAACTGAAAGCACCTGGAGATTTTTGTGTCTACCCCCAAAGCTTCCTGAAAATGTTTTGCACTAGAAGAGAGAAAAGGTAACCAAAGCCAGTGGGGAAAGCAAAAAGGGAGAGGCGATGATGATACAATGGAAAGAGGAGGCGCAAACTTCCTGCTGTCTCTCTGTGAAGGGGCTGTTTCCTCATTTGTTATGCTGCCTTGCCCTCAAAAAGTCCAGCTCCAAATCATCTCTCAGCCTGGGAAATCCCACCAGATGTAAACAACTACCTGAGGGTGGCTTTGCACCCAAAGAAGCAGCCCTGGAGGAAGCGCAGCAATGGATCTCCCAGCACGTGCATGGACATGTGCCTGCAGGTGCGGCTCTTCCTGAGCTTTCCTCACCGGCTGCAGCCACCAGCACAGCTGGGCTCAGCTGATGGCCTCAAGGACCTGATCCCAGAGGAGCTGCAGCCTGCCTTTTCTGCTGGGCTGGGAAGCAACATCCATGGCAAGGTCTCCAGCAGCAAAAGGAGGCTGCAGGGAGCCTTCATGGGATGGCAGAGAGTGGTGTGCTCTGAGGATGATGTGAGAAGAACCACAGTGACTCTGAGGTGCACATCTGTTCTGAAATACCCAACATCTGGCTCAGGAAGTAGCGTGTGGTGGCTGGAGACATGCCATGGTTAAGGGCCGTGGTGCACATTTCAGGACAGAGACCCTCCATGCTGAGTGTTTGCACAGGACTCCCCCAGAAGGTGTTCCCGGTGCCCTGGCTGGGTCCCTGGCAGCAGGGACACCCTGGGACAGCAGGTCCTGCTCACCCTGGGATAGATACCTGGGCTGGGGGACTCTGCTTGCTCCCTGTCAGGCCCAAGGAAGTGTCTTTATGCAAACACGGACACAACACAAGAAAGCCTAGACCTAGCTTTGAAGTTGAACCTCACTCCTCAAATCCCACGTTACATTCCACTGGGTTCAGTGAAGGGCAATATCTCTTAAATGAGATGGCTGCAAACTGGGGTGGGCAGGGCTTCTCTTCCCTGTCTGAGGGGAGATCCCATTTCAGCTCATCCAGTGTTGCAGAGGCAGGGAGCGGATCCCCCCAGCCGGGAAGAGGATGCCCTCAGTCCCTCGCCCCATCCGAAAGGGCCTTGCCCGCTGTGCAGCGTGGAGCAGTGCAGCCGTGCTGGGCTTGCTGGAGCCGTGCAAACGGGTGGAGCTGGGCTGCACTCCTGTAGCACAGCACCTGCTGCACACAGGGCAGAAGAGTGTTTTGCACAAAAGAAGAACCCACTTCCTTTGTTCTGCACTGCAAAAAAGAAAAATAAAAGCAGGCAGAGAGCATTGCTTTCCCTCTGTCTTATTTCAAAGTCTCTGGGCATTGTTGTCACCCTGGACACAGCTGTCACCCAGAACTTTGGGCCCTTCCATCTGTTTTTGAGTCTGCTGATGCCACTTGGGTCATGTCCCTCCTCTGCGCAGGGGCTGAGACCCCACTGACCCTCCTTTATCCAGGGCCCCCTTCGACACAGCACCAGTACTTCCCACTGCCATGGGCTCCCACGAGAAGTCCTCCATCCCCAGGCAGGTGGCAGCTGCTGGTTCATCAGCACATGATTCCCCTCCTGAGATCTGCAGCTCTTTTTAGAGACTGCCTAAGTGCAGAGCCCAGGGGACTGGCGGGGTTGTACAAAGGGCCTGTTTGAATGCTCAGAAAAGTCCTGGCTACACGTTTTGCATCACACATCTCCCTGTCCATCCCTGCCCAGCACTGGTAATTCTGACCGTTCTGAAGCACTGTGGACCCCTGGGTGGAAGCAAATGGCATTTTGCTGAGCTTCATCCAAATTTATTTCCTCAACGGTGTTAATTTGTGGAGATAAAACTCTCAAGTGAGAGACTGCAATGAGGGTGGAGAGGAGCTTTGCACCATCGGTGTCACAGTGAGCCCCAAATCGATGCCACCAGTATTTGTTTCAGCAGCTGTTTGTCCTGCAGTGCTTTGGGGAGATGGAAGGATAGTCCTGCATCCACCCACTGGTGTGTGCTCAGGATTTCTGTAGAGAAAACACTTCTCTAATGTTAAATCTGCTGGCTGTTTTCACCCTCACAACAAAACAGCTCAAGAACATTCAAGCCCCGCATAAGTCTGATTAGCTTAACTCTTGACAGACGTGCAAGTAGAAAATCCCTATTTTACTAGGGAATATTTTTAGTAATTTACTCAACAGTTATTCTGTTATTAGCAGACCTTTTCCTCCATGTAAACCCTCGAGCAACAAAAGTATCTCCATTAACAGATGCTGGTTAGCCAGTTTTCACTATTACTCTTTCTTCAACTTCTAGTAAATTCATGACAATAATGTGTAATCTCTGTGCAGATGACTCACAGTACACGAGTACACAGATTAGTACTGAGTTTAATGTCACTGTTTTAAAACATTAGAAATATTATGCAATTAAATAATTAGTTGAGGTTTACTCACCCAGAGGGAAATATGTAAGTTTAGCTTAACTGTGATATTATCCTTTGTATTTCTTGGCTTCAGTTTTTCAGTAGCATCCCAAACACTCCATAATGGGAATTTTCTGGTTTATTAGGATTTTTTTTTGAGGTATAAAACCAGACACCAGCAATATCATCACCACCACAACAAAAAAAACCCCCCAGTCCTAGAACCACTAAAAAAAAGTATAAAAATTCCTCTTGGGATTTGAAAACCTAGTGGTCTCCAGTAAAAAAGCCACCATGGGGAAGGCCATCCTGCTGGTCACAGAGCAGGCTGCGCCTCTGCAAACATTTTGGGAAGTGCTGGGAAGGAAAGTACTCTCTCCATGCTGTGAGACACACACATACAGGGCTGAGGGATAAATCACAGCCCTCCACTGCTCAGCACTCTCTGAGGACATAGCCTGCCATGAGAATTCCAGCTGGGACAAGGGGCTTTGCCCCACTTTCACCACAAAATATACCATCTGAATAACAAAAATATTTTTCTGCTAAGGCCAAATTGTTTCATTCAAACAGTCTCTACCCTAAGGAGCCATGCCTGGTGATGTCTCTATGTGTGTGTCAAAGGCAGATCTGGGTTTTACCACAGGCACAGCATGGCTTGCGCTAGCCTCAAGCACATCAAGTTCCCTTGAAGGTTTGCCACAACTTTATTGTAAAAGCTGCCGTGGTCCAATTGTGCTGCCGTGGCTATATGTGTGTGCCCGGGGTGAGCACTCTGAACCGCACGTGAACCAGAGATGAACTTGTTTTCATCATTCAGCTGCATTTTGCATCCTTATAGAAGTTTTCAGAGTAAAACCCGAAGTCAGCTCAGATGTCGGGAGCGATTGCCGTATAGGTACAGTCATTTATCTTCTCCAGCACAGCCACTACTGAGAATATCCCCCGCGGCGGCAGCGTGCCTCTCACATACCGAAAGAAAAAAAAAAAAAAAGCCCCACCAGAAAGAACAAAACTTTACTAACCCTAAGGAAAAAGAAAAAAAAACCAACAAAAAGACCCTACAAGCAAAAAAACCCCAAACCTCACGGTGCTTTTATAATGTGAGCGAATCCCGGGAGGCGCTCACACGGCTGGAGAGCCCGAGTGCCGGACACGGCAGGAGGCTCCGCGCCCGCCGCCCCCCAAAAGTCGGGCGGGAGGAGGAGAAAAAGGCGTCGACACCGCCGCTCTCAGGCTGGAGCTCCTTGACCTCCCTTTGGTGCGTGTGCATTTGAGCATCCCAACCCCTCGGGGTCCGCGCCGCCGGGGACGAGAGGAGCGCTGCGCCCGTCCCGGCGCGGCGGTGCTCGGAGCGGAGCGGGCGGTGAGCGGCGGGCGGGGGGCGCGTCCCGGGAGCTGCTGCAGCCCCGCAGCCGCGGGGACACCGCTGTCGCCAGGCGTGAGCGCGGACCGCGTGCCCAAAGCGGGGCGAGCGGCTGGAGGGCGTGCGGGGAGCGGGTTTTCCGTGACGGCGTGTTCCCGGCTTCCTGATCGGACGAGCACGGGACACGGGATTTTGGGGAAGCTTGGGCTTTTTTTTTTTTTTTTTTTTTGTGGAAGGCTAGGTTTTTCACTCTTTTTGAATTTCTTCAGTTTGGTTCCTGCTTTGGTCCCGCGCGAGGGTTGCGAATGTGCTCCTCAGCACTTCTGCCCGCCAGCCCTCACAGTCCCCGACCCCTCTAGTTTTCGGGCATTTTCGCAATGAAGCTCCCCATTCCCCTCGCAGTAATGAGTAAATGACATTATTGCCACCAGGTGAGTTTGGGACCTTCCTTGCGTGACAGGCAATTCCCCCTCCCAGCACCTCCAGTCCTTTCTCATATTGATTGGACTTCCAAAAAACAAAAGAACAAAATTAAGAGGAGCTCGTGATAAGAAAAGAAGAATGAGTCATAGCCACTGCTGAGATGCTCTCAGCAAAATCATAAGAGAAGCATTTTTCCAAATGAGTCGAGCTGTGTGCTGCTGGCGGGGGTGGGGTGGTGGTGGCTGGAGCAGGGGACAGGGCTTTTGCTTTGTGATGAGGGCCAGCTCTAAGGGTGCCACTCCTGTTATCAGTAAGCTGCAAGTTTCATGTCTGTTCTTATTCCAAGGGAGACTGTGAGGCACCGTGGAAATGGCTCTTGTGGAGGATGTCTTCCTGCCCACCAACCTCACCTCCAGCAACCAGAGCAGCTGCAATGTGCACAGCCACCACGTCTCAACCAAAGTCACCTTCTCTCTTTTCTACATCATCCTGCTGGTGTTTGGTGCCTGTGGGAATGTCCTGGCCCTCTGTATCACCTTCCAGAAGAGAAAGAAGAAACTCAACTCCACTAACCTCTACCTGGTGAACTTGGCCCTCTCTGATGCCCTTTTCACCCTGGCACTGCCGGGCAGGATCGCCTACTACATCCTGGAGTCTGACTGGCCCTTTGGGGACTGGTTCTGCCGGATCACAGCTTTCCTTTTCTACATGAACACCTATGTGAGCATCTACTTCATGACCTGTGTGAGCGTGGACCGCTACGTTGCCGTGGTGCGCACCAGGCACCCCGGCAGGATTCGGAGGATGAGCTGTGCCAGGGGCATCTGTGTCCTCATCTGGTCCTTGGTGTTCCTGCAGACGGCTCCACTGCTCCTGCGGCCCATGACGCGAAGGATGGGAGATAAGCTGACGTGCATGGAGTACTTCAACTTCGAGGAGATTCCCAATCTGCCCTACCTGCTCCTGGTGGCCTGCATGCTTGGCTTCTTCCTGCCTGTGGGCATCATCTTGGTGTGCTACGTGAGGATCAACCTCAAGCTCTGCCAGACAGCCAAGGAGAACCCACTGACAGTGAAGAACGGGCACCACCACCGGGCCTTCACTGTCATCCTGGTGGTGCTGCTGGCTGTCCTGCTCTGCTTCAGTCCCTACCACCTCAACATTGTCCAGTTCATGGTCAGGAAGATCCTCTACCAGCCGTCTTGCCGTGAGCAGCAAGCCTTCAAGATGTCCCTGCAAGTCACTGTGGCTTTCATGAACCTCAACTGCTGCATTGACCCCATCATCTACTTCTTTGCCTTCCAGGGCTACAAGCGGAGGCTGCTTCGCATCTTCAGGAACAGCGGCTCCCTGGTCACCTCCTCCACTACCAAGACCCCCTCGGAGAGCAACAGTAACAGCCAGCCCCCTGGCTCCGTCTCTGTCTAGCAGCACAAGCCCCTCCCTTTTGCCCAGGCCTGTGAGTTATGGACCATCCCTGATGGCAGTAGGCAGAGTCGAGCTGCAGGACCAGCACCTTCAACAGGTTCCATCGTTCCCCTGCCTGGAGCCAGGGGCTCTTGCAAAGCCAACCCGGCAGGGACAAAGCCCTGTCTGGCTCTGCATGCCTGGCTCTGTGCTCAGCACTGCTCCTCCACCTGCCAGCCTGGAGCACAGAGAGGCATCTTTTCATCCCAGCCCCAGAGGAGCCAGCTTGTGCAGCTGCTCTGGCTGGCAAACCCAGCAGGAGGTTTCCCAGTACTGTACCACTCTCCCATGCCTGCCCGCATCCCTTGTGGGGCTGGGGCGTGCTGGTAGCCACCAAGGGTGTCCCTCTGCCCCATTCCCCTGCACTGCCCCTGGAGCACTACAGCAGCATCCTTGCAGGCCTCAGGGCAGACAGCACGGAGGAGATGGACTTGGGGCATTTCAGGGAAAGGCTGGGATGTTATTTGCATGCAGAAGACAGCCTGCAGCTCCTTCTCCACACCGACAAACATCTCTGCTCTCTGCCTGCCCAGTATCCTGCTCCTGCGCCTGGGCTCTGCATGGGGCAAGCAGTAAGTGTGGGGCGTGTGGAAGATACTAGAAAAGCCCTCCCCCAAGGAACAAGTGTGAGGATGTGAATTTGTAGAGCTCCTGGATGTGCTGCTGCCTACATTCACCATTTGCATGACCGCTTCTTCCCCAGGGTGCCTTTCCTTGCACCTGATGACACTGCAGTCACCCTGGGACCCACTGCTAGAAAGGGATTGTGGGAATGGCCTGGATCCTAGCCCAGCTCTAGGGCTGCAAACCTGCCCTGGGTGTACTCATGGGGCAAACCTTCCCATTAGTCCTTAATTTTCAGGGAGTAGAGAAAAAGGGACAAGAACTGAGGGTGGCCTTATGTGACCTTGACTGACCTTGAAGCTGGTGTCCCGAGGAGTCCAAGAGCCTGGCTAAGGGAGGTTACTTGTGACTATTGCCAGAGTGAGAGGAGAAGCCCTGGTTCAGGTTCCTGCTGAGGCTTGTGCCTCTCAGACAAGGCGGAGCCTCCTCAGCTCTTTGCTGAAATCACTAGACGATGATAAAAAACCCACACATAGGCTTTCAAAGTTTGTGGCATGTCTAGCCTTTTGTTTGAAGTTGGAAGGGACAGACACACACAGAGACATGAAAGGAAAAAAAAAAAAGCAAGCTGCTTATTTTACTGAAAAGCATACCTGAAAATGTTTCATGAACAGACACTTCTGATTAATATAAATAGTTCTTTAAGGTAATAACCTTTTCTATGCCTAGAAAGTTGATAATAGTCATGTGCTGCCCTTCATTGTTTTAAATGCACATGAATGAGCTTTTGGATAGAGATGGTTTTACTTATGGTATGGGTCTGAAGGCTGAAGGCATGCTAAAGACTGACTAAGAGGGATGCCTAAACTAGGTGGGAAAAAGACTCCAGGTGGTCCTTTCTGGACCCTCCTCAAAGCAGGTTTAACCTCAGTGCTGACCTGCAGAGAGCCTTTGTCCTGAAAAGCATATTACAATGGACAAGAAAGAGCTGGGATGCAATAATATGAGGATATCAGTGCTCTGAACACCCTTGAAGGAGTCCAGCTAGGCTGGTAGTTGCTGTACAGTTATGTTGCCCTATTAATATATCAGGAAAGTGATGGCTGGAAGGGAATTTCTGCATCATCTCATCCAACAGCCCGCCCAAGGGAGGACTGTGGTTGGCACAACGTCAGGCTGGACATGGCATCATGCAGACAAGGCTTGGAAACTCCAGGCAAGTAGGGTCCCTGTGCTGAGGTGACAGTTCCCACTCTGCATTGCCTTCTGGATAAAAACATTTTTCCCACTGTCATGTCTGAACCTCCCCATCCACAGCTGGTGGCTGTTGCCCTACCTGTGCTATGAAGAGCTCGGCTCTGCTATCTTTGTAACTCAAAATCCACAGGACTGCTGGGGGCTGCCAGTGGTTTGTAGCTATTGGTTTCCATGTGAACACCAACAGGGGTCTGCAGCAGTGGCCAACCTTCCTACTCAAGATCAAGACATTGAGATGTTTTGCCAAGCTGCAGCCCACAGGTGAGAAAAAGCCAATCTATGACCAAGCCTTCTCAGAAAAAGGTGGAGTATAAACACAACCTTGTTTGTTCCTTATTGGACTCTGTTCTTCTCAGAAACGCTTTATTAAGAAAGGTACCTCCACCACTGGCCACCAGTAGGAGCCTTTGGAGTAGGAAATAGCTGAAGAGTTGGGTGTAGTGCTGCAAAATGCAGGAGGGATCCAGCCTTCCTCCTCTGGATGGACACCAGCCTGGCCTACTTTGCTTTTGCAAGTACCAATCCCGGGACAGCAGGCAATTAGCTGGAGCTGAGTGGGTCAAGAGGAATCTGAGCAAAGGTGAACTCTGAAGCACCCTGCATTGCCCAGACTAGCTTGCCCACCTGCGGGTGCTCCCTATCTGCCTGAAAAAGGAGCATTTCCCTAAAATTAAGAGAAACCACACATAGAATTTTGTCTAGAGGAACAGTAACATTTTCCTACACTTCCACCATTCACCTGTTCAGTCCAAGCTCCTTGCGTGATTCTTGCTGTACCCCACTGGCCCAGCAACTACCGCCTGCTGCCACGCTTTGACCCCACCAGGAATCACAGAAATGCAGAACCATTTAGGTTGGAAACGACCTCTGAGATCATTGAGATCAGCCATTAACCCAGCGCTGCCAAGGCCACGACAAAACCGTGTCCACAAGTGCAGCACCTGCATGTCTTTTAAATACGTCTCCAGGGGCTCCGCTCGGCCGCTGCTCCTGCCTTGTCCCCGAAGCCCCGGGCTGGGGGTACCCGCGGCGGGGGCAGCCCCCAGGGGCAGCGCCCGCCCCGACGGCGCCTCCGGCCAGAGGGACAGCGCCGGCTCCCGCCGAAAGAGGGAGCAGGAACCTTTGCTCGGTGTTAAAAATACGCCCACGAATATAAGACGACGATGACAGATGGGGCTGGTGCTTCCCCCACGCGTCTGCTGGCACGCAGGAATGTGGCGCCTTTGTAGCGTGAATGGGGAGCACACGACAGTGCACTGGGATCGAAGGCGTTCCGTGCGGAGTTGTAACTGCACAGTATGCAGGAAATTCTTCATTTTCTGCAGCCTATTGCTGCTGTACTGTCTTCTAAGAAGAGAAGATTGCACTTGAATCTGAGGGCAGAGAGTATGCTTTGTGGACACACAACAATAGGTAATGCGTGCATAAATACAGGATATAGTATATACTGTCTGCATCAGAGGAATATCCTGGGCTGCATCAACAGCACCATGACCAGCAGGTCAAGGGAGATGATTTTGTCCCTGTATTCAACTTTGGTGAGAACCCAGCTGGAATACTGCATCTGAGGTCTCCAGCACAGGACCACCATGGACCTGTTGGATTAAGTTCAAAAGAGGGCACCAAGATAATCCAGGTTGTGGAGCATCTCTCCTTTGAAGACAGGATGAGAGACTTGGGGTTTTTCAGCCTGGAGAAGGATCCAGGGACAACTTAGAGCACTGAAAAGCAAAGTACCTAAAGCCTCCGAGGAAGCTGGAGAGGGACTTCTGACAGGGGCCTGTTTTGACAAGAGCCTGTACTGACAGGACAAGGGGGAATGTCTTCAAACTGAAAGTGGGCAGGTTTAGATGAGATATTAGGACAAAGTTCTTTACATGGGGGTGGTGAGACACTGGAACAGGTTGTCCAGAGAAGCTGTGGATGACCCATCCCTGGTAGTTTCCAAGAGCTGGGTTGGATGGATCTTTGAGCAACTTGGTCTAGTGAAAGGTGTCCCTGCCCTTGGCAGGGGGGCTGGACAGAGCTGAAACAGAACAGCTTTTCTTCCCTTAGCAGTGGTTCCCAACTTACAAACCTCTTCAGTCTGTGCTTCAAATTGTCCTGAAATGAAACTACTGCATGTACTGGTAAGCCATCTTTGTAAGCCTGTAAAATATTGTAATATAAAAACACACATATCTACATAAAATAAAAGCTTCTCAGGGCGAAGCAACAAGCAAACCCTAGCGTGATTCATCAGGCCAGGAGATGTGGGCAACTGTTTTCTTCTCAGAGGTGCACATATGCCTCTGACCCCCTCCCCAACCAAATGACCAGAAGAGGGGCAAGCACAAGCTCTCAATCCACTTCCCTTACACAGGTGGTGTGCTCTCATGGAACAGGGAATTTTAAATCACCTTCTGTGGGAAAAGCCGCAGGACCTGCGAGGAGCTGTGTTCTTTCTGGAGGAGTTCTCTCCACAGCTGGGAAGGAGAGGTGCCAATATTCAGGTTGGCAGGACTAACTGCTTTGGAAGCCAGAAGCATCTGCATTCTCACATATGAGTGGCTCCAGGGTTTGCTGCACTGCCTAGCTGCTGGAATTACACTGCTTTCTTGCTTGCCACATGCACCACCTCCTGCAGAACTGACCAAATAAAATGTGACGATTCTCCTATCAGACACCGCTAAAAATATTGGATTTTCAGCACAAGATTAGCCATAACCCTGCATATTTTCATTTTCCACGTGAAATCCTGCAAATTCTTTTAAAACTGAACTAAGTGCAATGCAACACTCTGTTCCCCTTCTCTCAGCAGGTCTTCTCTTTATGTCTTCAGTTCTACTTTGCTCCGCTTTCCTAAACTCTCTGGGTTTGCCCAGTTCCACCTGCCTCATCTCTCTCCAGTCCTTTCCTTTGCTAATCTTACATGACACTTACGGTCCCTACCTATCCTCAGTCAAAAAGTCAGATCCTGCTTTCAGTTCTGCCATGATCCTGGAATTTTTCATCCATTTTTGAAGTATGTACATTCTTGCTTTCTGCACTGCAACCATTCGGTTTAAAAACAGCCACCTACAAACAGGTATGAGTCAGACTAACTTCTCCTTCCTCTTAAAATTCTCCTTTGGAGGACAAATGATGACAGCTGAACTGCCAATGTGCTGAGATTCTCAACAGTCACACCTATTTGTCCAGTTGTAACATTCCTGGGCTCCCACCACTGGTGCCTCACCTCATATTTGCACCAAACACTGTTGGAAGTACACACCCTCTTTGAGTTTCAGAGTGGACTTTCTGTCGTGAAAGAATCCCTTTATATATGGAAACAGAAGGAATGTAATCCTACTAAAAATTAAACCAGTACTTTTTTAGTAAACTCACACACATTTTATATATATATATATATATATATATATATATATATATATATATATATATATATATATATATATGCTTGCATGTGTGCATATATATATATATAAACACATACAAGTGTGTTTGTGTGACTCTCCTAGTAAAACAGTTCATTTGGTCAAAACATGCTCATTTATATAAAATACTGATTACTGTGGCCACATAGTTAAAGAAGGCTAATCTCATGTAGGTTTTTCTTGTGGAAGAATACACAAGAATTTAATTACACTTTTGTATCAAATCCCTCTATTAGTTCAAATGAATGCTGTGCATTTATTTACCCTCAAACAGGTGCAGTTCCCCTCATAGCATGGGAGTTGTAGTTCGGAGTGTTTCCAAAGCTTGGTGCCTTTGCAACTGCACAGATACTCCAAATACACACGTTTGAGAGAGGGGGGGGTCATTGAACACAGACTTTTAATTTTCTTTAACATACTCTTAGCTCCACTTAAATTCATTGAACCAATACACAAATATTCTCACTCACTCTCTGTATATATACACATGCATACACAACAAATCATATATATATATATATATATAATCACATATATATATGCATATATATATATATATATAATATATATATACATACACATACAAACAGGAGAGCCAGAAATGCTGCCCTTTGCCCAGTACCTTGCAGTAAGATTTTTCTGGCTCGTTCTTCTGTTCCAGACAAAAACAACAAGACCTTTCCTCCACCACATATTCCAAAAGGCACTGGTGCGTGAACCAGCTGCGACAGCCCCTGTGCTCGCTCAGTAGCAGGCAGCCTTTAACGCTTGTTTTGAGGGAGGAAAATGGGTTTGGTAGGTCCTGAGACCAATCAATCTCCATCCTGGCAAAAAGTTAAGGCTTGAGAACCTCAGCGTGGTGGCTTATCAGGTAGATTTACACAAATATCAACCTGACTGTGGGTGTATTTCAGTATTGCATAACTGTCTAGGAAAGTCCCCCAGTAAGTTACTCCAGGGCTGTCTCACAAAATGACATTCCCAGTCTAGTAGGGAAATTTTAACAGCATTGACTACTTTTATTTCAAAATATCAAATCTTGGCTTCACTAGAACTAGACAGAATTTTCTAGGGACTTGAAATCCAATACGTAGAAAAGTATTCTGCCTTCTTCATGCTGCCCAAAAAATATGCCTTGTGCCACACACAGACTAGAAACTGTGTGATGAGACATTCAAAACTGTAGCAGACAAACCCAGCGTAGGCTGTGAAGAACACGCTCCTCACATTCCCAGAAATAGTTCATGAAAATTTCACCATCAAGTGGAAACTGAGTTGTTTTCCAACTCTAACATGTGAATCTTTCTTTTATGGTTCTTGCATTAAACAGGAACTGTTGTCAACAGCATCTCAGACTCCTTCTCTTACCACTTTTTTTTTTTTTTAATTGGAAATCACAACCCTGGAAGCATTTTGAACACAAACTTTTCTCACAATCAAGTGGAATTTTCAGCTGACATCACCAAGACCTGCATTTTACCCCTGAGGTTTAACCATGTTTTGCAGAATGCCCAGCAAAATAGGATTTTCCATGCAACCATGACATTTGAATACCCCCTGTACAGGCAACAATAAGAAAGTATTTGATTTGGAAAATATCCACTAACATACCTCCATATGCCACTCAACATGTTTTAAAATTCAAAGAAATAAATATTCTTTGTGTTTGTCCCTACAGCAGGGCAATGGCTGAAAAGGGCATGATTATTTACTCTGGGATAGGTGGACTTTTACTTCCTACAGACAAAATTTGATTTCTGAAGTAATTTACCAGTCTTTATTGCTATTTTTGGACAAAATATTTGTGAAGGAAGGATCATTATGTTTCAAAATTAAAATCTGTACGTGTTTCAAAACATTTAAGTAGTCTGCATATACAAATTATGGACTTTTTTTTCTTACATGCATCCTTTGCTTTCTAAGACACAGGTTTCCAGAGTTCCCTGGGTACAGAAGTGTCTGTGGTCTACACACACACATAGCTTCAGCTTCACATAAACCAAACCTTTCAATTAAAAAGCAGACCCTCCCTAAATAATATGATCACAGAAACAAGCCAAACCCTGAAGGAGATTGATCAAAGCCTAAGAAAACACATTGTCATTCCAAAAGCCCCTTATTTCACCCACTGCAAAATACCAAAGAAATACATACAGAACACTGACTTAATTAAAAATTATGTCATGTGCTAAAAGCTGCACAAATTTGATGCAATTTCTAGATAAGGACTTGTATGCCTGAAGGACTTTTTTCAGTTTTATCACTCAATTAGAAAAGGAAAACAGAAGCATCTCTCTCTCACCCCAAATTTTCTCCTGTAATTTTCTGGTACATTTTCCAGGCCAAGCAAGACTGCAAAGATCTGTGCTGTGGTACACAATGTTCAACTGGATTTCCAAATCATCCCCTATGCCTCTGTTATTGCCTCTGTTACACTTCTTATGACCTACACCTTTTTCTAAATGTGTGTATGCATTAAATATGCCTCTGTGTATATAAATAGGAATGCACACGCTGCACACACACAAGTACATACAGAAACATACGTGAAGTGTGTACGATATGCGTGTAGATTGCTTTCATGGAGCAGCACTTTGGAATCTTCTGTTCCTTCAGATTGCTTTATAGAGATGTTCCCCTCTCTGCATCCCACCTCCTAAGTGTGCTTAGCCTCTCTTAAGGTGCTAATACTGAGGACTTTGGGGAGTGAAGCCAAGCAAGCTGATTCAGGAATCAATCTAAACTTCAAACCCAGCATGGCACAAACTTGGCAATTCTGTCCTGTTGCCTCCTGCACCAGCCGGGATCACCCCTAACGTGTTAATATTCCAGCCTGTGGTCAACACTAAGTTGCTTCAGACAGTGAGGATTCAGCAACCGCAGGGCCATCCTCATCTCTGACACTAGAAAACTAGAATTACATTAGTAGAAAAGTTAGCTTTTTGTAATTTCCTTTTAAGACAGAATGTAGCCAGCTGAAAAAAAATGCAAACAGCACATAGGGCACGGCATACACCCACTGTTACAGAAGTCATCTCCGAGTTAGCCATGGAAGTCATTCACATCATTCCAGTTCTGATCTTATTGCATCATTCGATTCGTCTTTATTGCTTCCAGTGAGTATCTTCATGACCCGTATTTGAACAGCAATTCACTCAGTTTGTAAAAATTCAAATTTACAGTGGTCACTTGCCATAGCTCACTAAACACACATGAATTTTCTCTCATCCTATCTGTCTATTATGTGCTGAATTTTAAAGAAATTTGAGAAATAAAATATTACAGGCATTAATAAAACTTTGCAAAGAATGACATAATAGTCCCATAACCCTTTATTGAGTTGAAAATTAAGTGATCTTCAAACTCTTATTACTGTAATAAAAAATCAAGTACTGTAAAATAACATTTAAGCTAGAGAAATCAGACTTGTAAATGAAGAAAATACGATTTTTCTTGACAGGTAAATCTAGCTGTTGTAGCATTTTTTTTCCCTAATCATTAAGTCTGATAACATCTAACAAGGATTTACAAGAAAAAGCCCACCTATTATATTAAAAAATAAATTTAGGTGATATCCAGTAACAAGTAGAAACTAAAGTTACTTTGAAAAGGATAACCAGACTAGAAACCACCGAGTGATCCGAAGGCTTGGGAACAGTTCACATCATTTCTTAACATCGCTCTGAGTCACGCGTCACGCGGAGCCGTTTCTCTCTTCCGTCGCTCTTGCGGGGCTGACCTTGGTGAGTCTGCCCAGCAGGTGGCTTTGATCCTTTCCCAGGCATGTACAAACCTGTCGGGTGAAGTTCCTTCACACAGAAAACCATCAGTGCTGCAGCAGAAAATTAGTGGCTACATTTAAGTCATTATTTGAAGCTCTCAGAGCTTCTAGAGCATCTCCTCTGGAAAACCCCATTTCCATAAGTCGTGCAACCTGGAAAAGAAATGAAGTAACACCACTTTAAAACCAGAGTCTTATTCACACTGTGTGCACATTAATCAATAATGTCAGAAATCACTTTTCTACTGATCAAAGACCTATCTGAGACAGCGTGCTTCAAAAGGTTGCCACAGAGATGACTGCTTTCCACCACTTAATTCAAAGCCAATTGCAGAAGATGGCGTACCTGTATTTTCCTGGTTGGTCCAGTTTTGAAAGAAGAGTAAAATTCAAAGTCTGGTACCACACATGACAACTACAGTCTGACCTGGGGGCTTGCTGCTCTCAATAAGAACAGAATCTCAAGAAACCAGCCAAATACAGAATTATAGAGCAGATGAGAAAACCTATCCAGAGTGAATCTTCAGCTCTTTTCCTGGAAAAGATCTGCTTCTCCAGAGGGCATAAAAACCCCCTCAAAATTATTCATTCCAGGTGTTGTGTTATTTTTAATATACCTTAAAGTCAGTCCTAAACTACAGGCAGTACAATACTTAAATTGGTTTAGTAAAATTCTTGGAAGGTTTCTACATAAACTCAAAAAAGTATTTTTTCTGCCAAAAACTTCTGCAAAGCAAAAATCAATGACATCTGATGGAAGAATTACATGGAAAAAGGCACATTAAGATAGTGATTTTGTTAAATCAATAACCACTTGACCAGCCCTCTTGATAATATGATGTACTTGACACCTAACCTTTGTGCTCTATGTTAACAGATATTCAAAGCACCATGTGTAAAAAGGCAATGCATGCATAACCAAATTTAATTTATGGTTAAGTACCAATTTAAAGTATATTTAAAATCTACAAGTCTCACTTTGGTATGACTGAAAGACACAATATAACTCATTTGCTTTTATAATTAATCTTCCAGAAGTGTAAAAACAAGGTGTGGGAGGGCAGGGAATGGAATGTAAAAGTAACTGTGGCCACTGGCAGCATAAAACATTTCTCATCTTGCTTCAAAGGATGCTTCATCCTTATGGCCAGACACCACAACTCCTGAACCTGGAAGTCCTGAGATACAGAAGCTGGCAGAGCTACTGCTATTCCTCCTCTGCCTGAAGTGAGCCTGCAGCAGCAGAGTGAAACAGGAACACAGAAGAGACTGTATACATCTCAAGAGGAATCTTCCCAGTACGCAACACCAATGTGCAGCACTAGCACTGGAAGTTATTTTTAAAAAGAGTTGCCACCAAAAGCAGCTTTTCTTTCCTCTAAGACACCTCCAGAACTTTCAGTATTTTCAATCATCTCTGCTTTGGTGACTTATTGAGAAGTATGCAATTGCCAAGTTTGCCCAGAGGCGTAGGTCCTCCTTTTCTTAATATAAATACACCACCAGAACACATTTGAGAACAGCAACCTTGGTTGTCAGAACATGAACCCTACAACCCAGTGTCACATTTTTTCACCTTCTTATAGGGAGAGAAATGAATTGTTACTTTCGACACTTCTGCAACAACAGTTTAGGTCCAAACTCGATTTCGTAACCTGTAACTCTTATTTTTCATCTAAGATTGTGTTTTTTTATGAGAAAAAGGGCAGGCAGTGGAACAAAAGCTAACCACAGAAACACACTTTGGAAGTTAAGTTTTTATTGCAGTTGCCATGAATTCTAACTTTAAGAAATGGTGGATGGAATTGAAGTGTTCTATTTGCAGAAATATTCATCAAACATCACCGGGAAGTGACAACAAACAAACAACAAAACAAAACAAACAACAAAAAACAAAAACAAAACAAAAAAACCCAAACAAACCACCCAACAAAAACTCTTTTCATCTGAGCGTATTTTAACCACAGGAAATAAATCCAGCTCCAGGAAACATAACTGGCAACAGTAATTAAAGGTGCTAAAACCCCACAAGAAATGCAGAGATTTTTGTACCAAAAGCATTGCAAATGCTTGCAAACTTTAATGTGATGAACAGATTAAACCCTTGCATTTCTGCCACTTTAAGACAACTTGTGTTGTTATTAGTAGAGTCTTGAAAACCAAAGGTGCTTCAATGACTTCTCTGCAGGATAACCAGAGAGCCTTGCAAATGACAGCAATCAAGTCAGCCCTACATCCTCAATGCATCAGAAAATGTAAGTGTATATTACTTTCATAAATCTGGACCTAAAGACCTTGGGTACGAATCCAGCATAAATCAGACTAGTAACTATTTCATTAGTTTTGGCCCAAAAATAGAAGTCCCCATAAGCGAATTTGTCATTAAAATAAGTAAGTTAGCCAACCCAGCAGGGAAATCTTTTGGTCCATCCCATACTGGCACTGAGGGGGCTTTCAGGACAGCCAAAACTAAGTTTCTGGGTTTTGTCTCAAAAGGTGCTTTTTGGTGTGGGGTTTAAAGTTTTGAACATTTTGAACACAATCTAACATCCAGTCAGAGCCGGAAATCAGTCAAAGCAAAAATCAGTTCAGTTCAAACTAAAAATGACAGTACTGCTACTGAGTGTTGACTTACCTCCTTATGAAAAAGGAAAAAGGGGAAGAAACCTGCTCTTGTTCAAGGGTAGCAGAGACCTTAAATTATAAAATGGCCAATACAGCTAACTGCAGGTAGGCAACAACCTGGAGAACTTGACTGCACGCAATAAATCCTGAATGCAGGAGTAAGACTAATCTTAAAATCTTAAATTTCTGAGTAAAAAATCATCTCTTTTGAGAAAAAACTATCAACAAAAGACTAGAAGTCTTTTAGAGTAGAAGATAGAAAGGACATTAATATCTCAGTGGCATCGATATAAGGAATCAGTCGACCACATTACTGAGGGAAACATCCAAGTTTTAGCCCAACTGTGTTTTGCAGTCCACAGCTGGCATAACATTCTTATTTAAAAAAAGCCCAAAATGACTGAATTGGAAACTTAGGCTGAGGACTTCAACAAAGATGATGTCTACGTGACAAATAATGAAATTTAATTATCATTCTTCTTTCTTTGAAACATTTATTTTATCAGATTTGAATAGCTTCCTCTACTGAAAGTAGAGTACAAAATAAAGTACAAAATACAAGCAGTAACACATGAAAATAGAAACTCCCAAGTAGCTCTGTAACTCTGATTTCAATGTCAATGACAATATGCTTGTATTGTAACCATTACCTTGTATTTTAATTTTTGCTGCTAGAGAAACCATTAGAGAAACCGAGTAAACAGATGATAAAAAATTAGTAGAGATTAATTCCTAACAATTTAAAATGCCATTTTAAAATAGAAAGTGTTTACCTGCTCTTCAGAAACCTCAGTAGGTGGAGGTATGCCTTGTTCAGACGGGCGATGATCTTGATAATTCGCATTATGTCTATGACGTAAAGGAGGAAACAGTCTATTCCAGTTAATCATCCCACCCTGAAAGCAGACACGACTGTCAGTCTTTGCACAAAGAACTACAAATATTTTAAACAAAAAGATCATCCCTACCACATGATATGAAAGCAGATGTTTAAATAAAGAACTTTATTTTAAACAACAGAAACTGCTGTAGTCTCCTACGAAGCAAAAATTGGACTGATTACTGCTTTACTAGTTCATGAAGTAATCACTACAAACTAAGGAAAAGTGCTAAAAGAAGAAGGAAAGGATGTTTCAGATGCATTGGGATAGATAGTACAGTGCTAGGTTTCTGAGGCTGAAAGACAGCCGTCTTTACTAACAGAGGTTCGCCTTGCAGGAGGTGCAACAGCAGGTCCTGCATGTACTTTACAAAATTGCTGCTGAAGTTAATGAGGGAAAAAGACTACAGGAAATAAGTGAGGGGAAAAAAGCAAAAGGGGCTTCTCAGCACATCAGTAAAATCACATCAGGAAACTCAGAATAAACCCAACCTTCAGGACACCTGGGACTACCATGCAAGTGACTACTGTGACACCAGTGTGACCTGCAGACTCACCACATTTACCTAATTTCCGTGTATTAAATATTGTTGCAAAACCTGGCCATGTTCCAGTGCCAAAACATCTTGTAACTACATAGTGATAATGCAAATACACAGCACTATGTGTATTACACAGCAATAATATAAGTATGGTGTAAATCACAGAACTGAAACTTCTTAACAACCAAGCTTCAACTCTTGTAATAGTACGACTTTTTGCACATAAAGAAGAAATATTAAAATACAGGCTTTATAATTGTCCAGAAATAATGAATCCTCATTTCATTAGCTTAAACATACATTTTTGAAGGGATTTTGTATCACACAAAGCCTATAGATTCTGTGAGCACATAAGAGCAAACCCCAATCTCTCTCTTCTATAGTTTGTTGAAACATCTTTTGCAGTCTGTCAGTCTGTGTTGTCCTTTCCCTCCTCCCCTGCTCTGTCTGTTACTATGGAGAAGATCCCCCTCCCTTTCTGTATATATAGGACATGGCCTTCCTTCCTCTAGTTGCTCTATTTTAGTTCTATAACGTTGGTTCTCAGAAGGCCTTCCTCTTACGAGTTTTTTTTCTTCTCTCGGAGTGCTCTTCCTGCCTTTATGTACCCTTAGAGCATTAAATCCCCTCTGCTCAATCAGATCAGCAACAGCTAAATGTGCTCCTAGACAAAAAAAAAAATTTAAAAAAATATTTAGCATTCCTGCCCTTTCCTTTGTTTCCTTCCTTGATGTCCAGAGGAGACCCAACCAGCTCAGACACCACAGGGGGCAGTACAATGGCACACTTAAAAAAGCATTTGAAGAGTCACGAGTCTTGAAACATCAGCCTGAGAAATATTATAGTCCCTTCTACACTAGAGTACATTTTTCCTTGTGAAGATGTGAAATAGCCAGAAGCCATCACCTGTTTTCAAGACAGAGACTCCACTGTTAGTGAATTTGAATTTAAAAAATTATGTGTCTACATTTCCCATACTGTACAAAATATTTGCTTAACATTCATGAGGTTTTGACCAAAGGATTCTGTGTCTCATGTTAGACAAACAGCACAGCGTAGCAAAAAGGAGAACTGGTTTGAAGCGTAAGCCTAAAGAGAAAGAGGGATCTCAGATCTTCCACTGGCACCACTGCACTTCCTTGTGGTCTTGGAAAATCGTGTCCTGTACTTCCCTATCTATAATTTCTCATAACTCAGAATTACATTGAGTTTTAATTCATGAACTTTGAATTTCTCACAGTCTACTAAGCTCTACAGTTCAGTGAGAGCACTGCACTAATGCTGCTTTACCTGTTTTTATTATTTAGACATGACTTGAGGAGGAGAAAGAAATGCTGCCACAAGTTATTCACATTGAATTGGTAAAAATACTAATGGGGCTATGACACATTCCTTTGAAGCATCGTAAGTCATGCACAATAATGTATATCAAATATAAAATCTACAATACGCATTAATTTACCTTTATCTCAGTGTATCTGAAGACCAAAACAAATGTATCTTTCCAGCAGTGCCCTAAGCTTCAATACTGAGCTGCCTATTCTGGTTTGGTTTTGCATCCTCCTTGTCCTGTGCTCTCTCACCTAACACTACAGACAGACTTATCTACTTCCTTACCTTAAGCTTACAATATAGTTTGCATTAACATACACAGAATTCATTATTTCAATAAGAACTGCAGTTTCCTTACAAATATAACTATTTAGTTTTGAAGGTTTACAGCAGATAACTTAATAAACTACAGACATTGACTGAAGCATTCGGAAGAGTTTCATGTGAAGACCCCTTCCCAGAGAATACAGACTAGGCAAATTAGCTCAAAATAGAGTATTTCAATTACCTTTGGAAACTGTGGTAAACATTATCTATCAGTTCTTAAATATATTAATGAGGGGAAAATATCGAAGTTTTAATGGTATGTGAACACTGATGGTTAGGATTAATGCCAACATTGTGGTCCACTTCTCATTCGTGTAGTATTTTAAATTGAACCAAAACCAGGTGCACTAGGATCCTTTATCTTAACTGCAAGAAAATTGTTTCCCTTCACTGTCTTGCCTCTAATTAGATGACACACATCCACAAGGTCAGGCTCAAAAGAGCAGGGATTCAAGGAACTACAGCAGGAACTATGGGACTGGTAACACAGTCAGTCTCATAAAGGTAAGGAAAAACTGGGAAGTGCAGCTAATGTCTTAAATCCACAGAAAACTGAGATCAAAGCTATGGATTTACAGTATGGATGGTGACTGAGTTAAGACCTTCAGAAAACTTTAACTATCACAGCAGAAAACATGAAGATCTGTTTTAAATTGAGCCATACCAAGCACCAAATGATGTCTTTTCATTAAGTAAATATCACAAATTCCAGTTAAAAAAATGCACAGGAGATTTCCAGAGCAATATTCATTCTTGCCTCACAGAAATTATTTTGCAGACCTCCCCTTCATAATTTTATGATCATTTCTGTACTGCAGTGATTTTACAGTGTGCTACCAGACTTACTTGTGAAAAGGCAGGAAGATCTCTCATGAAGATATCCAGTCTGATTAATTTATGTAAGTGATACTTCTAAACCATCTGAAATTACCTCCTGGGGAATCAGCAAACCATATTTAAGCATTTCACATTATACTTGACCCTCAGCACCAGCACCCAACAGCACAGAGGAGCTCACACCAATCTCCTCGCTCTCCAGAGAAGCCTTGTCTCAGATAACAGAGCTCTCTGGAGTGGTCCAAAACAATCAGCAGTAGGGATGCTCCAGGGTCCACTGTGCAAGCTCCTTTCCTGAGCAGCACTTTCAGTGACAAGTGTGTGCCAATCTAATCCATTTAGTGAAATCCAGGCAGTTCTTCTGTGATCCCAGTCGGCAGTTTGTTATAAAAAGAATTAAGTTTAATACTACATGGTTTGGGGGCTGAGACTTTACATGACGAAGCGCTAGGTGAGGAGGATGCCTTAAACCTCTAACATTCAGAGCTAGATTCCACAATTGGCAGATTTAGGATATCTGGCAATGAGATTACCTCAGGCAATATTTTTCTTGGTCCTGATCTTTGGTGTCGGGAATCAGCCAGTGAGGCGTACTGCTAGAGAATGAGAAGCACTGAAACATTCTAGACTATGATTCATAAAAATGCTGTGCACAATTTGGTGCTTGGGCCCTTATCTCTGTTCATAACTTTGTCTTTGACATGCCATCTGGGAGAAGATTTGACAAAAGCACTGCTTCATTAATTATTTGACTAGAAGGGTAACAAGACAAATGGAAGAAAGGCCTGTAAGCCTTTCTCCCCCCTATAATCCTATGCTGTAATGTTTTAGGAAAAGTAATAAATTTCTTTTGGTTTGGTTTAGCAGCACAGACAGGGTGAATCAGTTGATTTTAAGTTGTTTGTTACTGCCTGATAGGAGACAAACATACCAAGGAAGTAATTTTACTGGTCTCTTAACAAAAATCACTATTGGAAATGGATTAGGAGAACACTGGTGATGTTGGAACTTCCGTTACAGGAAATTCGTCACAAGTTTAGATGACCAAAGAATGAGATTTAAGAATGGGCTGGACTAAAGAAATGGGAAAATAGCAGCACTTCATTACAGAAAAGGTTTTAAGGAAATGCCATATTGATGATTTACTCCTGGATGGCTGCCAAGGCTTTACGTACAGAAGCTGCGCCTTCTGAGGTCACATCCTTGATTTTTTTTTTAATTTGGATTGTTGTTTTTTTTTTTTAGTGGTGCCTGGGACAATTCTGTTTACATGAAAGAAGTATCCTCCTTTCCTACAGAATAAGGAAGAAGTATCTAGAGCTAGCAAATGGCTCTGATCTACAGCCTACTAAAACCCAAGTTACACCATCTCTTTTCAGATAGTGTCCTTCTTCTTGGTTTTGCAAAACAGCTGGACCTGTTTTCCACATATGCACCTGCCATGGCATAATTTGTAAAAGCACTTCTTATCCAAAGCTTGACAAATAAAACTTGTATTATGGACAATTAACAAATATCCAGTTATGTAGCTTTGAGATATGCACATATTTTAATTAATTTCAAAAGAAATTAAAGAAAAGGCTTTATAAAAATCCTCTTGAAAGTACTGCATGTGGTTAAGATATTTAGATAATGTTATCTCCTGTAGATGCCTAATGCCAATTTGTCATCTGCTTGCACAAACAGGAAGCACCTCCTGCTATGTCCTGTTCACCTTCTTTTAACATAATAACCACAGCGAAAAAAAAAAAGAAAAAGGAAATTGCTTCGAATTTCACCTTTTAAAGGTACATTTGTAAAATATTCCACTCTGTATAGAAGTCTTTACCTGGTAAAGACATAAATATTGTCTTACTTTTCTTCATATAAAGTTTCATAAAAAAATTACTGAAAACAAGAAACAAAAAAATTACTGAAAACAAGAAACACTGACTTGCTTTTCTGGCATAATTTTTTAAACAACGTATTTGCTCTAAAGTCTACATACTGATGATATAAAAAAACAAACAAACAAACAAAGCATAGTCTTGCATGGCATGGTATCTGCTGCTCTTAACATTGCATAAAAGAGAAAAATTGTGAAATTTCCAGTACGCTTACTCGAAGTCTAGCCTGCCTCTTTTTGTGAGGATAAAACTCTTCTGGGTTTTTTTTGGCTGTATGGGGAGACTTTTTTTGTGTTTTGTTTTTCTCTTACTTTAATAACTTCCCTCTTTTAAAAGAGGGTAGAAACATAACAGTACTAATGTTGTAATTGTTCTTAACAACAGCAAGAATTTTTCACCAAGTAAAGCACTCCAGCAATTTCTAATGATGTTCTAATTTCCTGGAAATTTATCCTACAGACAAGTCTATTCAGCCAAAAGGCTCTGTCTCCAGCTCTTAGTTTCTGCATCCTGAACTTTGATGTCTGCATTGTCCCTGAGGAGCTTATGTATCACACAAGTTCAGAAATCCACATGTGGTCTTTTCTGAAGCCTGATCAGCTATTTCCTTTGAAATCTAGAAGGAACACCTTAATCTGGTTTCTGAAGCTGCCTGAGAGACAATGGAAGGGATTTCAGCACTGGCATGACACAGGGGGTGTCTAATGCTCTAAATGCTGAAGGCAGGTCCACCAGCATGCGCATGGAGTCCGTACTTGAGGAAAACTTCAGCTCTGTTTTTAGGTATTTTGCACAAAACAGAGATTGTTTTAATCCTTACCCCATGGCTCTTTGGATGTGGACTGGTGACACTGAACTGGTATTAAAGCATGATGATTAGACAGATAATTCTTCACTTGCCTCCTATGCAAAAACCTTTTCAAAGAGTAACAAGGAATAAGTAGAGACTGGAACCAAAGTGAGAAATCAGAGTTTTGAAATCGTTTTGATTTGACAAGCTGAGATAACCAACTCCTGGCACAAAGGAAACTCAAACCTAAAACCTCCAAAATACTACATAAGCACATTCCTTAGTATATAAAAGGCTAGTCTGTGATGACATAGGGAAAAAACCAGATCAGCTTCCCATTCTGGATGTGAAGGTTCAAGTTCAGCCTTAGGCTGCAAATATGATTAGCTTCCATTTATTAACATCTCAAAGTCAATATACAAAGTGTCATATGCAACACTTTGCACTTGTAGCACCTCTTAAGGTATCTGTCCTGATTTCAGCTGGGATAGAGTTCATTTCTTCTCAGTAGCTGGTAGTGCTGTGTTTTGGATTCAATATAATGTTGGTATTACATTGATAATTTTGGGGTTTGCTAAACTGCATTTATCTTAAGTCAGGGGCTATTTTTTGTGTATCTCATGATGACTCTGCCAGTGAGGAGGTACACAAAAAAAGGCTGGAATGTTGCATAGGTGGGACAGGTGAACCGAACTGGACAAAAGGACATTCCACACTATAGAACACTATGCCCAGTATATAAACTGTGTGAGTTAACCAAAAAGAGGGCTGATCCACGTTAGGGAATGGCCTCTGTCAGCTGGTGGTGAGCAATTGTATTGTGCATCAGGTGTTTGGGGGGGGGGGCTTTAAAAATGTATTATTATTACTACTATTACAGTTTACTTTGTTTCAATTATTACACTGTTTTAATCTCAACCTAGTTTTGATTCTCCTCGCCACTCCACCAGGGTGGCAGGGGCAAGTGAGAGTGGCTGAGTGGTACTTAGTTGCTGGCTGGGCTTAAGCCACCACAGCAGCACATTAAGGAACAAGGGCTGGAACCAGCTCGCAGTTGCTATGTGTGAGCATCAGAGCTCAAACCAGAAAACCTGAATATTAAGAAAGACCATGTACTACCTGAACCACAGGCTTCTTTTTCACTACACGGCACATGGAAAATGGCACTCTAGAAGAAGAAATGGTCCATCAAGACTCTCCCAGTGCAGACTGGAAGTACAAAAGAAGAGGACCTGGAATCCAATAACCGACTGCCCCCAAAACAGATGCCTTAGGTACCCCATGTTCATTAGAAATGAAGGGATAGGTACACCTAAAAAAACCCTGCCTTCTGAGAACAGGCCTTGATCCAACAACAGTGAACTAAATACTCTGGAAATGTCTTAGGTTGTTATGTCTTGTTATGTCATAAGCTTTTTTATAAGAAATTGCCTTCAGTTAAATTACCAGAGGAAGAGAAAACAGACCAACCACATAGGAGAATAAAAATATTCTATTTCCCAAACAAATTATTTGCTTTAAAATAAAACAGTGTTTTGCTTTAGAAAGTTGTCCAACTACTGCTTCTCTAGGGAAGATGATTACAAATATAAAACCAAATTCTAAGGCTATAGCTCAAAAGTCAAATTGAAAGAGAATTTCGTAATTTCCAGTTGAGAAAAAAAGATTGTTCAATGTATGAGCAGGGTGCTACCAATGAGTAGGAGATGAAGTCAATCTTGTGATTGTGACAGCTGGCTGTTAATGAGACACACTCAGCTTATTTCAGTTGTACTAGTGTCTTTTGGCTCTAGTTTCTTCTCTCAGCTTGTGGAATTGCCAATTTCCATTAAAAAGACAGAAATCTGAAATTTCTGTGGTAGTCTCTAGAGGAAACAGTCATAAATTGTTCATTACCTGGATCAGGACTCCAGAAATTCAACATTTTTAATTTCACACCTAGAATCCACGAAAGATGTTATACAACAAAATAATCCAGAATGTCTATGTAGCAGTGAGTAATCAGTTGATGCAAATGCATTACTGAAATGAAACAGTTAAAACCCAGAGTTCAAGCATGCCAACATTGGTAGCATATGCAGTTTTTACACTCAATGAACTCTTGAAATAAATCCAAGTTTATATTCAACACAAAGAAAACAGTATTAAACAACTACAGAGAATAACCAAGGCTGGAAAATGCCAGAAGAGCAAAAAAAAGCAAAGGATGAGTTTAAGACACACAGGTCTGAAGGAAAAGATATTGATTTCTCTACAAAAATGGAAGCTGTGTGTTATTTCAAAATGTGTCCACACGTGTACATTGGCATGCAGAGGAAGGGAAGAGTGATGGAATACTGAGTCTAAATTTAGCCAAAGTGACTACTGCTGCAGCATACAAGCTTCATTCATGGGCTGGAATGAATCGCTAAATCACTCACTGGTTAACAACTCTTTAAAAATATGATATCAAATCCTAGACACACATATCCCATGAGTCTAGGCACAGAAGCTTTTTTATCCTATTGGTACCCTACATATTTTGGAGTTTATGGAAGTGTTGCTAAAGGCAGTATCTATTCAAATATGTAAAAACCCCAAGGAAGCCTTAGTAACACAGATTGATTGGAATGGAAACCTAATTAGAGAAAAGACTTAGTGTGACACTTGGCTGAAAGGCTCACCCATTTATTCAGGTAAAGCAAGTCTGGTGGTTTCCTTCCTGACAATGATAACTACATTTGTGGAACAAAATGGAAAAGCTGCTTCCATCCAAAGTCCTGGCTGTGAGATCAAGGGGTTTTGTGTATAAAGGTTGCAGAAGGTCTTCGTGGTTCAAAACACCTGTTTGAAGGACTTCTTGTTGGTACTCATACTTGTGAAGTTATTCAAGAAGACTTCATTGAAGTGCCACCTCAATACTAGTAAGAGAGCTAAAAAATATGCCCAAGTCTAATTCTTCACTTTGAAAAAGCAGAATTGGACTGTCTAGGAGTTTATTCACTAGGGGATTTCTTTTCTACCATCATAAATGAGGATAACATTCCTGAGGGAGAATTCTTGATCCAGGAAAATCTTTGCTCCATTAATCTATTCTTTTTCCAAGGTCAGGAGTTTATTGCTTAGATATAACCAGAAGGCAAATTACTTATCTAGTCTCACAGTCCTTAGCTGGCAAAATACGAAACTTGCAAATTGCTCAGGATATGAGGCTCCCCATAACAATAAAGACACTCAGTGTGCCTACCCACATCTCTCCTGTGTCCCAGAAGAAAGACATCCAATGAATGAACAATTAGAGGAAAGAGGAAGTCCTTTTGTTATAGAAGTCTGGTCTTTGCAAGCAGCAGAATCTCATATATGATGATGAGATATACATATGAGATACCATGGGGTATGACTCTAAGGAGAATCTGGCATTAGTGGAAATTAATGGCAGCTGGAAGAGGAGAACAAAAAGACAGGAGGGAAGAGACAGCATAAGCTTAAAGTGGCAAATAGGGTAGAAAGAGAGGTAGTGAAATGAAGATTTTCATATATGGCTGTAGGCTTATTACAGTCTGAAGCAACCTGGTGAAGCTCTTCCCTGACCCAAGACACTTAAGCCAAGAAGAAGGCAATATGATGTCTTTAACATGCTCACCAAAAATGCTCTGCAGATACAAATCCCATTTTTTCAAGATGAAGGGACTGAGGTTGATACACTGTCCATCCCTAACGGGTACAGGGAGGAGTGCTCCAAGAAATTGTATTTAACACCAACAGAATGTGCTTCCTATCTTTGTGCAGCCTTTCACCACCTTCCACATAACAGTCTGTAGTGACATCTTAGTAGCCAATACCACCTAGGCATGGAATCTTCCCTATCTATTCACAATTTGGTTCTCTGCCAGCCTCCTGCCACAATTCTCAATGGGAAGTGAAAGCCAAGTAGACTCCCTGATACCCACACTGGTTGGTGCACAGATGCAGCAGTTGCTTCCCTTTTCCCACCAGAGTTTTATTTGGGTTACAGAAAGATAAACTTTAGAAAAATGCTGAGAAATAAAAGAGATCTAGAAATAGAAACATCAGGAGAGGAAGACCAAAATTTTTATCAGTATTACAGTATCAAAAAGATAAAATAGCAAATGATTACTGGTGGTCAGACATGATGAGAGAGAACTTCCCCCAAAGTGCAGAAGCATTTTATATAGGAGCAAATACAAAGTATGCAAAACAAGAGAGATGAAGGTAAAGAGGTGATGAAAACATGGGAGGAAAATGGCACAGTGGGGAATGAAAATGTGACAGTGACATGATAATGGGAATATCAGATAATATTGGGAAAAAAGAAAAACAGGACAAACTATTTACAAAATAGGATAGAACAAAGAGTGTGAAAGAAAATAATTAAGAAAGTGAAATTTTAAAAGCAGTAGCAAAATGGCAAGCTGGTATTTTTAGAGAATGAATACATATGGCACACATTTTATTCTACTGCCTTTAAGCATGAATGTAGGTGATGCTGAATAATTCATTTGGGACAAGATTGTAATGTCTCAGCAAGATCCACAGGAGGAACTAAAGAACACAGTAAGATCTAGAAAGTTTTCTAGATGAACATTACCATGTGTTTAAGGGCTGTATCCACAGCAACTAGAAACCAACACAAAACCAGTCACCATTTAACCACACTCCCCTGAGAAACTATCAACATTACAGTTTCTAGCAACATTTTCAGACACAGTGCCCACTGAATATTTAAGAGCTGAAATAAGGTACATTGATTAATGAACTTGGTGAGTTTATTTTCAAATTCTACCACACACTCAATCTACTCATTGGAGTCATGGGTGTTTGACAACCTAGCACACATACATGCAGTTCCATGCTTCAGTTCCTCCAGACCAGAAGGTTTCAGAAAGAAAAAGACTGGGAAAGGTAAAGCTCAAAAAATTGCCAGCAAATAAATTCCGGAGTGATTCTGTAGAAAGCATCCAAAGTGAATTCTGCTTTGGATAAAAGGGCTTAGTGAAAAGCAGGGGGAAAAAATAGTTAAAATTATTTATATCTCAGTATCATAGAGGTACACTATAAGCAACTTTTGAGAAAGACTTTTCCTCCAGTTTATTTCCCTCTTTTTTTTTTTTTTTAATTTTAACTTTTTTATGTTGGTTTGCATAACCTGTAAGGTTCATGTTCTTCAGAATTTCTTGTGAAAACTCAAAGAATAAAGTCACTACAAAAAGCATCTATTTAAGAGAAGGGCCTCACTTATGAGAGACTGTCAATATTGCCTAGACAGTGGAGTCCCATAAAAAGCATTGATCTCCTCCTTCCATAATGCTACCAGCATCCAGGGAAACTGCACTGTCTCATTTCTCAAACAGAGAACTGAAGAGTAAGAGTGAGTAACTAAAGAGTAAAGAAATGAGCAGAGCACCTTCTCAAGGGGCAGCTGCACAAAATCGTTGCACTACAGCACAGAGAAGAAAGTTCAAGTTCACTTCCCTCACCAGGCAAAGAGGAAAGTGTGAAAGAAAATGTTAATTTATCTCACCTACAGCATACTACCTACAGACTGCATAATGGGACTTCAGAAATCCATACAACATTTACACAGAATATAATTTAAAGCCCTATCTGATGACTGGCATGTACTTCACAGCTTTTATTATTTTCAATTTCACAAAAACTGTCTAAGAAACTCATCTGCATTCTTTATAGCTTCACTCCCACAGGTAAAATTTTCATCTAAACTCCTTTCATCTGTAGCATGATCTGTTCCACTCCACTGTCTTCAAATTACACCTTGCCAAATTTCTAAAGGCAAAAGAATTGTCCAAGTACAGCAATCCAGAAAACGGTTTTCAACTTTTCAAATATTTTTTTGAGATTGAAAATAATCTGGTTTTCATTTTTACCACTACAAAGCAACATTTGTGAGTGATGCTTTTTCCGATTTAGCTGATGACCAGTAAAAGCTGTGAGTGAGTCATTAAAAAACACCAGGTGGGTCAAAAGCTTTCATGACACACCTATTCTGAAGAGCCTCTATGAAACATTCATACATTGATCCTATCGCCTTCTGATCACTGGTTTTCCAGATTAGTACTACCAGTTAAATAAATGCTGTGCCCAAGTTAAAGGCTAAACATGAAGGTAACTTGAAAGTGTTTCAGCAGCTTGTAAAGGGGAGCATCTTACTGATGTTCAAACGGTGTTCCTGCATTTTAGTCAAACCCCTCCACCTTTTTAAAGAATTCTATTTGAAGTCAAACATGAAAAGACATTTTTCCACTTTCATTGTTCATAGCCTAGGGAAAGGACAAGATGAGAAGAAAATGTTATCAACAGTTCTTTTATCATTTACCGTTCTGAACTTATTTACCACTTTTTGTAATTAAAGATATATTAGAAAGACTGTCCTTCACAACTGGAAATGGCTTCTTTCTCACATCTGAAGAAACCCAGCTGCACTCTTCCCAGCTGCTTGTAGCCCAACACACGGTTTCAATTCATTTTCTATTACAATGGCAGCATTTGAGAATTGAGTAATTTCTAGTTCAGTTTTTATGTTAAATCTGCTTAGTGTTTTAATAGGAATAGAGAAAAGTGATTAGACGTCTCTGCTTGAGGAATAAATTCATCAAACTGAATGTTAAGGAAACAAGAAAAAGAGAATGATGTTATCAGGGACTGGAAACAAAGATTCATAGTGCAGTTGCAGGCCAAAGCTTTATGCCATCACATCTCTAATTCTGGGAATGCATTAAGGGTAACACAGCTATACATGCTTGCACTACACTACCCCAAACACAAGAAGAACCCATATCATTACCGAGCTGTGTTTCAGGCAAAGAAAACTCAGAGAAGACAGTGAACACATCTAAGACACAAGAATTGAGACACCACCTGCCTTGTTTTGCTGCCCTACAACATGAAGTCTGAGAATATCTGGATTTGTTGGTTTGTATAAAACAGAGAAAAAAAAAAGACACTGCTATTCTGTTCAATAAAGAAATAAACCAAGAGGATTAAACATGGCAAAAAGAAAGTCACTTGAGGTGTACCTCTGTAGGTTAGAGAACTTAATTTCTGCCCTTAAGAAACAACCTATATACCTAGAAACAAAGGAATTCCATAGTTTTTAACCTCTCTGAAAAGGCTGCACCAGACATACTCAGAAGAGTGAGGAGCATTTTGACTTCCTTACTTTACACAATAGCTTTCATTAAAGACCACCAAGAAGCAATCATTTTACCTTTCAGCCTCATTTTTTGTGACAGAATGCCAGGAGTACTTATATCCCCACAAGATAGTCTGACATTCTGCTCACATCTTGTGAAGCAGTTTTAACATATAAAACTATATAAACCACTTAAATGACTGCCACCAGTACAACAGTGTATGAAAGACTGATGGAGAAAAATTTAAAAATACATTACTTTTAAGATACAGGAACAGTGCAGGACCTACGAACCAAAAAAGTATGTTTCTTATAACCCTTAAAGAATGTATAGCAATACCTGCTGCTGTCTTTGCCGCCTCATTTGGGCAACCTGAGACATCATGATTTGACGATCCAGTAACTCCATCCTCTGCTGCCTCTGGATGTCAACTGTTGCTCCCATTCCCACTCGAACTTCATTCGTTGGTTCCGCAGATGAGAAGACTGGCTCAAGAGTCCAAGAAAATATCTTTGCTACCCATCTGGGTACACAAAGAATTCGATGAACTTTTAAGATACTGCTATTGTAGCAAATCCCAGAAATCTAGAATAAAAACCAAAATGTTAAAAAAACCCTGAAAACCAAAAAACTTAAATTCACAACAATTTACTTTGAATTTAGCTGCAGGTAACAGTTGGTCTTTCTGGTTTTTAAAGCACTTTTACTGTATTTACTCACAGATCTCAGTCAAGAATCAGAGAACGAACAGGGGATTTCTTTACTTCCCTACAACTACAAACTATTGTTTTTTTTTAAATCTATGTGGTGCATTGCCTGTGACTCATAAAGTTGCTTGGGGTTTTTTGTTTCGGAATTTGAGCCCAAGCCAAGTGACCCTTTCTAAAACTGATCAAAATGAAAATAAAATTTTAATTTCTAGTAAAAGAGCTGGTCAGGGTATTCTGCAAGCTGACCTGAGAAGATTAAGACTGCTCTTGAGGATGCTGAAGCACTCTAAACACTCCTTCAAAAAAACCTAAACCACCTTAAGGCTTCTGTTCTCACCACCCAAGTCTCTCCTTCTAGTAAAAGTAAAAGCAAATCACTGGAATTGAAGTTAAATCTAAGACTATGCACACACTCATTCCAAAAGAAGCCCATCCACCTTACAGGAGGGAAAAAAAAAATTTAGAAACCAATTCATTAAAAACTGTGATGCTGAAAAAGCCAGTTTTTGAGAGGACCCTCTCCTGCCCGTAAGAAAAAAACACATTCCCTGTGTACATGCTTGCCTTGGGGCTTGACTTCATCTCAGATTCCACAGGAAAAAGAGAAATCCATGTGCCCCATAAATGGATTTACAGCCATCACTCAGCCATTATTTTGAACACCATTGTGAAGCTGCAGCACTTGAGCCCAAAGTGGTCCCATCTGCATTCTGCTTTATGCCACATTTCAGCATTTGTGACTCCTTATTGTCTGTTATGCCACAAGAATTATGCTGTCACAGCACAGTGAAATGAACAGGAAGAGATCTGAACCTCAAAAAATCTGTAAACATACCCCAGAAATGAAATTATGCTAAGAGCAATGTAGAAACTCTGCCTCTGAAGCATTTATTTATTTATTTACCTGAGGCTATCTGTTGTATCTCACTGACATTTGTATAAAGATACTAAATACATTGTTGAGTATACCAAGATAAATACTTTAGGAAAAAGCAACATTAATTATGAGGGGGGATATTTTTCAGATTATTAACAAGGTTATTGTTAAATATCCAATGAGGTAGTGAGACTTATAGCAAAAACACATTTTGCTTTTGGAAACAATGATTTTTGTTTTATTCTACTTTCATTTTATGACTCAGGGTTGGATGTAACACCAAGCACAGGCTGTCATTCTAAAATGAGAAAGAAGAGTTTTAAACTACTCTTAATGTCTTCAGTCTTTCAGTCATGCTATGAGAAAGGAGGTAAATGCTATAAAGGCCATAATCACATCAGAGTGAAGGTAGCATTTACTAAAATATTTCTGTATTCAAAGGAAGGTCCTAACTGGACAGGGCACTGTAACAGAAATTTTTTCATGACCTTTTCATATGCTTTCCTCAGCTCTAGTGAAATTGTTCCAGATGAGTGTAAACTCATGACTAAAACCTGTGCATGTCAACTGGAAACTAAGATATAAGAGGAAGAAAATTCCTATCACTTCTGCAATTCACCTGTTTTTGGTATGTACTACTTGAGGTGTCTGCCGAGCAAGAAGGTCCCTCAGAAGCTAACACCCTGGTCCTGAGGGAGTTAGGTAGATAGACCCCTCACTCAAGAAAACCTGGGCTGCACAGTAACTGAGAAAGCAGTTTTTGGGGAGCGAGAATTACTGAACCAGATTGCAAATATTACATACACATTTAATCTGATGTTTTCTTCGATGCATCAACATCGAAATTGCATCAGCAGCACCAAAGCCTACAAATTATCTCATTTATTCCCACCTTGTTAGGTGTAGGTATAGGTAGTATCATTGGGCTACAGAGCCAGGAATCCTCTTTCATTCCAGGGATTCTGCACACCTGATTGTAAAGGTGTTAACAAGACAGGAAAAGAAGCCACACTCAAAATTCTTTGTCGGACATCACACCAACAATCCTTCACTTCTTTCGAGTGTCTCTCCTGGATACTGATCTCTGCTCTCTCTTACCACCTTTGAAAAGGTCTAAGGTTTTCAAAAATCTTGAACAGGTTCAAATGTCACAAGAACAAAACAAAGCAAATGATGATAGGAAACTCTACATCTCCCTGAATGTATGACAAATCTTGACACAAGTCTGAACATATTAACCACAAACAGAATCATTATTTTCAAGTCAAGATAGAAAATAGGGCAATAACAGCAGCCTCTCTTTGGTGTCAGTACTTTGTAACTTGTTTGTCTCAGAAGGGAAGGCACACTGACAAGTTCTGGGTTATTATACCATGCCCTTAAGTGCCATATCTACATGTCTTTTAAACACCTATACAGATGGTGACTCAACCTTTCTGCCCTGGGCAGCCTGTTCCAGTGCTTGATGAACCTTTTGGTGAGTAATTTTCCTAATATTCAACCTTAATCTTCCCTGGCACAACTTAAAGGACATTTCCATTTATCTTATCTCTTGGAATCAATATCTTGGAAAAAGAGATTGACCCTCACCTCATCACGATCTCCTTTTAAGTAGTTGAAGAGAGCATGTAATTCTAGAGCACTTAATCAGAAGAAAGGGCTTTATAAAGCTAAAAGTTTATGGACATGCTAAAATGAAGAGCTATTATATGGAAGTATAAGAAACTTTAAAACACTGTGGTCAGTTATGACAAATTTTCAGTAAGTTTCAACTACTGAGGACGAGACAGCTATTTCCATACTTCCAATAAACCCAGAATGGAGACATTTGTAGTTAAAAAAGGTTTTGTGATTCAGTCTGGGTAAGTGTCACTCTCATCTTAATGTCAAGTATTTCCAAACAACTTCCTCTATAGCTGGTTCACATGCAGAACTTGATAGATATCATTTTAAAAAACACAAGCTCTGACAAAGTATAAAGCAACTTTTTACAGCCTTTTTGTTACTAACATTGAGTGAATTTCTGGTGCTTAATAATGCAAAGCAAAATTGTTTATTCAGTGAAGATAAGATTATCTCATTATATTCCAACTTCAGCACTGTACATCAGATTAAAGTGCAACTTCCCCCAAAGAGAAGAGCCTCCACTGTATTTTAGCCTCCAAAAGTCACCACAAAAAGATGTTGTGGTTATGTTCACACTGTTAAAATGGAGAATTTGTGGCTGGCAACATAAGGTGCATCTTAATTTCTGTTAGTCACAGCATCATCCACCATACTGTATGTGGCACAGTGCTAAGAGGAAATGAAGGATGCTGGAAACTCTATGGCACACTGCAGAATAAATGTGTGTTTATATATTTTCAGTCTGTTAACACCATGGCTTCATTCACATGAAGTTTCCCAACCTCCTCCTGCCCCCATAAAAAGCCTAACTTCCCCTCCCCTTCCCTCATGTCCTTCCAAAGTTGTACATTTTTAAGAAAAAGGAAGTAACTGTAGTTTCTTTTTAAATTAGGTAAACCAAACACGAAGCTCTCCAGTATTTTACATTGCAAAGACACATATGCTCTACAAGTAGCTGGAGTAGTATTTAAAATTCAAATACTTAAATTTGCTGTACTTGATTAACCCTAAAAAAGGAAATCAAACAGATAAAAAGTAGACAGATTGGTGTAGAAAATGATGCTGAAAATTATTTTAACTAATAGAACTTGACATCAAATACTCAATTATTTTGTTCTGAAAAATGCAAATATATTCATCATATGTACTCAAGACTTAGCTATTTTCAGATACCAAAAATTGAAAAGCAAATAGTTTTCTTAAGGTGAAGCTACATTTTTATACCTATTTTATTGGTTTAATCCTTAGTATGTTCTGAATTCTATACAACTAAAATCAAAACATAGGTTGAAGTTTGTGTCAGGTTTCTGCATTTATCTTCATTAGATAAAGAATTTATCAAACCAAGAGGGACTGTGTGAAAACCACCCAAGAAACAAAACTACCCAACAAATGAAACCCCTACACATGTATTTTCAACTTCTGTTACAATTCTAACAGATTATTCTGTTTGGGTTTCCTTTTTGGAAATTGTTGCAAATACTATAAACAGACTTTTGCAAGAGTTACCCTGAGAGAAAAATAAGATTATCGTGATACTATAATATTTCTCTTTAATTTTGTTTCCAGTTAATTTGGCATATAAATTTTCCAGATATTGGTAAAACTTTTTTCTTCCGAATTTATCAGCACTTCATTGGTCAGATGGAATCATTATCAGCTAAAGAACATTGTGTATGTGCAAGCATGACTGCACTGCCATTTCAGCACAGTACAGCTATTCTTAACTTGTACTTGTGTCCTAAGCATAGGTTCCCTTGGTCTCTGCAAGTGCTGTGTAGGTGATGATTATCATGTTGTTAACCAAATCTCTTTAATTAAAAGATCAGGATTTGATTAATCTGACTCAACATAGATATCTGTAATTAAAAAGCCAACTTATAAGCTGGTTGTTTAAAGTTGGTGTCACAGTCAACAGAGAGAAGTGAGCACTCTTAGGATGTAACTCATCCTTTGGCAGATGTACACACACAGCTGAATTACTCTCATGAATTCTCTCTCTAAAAAAGGGTAACAGCGCTGCCAAAAAAGCAAATATTGATAGAACAATCTAATTCCTAACGAACCAATTGGTATAGTAGACCAAATAGACCATATTTTGGACAAAGAAACTCTTCCTCAGATCTAAGCGAGAAATTTAGAAGCGAAATACAAACTGAAAACTAATATCCATTTTTCTACAGAAGCAACAGATATTAAAGTACCTTATGATATGTTACTACCTTTTCCTGTCCTTTCTCACTGCTTTCTCCTTCTTCCAGAGTTGGAAATATCTGCATTTTCCGCCTCCCCAGACAATTACACCTCATTTCCAAACCAACTGTATTCCAGATGAACTAACTCCTTTTTTTTCTCAGATGCATTAGCTGGTGCAGGAATAACTGGTGGTAGCTTAGTCAACTGTCATGTGTTCACATCTTGATGTGAGCAAGGTGTCAGAGCTCCCACCACAGTGGGCATTAAATCAATAAAGTCAGTAGAATGTAGTGAGACTCATCTCAGATCAAGTCACTTACAAACACTCAGGTGAACATTAAGCATTGTTCACACACAAATACTTCATGTTAGTTTTGGGCAGGATTAAGCACATGGGTTAATGTACATGTGGATATCTGCATCTGTCCTGAAGTAGTAGACAGACAGACAATGTTTATTTTTCATTTTCTAATCTTTGTTCCTATATTGCCTTTCAATATTTCTTATTTCAGGCTATGCACTGCTGAGGTTGCAGCTGGAGTAATTAGTTCAGTTCTGCACTCCCTGGCACAGGAGACATGGACTTCCTGGAGCAAGTCCTGTGCAAGGCCACAGAGATGATCAAAGGACTGGGACCATCTTTCATAGGAGGAAAGGCTGAGAGAAGCAGGACTGTTTGGCCTGGAGAAGAAAAAGCCCAGGAGATGGTATCAAAGTAAAGAAATGCCTGAAGGGAAATGAAGAGGACAAACCCAGGCTTTTCTCAGTGGTTCCCAATGACAGGAAAAGAGGCAATGGGCACAAACTGAAACATGGGAGGCTCCCTGTGAGGATCAGGAAACACTTTTTTACTGTGAGGGTAACTGAACACTAGCACAGGCTTCCCAGGGAGGTGGTAGAATCTCCATCCTTAAAGATACTTAAAAGCCATCAGAACATGATCCTGGGGCAAGCTGCTCTGGGTGGCCCTACCTGAGCAGGGTTATATCATCTTCAGTGATTCTGTGAACTGTCTGAACACTTACTCTTTGGTATGTAGTTCTACCAGGAAAGGGGAATCACATACATTACACACAAAACACATGGTTTCACCCTGGTAAGTACTTAAGCATAGGAAGAATTTTTAGTAAGTGAGTAGTCTCACTGATATTAGCAATACTACTGATATTTATACTGTAACTCCAATGTCAAATATTCAGAAATAAACTAGATCCAACATTTAACTAACATTTACCTGAATCCACTAACAATCACAGTTACAAGAATTAAAAAAAAAATTACACTGACTAAAAGATGACTGAAGGACATCCAGACTAACAGGAGGATGAAGGACAATGCACAGCAGAACATGAATGTGGAGGTAACTGCATACATTAACAGACTGGCCAGATTCTCTTTGAGAAAGCAAATATTTAATAGTAATTTTAAGTAGGTAGAAGGGATGATATTTTGAATGTGAACACTACACTGTGGGGTAATGCAAATGCTTCTGCATTCCCTTCAAAACATTTTTTTAAAACAAATAATTCAGCATGAATTCTTCAAAAAGACTCAAGGAAAATGTGAAAGAGAGAGAAAAAACACAAGAAAATCAATGATTCCTAGGTCTGATCAGATATTAACTACATAAAGCTATTTCTAAGACAAGAACTAAAACAATGAAAGTCTGGTTTAATTATTTTGCTCCCCAGATGAATCACATTTTATCCTATAAATGACAATTCCAAAGGACATGAATTCACAACACAGTAACACCTCAGCTGAATGAATAACTAACAGAAAGACTAGATAAAGTTCTTAACAAATAGAACTCAAAAGTACAATCCAAGTACACTTGGGAGCATTTAACAGCAGATACCTTTAGTCTATGTAAATCTAAGTTAGCCACTTGAAAATTATGAATAATAACTAATGTAATCAAAAAAACAGAACTGAAATTAAACATGCACTCAAACACTGTCTGAATTTTCTATCTTAAGCTGTTAAAGTACAAGCTCTAAATTACAGATTCTCTACATTTTCCAATATCTAGGTATAAAAAGCACAACTTTTCATACACTCTCAGTAACATGCAGAAAACTGTTGCATCCGGCTTAGTGAAATCTCCAAGTCCAGCAGGGTTTTAGAAACTTCTCAGTTTCAGTCTCCTAAGGTTTGAGCTCAACTCTACACAAATTCAAGGCTCACATGAGACTTCGTAGGTTCTGAATTTTGAACTTTATGCAGTGCAGGTCATCTTGCAAACAAATAAAAAATCAACACAATGTAAGAAGAAAGGCTACAACACTAAAATCACAGAAAGGGACTGAAAGATACCTTCCCCCTATCAAATACAGCCCTAAGCTACTGAGAAAAACCCATGGCATGTGATCTGTCTGATGACATCATAGAAAGTGAAGGGAACTGCTGTCTTTGTGGGACATGACTTCTGCTGGTCACCAACTTGAGCTTACTTCTTTAAGCAGGCGAGCTCTAGCTATCACTGAGCCTTGACACACCTCTCAAATTTCAATCCTAAAAGAGTATAGTGAGGAAAAATGTAAAGTGGGAATCAAGGAGATTTTAAAGAGGTGGGAAAAAAAAGGGAGAGAAGATGTGTACATCCAATGAAACATGAATATCATTTCCTAAGGTGTTCTGACAATTTTAAAGAAAAAAAAATAGTGAAGAAACTGTTGCAAGCCTTCACTAAACTGAGTGATATGCAATACATGGAAGCACTTCTGTAAACAAATACTGAATTTATTTTGGGCATCTCTAATATGTTTCCTAATTTTATGACACAAACCCCAAAAAACTCCTTTCATAAGAAACAAATTTGGTCTGTATGTGCCAGGCATCATATATTCCTGGCAAAATAAATCACAAGAAACTAAATTAGTCTTATCAATCATAAGAAGATTACAGATTACTGGTTACATCAGATTTGTGAATTTTTTTAGTCTACTACTTATATTCTCTCTTCCTTATACATAAGCATAATGTATTTAAACAGCATGTTTTTTATAACATATCAGCAACTGACATACCAAAAGTACAATAACTGACTGCCCAGTTTCATGTGGAGAAAGTGAAGTAAAGAAAGTGCCTTTAAAGTGTGTATTCCTGTGCTGGTTCAAAATTGGATCTAGCAAGATATACCTTATCACAAAGACAGACACAGCAGACCTTTTGTATTCCAATAACAAATAATTTCTGCACCTGAGAAAAAGTCACCATCGAAACTACGAATTGCCAAAAAATTCCTGATCACCAGGCACATTACATCAATGCCTACCTGCACACTCATATGCACATTTCTGTAATGATAGCATCACTCAAAACCACTGAAAACAAGAACTCAAGGCAGTACAGTTCCTAGTACCTCTATACCCTACCTAGAATTCATGAGAAAGTCTAATGATACTTACAAAGATGTAAATGGAAAGTCAGACCCCATTTAGTCATGCTCAAATATAGACTGTGAGAATTTAAATAAACCTAAACCAGGAACACAAAGAAGACAAAGTGGAAACTGACAACAACTCAGAAATCATGCCGGGACCATCCATTTTAATATTCTACAAAAGCGGAAGTGCAAAAAAGCTAAATTACACAACTGCATCATAATACACTCAATATGAGTGCCTGAGTGATCTTCAGTGCTAAAACTACAGTGATATATCTAAAAGGCAATGAACTAGCAACCAAATATCACACCTATCTGACTTGGTGTTTGTGCCTTTACTCATCCTTTTTGTACAAATACCTGAAAATTTGAGTCCACAAAGACTAAAGTAGTAAGCTAGAAAAATAAGTAGTAAGAATTACATAACATAGGTTGTCAGGATGACTTAACGTTAATTTGACAACCTATTTATTTCTGTAATTGTACATATACATATGTTATCAACCAACTACTACTGTAGTGCTAAAAGGCACCTTTACAGTATTGCATATCCTCCTTCAGATTATTTAATATACCATGAAACTTTTTTCCTTTATTTCTCAAAAGATGTGAAATTATAATTTCTAACAGTGGAGAAAAAGAGACTTCTTAGTCACAGAAGTGTGGCAGATGTGCTATGCAAAAAAAATGGCCAAAAACCCTAATATGAATTTCTTTTCAAATTGCAGCACTTATTACAAAGTGGTGGAGTGCAGCTCACTCCTTGCTGCAGAAAAAAATTGAGACTGAAAACACATCATCATTGATGATGACTTAATTCATGCTGACTGAAGAAATAATGAAAACTGGAAATGATTTTTTAGCCTTCCTGTGACACAGAGGTAACTCAATTTAATTCTGTAGAATTATATCTAAGTAAAATAAACTGTCAACCTGAAATTTTTTAAAAAAGCTGATTTATAAAAAAGATTATTAATAAAGTTGAGCAAGTTTCATTATATAGAAGAATAAAACTTTATATTAAAAGGGAATTAAAATAAGAACTGCATAATGTATTATGAAAAAAAAAATTGAACTACTCTTTATATGTCTGTATAATCAGGTATACATAGAGCTTCTGTCATCAGGAAAGAGGGAGTTAAAATGCCTTTCCATTTCTTTCCTTTCCTTCCCTCTCTAACGAACACCTGTTGGAAAGGAAGGGCTATTAAAAGAGCCAGCAGAGTAACAGGAAGGGTACTGCGTTTGGAGGAAGTCACAGATCCTTCAGTGGGCACAGATTTCCAGGGGAGACAGATTCTGGATTGTTAGTTGCACTGCCTTCATTGATATTTATAGTAAGATCAAATCATGAACAGACGTCACTACTAACTCCTCCATCACTCCTGTTATTAGTTATCCTAGAAACTCACAGAATATTTTGCAATGGTCAACACAAATGGTAAGAGACCAAACTACTGAGTTGCAGCAGCATTTCCCCCTGAGCTCGACACAAATTCAAATTAGTAGGTTCTATACAGCAAGGGCATAATTTGAGTTCTCAAGACTCCGTCAACTTAATAATGAGCTCCCTTGGAAGTAGGGGCACTCCCCCTGCTGAAAAAGCTTATGGTCTTTTGGGCCAAGAAATCAGTCTGCACCCCTAATTTCTAAGCTTGTAAAATTTTAAAAGAAACTCATCAGTATATAACAATCTGAAAGATTTAGCAGATCTGTTTCAGCACTAAGTGCCTCAGTACCAAGAACAGAGTCAGAAAGGAAAAAGACAAATCACACCTCCTTTATCTGAGTGATGTGATAAACGTGATTTGTGCCCTTACTGCCGTTGTCATTGTGAGAAACGGCTGTACTACAGATCTCCTAGGAGAATAGCAAAGCATGAAAAACCCTCACAGCAAAGTTATTAGGACCTGAGGTTTCGAATCAAAGCTTGAGGCTTGATGAAAACTGAAAAAACAAACCCCAGCCTGGGGTACACTTTCTACCATTTCCTCAATAATCTCGTTTATAGTTGTGGGTGTACAGCTATATCCATGGCAACAAAATTAATTCTATGCAGGGAGCAGGGGCACCCTTAAAATATTAACCACCAACACTGTTGTCTGTCAGTTTATTCACCAGCTAGTCAGTGCTTTATGTATTTGGAAGTTGAAGATGAAAACTTTCTATTTACCAACAAAATGTTACTTGGTAATTTCTGTTCTTTTTGAGTCCAAATATACTCTGCTGAGCACATACATAACAGAGTGTTTTAAGCAACACATGATTTTTATAACAGTAAGACTTACCAATCCACTTAAGGCTAAAATCCAGATGTAGGAACCGGAGGTTAAGAGCTAGAAGACAAGAGCAGGGATTTAAAGTTTTATTTTACAAATATATATGAACCACTAAGTTGCAATATGATATGGGTTATGCACTGATCATGACAATGGGACATGTCAGACTTTTACCTCTGTTAAAATTCAGTTTAACATTAAAAAAAAAAGTATCCCAGAAGTAGCAAGTGGAAAAAACATAGGGATTCAACAATTGTTCTCCTTCTACAGAACAATACATTTTATTTTCATATAGCTTACTAAGTATAACAGGATGTCGGTTATAGGCTGCACAGAAAAACAGGTCTGAAAGACAGACTGAAGCAAAGGAAATGACTCAGCAGCAACAGGAGAAGAGTTCCAAGCAGGCAGGCACTCCAAGTGAAGCTTTCAGACACACAGGCACAGACAGACTAAGCACCAGCATCAAAATTAAAGAAATAAAAGTTCTTACCAGTGACATATTTGCTGACATGAAACCACAGAAATAAGTCAGAGTGAATTTTTTTTTAAATCCTGATAAGCCAACATGGCAGCCCATTGTTTCTAGCAAAGTATGTGACTAATCACCTGGAGAAGGTTATTACCAACTGGAAAAATGGACTGAAAATGGTTACTAAAATCTTTCTGCATGATGCTGACTGAATGATGAGTACACCTTCCTTCTAGAGCTCTGACTATGGAAAGAGTGACTTGAGATAAGGGCAAAGGAGGAGAAGGCAAGTGAGTCTTCCCTCAGCCTCTGTGTGATGGCAGCAACTGTTCTGTGCCACTGCAGGGAGAGATCCCACAGAGATATGGGGGTCAGGGACAGCACTGATCTGCGCTGGAGGTGCTGAGTGTACGAAAGCAAAAGGTGAAAGCCACGATGGAAAACAGGCCACACACATCACGGCGTTCCCAAAGACTGCAATAATAGTGGAGTTCAGGGTTCAGAAGAGAGGAAACAAGATTTCTGAAAGATCAGGAGAATAAGGTACTGGAACAGAAAGTGAAGGAAACCAAAGGCTGAACAGGAAAGAGGATGAATGAAATGTTCATGTGGAGAACAGGTCAATATTCTGAAACTGACTACTTATTCTAAAATACTCTTTATGACATTTCATGTAACTATGGTGTTTTCCCCATTGCTCGTGCCAGAGCTACTTTTGAATCCCTAGAATATATAGAAGTGAGCATAATTTCTCATAAATCTACACATCTCCTATTTCATAATTCAGGTTGTGACAGAAGTGTCCATTCATTTCTAGGCTGCTGGGTTTTGGTGTTTTTTAATTGTTTTTTGAATAGTTACTGGCTTTCTATATCAAGTAGTTACATTTTTCCAGTCATATTTCACAAAATACTATACGATACTGCTGTGCTCTATATTAACTATTCTACATTACCTGTCACATAGTAATGCATGATATACAAATAACATTAATTTATATAAAAGTGGAATTCAGCCAAAACCTTGATTATTTACTAACAGTCCTACCATAAAAAATACTGTATTCTGCAGCTTCATTTGAACTCTAATAGACAAGGGAAAAATAAGCAAATTCAAGAATATAAGCAAACTAGAAAGGTGAAAGATAAAAATGCTTTAGGATCAGATTCCATTTTAATCTCTTTTCGTCTAATTCATTTTACCAACCAAAAAGAAATAACTGCAGAATTGTCTATTATATTTTCCCATGTAAGACAAGGTAAGAACGGATCACTTGCTCACCACTTCAGCATACTAGAAACACACATTTCTCTGTTTTAGGTGATGGAATAGTTACTAGCTAAATGTATGCTGAATCATGCATGTGGAAGCATCAAAATTCATAGACAAACAGAATTACTAAATACTACATTATTAGTGTATTAAAAGATGAACAAGCAAGTACATACCATACCTGTAAACCCAGTATGTAGACCAGAGACTTGTTTGTGATAGAAAAGTGGCCCAATACTTGTGTCACCTGCACTCTTGGAATGGAGCAATAAAATGGAATAAATAGCGCAAACACAGGACCCAAGCTGCAAAAAAAAGATACAGGTGGTTATAAGAGTGATACTAGCAACAGCAATGTCAAACAATCAAAAGGAGTTAATTTTAAGTACCTAACAATCAAAATGTTACATCACCTTGCAAAGAAAGGTCTTCCTTGGGAACCAACACTAGATAACTTGTGGCATTCTAGGCAATAGTTTCATTAGCAAGTAAGAACAAGTGACAAAAAGTATTTTATTTCCAAATGTTTAGGACTGGAGGCAGAAGAGAAGGCAAGAGATTTCATCTAATAGTAGATTCTTTCTATAAAGCACAGCACACAACAAGAACAGCAGCAATCTCGTGCATCACAACAAAACATTATTCAAATGGACACATGGTAAGGATTTTACCTTTCCCAAAAGGTTAAGGAAACCACTTTACTTATAAAGCTAAGCTCCTGGTATTTACCCTGACTTAAATGTGTTAGTGGATTGCCAACAGAGTACCTAAGATGGGAATACTGACAGTATGATTTAAATTCCCTTTGCAAGTGACTTCCATGGCCCTACAAATAAAGCTTCCTTTAGAGTCCTCATCTTAATACAAGATGCCTTTTAAGTTTTCAAAGCATCACTGGAAAGAGATTCTAGAATCTAAGCCTTCAAGAACTTTTTACAAGATGCCTAGACTGATCTTGTGAACACAAACTAGTGCATTTCATTCAGAAACACAATTTTTGCATATAATCCTTTTTACACAAAAAAAATACACCTGTAAAAGCACAAACAACATATTATGGAAATTATCAGAAATTATTTAAGTTATAAGAGTCAAAATGCTAAAAGAAAGCAACATAAAAAATTATTCTTCATCTGAAGTTATTCCATTGTAGACAATATTCATTGAATAAATCAGGTTTTATAAGTGAGGATAGAAGAAAAACAAAGCAAAAATATATTTTCTCTTCTTAGAAAAGTAGTTTTCAATTATTTCTTTCTACTCTGATCAAATTGACTGAGAGAATACCACAATTGTGACATGCTTTTCAGGTTTTATTGATCCTGTGATAAACAGTGACTCAGACACAAAGATTTCACATGCAAGAGGGCACTCAATCTTAAGATGGGAAAGTACAAAAAGGAATTTCCCAAGATTGCAAGTGCATTTTAGAAAGAGATTAGAGAATGTTAAATGGTTCCCTAAATGTTAGTATTCACCATTTATGTCAACAGAGACCAAGGAAAGCACCACCCCAGTCCAGAGTAGCAATCAGCTTAATTCTAGCAGTGTCTGACACTGCTCAGCACCCAACAACCTAGAGGAGCTAAGGGAAACTCAGTGATAGGCCTTTTCCCCTAAAACAGTAAATTCATAGGCCCCACAGATGATGCTCCTAAAGGCATCAGTGTTTGCTTGTTAGAGAGAGTTCACATCTAATATAAATGGATATTACCCAAATATCTATTCAGGTATCTTTTTAAAATGTCAAAACTGATGCCCTTCAAAATGCAGTGTGAAACTCATTTGTACAGGCAACTCCATGGTGTGAAAATTCATTCCAATTATTTTAAACTCTCACCCTCAACTTTCTTTATATATTGACATTGAAATTTTCCCTTAATATTTCCTGTTGCCTTCACTATTTTCAATAGTTTACTTATGCATTTTTTTAGAATATCTATATGGGACAGCAGGTCTGTCAGAGAAGTTATCCATAACACATATTTATTTTAAGTTATACATAATTGTACTAGAATATGACTGACACAATAAAATACAGCAAAAGGATTGATATGGAAAATCTGGACCCACTGGTGAAATAAGGAACCCAATGCAAAGGACAAGAAAAAATCCAGGGTGCTCAATGTCTGTTTTGGGTCAGTTTTCACTGGTTAGTTTTGCCCTCAGGCCTTGCAGGTCCCTGAGCCTCCTGTGGGACTGGAGCAATACCTGGTGCAAAGGAAGATATTTTAGAGACTCTTGAGCCCAACTGATCACACAGGGGGGAAAAGGACCAGACAGGCTGTACCCCAGGGTTCTGAGGAAGGTGGTCAATGCTACATCACTGAACCATCTTGGTGGTTAGGGCAGGTTCCTGATGACTGGGTAATTGCAAAAGTCACACCCATCTTCCAGGAGGGCAAGGAGAGGATCCAGGTGGCTACAAGCCTCTCCTCTATCCTTGGGAAAGTTACAAAGCAAAGCTCCTAGAAGCCATTGCCAGCTACATGATGGACAAGGCAGCTGCTAATATGGATTTACCAAGAGAGACTCTGGTGCTCTGGATAAGGAAGGGGAAGATGGCAAATGTTGTACACTCTGACTTTAGGATGGCCTTTGACCTGGCTTCCTCTTCAGCCATTAAAGAAAACCAGGGAAGATATGCACTATATAAGCAGATTTGAGGGAATCTGTCTGCACTGCTGGACTCAAAGGGTTCTGATCAGCAGTACCAACTTTAACAGCAACCATTTACTAGCAGCATCCCTCAGGGATCCATACTGGGATGAATACTATTTATTGTCTTTATTAAACAACCTGGATGAGGGGACAAAGTGCACTCCCAACAAGCTACAGTGAGTGAAATCAAATTGGAGGGAGCAGCCAATACTTTGGAGAACAGGACCACAATTCAGCTATTCCTTGATGGACTTGAGAACTGGGATGACATTAGGAGTGTTAGGGAGTTCAACAGAAGTAACTGTGGAGTCTTCCATCTGGGTTGGAACAACTTTGTGCAGTGGCACAGACTGCCTAGAAAACAGATTTGCAGATAAGGAGCTGGAGAATCCTTTGAGTGTCACTTTATCCTTGCAAGAAAGGTCAATCACATACAGGGCAGCATTATTAGTGTGTTATCATCAGGTCAAGAGAAGTAATTGCTCAGCACTTCTGTGCCTGAACCTAAATAATTGTGTCCACTTTTGGGCTTCATGCTCAAGAAAGGTATTAATATACTGGAGCAAGTCCAGATGGAGTAATGACGGTCCAGTATTTTACCAGGCTGCCCAGAGCTACAATCTCCATCCTCCGAGATACAGCCTGGACACACAGCCCAAAATAACCCATACTTTTTAGACATGTTTTGAATCCAGGATTGAATCAGATGACTGCCAAAGATCCTGTCAAACCTAAACTACCCAATTGTTCCATGAATAATCAAAGCCTTATTCCTGAAGCTCATGATCACTGGAGGAATTTCTGTTCCTGTATTTCAGCGGACAGGTACAAACACCCATCAACACAGTGTAAATAAAAGGACTGGCTCTTAACTCTGTCAGTTATGTTAATTAGTTTTTTGGTAGCAGATATCAGATTCAACATTTACAAGAGGAAAACATATTCTTACTGAAGGACTACTTCAGTGTTTTCTTTTCCTTCATTTCTTTCTTATCCTCTTGTTTTTGCTTTTCCTCTCATCTTTTAGTCTCCTTTCCCGTGCTTTCTCTCCTTTTGCAGAGACCTTCACCCCAGCCCCCTGTTCATTGTACTGTGAGAATACAGGAATCAGGAACATCCTTTCACGTGCCATGATTAACTTTTACTAGAAATCTGTGATGTCTGTGTGCAAAGAAGGGCTACAGACACAAGCATATTCTGACTCTGAACCGAGTTTTTGCCCACTTCATATTTAGGAAGTTAATTTTAGTCATGTGGGTTAGAAAATGAAATTTTCGAACAAACCAGAAAACTCTAAAACCTGAAAACTGAATTCTAGAGTTTGAATATTCCACATGGATACCATGTCTGATGTACTGTAATAGCTGTCTCTACAATAATTATAGCTTCATTTTGAAGAGCATGTTAAATTTCAATATTTGAAGTGAAACAGAAACACGGTGACCAGATGGAAACATTCTACCTCATATAAATTTATGAGATTGGTTTTGTACAAAGAAAAAAAAATGACATACAGAAACAATATCCTTGAAAAAAAATAAATCAGAGAAGTAAAAATTACTGTCAGAGAAGAAAAAATCAGGGGCGGTACATCTTATAAGAGAAATGCACTATTTAAAATCTAAAATGGTGACTATTACGTGCAGATTAAAATAAAACATTAACACTAGCAAATATATACACAAAACAGAGGAAAAATGGTACTAAAATGCATGAACAAAGGGTTAGAAAGCTAAATAAATGTATCTTCTGCAAAAACATTTGCTGTTGTCAATAGAAGTTCTGTGGGGTTAAGTTTGCAGAACTAACTTATTTTATTCAGAATGACTCACTACACTTACTAACTGCGGTACTGTGTTTTTCTTCACTCCAGTTCTTCAAAAAACCATTAAACTGACAAATTCACAACCATGTATTTTTTGGGGACTAAAAATATCACTTATAAAAAACAGCTGCAGATAATAAAGGCACGCAAACAGTGTACTTGCAATTCAAGTTACTAAGTTATTTCAGTGACCTTCCTATGGTCAGTCCAAACACTGCCATATTGTACTAAAGGTGCCAGCCTTTATTCTGAACATGCTAAATATTCACAGTAACATTCCTTAAAATTAAGTAACTCTGTGGAATGTGACCACTCTTCATGGCTGTGTTCCTCTACCTGCTGAAACCCTGGACTCAAAGGACCCACCTATTGCACCCAACCCTTTCACTACACATGAGCAGGACACCCCATTAATTGCCTAAGGTCTCACAATAGCAGCAAAAGCATTAGGCTTTGTTACATAATACACACTAACTAACCCAAATATTTCACAGGAAAGCAGCGAGAATGCAGAGAAAAATTTTTTAAATTATCTGGGGATGAAAAGAAAGGTTCCTTCTGTTCATGGATATCTCTGCAGAACCTGTGTAACTCGCAGGTCATTAAAATGTGAGACTAACCATCTAAGTAACACTTTACAATCCCCTCATAAAGGCAGAAGTCAGACACCTGTCCTAAAGTAAGCTTTAGTTCTTAATGCCAAGACTATCCAACAATATATTTTGTAACCTGCTGGGTTCCATGTTACTCACCTTGCCTGCCAAAAGCTGAACAGTGTTTGCACATATACGGTAAACATAAATGTATGTGTGCACATACATGGTAAACACAAACACCTTCTGACATCATGCAGCAATTTTTTAATTTACATGTTCAAATCTTGGAACAGTCGAACAGCTATTGGACCAACAGCAGCTGTATTAGAACAGAAAACAAACAGCTAAAAGGATAAACAGTGAAAGAATGCAACACGTACCATTTAGCTCAAGCAATTAGCATCACATCATGCTAGGCTGGATTGGTAGTTAATACACCAATGTGACTCAAAGGGTACAATCTAGTACTGTATCTTAATCAAAGGAAGGCAATATTTTCTCAGATCAAAGCAGGCAACACATACTGGTGTTGTTTTATAATGGTAACACAATTCTGAAGCAAACATTTCCTTTAATAAGAAACTGGGGTGCTAATGTCAGGCCTGCGCATCTCAAAATTTCCCACTTCTACAGCATAATTTAAGTTCTGGACAGGGAACCTCACTGTGGTATTACTTTGCATACATATGAAGCAAGTTCCCTGTGCAATTTCCCTTTAAACAGTCCTGAATTCTCATTACTTCATTTAAAGCAATTTTACGCTCTGATGAAGCTGAGTAGTTAAAAAATTATACAAAAACAAGTAAGGAAAAAATCCAGAATAAGACTGTTAAGTTCTCCCAAAGGCTTTCTGAATGTGGTGTTAGAAGATGAATGCTCAATTAAGACTCAGGAGCTGAAACCCCCAGATAGGGCCCATCGGCTCTTTGGCATCTAAGGGGAATCAAGTCACACGTACAGTGGGAGTTCAACACCAGAAAAATGAGTGTACAGTGTCAACCAAGTGCTCCAAGTAGGCAAAAAGTAGCTCACAAGGCTCTACGTTCTGCTATAGCGAAAATATTTCCAATAATACAAAGTAACTTTGCCATTAGATCTGCATTTACTTGAGGCTTTCTGATGAGATGGACACGTTAGTAGAGATCCTATCTCATTACACACCTTCACCACCACAATGCTGGCCAACATCTGAGCTGTGAAAACAGCCCTAACATTTCCAAGGAGGCATCCTACACATTGCATTGGTTGGACCTGCCAAAAATAGCCTTATTGTGCCTTGTTGTTTAAAATCAGGCCACTAAATGAAGTCATGAAACAGTCCTTTGCAGTCATGAACCATCGATATGAGTTTTTGGGGAAAATCCCAGGTAACTCTCAACCACAGCCTCTAACAGCAAACGAAAGGATTTTCCATCTGTCTCTGATCTCCAAAACCCTCTTAACAAACACACAATTTAACTCTTACATTAAAAGTTCTTCAGCCAAAAACAAGGTTATTTCAGGTACAAATGGGTTAACTCACAATTTGACAGCCCATTCCTTTCCTACTCCCTAGCCACTCATTCTTGTCAATATTATTTTAGGGAAATCAGATTTGTGTTTCAAAAGTTTTTATCTTTATTTTATTTACATTATTATTATTATCTTTAAATTATTATTATTATTGTATTATTATTATTATTATTATTATTATTATTATTATTATTTTATTATTATTATTATTATTATTATTATTATTATTATTATTATTCCTGCTTAAAATGTAAAAAACAGTTTACAAAGGCAGACATTCTTACTAATCTCTCAAAGCCACGGAGTTCTTTAACTCGCTCATGTATTTTTGAAAGGCATTTCTGTAAATCCTCATCATTATGATACCAAAGCCGTGCTGGGAATGTCCATGGGCATTTGAGACATCTTCTTTAACACCACATCTCGCTATGTCTCAGTTTTGAGGTTTCCTCGTGCTGCATCAGATCTCATTGGTAAGAAGAAGTTCTAAAGCACGTACTGATTACGCAGCTCTTTGCTGTAAATTAGGGTATTTTTAAATACAGATGGCATATAAACAAAGTTTTTCACATGTGAGAGCGATTTTAGTTGGTCAACAATTAGTCAAGTAAACCGCTGGGTAAAGTCCCTTCTGCGAAAGTCAGTAGTGCGTAACTTCGGGGGGGGGGGGTGGTGGAAGTGTTGTTTCTAGTTACCCTCTTTGGGCAGACTAATTGTAAAAGGATCAAAAATAGATGCTTTCACATCCCATAAAACAGTAGGCAGCAAATCAGGACCGGCATACAAACAGGGTTGGGTTTTTTTTAAGCACTTGAAAAAACCCTACCCCTCCCACAAAAGACTCACGTAATCACTCTTGAGAACAATGTGCAAGAGTAAACCTCCACAGTCAAGCCATCCTGTTAATGCCCTTAACTGCTCAGAGGATCCAAGAAGCTACAGAGATGTAAGTACAGAAAAGAACTAACTTTTTACTTTTATGCTTTGCCACTAAGTAACAGCAAACAATTCCAGAAATATTTTTCTTTGCATTATACTGGATATTTTCATGTGGTAGTAAGGATAAGTGATCTTTGTAAGGGAAAGGCCCATGGAAGCAATTCTCTGATATTTTATATTCCCATATTGATATGGTGCTAGTTAAGTTTCGCTAAAAGGATCTGTTGATCTACAGCATCAACAAGTTATTCCAACTCCTTTCTTGTAATACAGCCTTCTGACAATCACAGGGAAACATTTCATACTGCCTTAACTGAGACAACTTTTTAGCAACACATTTAAATTATAGTAATGCAGAAATAACTACTGTAGAAGTAGTAAGGGAAGCACTGAAACTCTTAAGTCACTGAACCTCACAGAATAAGAGAGAGCCTTAAAACAAATCTGTACTGTGGTTGTGAATACATAGCTTGCTCTTATCACATGTGTTCCTTGTCTATGAAAACAGCCTTTATTATCAGCTCAAAAACTCCTCACTCTTCTCATGCCTGAACATTGCAAAAGAGCATTTTAAGAATTCAAAGCTTTATGAGCTAATTCCTCTATTATCTTCTAGTGCACATTTATTTTAAAGTTTTTAGAAGGCATTCTTCTTCTGAATTGCAATGACTAAACATGTTTCTCCTTATTACTGATCTTTGTGCCACAAAACTGAAGAAATATTACAAGTAGGATTTTTATACACTTTCCCAATTTAAAAGGATACATTTTTCCTATTACACTGGCAACACAAGACATACTGCTCAACAGACAATAACTCAACTATCATTTATCTTAAAAATGAAGACAGAGTACATGCCTTTGAGCACAGAATACAAGAGATCTGTCTAACATTTTCATGGCTGCTCCTGAAGAGACAAGGGGATTGAAAAATTATCTGGCAATTAAGTCTTTAAGAGCTCAAATCTCATTCCTTTCTGGTCAAAAGACTCAGGAGCACGTATAGAGAATAATAAACTTAATATAGAAGCTGTAATCTGAAGCAGTAAACCCTAAAATTAAATACTATACCTGTGTGGGTTTCATATAACTCCAAAACCCCCCCCAGACTCAAAAAGGTGTGCATGTTTCCTAGTATTAAAATACAAATCCTCATTTGACTACTTTTTCCTTCTGCTAGGAAGAACACAATTTTCAGTGGCTCACACTTTTATTCTGCTTATTTTCTCTAATTTTACGCTATCTCCTTCTTACATTTATTATACTTAAGCAAGTATAAACTGAAGGGAAGTTAATAATCTTAGCATCAGCATAGCTCTTCACATCAGTATGTGTTTTTGGCAGATATTATTTATGCTAGGCATTTCTCACACTTCTTGTGGAACACAAGTGTACCACTTGTTACCCTTGTAAAGAGAGATTCAAGAGATAAGAGCAGGGTGTACCCTTCAAATTACTTCCACTTAAACTAGATATGCAGCACTTCATCTCAACTTTTTATTTCCATCCCACTTACTGTAGTTTCTATTATTATTTAGCACCAAATATAATGGTCATACAACTGTCATGCAAAATCTATAGTAATAGACAAAAGCAGGACCATAAATATCCCACAGTCTTGTGCACCTGCATATTCTATTAAGCAGCTAAAGAATATTCTAATTCTTTATAGCCACTGTTAAGACAATTCAATTAATTAAATACATATTTGGGATTCTCTGACATGTGCATTACAAATTTGGGTTTACTATGCCAACAAATTTAGATCTATACTAAAGGGGCATAAAAGCACTAGCCTGGAAACTCTCTCATCAAAATTAGCTGTGGGTTGTGATCTGAGGACTCAAACTTCAGGTCATTAGCCTGACTCGATGGCCTTTAGAACACAAAACTCAACAGCTTTTGAAAAAAAAAATACCATAAAGCACTAGAAGCAGAGAAGTATTAAAAGTGTTAGAAAGAAAGAGGAAGCTTCAGGACATGCCTGTCTCTTGCCTCAGCTTTCATTAAACTATGTGCAGTCCCCAGCTGCCAGTCCACACACCATATTATGTACCTCAGATATATGTTGCTTCTATTTTAACAAAGTGCTCTACTACGCAACCTAGCACACACACTTTTTAATATACATAATTTAGCTGAATGAAGCCTTTTTCTCAAACGGAGGAAATACTCTACAATAAAGGTCACCCATATGGTAAAATAGAAACACAAACAGTAAACATGACTGGTCAACAGAAAAATATAATTATGAGATTGAGGAAAAAATTAAACCTACAAAAACACAGCACTGCGTATTTCTCATCTTCTGTTTTTAAGACAATGTAAGACCAACACCGATTATATCTATAGATGACTGCAAGATCAGGGAATCTTGCAGGGAAGAGAAGTCTCTTTCCTGACCATTCTTTTAAAATAATTTATAATCTTTATGGATTGAAAAACATTAGCCCCCAACATGATTTGTTGAAGAAATATTGTCCATCTCATACTGATTAAATCATACTATGTATAGAGAGCTAGGAGATATCTTTCTAATGAACTGCTATGCCTTTCCAAGAATATCACTGGTATTCTTAAATCATCAACTGGACCAGGGACAAATGGACCAGGGATTCATCTTCAAAGAATGAAAATTATGAAGAGACAGAGAAATGACATGTTAGATTACAATACATAATACAAGCCTTCTACATGTCCCCTGTTCTGCCAAAAAGACAGATGGTGCTCCTCAGCAAAAACAGGAGATGAGAACAAGAAGAAATTTCATTTAACATACAGAGAGAGCTTTGCGCCACTGCTTGCACACAATCCTAACCCATGTAATCTAAGGTGTAAGACTGCAATTGCTGGCTCACAGTTTAAATCTATGCTTCTTAACAGTTAAGTATGTACTTAATATTATGATACTACACATAAAGCTCATTATACATGAACATGTCTGTGAAGCAAAGCTTTGGATTACATAGTACTTCCAGACTGGAGTCACCATCCTGGTTCATCAAACACCTTTTGCTGCAGGATTAAACACAAAACAAACGTATAAACGTAAAAACAAATGAGTAATGCCCGTGAAATGTTTTCACATAACATGAATCTCCTACACAAGCTATTTTTCCTTCTCTGAGGAGATTACAATACTGGTTTAGAAAGGCACCTGCACAGATTTCAGACGTGCTAGATTTTGTAAGCAGCTTGCCATTGTGCTGCAAATTTTTTTCCCGGATGGATGCTATTGCTGTGATACATCAAGAAGCACAGAGAACAGACAGCTGGCTAGCTAACAAATCCCATAAGATAATTGACTAAAGAAATCTGCTGGTCAGAGAGCAAACATAGTGCTAAGATTTGAAAATGGCAAGGGAAAGAACAATATAGAACAACCTGCGCTTTTACAACTGCCCAGGTTGAAAGCCTGGGAATAGTATTTAACGGTAAAATTAAATTTAAACTCTCCTATGCATAAGGTCCTCCCAGGTCAAAACAGAGAGCAATGGCCATGCCCTTACACTGGAGATGTGTATGACAAAGTGAATCAGAGAAATACTCCTGGATCACAGTGAACTAACTTCACAAACTCCCAGTGCAATGTTACATAATTGCATCTTGCATACATAATCCACTGAGCAGAAAAAGCAGGGATGTAGTGGTGAGTTTGCCTCCAGGCACACTAATACCAAGAGGCATCTGGAACCCCAAGTGCTGTGTGGGACACAGCTGGGGTTAGAAGAAGACATCACAGGGTCATTTCACTGTGAAATATTTGAGAAGCTTACCTCGAATTGCCCAAACCATGAGATTGTGTAAAAGAAAGAGATTCAATGAAAACAGCAAATTAATTTCAGAGACACACACAAGTTTTTAACAGGGAGGTTGACTGACCAAAGACTAGAGTACAAACAGGTAATCTGCTTTCTCTTCAGTTCTCCCAGTCAAACGGCATCTTAGAAAACATGCTTTAAATGAAAAACTACTGGAATCCATACACGATAACTAACATAATATAATCTGAACTATACAGAAGATTAAGTAAGTAAGTTGTCTGTATCACTAAATGTTTATAGACTCAGAAAATGTGAAAACCTGAACAACCTTTTTTACAATACAGATATATAGACAGGAATTTTCAATACTTTATACCTTAACATTTTGTCATGTAACTCTAAGCCAAAAAACCTCTGGTACTGTTTCCTAAAATTATTTAATTGGTAAGGTGAATTAATATTATCTTTCATTCAAGTATGTACTTCAAAGTAGTATCATTAATAAAGCTGGAAAACCACTGCAAGTGTCTTTAATCCAACAATCTAGAAGAGCAAAAGTTTTAGTCATGATTCTAGAGGGTAAATTCATTTGTGTATCTGGATTTGGGACAGAAAATGGCCATGTTCTCATGAGTTTTTCAAGCACACAACTCATTGAAACAATCATGTCCAGCTAGTCTGAGGTTTGCAGTAGTAATAATGTAATATTCTCCATTTATTCTCCAATAATGCAAAACTCACAAAAAGTATTCAAAATGTTCTTTTTTCAGGTACATTCTGTAGAGGATGCCATATGCTGTAAAGTAAGTGCATCACTCAGGATTGCTGCCAAGAAATAAACAGCAACCTGACACAAGGAATAGTTTGGGTTTTTTTAAAAAAAAAATCTTACCTTACTTAATAGCCCAGACACCTTCCAAGAAGAAAATATTATTTTAATGAAGCCCTCTCCAAGACTGCCAAGAAAATGTGAAATACCTGCTGAGGTGAATGGAGTTAATCCAACAAATTAGAGTTCAGAAGTACAAAGATGTTACCACAGCTTGGGTGATGCACGTTATGGTGGATGGTATCAACTTTATCATCTGTTTGGGCCAGAAACCAGATAAAATCTCTCTTTATTTTTTAATTATTTTAATACATATTCAGGTACTGTAGCACTTAAACACCTTGGTGACACTCAAAAATGCCCATACATACCTACAGGTAGAGAAAACACTAATACTCATCTACAGCATTGTAAAACGTGTTCCCAACATCAACAGTCAAAATATTTTGGGGATAATAGAGGATCAAAAAGAATACTTTTTGCCCCTAGGGCTGACTCACTCAGAAGAGCCTGCCAAGGAGCACAGCTTGGCTGACTGCACACTGCCCTGGAAGATCCATGAGCTGTGCTCCTCCAGCTTTCTCCTCATCCATTTGTGGCCAGTTTGTCCTGCCATGGAACTGCTCCCAATATATATCCATGCTAGCACCATAGATAGATGCAAACACCATCTCAGCTAGGACTCCTTCTCCATACAGTTGCCACAGTTATATGTGAGGATGACCATCCTATTTTGAACAACAAGTTCTGGATTAACTTATTACATGAAATATCTAACTTCATACATGAAATTAGGTAACATGCAATTTATGAAATTCTACTCTTGATGCAAAAAATTATATATTTTACTAAATATATAGGTTTTTTCCTAAACTATAGTTCAATGTGTTTGTATAATAGATATTCTGCATTTTACAAATGTTTATTTTTGAACCAAAACTACTACAACTTTAAAGCAAAAACAAAATTATGTACTTAATATGCTGTAGCTAGTTACTGCAATTGAACAGTTCATCACAAATCTTAAGATTATAATTTCCTAAATATGTTGACAAAATTATTTTACCTAAATTTCAAGAAAGAGATTAATAGAAGAGAGATGTGATGCTGGGAGTGCAAACAAGAATTAGAAGCATTTAAATATGAGAAACAAAAAAAATACCTCACTGACTCATATACAGGTGCCTACACAAACCCACACCATTCTATGCAAAAAGCAGCCTGTTACACTTAGATAAAACAAAAGCCATCCTAAACACTTCTACAAGGGAAAAGATGGGAGGAAATCATGCCATAACTATCTTCAGGGTAATAACGACTGCATTAATCAATCACCAAACACACTAACACCAGGACAGCATGAACAATACAGAATTAACTAATATAAAATTACTGACATTCTTAAATCTGCACTACAGCTGGAGTTATTTACTAGATTAGTTCCTTTATTCAAGGCACAGAACCTCCACTTCAGATTTGACATACAACTCTGAATGCAGTATTCCCACCTCCTGACAGACAGTAAGTACTTCACAAATCTAAGAATCAGAACATTGTACATCTATCAGTCATAAATCACTCAGCTGTCTTCCCTCCTGTCTAAGGAATGCAGCAAACACAGACTTAATGTACTACCTGGAAGTCAAATTTCTTCCTTAAACATGTAATGTAACTAATTTACATATTTTAATACACATCATCCACTATCTGCAGGTTTACTGTTTATAGAGAGCCATTAATTGTGAACACCCTGAAATAAGCAGGACAATCTCCTCAAATCATGAAAGAAAATACTAATGTTTTAATGCTTTCACAAGACGGATAATGAATGCTTTCCAAAATGTGGGGTTTAAATTCCTTAAAACTGAGAGGTATTTCCCAGAAAGACTTTTTGGAAGTGCAACAGGCTACAATTGCTTGTAAATATTGTGCGCTGAATGACGGATCCTCAGAAATAACAGAGACATATTAATTAAAGGTACAAGACAGACTTAAAACTCCAATTGCAAGAGCTTTTATCTTCAAGAAGTATTCTCTGTTAAAACAGAAGCAATCTTGTTTTGATTGCTGTTTAAATTCATAAATGTTGCCTCGAAGAGGCACCCTTTTGTAGAACAGCTGCCTGAGGAGCAACATGAGATGCCATATCCTGAGTTTCATGCTTACACTATACAACTGTCAGGTAACAGCAGACCTAGGAAATGTTTGCACTGTGAGCAGTATCAATAGGATGGGGTTCTTTCCATTTCTGAAATTCTGCTGGATCATTTTAAAATATTTTTAAGCCCCCCAAATCACTGCCACTTTGCAACTCTGCTATGCCACTTATAACTGTACAGATGAAACAGTTTCTAAAATCTAATTGACAGAGTGTAAAATAGTTCACCTGCACTCTCTCTCTTTAGTAGGGTCACTAAGGAATGAGTAAAGTAGTGGTCTTAAGAATTTATGTATACAACAATAATTGAATTAGATTCCAAAAGCCAATTCTTAAAACTAGAATTAAACAAGTTGTTATGGTTGGAATCTATGATCTTAAAGGTCTTTTCCAACATAAATGAATCTATGATTCTGTTATAATGTCAATATGCTAAGAATGCTGAGGAAAAAAAAGCTTCTCTAAACAAGTTGAAGTATTATAATGTGAATTGTTAGGAACAAAAATACCTTTAAAATTAACTAAAACACATTTAAAACATTCTGTCTGCTTGTCTGGTCCTTGGGGACTTCATTTGATGGTTTATCATGTGGTTTCTTCAGACTCTTCCCCTCAGGTTGCTTTAAACAGTCTCCCACCTCCTGAGCATCTATAGATTTCACTTTCCAAATATATTACATCCCTGGTTTATTACATTGCCCCCTGTCTGATTTTCTTTATTAGAGAAGCAACTGGGATCAAAACAGAAAAGCCTAAAGGAGGCATCTGTTTGTTGATATTTAGACAGAGTCTTAAAAAGCATTTCACAGCAAGGAAGTTTCATTTCATTTTTTTAGTTTATTTTGCAACAGAGGCTGTCCATAGTTATGTAGAAGTAGTTTATCTACATTTCTTACAAAATGTTCCCTTTTGTTGTTTTTTTTTTTCTCATGTTAGGTCTACTGAGTTTCCTGCAACAACAGTGGTTGCAGAAATGGACCCTTTCACAGCCTCTGAGACCAACATTTCCACCTGTGACTTATACGAGCACAAAGACACAGCACGGATATTACTGTCTATCTTCTATGGCTCCATCTTGATTCTTGGTGTGCTTGGAAATACCATTGCCCTCACTGTCATTTTTAAAAACAGAAAGAAGATCAACTCCACTACCCTCTACTCAACAAACCTTGTCTTCTCCGATCTGCTGTTCTGCATTGCCCTGCCAACCAGGATAGCTTACTACGCCCTGGGATTTCACTGGCCGTTTGGAGAAGTGCTGTGCCGGATCACCGCACTCCTGTTCTACATCAACACCTATGCAGGTGTAAACTTCATGACCTGCCTGAGCATTGACAGGTTCTTTGCTGTTGTCCACCCCTTCCGATACAAGATCAGAAGGATTAAATATGCCAAGGGCATTTGTGTCTTTGTCTGGTTTCTTGTATTTAGTCAAACTTTCCCTTTACTTATACAACCCATGTCACAGGAAGAAAATGAAAGGACTACATGTATGGAATATCCAAACTTTGAGAAAATAGAACATCTACCACTTATACTACTTGCTGCCTGTTTAATAGGGTACCTTATTCCCCTGGGGATTATTCTATTTTGCTACTCTCAAATCAGCTGCAAACTTTTTCAAACAGCCAAGGAAAATCCACTGACTGAAAAATCAGGGATAAATAAAAAAGCCATCAATACAATCATATTTGTAATTATAGTGTTCATCATCTGCTTTACTCCTTATCATGTTGCAATCATACAACACATGATTAAGAAAATTCAGCAAGAACCCTTGTGCACTGAAAAGCAAATTTTCCAGAAGTCACTCCATTATACTGTATTTCTGATGAATTTTAACTGCTGCCTAGATCCTTTCATCTATTTCTTTGCATGCAAAGGATACAAGAGAACTGTACTGAAAATACTGAGACGACAAGTGAGTGTATCAATTTCAAGCGCTGCCAGGTCCCATCACGAAGAAAGCTCACGTGATGCAGGAGAAACGCAAATGACGGTACTTGCTAAATCTTCCAATGGAAAGCTACCTGAAAAATAAAGTCTGTAAAACACCACAGTGGACCCAGACTAAAAATCCAGGGTCCATAGCAAAAACTCTTAATGCTCCCCTACAGCAGCCTAAGTAAAATTCTGTTTCTCAGGATGTCAGGGAATCAAGGAGTGATGGACCGAAAAAGATTTGTCACAGGACAGCAGGAAAACTTAGCATTATAATCTTCTTGCTGTATCCTTTTGACTGATCTCTTATTTTTCCAGGAAATATGCACCATTGTGAATGTTCAGATTCCATGTTGCACATACATAAGCCTGGATATTACTAACTCAAGCAGTGTCAAGTCACAGTTTGGACTGAGCACAAATACAGCTTACAATTCAGACCAGCTACAAACAGAACATCTGAAAATTTCAAGGCCTCTAGCTGAGCTCCAGTTACAGCAATGGTTTTGTGGGTCCAGTCATACAAACAGAGGAAATAACATTTTGAGGTAAAATGGACAGCTTCTTTGCTCATTTCACTATGACAAGTACTTAGTTTAAAGCTCTTTGGAGGTGAAACTGCATTTTACAATATTTGGAGCACAAATGCCGTACTGGACAGTTCATATAGAAAATACTGCCAAATACAACACATGAAAAACTAATGAACTGTTTGGTTCTCCCCAACACTGAACATCTCCTGTATGTTATTTAACTCATCTTCACAAGGTGTATTATTGCTTTTACTCCTTTTCCTATAGGAAAACTTTCCTTTCTAGTGTGTATTGTAAAAAGTCTCTCTCTATTCCTCTTGTATATAGATTATTTATAAACACAAATTGAAGCAAGGGATGTAATATGAAAACTGTACCATTCCAGTTAAAAGAACTGTGATACAGTGCTCTTCAGAACTTCTGCTGAAGTCAGACATGGACACAAGACAAACGCTTTAGAAACCTGAATAAATGTTCATAGTTGAGACCACCAAAAAGTAAATTAATGGATTAATTCTGATGGTGTCAGATGGCTACCTCTCTTTAAGTACTGTTTACCTGAGAGATCAATAAATGAGAACAGCAAAATTGGCTGGGAAAGAACAAGTTTTCCCATCATGCCTTCACACAGCATATCTGGGATCCCTTCAGGCATGCTGAAATTGGCTCAGGAAATAGACCAAATGACTTAAACACATCCTGCTGGAAGCAGCTCAATACCAGCTGAGAATCCAGGATGTAAGCCCTGGGTTCCTGCTGATGTGCCCTTCCGTCACGTTTCAGTTTCCTTCCCTACTTTATTCCTGGCCCCTCTATCTCTTCTTCAGTGTTCTATCTTATTAATAGGCCTTCAGTGGCCAACACAACTTGGTAACTCAACCAGGAGGTTGTGATGGAAAATTAAAGAATGCCTGATAGTAAAAGCTATGCCAGACATCAGACCAAATGTTATTTATTTCAGCTGTATCTCTCTGACTTTCAGGTTGTAGTGGAAGTCAAATAAACATATGACATTTGTCATCTTTGCAATTCCTTCCTTCCTTCCTTCCTTCCTTCCTTCCTCACATGTTGACCTCTGCCTGCCTGCAAACACAGAAGGGTCGTACCTGAAGAGAAGTATGGAAACATTAAATTAACAATTACTTTTTTATGGCAAAGAAACCACAACCCCCCTATATTTCATACCACTTAGACTGCCAAAACTGAGTTTCTAATTCTAAAATACTAATTCTCTCTCTTCTAATTCTAAAAGACACTATGCAGCTTCAGAAAAGCAGTGTAAGAAGAATAGCTTTTATCAAGGGAAGTCCTACTTAATTCTGTATGTTCTAGTGGTTCTGTTCTTGTCAGCTTTTTTAATAAACTATTTCAAAATACTATTTAAGAATGTGTTCCTATTGAATTAAGGAAATAGTAATTGGACAAAATCACAGACAGACTGCTCATGAATACCTAGAAGTGGTAGAAATAAAATATATGTATCATTAACATCTCACTAGTACAAGCTTATTTTATTCTACTAATGTCCAGACTTTTTTTGGTTTTTAGTATGCACTTCATCTAACTGTGATTATAAAATCTTAAAGACAAGAAGCCTTTTTTTATATTTGTCTGTATAACATAATTTAAATATGTATTAAAACACCGCATACTGCAGGTAACTACACTCTTCTAAGTGGAAACAAAGTGAAGATTTCTACTGAACATCTTCCGCTATCCCCATTTTCTCACATTAGCAATTCTGTTATTTTCAATATTGGATTTTGTTTCTAAATCACATCAGCATTCCCAAACAGCTAACTTTGCATCAAAATACTGCTCTCGTGTGAGTCCAGTTAGACACAGGTTTGAGAACAGCTACTTTTTTCTCATTATTTCCATGTTTCTCAAACACTGAAGAAACCAATAAAATAAACCAATAAAATAAAAACCTTTAAAATCTAAGATAAGCTCACTTTCCTGACAAAAGTCCCAAAAGCAAAGCCATACAGATGGACAGTTCATATCTGTGGCAGCTGATGCCACTGCTCCTCCTCACTCCTTGCCAGTATGCACTTGCAGCTCAAGCACACTTGTGCCAATGAGGAGACTTCTGTCGTCTGCCAAAAGTAGCAGTGAGGGATTCACTTGGCTTGGGACACTGCACTGAAGCAAAACATTTAAAGAGCATCTGTCCTGTTCCTTGTACCAGCTGTGTCATGAGGCTGAAAACTATCACCAGAGAGACAGTAACAACCTGCTGCATGGGACCAAAGTAGAACAGTGAGAATGAAATGTTACAGCTGTTCTCAAACAACTGGTTTCCTCCATGATGCCCTTATCCAACTCGTGGCTTGACGTAGTGTGAGCTTTGCAAGAAAAAGTAAGCTTTTTTCTTTGGGGAAAGCTTTTCATACATTCTAAGCAATGTTCCTTTCTGTGTGAAAGGCTGGTAAATGCTCACATAGATCTGTGACTATTTCATGTTTTTCACATACAAATAAAGCAGCTGACAAGTAGCAGTAGGTTCAAACGGCTTGCTCATTGTGAGGATCTGATAGAGCTTTTGAGAAAACTGGGTCTCTGCTTGGAGGGTGAAGTCTAGCCAGGATCTTGAAACACATGCTCGTGAAAAAAACAACAGAATATCTTTTATCTCCACACTTTGGAGCCTGGTGTCAGGCTAGGCAGTTGGTAAGAGGACTCCAGTTATGTGGAGTACCAGTTCTAGTGCTAACACTGCATGTCCACTGCTGACATCTCTCTCAAATCTTACCTGGTAGCTAATGTGACATAGCATATAGGAAGCAAAAATTATGATGGTGGCCAAATGGTATGTTTTGGCTGTCTTGGTCCAAGCCCAAAAAAGAAAGCTGGATACACATCTACTGTCAAACACATGTTCAAGTAAAATGTGAAAAATCCCAAAACACACACTCTCCAGCAGAAGAGCATCTAGTACCTTCATCTTTTCTTTCACTGAGAATACAAAACTAAACAGCAGTATGCAAGTACCCTCAGCTGCATTGGACTCCAAGGTATTGAAGACTAACTGAAACTGTGGAGATAAAGGAGGCAGTCTCCTGTGGCTTACAGTCCCAGCAGAAAAAGACAGGTATTTCCCAGGGGATTTCTGTCTGACTGTGTGGTGTGTGGCTCTGAAAGCTATATAGATGAGGAACCTGTAAGCAGCATGGTCATCTAGCAAAAGACAGTGACAGCAACTGTCTTAAATTGTAAACATGCTATCACAAATAACACAGTTCTTGAAAGCGGTTAGTGACTCCTCTTAAATCAGCAAATTTGTTTGTGTAAAAAAAAAAAGGAAGGTTTTGGGCTCTTTTAAACAGATATTCCATTTAAGATGAACTTTTATCTTCTGAAACTTAAAAGTTTTTAGGTAAGCAAGGAATGAAGAGACTCCAATAAAACAATGAGACAGCCTGCAACATAGGAAAAATAAATAGCATGCAGCTGAAGAGAAAGAGAAGAAAAGCTTTGCCTTATATGACCACTTTTGGAGGAACTGAAAAGCAGTGACATACTCTGTTCTCTTCTATCACTATGTCTGTGGTACAGAGCAGGGGAACAACTGAAGATAAACTAAGGTTTGTGTTCAGCAGTATCCCACTGTGCTGGCTCAACACAGAGCCAGTGTGTCAACGGACACACAAATTACTTGAAAAACAACAAACTCATCTGAGTGCAGTATTTCCTAATACAGTCTTGGCTAATCTGTGGCCTGCAGACTAAGACTGGGGTACAAAATAAATACAAAAAACTCTGCCAACCTGCAACCATTCTCTGAAGAAAAATGGGAATTACTGCTTGTGTAGTAAATGCTAAGATATATTTCCTCAATTTTTTTCCCCTTAGAATACTCTCTCGGCTTTCTGCAATGTCTAACTTTGGACTTCCTGAGGCAGATGTCTCATCTTTGCACATGACAGCCCTCAATTAATGTTTTCTTCCATCAGCCTGTATGGTCCCTTTTTGAACTCAAATAAAATGTCTGTGACTGCAGCGTTCTGCAGCAAGAAGGTGCACAGAACAACTACCCATGGTGTCTGGAGCCATTTTTGTTCACTTGTGACACCTGTTAGTTTCATCTGAAGTCCCTTGCTTCTTGTACCAGAAATGAGTGAACATGGTGACTCTTTATTTACCCTGCCCACAGTACTTGTCATTTTACAGAGCTGCATCAAATCCCCTTCCTTCAAGTCATCTTGTCTCTTCTCCTGTGAACAGTCAGATAAAAGCTGCTCACCATGTCATTCAAACTCTAAAGGAAGGAAAGAAGGCAAATGTAAATAAAGAATTGGAATCCAGCTGTTTGAGCTGTGTGGCAGAAGAGAACAGGGTATCTCTATACACACAAGATCAACAGCATACTGAACAACTTTTCCTACTGTATTAGCATAAAGGTTCTCTAAACTAGGATCTTGGCTCATGACTGACAAATTTGGATAACCTTGCTCCAAGGCACTAAATAAGGAAGAACTTAATCTCAATGTGTAAGAAAAATGGACTCGTGAAACTCATGAAGTTTGGGAAGCCAGATGCAGAACTGAGCTCGAATACTTCCACACAATAGTGGAGACCAGGCATGACCTGGTTAGAAAGCAGACTGGCAAAAAAGTCTGGGCTCCTGGTGGACAAGTTAAAGAGGAGTTAATAGTGTGACCTCATAGCCAAACATGTATGGGACTGTGTTCAAAAAGAATCTTTCTCCTCCATTCAGTACTTGTGAGATCATGCCTGGATTGCTGTACCAAGTTTTGGGTTTCCCAGTATAAGAAAGATACTTGGCATACTGGAACAAGCCCAGCAGACTGCCACCAAAAATGTGGAAGGGGCTTGCAGCACATGTTATCAGAGGCGAGGCAGAGCGAACTGAGATGGCTCAGAATGAGAGATGTTATTGCTATCTGCAACTGCCTGATGGGGAGGGATATAGAAAAGATGGCAACACCCAGTAACAGGCACAAGTTGCATCAAGGAACAACTAAACATTAAGAGGCATTTTTTCATCAAGAAGTTAGTCAGACAATAAGAAAGGTTGCACAGAAAGCCTTTGAAATGTCTGTCCTTAGAGATACTCCAAACTTGATTTGACACAGCCCTGACGAAATTGGTATTTCCAGGGCTGGGCAATATAGTCCCCAGTGGCTCCTTTCAACCTGCATTCTTTGATGACTAGTAAATTGGTCCAAGTTAGACAGGAAAGCAACATGAAACTCAATGGCCTTGCAGCAAACTAGCAAATTACATAAAATCTTATGATCTTGTCCTCTACTTATGCCCTTATCAAAATGCTGTCATTAGCATCCTCCTAAAATAAAAGAAAGGTCAGGACTTGGCATAGATTTCTTTTCACAAAACTGCATTCATTTTTCCTCACTGCAAAAGTATGAATTTCTCCTCTTCCTCTTTTGTTTTCCTCAGTTGTGACAGATGTTGTGCAAAAGACTAAACTAAAAAAAGAAAGTTTTGCACCTGTTGGACAGCAGCAACATTGTGGTTATTCTATCCCCTCCAGAAAAGTATGCATTGTCCTATACCATGCAAAAGGGAGAGCTGTGTTCCTCCCTCTAATCAGCTAAGCTTAGCAGTTTCATCCTTCCTGTGGCATGTAACTTTCAAGGAAGTTGTGGTTAGTTTAACTTCAAGGCAGCCTACTTAAATATAAAGATGCTGAAGACTGATTATTCTCAACTCACCAGCCTGAAGAACAGCCAGACAGTGTTTCATTGGCAGCACTGATACTAAGGGACTAAGTACTAGATATCTTAGTATCACAACTCTGAAGTATGGAAAATCACAGCAATTCTGTCTAGAAGTAATAATGACAGATCAGTGTCCCCAGTGGGACAGGGAGAGATGAAGCTCCCTAGCCAGCTGCATGTGTGTGGCATTTTTGATAAAAAGGGACAACTGAAGATTCCTCACAAGTTATCAGACTATAAAGACAACTCTGGGTCAATTCTTTTTTTTTTTTTTTTTTTTTTTAATCTTTTAAAAAATCAATACAGGGTATTCTCAATGCCAGCTATTCAAATCAGCCTGAACACCCACCAGAAACTTACTTCAATCACTCAGATGGGGGCACACAAACTATTTCAAATGTGCAAGGAGTAGCCACCAGGATAATCAAGTCATCTGAAATTACTGACATAATAGATCACAGTGTATTAATTTTATTAAGCAAAGGTATATTGCACTTTAACTCCTTTTAAGCCAAAAGCTAGAACAGATGCTCTGAAACTAACATACTCAGATGCCAGCACCAAAACTAATGACCACCAATACCGGGGTGACCGCAAGACAAGCAGCTCACAACTCCAGGTACAGCCAGGGCACCTCTGCCCTTCCTTGCTGTTCTCCTGCACCATTTCAGCTGTTCAGCCAGCACCCACACCCCAGGCCCTTGGCCATACCCAAGAGCAGAGGGAGAGCTGCCCACAACTGCCAAACCTAGAGGCCAAGCTCATGGCTGACATCAACCAGCTGAGGATCACTGCAGATAGAGAACCCAGGGTCAGGGAAATGCCACCTCACTTCTGAACTGGTTTTACTGCCTCCACAAAAGTCTCTCAACATTTCCTTTACCACATGAGGAAGCTGAACTTGGAAAAATTAATTCCTCTTGCTACAGCCCTGCCTTCCTAATAGTCTGGCTGCTGGTAGTGTAGAGGCACTTAATTGCACAGCTCAGCATCTCTATTCAAGCAGTCAAGCATGAATGTCATCACAATCCCCTTGCAGCGCTTCTTGTGCTGCAGCTTGCAAATTCCTGCTGAAATTAAGCGATTAATGATTGGATTTGTAATTTTAAAATACCAAAAAAAATATTTTTGGAACAGACATCAATAAAGAGTTAGTACCATTATGTATTTTAACTACAGATGAAGTCTCATTTTCATATGGTCCAGATAAGGTCTTCACAACATGAAAAAAAAGGAAAAAAAATTCTCAGAAATCTGATTCTAAAGCTCTTTCACAAAGTGCCACTTTCCAGTCCCAAACAAAAACAGGAAACGAGTGTGCCTCACTGGCCGCAGACCCACAAGTAGAAAAAGGCTTGGCTACTCTCTTTTCACAGTGTTGCTCAACTTCGTAAACATGTCAAAGAAAGGTCTAAGCGATTAAGAAGCATGACTTATACTCCATTTCATCTGATGATACAACACAACTGCTCACAGCACGACTCTTCCATACACAGGATGCTGACAGCACTGGCCTGGAAAGAATGTCGGGGTGTAACAACAAGACATACCAAGAACTACAGAGCACCTCAGAACTATTAAAAAAAATTATTTAAGTGACCTTTGCTTGGAACAGCAATACTTCTTCAATTGATAAGAAAACATAAAACCATCTGTATTTCAAACCAAAATGTTGGTAGTTGCAGAAACAATCTTATAAATAATGATTTACCTACTGTAGCAGACAGCAGTGGATGACTTTTGTGAAGAGGCAGTGATCCACATAACTACTAGTTGAGGTGCAAGCCTCTGTATCATGCATACTACATGATCACTACTTAATTAAGATGCACCTAATCGATAGCATAATTAATCACTACATGCACAGTCAATACATAATTACCCAGTGTGTAGCCACATTAAAATTAAGTACATGTGTATAATGTAATGTCTCATTCATATGGATTATTATATGCAACAGTTTTGTGATTGTAGCCTCATTAATGATATAAGAGTGTATATTGCTCAAGGGGGTCTTGAAATCTATGTCCTTAATCCCTGCTGGGTTTTGTCAGTGACTGATCAGTCTGTACCATGAGAAGACCCTGGAGTGATGTCAGAGCTGGTGAACCTCACCACAGATGGGATCTGCACCGTGTGCTGCCCCGATCTGAGGTCCAGCCAGTGCTGTAACATCTTGTTGTTCCCAGCATTGGAAGATATGTAGGATTTCATAACTTGTTATTGGTTTTTCTAGGCTATTCATGAACAGTTATCTGCCTTGCAAATATTTGTGCCTTTCTTGTACGGAACCAGTCCTTTCCTTGGTGCACAAGACCTCCTTGGTATTTTATTTATCACCTTTCTAACTGCAAATACCAGGAGGATAAGGGATGAGTTGTAATTATTTTTCTCCAAGAAGTATTCTATCAAATCAAAAAGACTAAAGCCACTAAATTAAAAAACTTAAATAAATTAATTTTTGGTAAAGTGAGCAAAGTGAAAAACCAAACTAATTATAAAGTTTTGTGATTGAAAAAAGGGAATAAAGAAATTACTAGTCATGGAAAACCAAACAGTGAGTGATCTTAAAATCTGTAAGAGAGAATCAAGCAGTGCTCCCTCTGAGAAAAACTGTAATCAAACAGTGGTTGTAAGAAAGCAAGGAATTATCATATAAATATGAAGAAATTCCCACCTTTTATGGTGTAGGGATGAAAAAATCCACACAGAAATGAAACCACCAATTAATGCGACATGAACTTGGGAAAAATGGCTAAAATTTTTAGTGATTCCTGTGCTTCATACGTAAGAGCTAAAATATTTGTGTTCAAAAAATTCACAAACACCTCAGAAGCTAAATAAACTTGTGTTTTATTTGTTCAAAACAAAAAGCTCCCTAAATATAAAAATTCAGATTTTACTATTTGAGAACTCTTATCTGTGCTTCTCAAAAAACCCCACTTGCTGGTCTTTGGTAACAACACCAATCAAATGAAGTACTGTGGGCAACATCACGATTTGCTCTCCCCACTTGGTTTCAGTTTTAAGCTTTTAATACTTTTCAATAAACAAAGATTGCCAGCACAGTGGTTCAGTTTCTCTTCAAATTAATGTTTTCCACTCTTTATGTCTACCTCCCTCTTACAAAAACTGTCTGTATGGAGAAACTATTTCTGACTAAAATTTCAGGTTTTTCTTTTAAGTATATTATTGCTGAAAAAACAATGCTTTTATTTATAAAAGTTTTGTTGAAATACAAAATACAACAATTTATCTTTTCCCTTCTTTCAATTTTGTTTTTAATAAATTCACAATGCTGGGACATAGTGCAACTCTCAGTAGCAGCATTCCCCCCTCTAGCCAACTCAACCCAAACTTCATTACCATTTCTGTTTGACCACACACAACAAGAAGAAAATCGAAACTGCTTCACCAAAGCATGATTCTCTCCAATCTGCTACCTTGATTTTAACAGACAAATACTACATCGCCCAGAGAGATGCAATATCTCATCATAATACGCCTATTGTGGAGTTTCTTCGTAAGAACTACTGCTTCTAATAGCCCTTGTTTAAAATTATCCAGTGCAGAAACCCAATTACAGCTCATTTATCTTCAAAAAGAGTTAAGACAGATGGTATTATGTAGCCAGGTTGGCAGAGACACATGTAATGTTTACCTCCATAAGCTGCTTACAGAGTACTGACCACAGAGATTACTCCTGCTGCAGGACAGCAGTTTCCAATCAGAATAATTACTTCTTGGATCTCTAACCATGCTTGGTAGTTGCCACGTAAAAAAAGCAACTAAACGATAAGTGTGAAAGTGGTGAATGCCTGCAATTACAAATGCCACTCAATACTCTGAATTTTAAAAGCAAAGCTCATTTCAGGGAAGCCCTTCAAAGATGTATCATCTTACTTCCAGACATATTCAATCATTGGTAAATTTTTTTGACTTTTTGTCAAATTACCTCCCACTGCTTTCATTCTCTAAATACTGCTAGTGAACATGAGTGTGCCTATCTGACAGGTGTAAAAGCAGATAGACTTCACAAACCAACTGCAAGGCAGAGGTAAGTATCCTAATTAATGTGAAAATGAAGCATTGCCACATTTCAAGATCACCCTCAAAATCCTTAGCAAATCTTGACACCACTTATTTTGTTATTATATCTGATATCTCGAATAGCACAACATTGTATAGGTCAGAGCTTTTGGATGATAATGACTCCTCTTACAATTACTAAAATCAGGCCTTGTGATACATCACAGAGAATACCAGGTTAGAGGTTATGGTCTTCTGCACCACCTACCCTCATCTTCTGTCAGGGGTTACTGACTCTGCAGGAATGCATGCCTTAACCTGAAGCTGGGCTGATTTAATCTACTGTGAATCTTGTGGTACAGAGCAATGGAAAGAGAAAGTCCTATCCTACCTTCCAGCTACACGTTTCCATCACTTTCCTTGCTCTGGTGTTGGTATCCATTCACCCCAAAAGTGAGCAGGTTTAAAAATTTAAGCTGGTGGGAAATGATCCCTGAAAAAACCTAAGTGTATATAAGTTTTATTTTCAAACATTATCTCCTGATAACCACTGCCTGTAAGAAGTCAGATGACTCATGCTGCAAGTGGTAGATAGGAAAGTGCAGGTGAGAGCCAACTGGTTGCTCTGTAAGCAGCAGCCTACACTTCACCCAGCACAGCCCTGCTACAAAACTGCGCCTTCAGCAAGTGAAAGCCACATGTGCTTGTCCTTGCTGCCTCCTGTGCAAGGCACTGGCAGAGGAGTGGAGAACACGGCCGGGAACCACAGTTATGATTTGAACAAATACCACTCTTTCCATGAGTTGAACGTGCGTCAGAACCCTCAGTCCAGGTGCTGCAGACTCCCTTAGACTGACCAAGTGTCACTTTGCTTTTGATATGGGTTTTTTTTGTCTACCATTGCTCTGTCTCTTCTGCCCACATGTTAAGATCTTCCTATTTCCCTGAAGAGATTAAATATGTTTGGTCTCATTTTCTGATCCTGTCCCCCTAGTTTTTCAGCTCTTTTCACAGTCACTCCGATATCAAGCAAAATTTACTTTAAGAGTCCCTGCTTTACATATTTGGCACAAGATTTATTTTTTTTTTAATGGGATAAGTCAGTCACAGTCTGCAAGTGCATTACTTAAGCACTTAAGGACAAAGATATTTCAGCTTAATGCCAGAAAGGTGGACACCTGACTGTCTACTCCCCTTGTTGGCTGAACACAGTGTGGAAGTAAGTTAGACACACCCTGTCTTTTCTATTTGCTTATCTCAAACTTCTGACACACAGGAGGAGTTCAGAAGTAGATGTGAAGATAGAGATACGCATACAGATAGTACATCCCTGTCTCCACTTATAAGCAAGAAGTCCTTTTTTTCCTTTGAATGACTATTTGCAGGAACATTCACTGGGATTATTGCAAACATTCACTTCTTCTAACCACAGCCCAAAAAAAGTTACTTGAAGAAGGAACATAACGATTCCATTGTGGGGCCCCAGCCTTGTGTTTGCCCCGAGCTCCCTCGTCACCTCACAGTTTGCTGTTTACTATGACGGTCTGTACAGAGACAATTATTGCACTGAAGAAGCAAGAAACACTCCTGAACAACCTTCAGAAATATAAAAAAAAAGTACTTGATGTTCAGGAGGTAAAGAAATGCCCCAGTTCTAAAAAAAGAAGAGTTGAAATGAAACACCAGCAGGTTAGTTTTCTGACAAGTGATACAAGAATGTGTATGAATGATGAATTCTGAGAAGAATCTTTAAAAAGAAAAGAGGAGAAACACAGGATGTTCTACTGTTTCAGCCACACAGGATTCAGTCTTCTTTCAAACTTGTGGCAGAGCACACAATGACCAAAACACTATCATGGGATGAAAAAAGCTGGTGACCACAGGCTCAAAGAGCTGTAGTGTGAGGAAAGACTGCATCAAATAAACATCTCACTAAGAAAAAGGATCATTAAGTAACAGCAAAGCAAACAAAACCACCTTTCATCAAGCCCTTGCTAAAACCCCTGGTGACAAGAAATAGAAAAGCTCTCCACGGAAAAGCACGGAGATTACTGCAGAGTATCCCTTTATGGAACTGATTTTATTTTCTTAAGTGTACAAGACACAGAAATAAAAAGGTAAAAAAGAAACTGAACAAAAGTTTTAAAACTGAGAAACATATTTTGTCTCATACCAATGGGAAATCAGCTCATTTATGAACTGCAAGGGAATAAGTGCTTCTTCTTGATAGTTTCTCACTTAAGGAATTAGTGGACATGCTTTACCAAGCTCAAAAGCTATCCCCAGGCCAGAAAAAAAATGACAAAAAGCAAAGAAGTAGATGTGGTCTAACTGCATCGTTAGCTGAGATAGTCCTGAAAAAAAGCTCCCTCTCAGATGGAATGCTGCCATCACAACTAACTCATCTCCATCCTGACCAATCTCTCTGTAATGCCAGAAAACTGGAAAAGGTGTCCACATGTCTGACTGGTTCCAGAACAGAGAAAAACATTTTAAAAACAGCTCTGAGAAACCATCTCAGATTTCCTGCTCGTGACACACACAACTTAAGCACTCAAAATCCCACTCCATAATTTGTCAATACATAAAGTCAGTTCCACCAAATGATCAGTACCCCTAATGAAAGCAGGAGGCTGATGTGTCACCCTTTACACCTGTGTAATACATCATGGTAACTGGCAGCTTTGAGTACGTTGAACCTGGATGGACAAAGGGACCACCCTGCTCGAAGCTGCTGCATAGCTGATACATAGATAGGGAAACTAAAGACACATGGTCTCTGCTCCACAAAAGATGTCAGAGGAGGTTCCTGATTTAGGCCATAGAAATCTCTGACTACATACCTGGTAATGATGACAATAGGCTATAATTCCATGGGCTGGTTCTGCCACCACTGTACACTCTCTCTCTCAAACTATGCCCATGTGCAAGGCAAGCAATGAGCAAAGCATCACGTAAGGACATGCTGCCAAGGGGCTCACTGAAGGTACTCACAGACAGAGGGATGTGAGGCTATACACCCCAGCCTGAGTGAAGTGCCTCCCTCCAGCCCTGGACAGCAAGAGCCTGGAAGCAAACTCATGCTTCTATGCAGGACAGCCAAGCCTTCAGTAATCTTGCTGAATCTAAAGAGAGCTGTCTAGCGGATGTTAAGGATCTTGACACTTACCCTGGAAAACTGCCATTTGTGAGGCACTCTACTGAATCAAGAAGAGCAGGCAACTTCATTTAAGATAAGCACCTACTTTAAGAGGCCCTTCAAACACATAACTTCAAAAGTGGAACCTTATACTGGGAATGATCCAATTTGCAATGGAGATTAGCTTTTAACTCTGAATCTAACATATATATATTTATTCTGCAAACTTCTTGCCTTAGAGAAAACACATTTGATAAGCGGTGATGCAAGACCCTGGCATGTTACACACCTGAATTTCAAGGGTTATGATTTCATTGAGCTGCATTTCAACATTATTAGTTGCATAGCTCTTCTTACTTCACCTGAGAAATATTTTCAAAGCATGCAGATGCTACCAGAACTTATGGCTTCCATAACTTCATTTGTTTTAATATTTCTGGAGTAAAGGAAGTGCAGAGAAACACCTGGGTACCATCAGTCTACCAGAATCCTTTGTATAGACAGGTCTGGCTACATGACAACTGCCTGAGCTGAGGAGGGAGAGGTGAGTATCACACATGAATGAGAGCTGTGGCCTTCCTATCATCTCCTGATAGCTGATCCTCCACTGCACCACGAGCTCTAACATTTCAGCACAGAAACCCTGCTACTCTCCATCCTACTGATCCCACAAATGACCCAGATCAACCAGAACACACCTTAGTATGTGATGGGATGAAGAGGGTCTTCATTCCCAGCTCCCATCTGATACATGCATTAAATGATCTTATCAGGATTGTATTTAGCATAATGCTTCGGAAGAGTGGAGTCAAAAGATGGCAAATAATGTTGATCTACATGTCAAAGCATACAAGCTATTTTTGCTTCATTTATTATGACCTATTTTCATGGTAGAGACAATAAGTTGGAGCTAAATGCAGAATGTGACTCATATATATCCCCTGTTCAAGATTTTAAGTGTAATTCTGAAGAAGAGTTGAGTTACTGGCTACTCCTCAGTCCTCTTCTACAGTAAATACTATTGGCAAACATTGTGCTATTTTTTGGCTGAGCCATTTTTTAAACTACTTTTGCATTCTTGGCAAAAAAAAAAAATCAAAATTCTTCTAAGCACACTATGATGAAGATATTGTAACAGACACCAAAAATATCTTCAAGTATTGAAGACTAGTAAAGGGAGGTTTTAATTCTTTTATCTTATTCACACAGTTTGGCTTACTTCACAATACTTGAACATTAAAATGCTTCCCATCATTTTAGGGCTTTTTTGGTCAAGAGACCATTCAGACCTCCTTGTGATTCAGGGCTGTAGTTAAACTTTTCCAATGAGTAAGTATTGTAATGCACAAATTGCTGGCAGGAAACTCTTTAGCTTGTTCATGATAAAACAGAAACAAAATAGAAAAGCTGTAGCAGAGAAGTGATTTCTTTGCAAAACAAACTTCCCCATTACGACCACCATATAACCCTTTTTCTCAACTACAGACCAAGGTATTTGAAGCAAAGTGATGACTAAACAAAAGGAGAGTATTCAGTAAGCATAAAATAAAAGCAAAGAGGAAATTTAAAAAGATCTTGTTACTTATACAGAAAGTCTTAAAGGTGGTTTTAAGTCTGAAAAAGAAATATTTTTATTTTTAAATTCTTTAACTGCAGTACATTTTTTACTAGCTATACACAGTCTTCTGTTTCATGCACATTTGTTTTCCAAAGCCTCAGTCATACAACTGTACCTTTTCAGATACCACTAAACTTACTGAATCAATTTCTGTTCATTACTTTGGTAAAATTAAGAGAGGTTTCTTTAAAGCATCAGTCACTGCAAGACCTCCTTTGTGAAGTTACTTCATTACCCTCCTCATCATTCCGAGGAGAGCAATCATACCACTACTCCCTGTTTTGCAAAAGACTACAACAGGCAGAGTATCTCACACTACAGATGTCTCCAACTGTTCTGAAGAATTATTCATTCTTTTTTCTTCCTTCTTCATCTTCTGCAATCAAATAATTAACTGCCCTACAAATAATGAGAAAGGGAAGAGGTACATAGAACATCACTGGAATGGAAGCAATTCATTCTGTGATGGAGGAGGATGTCAATTATATGAAAGGATATCAGATCCTTAAAACAAAAATGTAGCAATCTATACTCGTAGCAGAACTTCTACAGACAGGAGACAACTGATATTTCTGGGATGCAATGACTCCTTTAAGCTTGTTTCCCTTCAGATCAAATGACAGAGGGTACTGCAGTGAGCCAATTTGCAAACAATAGCTGAAATGATAACTTGTACAGAATTGTTTGGCACAGACATCTACAATTAGATGCAGGATTTCCTTTTAAATTCCAAAGGGACTTCCACATCCCTGTCTTTCTTTACTATGGCTGAACCAGAGGAACAAACAAGGTGTTCCTAACTCCGGAAAGAGGAAGAGAAGAGAGGGGCAAAAAACATCAAGTTGCCAGTAAAGACAGAAAGAAAACTTGATCATGCCCACGTGCACTGAAAATAACCTTCAAGGGTCAACTGCTAAACTAAAAGGGAGGCCCCTATTTCCAAATAGGGAAGAAAGCATTGTTTATTCTCATGAAATAATTTAATCATAAAACTTTCAGAACACTCCTTCTGAAAAATGGAATGCTGTGCAGAGAAAGTGATTGCTATTGTCTTATTTTGAAAAAGACATCAGACAATTAAAACAACAAAATCGGGAAGAGGGTAGCTTAGAAAACACAGAGCTGCTTAATTTCTATTATTAGTTTTTATCCTTGTGCTATATAACAAAGCCAAGAGAAGAACGGCAAATGTTGTTTCCAGTCTTTCTTCTCTTCCTCCTCTAGGTGTCTTCTTCACTTTTTCTGGGTAAATTCAGACTATGCACAGTAAGAAAGTCTTTGCTTACAACTCATTCTCTGAATTGTTTCTTAATGTAAGGCAAAGGGGAGACCTGTACGAAATGTAACTATCTGAGAAATAGAATTTGAAGTTCCACAACTACAGGAACAATCACAGCTTCCATGTCACATGATATGGCACTTCCATAGGAGAGACAATGTGGCTTTGATGCTTTATAATCAGTTTTCCTAAAAAACTGGCTAAGTAGTGCCGGTGTATAAAGGAATGAACCCATCAGCCATTTCTGCTGTTCCAAAGATGAGTTGCTATGCTTGCTAAAGATCCGCAGATGGCAGCATTGATGCAGTAATTAGTCCTCACCACAGCAGAGGTCAAAAGCATTTCACCAAACTGTTTCTTATTTGAGGCTAAACCCCATTTTCCAGAGACAGAGATGCTAGCACCAGGCAGTACAAGTACTGGGCCGGAAACTTTAGTGCTAGTCAGGCAGTAAAGAGAAGCCAGATCTAGCATCACTACTACAAGACACTGCCAACCACTCACTCAGTAACTGTGACAGGTTAGGCCCCATTACCTTGGAAATAAACTAATTCATCTGGACAGGAATGAGCACTGTGAACCACAATTCTTATGGTTACCTCCATATGCTGCTAAATTTGAAAGAAGAAGGAATACAGAGATATCCGACATCCTGCCACCTTTACTGCCTTTTCTTCTCTCACTGCTCCTTGCTCAAAACAAGCTTTGCACTCCCTCTCATTTCTGCTATTTGGGTAAGTGATATGAATTTAGTGGCCCAGATCATCACACAGCACATAGTTCAGTTACAAGCAAATGAAGGCAATGTCCCAGATGTTCTAAGATAAAATAAAAACACATTGACAGGCAGTATGATTTGGAGGCAAAGGATCAAAGTGGCAGAGAATACAGAATACCCAAGTCCCAGTTCAGCTTCACTGCTCCATCCTATCTTAAAGCCACCTTTACCAACACAATGTCTACATAAGGAAAACAGCTGTTTAAATTACTGAACTTCAGATTTATGCCTTGACTTACTCTCCTAGGCCATTTGTCATCATAAAACTCAGGACTTTCAGCTCCTTCCCTTTAATGTGCATGTGTGTGTAAAATACATATAATTTTTGTAGTTGAAGAGTTGGTTGGGAAATAGAGAGTCCTCTGACTATGAACCCGGCTTCATACCAGAAAAGTAACTCTGAAATCACCTGCTTGCAGCCAGCTCTGCTGTCCACTGTAACCAGCTCATAGCATAAGCTGGCCTTGTCCTGGTGCTCTGGTGCACTGAGCACACTCACACTCAGCTGCTCTTTCGTTTCCCTCCAAGGACAATGCAGAGCCTACACACCAAGCAAAGCTTGAGCTCCTAGTCAACCAGATTCTCTGCTGTGCAGCAGGCACTGGGCTGCTTTGTCCCAGTCTGGATTATGCCAGCGCATTTATCATCCTGATGCTCCCTCTTGTGTCACCTCAACTCCACCACAGCACATCAAGCTTCACAACCCCAACACAATGCTGCTTGTTCATCTGTGCCAGGGACAGGTGGCACAGGCATAACAGCATTATAAAACTGTCACTTCTGTAAAGCAAGCTACCTGCCAGGGCTGGGCAACACACTGTAGGGCACCCTTGAATCAGAAGTGCTTATTCTAATTCACACAGCCCACTCTCACTTCAGGTACTTTTAATTAAACCCTTCACTGGTCTGCTAAAGCCTAAGCAGCAATTTTTAGTTGTTTAATTTCTGATAACATATACTTGTGCTAGTTACTGACAGAGCTTGTCCAAACTCCTGAACTCTGGAGGAGTCAGAACAACTCTCCCTTACTCCTGGCACTTGACTTCATCAAAGGAAACTGAGTACATGCAGCTCCAAATAAAGACATTTCTTTTAAAACACTAACTCTATTCCTGGGAGGCATATCAAGGTTCAGAACAATACTTCTTACGCACCTGAGACCTTTAAGAGCAGTTTAATAGTAAAAACATCACATACCACATGCTTAGTAAGGAAAGACTATTGGAAAAAAACTCTCCTAGACATTTCCAAACTGGAACAACTAACTAGTTCCTGACAATGCAGATTTAAAAAAAGAAAATAAAAAAGTTGAGCATTCATGCATGTTTTAAAAACTGTGAAATATCTCTCATGAGAAATGTGTACTTTTTGAATTAAAAAAGCTGTTTCCCAGCAAAACAGAACACAGGAAGGCAGAGCAGACCAAACAGTTTAAGAAATTTGCCAAAGGTACTGTGGGTTCATCAGCAAGCATGGAGCTGTGTCAGTATTTGCCATGAGTTAATATTAGACTACAGACACTCTGAGATCACTGGTGAGTAAAAGACCACTGTCTGTACCCCACTGCCATAGACATCTCAGAGACGAAACTTTCATTTTAATTATTTTTTTTTAAGTATTGTTTCTTTCAAAGGCTGACTGACCGTGATAAACAGATGAACTACAGGCCAGATGCACTGTATATTTTAAGGGTATTTAGTGACACAGGGTGTGTCCTGGCTGAATGAGAGATGATGCAGGGGGGTGGGGGAAAGGGAGGAAGGGAAAAAAACCCAAATGAACCCCAGAGAAACATGGAATGCTGATTTCTTTTTTAAGGGAAAAAACATGAGCTTCTTCCTCAAACCATACCATGTAATAGCAAAACAGGGAAGAGAAAGCAAAAATATGACAGTAAATATGTACAGTAAGGTACAGCTAACTAGGCTGCAGTTCTCTAAGCTGCTCCCTTTTCCATTCCTTCAGCTCTGCTGCACACTGCATTTATAACCCGTCAAGACAGACGACTGGGAGAAGAGCGACAGCTACGCCATGACGCAGCCTCCGAGTAACACACACGTCAAAACTAGAATCAACTGCAATAACTTTATGCATTCAGTGCCATGGCAACTTTTAACCAATAGCTTATTCTTAAGTATTCAGTATGGTGAACACTGTATGTGTTAAAATAAAAAATGCAGCCAGTTAAAATAAAAAATGCAGCTAGTTTTCATCAAGGTTGAGAACAGTAACCCCAACCTTCGTGTGAACTCACCCACAACAGAAAGCTGGTAAACTGACATGGGAGAGTTGCTTCCTGCACCACTGGTGCAGTGAACCATGCAAGAAGCTTCCGTTCTTTCCTTTCAATAGATCCAAAAGGTGGAAAGTTTGAAAGAAGAAGAGCTCAAGCCAGCTGCCTACCAAACTGAGGCAGAGGGTAATCCTTCGGTCCCAGTGCGTGCAAAACTTCTCTATATCAGCTGGACAAAGCTTACATTACACAGTAAGTGAACAGGAAAAACAGACTTTTCTGTACCATGACTAAACCACGGAAAGACCCAGCAGTACATAAATTCTGCAAAAGCAACAGCATGAAGGCAATCTCTTCAGTGCTGCACTTCAAGGTTGTTGCAAGTAATCAAACTCATTTCTTCTGAGGCTTACTGCCAGTTAGTGAAGGCACCATAACAGACCACATGGACTCTGCCTTATCCTCAAACAGGAAGTACATTGCTTTTAATACAATGCTTTTAACTACTTAAAACCAGCTTTAGCACAACATAATGTAACCAAAATCTCCTTGTCTACTGCTCAAACTTCAGAATAGCAAAAGAAGACCCCGGATGGAACTGAGCATTTAATTCAGTAGAAGCTGGAACGGAGGAAGTACTCACCCATCTGAGGTAAACCAATGCAAGGCACTCATTTCTAGCTGATGAAACAGCAAAGGAAATAAAAATAGAGCCAGGTGCTTCCTACAGCAGAAATCAAAGTAACAGGGGAATATGGCACTGCAGAGCAGCCCACTGCCTCGCACAAACCACAGGCAGTGCAACTTTTAACTTGGGTGTTCACCTCCAAATGCTTATCACCCTGCAGCTGCAGCCAGCTGAGCACCTAGACAAGGAGTATACAACTGCTGGTACTGCAAACACCTGTTTTCAGCCTACTGCTGCCTAACAGAGCAACCCCTCCAAGCCTGGGGAAAGGCCTGCCAGCCTACAAGCTGCACAGAGGTTTGGCTGCCTCTTCTCCACCAGGAAGGCTGTGAAAAGCCTGAGTGAAAGCAGAACCCAGACTGACATGCAGCAGCAAACCAGATGGATGGCTAATCTGCCAGCAAACTCAACTGGGCTGGTATTAGCCACCTGGGTAAACTGTGGGATTTGATTCCAGCTACCCTTGCGAGGCATGACCCCCCTGGCAGGGTCAGAACATCAGCCACCCTCCAGACATAATGACACAGCTACAAGAGGTCACCCTTCCCAGCCTCCCCAAAAAGACAACAAACCAAGAGACAAGTCACAGCATAAAGGTTCTCTGATCCCAAACTCAACATCTGCCTGCTTTCCATTAAACCCAGAATCACTTTTATACTGCCTCTTTTGCTAAGGGAGGCAATGGCTGTCCACTTGCATGTTTTGGCATATTCACAGTGCAGTTCAGTTTGGAAGGTGCCACCACACTTCTGCATTTTTTCCCAAAATAAAGTACTCTTGCCTAGGAGAGTTCAAAAGTCCAAGTTCTTCTGTTCCAGAAGATATACATATGACATTGAATTTCACTGAGCTTTCACAGAACAGTTGAAAACAGTGCTTTGTTCCGCTGAAGCATGCTCTGGAGTTGCTTAAGTAATGATACAGCCACTGAAGAGTTTTCAGCACTGGTTAGTCCTTTTAAGATACTCCTTAGTCCTAACACATTAATCACTTTTAAATACATTTATATTTCCCTAGGGTGATCTGGGCAGGATTTGCAGCTCACTGCATTTAAAAGGCCTTTGGAATGATCACAAAAAAACAAGTTTCATATTAGTTCATCTAAACAGGAAAAAATGAAATATTTAAAGGTAATCTACACATCAAAATTCATACCCAGGTCCCTCGCTCTTATTACTTTAACCATCACACTGACCTATGCAGATATCTACATGCTAACACAAACTTATTTAGCTGAGATAAATCTCATGACTCCAGTAGAGTGGTGCTTCTTTTACCAGAAGTTATCATGAGCACTAAGTGAGGATCACCTACCTACATTAGTTTTACAGTCAGCAAAGAAAGATGTTCCCACAAACAAACCTGATTCTGACTATTTCTGAACTGCAAGACTTTGCTGCTTCTGGCACCAAGTGAACATCCTGGCAAATTCTTGATTACATGTCAGGTGGAGACCAAAACATTATTGCTCCCCTATTCAAAACAGAGCTCTCTGCTACTACATCCCAAAGATGTAGTCTCTGCCAGCCAGAGACCTGAAGCAACAAGCACTCTACAGAGAATATGGAATGAACTCCTTCTCTGAATGGCTTTTCTAAAGGGTGAATCTTTTTTCAAGTTGACAAAGAGGAAATATAGGAAGTTAGTCTTCTTTGCCTAGAATCCTTCGTGAATACTCCCATCCCACCTAAGATGTCTGTTGCAGTGACACAGCTGAGAGATTTCACTCAGTTTTTACACAGGCTAAGACCTCTGTTCATACAGCATTTTTCAGCAAAGTTCTTGAATAAGCACATTATCAATTTAGACAGCAAATAAAATACAGGAATATTGCTGTTATGTTAATAAAATGTAAGTACAGGCATAAACGAAGTTGTGCATTCAAGTGAATCAAACTTCTCATTTCAAATGCAGTGACTTTCTCTCACTTTCAGACTGATTACTATCCAAGGCAATATAAGTAAAATGGGGATTTCCACAAAAAATCTGCCTGACTATGCTCTACTGAAAATGCATTTACATCGTGCTTATTAGAAACTTATGCATAACCAAGATGTGTATTCTTGCAGATAACTTTTTATGGAAACTTTAACATAAAATATGCTTTCATTATACCATAAATATTTAAAAGTTGAAAAGATACATAGTACAACAGCCCAGTCTGACCACACTGGAAATATTATAAAAGTTTCACTGTGGAAAGGTAATAGAAATATCAATTCACAGACACTCCTATTTCACCTATGTGAAATAGTAACTTTTAAGTACGACCAATAAAAGAACTCAAAACTGGCGAGATTACGTCATTGTTTCCTGCCTGTGAAGAGAAGCTATTTTAGCTAAGTGAAGCTGAGCAAAGAAGAGGAAGTCTTCAATTCTACAGATTTGGGGCCATGAAAGAAGCATCTTGGAAGAAATTCTGTAGAGCACAAAAGGTGAGTAACAATCCCTTATGCTGTGCTAACAAAGTAACTTAGATGTTCATACATGTTGCTAAGAGACTTCTTTGTTCGGAAGCCAAACATAAGCATTAATTCTAGAACTAATGAAAAGATAATTTTAATGCATTTTCAAAATATCAGCAGAATTCTATAAATAACATTCGAAGGAAAATGACTGCATTTGTAAAAGCATAGTACCATAAATACTGTTGTTTAGGATTTTGACAAAATTTTTTTAAAGTATGCCATAAATGAAAACATTGGTAAGTACATTTATCACCAAAAGAAAAATGTTTGTTTTCATGAAACTAAAAACCAGGAGATTGTGTTACTTGGTGTCTCTGTGCTTCACTGAAAGCCATGCTCTCCTTGGGGAAATGCAAGCAAATATAATGGACAGACAAAGTAAAAAGGGGGATTGGGAAGAGAGATACACACATGATCCTTTAAATGGAACCACTGTTACCTAATTCACATTAAGTATTGGAGGAAAAGATTTAATTGTGATTTTGCTGTCAACGACTTTTCTCATACAGGGCCCCTAGCTGGCCTTCACAATTCACATTAGACATTCAGAATGTTAATTATCATTAAAAAATTAAAAGATTGATAAAACATACAGACAAACAACAGAGGAATCATTCAGAATTAACAGAGACAAGTCTTCCAGAAACCCATGACTCCAGGGATTCTTCAGGAAGCGCTTTAATCAATACCAGTAAGGAAATGTTCCCATTATGAAAAATGGCAACTAGGGCAAAATTACCCACCCAGAGGCACCCAAAGATCTGCTTGGGCTGACCTGGGAAATACTAATCTGAAGTCCATGCAGACAAGTACTGATGAAAAAAGCAAAGTATCTCCAATTATGTATAAATGCAGACAGGTAACTCATGCTTTTTAAAAATCTAGATATTTCTTACCTACATAAATGTTACATTTTAGGTTCTTAAAGAATAACTGGCATGCATTTAAACTCACAAAGTTGGGAAACAGTGTCTCCAACAACCAAGGGGAAAAAAAAACCAAAACCCAACAAACCCTTTTTGTTACAGCAGGTCAGTTCTTTGATATATCTCAAAATTGTCACAAATTTGAAATAACCAGCAAACAAAGCATGGAAAGAAGATGACACCAATTCAGCTTCCTCTCTTCCCATCAACATCAGGCTACTGGTTATTTCGAAAACATGACCTAACCAGAAACACTTACAGTCACTGCAAGTCCAAAGGAGACAAGAGCAAAACCAAACTAAAATCTAAGCTGTTTCTTAATATTCAAGTGAATTCTTCTACCTGCCTTATACATTACTACTCAATTCACCTGCCAAATCACTCAGGATATTGAGCTTTGTAGTTCTGCAGTTCATATACAATTACCAGCAAGAGAGAAAGAAAAAGAGAACAAAGAAAAAAACCCACTTACAATGTGCAAGGGCAGGGGGGAGGTGTATTAAGCAACCTTTGGACAATCTTGTGCAGCAGTAGTGAAAGTGGAACAGTGTGCCAGATAATATTTTAACTATGCTGCTAAAACAAGCGAAACATTTTTTAGCATACACTATCTTAACCTTCAAGAAGGTTTGCTGGCATTAATTCACTTTTAATTCTTTAATTCTTTTATTTTTCTTATTTTTAGAGTTCTTCACGAAATGAGGAATTTGAGAGGCATTCATACAGATGCCCTCCAAACCTTTTTTGCATTACATACATAGCTTTTCTCATACAAAGCTCATATAAATTCTCATTTTCTCATTTATATGAGAAATTTCTCAATTTCTCATATAAATTCTGTTGTATGTTCTAATCTGAGCAGAAAACACCTTTTTTTTGTCTAGTACAGCTAGAAAAAAAGACCTTGAAGTAAAGAGTTAAATATTTCTATGCATAACTTTTTTTATGTACCTGTAAACTGGAGAATTGTAAGAAAATTAGAAGCCCAAACTTCATATTTCAAGGCAGAAGCTAACCTATATAAAGATTTAACAGGTCATATTTAAGTTAGTTACTCCATGGGTACTCTTCTCAAAAGCAGCTGGTATTTGCCAGTGTCAAACCAGGATGCCAGATTAATAAACACTGATTCAATCCCCTAGCATTCCTGTAGCACTGAGAAAGTACTTGGTAACATTACACAGAAAGTATTAACCAGATGGGCAGTAACAATAAACCTGGTTTTTAATGCATTCTTCACTTCTGGAGATAAAACACACAGGAACTACACACCTTTCTGCTCTTGAGAACAGTTCTGGTGCCTAACAGGTACTGCAGAACTTCCTTGGCTGTAGAACTTCCTTGGCTGTTTGTCACAAGTGGGAAGATCAGACAAACAACTAACTTGTTCCTCCTCCTCCTCCTCCTCTTCACAAAGCTGCCACAGGACTGGGTAAAAGGCCAGACAAGAGGAACCCTCCCACATAAAGCCATGAAACTGTGACCACAGCAAGAGACAGAAAGTGCTGGGGGGGGAGAGTAAAACAAAGCACTCATGCAAACACCAGGTAAGGTCTGCCATCCTCCTGAGCTCCAGAGAAAACCAGGGATTCTCTCTTTCAGCTCTCAGGTTTTTTAGCACCTTTTATGTGCAAGCACCTGTTTTTTTGGGAGTTAAGTAGGTCCTACACATATAAAAGGCAAAGTCAACACTTTTTGCATACCCAAATGTCACTACCTGCAATGCTCTTGTTTCTATTCTGTCAAGAATTTTTTAATAGACAGCTTGAAGAAATATTTTCTTTAGCAGGTAGCTCTCATAGCTCAAATACAACTATTTCAATCTAATTATCAGCTACTAATGCACACCTGAAATGCCAATCTTGACTTTTTGATTCCTTATATTAGAAGGCCCGTTAAGTAATTAAAATATTTTATTAAAACATGCTTGTAAATACTATTTTCACAAGTCTGACAAGACATATATTTCTCTCAGAGAATGACAATGTATTTGCAGTCAGAAAAAGCAACAAAGCTAGCACATTTCAGAGTTAAACAACAGTTTCACCACTGAACACCATCCTAAAACAAGGTTCCTCTTTGTTTTTAAAGATAGATTTATTTGACTGAGAATAATTTGCTGTATTTTATCTAATTTTAGGGTATTTATGGAGCGCAACAACTATTCCTAAGTTCAGTTAAACAATGGTGCCAGAAAATCCACACCCAGAAGAATACAGGATTGCATCACTGGTCTTCTACAGCTTTGTGTTCACAGTGGGATTGTTGGTGAATGCCACTGCACTATGGGTGTTCAGCTGCACTACCAAGAAGCGAACAACTATAACTGTATATATGATGAATGTCGCATTACTTGACCTATTTTTTATATTTTCCTTGCCTTTCCGGATAATCTACCACGGGACAGAAACGTGGCCTTTTGGAGATACCTTCTGCCGCATTGTCGGGGCTTTGACTGTGTTTTATCCAGCCATCGCTCTGTGGCTGCTCGCCTTTATCAGTGTAGACAGATTTATGGCTATTGTCCAGCCCAAACATGTCAAAGAACTAAAAAACACAAAAAAAGCTGTGCTGGCTTGCACTGGAATCTGGATTATGACCCTCTCAACAACATCCCCACTGGTGTTTCTACGATCTGATCCAGACCAAGCCTCAAATTTCACCACCTGCATGAAAATGCTTGATATTATCCATTTAAAGGAAGTAAATACGTTGAATTTTTGTCGCTTGATTTTTTTCTTTTTGATCCCCTTGTTTATCATGATTGGGTGTTACCTAGTCATTATTTATAATTTTATTAACGGCAAGACTTCCAAACTGAAGCCTAAGGCCAAGGAGAGATCCATAAGAATTATAGTTACTCTGATTGCTCAGGTACTCATCTGCTTTGTACCCTTCCACATTTGCTTCGCCTTCCTGATGTTGCAAGATGAAAATACAACTTACAATCCCTGGGGAGCCTTTACCACCTTTCTCATGAATCTCAGTACCTGCTTGGATGTTATACTGTACTACATTGTTTCCAAACAATTCCAGGCAAGAGTGATCAGTGTAGTCCTTTATCGCAATTACCTTCGAAGTGTGCGCAGGAAAAGTTTTCGAACTGGAAGTGTAAGATCACTCAATATGAACAGTGAAATGATATAAAAAGAGAAAAAATATCAGGGGACTTTTGCAATGTAAACAAGTGATTCTTTTTCCAAATTCTAGCACTTGGCTACACAGAAGAATGTGTAACCAAAGGTAAAAGATGTATTTGTTGCATTGTAAATATGTCAGAAGCAGAATAATAACTGCACCTCTTTATTTGCTCAATATCTTTTGATGTTTCACCTGAAGTGAACTAAAACCTAGCATCAGTGTTAAACTTTCCAATGCTTTTATCACCTCAAATGACTGTGAATATTGTCAGACATGAAACTATTAATAAAATAGACAACACTGTAGAATTATGATGCAATGCATATGTTGATTTTTAATATTTGCATAATCAAATGCTCCTAAAACTACTGTATATCCTACACTTCTAAAATTAACTTAATTCTCTCAATATCAAATTCATTATGACTTAATGAGAAGGCAGATGTAGATAAAAATTATATTTTACTTAATTAAAAACTTATTTGATGCAGATTTCTTTGTAACTGACTATATTCTGCAGTCATAAAAATACCATCAAAGGGTACAATGGTCAAACTGTTCATATGCCTACCTGTGGGTATGATGTGCACATTTATAACACCTTACTTTAGCAAAAAGTATCTTTTTATATGTAGGGAAAAATTAATTTCTCCAGACGCATTAGCAGCCTATGTCCTAGCAACGAACTCTAGGTAACAAACATGAGTAACTGCAGTAGCTACTCAAGCCTTCAACTTCTTTTGAATACTCACACACACTATAAAAAATGTATCTTTAAAATATCAAACACATGCTTTTTGTCCCTTATAAATCAGTCTTTAGATACTTTCAACAGATGCTTTGGGAAAGCAGAAATTTAAAAAAAAGTCTAATATGGTGTTTAACATTAAAAATCTTACTCCGAGAGCTTTTATTATTACCTCAGAGTTTGCAACACATGGAAACTCAAGCCTCTGTGATCTCACCTGTCAGAAGCTTAACCACAAAGAGTTGCAAGCTCTGTGGTTCTACTGTAATATGCACATCTTTTATTAAGTGCAGAAATCTCAAACATAGGTTATGCAAAATGGAACCAATGAACACCTTAAAGCTGTAAAAACTTCATCTGTAAGCACAAAATGGAGTAACAAGCTCTGGCACTCAATTTTTGAAAAACATACAAAATACCAATATGAAACGCATATGCATTTAAAAGTGAACATAAAGCACATGACTTACAGTTCTGCTGCCTTTCTGATTTAAGACAGAATCAGCACAACCTGATTCTAGTTTTAACAAATTTGATGGATCCAAACAATTTAGACTGAACAAATACAGCAATAATTTGTACACTGCAAGCCACGTTGCGATCATGTTAATATAGGAAACGAGACCAACAGGTTGGTAACTAATCTTCATATGGATAAATTTGTATGGATAAATTAAACACAAATCATAGCTAAGAAATGCTTGAAATTATGATAGTTGTGCCAAGAACCTTTACACTTCAGTTCAAAAGAGGATTAAATTAATTGGAAGTGTTACATGAAGAAAGGTTTTTTAAAATAAAATCTTCAGAAAACAATCCCTTGAAACTATATCTAAAATAACCAATTCATTAGAAGCTACTTACAAACCAGAAGGCAAGCTGTTGAGGGTGATGCCAAATATATACTGAGTGATTTCTACAAGGAGAAGATCAAACAAAGCTGAGAGCATCCATGTGCCCAGTAGAAAAGACTGGAAAGAAAAAGGTTAATTTGAATCAATTCAACAGTTTCAAAAGAAGGTTTTAATATATCTCTAAATATAAGAAAAAAATAAGAAAACCTCTATACTAGTTCAATTAAGACAAATACAATCTTTAACACAAGATAATTCTAGGTCTACTTGTCTAGATACTGAAGAATCAAGATTAAGATTGTTTCCAAAATTAAATTTGATGGGTCTGACATCTTAAAATTGATAGAGCTGCAAACAGTAATTAGAACAATTCACTGACTGCAAGATATTATCAATATAAATTTAAGTTTATTAAAACCCTTTAACATATATTTCTATACAACGCGCTAGAAATAAAACTGCAGTATTCATCCAAGAGCACAAGACTAAACTGTATAGAAAAGTTTCTATTAAAAATCCCTCAAAACTAGAACTTACTGAAAATTTTCTGCTGCCATATCTTCTTTCAAATATTCTGAAGTTGTAAATGAGCAGACTGCTGCAGAACGTGTCCTTCAAATCAAGACATATTGTTCTTCCACATACAAGTCTCCAAATCTGGAAGGTTAATGATCATCATGTTAAGCCACTCTCCCTTCAAGAAAATTCTCTACAGAATTTGTGCTCAGAGGGAATGCTATACTGGAGTCAGATAACAGAAGTGCAGCACAGTTAAGGAGGGAAAAAGAGTAGAATGTTATGAAGAGTTCAAGAAGAAATATTTTCAAGGCAGATTGTTAAAATAAATAAGTCTAACTGTTACAATAAATAAACAATTAAAATTAACTCAAATACACTTTCAGGTTCCTAGTTAACACTTACAAATAAAAATGTAAATCACAACCCTAGTGAATTTAGAATTATAAAAAAGATATTTTTAAGCAATCTCTAGATACAAACTATTACAACGCAACTGCTCTAAGAAGGTCTAATCAGATCAGCTTGCTCATGGAAACTGTTCCTATTTTCCATGAGTCTTACAGTAAAAACTTTTTTCTTCAAATGGAATTTCTTGTATTTCCATACATGCCCATTGCCTCGTGTCCTTTCATTGGGCTTGGCTCCACCTTTTTTGGTACCTCCCTCATTTTAGGTATTTACACACACTGGTAGGATCTACTCTAAACCTCCTCTGCCCCAGGCCAAACAATCCCAGCTCTCTCAGACTCTCCTCGTACACCAAATGCTTCAGCCCCTATCCAGCCTGGTGGCTCTCCACTGGACTCTCTGAAATATGTCAAGGTCAATTTTGTACTCAGGAGCCCAGCACAAGTGACAACACTTCAGACTGCTCTCACTGAGGCTGAGTCAGTCTGAGAGATGATCACCACCCAGGCCTCCTTGTGAGGCTCTTCCTGATGCAGCCCAGGATGCTGTTGGGCTTCTCAGCCACAATGCTGCATTCAATTTAAGCCTCCACCAGGACCCTCAGGGCTTTTCCTGTCAAGTGATTTCCAGCTGCTCAGCCCACAGCCTGTACTGGTGCATGGTGTTAGTCCTCTCTCGTGCAGGAGTTTGCATCTGCCTTTGCTGAACTAAGGTTCCTATTAACCCTCTTCTTCCGCTCTCTAAATGGCTGCAGAACTAACAGGTGTAACAACTACAAATCCAAGCTGTACATCACCCACAGGCCTGTTGAGAGAATGCTACGTCCTACTGTTCAAGTTATAAATGAAGACACTAAACAGTATTGGCCCAAATCCACTTCATGTACCATTCTCATGTCAACATGCCCAATTTTAAATCCTAGCTGGAGTACCACCCCTCCTGAAGTCGAGACTGGCAGGGCTATGACCTTGCAGCTGAATATTTCATGACATGGACTAACTGAGCAGCCCTCACACAGACTATGAAAGGCTTCTAGATTTACCGCTCTTTGCTTTAGCCAGCTTAAAAAATGCACAGATATGATGTAATGAAGATCTTTTACACACAGCATCTTCACTGCTCTTGAGGGCCCTCTGTATGGAGACAAGGACCTTTTAGTTTTGGACAGCACATATTTTGCCTTTCAAATGAAATGTACTCTTCTTCAACTGTTCACTTTAATTCCTGTACTCTCTACCAGCTTTAAGTGTTAAAATCCAACATCCAAAATGTTTGTTCAGCCCCTGAAAAAAATCCTTTCCATTAAACACATCCTTGCAGGTGAATTTATTCTAAACAAATTTTCTTTTAGGAGTTCTCATTTGAATATTAGCAGGAGTTAAAAAATCTGCTCTCTTTGATCTCAGAGGTACTCAGTGATATAGTATATAGCTTGCTCCAAAGGCTGTGGCAATAAGTGAAACAAACTTATGAAATAAAAAATCCAAACTCATAAATTCCCCAAAGCACCACAATAAAAGTGTGATAGCTTTTACAGATACTTGCAAGTGTTTACAGTCAAGACACAGTAGAGATACTTTCTTTGAATAAGATGCAGCTACTACTGTTTTCCAACATCAAACATATGGAAACATATGGAAAGAGAGGATTCCTCTGAAGACAAATTGCAAAACAAACAAATAAACAAATCCCAAACCCACACAATTTCCATTTAAAACTTGAATAGTTTCTCAGACTTTTTCATTCCCCACAATCACTTGGCTGTAATATTTTTAAAAGGCAGACATCATTTATGTATTTTCACTGCATAGCATCAGCAAGACACTTAGAAAATAAAAGTAGTGCTCTTGCAGAGTTGTAATTTATTACTACAATAAAGCTCCTGTTCTTGACAAGAAAGATTACAGAGACTGCAAGAGCACAGAGCACCACTAGCTAAGTCTAATAATCTTTTAAAGCTTACAGGCTACAGTTGGCATCCTCAAAGACATTAATTTGACTACATACCTTTTGTTTGATGCAATTGTAAAATCTGTGGGTAAGACAAACACAGAGGCATTTGCTGACCCTTCTCTATTGAGCAGTAGTTTGCCACTTCCGAACATTAAAAACATCCCAAAACAAATACCCACAGAATGTATCTAATCACTTTTAAGTGCATTATTTCAACATTTAAAGCTGATATAATAGGATCCTTAATTAAATTAAAATAAAACCTTACAAAATACAATACTTAAAAGATAGAGTATCTTAGTTTGAAACAGGAATAAATAAGAAATTAACCAATTTGGCCGATTGCTGAAGAGTGTGACAAACTCCCCCATCACCTGGAATTTTCAATTTAGAAGCAGCAGCTCTATTCAACAGGCTAAGTTTAGTTTTCCACAACTACAGCAGTTAGCTAGAGAATGAAAGTTATGGCCTCCATTGTTAAAATAAATAATATATAATCAGCACACCTAATCAAAATAGCCCTCTTCAGCCTGAAAAATTAGGCACAATAAGATACTGACATTCCTATCAAATACTTGTATTCTTAAATGGGTTAAGTTCCACTTCATTCACAGCAGGTTTCCAAGTGCCAATGCCTGAAAGGAAAAACAACACAAACCAAGTAATTTCCAAGACATGAAAGAGAAATGAAAAGCTATGTTGATTGTTTCAGATCAGTTTTTCTCATGCTTTCCAAAGAGTAGCATACAGGGGTGACATAAAAAAAGGTAAGAACAAGCTGGTCAACAGCAGTGAACAAAGGGAAAGAGCCAGAGGACAAACAGACTGTGGGGAAAAATTGCATAGAAGACCAAAGTTTACAGTCTCTTTTCACACAAAGTGAACAGATTCTTACCTGAAAATCCTCTTTTACAGCTTGTAGGTTATACGCAAAGAACTTCTGATAATGTTGGAAGAGCAGAGTCAATACAATCGAGATGGCACTTGGGACTAGTAACAAGCTCTTTGACAAAGGCGCTTTATCTTAAAGACAAAACAAACAATCAAACCATTTTAGAGAAAAGTCTTCCACATTCAAAAAGTGACATATTTAAACAGGTGACTGGAAGACATAATAGCAGTGACACCACCTTGACTTTTTAGCTTAACAACTTCCCAAGTTCTCAAAAACCTGCGAACAGATAGGAAGAACACACTAATCAAAGGAAACTTTTAGAGATATTAACGACAGTTAAATATTAACCAGACATTTTGTTTCCAACATAATCTCATGAAATTGGCTACAATCCTAAGTTTTACCCACCTACAGAGGTCATGTTCTCCTATACTGCCCTCCTAAGGCTCAATCGAGTTTCAGGAAACGAAATAATCACTCTTTTTTCTAGCAAAATAAACATGCACATCTAGTTAAACACTTCTGTTTCCTTTGTTTTAGGGATTAAGACTAGCTTTTTCTTAGAGGCTGTGAACCAGGAACCACCTGAATAAATTGACTTTCTCACCACTACACTAAGATCTACCATTAAAACATATCTAAGTCAATTTACATGATATTCATCTTCCTGCCATTCAATCATTACAACTATTCATAAAGAAATTACTAGATCAGGATGTCTGTGAAGAACTTCTTTCCCTCTAGGGGCATGACTTTCAGAAAGGACACTCAGAAGAAAGCAAGCAAAGAACAGCAAAATCTGCAATACACATTTCACATTTACTAAAACCTGTCCAGCAGAATATCCAGCAGGAGCATAGCCAGCAATTCACCCTAACCTATTGGTGCAGTTTATGCAATAAAAAACTCTTGCCCAACAACTCAAGCCAACACAGAGACTCTGAAATATTATTTATTCTATTATTTTTCTCCTTTTCACATATGCAACCTGAATCACATTTACTTACTTTCCAAACACCTCCGCTATGGCACAGAATCCATTCATTTTCAGACAATTTTTTGCAAGGTACTACAAAATCCATAGCTCTGTTGTCATTTTTTTAATACACTAAAAGGAGCAATGAGATTACTTTAAAAGCACTAATGGGGAGTAAAGAGCAATGGAACAGTATGATACAATAAACATTTACTATCTGTCCCGATTAAAGTGAATATCATGAACGACTTTTTCAATGTCTGCTGTACACTAGAACAGTGAACTACTAGAAAAAAGAGATGGCAATAGGCACCAAAGAGAAGATTTTAATTACGGCACAATCCCACTGCCATCAAAAATATGGCTCTTGCTACGGAGTTTAGGCCCTCATCCAAGTATTAACTGATGACATCAAGAAGGACTCCGATGGCACTGTTAGCTGTTCATCGCCTTAAAGTCTGCAGTCTTCTGACGTTCACTATGGGAAGAAAACATCTCTATGTGCATCATAATGAAAACTGGGATTTGAAATTATTAATTCAGTCCACACCTATACCTTTTGAGTTCATTAATTAAACTTGCAGTTTCCATTTAAGCAAGTATGGCCTTGAAGAACCATCCTTTTATAGAAATTAGGCAGTGACTTGGATTGACACAGGTTGATGTTACTACGCTAAATATAAGCTCTACTTTTATGATTTTATGAGACACCTGGGCAGAAAGCCTGGCTGATTCTTTTTTGTTAATGCAAGAAAACTGTCCACATTTCAATCTAGTATCTTTCTTTGGGGGTTGCTTTAGGTTTTTTCTTTCAAAAAATAAAGCCTATATTCTTTAGATACCCATTTTAAAAAATTATTTATTCCTCTGATTCAGTTGGGCTTTTTAAAACCACCTGAAGCAATCAGAGTACTGTACAACACTGGGGAGAAAAAAGAAGCTGGAGCTTCCTGAAAGCTACTATGCAGACAATGCACACACATATTCGTTTGAAACCTCAAGCAATACTCCCCCAGTTAACTTAGTTAAATTAACATTTCTTAACGTGAAAGGTCAATTTTATAATAAGGATACAGATTTTTTGATACTTGGAAGTATAGCCTAATTCAGAAGAATTGTAATAGCCAAACCAGCAAATATTTCTGAACCAAAGTTTGATAAAAATTGTTATTTTATTATCAAATGCATTTTTGTTATTTCATTAATCTTAAGAAATTTTCACAAGAACTAATTAATCCTATAAAACTTTTTACATAAGGATCACATTACCACAGACACACATGACAACAAAGTCTAGATATCCCGCAATGACTGTATTTTTTCTATACAGGTTTAATATGTAGATTTTACTGCATTTTTTTTATTGTTAGTTCATTTTTACATTACAGTTAATATATACTTGAAATACTTTATCCTATAAAGTTAATTCCTAATTTGAATGCTTTCAAAAATAACCCAACAACAGAACCTTATCTATTTTCTCCAAAAGTGTGAACACACATTTTTATTAAGAGCCTCCTTTTAGCTTTCAGCTTAGACACTTTAAACCCTGATACAGAGGAAAAGTACTTATTATTAGACATGTCATCAAGTGAAAAACCACAGAAGCAACTAAACCATGAATCCGACTGTAACGCACAGGGAATTTCACGTGAGTGACAGAAACTTCTACTCTCCAGCTTTTCATGTCATCATAGCTGAGAAATTTATTATCTGGTGAACTTGAAAAATATAATAATGCATCCTCAGAAATTCTTTTTCCAAGTGTTTCACTGCACAGTGTAGCAGTTTGCTTATCCCTCAACAGCACATAGATTCTTCTCAAGGACTTCTGTGAGGTCACAGGGAAGGAACAACTTTCCCACTGCTGTGGAATGCCTCAACCTTGTCAAAAAGGACAAACAATGCCACATTTTGCACAATGGGGCATTCTGACACCCAAGTCATATTCCTTACTTACAATGTAAAGGTAAAATTTAGAAAGCAAAATTCTAATCCTAAGAATGTGTAAACATGTGTGAGATGGAAATAGTTACCATAAACCTACCAGGGCACCAGTCTGGTGGCAGCACCAATGCAAATGTGCACAAGGAGAAAACACAGCATCTTTATACCACACAGAGAAAGAAGAATGAAAGGATAAACACTCATTTTGACCTTGAAAGTTTAAAGATATCAAATATTGTCTTCAAAGATCTTGGAATAAATTTACAATCCCAAAGTGCTCCTTAAGTGGCATTTCCTTCAAAGAACAGGCAGTTACAGCACTGCTGCTGCAACACATCTACTGAGTGTCCACCCAAGTACACAGAGAAATTCTGTCAACGACCAGCAGAATATGTCCACACTATGATGAAGAGCAAGGAATTAGTTTCCACTACAGATCTTTGCTTCTTCCTGGTGCAATGGAGAAGTTCTCCCCCGAAACTCATAATCTCATGGGCAAGCATCCCAGCCTTCATGCTACCAACTGTGCAATGCAAAGCTGATCCTAAAATGTGCCATAAATGAGAAAACCACTTCTAAGCCTCCACATTCCACTCCTGCACTTATTACAAAGCCTGCAGATCCTCTTCTTCCACAACCTACTATTCTGCTGGCTGCCAGTGCCTCTTTTAAAATAGAGGGTGAAGGATACAAGTGTCCATCTGTCACAGAGGGGAAGGTTTATGGCACAACTGCCCAAGTTGCAGCTTCAGAAATCACAGCTGCACTAACGGCAAGAATGAAAAGCTAAAGCAATAGATACAGTTTTTAAAATTATTTCCTGTCCCTGCCTGTTCACTACTCACAGGTGAAGAGACAGCAGATAGGCAGAGCAAAACAGGCAGCTAGACCAAGCTACTGTTGCAGAAGAGCTCTTGCAGGAACAACTTCACTCCCTGTACTGCTATTCCAGGCTCAAGACTCAAGTGATGACCTGAGAGAGGATCTCATTCCCAGTTGATGCGAAGTGATGAGCCAGCTGATGAGCAGTGGCTGTAGAAGCTCAAATTAGCTCAGGGCAATTTCTGTGGGGAACCCTACTGAGCTTACAGCACAGCTGCAGACAAAACATGCTGTGTAACAACTCTTTTTTTTCCACTATCATCCGGGACTTTCCCAAACCCAGCTGCTATAAGGCAGGCACATCACTTTCAAACAGACAATTAACTGCTGGGGGCTACTATAATCACACAAAATACCCCAAACCCATCTTTAAATGCTTATACACAAGATCTGTGAATTAAACCATAACTGATACACAGCTGAATGCACAGTACTTCCCAAATGCACTTACAGAGTCTGCATTTTGGGTGATTGTTTTTCCTGCATTAAACCACTGTGCACATATGAATCTGTTGTATTCCAAGACCTGTCCAAGAACCAGCAGTGGGCTCACCAACTAGCAGTGATGTTTGTTTGCAAGGGAAAACAGTAAGAGTATCACTGTAGGAATAGCTTTTCACCAAATGCTTCTAAATTCAATCCAGAAGCTGAGAGGTGAATAATATTAGTATTAAGAAAGTTAATAGAGAAACCTGTGATTATGCTTTAAATCTGTTTTTTAAAGGACAAGGTAAGACTGTAATCAAACCACCTGCCTATACATTTACTGTTTGGAAAACTGCTCAGTGTAGCCTAGGTCACAAACTATTAAAAAAGAAAAAAAAAAAAAAAAGAGAGAGAATACAAAAGAAAAAAAAAAAGAAAACCTTTGTAAAAGCAACACTCAAAATAGAAACTTGAGCAGGTTGAAAGTAACAAAACTATTCACCCCATTCAACAGACTTTTCTTCCAACCACAGAGCCATGTTACCATACTACTTTTAGCAAACACTGACAGAAATATCAGGTATGGCTATACCACAAGACCATGTGGAGATCCCCACACGAGCTTGAAATGAAACGAGCTAGCTCTGCAGAAGCAAAATAGCCACAGTTTTGTGGCCTTCAATGCTATGCTGATCCCAGGGCTCAAGCTAGCCAGGCTGCACTGTGGCATGCTGATGTACAAGCTAATTTGCTTTCCCATACAGTACTGTACTGCATAATACTGTTATGCACAAAAAGTCTTATGTATTCAGTACGTGCTTCATTTCTCCTTCAATCATACCAGAAAGCATTAATTTACATAGCTTTATTATTTTCCCGACGCCTCTGCACAACAGAGTTTAGTCCTGCCAGTTATGCAAGCAGAGGAGCACAGAGATCCCTTCTTGCCTTGGGGATTTTAAAAAAATTGCTAGCACTGCACTACAAGGTTCACAGAGGTAAAAGCCTAAGTTGCACTAGAGAGTTCAAAGGATTCTCCGTGCTCCTATTACAAGAAATAGCTTGTGTGCAGTAGTCAAAGCAGTCAAATACTTTCCAGATGTAACAAGTGTATATGCTTCAAAAGATGGACTCAAATATTACCCTAATAACAACTAACTCTTAACAGGCTTTCCCACTAGACTCCTGTGTAGTACATAAACAGCATGAAAAATAATGGCAGGGGATACTACAATGGCTGCAGAAAGGTTTCCTGTTGGTACAACTGGTTTAAACTGTTGGTAAGGCCTTTGTGTCTTACAATGGAAAGCCTTCCTGTGTATCATACTTTGCTCCTGGGACACAGCCTCTTGGCAAACTAAGCAGTACTACAGCAAAGCAAATAGCCAGGCCATTCACACACTCATGAGTCTTTGCAGAACTGCTCAAGTGTTTCAGCAGCATTGTTCATGGGAACGAAACTACCAGCAGACTGCAACACAAGCAAACAGACTGGGTCTGGCACCAGAGCACACCTCTCAAACACACCTAAAGCCAGGTGCTGCCAGGAGGCCCCCTGAGCACACTGCAATGTTCTTTGACAAGCCAGCTCCACTGGGTTAGTGTTCTGATAAGCCATTTGCATATGTCTGCACTGTGTCTCCTACTAGTACCCAGAGCCGCTGGCTCTCTTTTCCAGAGCATACCAGCTCCTCCAATATTCCAGATAACAGAAACAGTTTCCACAGCAAGGGTAAACCGTCTTTGTCCTTTTAAAAGGTGGTGTCTTTTGTTTTCTGGCCTCCCTATCTCACAGTCATACCATGTACCAGGTAAGCTTATTTTTACATTTACATCTCCTCGTCCCAACATTATAGATGTTAATCAGTCTGTCAGAGATGGCACAGCAGGCTGCAGGAGCCTCCAGAGTGACCTGGCACGACCATTGTTATTGCTGCTGAACCAAGTGTCCACTTCTTTTACTGAAGGTCACTGATACAGGTCCCATTATCCACTGACACTGCCTTCTGCCAGAGGTTCCCAAGCCCCAGGGGCAGAACACACACATACACTTCCCTGGTGCAACATTAGACACCAATTCGTTAACTACCTGAACCATCAGATTCTGTGCATCAGTGACAGAATCCCACACACCTGCTGCTACAGACACAGACACAAGTCTGAGGGCACAGGGACACCTGAAACTGCCATAGCTGTGCCCTAGGTGAGCCTATGTCACTGCACCGAAATCCATGCTTCTACTGGACTTTGTCAGTGTACCTGTACTAGCCAAGTCTTACTGCAAAACCCACTTTAGGTCAACAGGTAACTTCAGTAAGAACATACGTTGTATTAATTTTTGAGAAGGAAAAAAAAAAAAAAGTACAACACTGGGTATGAAATTGTGGCAGGGAAGGTTTTGGTTAGAAAGGTTCTTTACCTAGTGACCAGGCACCAGAACAGGCTCCCCAGTGAAGTGATCACAGCACCATCCTGGAGAGTTCAAGAAGCATCTGGACAATGCTCTCAGGGTCATGGTGCGATTCACGAGCTGTCCTGTGCAGGGCTAGAATTCGGACTTGATAATGTTGACTTGTGGGTGTTTTCCAGATCAGGATATTCTATGAGTCTATTATTTTTTGCAGAATGACATTGTCTAGGTGATTTCCCTACCACAAATATGTTTCTTATGACAATCATTTCCCACTCATCCTTCTGATGGACCAAACCTGGAAAAACTTGTAAATACTGACCATGATCTTCCACCCATTCACTCTAACAAGGATATTTTTCCTCCTACATTTTTTCTCATAGAATTATACACAGACATATGCCATTGAAAAGTCCCACTACAGTATCTATTGGGGGGCACAGACAGGTTTGAAAAATCAGGAGCTGCAAATCAAGGTACAGTATTATCAGATCCATCTGAAAAAACGCTCTTCTCTTGTTCAGATTCCTCATACAAAATACAGCTATAACTAACACCCCTTTTTAAATGCCAGAATTATTCCCCCATCGTCAGAGGGTGCTTTCACACTCAAACAGATTTCAAAGAATCACAGAATCAATTGGAAAAGACCTCTGACATCATCAAGTCCAACCTGTGACCAAACACCATCTTGTCAATAAGACTATGGTACTGAGCGCCACATTCCAGTCTTTTCTTAAGCACATCCAGGGATGGTGACTCCACCACCTCCTCAGGCAGCCCATTCCAATATCTAATTATCCTTACTGTGAATAAATTCCTCCCAATGTCCAACCTGAACTTCCCCTGGTACAGCTTGAGGCTAAGTCCTCTTGTCTTGTCCTGTCCCTGGCTACCTGGGAGAAGAGGGCAACCCCCACTTTGCTTCCTTTCAGGTACTTATACAAGTGACAAGATCACCCCTGAACCTCCTTTTCTCAGGCAAAACAACCCCAGCTCCCTCACCCACTCCTCATAGGACATGCATTCCAGATGCTTCATCAACTCCACTGCCCTTCTCTGGACATGCTACAGCACCCCAATGTCCCTCCCAAATTGAGGGGCACAGAACTGGACACAGTACCCGAGCTGTGGCCTCACCAGTGCTGAATACAGGGGGACAGTCACTGCCCTGGTCCTGCTGGCCACACTATTGCTGACACAGGCCAGGATCCCACTGGCCTTCTTGGCCAGCTGGGCGCACTGACTCATGTTCAGCTGCCTGTCAACCAGCACCGGGTCATTTTCCTCCAGGCAGTTTTCCAGCCACTCTTCTCCAGATCTGTAGCGCTGCCTGGGGTGGCTGCGACCCAAATGCAGGACCCAGCACTTGGAACTTTTTGAACCTCATACTGTTGGGTCTCAGCCCATTGATCCAGACTATTCAGATCCCTCTGTAGAGCCTTCCTGCCCTTCAGCAGACGGACACTTCCACCCATTTTGTATGGAGCACGCAGTTAGTCAGCAAAGCTTTGATTTTTCATTTGTCCTCGCTTGCTCTTAGGACTGTGGTGCCCAAGTCCACACCGCAGCCAGGTCAGCTCCTCACTGCTGCTTCCAGACGCTGCAGATTCTGTGTCCTGTAAACAAGCCCAAAGCCAACCCTAGACACCTGTGAAGTCAGTTCAGGTAGCAGCGGGACATGAAATTATTTACATGTGCTGTGTGTAAAAATAAAGCTAAGCAGAGCTAGAGGCACGTCAGCCCTTACTTTTACCTTATCAATAAACTGGTTTTAAAAAAATAGTTTAATTTCACATAAGAAAAGAGGAGTTTTATGCTTTTTCCTGATACGTATCTTGGCACGGAGGTCTATATCGATGTACACAAATACATATAAACACAGAGAGACACACGGACATGCACACACACACACACATGCACACACACACACACATGCACACATGCACACACACACAGGCAGACCCGCGGCTCCTCCTGCCGTCACGTAGCTTAAAAGTCCAGCCAAGAAGGGACCGAAGCCAGCGGCTCCCCGGGGCCGGCAGCGGCGGCGCCGCCCGCGTTCCCACCCCTGGCCGCCGCCCTCCCCGGACCGCGGCGGGGCCGGTACTCACAGAACCCGTTGGAGCCGGTGCTGGTGAACATGGCAGCGGCCGGCCCGGCCCGGCCGGCGGGCGCGGCTGGCGGAGCCCCGAGCTCGGGCAGCTCCCGAGGAGCCGCGGCGGGCCGGGGCCGGGGCCGGGCTGGGGAGGGCTAAGGCGGCCGCGATGGGCCAAACGCCGCCGCCTGGCGACCGGGCGGCGCCCCCTGCCGGGCCTGCCGGGCCCGCCGGGCGGGCGGGGGGGCGCGGGCGTCGCTTCGGGGAATTGTCTGTAATTAATTACTCCCGTCTCCAGAAACGGGAAGAACTTCTTTTCACAGAGAGTGGCAGAGCACGGGGACAGGCTACCCAGGGAGGGCGTGGGGTCTGCCTCTCTGGAGACATTCAAAACTCACCTGGACACATTCCTGTGTCACCTGCTCCCGGTGACCTTGCCTTGGCTGGGCCGTTGGACTGAACGGTCTCCAGAAGCCGCTTCCAGCCCTAACTCTTATGTGATTCCATGATTCAACATGATTTAAATTTTAAATTTGTAGGTGCCTTTAGGAAGCCTGACTCCTTACACTTTGGAAAACTCTGTCCCTCGAGGCTCACCCTGCTCTAGGGAGTGCAGCAGGTCAATGTCTCGTTAGGAGCCGTGGGTAAGCTGTCATTACAGCTAACGGAGACAGAGGCAGTACAGACAGCGGAGTCTGGAGAGCTCTTCAGGTGGCCACATGAAGGTGTCTGCTTTAGGATCAAATTAATTGCTCCCCAGGCTCTCCAAGGGACCTCATTGAAGAGATCACCTCGAGCTCTAATGGCACATCAGACTCCAGCTCTCCAACAGCATTGTAGGCACACAATATGAGGTGAGCCAAATTCACAATTTCATAGGAGATATGGTATCAGAAGATTGAAACTATCAGGGCACCAAATTTCACTGACATTTTCAATGAAAATGTAGGAATCAAACTTTACTGAAATAAGTCCTGCTAGGCATTTAAAAAGGTGACAGTGCTTTGCAGCACAAGGTGTATGCACTTGGTGTTCATGTGGTGATAGAGCTGCGGACATCAAAGTCACATTTACCTAACTGCAGTACAAGACTGAAAACAAATTCCACCCTTGAACTGCAAAATGTGACTTGTCAGCTAGGTAAAAATTTTTAAATATGCAGGCAATAGTAAAAAATTTTAGGAAGTAATATATTTCTTATATTCCATAAATGCTGTTATATGCCATAAAAATGCATTTTAATATTTGCATGCAAATGCAACTATTAGCCAGCACTCAGAAATGCTGAGTTCCTGAATCTTTGTAAATATAATCTCTTAAACACTGCCAAGGGGACATAAAAAGACATGCTTTGGTCCACAAAGACTTCCGCTCAGATCAGCATATCAGCATGTATTTTTAAAATGGCCAGTTTCCAGTACTTCAGATTTCTGTTGCTCTCTTGTCCTCTCTGTAGACGGCCTGCATCAGGCAGGTGGGACGGGGACTCACGATCCGCTCACAGTGCAGGAGGTATGTCTAAACCAGCTGCGAGGAAGAGACAAAGAGACAGCTCATTGGAAATCCTGATTTATCCCCAGCTGAGGTTCTTTCCTCTGAAAAGAATCTAAATTGGATTCACAGCATGAAACCCATCGTATACTTTGTGTCTTTGGCTACAGACAACCAGCTTATTCTCTGCTGTTAAAGCACAGCTGGAAGAAATGATTTGCTACAGAAATTTTCCTTCTTTCTTTCAAATGTAAATGACTCTGGCTGCTGTATGCTACATATGCAAACTCTGTCTTGCCAGTGCACTGCTGAATGCCTGTAACCACACAAAAGTGACAGGTAATCCTCATTTCTAAGAAATGGAAGGTAAATAAGGAGGTGCAAAGCCTGCAAAGCTTGTAATAGTTCCAGCATGAAACCTCTTTGGGAAAAGCTTGGGGAACCTCCTGAAGCTTTAGGGATCTAATGAGACACTCATGGTTTAATTAATTACCATTTTGAACTTTTTTGACTAACCTTCACTTAAAGTAATTAAGCCTTTTGTGGATATGGCTTTACTATAGGTGAGGATAAAACCTCAAAACTTTTCCAGTATTGCCTGTGTAATAGGCTTAGGAATGTTGTTTCAGTGCTGAAGATAAAGCTGGCTTTTACTTCTTTTCACAGTCTCACAGAATTGAGTGACAGAGCAATCATCATTTAGAAGTTTACAGTCCTAAGAGCCTAGACCTTGTGTTTTTCTGTTTTATAGACTCTGTTTTGAAGATTTCCCTAGATTGATGTCCTGCAAGGTAATCATATTAGAGGGATTCTCCTCTGTAACGTCAGGCTCTGGAATTGGATTCAAGTCATAATCTCTGAACATAACAGACTTAGGCATGTATTCCACTGAATGAGGATGCATTTGGGAAATGTTTAAGGGCCATTTTCAAAGTAGCTCTCTGGACTTGTTATCATTGATAGATACAGCAAAGCTGAATGAGCAGCAATAGTGGCCAAGCGTATCGTAACAGCAAACCAAAACTCTTGCAGATTTGTCAATACTGCTGTAATACAGAGAGCTGGCTCTCAATCTATTTGCTGCTATCTTATAAATGTCTACAAATATATTACAGAATCTGTGAAACCCCTGATGCTATCCCTTGTTTTAAAAAATTATTATGTCAATATTTCTGGGATTAGATGAAATCCACTATGTATTTTTGAAAAAACTTCACACCCCTTACTAATAATTATTGTTTCACATACCGATTGAATAGTAGAGGAAATGTAGTTTCTGCCCTCAGATACAGTACCAAGCAGAGAAGTACTTTTATCTCAACACCGTCACTTTCAACTGGTAGCGTGTCATAAGAATTAAGCAAATTATTTGCCCTGTTTAAGTATACAGTGTTGACTACTTTGGAGTTAAAAGAAATCATCAGTCCTCATGCTTGCCTTGGAACATATCCCAGAATAGGAAGGCTAGCACTTATCTACTAATCTACTCAGAAAAAGCTTAGAAGGCTTTGACACTGCTCAAATGTCAGCTTGAATATCTCCCATTTGTTTATTACATCTAGTTAGTAGGGTCAATGTGGTATGGTCAAAAGAAAGTTATTTAAATTTCCTGCTCAAAACAAAATCCCAGGAGACTGGAATTTAGATTTCTAACTATTTTCTAACATGATTAGGTTGCTTTCTTTTCTGAACTTGTGATGTTTCTGAAGCAACTCTTTATTACTAATTAATCTCCAACAGTCGGATGCTCCTTTGGCATATAGAATGAAGGACAGCAGCAGAGTAAAACAGGATGGAAATGTAACACTTCGCTTAGGAATTTTCCGACTAAACTCAGTGCAGGTTAATGATTCTGCAGGTTAATTGCAAGTGTTCTCTGTCTCTTTGACATCTAAGGTTTCCATGGAATTCATAGTAGCTCTTGCAGTTATTACAATTACCTGAAATATTAACAGATATTAATAAAGATACATAAAGAGACGTTAATGCTAAATTTAATGATTTCAGTAACTTCTCCCTACAGTTTCTAACTTTTGTATTCAGTTACAGAAGATGTTAAGGGAAACAGCTGTGAAACACGTGAGGAAAATTCAGCAGCAGCGCAGCTTGCTGATAGCAGCTTGCATAGGAACAGGAGGAAGGACAGAAGGCACAGACTCACTGGGCTGAAATCAGACTGATTTGACCTGTACCTTTCCAAAATTAGTGAATTTCTCTTACTCTTTCAGAAGTGAACAAAACTTTATTATGCAGCAGACCTGCTGTCCTCTTAAACTGTAGTCTGATAATTTTATTACATAGTTTTGGGGTCTTTACTGTAGCTAGAAGATACAGAAAGTTTTGTAGCTTAGTTCTTTCCATGTACAGCTGGTAGGCTTACAGTTAATAAGGAGCAATGGAGTGGCTGAAGGAGTATTGGGTTTTGTCAGTTATTTTTGCAATTGATTTTGCATCACACTATTTATAAAAAGTTTAGAATACTCAAAGATGTTCCATTAGTAAAGGTTCTAGATTTTCTGCAAAACTTAAAATGCCGTGTTAAACCTGGATGTGCTGTCAATGTCTGGTAACATGAATGTGGGCAACTATTGGTTCAGTAACTGTAACACATCACTGTCTTGTTTTTCAGCTGGACCCCCTGAATGGCAGGCGATGACAGTGCATTACCAGTTTAAGGTACTGGCTTATCTGGAGCTGAGCCATATACACTTTACATACACTTTCACACTGCAGGTCTTAACCATCACTTCCCTTTTAACCATTGGTCACGTGATCCTAAGCACTGGCACCAAATGTGCCCAGATGTTGGCATCTCTGTGTTCAGGGTGCAGCACCAAGGACTTGATCAGCAGTTTGGTCCCTAAGTACTTGTAAAACACTGCCTAAAGGTGCTTTAATTCTGTGCCACATTTATTATGAATAAATTTATTTCAATAAAGGTTGAGAGGCTGTGAAAAACAAGAACATATGGCTGGCATTACCAGGAACCAGATCCTAATACTAATATATTGGGAAAGCAAGATTAAGATAGAATATTAAAAACTCAGATTAAAATCAACAATTAAGAGGCATCAGAATCAATCTGCCTATGTTCCTGTTTTATTTCACTTTCATGAGACTTGTGAGAATTAAAAATACACTGGTCAGGCTGCCCTTGTTTGAGTAGCGATCACTGCATTTTAGATCACTCATTTGAAGGCCATTAATTTACTGCAAGGTAAATTGTGAAACATAGTAAGCATTAGCAAAATTATAATGTTTAAGCATAGTGCTCAGAAGACCCAATTAAGGATATCCATTAGGAGGGCAAATAATTACTTATAGCATTGCATAACACAATGTACTTTGCATATCTGTGTTCTCTGATGCATACAAGAGATCAAGCACTACTCATCTATTTCAGACTGAATTTATGTCAAAGAATATCTTTGAGATCTGGAGCATATGCTAAATTACCCGAGATAACTGTCACTGATTGCAAACACACTTGAGCCTCTAAGATGCAGAAAATTCTTTGTGTTGCTCCACACAGGTACGACTGTGCTGAAATTGCCTATTCTAAAAAATAGATGTTAGAAGATATTTATAAGGTCTTTCAAGGCCTTACTTCTCCCTGATACCTACCCATATTTCTCTGTTTCTCAGATATCCTCATCCTCTTGTTTCACATCCATATTGTAATGCTATCTGGGTATCTCCACACAGTGCAAAGATTATTAATCACTTGTGTTTACACTTGGAGGCAAATCTGTGTTTAAGGGAATACCTGATGAACCACATTATGATGTTATCAGGCCTGTAGCATAACACTGCTAAGAGATTAAAAAAGACCAATAAAGCTTTAAGCAGTCCTCATTATCTTATTTGTATTTGAGTTAAATTTGAACATGAAGGAACAGTCTTGTCTTTTTTTCACCTAATTACTAAAATCAGAAGAAGTTTGTGTTCATATAATTTTATTGAAATACACTGATTCTCAGAAGATTTTGCAAAATATTAAAGGGTGCTCACCCCAGAAATGTACAGAAATGTACATTGCAAAAAAAATTTTTAATAGAAATATGTACATCTACAGGCAATAAGCATTCCCAGTTTTTCTTTTCTTCGCCATACATGTTGGTAATGGCAAAGTTAGGTGTCAAAAAGCGTTAGTGCACGAAAGTGTAAAATTTTGCCCAGCTGCGTCTTTTTAAATTGCTATCAGAAAATCAAACTGCTTTTCATTATCAGAAAGAGGAACTACTGTGAAAACAATCGGTGTATTAATAAACAATGTTTAAGTACAGTACGGCTATTTAAAAAAATGGTTTATTACAATTTTTCTTGATGCTATGCTATACTCTTTCCAGTACAGACCATTATCTACTTGCTGCTACAGATATTGTAATGCTAGGTAGATTTCTAAAACTAAAGGTTGGATCTAGTCAGAGGCTGAAATATAAAACTAAGTAAATGCAAAAACTGGCATTCTTACTGTTCCTTTAGTTGCCTTCTGTGCACATAGGAAGTATTTCTTGTTTTACTTGCTGAACACAATTTAATATACTTAATATATATTTTAAAATACCTAGAGCACTTTATAAATTGGGAACTACAAAAATCTGTGGTTGTGGGGTAGTTGTAGTAAAATTCACCAACAGTAGCAAAGAAAGCTTTCCTGGCATGATGACTGGCTCAGCTGCCATGTCAGGCTCTTCCTTGCCTCACCCAGGAGGTGGGACAGTGTCACTTTCTGTCAGCTGGCAGCACAGTGAGAGCAGTTCGCCACTGAGCTTCCGGGACAGACCCAGGTGTTAAACCAGAGAAACAAGCACCGACATTTCGTGTCACCACAATTTTCAACGTAAACCCTGAAATACCTGGGTGATGAAGCTTCCAGGGCATCTTCCTACATGGTCTTCAGCCTGGACAGACCAGCCTGAGCTGCAAGCCTCACTGCTCTTGGGTAGTTCCTCTGAAGTAAATGCAGCTGCACTGAGGAAAAACGAGACAGCAATTGGGAATTCATTGTGAGAGGAGGAACTGGAAGGCCCTATTTGGACAGGTGTGTAAAACACGCCATTAATCTTTTCTATTTCACATGTGCTGGAGTTCTTGCTGCAGACTCCTCTGGGAACACAGGCAGTTGGGTAGCTGGAGACCAGAGATGTCCTCCTGGCTCGTATATTGATCAGGCAGTTGTGCTAAAGGCTGTGTTGAGGCCATTTTTGGCTCTTAAGAAATAGTTATGAAATACTAAATCTGCTCATATTAAAGCTCAAGTTTATTGCTTTGTCCCTACTGTAAGCTAAGTTAGCAAACTTTTCAAGTGGGAGAAAAATAAACCAGCAAAGTCAATACACTCCTTTATACATACCAGACATGCAGTCACTGCAGCATTTGTTCCTGAAGTATGTATTTGCTCTGAGTATTTATATCAGTAATTATATATTTTTCACGTAAGTCATGTTACACAGGTGACAAGAAAGGGTTAGTACACATACTTCATGAATACTGGACAGGACACTGCTGATGATTAATTTTGCATGTGAATGTGTATTATAAAGGAAGTTTTAGCATTCTCCTATGAAAGAGAATAGGAGAAAACCATTCTCCTATGGTTTTCATTCCAGATTTCACGGCAGTTAGTCCTTCCAGAACGGCATGGTTGAGGTCTCAATAAAAAATGATTTGAACTTATTGCGCATTCAATATGAGTTAGAACTGATGTTTGTGTATACAGGAGAAGCAGCTTTTCAGCTGAATTCAGCATCAATTATTTTGCTGGTGACATGTACATTTGGGGGCAAAAATTAAGCATTTGTATTCTAGGCTGCCTCATACAAACCCCAGAAATGTTGCTTGCATGTAAGTTCACTGCTTTCTTCTGAAGGTCATTGTGTACATAGACACCATGCCCAGGAAAAGCACCAATTTGGGGCTTACGTATCTGCATTTGATGCAACACTTGAGATGTGTCAGTACATTTTGCTGTAAAACAGGAAAGAAAAAAAAAAAATGCAGCAAGAAAAGAGCATGTCAGCCCCAGGTGATTTATGGCCTGATTCACCGTGCCCCGAATTCATCAGCCAGAAGGCTGCTATGTTTTCAGCAGACTGGCTCAGATGGGTGCACTTTAAACTTCCAAACCGCAGACAGTGCAGCAGCAAGCTGGGGCAGATGGAAAGTGGCTGTCACAGGCGGGATGATTCAGGCAGCAGATGGGCTCTGCCGCGCTCCGGCTTTGTTCTGAGAGGGGAGCGGGAGGACACAGCGCTGACATCCAGTGGGAGGCCGCCCTTGCTCTACAGGGATGGCCATGGCATGAATGGAGATACTAAGGCGAAAGCAAAAACGAGAGAGGAAGGGAGTGGTCCGAGAGGCAGGCTGGGTGGAATGTGCGGAATTAGCACAGGGTGGAGCAAAGAGACAGGAGAAAAAAACAGAGACACACTTGGGGTTATGCAATTTGGCAGGTCTTAACCCTGACACAGGCGGAGGAGGAATCCATAAAAAGTTCTGAGGAGGAGAAATGGTAAGGGGGATTGACAGGAAAGGTAACACCAATAGCACGGAGCCCAGGTGGTCTGTGCAGGGTGGCATAATGACTTAAAAAAGAAAAAAAGAAAAGATGAAAACGAGATAAAGGAAAATACTAAAATAAGTGTTACTGAATTATCTTGAAGAATTCTGGTTGTTTTGTATGTGGTGTCCACTGAGTCTCTTTCTTTTCTGTGAGTTCATGCAACAAAAGGGTTTTCTGAGCTGCGCTATCAAGGGTGTTCTGTATTCTGAGTAACTTCATATTTCACACGAGGTACAAAAGAAGTGCAAAAAGTGTTTTTCCTATGTAAAATGCAAATATTATAGGACCTTGAGTGTGAGTGTAGGCAACACACAACAAAACCTTCCAAATAATGTACAGGTAGGTAATTTTTCTTGGAGACTACTTGCCAATAAATGTTTCATATACATGCACACACAGAACCAAAACACACACAATCCATAATCTGCGAGCTAAACTATGGAGGTGCTGGGAAGCTGCTAAAAAGATCAGGGTACTGCTCCAGCAAAACCCCCAAAGTTAAAAAATAATTTTGTCTGTTATTGGTACTTCTGTCATGGAAAGAGCTTAATAAAAACCTGGGCTGATCAGTGACTATGCCATAGTAATGGCACACTAAAAAGCCCTATCAGCAGCTTCAGCCTATGAGAATGAACCCTTTCCTGAGATGAGCAGAAAATGGGAAGAGATCTCATCATGCTATGTTAGAAAGAAATTCTAATATAATTTAGAACTCAATTTTATAGACTTTGAACTTAAATTTTATGACTCACCAGTGTTTGGGTGATTACTACAAGCATTCTTAAGAAAGTTTCAAAGTTCTTTGCAAATAAGAGGCTAATACTTTCCAAATCCAAGGAGCATGAAACTTGGCTTCTCCCTTCTCTGAAAGAAGCACAAGGAAGAAAATCAGTAAGTGGATCACTTAATTCAAGTGACATTGTGCAACCAGCTATGGTAAGAATGTGGGGTGGGGCCTGAGAAACACTGTTGATGTGGAAAATTATAAAAGGTGTGTCTTTCATCACATATTAGATTTCTTCATTTCGTCTTGCTGATATAGTAACAACAAAGATGATCTTCTCAGACACAGCCATAATTAAAAAGACATTGGCCTGGATTCAAGATAAGAGTGTTTTAGACTTTGAGAACAGAACTGAGAGCCAAAGGGGTAGTAGATTAGTCACTGCAGAATTAAGAACTTCAATGATTTAATTAGTGTGGAGAAAAAATCATATAGGCTTTCACAGTGAGTAGAGATAAAGGTGGAGTGTTTTCTCTTTCCTGGGTTGTCATATGTAAGAGGTAAGCTGAATTCATGAGAAAAAATCAGGCAATGTTGTCAAAATCCAGGTGGTAATAATGTTTTGGCTAAACCACAGCAATTATGGTCCCTCTGTCAGTGCCCCTGCTGGCTTTCCCACAGATCTGAAGAATGAAAGAGATTTGAATAGATTTAAAATAATAATTTAGCCAAGTGCAAAAAAAAAAAAAAAAAATTAAGTCTGTTTTAAAGAAACTCTAGATTTTGGCCTATTTGTGAAGATGATTAAACAAAAGATATTCCTGTCTTCTACAAAGCTTTATTGACCAATAACCCTGCACCTTTAAATCATAGTGTACAAATGAGTGTCTTAGTTTTTATTCGCAGTATGATAACAAAATGGGGTTGCCTGAATGATAAACCACTTCTAGACCTAGGAATCTTTGCCAACAGCTTTCATAATCAAACTGTCTTCAGACCCACCAGGGATTATTTAATCTCTTTCTTGCTGTGACAGTGCTCATAATGTGACTAATTGGTTCCACATATTCCCACTGCCCAAACATGAGGCAGCGGGCTGCTCATACGGCTCTGTCACTGTTTCTTTGCACAGATACCTGGTCTTTCAATCATCCATGCTGCTTTATGGCAATAGGGAACCCTAATTAATTTGTGTGGGCTCAAAAGAATGAAAATGGAGGTGTGACCTCAGATGCTTATACCACACAGAAGTTTATGGGGCCGGATGGGATCCACCCAAGGGCACTGAGGGATTTGGCAGAGGTTGTCACCAAGCCATTTTCCATCATTTACCAGCAGTCCTGGCTCAGTGGAGAGGTCCTGGTTGACTGGAAGCCAGCAAATGGGATGCCCTAATTACTAAATGTAACATCCATCCACAAGGAGGGCTGGAAGGAGGATCTGGGGAATTACAGGCCTGTTAGCCTGACCTCAGTGCTGGAGAAGGTCATGGAGCAGTTTATCCTGAGTGCCATCATGGGCTATTACATAATTAATATTACTGTTCTCCCTTGCTCCCCTGCAGCAGGTTGTTACAATCTTTGTGGTGGTGGCTGCCAGCACCACAGCACAGCTGGTAGAAGAAACATGTAGGCTGGGTATTAGGAAAATTTTTTCCACAGAAGGGGTTGTCAAGCATTGGAACAGGACCCCCAGGGAAGAGGTTTTAAATCGCAAGAGGTATTTAAAAGAGGGGTAGACCTGGCACTTAGGGACATGGTTTAGTCATGAACTTGGCAGTGCTGGGTTAATGATTTGACTCGAGGATCTTAGAGCTTTTCTTCAACCTGAACCATTCTATGATTCTATGTTTCTATGATAGTATGATTCTATGCTCTACAACTTAAGTGCCAGGGGCCAAATGTCTCAGCCACTCTCCTCCTATGTCAAATGACTTTTTTTAAGGTTTCCTGTGTGGAAACTCTTGTGCAATAGCTATGAGACATAAGTTGAGCTAATTAACAATTATTTAATATTTGCCCTCTGCATGGACTTTCCTATTTTACAAGAGTAGCTGTCTTGAGGTTTAGCATTATCTAACACAGAATAACTTTTGCACACAAAACACCAGCAGGAGACTCAATACTATCACTTGGTGCACAGCAACCTTCTAGCACTTGCTGTTTCAGGCTTTTCCTTCATGTAAACACAGAATTTGACAGAATTTTTCATCACTTGTGCTCACCAACCAAGATGCTGGGAACAAGGCAGTGATGGAAAAGAGGCTGTTCTCCAGCCCAAGTTTACAAGGGGAAATCAAATGTGGGGCTAAAGTGCTCACTCACCCAGTCCACCATGACTTACATCAATACTACCTCCAAAAGAAGTGCCACCTTGCATAGGAGTGAAACACTGTGGTGCTGTCCTACTGAGTTATTTCATGTCTTACACCACATGGCCCATGAATATAGGACTCAGATGGGGTTATTTCTGCATCCTGGGTCAACAGCTTGGATGGTGATATGAGAATTTCTGTGTTTGTTAGCCCCATGACTAGGTTATGTGCTGATTGTACTTCCTTTTTAGTTGTGGCTGTCCCTTGTGTAGACAAGTACTCAAAAATTATGCAGAGGTAAAGGTTTGACTCTCCTCTCTTGTTAATGTGATTTTAAATTTTGTTTTTATACATGTATGTGTTGTGTGTGTGTGTGTGTGTATACACGTATACATACATGCATATATTTTGTTCATCACAACTTACAGCCCTGAGGCATAGAAATATTTGTTTGGAGAAAATGTACGAACAAGCTGGTAGCAGCCTGTGTTTCAGTACCTGCTTTGGCCATTCTACCTTAGTACTGCAGGCACTGCAAAATAGAAAAGCAGCCCAGCGTAATACAGCGTCCTGTAACTTTATTGTGAGATTTAGTACCTTCTGTGATCTTCTTTCATATGAAATCCAAATATTTTCAGAGAATTACTGCTTTTATGTTTCCAAAGGAAAAGCTCTGAGGCCTTGACATTGCAAAGAAAGATTAGAAAAATGTGATGCAAGTTTTGCCCAGAGATTCAGAAAGAAAACACCAAAGTTATTAAAAGACACTTTATTATCTCTGGAGACTTACTCATGTGTTTTGGGAAATGCAATTAGCAGTATTTTGTAGGGTCACCTCCACCCTATTTCACCTATGCAAAAAATTGTACCAAAAATAATAATTATAAAGCATTACTACTCTTTTTTTGTGAAAATAGCAATGATCTCTCACTCAGACCAGCTATACAAAAGGATAGAGCAATGATTCTGTTTTGTGTTCTTGAAATTCTTGGGCAAACTGACAGTGTTGTTAAAAAATAGCTAACTGACACAGCTCTTCTTTGGAGAGATCAGAAAGGGTCAGAAGCAGCAGACCAGAAAATTAATAATTTTAAGAAAATAATTGTGTCTGTGTACATTCAAAATAGCCTAAAGTATGCAGAAATTCTGTGCTCAGACTTTATGTTCACTTCTGTAGGTATTCTGGGCAATATCATCTAGCCATTGTCTTGGTGTGCACAGCTGACATCCTGCTTTCTGTGTGCCCCTTCTTAAATGGAGACAGAGAGGCAAGAACTCCTCAGAAACAATGAAGATGCCCATAGGGGCCATTCACTTAAGAGCTGAACTCAAGGATCCTTTCCAACTCAGAATATTCTACAATTTTTTCTGTGATTCATTGAAGCAATTCAGTTTGGATAAAATATCAAAAGGATGAGGTACTTTTAAAACAAACCCACCAGCCTCACAGGATAAAATACTGCATGACTGGAACAGAGAGCAGAATTGTTCAATGACATGGAAAATGAAACAATACAACAAATCTAATGAAATTGGCCAACAGTTTCTTTAATTTGATTTAATTTAATTTGAAAGCGAATTGCTTTCAAAACAGCCATTCTCTCCCCACCTGTCAAAATAAATTTCGGAGTTGAAAGTCTCATATAGTTGATGCAGCTCATTAGATGGATTAAAAAATCTAGCTCCATCCATTAATTCCCTTCAACCAAAATCACTTTATTGCAGTTGGGGATTTACCCTCTTCCTCCTCCAAAACTGAGAAAAGATATAGCTTCCTCTTGTTACTTTATACAAAAACCATCTCACTTACAAAATGTTTGAGGTTTTTTAACTGTGTTAAAGTTCATTTTGTTTAGGCATGCTAATCTCTTTCCTGAACACAAACAATATGTGCAGTTATAATTTTCCTTGCAATTAATTCACCCTCAGAGTTGTGGGTCACTAAATGTCTTTACCACATTTGATTGGCAGAGAAATAAGCATTTAAAATATATTGTAATTGGGCTTTAGTTTTGGGGTGGGGTGTGTTTGGGGTTCTTTGGTTTTGTTTTGTTTGTTGTTTTTTGGGGGTGGTTTTTTGTTTGGTTGGTTGGTTTTGGTTTTGGTTTTGTTGGGTTGGGTTTTTTAGCCTTGTTGAAAGCTTAGTTACCTTTCTTGGAACTGACTTCATGAACACACTAACTAAATACTTCTCCGAGTTATTTTGTTAAGCACAGCCAATGAATGCAGTGAAGTACAACTGAGTTAAGTAGGAGAATCACAGCTCATAAATAAAGATAAGAAAATTATAAGAGGTATGACTGATCTGCATGTAATTACCTATTTGGGAGGCAGCCTGATCTGGAAGAACCTGAAGAGATTGGGAGGCAGGAAATCCTGTTTTATCATCCTCATTCCACCCATGACTTGTACTGCCACAGGCAAGTGGCTCCTTCCCCAAAAGCAGGTCACTCAGTGATAGACATGTAAGGATTTATTAATAGCATAGACAAAGCAGCTGAAACCCTCAAAGTGTGATTTTGGTATTTGTGAATATTAGTATCATAGAATAGTTTGGGTTGGAAATGACCTTAAAGCTCATCAAGTTCCAATGCCTTGACAAGAGCAAGGACATATTTTGCTAGATCAGGTTGCTCAGAGTCCCAGCCAGTCTGACCTTGAATACTCCCAGGAATGGTGCATCCACAATATCTCTGGGCAACCTGTTCCAGTGCCTCTCCAGCCTCAGAAGGAAGAATTTCTTTCTCAGATCTAATCTAAATATACCCTCCTCCAGTTTAAAGCCATTCACCTTTGCCCTATAACTACAGGCCCTTGTAAATAGCCCTTCTCCAGCTCTCTTGTACCTCCTTGTAGGTACTGGAAGGCCACTACATGGTCTCCACGGAGCCTTTTGTCCTCTAAGCTGAACAGCCCCAACTCTCTCAGCTTGTTTTCATAGAAGAACTGCTCCAGACATCTGATCACATTTATAGTACTCCTCTGTACTTGTTCCAACACCCTTCTTACGTTGAGGATCCAGATATAGATGCAGCACTCCAGCTGGGATCTGACCAGAGCAGAGTAGAAGGGCAGAATCAACTCCCTTAACCTGCTGGCCATGCTGTTTTTGTTGCAGCCCAAGATATGGTTGGCCTTCCAGGCCACAAGCACACATTGCCCATGTTGAGATTCTTGTTCATTAGCACCCCAATTCCTTCTTCTCCAGGAGAGAATCCAGATTTCACATGTGTTTCAACCATGAACAAGAAATCAGCGTCAATCCTCAAAAACCCAAGAAAGTTTCATGTCTCAGTTATTGCCAATTAATAACCAATAAATCTGATTTTATAACTCTGCATTAATTCAGAAATTTTACTCAAAAGCAATGCTTAAAAAAGGATTTCTGTGCTTGTTTTGTAACATTTCACTCCTACCATAGACAGAGGAAGCAAAATCTGAAGATAGGGAAATCCAAGAGGAAGTAAACTGGAGGCTGAGTCAACACTGCAACCTTGAAGTCAAAGGGTAGATGTAAAATCCTGAAATGCATATAGCTGCTTCAGTGAGCTTTGTTGATCCCAATCCACATGCATTTCAACAGATGAGGGAGATTCCAGTCATTTCTACAGCATGCCTCAATATTCAGACTTTGCTCTGTCTGTGAGGTGTCTTACAAACACAGCTGGAACAGCTGTGTTTTCCCTTGTTACAAAGCAACTACCAAATTGTAATACTGTTTATATTGTCTCATTTAGTAACCCTTTAAGTTACTTTAAGAAAGTAACTTTCTTATGTTTAAGATGTTTAAGAAAACGTCATCTTTCTGACCTATTAGGTTTTAGCATGGATCTGGTGAGAGGATTCCTGTGCTAGCTCCTTCCAGGAGTCAGCGCACAGGTTTTAGGGCACAGGAGGAGGAGAGAAACCTTTTCAGGTTCCTCACAGCACAGTCTGTTAATGCTTTCTCTTTTCAGTGTATTTAATTCAGGGAAGATTTTTGCTTCCACTCAATTAATCTAATTTATTTAGGCTAAGTCACCTTACATATATGCCAGGCCATGGCACTGGGGCTTCTCTTGCTGCTATAACTCTGTAACATTCATTTGCAAAGGAGTCTTGAATTTCCTGTTGGGGTGGATAACTGCACCTTTAGAAGGCTGGGAAACAAATAGGTTGACCTCTTCCATAGTTTTCTGTTCTGAGTCATCACTGAGCAAACAAACATTGTAGTGAAGAGAAGAAACCAAGAAAATGCCTGAGCAGGACAGAGAACCTGCATATTGGTCCCTAAACGCTGAAACGTCAGGAAATGTACAGGATAATCAGAGACATGTTTAACCTTCATCTGAGAGGAGAAATCAGAGATGTGTCTGTAAAAAGTCAGGCTAATGAAAGGTCTTTTGCCTTTCTTGTTACAAAATTTAGCTCACCCAGGTACTTGAAAGATAATGACTGTAACAATACTACAGCTGCAGCAAAATGGAAACCAGCCAGGTCCTGGCTTTGTTTCTGGCAAAGAGCTGAAGCACTTTGTACCTTTGATAGTGTTCCATGAAACCAGGGGGATGAATCATGAAAGGGTATTACAGAATGTGAAAATGTAGGAGTTAAGCATTTAAAAAAACCCCTCTTTTCATCAGGAGGTAGGTAAAGAGGGAAAAAGATGGGTGAAGGTTGACTGATCTCAGGCTGACTCTTTTGAATAGTTGACTCAGATGAAGCAAGGCTATTTGGATCGGGAACATAAGACTGGAAAGCTGGATGACTTGGGTTAAATGCTAACAAAACAACTAGAATTTGTGAAACAGAGGAAATTACCTAGCCCAGCTGGAACATATAAAAGGAAGAACAAGAACTTTCCACTGATGCCAAGACACGGAGATTTTGGAGTTCCCCAACAGAAAAATCAAGAACCTGAAAGACAAGCATAGATCAAATTTCAATTTTCCCTCAATTTTGGGGAAAAAAACCCTGAGAAGCCATACACATTATAACAAACAACACGAGCCAACACAATATCTGGCATCAGGATGGTGGCGTAAGATCTGCCCGGGATTACATCACTCTGCAAGAGCTTGCCAGCAGTAGCAGGTTGCTCTCAGCAAGCTCTGAGGGATGACAACAGCCCTGCAGGCTCACAGGAATGCTTTGTGCTGTACAGCATGCCAAGGGAATGAATGAGTGAGCAAAGCAAGGGAGGAAAGAAGGAAGCATTGTTTGGAGAACAAATGGGATATTTGCACTCAGGTGTGTGAGCCAGTGTGATGCCAAAGGCCACTGGTACTCGGGAACATCTCCAGCAGTAAAAGGCTGGCAAGGGAAAAAAGTCTGTTCCCACCCTGGCTAGCTGGTTATCAGTAAGAGGGACGCACTACCTTGAGGAGAGCTAGCTGGCAGAGACTCAGCCAGAACTGTAAGATGGTTGTAATAAACCCAAGTCCCTCTCCTTGCAACAAGGACTGCAACAGTGAAAGGCTTTAAGCAGAAGACTGGTGGTGTGTCTATTGATTTTTGCTGTTCACTCTCTCTCTAGGTGAACTGGAAGCCGGGCTAGTTGAACGGAAACGTTCAGTAACCTTGACTGACCACAGATTCCTGGAGGGAATTTCCTTACTTGCTCCTGATGGCTTTGCAAGCATCTGCAAAGCTGGGGGTGGGCAAGAGGGCTGACATCCAGGGACTGAATCCAATACTGGAAAACCACAGGATTACCTCTAGCAAGAGGGAAATGCATTAAATGCCTGCCAAGAGAAAGGTGCTTTTATCAAGGTTGTGAGACTACAGTAAGGGTGGTGGGCCCAAGCCCTCAGTGTTACTAATCAGCTAGGGCTAGGATTGCTGCAGGCTTTACAGGATCTCTGGCATTGCTCTGTGCAAGATGTGGCATTTCCTGTATTTCATAGCAGCTGGCAACTCTTGGGGACTGTCAGTAAGCGGCTTCTCTACCTAAGTGGATAAAGTGCACAAGTCATACCTGCAATACTGCATTCAGCCAACCATGTGTTGTGCACTGTGTACCTGACCTGTGCAAGCCTGGTAGCCTTGTAGCCACCCAGACTGGCCCTCCATCCCAAGGCACTCAGCTGGCCAGGCTCAGTCTTTTTGCATGCTGTGCAGACAATCCACACATCTGCACGGCAGAGTAAATAAACATGGCCTTCGTGAGTCACTGTGCATACCAAGATGGAATCTGTGGAGAGCTTTTCAAAGCCCCATAGTTATTGCAAGAAAAGCAAAATAACTCTTTTGGATTTTTTTCTGATCTCATCTGGATGTGGATGTGACTAGCCCTGGCTCCTGACCAGTGTTGCCTGAAACAAAACTATTAGTCCCATGAAGGCCTGTCTAAACTCATGCTATCAACAGTATGACAGCAAACATTTTAAAACACATTTACATTCATTTCTTTGATGTACCCTTGGACTCTGTTATATCAACTGCTGACAGAGTCAAGGCCCTGACACCTGTCTGGAGGTGGCCTTTCTTGTCTTTTTTTTTTTTTTTTTTTTTTTTTTTTTTTTTTTTTTTTTTTAATTGTTTTAGTCACCTACTGATATCAGAGCTGTTAACCAAAGCAGATGTGATTGTCTCAGCTGTCACTGGGATGAAGTGGCATTGTAAATAACAGGATCTAGACCACATAGCACTTTAAAGATCCAATTGCAGCAAGCCAATATACAAGTAGTGACAAATAGGAAGCCATTGCAGCCTTTCAAGCATCAAAGCAGAGCTTTCACGAGGACTATCACCATTGTCAGGTATTTCATTCATACCTCTGAGTACCATCTTACATAGAGTGTGCTGCAACAGCTCCACAGCTCCGTCTCAGAGCTGCATGTCCAGCTTTAATGAGAAAAGGAAATGGTAGGCAGAAATAAAGTAATTGAACTGCCACAGTTATGGCAACCCTAAGAGCAGCTGAATCAATGAGAAGGGAAAAAGTGTATAGAGGGTAATGAAGACTTTCAAAAGGAAGAATGTCACTGAGAAGGGCAAAGTTAGAAAAGCATCATTAGATGCATTATATATAAGGGTATAAGCAAAGGCTTGGTCAGCCTGAAAGAAATTATCTTCACAGAATTAAGCATATATTTAATTTGACTTCTAAACCATCTTATGCTCAACAATTTTCCCAGTACAAATAGTAGCTGTTCTTATCACAGCACATATCCCCTGAAATTTTGTGTCTGTCTCCACCGTATGTCAACCTACCTGTTTACAAGAAACAGTTCTTTTAACAAAATCATTGTACTTTTGGTATCGATAGAAAATAAATAGAACATGCATTTTGCATATCTTTATATATTTATAGGTGACTGATGCCCACAGCACATCATCTGTTGGTAAGAGTGTGTTTGAATAGCTAGTTTATTTTATATTTGAACATACAATATTAACTCAAGTCTGATTCTGCTAGCAATTCTAATACCCAAACTTAGCAGTGTTTAGAATTCTTACCATATTTTCCAACAAAAATTTTCATTTCAAAGGGCTTTTCAGAAGTGCAGTGCTTTTTATGGCAAGTAAAACTGGCAATACCCTTAAGATAGACTTTAACAGTAATCAAATCACTTATTTTGCTAGATGTCAGATGTCATTGAACATTATATGATCTTTCATTAATTTATGTAATAACTTTCATATTATTTTTCCATGTTATGTTAAAAACTGTATATTGAAATCCCATTCAGTTTCTTATGTATTTATTAGAATCAGAATCTGTTCTGAATAGAGATAAGTCATTCTTTGCCAATTCTGTTAAAAGCTTATCAACAACAAAATGTATTATATGAAATCCTGTTTTATTTTACCAGTCAGATAATTGAAGCACATGTAAAATACTTTAGAGCCTAATGTTATTCAACTGTACAAAATATGTGAACAATCCACAGAATTCTATTAATTCAAATAGTACCTTGAGTAACTTTCCTACCTTTTTTTCCTTCCCCCTTCCTTTTTAAAAGTGTATGAAATCCGGACTTGATCTAAAGACTCCTGTAGACTACATGGCAAGGGTGTGTTGTTCGTGTGTATTTCTGAGTAGAAAACAGAAGAAAGTTTATTCCATTGTGCATCTCCAAGTGAAAAGTACAGAAAAAACAATTTGAAGTGCCAAAGGAAATTACTACACAGAAGGAGTTCAGACCACAATACTATGTTTGTTTTGTAAGGAGCATGGGTTACACGCACTTTACTGACTTCATTGACGCAACTTTATCGAGAAGAGGAGCTACCCTGTGATTTTAAAATTCATTTTGATCGTGTGGTGTGAGCATGTCCTATCAGTATCTCTGCCAAGGTTTCAGTTTCACACTTCTGTCCTCCTCAGGCTACAGCTTGGGAGGGAAATCTCACATAGGCGAGTGGAGGTGAGGAAAGTGAGGTATCTAAAAGATGGATGTCCATATCCATACCAGCTGCATTTGGCTTCCTTTAGCACTGATAGTCAGAAAGGCACACCTGCAGAGAGCAGCTCATCTCCCTCTAAGGCATACAGCTGAAGAAGATCCAACAAAGTGCCCTCTGGAGATAGTTGTTGTTGTCCTTTATGTACAGGTGCAACTATTTAGGTGGTAAATTTTATGTACCCCAACTTCAATGTCTGAGTTGTTTTGGAAACATAACCAAGCCATCTGATCTGCTTAGGCCTTCAGCCCATGGAAGTCACATGCAAAGCCTCTGGTGGGATGTCAGAGTACTGGAAATTTGCAGCTTCCACAAGACTTCAGATCTAGCTTTGCAGGACTCAGCAAAAACCAAAGAAGCTCACCACCCCTTCTAGCATACGCCTGGCTATTGTCATATCCAAGATGTCTCTGATTCTGCTCCTCTCAGGGTAATCTGATGGGACATGACAAGGGCATTCTGCCAACTCTTTGCCACCTGAAAAATAGTTTTATGATTATAAAACTCAGAGTTTTAACAGGCTTTATTATCCACTTGTATGAAGACAACTTACCTAGGCTGTGGTAGAAGCCAGTATCTGAAGTTCAGATTTTGCAGTGTCCAACCACCACAGCAGTTTCTTCATATGATTTTTCAGCAATAGCCCATCTCTGGCACAAGCTCGCGCCTCCTCCATGGGGTGCTGCAGACCTAACTGCCTTTTCCATGCTAGAGTTTGCAATGCCACGCCTGGAGATGACACAAGGTATGGCTTAAGGGAAGCTCAGCCTGTGGAAAGGCTGCTGGAGAGCTGCCTGGGAGCGACAGGCTGTGGTGGCAGCTGGGGGCCGTGTATTGCTGGGGGAAGGATGTTGTGGGGCTGCCCTGGAGCAATGCTCACATCCGGGCTCGGGGAGCTGGCCACTAGGCTTCATTAGCTCCTCTGCTGGAACAAAATATTGTCCTGTGTGGAAAGCACAGTCTCAGTTTTCTAGGACGCTCATTCTGCTCTTTAAATCAGAGTTATTCACTCTTCCCAGTCTAAACCAATAAAGAGTTGTGGACAAGAGAAGAGTTAATTTTCAAAGCAGAGGTGACACAGTAAATAACCATTTACCTCGATTCACTGGAGCTTTATAATACCCATTGTAATGTTATAAAAAATGGACTAAATTCAGATTTCAAGTTCATTTTAGCAGCAAGTAAAATGTTTGGCTTGCAAAACTTGCCTTTCTGTAGGCTGAATGTGCTTCCGTGCTAGCAGCTTCCAGGAAACTCTTATGTTACAATTACAAGAAGTTAAAACTGCAGCAGCAGGATTGTTAACTGGAAGTCAGAATTTCCTTTACACCATTCCTCTTATGCTTAGTCCTAAGGCTAGCTTACTTTGTTTCTTTTCCTTTTCTGTTATATTGTTTTGGTGTATTTGTGACTGTTTTTTTTCTCCTTTTTTTTTTTCCCCACTCTCTGATCCTAACCTCTGTTTGTTTTTTAGTCTGTTTCTTTCACTTTACACTGGATTACCTACCTAAAACAGCATTTTCCAACAATACTTTCAGGTTATGGCACCTTCTCTTTTAAATTTATTATGAATGTGTCCAACTTTATTTATTATGTGTCATTTATTATGAATGTGTTTATTATTATGAATGTGTCTATTATTATGAATGTGTCCAACTCTTGAACCAGATAAAAATGTATTTTGTACTCCTTTCCAGGTTTCCTAATTACATGGCCAGTAATACAAAAAAAAAAAAAAAAGAATGTAAGCAGGAAAGACAGTGATAGCAACAATAAAAATAGCATTTGTTCTAGGAATGAAACTGAAATACATTTCATAAACTAAAGGAAGAGAAGAAAAAAAGATAATGTTGGGATTCAGTTGAAAGACACAGGGATTTTTCTTAAAATGATATTTTAGACAATTAAAAATTATGAATGAAGACAACTAGAGCATTATAGAAAATCTAAGGAAACTGAGGTGTGATTTAATAAGTTGCAGCAAACAAGGAATCAAGGAATCTAGGGATCATACTTCAGGACAGTTCTGTGCTCTGCAAACTTACATGGCCTCTTTTCTTTAAATTAAGATGCAAGGAGATGACCCTGAGAAAGTGATAAAGTGAGAAAGGACAGGGCTGGAATGCTGACTGAATGAGCCACAGGGACAGAGGACAGTTTGTTTGATCCTCACTGTCTGTTATTCGAACATAGATCAGAAACATGATAAGGGCTGAAGACACTGCCCAGCACATTAGGGGTTTTTCTGAAAACAAATGCAAAGCTTGTTGAAAGCAGGAGCATTTTTATTTAGTGGAATTTTACTCACTGTTATAGGATTGAGCAACAATGCTGAGAAATGGAAACAAAATTTGTGTCAGAACAAATGACAAACACAAGGCTTTATGTTTGCTTACTTATTATAAATGTAAAATATAAAAATAGCTTATTTGTTTATGGTTGCTTGCATCACAAATGTGAGTTTTACAGACAATTTATCACTGCTGCAGCCACTGGAACGTGCCAGTAAATCTGTGGCCCTGTGTCTCCTTACAGCTGCTTTTGTATTTGGAATATAAGCCATGCTAACTCCTGAAGGATTTATCAGTTTAGAGGACAGCTACAAAGTGTTTAGGAGAGAACCTAAGGACAACGTGGCTCCAAAATAAATCTGGGTTTGGTTGCTCCATCTTATGACACGTGAGACTCTTCTACAGAGAAAAAGACTTCTGATGGAGGAGACAGAACCTTCCAGCAATTACTTCCCCACTCTACACCACAGGCTTTGAAGGCTTCTTTCTGTGAATTTCTCTTGTCTAACAGAAGAAAAAAACCCATGTATGAATGGATGGAATATGTATTATTAAAAGGCAGCCAAAACATTCCAGCAGACGCACATTCTTCCGTGAGTAAAAAAAACCAAAACAACAAACCCAAACAAAAATGTATTACTCACATTGCCTAATAGGCTTCTGGAAGGCTCTTAATTTTTATGACTACTACAGATATTACTACACATAGCAAGGCAGCTGTAGCTTTCAAACAGACAGTAACCCTATCATTTTGTTGACAACTAATTTTGATCCCACATGCAATTAAAATTAAATGCAAGGCCTGTTTGGTAGTTTTTGGGGGACAGAGGAATAACAGCTGCGTGATATAAATCCTATTTAGTGAGAAAGATCAGTTTTAAATGCCATTTTTTTTTTCTGTTTGCTTGTTTGTTTGCTTTTTTTGAAACAACATAAATACATACAAAATAGTACATCAAGAAAATCCTGGAAATCAAACCTAAAATGACCTTTTTCCTTTGCCCTTGCAAAGGAAGGTTAACAAATGCTCATGAGCTTCCATTCATCATGTTTCATAGGGAAATAGGAGACAGTGGAATCTGATTGATTCACTCACAGGGATTCCCCTCCAAGACCAATGTGCTTAACAACTAAACAAATTTCAACTGTCCTTCTAAGAAATCTGATTTTTATCCTAACTCACATTGATTACTGGTCACATTTGAAAGGTTTCAAATAAGGATTTGAATTATTATCTTGATTAGGAGATATTGCTCTTAGGTAGTATTGCACCAGGTTATAAATTCAGTCTGTCATCTAGTCCATGATTGCTTATGAAGTATTTAACTTTCTTAGTATTTATATTTCTTAGAAAGACATCTGACTTTTCCCCTTCTGCGCTGTACTAGTCATGAAAATTCCAGCATTCCATTTTACAATTTTCTTATTTACACCACATCCACAAATTCATTCTTGCAGCTGTTCCTCATGTGATTATTTCTAGTATTGCCATTGTGGTTCCCCATGTGAATAAGGCTTATTGTTGTGGTATACCATCATAGGCTACAAATATGCAAAAATTATAAAGGGAGAGGAAAATTCCAAACCCTTTAAAATTTTCTTTTGGTTTTGAATATGTACTGTTTTTCACGATTGCTTGGCTTTTTTGTTTTGTTTAATTTTGTTTTTAGATTGCCCTGCAGCTATTTAAAAGCTGCTTTAAAAAGTATAAAAACTTCCACCGAGTAACTTTACGTAAGCCAACCACAGCAAGCAGTTAGCAAGCAGTTTCTGCCAAACCAAACCCTTAGCCGTTAGAAATTGGCAATTGTGCTGTTATTTTTAATAGCTGTATGTTGGATTAAAATATAAATCTTTACAACAAAATATTCTATAATAATTTTATTTTATTACAGTATACTGCATTTATTTGTGACAGTGTTTCTTATTGTGACTATGTTTCTTATAAATGACAGCCAGAAGAATTGGCAAGGAAGAAATACAGGAACCAAAGCCTAGCATTTAAAGTATATATTTATACCAGAGAAACAAGCTCCTAAATACACTACTTGAACAGTACTGGACAAGCATGCAACGTACAAAAAAAAAAAAAGTGTTTTCCTTTTCTTGTGAACAACATATGGTGAAAACTGTTCCCTGGTGCCAGCAAGGATCTCTGCTGCATCAGTTCCTCTGCCATCGAGGTAAGAACTGTGAGCTTTAGCACTCCCCTATAGTGTAAACAAACACTGCTCAGTCACTTTGCTGAACACAGATCTTGTCCTATTATTTATTTCTCAGATCATTTCTTGGAACTGTATCTAAACTGACCTTGAAACAAGAAACACTTATCCAAATTCTTTGAGTAGGAAGAAGTTACCTACTCAGAATGGAAGAAATGTGAGCTATGTGGAACTAAGGGAATGAGCAGGCAAGTCAATAATGGAGGATTTGTGTTCGCACAGACTAATTTGAATTACAGTGTCTGCAGGAGACATTGTCAGTACTTTTATGTGTTAAGAGGTTATCAGCCATCTCCTCTATGCTGCTCTTAGTTTAAAGTGGGTGGGGAATCACAAACATTAACACTGCAAGAAATGTATTACTGATTTGTGTAGTAAGGGATGTCGTCTCACAATAATAAGTATTGCACATGAACACTGATGAAATACCAGAATTATTCTTCAGTTTTAATGGAAACATCTTTGACAACATCAAAGAAAAACTGATTACAGATAAGAAATCTGGGAATCAGCATATGGTCTGGCTTAGCTGGAAATCTCCATCCCTACTGAGAAGAGAAATCCTCTTCTAAAGGTTTCAACAATCCTTATGCTGATGATAAAAGATGTATCCCATGGTAGACTCTTAAGCAGCTGCTGGTGGTCATGGCACTACATGAAATATTTCTTAAAAGTACACAGCAATTATAAACAGCAGTTCATGGAAAGCTGTGAAGGTAAATAAACATTTTAAATTGTAAAAGTTAAACTCTAAATAATTTAAAAATCTGAGTTTATTGGTACAGAACATTATGCTTTGGTTTTGGTTTTTTTTTTTTTACTTTTGCTAAGTGTAGGCTTTATTAGCTTGGTCTGACAAAAACTATCTAAACTGAGTTTAGACAAACCAAAATAATCTAAAATAAAATCAGAGCAGCCACTCAGAAGTCCTGCATCAATTTTCTATCAGGTTTAAAATCACACAGTTGTTGTCCTCCATTGGATATAGAAGAAAATTATGTGGAACTCAGTTCATATTGCATGATTAACTCTCCAAAAGATGCTAGCAATACTCATGGGTAGATTCTTACAACTGATGCTGAAGAAGGAATACTATGCCAGAAGCCTGAATTAAACTGATTGACTGATAAACTGAAGGAAGTGTCATAATTGTCTTAGGAATCAGTAGAAAAGGCAGAAAGTGAATAATTTTGTATCATTGTGAACTTGCATAGGAATTTATTTATATAGAACTACAGTTACCTTGGTTGGAGTTTGGCCAGGTCACGGGAGGTAACATCACCTCTGCTTAAAAAAAAAAAAAATAAGCTACATTTATGCTGTGCATCACTGCAGAGAGATTTCATTTGCTTATATTAATTCTGTAATACCTCTGCTGAACATGAAAAAAAAAAAAGGGAAAATGAGCTTTTAAAACTGTACATGGATGGATAGAAAGATCATGGAATATTTACTTTGTCCTTCCTCAAGTTTCTACTGGCAGGGTTACAAGAACTAAGCCTAAAACACAGTTACACTGAAATTAATTACATCATTCTGCAAAGCAGGCAATGGATATAGTTTTATGAACAGTAACATGCTGGAAATTATGGAGAAAATTCCACTAAATGCTCCTTCCTTTCACCTCATGATTTAGCCAGATTTCCAGGTAAGGAAGAAATCAAAATAGCTTTTGCATTTCCATTAATGAGCAGCAGAAACCTGTATGTGCTTTTTTACTAATATAGTCAAAGGAAACAAGGTAATTTATGGTGGAAATACATATTTAATATGCATTTATACATATTTAATATTTGTTGAATAATACATATTTATTATACCTTACACTAACCAGCTGTTTTCAGGTATTTGCATTTAGGATGAACTTCGTAGACCTGGAGACACCATCTGATAGAAAAAATGGTGTTATCTTAAAAAGACATATTATGGATTTCATGGGGGAGAAGAGATCAGTTTGATATAATCAAAGTAATTTTTAAATGCTTGTACCTTTCTGTACATAAACTTTGGCACGCTCTTATGTTCCACTGGGGTGGTGGTGAAGAACTAAATGCTGTCATTCAGAAATATCTGTGTGGACTGCTTGTAAAATATTTGGAAGGGTAGATTAGCTGTGTCTGGGACCAAGTCAGTCTCGGCCAGATGCAGCAGAAGCACTCCATTATCTTTTACAGGCTTTGGGAGAATTTTAAAAAGGAGATCTAATGAACCTACTCCAGCACATCATTGAATGGGTTAGTATGTTTGAAGATGCTAAAAAATCTACCTATCAGCATTGTTTTAATTTAACTTTTACAAGCATAGAATACTAGTAACTCATTTTAAATTACTGATAAAATGCTATCAATGTGTAGCTCTTATGCTTCTGCCTTTTTCTGCCACAGACCCTCCCCCCAGCAAACCCCAGAAACCCCCCTACATCTTCTCTGGATTTTAACATCCATTCTTAAATTATTTATTATTTATAAAACCTCCAGACTGTCTGCTTAGCTAATATTTAGTGACAGACTCTTGCTTCCTCTGATCTTTTAGTACCTACTCTGGCCATATCATAGGATAAGCTGAGCTGGAAGGGACCCACAAAAATCATCAAGTCCAACCTCTGCCCCTGCACAGGGCACCTCAAGAGTCACACCAATGTGCCTGAGAGCACTGTCCAAACGCTTCTTTGACTCTGTCAGGCTGGTTCTGTGACAACTTCCCTGTGGAGCCTGTTCCAGAGCCCAGCCACACTCTGGGGGAAGAACCTTTTCCCTGACATCCAACCTAAACCTCCCCTGACTCAGCTTCATGCTGTTTCCTCAAGTCCTGTCACCGGTCACATGAGCGAAGAGATCGGTACTTTTGGTGACCTTTAGCTCAACAGCTCTTTCCCAGCTGGAAGGATTTTCAGGCCAGAAAAGTTATAATCATCTTGACCTCCACAGCAACAAAAGCCAAGAAATTCTTTAAAGCGAGCTTTGCTTTGAGTCCATAACTTGAGGAATGACTTAGATTACTGGATTTAGAAAAGCTATTCAATCTTAATTTAGAAATTGGGAAATAGAGCTTAGTAGGTCCTTAGGGATAATACCAAGTAACTTCTCTTGCGGCTAAAAGAGAAGGATGTTTCTCTCCATGAGTATAATTTCACCTGCCATTTATTGGTTCTCCCTGTCATCTTAGCTGACAGATTAAAGAGACTTTTAATATTTGAAATTCTCTTGCAAATCCTGGTACATTATTATCAAGGTTTTGTATAAGCTAGACAGATGCTTCTTCATTTTCTCACTGCAAGGCAGATTTTCCTAGCTTTTCCAGTTTGTCAATCATTTGTGTTAAAATGCAATACCAGTATTTCAGTAAATGTTTGATGAATGCCATATATAACATCATCATTACTACTTCTTAATATTCCTTCACTTTTAAATCCAAAGTTTGTACCATAAGCATGAATCTTTTTGTATTGTTCATAACCACACTATAACACCTCTATAATTTGACTTTAAAATATTCTTTGTACTTAGACACCTTTCTTTCCTATAAATATTTATAGCTGCATCTATTTTTTTTTGTCAGTTAAAGCTATGTGGCAAGTTTTGTATAAAAATATTTTTGAATAGAATATTACCATACAGTAGAATACACCACAATGTCTTCACAGAAACTCATAATTACACAGTGACCCTTGCCAGATAAAATACTAATCCCATTAAGCAACAGGCCAAAATTTCAGCAAATCATGTTGATATTAAAAACTCAATAATTCTTTAATTCCTACATGTGATTCTTACTTTTGACTTTCATGATTTTTCCAAAGATTCTTGTCATGTTATTTTAGCTCTAAACCCCCTTTGCTTTACACTTCTAATGGACACCAAATCAGTTTCTCTTCTTCATTTCTGGAAAAAATACAGGTCGATTATTACCATGAATTACTTAGAATCCCATAAAATTCTGTGCTATGACTTACTTGGTCTTGAAAGTTTAAATGTTTTAATCTTTACTGGTTGCTATTCAGCATCATTACTAAGTACTGATTGAATAAAACATTCACAATCACATCCATGAAGTATTACTGCATTATCCAGGTTTCTAATAAAAAATAAATGCTTTTATGCATTGGCATTGTTACTGAAAGTTGTGTATTTCAAAGTAGCAGGGAAACCATGACATTGTCTAGTTTTTTTTCATTCTTGATCCTGATGTTTTAAAAATTTATTCCCCTTGCCCTTTAGGCAATGATCCAAGATTTTCCATTCCTACATTTAGCTATTAGTCATGCTCATTGTTTCACAACTGTAATTTACCATTTCTGCTTACCAGCTTCCATATTCTTCCTTTTGTTTTATTCACAGAATTATCACTTTCTTTTTCTTTTTTTAACTGAATGTGTTTAGCTGAAAGGAAACTGATGATTGTCATAACCTCATTTTTGGGGTATCCTGTATGGTTTTCTTAAGTAAACTATCATTTATTTATTTTTCCTATGTATCTCTACCTATACAGGTGTCATTCAGAGTTTTTTTAGACTTGGAATACTGTCTCTTTTCCAGGAAAATGTATAATATACATGAGAACTAATTATAGATAACAAACATAGTTAATTTATGCAAATATAGGTAAATTATGCCATTTTATATTCAAGCAACTGTTAAAATCTCTAGATTAAATTATTTTTATTTTGGTCAGAATTGTCCGAAATTAAAGTACGTGAGAGCTTAGAAAATAACAAATTATTTAATTTTAGAAAATAATCATCTATTATATATATAAAATCTAGGGCATGTTTGCTTGTGGAGGTTTGAGATCTAGACATATCCTACCGATTGAGATACAAAAATTAAAAAGTTAGCTCATTCTATCTAAATGTTTATATAGCTGCTCGCCCTGTATTCAGATAATCTCTCTCACTTGTATGCAATTTTCTGATTTATCAGCCTAAACATTGACTCATAAACACACCAGGTCTTGGACTTGTGAAAACAGAAACTAGTGATCTTTACTGAGCCTGGCAAGTCACACTGTCTGCACATTATGTCTTTCTTGAGGTATAAACTAGTTTGAACACTCAAGTTGTGACAGACATCCGACTAAAAAATTCCAGCTCATGCATTTGAATAAACGAGCCTTTGATGCATGTCTGCAGAGTAACTGTAGGAAAGATCCTTCAAGGACAAAAACTCTGTGAAAGATACAAATATGTGCATTTGAACATTTTTCATCTTGTGTCTTTCTGAAGGAATTACCTCAATTACTTGGAATCTTATTAGTTACAGATGTGTCTGTGAAGCAGCCAAAAAAGCAGGCCCTTTATCCAGCAGTATGTGCATCCTCATACACAAACACTTTGTGCTATTTTTTTTCCACCTGAAAGCCCCCTTACCCCTTGTCTACAGCATTCAGTCCCTCCCTCTCTCCCTCCATGGTAAGCTGCATATGCAGTGTAGAGAGGTGTTGTTAGTTTATATAAAAAGATGCTTAAGAAGATAAAGGTGCACAGGCTCTAATGCTCTCAGATGCTCCAGGCATTTAAATGTGTCTGATGCCTGCATACCTTCCAGCAGTGCTGCTAGCCAGGCTCTCAGCGGGAATTCATGGTAATTAAGCATGCTAGAGGCATCTACACTTCTACAGAATCTAACAGAATCAAATTCTTAAGGCTGGAAAGGACTTCTAGAGATCATCTTGTCCAAACCCCCTGCCAAGGCAGGGTCACCTGGAGCAGGTGACACAGGAACATAACCAGGTGGGTTTCAAATGTCTCCAGAGAAGAAAACAGGCCTGGGAAGCCTGTTCCAGTGCTCTGCCAGCCTCAATGGAAAAAAGTTCTTCCTCATCTTGAGGTGGAAATTCTTGTGTTTATGGCCATTGCTCCCCATTCTTTTATTGGGCACCACTGAAGTGTCTGGCACTATGCTCTTGACACCTGCATTGGAGACATTTATATGCATTGATGAGATCCCCTTCCAGTCTTCTCTTCTCTAGACTAAACAGGCCGAACTCCATCCTTCTCTCCCCCTAAGAAATGCTCCAGAGCCCTCATCACCTTCGTGCTCCTTACTCAAATAAGGACACATGCAACTTTATCTACAGATTTGTGAGGGCAATAAAGTACAAAGCAAAGCCTCAGAGAAGTTGGATGCATGAGCAGCACACGTGCTCATACCACACTGTGGTATGCGGGACAGCTGCAGCACCCATTTCCCATGGTTTTGGACTCTTTCATGTATACAGCTCCTCGTGCATGTGTGTCTACAGGTCCAGAATCACATAATGGACAAGGTTGGAATGGACCACAGTGGGACATCTGGTCCAACCTTCCTGCTCAAGCAGAGTCATCCCAGAGCATATGGCACAGGTTCTTGAATGTCCAGTGAGTGAGAATCCTCAGTCTTTTTGGGCAACCTTTTTCAGTGCTTGGTCACACACCTGTGTGTGTTCTTCCTTATATTCAAGTGGAGCTTGCTGTGCATCAGTCTCTGCCCGTTGCCTCTTGTGCTGTTGCTCAGCACCACCGAGCAGAGCCTGGCTCCATCATCTTGGCACTCTCTCTTCAACACTGATAGGCACTGAGGAGGTACTGTCTCAGTCTTCTCTTCTCGAGGCTGAAGAGGCCCAGCTCCCTCAGCCTTTTCTCCTAAGAGAGATGCTCCAGTCCCTCATCATCTTTGTTCCCCGCCGCTGGACCCGCTCCAGGACTCTCCTGCGCTGTATTGGACACAGCACTCCATATGCGGTTTCACCAGGGCTGAGTAGAGGGGCAGGATGACTCGCCGCCCGTGCAGGTACAACCAGGAGCGGCAGAGCCGCGGCCGGGGCACAGCGCGGGCAGGCACGGGCAGGCACAGCCCGGCCGAGCACCGAACCGCGCCGCCGCCAGCGCCGCCGCCGCTACTCCCGCCGGGGCGGGGCCGCTGGGACGGCGGCAACTTCCGGCTCGGGCCGGCCCCGCCCCGCCGCGGCCCCGGGCGCGCTCCGGGCCAATGAGGGCGCGGAGCCGCAGCCGGGCAGGTAACCCAGCGGCCAATCAGAACGGCGCTGCGGGAACAGGTGGGCTCGGCCAGGCTCCGCCCCCCGCCCCGCTGGCGGCCGCGCCAATCGGGGCCGGGAGGGAAGCAGGGAAGGAGGGAGGCAAGCGGCGAGGGAGGGGCTGCCCGCGGCACCCGGCGGCGGCGGGGCTGCGCTCCCTGCCCGCCCCCCGACGGCCACCCCCGGCTGTCCGGCTGACCGTCCGTCCGGCGGCCGCGCCGGGAGGGCTGCGGCGGCCCCGCGCCGAGGGAGGGAGGGAGGGAGCGCGGAGGCAGCAGCCATGGCACTCGTGGCTCCGGAGACTCGGAAGTTCACGCGGGCGCTGAGCAAGCCCGGCACGGCGGCCGAGCTGCGGCAGAGCGTCTCCGAGGTGGTGCGCGGCTCCGTCCTCCTGGTGAGTGCGGCGGCGGCCCAGGCGAGGCTCCGGCCCGGGGCCTCGCGGGGCGGCGGCGGTGGCCCCCGAGGAGGGGCCGGGCCCTTTGATCCCCGCCGGGCTGTCAGGGCGGCGGGCTCTGATCCCTCGCGGGCGTGCGGCTCCTGCGCTGCCCCGGCGGCTGCCGCGGCGGGCCGAGGTGCGGTGCAGCCGCAGGCGGGGCGGGCGCTCCCGGCCGCGGGGCAGCGCCTGCTGTGGGATGCGGCGCCCGGCGGGCACGGCTGGGCGCTCCAGCCCGCCCCCCGCAAACTTCACCTGAGCAGCGAGCGGCTGGCGCCCGGCCTGGCGGGACACAGTCGCTCTCGCGTGTGCCCAAATAGCGGCGCGAAAGCGATTTTTCATCTTGCTGCTCTCTACTCTCTTTGCAACTAAGATGCAGTTTTTTGTTGTGTCGTGCCGCATGGAAGATAAGCGCTGGCAAGTGTAGCAAGAATGTTTTATTGTGTTGTTTATCCCGGCTCTCCTGTGCCGTGCTAGCGCATGGTTGCTGCTCTCTCCAGACCGCAGTTGGGCGCGTTCATTTAATTTAAATTGCTGAAAGTAAATTTGTGTTAATAGCTGTCTAAACCAGGTGTTTTAGTCTAGAGAAGGCTGAGAGGGGATCACATCCGTGCATATAAATATCTCAAAGGCAGGTGTCAAGAGGATGGTGCCAAACTATTTTCAGTGGTGCCCAGTAAAAGGATGGGGAGCAATGGCCATAAACACAAGAATTTCCACCTCAAGATGAGGAAGAACTTTTTTCCATTGAGGCTGGCAGAGCACTGGAACAGGCTTTGCAGGCAGGTCATGGAGTTTTCTTCTCTGGAGACATTTGAAACCCACCTGGATATGTTCCTGTGTCACCTGCTCCAGGTGACCCTGCCTTGGCAGGGGGTTTGGACGAGATGATCTCTAGAAGTCCTTTCCAGCCTTAAGAATTTGATTCTGTTAGGTGCTGTACTGAGGCAGCAGGTGATGACATCTTAAACAGCCTCAGTTAGACTTTTCAGGGTTTCTCTCCTGGGACTCATATTTATGGTATGCATTTGTTTTCTTTGTGGTTTTGTTATCTCCAAGGGGAATGTTTCAGTAAGCATTTAACTCTGTGTAAGTGAAGAAGTTTTGGTGCTGGGATTCCTGATACTGGAAGCTGATCGGTCCTTTGTTCTTTGGTCTTGCTAATGCTAAGTATGATCTCGTCTTTTTTAAACCTCCTGTTGGGAAAGTGTCATGTCATAACTATGTGTTGTGAGAGAAAGAAGTGCTGTAGCTGTAATTGAAAGTCAATTACCTTTCTTTTAAAAAGCTGGCTTTAAAATTAAATTGCTCTTTACTTATCTATGGGTCACAGAATTTATAAAAGACCTAATATGCAGAATTTGGACTCTACCTAGATACTGACAGCTTTCCACAAGGTGCTAGCACACGTACATGGAGTGAACATCCAAATACATTAACACTTCTCCAGGGATCAAGTTATTTGGAACTGTGAAAGAAGAGTATATGTATTTTAAAGTATTTTTCATTTTGGGGGAGACAAAGGAAATTTAGGTATTTTCATGACATAAATGTTTCCTTTGCAGTAGTCTGCAAACCTGCCATTCCCTCCTCCACCTTTAGAAGATTTTTCCTTAGTTCACTTATGACTAGTGTCAATGAGTTGGAAAATATTTATGTGCATCTTTAATTAATTCGGGTTGACCAAATACATCGTAGCGTGATAGGCACTAATATCCCAGGTGTTTTTATGCTGTCACAACAGCATATTCTGCAGAATTTTATGGAAATTAAAGAAGTGATGGTGCCAAGTAGTATACTGTCTTGATCTTAATTCTGGATAAGGTCATCATTATCATTTTAGAAAGCAAAAGGAGTGACTTACCATTCATGGTGACTTAACATTCATGTCAGGTTTTTGATCCTTTTATGTTAGCTTGATGCATGAATCTGAATCCCCCTCTCTCTCAGGTACAGTGCTGTGCTGAAGTTCACCTTCCTATTTCAGCTGTATTTTGCTTCAGCTGCTATGTCTCTCTATAACTGCTGTTCATCTTATCACTGAACTCCAATATTCTTGTAAACACACTGTTTAAATAATGAAATAAAAGTCTAGTAATTGCAGGTTTACATCTACATTTTCTTCCTCCTGTTAATATACTCTAACTCTTTGTTGAACTTTGGAATGAAATAGTACTTTTTTAAAGGAGAAATTTAGGTGAATAGTATTGGTTTTTTTCTATAAAAGGCTTAAAAAATATTTTCATCTGTAAGTTTGACAGGTTTACCAGTTTCTTATCTGTTGGAGTTTCTGGGCTTTCTTATCTGGAAAAATCTCTTTGGCTGACTGGTGAAAATATGAGACTTACCAGTGTTACAGTAGTTGTGGAATACTCTGTTAAGTTGTGGGACTTTAAAGTAAGAGAGACCCACTTTCCTTCCAAAGCTGCCTCTCAAAGCTCTATGATATAGCACTTTTCCCAGGAGTTTTTCAACTGAGTTGTCAACAAATTGTCTTGCTTAAAATATAGTTCAGCATTGGTAACGAAAGGGATCTTACTGTCATCACTTGCTCATGAGCAAGTGCTGAGGTTTTCCAGTACTGAAAAACTGCTGGAACTGTTTGCCATTGACTAGTCATTCTGTGTAGAATCTGAAGGTAGGAAAGAATTAATTCAAACTGGTAGTTCATGGTGGATGATCTGTCCAGGTCTTTACAACCAGCTATTGCTTTGGACTGTACATCTCTGCAGCAGAATGTACTGACCAGTGATGCAAATCATCCAGTCATTACTTGCTGTAGCAGATAAGTGTAAACTACTAATATCTCTGAGCTTGAGTAGATACTGTAAGTTGCTATCATGGCTATTGTTTAACAGTTTCATTCATTTTTACAATCAACAATGTATGGCTAGATTGAAAAGGGAAAAGAAAAGCTTTGCCCGTCTTTAAATGAGGTTTATTAGATTGCATTACTAAAGTATGCTTTTTTTTTTTTCATTTTATTAATGTCCTTGAGATTATATTGATGAAAGAGAACTGAAAACAGCGTGTTAGTAGTATAGTGTGGTGTATCTTAAATTTTCAGTTTGTTCTTCATTGGATCTAAAAGTCAGAGACTTTCAGCTAGCTGACAGGCTAAATAACTTGACTGTGTAGTAAAAAAGCATGAAGCAGATGTAGTTTGCCAAGCTAGTTTTCATCACAGAGTGAAGCAAGCTCTCTTGTCAGCATTCTACATCTCATGCATTCTCTCCGTTAGATTTAGTTTGCTGAACTGACAAGGACAGTTTGGTTGGCTGAAATGAAATCTTGTTGTTTGGCAATCAGCTTTTCACTATGTTGTAAGGCACATAATGTATTTCTTGATTATTTAGATTCAGTTTTTACTATTTCCTTCTCGACAGTAGCATCCTCGCTGAATATCCTCTTGTGCATTGTTGATGTTGTTTTGATTTTAGACTTGTCATGTGACTTAATTTGATGCCTCTGGCCACCCAAATACATTTATGTCTGAGAGGGAAGATTATGGGGATGACAAGTGTGTATCTTAAACCAGCAATCTTGCCAAGAGCAGTTTTCAATGCAGTTTTAGTATTATGCATAATTGAAAGTGATGTCTTTAAGTGATGATGAGTTACTCAAAGCATGTTGCATACAGATCAGTGTCTTTTTCAATAGTGTGTTAATAATAACTCATCTCAGTGACAAAATTACTCTACATTAGGGTTATTTATAATAATATACCTATATTAGAGCTGACATTTAAGTATAATAAGCAATTAAGATAATGTTTGGCATATGAAATTTGATCTGCTTTTGCCTAGCTGTCAATAAAATACCTTTGTCAAATATGCAGGTAATGAAAATGTTTAAATATGCCAAATGGTGCAGCAAAAGTTGCTTCCCGCTTGTGAAAATTAATAATGTGCAGGAGAAACTTGCGATATGATAAAATAGGATGAAATCTGAGAGATTCCCAAGTTGCTCTATACAGTTCTTTTTGATTTGGATATGTAAAATAAATTTTGATTATTTAAAGGCTAGAACTATATCTTAGGCTTCTTCTATTAAATTCAGATACCTGATGGAGCTCTTGAGTTCTAAAACTCTTCCAGAAATTCAACTTTTCAGACTTGGTAGAAAATCAGTATATCACAAAGGCGATGCTTGGATCTCCTACTGAATTTTTGATCTCACATTCACTGGTATTCTGTCTTTTCTTTACAAGAATACTTATGTCAGCTTTGTCTTTCCAATCCCGATCTCTTTTTCCTCTGAATCTCAACTCCATAAGAAAAGATGGAGAGGTGCACTCTGTGTTGTATTATTGCCAAGTTTTTAATGCAGTGTTTCTCCAGAAATACTGGGAGGATTATGTAGCATTTATTTTGGGTTGGCATTTTCCTTTCTGATTCCTGTATCATTTCATATGCCATGTGCACAAAGAGCTTGTGTGCTTCTCTCCAAAGCAGCTTCTCTGTATGATGAGCAGATATTTGGATCCTCATTAGCTGCCAGATTTCAGTTGAAGTGTGTCTAAAAAAGAGAGTCAATGGCTTCCTTTAGGAAAGCAGTTACTCAAAAGTGGTGTGTAATGCTAAAGGGATGATGGAGGACTGGAAACTTTTAGAGCTGATGGGTACAGAAGAGCTGGAAACATGGATAAAGCTTGAGCTTTCTGTACATGGAATGTGAAATTGTATACATAAGGAATTTGGAAGCAGCAAATTGTTACTAATGGATGAGTGAAAGCAGGGAGATGAACTGACACTCAAGATTTTAAAGGAAAAATCGTTGCTGGCAATGAACATCACCATAGCATATTTGATCTTGTAGGAATGTGCTAAAAACAGTGATGCTAATTCAGTCGCTCTGAACTGCTGAACTTTCTGTACCAGGGGGAAAAAGCCTAGTACTTGACCCTAAGAAGTTATTTTAGCTTATGGTACATACTGCTTACCTTTTGTAAAGGAAATAAAAATTATCAGAGAATAAGATCATTTTGATGAAGGTGCTAATTTTATTTTTGCAGAGTGCAATATAGAAACCTTTTTGGTTGGATACAAGATAGTGGTTAGAAGGCTTATTTCTGGAAAGTCTGATACTGCAAAGAAGACTTACTGGGTATGATAGACATTTCTGTGGTTGTAGAGATTCAGAGGCTGGACTACAATACTAAAGTTTCAATTAAGAAATACCATTGAACTTATTTGAATTTTAAAGATTTTGCTCAGATCATTCTTTTAAGTTTCATTAGATCATTCTTTTAAGTTGCAATTTCTTTCTTTATTATTTTCTGGATTTTTTTCTTTCCTGCTAGTCAAGGATAATTATGTTTAAGATAGAAGAATAAGTTCTTTATACATAATCATTTCTAATACAGCAAATGTCAGAGATACATGATGCTGGTTTGGGTTTTCCATCTTATGCAACATGAGATACCAAAGCATACCTTATCTTTCTTTGCTTCCACCTACTCATGCCCTTTAATCCTCAATCGGCATGTTTCCATCTCAATGGAGGTAGAACTCATTACACCTACATTTAAACTTGGGTCTTTCACAACTCTGTGATTATTATTATTTTTTTAAGATCTTGTGCAATAAACTTAAAAGCATATATCTCCCTTAATGTCATTGGTTATGCTACATTATGCTCCAGTGCAAATGCTTCAAAAAGGTCTGTAACCACTCATCTTGAAAACTAGACCCTTAGTGTAAATTTTCTGTAGCATAGGTGTGAATGCTCAAGTAACATTTAAGCCTGTGTGGTCATTGGACTCTTGTGAGTAGTGTGTGACCATCAGAGATATGAATGTGTATGCAAGATCAACAATTTGTGAACTTGTCAATTTCACCAGATATTTGTATTTTTGAGGTAACTTGGAGATTGTGCCAAATTTGTGTGGGTCTGCTCTAAAAATAATGAGAGGTTCTACATAAGTTGTTGAAGCAAGTAAGGGCAGTTCAGTTTTCAAGACATCGAGAAGCTTGATTGTGGCCTCCTGAGAAATGCATAGCCTATACTGCATTTATGTAAGAATTTTTGTGATTGTTAGAGGTGGTGAGATAAAAGGTGTAATAACATCTTCGTGCTGGTGTCCAGGAAGCTCTCATTTACACCTGAGATTTCTGATGGTGGCTGAAGAACTTACTAATACAATGACTATAAAAAATAATATGTATTAAAATAATATCTATGTAAAACTTCTTTCCTTAACTGTGTTTATTTCTGATTTGAAACTGAGCGGTCTCAAGAACTTAATTTGATTTGGGTACTCCATAGGTTTTTGAGAGTAATGACAAATCCACTTTCCCTTCCCCTCCTTAAATTGTCTATGTCCATGAAATGCATTAATTATGCAAAGCAGATAAATTGCACCTAATAGTCCATGAATTACACAACACTTTTTTTCATTGAAGTATTTTTTAACATTACTGTAATTATTATAAATATTATATAAATATAATAATAATACTTATTTCTAAAGATCAGAAGATGCTCCAATAATTCTTGTCATGTAGTTTATTCAGGACCTTAATTTAAAAGATAGGTAGATAGATGGGTAGATAGATAGATTTGTGAAAGGTGGCTTACATTCTTAGTCCGGAGGCACTGATGTCTTTGGTCTCTTAAATTTAATAATCTATGAGATAGTGGTAGGTATTGCATCTTGAAAAAACTAGTTTTTTTTTTTGGTTTTTTTTTTTTTTTAATTTTATTTTACTGTAAGTAAAGTTCTTTTTTGAGAATGAAAGTGAGCATGTATTATCTCAAAATAGAGATTTCTCCTGGCACTAAAAATGTAATAAATTAACACACATTAAAACCTAACCCTTTTAATGTTATGGACCACATTTCTTGTATTAAGCAAGGGCTAGAATTTCACTGGTGGAATGGACTCTGCTTTGGAAAAAAGTATGCTAGGTTGTCTGAAGGTCTTCAGAAAGTTGATCAGAAGCTATGAACGGGGTTTTATGAAGAAAACTTGTGGACCACAAAGATTTGGTCAAAGAAATCCAACATCTGTTGCTAACGTTGTCTTCTACTTACACTCCCATTGTGGGAGAAATAGCAGCTTTGCTGCAGATGCATACAAAAAAAATAAAAAGTCTTAATCTGACTGCAAAGAGTGAGGGATGGGGTTCTTTGTTAGTGTAAGGATGGATTACTGCATCTGTTAGAACAGTTTGTCATCTCCTCATCTGTGCCCAATGAATGAGATCTAAGGGGAGGAATGGGGGAATCCAGGCACTGTCTTCTGCCTTCTCATGCTGCGTCCAAAGATTCCTGGCAGTTCAAGTGAGGGGAAAAATGAGGAGGAACAAACCAAAAGCCTTTGTGAAAAGTCTGGAACTGGGACCTCAGATCTGGTGAAACTAACCATTCCATTCTGTGACTAGGGCTCTGTGCAAGGCAGCGTTACCTTGGGCCTCGTGGTGAATATCCAGAATAAAATTTTAAAAAAAAGGTGGCAGGAAAGATCTCTCCAAGGGATGGGATGTGAAGGAGTGCCATGGCTCTGTCACACAGTCCCAGGCTGCTTGAGCCTGGAAGGGACCTTTGGATGTCATTTGGTCCAACCCTCTGCCTCAAGCAGCGTCACCTAGAGCCAGCTGCCAAGGCTGTGTCCAGGAAAGCTTTCGAGGATCTCTAAGGACAGAGACTCCACAACCTCTCTGGGCAGCCTTTCCCAGTGCTCAGTCACCTTCACAGTGAAGAAGTGTTCCCTGATGTTCAGAGGGATCCTCCCGTGGTTCAGGTTGTGCTGTTGCCTCCAGCCCTGTCACTGGGCAGCACCGAGCAGAGCCTGGCTCTGTCCTCTTTGCACCCTTCCTGCAGGTATTTATATACATTGATGGGAGCCCCTGAGCCTTCTCCAGGCTGAACAGTCCCAGCTGTCTGCTTGTCCTCATAGGAGGGGTGTTCCAGTTCCTTAATCATCTTTATGGTCCACTGCTGCTCTCTCCAGTTACATCCATGGCTCAAGCATATTGCAGGCTGTTTCAGACTGCAGGACTTGTGGTGTCAATGTTAACAGAGCCTTTTTCTGGAATTCTAATTCTAAACCTCTGGGTCCAGGCCAAGTTTTGTGTTGGGGCCCTCTCTGAATAGAAAGTCCCATTCCACTAGAGAACCAGCTAGAATATTTTTTTCAGCTCAGTAGCTGATGAAAAGGATGCTCAGTAGCTTTAGAACAAAATTTGTAATTCAACCCCTGCAATTGGATGAAAACACCCCCCCGCAAAAACATGAAAGTTCTGGATCATTTTTCAGTCTGGAGACTGGGAGGAGGAAGTCAGCTGTTGCTGCGCATTGCCTAAAAAATCAGATTCACGGTATTTCTGTGGAAAGGTTAAATGCAAAGCAGACCTTGTTTTGTGCAACATTCTCAGTAATGATAGTTCAGAGTCAACTTTATAATTCTGAGCAAATCAAGGAAACATGATTTAGACTGGCTTTTTTTCTCCTAACTGTATTTATAGTACTCATTTAAAATTTCTTCTTAAGTTAAAAGTTCTGGAAAATAAAAATTGTAGGACACTGAATCTACAAAAGTAGTCACTTTTTAAAATGATACCTTACTCTTCTAAACTTGTTTTAAGTTTTCAGGAAAGAATGGTGTTAGAGTCCTTACAAGTCAAAACCAAATAGTCCCTTCTGAAGTTTCTTCTGCTAAGAAACGTATTTGTTCTTGCAGTGGAAATATCAAATGACCTCACATAAAATTAGCTGAACTATCCAAATATGCTATAAAACATAATTTTTCCCCAAACCCAAAGAAAACAAGAGAAACAATGCCCACCCACCCAAAATGAAAAAAAAAACAAAAAAACAAACAAATCAAGGAAGGTGAACACATAAATGTAGTCACAACAAACCTGAGAAGGAGTAATGCTGATCCATAGCTGCTAGGGTTCAGAGAAGCCTGTAATATAGATCCATCAGTGTAAATAAATAATCCTTGGCTGCTGCTTTGTGTGCTTCTGGGTGCTTTTTGATACTCAAGTGTAGGTATTGCCTTAAAAAGAAATGGCATGTTGTCAGATACTGATCTGGGTTTGGAAATTTGAGGCATAGATGAAACTCGTTTTAATACTTCCAGGTATTCTGTGGGTGGGGAGGAGTTGCTTGTTGAATTCGGAGATAAGACAGAAGCTTATATTTTGACTACTGTAAAATTATTCTCCCAACAAAGAGTGGGAGAATTTAAATCAGAATAGATAATGCTTGCATAATTTGAAGTAGAGAAAGCATTTAAAGATCGGGCTACATCAGTTCAGGATGTAATACATTTCACTTGTTATAACACCCAAATTGTAAAGTAGTTAATTTCAGGAGCCTGGAATTCAATGTGGCTGGGTTTGTAGACATAAAATTTGGTTTCAGCCTACAAATCCAGAGCCCCTCCACTGCCTTTGCATGCTTTAGTTTTGACATGGAGATACATGATCTTGCTACCTTACTGGTTCCCCAATGCAAGCTGCCCTTCATAGGCTGAAAGGAGTGCTGAAACATAGATGGATGAGAAGGTAGATGCTTCACAGAAAGAGCAGCAGAGTGTTTTCCATGGTGAAGTAAATGTCAGTAAGAAAGTTCTTATTCTCATTTTAACATGTTTGTCAAGAAATCAAAGGTTTAATGGAAATGCTGTCTACATACAAAAAAGAGGCTTGAATTTTAAGGTGATGGAAGGCTTGTCATCCATTTTCCAATTTGATCACATTGACAATACTATTTCACACTCTGTTCTTTAATGTTGCTAATGGTCTTTATATCCCTTGGTTTCAGAAGAAGTCCTGTTCTTCACCAGGGTGCTGATTCTGACCGAGAATCTGCTTGCCCTTCGCTTGATGTGTTTCTGGCTTTGTCTGTAGCCGTGTTGGTAAGAAACTACAGCCAGGCAATAGAATGATACAGAACTGAAGCTTTGTGAATATAAGATAGGAAGTGATCTCACCTAGCTCATGTCTCATTTCTCCCTATACAGTGATGTTGTCAAGTGGTATTTCAGACATCTTTCTGCCAGGCATGTTTGCACCCCCTTGCACTGGCACTTATATGTGGAATGTTATGTTGTCTGATTTGGTAGGTGGTTTATGTGAAAATCATAGTAGTATGTTTGCCTTTAAGGGATGTTCAAGGAGGCCACATTCTCACTGTTAGCTAGTCCGAAAGGGATTTTAAATCTGTGTTGGTCCTCAAACGTCAGTGAGTTTAAAAAGAGCATTCAGGTTAATGAATAGATGACACACATCGTAATTATTTGAAGGATGCTATTCTAGTTTCCTTTAGAAATTGTCCTGGGCTTTTTGCTTGCCAGGCTTGTTATCACTTTGGAGTTATTTGCCTGGTATTGTATATGGCTTAATATGGTTGTTATATTAATTTCTTCCCAGCCAGAGCATACAACATGATCCAGTAAGTTTTACCTCACATTAAATACGAGGTTCTTTATAGGAAAGAAAAATCAGATAATCCTGCTGTATACAGTCTTGCTGATAAAGTTCAAGGGACAATACATCCAGCATAATATTTTGGCAGCAAATCATCTCCTGTAGGGGAAGTTGGAGCTTGTTCCTGGCAGAGCTTGGAACAAAGGAAAGGAGAAAGACCTGAGCCTGAATGACCTTTGCAGACAAGTTAAAAGTAAAAAAAGGATGTCCGTGCCTGAAATTTCTGCTGCTCTTACCTGAACACAGTAAGCTTGCTAGAAAACTGTATTTTAATTTTTTTTCGTAGTCTGCTGTATTCTTGACCATTATTTATTCCATCACAGTTTCATCAATATTTCTAAAATAATATTCTATAATTATCATCTTTGTTTATACCTCTCTAATGGTAATAATATTTTTCTGTTATTATATCAGTTAAAATCCCGGAATAATCACTTCAAGTTCAGAAAGCTGAAAGTTAGGTGACCACTAGATGGCGTCCAGTAAGCATATTTCAAGATCAGAAATCCTGTTATGGCTTGCAGGGTTAAAAGGGGTAGGTCTCAAGTGTCTCGTGCTTAGCAGTAAATGCACATTTATTCAGTTTAGATTGGCTTGGACAACTTCCCCAAGTTCTTTGGGTTGTTCTTGGTTTGGCTATCCTCAAGGTAGATTTGGGTTAAGTTTGAACTTAAGGCACAGAACTGGCAGATCCTATTGCTCATTTGTGGGTCAAAGTGTATTGTTACTCATTTAAGAATGGACCTGCTTTCTGCAGCTCTCAAATATGAAACCTATTAGCAAGATACTTAACATTTTGCAGCTAGCAGGGTTATAAATCTCTGTGCGTCTCTCCATCAGTGTATCTGTGTAATATCTGTCATACGTGTATGTAAGATTTGAAATAGCATTTCTTAGATTGCTTCATTTATGCCTCCTCACTTCTCTAAATATATAAAAGCAATAATAGGCACAAAAAATACCTTGTCCAGGTAGACAGACTAAATCTTGCTCCAGTTTTCGTAAGCATTTGCTTTAACTTTTGATGTGATCTTTGACATTTGTGGCATCTTATATGAAAGATAAACTGTTTCTGGTCTTCAGCCTGGTGTTATAATCAGTATTTCTAATGTCATGGTAGCTTTTTGTTTCTGTTGGATGAAAATCTCTTCTTAGGGTCTTGCTGAGTGCACAGATGCTCTGTCAAAATTACTGCGTATTTAACCATGCCGTTCTCAAGACTACCTCCTGGAGTAGCTATTCTGGCTTTCTTCTGAAGGATGGAATTCTCTTGGAGCTTTTATCTTCCCCTTTTTCAGTGGTTAGTGTGTGGTTATCCAGTGTACCACTGGATACAGAATCATGAAAATGCACTGGCTGAAATGCAGATCTCTGGAAGTCACCTAGTGCAATCCCCTGATCAAAAAACATCTGGTTAGAGCAGGTTTCTCAGAGACTGTGACAATCTGGTTTTAATATTTGCAAAAATGGAAATACTTTAACCCCAGTTGCTAGCAGTCTTCATGGTTAAAAAAAAAAAATAAATAAATCCTTTTATGCAAATAGAATATTCTGTGTCTGTTTCTTCCTGTTCTGTGACTGTATCTTCAAGAAGGGTCTGGCTCTTCTTTCTAGCTTTCCATTAGAGTTTGCAACAGTAATAAGATTTCCTTTTAGCCTTCACTTAAGGCTGAACTATGCAAGATCTCCTACATTTTTCTCATACGTGAAACCCCATGATGGTCCTCCATTAGACTCAGTCCAATATGTCAATAACTTTCTTGTACTGAGAAGGCTGCTCAGTATGTTCAACTTGCTGTTCAGCAGAATGTCATCCACTCATCCAGACCACATCTAGCTAGTTGAGGTATAAGGATGCTATGGGAGACTGTCAGAAGCATTCTTTTACTAACAGTATTCAGTGTCCGTTGCTGTCTCCTAGTGCACAGAACCAACTATCACATCACAGAAGACAAACAGGCTGGTCAGGCATAATTTGGTTTTGGTGAATCCATGTGGTCTACTTGGCACTGATATACATATATACTCTTTATATGTCAAATATCACTTCCAGGAGGGTTTGTATCATAATTTTCCTGGAGATTGCAGTGAATCTGACCAGCTCGTAGTTTTCCATATTCTCCTTACCATTTTGGAGTGCAATTATGAGGGTTACTAAGGTTAATCTGTATTCAAACACATCCTCTACACTAGTTTTGACAAATCAAGTGCTTAGGAATTTTAAGACAAAATAAAACTCACTGTTGTGTCCATAAAGAAACTTTCAGCATAGTTTCTTCTTTCTGAAGAAACTTACTTCTTGAAGAGAATTACCTGGTAAAACTCTTCTATGAAATCTGCATGCAGCAATCACTGCAGAAACAGTTTTTGCAAAAGAAACCAGTGCCTGAACTTTCTGGTCCTCTATGAACACCCCTATTAAGTGGCAAGTGTTTTATATATACTTCTTCTTACTGTTGTAGGGCTATTGGATCTTCAGTTCTTTTCTGCAGCACAGCTTTTTCAGGCAAAAGCAAGTATGTTGCCTTTGAAATATTGTCATCGGATTGTTAAGGCACTCCAATAATGCCAGGTGATGTTGGTTTTCACCTCTGGACTGAGGAGGCTTTAGGGCTCCATCTCCAGTGTGCTGAGCCAATGCACAGGCAGCTGCCAGATGAGAGGTAGTGCTCCACCTACAAATGCCGTCATGTTTTGTGGAAAGCAGAATTCAGTCAGGATGTTTTAAGATTTCTAAGGAACCAGACTTTCAGTCATATCAAGATGGCATTAGTTTGGGCATTTTAAATGTCATGGACAACTTTGTAGGTAAAAGTACAAATACCTGCTTCTAAAGTTTCAAGAGATTAAGGATATTTGTGTGGCTCTTATGCTAGGATTTAGGTGCTCAAATCCTCCCTGAAGTATGTTCTATTGCACATATGGGGCTGTATCTTTATGAAGTGTTTTCTTTTAGTAGTGGCTTTTCTGAAGACAGAAGCATGTTTTGTAGTAACCCATTGGATTGGAAGTCTCCCTAGTTTGATCTCTGTCCTCTTAACTGTTCAGTTTCTGTCTAGGAGTCTCTAAATTCTCATTTTGATACTGAGAATTTTATAGGGTGAGTTGAGAATTTTATAGGATGAGCTGAAGATTTTATATCAACCCAGGTTAATTCCCTAGCCTTCATATATGCTGAACATTGTTGAATGGAAACTTGTAAACATTGTTTAGGACTGTCTGATTGCTAACACACATTAAATTTGTACCTGACTGTGCCATTATGCTTTCTTGGAACTCATTCAGTTGTTAAAGGATTGCTTAACATGTTGATTTGAAATCTTCCAGTTCCCAAGTGCAAAGTGATTATTAGTAATTTACTGATCAGAGGAGTGGTTAGGCCCTTAAAGCAATTTTGTTTTTTGGAAGGAAACTAGAACTTCTTTATTACTTTTCCAAAAGAACATGTCTCAAAAATACATGATTCTGAACAATCTGGAGCTAACACAGCTAATTAATTTTTTTGTCCTCATGGTGCAGTCAGTACAGATTGAATACAGTATATAGCGGGGGGAACTTGTTCTCTGTATAAATGAGTGGTTTGCCTTGGGGGTGTAATATTTGCAATGTATACTAACACAAATAGCTTATAAGTCTGCATGCTTTCTGGTGTAGGCCCTTGTTGTCCCTGAAAATAAGCCTTCTGATTTGTTTTAGTATAGTGGAGTCAGTTCTCATGAATTGTAAGATAAACAAGAATCATGTTTGCATTCCTTTGTAAAAGATATCACCTGATGGACTTCTCAAGTGACCAGTGAAGATGGAGAGGTGGTAACTTCTCTGTCCAATCTCTGATCACTGTCCAGAGACTTATATATACGAGGTCAACAATAAACTAGAATCTCCTTCCTTTCTTCTTCTCTGCCTGAACACCTGTTATGTGTGTTGCTGTGTGTTTCTATCTGTGTCACAGTAACAGGCCCTTTTTCGTAAACCAAGAGACGACAGGCATTAGTGTTGTCTCCTCCCTATAGCCTTATGTTCCTCCCCTCCACTCTCTGCCTTATGGAAAAAGACCTTTCCATAACTCAGGCTCAGCTAAAGGCAGTTTGCAATGGGTAGTTTGCTCATATGTGTAGTCTGGGCTTGTTCATATATTGATTTGTTCTGCTTTGGTATTTTTACCATTGGATTAAGACTTTTACCTGCCTTGGGCTGTCTTTTAGCTCTCTTCAGTGGGCAAAGGGCTGTCAGACCCTTTGTAAGAATTTGTCTGGATTCCCATTTGTCATGGTTCTGGCTAGGACAGGGTTAATATTTGCAGTAACCGGGAGGGGGCATGGCTAGTTCCCAGAGGTTATTCTCTACCACCTTATGTAATTTTCTGGGACAGGGGAAGAGGTCTCTTTTAGTGGGAGTAGTGTGATGGTAGTTCTGGATTACCGGGGGTGTGTGGTGAGCAACTGTGTGAATTGTCCACCTCTTTGTTGTACAGTGTTACTAGTATTGCTGCTGTTACTGTGTTTTCTTATTTAATTGCTGTTTCCAGTAAATTGTTCCCATCTCAACCTGTGATCTTGACCTTTCATGCCTCCAGTTCTCTTCTCCAGCCAGCCACATGGTGGAAGAGTAGGGGGCAGTGAATGCGGGGCGCATAGTTCGGGGCGTTTCCGTGGGAGCACTACATTGGGGAATACCTTTACTAAATCATGAGACCATTTCACTTTGAGATGTGATACTGAAGTGAATAATATTGCATTCTGTCACATTGCTGCCTGGATGGTCACTGCTTGTGCAGTGTGGTTGCTCATTACAATTCAGGGAATCTCCTTAATGAAGCTGGAAACTTCCACTTTGCACCAAATTAGTAAAAAGTCTGTTGGCAGACTTCTTTGCATTGTATACTGCTCAGATTTCTCCTGCTCCCTGTGGATTCTTCCCACCTCTCATGTCCCCATAATTACTTCCCTTTCAAGCTCTGTTTGGAATCACAGAATAAACTGAGTTGAATGGGACTCACAGGGATCATCAAATCCGATTCATGGCCCTGCACAGCACCATTCCCAGAGTCACACCATGTGCCTGAGAGCAATGTCCAAACGCTTCTTGAACTCTGCCAGGATGATGCTGTGACCACTTCCCTGGGGAGCCTGTTCTGGTGACCAAACAACCTCTGGGTGAAGAACCTTTTTCTAATTTTCAACCTAAATGTCCCCTGACACAATTCCAGGCCATTTGCTCTGGTCCTGTCTCTGGTCACCACAGAGAAGAGATCAGTACCTGCCCCTCACCTTCTCCTTATGAGAAGATGTAGACTGTATGAGGATGCTTTTCATGGTGGTGTTACCATTGTGTTCATCCACGTACAGTTGCTGTTTCTAAAATACTGTAGAAACGTTGCTAAATTTATTCAAGATATAGTTGGAATTAAATTTTCTCTTAATTGGTTTTGAATTAGAGCACCTCCCAGGGTCATTTCCAACCAGAGTTAGACTATGGTGTTTGTCTTTTCAAATTAAATTTTTTTGTCTTCCTGTTTGTCCATAACCTACCTAGTATTTTACAAATAAGGTAATTTTCTAGACATTTGGAAAAACTATCTAGTGCATGATACTTGTTAACTGACCTGTTTTTCTCGTACTCTCAAGGCGTAAGCTACTTTTTTTTTTTTTTTTTTTTTTTGCTAGAGACACTCGTTATTATGAAGTCTTTGAAATTGCATACAAAACTCTCTAAAACAGTGCTTCCTTTTAATGATCTCTTAACTTTTGATACCGTGTTTGTAACCTGAGCTTTGTGAGGTCTCTGTAATCCTACATTTCAGATCAGAATGAAGTGGGTTTCTGCACTAGAAACAGTTAACTTTAATGTATTTTTGGGGAATGCCTTCTGTGGTAATTCCCATGACTGTTTTCCTTTGCATATTTGCAAGGATGTCTTTATCCAGCCTTAGTGAATGGAGCACAGCATTTCCCTCACTGACCTACTTCTTTTCAAAGAGGGTAGGATAGGTAGGGAGATGTTGCTGTGCGAGGTTCATGGTTATGTATGAGGTATCCCTGTCCTTCATAGTAGAATTTCTGATGAATTCTTCACCATGACCTTCTTTGTTTTCCCTCATGATAAAGCTGTTTATTATTAGTAGAATTGCCTTAAAACAATTGGTATTTCTCCCAGTACGAGAAATGGTCTAACTTCTGCCTTTGTGAATATGGGACTGACAGGAGCTACTTGCATCTCTGTCAGATATTTTTGTGTTTTTTTGGGTTTTTTATTGGTGTGTCTGCATGTTATCATGTTTTATCTAGGTTAGAAATGTAATGAGAAGCATATTGACATGTATTAGCTAGGGTGATATTAGGGAAAAATGAGATTAAGTCTGAAATATTTTTTGTGAAGTATCATTATAGCTTGCAAATATTTCCTTGAGAAGAAAATTTGCATGGGGACAAATATGTAGCTGACATCTGTTTATTCACTCCCTCTATGCTTTTAATTTAGCGTGTTTTAACTTTACTGCAACAACTGTGATTTTGTAAGATCACTTTTTTGTTCACTTTTACAATTTGGTAAGCTAATAAGTAAATATGTCTCAGTGCTTTCTGTTTAGCAGAAATATAAAATTCACCAGCACTCTCTGACAGGGTGACACAGCACTCTTGTGAGGTGGACTGGGACAGTTTTTTTTCTGCAAATTGCTTGCCTTTAAAAGTAGTTTTAAAAATTTAACATTTTTTCTCAGCGTCAGTTAAAGATATTGCACTGGTACAACAGATGCTGGTGCAGAATGTGAACTAGTGTCCTGTAGTGATAAATTCAGTCAGTACAGGTGTGAGTTACTATAAACCCAAGAAATGTATGTATTTTAAATTTCATTGTATATTTTTGTTAAAGAGGTGGATGTTGACCTGAGCTAGGTAGTCTTTTTTTTTTTATTTTTCCCTTTTTATGACTATTGATTATTTGCAATCAAGGAGTAATAAATTTAGCTTCTGGCAGGTGGGAATTGACAGATCACTTTGCATGCAAGAAAGAAAGGGAAAAGTGAAGACAGTCTTCAGCTCCCTTGTGGTTTGCCTGAACTGATAATAGCGTGCTCTGACATACAGATTTGATTGAAATAGCATGCTGTTTTCTTTGCTTAGCAGCAGTGATTTAAGAATTTCCCCCTCATATTTTCAGTTTTTACATTGAAGCTTTTTGTTTCAGACGTTAAAAACCACATGTAGGTCAAGTAAAGAAGTGTTTGCCAGTACGAACTCTGTGCTAAGCATTCTGGAGACTGCTTTCTTGCAGCAGATGAGGATTCTTTGTGGCTGGCAGCAGAAACTGCAGCAGTATCTTTGCAGTTTCCTTTCATCTTTGATTATGTTCTAAGGATCTCTGAATATCGGCGCTCTTTCCATAACCCCATGGAATATCTTTTCATCTCCGTGGTGGAGTACAGCGCATGCTGCAAGCCTCCTATCCTCTACAGCTGAGGTATCCTTTGCTTGTCATCGCCCTCTGATTTTTTTTGTCTTCAGCGGCTGGATTTTTTTGGCAGTATTTGGTTTAAGCAAATTGGATTACATTTCAGTTGCTGATGGTTTCTAGTCGAGGAACATACTAAATGTGGGACATAATTGTACAAAGGATTGTACAAAGAAATATTTCTGCAAAGCACAGGAAAATTGCTCAAGTCGAGCAACGGAAGAAGACAATCTGCAAATGCAATCAGGGCTGCTAGAAATGCAAAATTCAACAGATTGGGCATGGGTTGCACGACAAGTGTGATTCTTTTTAAAGGCATTCGTACAGTTTTTGAGAGAAACTGTGGTTATATATGCAAACAGCAAGGGGAAAACAATGCCCTTGAATACACAGCATTCAGCTTGCCAGATGAAGATTCAGAAATATTGATTCATTCATTCCTGGTAAATAAAAACTTGTTTCATTAATAATTTTATCTGCTAATTGAAAGCTAAACTAAAACCAGAATAGCATGTTTATTTAACATCTGCTGTGTGCAGACATGGATATATATCTTTAACTGATATTGTAGGATGTTAGTGCATGTGTGTGGCATGTTATGTATGTGTGCATGCAGCTGTAATGTTAAAGCTTAAGATTGATATTCCTTATATCATTTAGATTTGTATTGATAGCTCTGAAGAGTTTCCACTCTGTAGTTGTTATAGAAGATTGTCTGCTGTTAGATCTTTTCTAAACATACTCTTGGAATGTATTTGGCACTTGGACTGAGGAACAACTGATGATTATGTTATTTGAAAAAACTATGGAAGGCATTGTTGAGGAAACAGTAACCCAGCATTTAAGGTTTATTTTTTTCTTTCGGATTTGAGTGTATTTTTTTTCTCTGAAACCGTTTAACTGTTCTATTTCTGTTTAACTTACTGAAAGGGATACAGGAGCATTCTAGAAGGAAAAAAAATGGTTAAAGGGAGCAATAACTGTTTCCTGAACCTGCTTTGCTCTCAAAGGCTTTTTAGGTGTTTCCTCATGTAAAGAAACCAGGCTTTAAAGTGAGACGGTGGTCTTTGAATCCCCCAGGTTAATGACGTGTTTGTGCGTCAGGTGTATTACATTTAGGCTTGAGGGGGTGGAATTGCAAGAGCTAACTAAGGTGCATAACTTGCTCCACAATTGGGCTAGTTAAGGATTTAAATATTAATTCAAACCAGTTTGAGTTTACTTGCTAATTGCTTTGTCACTGGCTCGGTAGTTGGGATAAGAGGGGCGTGGTACACTGAAATAGCTGGACAGATTTTGAGCTTGTTATCCTGCTGGCATACCCATGCTGTGCAAGTGCAGCCATGGAAAGTCTCTAGAAATTTCATGAAGCTTTTTTTGCCTTTGTGCTGTTCATGTCCTCTTTTTGCTGAACTGAAATATAAGAGGAAAAGGTGTGTGTTTGCACATATGAGTGAATCTGTCCATATACACACATGTGTATATGTTTATGCACTTGTATGTATATTTCTACACACGGATGCACACACAAGCTTCTAGGAGAGAACACAGAATAATCTGAACTGTCTTCAGATGCTTAAAATAACTTACAGTATGTGTATTACCCTTCATGATAGTGTTGCATTTGCTTAATATGGTTTGATATTACAAATAAAATGGCTTCCTCTGGGTATTTGAAGCCTTTTTACACTGTTAGCCATTTTTAAGTTTGCCTCATACAGAATACTGTTAGAAATTTGTCAAATTCTGTGTAATGAATACTTTCAATAACTTTGGTAACCCATTTAATTTAAGACCTAACACCCTTACTGGCCTGGAATTCTACATATAGTTAGGTGAGTGTATGAAGAAATACTTGTTTTTTTTAATGTAATATGACTTACTGTAATTTGGAGTATGCAGTGATTTTTTTTTTTTTATATATTTCTTCTTTGTTTCACATGTTACTGTTCCAGCAATAATTTTTTTTTTAATTTAGTCCTAGAGAGTTAGTACAAACTGACAAGATTAAGCACAAAATACACTTAATCTGCCATTTACAATTGAAGTTCCACATCTGTCTCTTAGGGGGTTGGATTTTTTTCCAACTCCAAAATGTCTAGATGCTTTTAAATAATATTATTTTTCAGAGTTTTCCTGTATGGCTTTGTTAGCTTGGTTTACCTGGAAGTAGTGGAATAAAATATTTTCCCTGGAAAAATACCTGAAGGTTAGTATGGAGGAACGTGCAGAATCAAGGGATCAGAATGACTTCATGTTCATTGTACTGGACCAGTGTAGTCCATAAGAATAAAAGTCAGGGTTTTACAAGAAAAAAACCTTTGTTTAAAGGTCATGCTCTTGATAATCAGAGCTGGCACTGACTATTGCTTTCTCAGGTGAGGCTGGGGAGCAGTTGCTACAGACTTAGCCCTGAAGATTGGGAGGTGGGATTCTCTGAAGAATGGGAAGAAGGGAAAAGATACTGTAATTCTGGCAACAGACAAGTGATTTTATGGAACTCGTTGAAGTATATAAGACTTATATTTCTTAAATTACACAATGTCTGTATGCTTTGATATGAAAGCTAGCTTGTCTAGCTCTTTCCTTTCCAAAGAGGTGGCTTTCAGGGGGAGAAATTACGTTGCTCCTCATTGAGAAGCTGTGCATGGAGGGGAAGGCTGCAGGAACCTCATCTCTGAAGAGACCCTGTACGGCCAAGGCCAAAAAGAGTGACACCAAAAACAGTGTCACTTGCTTGTGTTGTTTTTTTATTCTGTTGATTGTTGCAACAGATGCAAGTGGGTGTATGGTTTCACCTCTTAGCCTGTGCTGTAACACATTATCTGAGCTGCAATGTCTTAGCCTATTTGGCTGTACCTCCTATCAGGTCTGTGTAGCCACTTTGGATCAAATGTCTCCTGATACAGAGCTATTGTCAAAACACCAGTGAATTTCAGGGAGTCTTTTCATTTAACAACACATTGATCCTCTTGAAAAATCAGTGTTGAAAACCTGAAAATTTCCAGTGAATAGGAAACTCTCAGGAAGTAGCTACCCTTGAAGGAAAAATCACCTCCTCTGGTAGGAAGTAAGAAGGCAGAGGCAGTTGATTTAGCATATGTTTTTCTTATTTACCCTTTAACCCAGATGTCAGGAGGCTAAATCTAAAGTCTAGTTAAATCTAATTACAGTTTTATCTTAAGAGGACCTGCTCTTTTGATTGCTTGAGGAAAAGATAAAATAAAGCCCATGTGAGAATGTCTTCTTAGGAGTGCAATTTATTTCTGTCCATCTCATGTCATTCAAACTTACAATGAAAATGCTGTATCTTAGCTTCAGGAACGTTTCTAACCTATCACTTTGTATTGCTGGAACACAGGATTTTGTAGGGTTTTTAGGTCCACATGGGTAATGATCTTTAATAAAAGATTATAAATTTAGTTTGAGATGCTGATAAAACTTACATCAAAATTAATGAAATTGTATTTTCCCCAAATGCCTGTCTTGGGCACATTTATTTTTGGCAAGTGTTGAGAAAACATTTTAATGTGCTTAATTTTGTAGTAAGTTGAAAGATAAGATATAGTTTCAGAATACTTGGTTTTGTTTTGTTGTTGGTTTGGTTTTTTTTTTGTTTGTTTGTTTTGGTTTTTTGTTTTTGTTATCACTGTATAAGCAAACATTATCTCAGAGTCAAATGTTAATGTACAAGTTAGGTCCTAAACAGCTGTTTTGAGTGGTTGACAAACATGGAAAATGAGCAAAGGTGAATGATGTGGTGATAATAGAACTAGCAAAATTTAAAAAGTTTGAGGCTTGCTAACAAGTCCCTTCAAGTATTCAGTGATGGAAGAAGGTTGGGTGAGTGGGCTACCAGCACCTATGGAAGAACTAGAAAATTCTGAAGTGAGACAGGGCTGAAGGACATTAACTTTTTTTTATATATATTTGCAGAAAAGAACTTCTTTTTATCCATGCTTGAAATGCTTCCTGCTCAGTTTGCTTCTAATGGCCTATTCAGTGCTGCCATTTCTCTCATTAAGCTTTTGAACCTTGTACTTTGGTAAACGTCTTGAAATTTGTTATGTCTGATGTGGAAAATATGTTACTTAAATTGTGCTTACATGGTTTCTGAGAAGAAATGCGGGACATTTTGAAACAGTACCTGTACAGCTGGTTCTGGAAACAGAACCTGCTACATTTTAGTAGCTGCAGTGTCTTAGTCTGTGTCACCAGTTGACATGACAGCAGCGTCATCATTAGGTGTTCCTGAGTTTTTTGGTGACTGCCTTTCCTGTGCTGCTCATGAGTCATTTGGTTTATTAATAAACTGTGATATCTTTAAGGTACACCAAAGTCTGGGCATGTGGGAAGATTGACTAATGACAGCAGTGAGCTACCTCATTCTGGAAATAACTCCACAGAAGACATTCAAGTTGCAGATATTTTGATTTCAAAATAAACTATATATGTTTAATTTAAAAAAAATATTCTCCTTTATTTAATATACGTTGTGTTTTAAATAAACCTTAAAGCCTTCATTTACTAAGCAGCATATATTAAGGTGTGTTCTGGCTGTCTGAATTTGCAAATTAATATCAACTGGTTTATATGAGGTAGAAAGGTTAAGTAGAAATGAAGTAGAAATATAAAAAAGGAGAGGGTTCTAAGGAAGTAATTGTGCTGAGCAAGTGGAAGTTGTTTTATTTTAATATGCTCAAACAGCTTATGCAGCAACTCTGTAACGGTGTGCAGACAATTTGTATGGGTTAGTCTGTTGTTACACTTTCATAACTTGCTTCAACTTGTAACTGTATTATAAGTGGCTTTTATTCATCATCAACAGGAGCATTAGGCTTCATTAGGCCTCTTTATGAGGTAGGTATTTATGAGTACAGCATCTAACTGTGGCATGGTTTGTTTTTTTCATGGGTCACATGAATTAGAGCACTTACTTTATCTCCTTTCATCTTACTGCACTGGCTGAATGAAAACCTGGCATCTGATATGCTGACTTGTAGTTTTGGCTAAATCTCCTGATGGTTTCTGTAGACTTATTTTGTTTTGACCTTTCATTAGACTCCTTTGTGAAGACTGCTTGAATGTCCATCTACTCATATCCCTCTGCTCTCTCAGCAGGGGAAATTGCAGCACCTATTTGAGCACGTAGTACCTACATCAAATACATGTCTTTGAAAGATGCACTAGAGGAGTATCAAAAACAGACTGCCAAGCACTCAGTGCACTGGCATGCAGAAGATAAGATTAAGCATTTTATCTTCAGGAGAAAAATCTTCAGGCCTGGGGATAAAATCAGGATAGTTGATCAAGTCTACACGCGTAAACTGTTGTTCATCCATGACGATATACATTGGACTAGCACAGAGAGATATCCAACCCAAAAATATGGCACCAGTTTACATCCAGGTGGAAAACATAGTCCCTTTGAATGTAGCAGAAGGCTGTCTTGTGCTGAAAGAAATAAAGATGTGTGAAGCTAAAAAACCCCAAAGAACAATACAACCCCATCAAAAAAACCCAACAAAAAACCAACTAACCCAAAAAGACTCAAACCACACTACTAACAACCCCATTTAAAGAACTCCTGAAACCCTCTGTAAAGGTTTATATAGCTTTAAGGAATGAAAAGAAGACTTCTGTGGTGGACAAGCTGCCCAGGTGGGGCTTTTAAGGCTAGAGTCTAGACTTAATGAGCATATGGAAAGGAGTTCACATCTCTGCTCCTCTTTCTTGATTAGTACTTCTATCCACTTGCTTTAGGAACAGCCTGAAGTGTTCATTTGACTCATCTGTAGATGTAGGTACCCTTTTCTGTCATGAAATTAAATGCAATTAAAGTAAATCGTGGAATCATGGAATTGTTTGGTTTGGAAGGGATACCTTCCACTATCAGGTTGTTCAGAGACCCATCCAACCTGGCCTTGAACACCTCCAGGCATGGAGCATCCAAACTTGTCTGGGCACCCTGTGCCAGTGCCTCACCACCCTTGCACTAGTGAATTTCTTGCTAATATCTCATCTAAACCAATACTCCTTCAGTTTGAAACACATTCCCCCTTGTCCTACCACTACAGGCTCTTCTAGGAAGTCCCTCTCCAGCTCTGTCATCTCCAGCCCCCTTTAGGTACTGGAAGGCTGCTCTAAGTTCTCCCTGGAGCCTTTTCTTCTCCAGGCTGAACAATCCCAGCTCTCCAGGCCTGTCAAAGAGGTGCTTCAGCACTGTGGCCCTCCTCTGGACCCACTCGACAGATGGGTCTTGTGCCCAAGACCCAAAGCTGGGAGCCACCTGCTGACTCTTGCATTGTTCTTAAAACTCTAGTGCGAAGTCTGAGACACTTCTGTATTTCAGTTAGGGAGCAAACAAAAGTGTTCTTCAGCCCAAGGAAAGAGGTGAATCAACATTCTCCTCTAGGAGCAAATTGTTCTTGGAAAAAGTCATATAAAATCGGTGTTACAAAGTGGGAAGACACCCCCCTCCTCTGCTCCCACCCAGGCTTGCTTGGCACAGAACTACTTCCATTTGAGAGAACTTCAGTCTTGGTTATTTGATCCAATTTTTGTGTCCTCTCCTGTTAGTTTCTGACAGTCATATGGTCCTGTCCAGTTTGGAAAAAAGCCATCTTTAGTCCAATACTGTTCTCACAGTCAGTGTACTTGTTATGTCCTATCTGTAAGGACATGTGTCAGAACCATAGTTAATTTAGAAGTGCAGTTTTAATCTTGAAGTCTCCTATACTAAACTCTACTGATTTGTTTTCTTTACATTTTTTCCCTGGGACTTTTAAGGAAGTCTGGTTTTGCCTGAAAACGGATTCTGCTAAGATGGTATGAAATTAATTGCATCACAAGTTGATCCTTCATAGATGATGGTGTGCAGATGTGTGGCACGGACAAAAGTTAATCTGTATTTTGTTTAGCTCTGCTGTTATTTTACATTTATTTTGGTTTTTATTTGTCACAGTGTAAGAGTGTCTAAACTAAGCTACTGTATAATGAGATATGCCATGTTTGTGTTGACAACTTTAGTCAAACTCTTATTCTGTGAAATAAAGCTTTTAAAAAATGCATTGGGCAGAATCACTATGGATCCAATAGAGATGCTCACTGGAAGAATCCTTTAACTTTATTCTGCTACTAAAAAGATAGGTGTTATTCCAGCTTCTTGAGTGATAGTGCAGACTGTACATTGGTGTTACCTTTTTTCATTGTTGCAACCTACTTATGATGGAGACTTCTTCTGTATAATATCTCAGCATCTCTGTCCTATTCAGGCTGCTTAACTCTGTCCCTAAAAACGGTGTTTTGAGAGTAATTTTACCTGCAATGCAAATTTGAGATGGTATCATTCATACTGATTTAGAGATATCTCTACAAAGAGGGGTTGTTGTTCTCCCTGTTACAAAATAGAAAAAAAGAGGCTTATTTTTTGCTTTGCCAAAGAAAGAGAACATGAAAAATCGCATAGCATGTAGCTCACTCATATCTGTGTTCTTATGCTTTTCTCATCCCTATTTCCTATTGACAATATTCTCCTTATTGGTGGGACTGCAAATTACACATTTGCAGTGTTTGCCACAGAAGAAGTCTTCCTGAGTTTTGTATGACTTTTTCTGTTTCATCTGAGTGTAGTGTGCATAGCAGGGAGTTGCCAGGTGAATTGCAAGCTGCATTCCATCTACTATCAGCCTTTTTCTTGAACTTGTGAGTATGTTCTTCCAGAGAAGCACTTATCTGTTGGTCACTTGTGAAACTTGGCAACATTAAGATATGTATAACTACAACACTGAATCTTCCACTGACTTGTGAAATGTTAGCCTTGAATACAGCTGCAAGGCAGGCTGCCTAGCGTGGGAGGGCAGTGCTGGAATATCTTGTACTAATACAGATGAGAGCAAGAAGTACTGGCTTTTAATGGTCCTTGTCACTCTGCTAAAGTAGGTCCATATTTTCAGATGAGTTTCTGCCTTAAAAATCCAGCCAAAACCAAAAACCAACCAACCAAAAAAACCCAACACCAGAAGCCCTAACAAAAAAAAGCATTGACCTCCCTCCAGTTATCCATCCTTCTCATTTTTGAATTATTTTTTAAAAGATGATAATTTTCCAGGGAAATAGAAATAGAAAGTGTAGCCACAGAGCAGAGAACAGGTCTAGGGGTTTAGTAAATAATATCAAATTCTTCTGTTTTCCCATATAAAGGACATGCAAATCTACAGCAATATTATTTCTGCTCCTACTCCTCCCAGTTGCTACAGATTAAGTTTTTTTCCCTAGAACAGCTTACAGAGGCAAGTTTGATGGTTGTAATTATAGCCAGTAGGTTTAGTGATCTTGATGCAGATTTTAAGTAGGACTTGAAGGAGAAGAAGGGCCATCAAACCAAACTACTCAGATTTTAGGTTGTTCCTACAGGGAAGCTGGGTAGTCATCTTTTCTTCCATTAAAGTTCAAAGGAAATTCTTATATGCTACCTGTTCCCTCACTGTCACTCACTTTTTATGTGATGTTGCACATTAGCTAAGTAAGTTCTTGAAGTGAAAAGTGATTTGAAGGACTAAGAGAGTGTATGTGAGGAACTTGTCTTTTGGGCAGCTGTAACACGCAGCAAATTGGCTGGATGAATCACTAGGGTACGCCAGAAATACTGAGAACTTTGTTACCTACGTAATTTTGTAATTACTTAGGGGTTTGCTTAGGAGTATATGATGCAAAGGGAGCCAAATATTTGGCTGTAGGAAGTGGTGTGAAAACTACTCTTGCTAAAAGTACCACGTGAAGTCTTTCAAGCCACAATGCTTGTAGAAAGCTGAATTGCATTGTTTTCATAATAATGTGAGTTATTTTGCAGATAGGTCTCTAGCAAGTAATTTCCCACGGTTTTGGGAGCCATGTTGGAAATTTTTTTTCCAGTGCCTTTTTTTAGTGTGTGCATTGTTTTCCTGGATTTTTTGTTGATTGTTATTGAGGTAACTGACTGGTGCAACAAATTGAGTACTTTTTTTGTTACTGTCTTAATTTTTTTTAATTGCAGTTAAGGAGGTTAAACCTACAGGTCACGTAACAAGATGATAAAAGTTTCATCATGATCTAGGTCTCATCTTTCATGAATTGAATTTTAATGTGTTATCAATAAATTGTTCCAATACTCTATTAAAGCAGTTTAAATATTTTGACTGTGTGATGCCTGGATAAACAATATCTCTTGAGATTTTGTTTGGTTGATTTGCTTTAATATTTTTGTGATAGTTTTTTGTTTGTTTGCTTTTCCCCCTAAGTATTTTTAAATTAATTAAATTATTGAGGCAATCACTAAGTCCTCAGCACAAAATAAATGTTGGAAGTACACATCAGTTTGGCAGTTAAGGTCTGTTTTATGCTGGATACAGTTCTAGAGGTACTGCCTCACACTGCTGTTTTTGTTAAATGAAAGAACCTCTTCTAACAGTACATCTGTGATTGAAATGCAAGCTAGGAATTACATTAGTCATTCATAAGGAAAAATAGCTTCTATATCTTTCAAGTGATGTTATAAAAACGTTAGCCTTTTGCCTTTCTTTTTGTCCCTCATCATGTTTTGAGAAGAATGGTGGGGAAAGAAAGCCGTGTTTCTACTGAATTAAAGTAATTCAGATGCATGTTGCCATTTAGAAGAATCCTTTGTTAAATTAAGCAGAAGAAATACTATTTACCATGTATATAATTTTTAAGTCTTTATTAGTGTGAGTGTTCACAAATGCCTTTTGCATAATAAGGTTGTGCATTTCTGGTTGCAGTTAAGTATAATTGCAGACCATCTCAATGAAACAAATTCCTGTTTGGCAGCTGCATCCTCAAGTAATGGTGTAATTTAGTCTAAGCTGTTCTGTGCTTCCGTTCTCTGGAAACAAGGGGCTGGTGCAAAATAAAAAGTGTAACTAAATGTTCTTGAACTATTGTCTACCTTGCTTTACACAGGAAGATCTGTTTTGTAAATTTGACTAAACTGCTGGTTTCCTTCTTAACTCTTAATGAAGCTTCATAAAGTACTGTTCTCTGGAGTTTGGTTTCTCAGTACGAGAGAGGCAGCTTAAAAAGTACGTGGATTGAACTTGCAGTTCCTAGAGAAAAAGAAACATAATAAATCATTATTGTTTGGACTAATTATTTCTGTTATTATTTCTTTCAGTCAGCTCTTTAAAAATGTACTTGCATTGTGGATGGGATGGGCAAACTCTTGTTCAGACTCAATTTCATGAGTGCAGTCTGAAATAGAAGTATACAAGTGTGAGAGTGGAGAGAAGGGGAAGACAAAGGGATATCAACATCTTACCTTAGGTCTGAAGAATGAGAGAAACCTTTGCCTTCAGTTGTTCTTGAAAATACTAGCATTAAAGGAGGATATTTGTGCTTCTCCACAACTTCACCTGCTTTCTGCAGTTTAAGGTGACTTTCTCTTCTATTAGAGAATAGATAGAAGTTCATGCCAAATTAAATTTATGATATGAGTTATATTGAAGTGAGATAACTAACTGTCCCAAGAGAACTGAGAATTAAATGAAGGTGGTGGCTTAGTTTCCACAGCTGTCTGGTTCCTTAGTAGACAGAGAGTCTAAAATAAGGATGTGTTTCTCTGGGGAGTTGAATTTTCTCTCAGATGTATTTTTGCTTGATAAATACAGCTACTGAGGTTTGTGAACTTGGAGGTTGCAACTCATTAGTGTTGAAAAGAAACAAAGGGAAAACCAAAATATTCCTCTCAAAATCTAGAGAAAACTGCTCCTCACAGTTCGCTTTTCTTTCCCCCTCCAGGAGGAAAAGCTACTGTGTGGGAAAGTTGGAGTAGTCAAACCTTAAAAATTTCCAAAAATGTCAACTAGGTTGCGTGCAAAATTGCTTTGCAATTGCACAGAAACAATTCCAATAAAATTACTTCTTCTTATTTTGCCACTATATGTGTGTGCTGAACAGTGTCTGTAAGTAGTGGTATGGTAAGAGAGTAGGTTAGGTTAAAAAAGCAAAGTTGAAGCATGACTTGAGTTTATGTTGTGATTAAGGACTGGAATGAAGTTGTAGCCTTGAGGCCAAGAGACACTTCTGCAAGCTGTTCACAAGACAGGGGTGACACCCTGCAGGGTTTTGTACTGGCCAAAGGCAGTGAGTGATGGCTGGATGGTCTTCATGGCTGCAGAAGGTTCTCCCAAGTGTCCTCTCTCAAAATGTGTGAAGATTTTGTTGCATTTGTCTTTTCTGTGTTTTTGGATGCTGATCAGTCATGGACGCCTACAGTGCTGAAAGGCTTGTGAGGAGTGAGTGTGGAATGAGCACAAATAATGTGCAATACAGGAGGGAGCTAACTGGCTGAAGAGAGGAAGGAGGCCCATGGCAACTGGTAGTTGAAGAGTTAAGTTTTCTTGAATTTTGTTTTGAGTTAGCTTCTTTGTAGAGTAAGATTTTTACTGTGAAGACAATTTGGTATTAAGCAAAACTTCTAATACAGATTTAGCAAGAAGATAAAAAAGGTCATGTCCACTCTACCCCAAAAAAAGAGCAGTGTATCAGTTCAGGGCATTGATCATGGAGAATGTCCTTGGTTAGTGGTGGATTGTGGATAGCATCTGAATAAGTGACATTAATGTAAAAAAATTTAGAAAGCACAATACTTAGGGTTTTATACTTCTAAAAAGACATAGTTGTCAATAAGTGACTAATTCTGACACTAAAAATACTTTTGAATTATAGAAACCTTGATTTTATACATGCTGTAAAAGACTCAGCCAGTTTTATGTAGTAATTTTAGATATGCACATTCTCTTTTGTGTTTGGCTCATAACCTTAAGGCGTTAAAATAGATCCACCTTTTTTTTTTTTTTTTTTTTCCCCAGAGGAATACAGCATGCTTAGGGGCTGGCCTTTGTCTGTCATGCATTCCCACCATAACAGATTTAGCAAACTGCAGCTGAGAAGTTGGACTAGTTTGTACTTTGTGCTGCTTGTGCCAGGGAATAAAGCTTTTGTTTTCACTGGATCACTGGCATGTCAATTACTTTGATGCCAAAAAGCATACAGTTTTGCTGCTGTCTGTATTTTCAATGAAAGAATGCAGGCAAGAACAAACAGAAATCCTAAGAAAGAGCTTTCTATAGAATCTCCGCAGAAGGGCAAGGATGCAGGTCCTTCTGAAGTGCAAGCAGAGGGTCCTGTGGTTGTGCTGGTAAGAATTCTTTGAACAAGCTGTCTCTTCCCTTTAATAATTCCAGTTCTCTCTGTTAATGAAGAACTTCTTAATCTGATGCTGATGAGAAGTTCCAGCATTCTTACTTGTGAATAATTTGCATTTAAGATTTAGGTTTGATTCTCTGTGTGTTGTCTGCCTTTTTAATTTATTTTTGCTATTCTAGTTTACCAGATCCTTGGTTCACTTTAAGTGTGATTAAGGAATTTGGCTTTCAGACTAGCTGCTTTTCAGTCTCTTCCATCTAGCATATTTTTACAGCTCTTTGAACATAGCATGAAAACTACATATGCTTTAAAACTCTTACTGGCACCTCTGGTTTTTAATTGCCCAGCATATCTTCCAGTTAATGTATCTTTGAACTTCCTAAATCGGTGTGTGTAACAGTTAAATTTTACTTAAATGATCAAAGAACTATCTAAATAATTAATGACCGCTTCTGTTAAAGTACCTATCTATCTGTTAAAGGACTTACTTTTCAATTCTTTCAATGCACATTATTTAGGAATTTAAAGTTTTAAAATAGCTTTCATTAAAATAGCTTTCAGTGAAGGAAAAGGGAAATTTCTGTATGTGGGGGAAATAATCATATAAGAACTATTTTGTCTGAAACCCTGCTAGACACTTTCTTCTGTTGGAACTTTAATAGTACAGCAAGAGAACATAGTAAATGAGCTGTAATGAATCCACCGACTCTCTTCAGAGGAGGATTGGTAAACTAATGCTTATGTACCAGTAGAAAGAAGTACTTTGATAATTCTCACTAAAATTTCAACTTTATTTAGTATTATTTCATGCTTAATTGCTGCTGGTGATGGTCCTCTCTTTATTTGTCTGTCTGTAGTTGAAGTTGGTGGGTTGATTCTCAAATTATAATGTCCCCCCCTCCCTCTTATTTGAGCTTCACCCTATGCATTTAAGAATTGAACTGAAACATTTTGGCCATCTGTGTTTAGTTATATTCATCTGTAACTTTTTGGGAATTGTTACTCTGTGTAAATGAAAGCTCACAGGTGTACTAGTAAGACAAACTTACTTTTCCTTGTCACTGGTTTTTTTCAGTCTTGGTCTATTCAGAGAGTTGTTAGTGAACTGTGGGTTTTTTTGGATGGGTGTGTTCTGATTTCTCGTCCAGATTGTCATCAGTACAATATGAGCTAATCTTGTGTGTGCTTTCCTGCCTTTGGAATGTTTAACTTTATTTAGAATTGTTTTTATTCCCTCGTGAATACTCAGAGAGGATATTAGTGTTTCTGCAGTACTTGGAGTACTGCAGCTAGTCAGCAAGGCACATGTACTTATTTAAGAAGAAAAAAAAGTATAAAACAATAATGTGTTTACTTATCACCATTTATTAAGTACCTCATAATTTTTCAAACACTACTTAATTTAATGTTCATGAAATAATATACCTCCAGTGTTTACTCTCATTTTTTTTTATTTTTGGATGAAGTGCATGCATTCAACACAAAGGTCAATATTTAAAGGGAAGAACATTTAGGTTTTGCATAGGTGACATTAAAAACGTCTTCACTGTCATTTCAGTTGCTATTTTGGTATTAATCTGTTTATATATATATATACACACACACAAGTGTGTATATAGCATAATTATAGATCCCTTTTGTCTAGTTATTGAGGAAAGCTAGATGAAGTTGTGCAAGTAACCTGCATCAAGTGTGCTGTCAGGCACAAAGCAAAAAGTAAGGTGATATGTTTCATTTGACATTGACATTTGGGTTCATTTTTATTTCATTGGACTGTGATGTGGCACTACATTTTTACTGGCACAGTGAAGGTAGGTACCGAGTCATTGGTGCAGGGTGCAGTAAGGTAATAACTAAAACTGACAAAGTTGCTAGTTACTGTAACAAATTCCAAACAGCAGAAATTCTTGTTTCCTTGGTTAAAAACCTGGGAATTACATTAGATAGCAATCCTCAAAAGCATATGGTACAGTAGGCTTCTGGTTTTTACTCTAGTAATACTTCTCACTGACTAACATTATTTCAAGTTTGGGTGTATTTCTTTTGTGCAAATATGATGTGATTTGCCTAGTGCTTAATTTGTGTATTCTTTATAAAGATGAGATAGCATCAGCTGTCAGGAAGCAACAGGTTTTTTGTCATATTAATTCAATTTCTTTAAATGTAGTTCTCTGAGAGTCTGTTGGAGTATTGAGGGAACTGGGTATTTATAACTGAAAGCATCCCATGTATTATTGAAACAATGTTATTTGATCGAGTGCTGTGCCTGAATTAACTTCTGCTGATCAGCTGAGTGGGTTCACAGAAAGAGTCACCTGCGGCTTTCAGTGCCAGTATGTCAGGATGTGTGCTCCTTTGTGTCCCTGTGATTTGAATTACGTTGTGTCATAGCTTTGTTCTTGACTTTAACAAGCAAGAAGAGCCCATGGAAAAAACATTGAGATTTTCCAGGTGGTGCCTCAAAACTCTGCTTGGGATGAGCTGCTGTTGTGGTAGCTGTTGTAAAGTTACTGGATGAGTATGCCTGCTGTCCAGCTGCATTTTAATAGTCACAAGTAGTAACTGCTTATCAAAACAGATGATGTTTCTGGGAAGTTGGATCTTTTGGAGGTCAACTTTTTGCTTGGAAACTTGCCGGCAGTATAGAACGTAATAGTTAAGAGTAAGCTCTAGGATGCAAATAATTTCTTGAATTAATTTTTAAAACATCACCCTGGGCAATTTATTTTATGTTTATTGTGGGAGAGTAAGATACATGGAGCTGTTACCCGTATTTAGTGCTTAAATAATCTCATTGTGTGTCCACAGTGGCTTTCCTCAGCCAGTGTTGAGAAATACATAACACATGTTCATCTGTTTATGTGCTGCTTCCTGCTAGTGCCTATAGCGTCACTCCATTTTATTCCTTATGATAAATTTCCAGGTGTATATGCCAAACATGTTTTTATAAGGTAAATAATGTTTTGTAGCAGGAGACTAACAATATTCAGTGTGCTTAGCCTTACCATCTTTTGTTTTCTGACAATAACAATTGCCTCAATTTAAGCATGCAGGAAAAACACGTACTGTGGGGTTTTTTTCCTGTAATATGTAATGTATGCTATCACTGAACTCTTAGCTTAAAATTTATCTGATGATTTTTGATACTGCTTGTCCAGATACATTAACTGTATTTGGACAGATTAAAATGCCTACTCTGTGTGTGTCACGACTGCTGTTTTGAAATATTTCTTTATGTCTGGTAAGTTTCCATGCTTCTAGTACTCAGGCAAAACCCAAAGTGGTATGGCAGAAACTTTTCTCTTTTATCTTTCAACAAATATAGCATTGACTGGCTTGACACCAGCCATGAACCCCTATGCTCTTAGCGTTTTCCTAGATTACTGAAATAAAAATGTTGTTTGGCTGCAGATTAATAGGAAAAGTAAAACCTTATAGGAAAGACTGACTTTTAGTGCCTATAAACTTGATATTACATTTTTAACTGGGCTGAGTAGTTTTATCTGTGTCTGCTGGTCCATAGATCATATTTAACCTTCATGTAGCTACCCATCATATTTTCTTTTATATTACATGAAATAATAGACCAGACTTTTGGTTTTTTGTTTGATATTTTTTTTTTTTTTTTTTAGTGTAGAGTCTGAGAGAGAATCTGCTTCCTTGAGCTGTTATATGTCTGGCTAAATGCCAATATCAGTGTGTTGTTTATTGTTTTCTTTTTTCATATCTGGTTCAAACTGATAAAACATCCTTTTCCTTTTGAATCTGACAAATGACTAAGAAAGAAATGAGTAACATTTAGGAGAAACCCGAGGAAGCAAATTCTTCATGAATTTTTACACTAGTGATATTTCTGCAAATCAAGTACCTTGCTGATTATATAGGAGAGGTCCGTATTTAAGACTTCAGCTGCAGTGAGCTTTAGATTCTTTAAAAGCTTCTCATGAGGGAGGATTCTTTTTTTCTTTTTTAATGTTTTGTTTTCAGCATGCAAAAAACTGTAAGCAAAGCTTATATACTTTTAAGATTCCTTTTAATAAATTTTTTAGTTGTGATGAACCATTTTTGTGACTACAGGGTAGAGAGAGGCATTTGCAATTAATTGGATGATTTTTAAAGCTGTAATATATGCATCTTTGGGTTTTGAATTAGCTGTGCTAGACAAGGATGCACGTGTGTGTGTGTGCATTTTTGCTTGCCCGTGAAATATTTTTAGGTACATTGCCCTTAAAAGTAATCCTTTTCCTCTGGTTTTGCTGGTAAAATGAAAGAAGCCAGAACTAGCTTTCTAACAGTCTTCACCTGTCACTTTCTCAAGAGAATTAATGGGAGGATGAACATAGCTCTTCAACACCAGGGAGAAATGGATGAGAGTGCTGATTATGTGTAGTACTATGTAAAAATCCATTACCCATTGGTGACAGCTTTCCTTGGCTGCCAGGTGGTGGAATTGGGGCTGTGATCTATCCACTTGCTAATTCAGATAGTAGATGTCCTGGTATGTGAGCTTTCTGACAATATTGACCGTGCACATGTTTATTCTTTCCTTGGGAAAGCTCCCCAAGTTGCCACAAATGGTCACACAGCTGTCTGATCGGCATTTCAGACACAATCTGACTGGAAGGCACCTGGTTGGAACAAACTCTCTCAAGCCAGATCACCTCCTAATCTGTCACAAAAGCTCTGGCTCAGTTGCTGGTCTTAGTGTGAGAAGGCTCAGAAACGTGCCACGAGAGAGGGGAAGGGTCCTTCTAGTGTCAGCCCTGCTTTTAATTCATTTAAGTGAATTGCGAAGCCAATCCTTTTAAGCTAACTGCAGAGACTGATTGTACACGCAAATCAAACAGTCCTTCTCTGCTGATCATTTTTTAGGCACAGTTTAGTTTGCAGTATTTATTTTTGTTTCTCCTAAAGGTCAGTCATCCTGCACCACTCTCAAACCAACCTGTCAAAGCAGCATGTTGTGTACAATTTATCATGACAAACTCTTGAGAAGGAGTGGTCACATGGGAAAGGCAAACCTGACCAAACTGGGCCACGTTATTCTAGTAGTCCCTAAACCTTGCTTTAACTTAAGAAAGAGTGCATTGCATAAGAGCTCAGGCTCAGTGGTTGGCAGGTGGGCATCTTGCTTGCCTGGGTAAGTAGCTCAGAGAGACCTGTTACGCTGAAAGTGAGAGGAAGGTGAACAAAGGGTGTTTTGTTTTCTGGCTGATGTGTTACCTTGTACTTCATTTATGGACCAGTAAAATTTCAAGTGCTCTTTGTATTCTGTTGTCTCTGTGCTTAAGGAAGAAAATTTGTAATGGACGGTTATTGCCTTAGTGAAGAGTTGGAAGAGGTGAAGTTACTGTAATTTATTTGGAATCAGAACTGGTTATGACAATCTGTTAGAGGGGGGCTGTTCATCCTGAAGTTTTGTGAAGGGGTAATTTTGCACTGCCAGTATGTAGGAAATGTTTCAAATAGTTGGGTGGACAAGGTGTTAAGGAAGCATGGAGCACATAATTTCATTAGCTTAGGATTCACTGCAGCAGTCTGAACACTTAAGTGCAAACTTGCAACCAAAATATTTTGTGTAATGAGTACATTAGAGAAAACATAATCTTTCCTTAGGTTGTGTTTGCCTTACGCTTTTCTGAGCTAAATTGTCCAACAATTGCAGCTACAGATGGGTGCATGAACATAAGCTTAAGCCTTTTCTGATGGACACCGGCATTAGTTCTTGGCTTTGTGATAGTTCATGTTCATGAATGAGAGGAGATGAGGCAGTATCTGGGGTTTAGGTGATAAGCTCTCAAAATGTGTCAGAGTACAATATGGAGTGAACTGAACAGCCCTTCTCCATCTCATTCCGGGAGAAGGATGTCAAGCACGACATAATAATCATGGCTCTTAGATGTATTGGTCTGTGCTGAGTATGTTGTTACATAGCTAATGAACTTCTAATAAATCCTTCCTGAGGGATTGTAAATGGTAGCTATTTTTCTTAACAAAGCTACGTTTTCTTCATAATTCTTTGGTAGCTTTTTCCAAACTTTGCTTTTTTTGCCTCTTCAGCTGTTATGCTTTATTATGTTCCCACATTTTTCTTGCCAATAAAACTACTGTGTGGTACATATGAGGTAATCTCAACTAGCTTTTGAGTAGCCAGTGAACTAAGCCTGAAAACTTTGGTAACTTTTTCTGACCAAAGCTTTCCTAATTCCTTGAAAAACAAATTTATTTGATTCATTTCTGGATGAAGAAAACACCTGTAGGGTTTCTTTGGAATTTTATTAATATACTAGTGATTAACAGTAGTTGCTAATAGAGGTATTTGTTCTGTATAGGACAATTAGTATTTGGAAGGCTATTGCCATGAGTTATACAAAACAATATATAAAGCTTGTCTTGTCATTTTACCTATAATGATGACAGAATTGGTCTTGCTGCTACAATTATCTTTAATATACCTTACCTGTAAATTAGTACCACTGATCTTGAGAAAGTATAATTTGCAAAATCTCTTGTAATTACTGCTTGTAAAAGAAAATAATTTTGTCTGGTACTGTGGTGCTGAGTTTTAGTTGCAGAAAGTTCAAGCTAGATTGTAGCCCCATCTTTGCATTAGTTTGCACATTCCAAGGCAGAGCTGCCTTGTTCAGAGCTCTGTCTAAACCTGCTTTGCCATCTGACCACTTAACAGAGTGCTTGGCAGAGTAAAGGTTTTTCTCTGTCTGATTGTGCAGGGGCAGCTGTAATGCCTCATCTGCGGAAAGGAGTTTTAATGTGGAATCAATGCACTGTTACTGAAGAAAGCTACTTGTGCAATTAGAAGGGAAGTAGATGGCCTATGGGAATTTTGAAAAAAATGGAAAGAAGGAGGAATGTCAATTAGCCTGCCCCTGCTGCAGGTTACTTCTGAATTAAAACACAGCACAGTCTTTGAACTAAGGTTGTTTTCATTCCTGTTAAACCCAGATCAGAGCTTTCTGGGCTGTATCAAGCAAAGGCAACCATCAACATAAGTGACTAGTAATTTTTTATAATTTTTTTTGCAGTGAGAATACATGTGTGATTATGCTAATAAGCTCTGGCTTACTGGATTTTGTGAAATAGTTCTGAGGCAATCAGCATGCTTGTCTCTAATTGTCACTTGCACTTACCCATATGGTATAATATGACAAAGTCTGCATTTTGGATGCTGTATGGTTTTGATGTAGATGCTATATAATTCTGACAGTCTTTTAAAGAGTAACTTCTAAAATTAGTCAACAATTTTAATTTTCCCTCAGTATATCTGAATTTATTTTAATTTTTTCTTTTTTCCCATAGGCAAAACCAAAGCTTATAGAACCAATAGACTATGAAAATGTCATCGTTCAGAGGAAAACACAGATTTTAAATGATCCTCTACGTGAGATGTTACTGTTCCCTTATGATGACTTCCAGGTAATTTAATCCACCCTGGTTTTGTTGTGGGGTTTTTTGTTTGTTAGGGGTTGTTGGGTTTTTTACCACATGTTTTTAGTGATAACTTCCTGGTTTTTTGTTTCTTAACTCTTTAGCTCCAAAATCCCCACCAAGTCTTTGCCATGAGTTCCATTACCCTGTTTGATTTATTCTTTTGGGTACAGAAGAAATAGCACAATTTCCTCATCTGTCCAGATTATAAGATCTACTTCTGCATCTCAACAATTTTACTGCCTTTTGAAGTAGCTGATCAGTCACTTGTAGATATTCTCCCTCCCTTTCCGATGTAGGAAATTAGGCAATGTCTGTTTAAAAAAAGCAACTGCTTTCTTTAATTCTTAAACTGATTTTTTTCTCCTCATTCTTAATAGTGAAGGATGTGAACCTGTTCAAATGCTGTCTACTACTTTTAGCTGGATTGTCCCAGACAAAACTGTTCTAGCAAAACACCCCTTACATAAGAGAGTTTCTGACTCAATTAAGCCAGACTTAACCAAGCTTTGTGATAATCCTGTTATATTTTTATAAATGACCATGTTTATCTAAATAAATAGCTTATTTAAATACACCTTTTAAAAAAATCTTCTTGTAGATCTAGTTAGGATAACTACCAAGCATCTTAGAGACTGGAGTTGGAGTAAATAGTGAGGAAAGTCTTGTCCACGTGCCCATACCTGCAATCAAAATGTCTATTTGAAAAGTAAGCAAACATCTGAGCAGTCTGTAAATTGATTTAATTCAGCCAAGTAGTTGAAACTAAGTTTGTTTACCATGGGGATAGTTGATGATGAGTTGGTATATTTCTACAGAAGGACATGTAAAGTCCTATAAACGATAGGTTGAATTTGTAATTAATTTTCTCTGTCCTGTTAGAGTGTTTACCTGAATGCAGCTGGACTCTCGTTTTAATGCAGTCTGGGGCTTCTTTTTCATTGATTCTGACATGAATAACTCTGCTTGCAGCCTTCCCATTCTGAGCTAAAAATTTTGAGTTTTGGGAAGCTACATTTATTTAGAGAGGAGTTTGGCATTCATTGTTGTCCCTGAAAATAAGTCTTCTGATTTGTTTCTGTAGAATGGAGTCAGTGTTCTCATGAAATTGTAAGATAAACAAAGTAGTTTACATTCCTTTGTTAAAGATATGATGTGAAGGACTTCTCATCTGATGAGTGGGATTGGAGAGGTGGATACCTCATTACCCAATCCCTGGTCAGTGTCCTGAAAATGATAAATAGCTGAGGTTCCAATAAACTTGAGTTCTTTTCTTCTTCTGTGCCTGAGCACCTGTTGTCTGTGTGTTGCTCTGTGTCCCTCTGTGTGTCACAGTAACACTTCATGTGTTAACAGCCACACGTGGAAGTTTATGGGATGGAAGACTTCTTGAGAAGGATGTTGTACTGAAACAAGTTTTTGAACACAGAATCCCTCAGGATGATACCCTACACCAGGTGTTGGATTCAGGACAGAAAAACATGAGTAGGCTAAAACTCAAACCCAAAATCCCCTTCTGTAATGTGTCTCTTCAGAATCACAGATTGAGAGGAATCCAGGTTACTTCTGCTAAGTGTGCTCTTATCAGATTGACTAGTTCACTTACCAGGGTCATTCCGGTGAACAGCTCTGAATTGTCAATGGGGAAGAAACAAATCTGTTAAGAATGTCCTCGGGTGTTTTGTCTGAGCAGTCTGGGAGTATGCTGAAGTGTTTAACTGCTATTTCTAGTGACCTCCTGCAATCCTTATCCTCAGGCATGTATGAATGAAACTAGTCCACAGTTCTCAGTCTCATCCTTCAAAAGGAATGATTGAATTTTGTCATAAATTGTAATGACTTTTTTCATCCTTTGTTTGGATCCTGTGGTCAGATTTTCATCAAGGACAGGCATTAAATTGTGTGTTACATCGGAAGATTTCCTTCAATGAGTCAGTTTTGGAATATAGTCAGGTTTTTTGTTTCTTTATCCCTCATCAGTATAATATCTGAAGAAATTTTCTGAGTTTCCCCAGTTTTGGCAGAGTCTCATTTCATATGTGATGTACATGAAGACTGGTTTGTACTATCAAACTGTGTTATCAAACTTTTATTTCCTTGGAAGGTTTGCTGGCACAAACTAACTAACTCCAAGTATTTTTTTTTTTGTACATATGACTCTTCTGTACTACTTTGATCTATCTAGCTTTTCTCCAACAACACAGAGGATTTAAATCTGTCATTCAGTGTATTAAGAAAATATTCCCAAGTAAGAGAACAGAAAACCATTAAATGCTTATTATTTTTATTTGAAAGTTAAACCTTATAACTCTGTTCGGTTTTCCATAGCCATATTTACAGGTTTGAAATCACTAGTCGTTATATAGTTACCAGTCTCATTTGAATAAAAAAAATCCAAAAGGCATTTTTTTCTGAGTTTGCCATTCAACTTCGCGTGTATTTTTTAAATTTCTCTTTCTTAACTTGTGGCGTCACTCAGTGTGTGAGCAGCTCTTGGGAAAGCCATGGCTCAAATGTTTGATACTGGCTTCATCCCCCTCAAGAAAAATTTAGAATAGTGAGCTAGAGCATTTAGAACTACCTGTAAATGCACTTAGAACTGTTTATAGGGGGAAACGCCTACCATTGTCTAGAAACCTGTTCAAGCTATTTCCTTTTAGGGCATTCAGTTTTTATCTTTACTAAGTTCTTCCTCTAGCTTAGGTTAAATTGTTTACAATCTTAAAAACCCTTGCCTGGAAAGGAAGCCAGCAGTGTTAATTTATAATGACATTAAGAGTAAGGCTATTTTGTTCAGCATGACCCTAAAACTAGCACTTAAAAAGGCATAGAAAATGCTTAGCTTGCAGTACTAGATATCATGTCTAGAATTTTTGGAAGATTACAGAAGAATGTGTGCATGTTTTCAAAGAAGCCCCATTGATGATACCAACATTGAATTTCTGTTAAAGTTTAAACTATTTGGAGAGAAATTGGAAAGAAATATTTGTGCTTGATTTGGATTTTTTTCTTTTTCAGGTGATGCAATTAGATAACTGAAATTTAATTTATTAGGTGTGAGAAGCTAGTATTAAAGGAGAACCAGTATTAATTTTTACTCCATATCAGAAATGCACAATGATGAGAAAAAAGCACAGCAACTGGCTTTTTTTGAATCACATACAGCTTTTCTCTCTTCCTCTCCTCTTCTTCCTGATGAAAATTATTTGTCTAGTGAGGGAAAGGGGGAAGAAAAACAACACATAAGGGAAAAATAACTCTTTTCTGGTATGACTGTTTTCTAAACATATTGTCAGAAGCAGCTCTAAACTCAAATTACTACTGTAGAAACATTTGAGCAAGGATGGAGCAGAAAATGCTCCAATCTTGGAAAACTCAAAATTTGAAGGATTGTTCTTTAGCCAGCTATCTAGTTACAGGAACCTTTTCAGATTTCCACTTAACTGCATTTGCCATTGTCCCAGACATGGTTAGCTGAGGTTATGAAACATATTTTCTCTCTTTTGAAAAATGTTTGGTAGCAGTTCATTTGCTTTTCAGAACAACGTGATTTCTGTTCTCCTTTGTGCAGAGCTTAAAAGAAGTAGGCTTGTAATTTTTTCTTTCAAGTTTTTTTTCTTTCATAATATTGTATCTAAATAATAGCAAGATTTGCTTTTCTGTAGGTACCAGGAGAGCTCTTAATCAGCAACTTCGCTTCCATACATTGGGTCTTTTTAAATTTAGCACTTGAATATTGTTTCAGCTGCTTTTCACAAGCTCGAGCTCTGAGTTTTCTGCACTGAATTCACTTACCAGTTTACTCCCTGCCTTGTTCTCAACAAATTTATGGGGGCAGATATGTATGTTGTGTTTGGAGACATTTTACTGCTGGCATCACCAAATTTGCTTTCATTCTTAGTTAGCTGGGTGAACTTTCTTCATGCTTTGTAGGCTATTCATTTTTAGCTGCATTTTTGTCCTCTTTTTCATTATGGTGCTTATAAAATGTGTTTGTTAATTATGATGATAGAACCCTTTTTCTGCCACCCATGGGAACATCTCTGTTAATGTTCTTGCTACTCTCAGTCACAATGCTGCCAGTTTTTCGAGGCTGTCCCTCTTCTAACCTGTTGGTGGGAAGAGCCATCTCCTTTGTAATAGTGAACTATATCCACTGGATATTCTCATATCCAAGTTTATGCCTCTTCTTGGCCTGCTGTAAATTTGTCACCTGAATTTCAGTAATTTGCTCAATAATGAAATGGCTTCATAACTAAATAGCATTAGATTAAAACAGGCCATCTTTGTGGTGGTGGTGACATTAAACTCACATGCTCAGTGACTGCAGAATTGGTGATGTTTATGTAAACTGCACAGTGGGTAAATTGTTCAAAGAAACCTTAACCCAAACCAGTACTAGTGTGTACTTGGCAATAAGTCACCCTTTATCTAAATACCTGTTGTCCCTGAAAATAAGCCTTCTGATTTGTTTTAGTATAGTAGAGTCAGTTCTCATGAATTGTAAGATAAACAAGGATCATGTTTGCATTACATTGTAAAAGATATCACCTGATGGACTTCTCAAGTGACCAGTGGAGATGGAGAGGTGGGAACTTCTCTGTCCAACCTCTGATCACTGTCCAGAAACTTAGATATACGAGGTCAACAATAAACGAGAGACTTCTTTTCTTCTTCTCTGCCTGAACACCTGTTATGTGTGTTGCTGTGTTTCTATCTGTGTCACAGTAACAAATACCTTTTTTACTTTTTCTTTCAAAATACCTAACTTTTGAGTACTACCTCAATTTTTAAAGGAAATCATAGAACCATAGAAGGGTTTGGGTTGGAAGTGACCTTAAAGATCATCTTGTTCAAACCCCCTGCCACAGGCAGAGACACCTCCCACTAGAGCAGCTTGCTCTGAGCCCCATCCAGCCCAGCCTTGAACACTGCCAGGGATGGAGCAGCCACAGCTTGTCTGGGCAGCCTGTTCCAGTACCTTGCCACACTCACAGTAAAAGAACTTTTTCCTAATATCTTATCTAAACCTGCTTTCTTTCAGTTTGAATCCATTCCCCTTTGTCCTGTCAAATAATGCAAATAAAGGCTAAATTTGCTTGTAGCAAATAAATATGGGTGCATTCTTACCCATATTAAATTTGTCTTTGCAAAGTTATCGCAGTGTTATTTTGAAGGCAGTTTGGTGCTTAGTTTAGACATTATTTCACCTTTGTTATTTTTGGGTTTGAGCCATATGGATTTAACACACTTTCACTTAAAGCTCTTAGCTTTTACTTAATGTGAGTTAAGTACTTCTGAAAATAGATATTATGCCAACTTTGCAGAAGTAAAACTAAATCCAGGTCATTCTATGAGAAGGCACATCTTCAGTAGAGGAAAATCAAAAAATATCCAAGTAATGTCCTCATTTTAGACAGCACAAATTGAATTGGTCAAATAACTAATTTTGAAATGTTCAAAGTAATTTCTCTATTTCTTTTTCCCTTTAAAATATATTTTGTGTTTTTCCTTAAGTCTTTAGCTAACTGTTCTAAATCAATTTTGTTTGGAAATTACTTTATAACACGGGTTCTGACACTTCCTTTACGAAGGATCTAACACTTCCCATGCAAAGGTTAAGTCACTTTTGACGCATGGTTGTTTTAACGGCAGGATCTGACATGCAGCTTGCCATCTTTTCCACTGAGTCTTATAGAACAATTTCTGTCTCTGCATCTGGAGCATGAGTCTTTGTGGTAACAGTCTCACTGGCAAATGGAACCTTGGGACAGAAAGAGCATCCGTTGCAGTCTGCATGCCTTGCGGACAGGGTCATGATCCATATTCCGTCAGGTTTCGGGTAGCGAGTACTGCTTGGTTGACTTGGTGAAATGCTCTTGCTGCTGTGGCCTTTTCTGAGACCTCAATGTCCTGAATCCCTGGGACTCAGTCAAAAAGTTGTGTCAGTAGAAGAGTCTGTTAACTGTGTGCCTCAGTAAGTGCGTGTGAGTCCTGGCTTGTGTTAAAAGTGGCCTTCCTTAGTTTTGACAGCAGAGTAATTGAAAGGGTTTTTTAATTTTCTTTAAGAGCACAAGGCAAACACTTTGTGGCTCCTGATGTGGCCATAAATCAAATGATCACTCCAAACTCAGAAAGTTGAAAAGTTTCATTTGTACAAAACAGTTCAGCCAATGTAGTTGTGAGGAGAGTTTGTTGAGAAGATAATCCTTCCTTTCCTAGTTTTTCTTTTAGAATATAATGTGTATTTATATGCATACTTGCTTTTAAAATATTGTGGTGCTGCTTAAGAAATTACTTTTAGGAATTTGCTCTAAATCACAGTACCTCACTCATTGAATTTCCTGGCTCTTTGATGCACTGCTGCAGCTGATGGGCATGCTGAGAAGGAGATGGATGCATTTAGACAATTACTAATATGAACAAAATTGACAAGTCAGATTCTTCTGTTCTGTCACTGATATTGATACAGAACTAAGACAAAAATCTTTTCATGTGTGAACAGATAGAAAAAAACCTTTACTGTTGTATTGGTAGTTGTGTAGCAGAGTAACAGCAGCAGACATTTTGAAAGTATATTCAGCAAATTCTGTTTTACCAAATTATGCTAGTGTTAGAATTTGATTGATGAGGTCATGGATTTCCCAAGAATAGTGCCTGGTAAGATGCCACCTTAGTCTCTGGTTTTTCTTAAAACAATATATTTTTAGGTAAGCACAGTATAACTGTATGCTTGGAGAATATATATAAATACTGCATGTATTATTTATATAATATATAGAGTATAAATAATTTATCACCAAATATCAGACTATTTCATTGGAATAGTATCTAGAAATTCTGTTCTTAAGGTAGTTTACTGCTCTTAATACAAGTTTTTATTTACATAGCTTGTGAAAACAAATACTTAATATGTTTTGAAGGTATTTCTATAATTAAGAAAACTTCATTTTTAAAAGCAGTTAGCATATAAATGTATATCTTCTTACAGTTTGTTTTTTAACTGTAGTTTGCCAGGTTTATTGGTCCCATGAAATATTTTGGCGTTTGTGATATTTGTTTTTAATGCCTCCCCACCTCTCCCACCCAAGGAGTTATTAGCATTGTCACTTTTAGTGCTCTGGACTAGATGAATGAGTTGACCATGACTGTGGGATTTTTTTTTTTCCCCTTTCAGTCTTTACTGTAATGGGATATTCTTACTTAAATACTCTCCCCAGTAAATGCAATGAGGCTTTAGTAATGACCAAGATAATCACCTTATGGATCAGGCACTCAACAGAGATAAAGTAATGTACTTATGTGCCCTTCGTTTTTTAACATAACATGTGGAGCTTTTTCCTGTCACATTCTTCTCTGATCCTTCCTGGATGTGTGGAGCGTAACTAACAGGTGAGGGAGCACAGCCCCGTTCCAGGCCCGGGCTGTGCAAACTCTCTTGTTCACCTTTGATGGCCTGAGCTATGAGATTCCTTTCCACATAGTGCAAAAACAAGTTGTGTTGCCGGGTGGTTATTTTCATTTGTGGCCCAGAGGATTTTGTTAAGCTTTCATCTTTTTCACTTTACCAATGTAAACTATCCGAAGGCTTGCTTCAGCACAGATCTGAGAAGCAGAATTTCCTCGTCACAGAGATATTTCCTACTCTCTGGCACCCTTCCTGTGCCTCTCTTGAGTTCTGGCATAGGATAGGAATTAGTTCTGACTTGATAGGCTGAAGTGTATATGTACTTCAGTGATCTATACCTTCTTTCTAAACCTGAGGTTAAACAGTGCTAGTCTCATTTTTTTGTCACTTGAGATCTGCAGTTGAATTGCTCCTTTATTTTGGTGTGGTTTTCTTATCTTCCTTCAATAATAGTTTTTATGCGTAGACACTACCTTAATGTCTGTCTTCAAAATGTTGGAGTTATGTTGTCATGGTGGAATTATTTTTTTCTATTATTTTCCTCCCCATGTTGACAATATAGTGGAAAAAACTGTCCTATGGCATCTATTTCTCACTGATTCCAATCTTGCCCTTATTGTGAAAGAAGGAACAATTTGCTTGAATGAAAGCAAATTCTCTCTAATTGGCTATTCTTAAACAGCATATTCATGGGATGTTTTCTGCTGAGCTTTTCTTCATTATAGTGGTGTAACTGAGTGTGGCTGTAATGTGTCATCTTCCCTATAATTGCAAGTTTCATTAATTGCTATTGTTGTTTATCAGACAGCATTATTGCAGCGGCAGAGTCGATACATTCGTTCAACAGTTCCTGAAAATGCACAGAAAGAAGCTCAGAGCCTGTTTGTAACTGAGGTAATACTGAAGTTTCATGTGACTGTGTGTAATAGCAATATTATACCTGGCTTGTTTTTGTTCTTCATTTACCATTTAAAACAAACAGAAAAATAAGCCCTGGAAAAAGAATTAAATATTTATTGCCACTTACTTGTTAATTATTTCAAGACAAAATTTCCAGGAAAACCCAGTATTTTTTCCATTGGTGGCTGAAAAAAAAGTTTTACAGGAGAGCTTTTAATTCTTTTGTTTGCATCATTGGCTTTTGCAGATGGTTCTTCCCCACCTTCATTATGCTTTTGGCTTTTCCAGATGAATGTGGGTGATTTCAATACATAATATTCGATCCACTAGTCAATCTGGAATGATTCATTGTGGCTTGTTTTTTCTGATAAAGTGTCTCACACCAGCCATTCTTACTTTGTTCATAATAATCTCGTACAGATTGCTGGAACAGTTATCCAGAACTGTAACACTTGTGGAGGTCAAAATTCATTATGACTGTTCAGCTTGTATGCTCTATGTAGAAGAAGCATCCTCAACTCTAAAGTTTCTCAGAACAGTTTGCTTATGTTGGCATTCCTTTCGTTTTGTGAGATTGGTCTTCATTTATTGTCTTGTTGAAGGCTTTAAGGAATTAAAGGTTCAATTGTTTTTCCTTTTTTTTTTTTTTTTTTCTGTATTATCTTCTGGTTTTCTACTGATATGCTTTAAGCTGATATTTTAACATCTGAAACAAGTAAATGTCTGTTGTAACTCCAATAAAACTGAAGGAGTTCCAGATAGCTGACTCTACATCAAAGTGATTTATCCACACTGATATGTACCTTTCATACCTAACCTAAACGTTTCTGAGATAAATTTGAAGAGAATAGACAAGAGGAGGGAGGAATGTTAGAGGTAATTCATGAAGTTTAATGAGTTTCTGCTGAAACAATTGCTTGGCAAGTATTAAACTAGTGTTTTGAAATATAAAGAAAATATTTACGATTTATTGGATGCTGTGTTTGTGTGTATGTAGGTTTATTGTGTAACATAAAATTTTACATGGAATGGTTTCTGTCAACAGATTTTGTCAGTTTTATGTTACTTTGTTCAAAGCCAAGATAAATCAGTGCTTTTATGTTGTAACAATATGGGTGGAGTAAAATGGTATTTCCTGTGATCTAGATCAGAACTTAATGACATAATTGCTTTTCAACCACTGCAAGCATACAGTTTAAATTTAAGTATTAATTTAATTGTGCTGGAAATATAAATTCAAGGAAAATATGTTTTTAGCTTTCTGTCTCAGTATGTGCACAGTTGAGTATTCTATTTTAATAAGGTGTCTGTTTTTGTGCCGAGTTTTCTAAGGGCTCAGTCATGTTTTCAGCTTCAGCTGAGTTTTCTAAAGGCCTGGCCGTGTTTTCAGCTGCAACAAAATGCTGGTTTAGCTTTTTGGATGACTGAAGATGGTTAATCCAGATGCTGAGTGCATTCACCATTTTCTGCTTATATTAAATACATGCCTAACAGATTATAACATTCCATTGAAACATATAACTTGTTCCAAAAAGCTATATTGCATTAGACTAATGCAAAAGAAAGGAAGTGTACAGAATTTTCAGAGATTGATATGTAACCATAATAGTTCGTAAACAGACCTGTCTTAAGAGGTTTTCTTGTGTCCATTGAATGCCTTTAATCTTCTTCCAGTTAATACTGATACTTGGTTTTCGTTTAAACAGTGCATCAAAACCTACAATTCAGACTGGCATATTGTTAACTATAGATATGAAGATTACTCAGGAGAGTTTCGACAGCTTCCAAAGTAAGTATGTTATTTAGCTTATTTAGTGGTATGATAAATTGAGATTGTGAAGGAACATTGCATTTAATATAGACTTACTTATGAGAAAAGTAAATTAATATGTGTAATATGTAAACTGAAATAGGCTATATCTATGTTTAATGGTCAGTAGAGATGATAAAGACTTGTTGGATGGAATTGATGAACTTGAATGTATAATATCATGTTAAACCATTTTCTAGGAAGATACTGTAATAACATTGCCTTATTAACAGGCAAGTCAAAACAAGACATTATATCATTGACTTTGTGAATTTAAGTACAGTAACTAAAACAGGCTAATGTTTAGATGAACCTAAGATGGTAATATCCTGTTTTCATTGCTTCAAAGGCAGCTTTTGGAACTCGCTTTAGGAGCTTGGGGAATAGAACCTAACTGAGATGGTTAGAGCAGGTTTTCATAGGATGATTCAAAAAGCCTAACCGACATCTGTTACAAACTTTCTAAACCATCTGCTACAGAAATATTTTCCCACATTTTCAAAATTGTCTAAGAAGAGTATAGAGATGAGAACCTTAATTCAGAATGTGTGAGAGTAGCTAAATACTCTGAATACCCCAACTCTGGAAGATCTATGTCTTCCCTAACTGTTCTCCTGCATCTATCAGCTAATAAACAGTTACTTTGCCCTGTGGAATGTCCTAATCTACTCACAGGTTTTGTACAAGTCACTACCTGGTTTTCACTTGCCCTGAACAGAAACCACAGTAGAATTTAACAAAATGCATTGTCCTGCAAGGAGCCAGTGGTTGCAGGTATGAATTCTTGCTCATAAGGTACTAAGAGTGCTGTGAATGAGAAGGCATTTGTTCTCTTCAGTTACACATTAGCACAGTGACAAGCAGAACAAAAGGGATGTGGCAGCCAGATGTACAAATGAGGAAAATTGCTTTCTAGGAAATAGAATTAATGAAAAATACACACTTTTACTTAGTTATTCTTGTGCTTTTTCCTCTTCAGTAGGAAAAGAACATCTTAATTTTTGTATCAATAAAATATGTAACTAATCACAAAATTCCTAGTACTTCTGAAGCTTTTTCTTTTGTAGTAAAGGGACAAAGCCAGACAAGCTTCCTGTTCATTTATATGAAGTGGATGAAGAAGCAGATAAAGATGAGGTGAGATAATAGAAATTCCTTACTTCCTCTTGTTTTCATTAAAGACTGTTGGGTGTGTAGAGGTTGTGAGTTTGGTTAAGTGTTGATGTCAGTACATGAAAACAGTGATTAGCTTGAACTACTTTATTGGGAAGCAAATATTTTTCCTGTCTCCTTTCAAATAACCTTGTTTTCTGGAGATCTGTCAGGTGAGTTAGAAAAAGTTTGACAGATAATAAAATTGAGGTTTTAGTACTTGGTGACATATAATCCTTCAGCTGTTATAGAATCTGTTTTATACTGTGTCTATGTAGACAGGTTTCCAGGGAGAAGTGTTATCTGCAGTTTAATCATGGAATTGAGTAAAATCATAGGTGAATCTGTTCCAGCCCAACAACAGCACACACACTTCAATATGCATGACAGTATAGCATACAGTGTGAGCTAAAATCAGTTCATCACAAATTTGAGTATAGGATAAGACTTGAAGAGCTGTCATGGAAACAAAAGCTTAAAAAAAATTGACTAAAACTCTGGGATATTTTCTCTGGTGTCATTGACTTAGGGAAAGGAGAGATGTATAGTGTCAAGCAATTTTGAAGTATATTTCAAATGCCAAAGACTTATTTTTCAGCAAGTGCCTCTGTTATTTTTGTGATTTATTTTTTACCACACCTGTTTCAAAACACGTTTTTAAATGCCACTGTTACATTTTCTTACAGGTACTTGAACTCTTACATCTCAAACAAGAATTAAAATAAAATAATCTTTCTTTTTTGTGGTTTTTGCCTCTTGACAATTACTTTGCTTCTAAATTCCTGGTACTCCGAACTGCTGGATACGAAATGAAAGGATTAAATGTGAAGTTTTTGGGGCATTTATCTGAGTAGATGGATTCCCAAGCAGAGAGCCCCAGGCTGACATTTATCCAGCACTGCTATTAATCTGGACTGTGATATTTTGACAAATAACTTTATGCATCTATATCCAAAACTTCCTGTTTGTGGGATGGGAATAATTATGATTACTATTAAACTGACATTTTAAAGACTTGTCATTATTTACTGTGATCATATTTCTGACAGCAGAAGTGTTTCAGAAAACAGTGAGTTAAACACTAAAAAATTAAATGAATATATAATTTACTAGAATTTTTACCAGGAAATACATTATGGGTAGATTTAGTTAAACACTGAAAAACTATGATTTGGCTATTAGCTGGTAGTATGTGTTTGAAGAAATTGCTTTATTAAGAGAATGATAGTGAACAAAAAGCTACAAATGATTAAAAATTGGAGAAAAATCAGATAAAGATTAGTTTAGTAATGCATCATTAAAAAGGAGAAAATGACCTATCCAAAACTAATTTAGGGTATCAGGCCATCAGGTTGATGTCTGCAAATGGAATTTTTCAATCTGGTATGGGATCAAGATATGGGATTGTTTTTGTTGAAACAGTTGCTGCTGAAGTGAACTTTGGAGTCAAGTTTGTGGGAAAGATCACTTAAAAGAGGGCAGCCCAGTGTGCAGCAGTAATGATAAAAGTGAGGAAATTACCTTACCAGCTGGAAACAGGAAGTATGTGTTCAGTGTGAGAGCTGTGTGTTAACAACTGAATCCTGGGTTCCTTTGTATTAACAGATGGTCAGCTGGAAAGATTCAGTAGCTTTTTGGCTCTGTAGGCAGGAATTCTGCCTGACAGAAAGAAATGGTATAACTGAAGTGGCCCAAGTGAAGCTCAGTTTTATTGCTAGAAAACAGCATGCAGCTCAACAGAGTTGGGAAATTGTGCACCTCAGAGACTGGGAGCTGGAGTCTTAATAGAGCTGAATCTTAATTTTTGTTAATGCAGGTAATGGATGAATTTTAGTCATATGAGGCGATCCTATGCATGGTTTGTGCAATTACAGAAAAGCATTGGTTGTTTTGTGCCAAGTTTTGGCAATCACCTACTCATCACCTTACACTTGTAAAAGTGATTTAAACCCACCCGTTCCTTGGGGATAATTCACACCAGGGTAGGGGAAGAGTCATGTAGAATCATATTTGGAAACCCAGCGTTTTAAGTGTTTTTATCTTTATTCTTTACAAGAAAAATAATTATCTAGGTAATGGAACATCATTGAAGGCTAATGACTTGAAAATATGAAAAAAGATGACTGTGTTGCTTGGACAGTGAGACTCTTTGGGACACATGAAAATTTACTGAGTGCTTCTGATCTATGCCTTTGGGCCATTATATCAGATGCTCTGATAGTTGATAACCATGTCATCTTTACTGGGCCTAACTTCAATAGTACCAACCTGACTATAAATTTTAAAAGGTCAGATTGATGCATCTTTTGCCTTCTGTTCACACTTTTTTGAAGTTCACATGTGCGTATGCTTATGAGTATGCAAGCTAGACAGATTAAATAAGCTGTAAATAAATTACCTAGTAACCTTTTACAGAATGTTCCTTGATTCAGATCCAGAAAAAAATTCATATTATCCCAAGATTTGGTTTAATGTTCCATTGTTGAACTAGTGACTCTCTCTCCCTTATGTAATCAGTTTTTGTTGCATGTTTTCTTAACAGCTGAGAAAAAGAATTAGAAAAAGGACTTGAGGTACTCAAGGGTGTTTTGTGATTTTGTTTTCGGCTGGATGCTCAGCTGATTCTGAATGTATCAATAAAAAAATTACCAGGAGTATTTCTCCTCTAGATGGATGAAAATCCTCCTACATGACTAATTCATTAATAGTTTTGTTTCAAAATGGGCTACATCGACTGGAAACCATGGTAACATCAGTTTCGTAGTACTCTAAAAGATTACTCGGAACCAGTGATTTAATATTTTTTCTGTGGCAGTTATAGATCTGTCTTTTTGATCTGTTTTGATAGCAGAGTGCTGCTTTTTGGTCATTGTTAACATCCTAAGGTTTTTAACGGAGTCATTCAGTTCCCCCCACTAGCAGATGGATGTGGTGTACAGGCAGTGGGTGGGATGTGTGATGCTTGCATTGGATCTGCTGTTTGTGAACTTCCCATCTCTGCCAAGTTCAGTCTTGTTCTCACTCTTCAAAGCTTTGATTCTGATCTGTTAAAGGGCAGATCCAATTCAAGAATTAATTCTCTGTAAATTCTTTAGAAAGTAATGTCTCTGAAGTACTGCATGTAAAGAAAAACGGTATGAGAAATCTCGATTGAATTTTTGGATAAGCCTGTGTTTGCAGTGTTCTTTTTGGCAATAGAAATTGATAAAAAATTCTGATGCTCTGTGGAAAAGGTTAAAAGGTAAATGTAAGTAAACATTTTAAGTTTTGACTGTTTGCGCATTCCCATTTCATTGGAATTTTTCTTGACTAACATTTAGTTATCTATAGGCTGGATCCTACTGTTAGCTGTAGATAAAGCTTGGAGAAGTGGCCAGATTACATAGTAAAAGTTAGATAAGGTCAATCTCATCCCAGGTATTTAAATAAAATAATGGAAAAGCTATAGAATTTCAGTAGGGATTCCTGGTACATTATTATCATTATGTTATGAACATAGTTATTTCAACTCCTAAAATGACTTCTGAAATTATTGATAAATCCTACATGGACTGTGATTCAAAAGTTTACCTTTTCTTTTTTCTTCTTTTTTTCCTTTCTTCCTTCCCTCTTTTTCCTTCCTTCATCTCCAGGATGCAGCATCTCTAGGGTCTCAGAAGGGTGGAATAACAAAACAAGGATGGCTGTACAAAGGCAACATGAACAGTGCAATCAGTGTGACAATGAGAGTAAGTTTAAGGATATCTTACGTATGACGAGAAACTGAACATTGATATTAATTATCCCTGTGCCTTGGAGAGGTCAATTTGTGGTATGTGGTTTAGTTCTAAAAAAAATTGTATGGAAAAGAAAGAGGGAAGCATGTATGTACTTCAAATATCTGAAACCTTTTGTTTTATTTAAATCAGAAAAAAAACCCATGAAAAATCTAGTATGTGGGAGGAGTAGTTCAATTTTGCCAACTGTACCCTGGTGTGATTTTAGTGGAAAAGGGACTGTGTAATATGGGGGTGTTATTAGTTTGTATTCCTGTATTTTATATAAAACTATAATTTTTTAATTTGCCTTATGTATATTATAGAGTCAGTTTTAAATACATTTCAATAGGTCAAAAATACTGTCAAATGATATAGTACAATCCTGCTGCAGATATCATAAGTAAATTTTTTTTAATTAATGGTATCTGTTTTCTTTTCTGCAGATGCCGATTATGTTATCTATAAATAAAAGCTTTTTTTCTATTACCTACTATGTAAATAGCACTTATGACTATATAATATGAAGCTTATTACAAGTGTTGTCACTGTTCTTCTTCCCTCCTTTCTTTTCACTAGTCATTTAAAAGAAGATTTTTCCACTTAATCCAGCTTGGTGATGGTTCCTATAATCTCAATTTCTACAAAGATGAAAAAATATCAAAAGAACCTAAAGGATCAATATTTCTAGATTCATGCATGGGAGTGGTTCAGGTAATTATAATTAATCTGCCTGTTTGCCATTTAATTCTGTATTTACTAGCAGGTGAAATTTTATTTAAAATCTAGATTAGTGTTGTTGAATGTAGGTAAGTACCTATTGTGCAGAGGAACAAATAGACAGGCTGCATCTTGCCAAAGCAGTGAACAAGATTTCCAAGGGCAGGAGACTGAATTTTTGAAATCTTTCTGAAAAGAACATAAATTACTTGTTGATGTCAAATATTTAGCAAACCAAATTTTAAGGCAAACGCACAAAGAACCCCAAAGTTGGCAAAGTAATGACAGCATAAAATTGAAGTTTATATCAGTTATATTTTGTGCTTGCATGAGCTGTAAAATGTTTTTCATAGCTTCTTGTGTGGGATTTTTGTTGCAGGAATTGTATTGAATTCAAACACCCTTCCAGATGCTTTCATTTGACCTTTATGTTACTTTTCTGTGCTTTTCTTTATTTTGAAAAGTTAAGGGCTTTGGTAAAATGTTTGTTAGTAGCAAGTGCCAAAGAAAAGATTCTTTTTCTTTTTCTTTTTTTTTGTGATTCTGCTATGTATTTATAGTACAGCATGTAACTATTCTGTTAGGCACAGCATACCTGGAAAAACCCCATGGGTCTTAAGGCTTTTTTTACTTGTACAGAAATAGGTGAAGTTTAATAAAAATGTATTGCTTAAATAATATTTTTGTAGCATAAAGTTGTTTGAAGATTTACACAAAGAGGTAAAACAGCTTTTAAAGAGGATTTTTTCCCCCCAAATATTGTAGCATTTTTTTTGGATACACATTTAATAGATTACTATGAAAATCTTAGAACTGTAATAAATTTTATCATATTGGAAGTTCTATGTATAATATTACAGGAGTTATTTTGCCTTCGAGATACAATTCTGGCCAACACCACTGAAATAAATTTAATTTGTCTTTTTAAAACAAACCAACAAACATAAAAGTGGTTCCTAAACATGGCTGTAGTCTCATCAATATATAAAAATACTGATGGAGGGTGGAAAGAGGACAGAGCCAGGCTCTGCTCGATGCTGCCCAGTGACAGGGCTGGAGGCAACAGCCACAACCTGAACCACAGGAGGATCCCTCTGAACATCAGGGAACACTTTTTCATTGTGAGGGTGACTGAGCACTGGCAAAGGCTGCCCAGAGAGGTTGTGGAGTCTCTGTCCTTAGAGATCCTCAAAAGCTTTCCTGGCCATGTTCCTGTGCTAAATGGCTCTAATTGGCTGTGCTTGAGGGAGTGTTGGATGAAATGACGACCAGAAGCCCCTGCTAACCTCTAACTGTTCAATCGTTTTGGGATTTAAAACCTGAAAATCTCTTTTCCTCATACATACTTTCATACTGTTCCATACTTTCTGTTCCGGCAGTTCAATCCAATTAACCTCAAGTTTCCTCAGACTCTGCCAGAAGCTTGCTTTTTAAAACAGTGTATTACTGTTCCTTTGTTCTTCTGCAAGTGTGGCTGATACAGTCATCTTTAAGTAAAACTGTACTTTGGATGCTTTAAAATTTATAGTAGGCTGTGCCTCTAATGCTATACTGTATTGTACAGTACGCTTAATGTTCATCTTGGCACCTGGGCTTCAAAACTGCATGTAAAAATTTGACACTAGTTATGAATTAGTATCGGATGCGAAATCAAAACCAGTTAATGCTCACTTCCAAGAACCCAAGAAGTCATTCAGTGGCCAGAATAAAGGGGTTTGGAAATAATTGGGTTTTTCACTTGAATTTTGTTTTGGGAGCAAGTAAGTGCTGATTTAAACTATCAGATATTATACATAACATCCCTATTCCAGATGTGTAGTTTTATTATCTTATATTATGTCCTCTATCCTTTCTGACTGATCTTATTGTTTTACTGTTACTTACTGTTGGTGTTGAATTAGTATTTAAAAACTCATATGAAAAAAAAAATGGTATCTACACAATAGAAATTGCACTTCCAGTTAACAGAAGAAGAAAATAAAGGAAAGGATTTGTAAAGTTCCCAGCCATATTACTTTCAAGAAGTCTGACATGAAATTCATAGAAATGGCTTTCCTTAGGTAGTTTTGCTTACAAGCTTTTGTCCTCAGAACGAAACTCCTTGTTTCAGAGTCAGTATTTTTAGTGAGGGGAGATAAGTTCCTGCTGCATTGCTGTAACACTTTTCTGGTTTGTGTTCATTCAGTGCATTTGCTTCCTTATTTGTTCAAAGACAGTAGATGCCTGAGCAAAAAATACTGACTTCACTTACAGATATAAATTTAGACCAGAATATGCTTCTTTATCAGAACTCGTATCAAGAGGAATGCTGAATTTGTGCAGTAGGGCGATTTTGGTTTGGGTGAATTTCTTTTTTTTTCCCCAAACTTAAATAAAGAGACTGGAATTCACAGAATTCTGTTTGATGTTTTTTAATTTGGTTTTGTTTTGTTGGGGTTTTTGTTTTAGTACTAAATTATATAGAGACTTTTCTGATCAGAGGTGTGGAACACATAATATGTGCAGTGTATCTGTTCACACATCCAGCCATATGTATAGGTACAGTTGCTCCAATTCAGTGTTTTGTGAAAGCTGAGATCTGTGACATCTACCACCTATGTCAAGGTTTTGTACTGTGAAACACAGAGGTTACTTTTCTCAGGATTTTTCATTAATTTCAGCACTGATTGCAACTGGTAAGATTGCCTCACAGAAACTCAACTTTGGTAGAAAGCTCATTGTTTTGTCAACAAGTAGTTTAGTCTGTTAATTGAACAATCTGAGATACAGTAAAACTGATATGTAATTTGGCATTTAATTTAACTTAAACAAAAAACCCCCCAACCATTTTGTCTGTCTTACTGTTTATTTTAATGTTTATCTAATGCATTGTCAATTTGTAAAATTAAATTGATGATGATAAAGAATTTTCGTTTAAGACTTCTGAATTCATTCCCAGAAACATGAGTCAGGCTAAGTAGCATTTGAAACCCTGGTTTAAATTCTGCAGAGGAGGATGACAGAAATGGTTGAAGGAAAAAAAGAAGGAATTGATTCCCAGCCTTATCTATATCTATACGACTAACAGGGCATTTAAGCATTTAGGGTTAATGTTGGTTATCATTTTACCTCCAGTATAAAATTCCAGTCTACAAAATTGTCACTCCAATATAATAGCATTTCGTGCTTTTTGTTTCTTATTTTTTTTTCAGTAGACCTCAGTTGGCTTCATTTCTAGGTGATCTGAGTACATAAAGAATTGATATTTGAAAATTGGATCTTTTTGGGTTTTGTCAAATGATTGCAAGCAGAATGATGACTGGAAACTGGAAGACAGCTGTTCTCTTTCCTACTTGCACTTGTTGCAATGCTACAAATAACTTAAAAAGGTCAAATGTCAGAGAGCAAAAAGTGTCATTATGATACATTTTTCAAAAATATCAAACTGCATTCTTGTCTAGAATATCTGAAATATGTATAACTTCCTTTGATGTTCGTTAGACAGTATGTGACGTGCTACACAGGTCTTTTATGGGGATTTTATTATGGGGATTTTATTTTCTTATAGAACAATAAAGTCAGACGTTTCGCATTTGAGCTCAAGATGCAAGACAAGAGTAGTTTCCTTTTAGCTGCAGACAGTGAACTTGAAATGGAAGAGTGGATAAACACTCTCAACAAAATCCTTCAGCTTAACTTTGAGGCTGCAATGCAAGAAAAAAGAAATGGCGAGTCCCACGAAGGTAAGCAGGGTTTCTAGCAAGGCTAATGTTATGTGACCATGTCTTACATGCATTTTGGAAAGAAAGGCTTTGAAGTGGCTAAATTTTTTTTTTCTTTGGTCATAAAAATTACAGGCCTTTTTACTGTCCACTTCAAGTGATAAGCATTTTGACCTTTTGGGCATTAAAACGGTACTGTTCTGTATTGATTCCAGTTGAGTCAAGTCCAGAAGGTAATTATGGGATTGATTAAGTCTAGAAAAGTAGAACCCACAATGTAAAATCAGGATTGAGGCAGTTTAAGGAAGAAATGAAACTTAGGCTGGACCTGTTTTGAAATGTGTAATATGCTGCTGAAAATGAAATAATCTGTTCTGTGATCACTGTTGGTAGAAGTCATGGTTACAGTGTGGGGCTTGAATTTAAACATAATTCCCTTGACCACAAATATTTTCTGCAAGTATTGAAGTAGACTGCTTGGGTGTAGAATCCTTTCTGTTGGAGCCCTTTAAGAAAAGGTAAGGCAGGTATCTGTAAAGAATAAGGAATACAATGTATGTCACCACTATTTCAGTGACAAAAGGATAGTCTAGATGTCCTCTCATTCACTTTTCCTCTTGAGAGTGGATGGGGAAGGATACTAGTGTGAAACCAACTATATGCATATCCAGAAGAACCTGGAGGATATTATAGAAGGTTGTTTTTTATAGATAGTACAAAGTACCAAAAGGGATCATTAGGATTTAAAATGAGATATCACAGTCTTCAAAGACTGTCGGAATTTAATGTGATATTTGCAACAAAAGCAAATCTGAAAAGGAGAAGCATCTAGCTCTGGGAAAAACATTTTAGTCTGTGGTCCTTAGTTGACCTTAGCACTGTAAGATGTTTATAGCTAACTGAATGGCTGCTTTGTAAATCCAGTAACTGTTGGTGAGTAGAGCTGGGAACCTAATGAACAGAGGGAATTTGTTTTGAAATCAAGTTACAATGCATTGTGGAAAGAGTAGTGTAAGTTTGTGCACTAAGTATCTGATTGCCCCACGCAGATGTTAAAATTAAAATTAAAGATGTGTTCTGGTAAGATTAGAATTAACTGCTACTTTAATGATTTTTGTAACCAGTTACATCTTGCAAGAAATTGCAGCATCAAAATGATGCAGTCGTCCACAACCTATTTATGGTAACATTTGCCATTTTTGAGGGAGTAGGATATTAAAAAAGATGAAATTCTTTTGCTGTGGAGTTTTATGAGCACTTTGGAAATTCTATATTTATTTTAAAATGAGGCTTTATAATTTCAGATGATGAACAAAGCAAGCTGGAAAGCTCATCAAGTAGTTTTGATAACTACTATCCTGAAATTTCCAAGGTAATATATATTGTAAATGTCAACTTGGGATATAAAGTACTAAACTTAAGTTAGCCATGTGAACTTTCAGTAAAGGTAAGGCATTGGCTTGTAGCTTCCAGTTTGTGATGCTTGGAAAGCTTAGAAGCTCTTTTTTGAATAGGTGTGGTTATTGAGCTTCTTTATTTTCTGCTTTTAGAAGGAAACAAGATACTGTCTTGAAGTTTCCTATATAAATCTTAATATGCTGTTTCAATGCAGCATGTCTTATAATTTTTGTAATTCATTATATTTTGTATTGGTTTATGGCATTCAGGTAAGTGTTAAAGTGTTTCTATAGAAATCTAGTTATACTGAAGTCAAGTTTTATTTTTAGACTTAAAAATCCAGAGCAGCAGATGAAGTGAATGTATCTTTAGACGTTTGTGTTTATAATGAACTGCCAGGTCCATGGATACTTCCTGTGTTGCCATGGTTCTTGCTTTTCTGTTTTGTTCTTAGAGAAGTGTGATAGAAACAAGTATGAAATAAAATGGAACCAAATAGAAAATAACAGTAACTCTTCCTCAGCCCATTTGCAGACTTGATTTCAGTTAAATCAGTGAGTTGTGTGCTGCAGTTGGTTTTGTGAGTTTGTAAGGGAGAAATTTTTGTTAAATCACCCAAGAACTGAAAGTGGTGACCTTTTTTATTGAAGCTGCAGAATTCAAACTCCTTCCTGTGACTTCCTTCCTCTTCCTTCTGTGTGGTGCAGCCTGGAATATTGGAATTTTTCTGCTTGACCATTCTCTGGAATGCTCTCCCTTTTTTTTTTCTGAGGATATGTCTGACCTAGTAACTCCTTCTGAAGATAGTGCAGCTTATGAACTGAGAATAAGCAAACCAAATTCTATTTACTACAGTAGCTAACATATCAAAGGATCCAGTCAGAATACATTAACAAGCTTTTAGTACCAAAATTGGTTGGCTGACTTAATTCTTTCTTTTACTGCTATGTAATCAAATTAGCACATGGACACGAAAAGCTGTTATGTGATAATATAGCTCCAGCTATGGCTGTACTTGGAAATTAATTTGGATTGTGGTGCATATAATCAAGGTTTCCTTGGAAAGGCTGTAAGCATCAAACAGCATATTTGCATGAGGCTATGAAAATTTATATCAGAAATAAATATGAAATAAGATGCTCTTTTTGTGTAGAAGATTTTTCTTTCTTTATAGTCAGTTATTATAGTGCTTATGGTCCATATTCCTTCCAGAGGGGACTCTACTTCAGGGCTGCAGCACCTGCATATAGTTTTAGTACTACAGTTGCCACTTCTTGTTTCCATAACTTCTTGATCAGAAGCATGCAGCTCATAAAGCTTGTTGTTTTTTAGAGTATTATTTTTGCTCAACTTTTAAAGCACTTGCATGTTTTATTATTATTTATTCCATTGTTTTGACCCATTTACTTTTCTGTTTCCTTCAAAATATTTTTTTAATTTCCCTTTCTAATTCACCTTTACTAAACACTGCCTTTGAAAATAATTTGCTCTAATGCGTTTTTCTAAACTTTATTTTCCTGAGGAAAATTACAGGGAAAACTGCCCATTTGAATTACTCTTTCAGACTTAACTTGATTGTTTTATATAAATGATGTTTGTTTAGAGGATTTTTTGTCCTTTATTCTTTCTTGCCTTGTCTTTTCAGCTGTTGTTTGGATTTGCTTCTTTTTTCCCCAGTGGAAGGGGGAAAAAAGCAAGGCATTGGGCTTTCTTTTAGAAGAGTTTATAGCTGCTCTATTATTTTTGTTGGTTCTAGGAGGAGAATTTCACAATAGCTGACCTCATATCCTTATGAGGAGAGAGAAATTCCTCCAGGGGTGATTGTAGAGCACCTGACAGTAGGGGAAAAAACAGACTTCCTAGGAAGGGTTTAACCCTTGTGAGTACATACATCTCCAAGCCTTCATTTTTCTATCAATAGATGTTAGTTTATAACATAAATAAGGTAAGATGGTATTTTGCACTTCAGTGCATAGATGTACCCACATCTGTCTCAATTTGTCTTTCCTACCTATTTCATGTTCCATTTATCTGTAATTTGACTAACAGGAGTGAATGAAGGGATTTTGTAGTAGATTTTTTTTGTGGTTGGTTGGGGTTGCTGCCTTTATTAATCTTAAAGTAAATTAGACCTCTGAAAGCTGTGACTGTCATGATCAGTGTGCCAAGCATCTCCTTAACCCTTATTGGTCCCAGAATACCTTGAGGTGGGAAAATATTACAAATGAGGAAATAAAATCACAGAGCCACTGCTGTGCTATAGACAGGGTTCATGGTAGCATGCATTTTCAGTTCTTGAGTTCTGACAACTGCCCCTGATCTGTCAGTCAAGAATGCATATAATCATCTGGTCTTTGTGCACAAAAGGCTAAAGAATCTAAAACTATTCAAGTTGCTTTAGCTGAAGCAGTTTCTCTCTAACTCCTATGACTAGGTGATCTTCCTCCTCAGTTCTTGCCACTGAATATTACCTTTGCAAAACACGCACACAAAACTTTCTTGCCATCCTGAAACTTTTTCATGTTTCCTGTGTTTCTCAATTACACAAGTTGTTCAGCAAGATCATTCTGCCAGTACTCTGCTGGTATTGAGTATCTGGGTCGTCTCTTTCACAGCAACTCTCCTCTTTTCTTCTTTTTGTGTTAAAGTTAACAAAATAAAATAAATTAAAACTATTGGGGCATTTATATTCAAAATAGCACCTCAGAAGTTTCTCTTCTGTAATACATCCTTTAAGCCAAATTATTTTTTAATTCCTGTTATCAACCTAAAATACGATTACAAAGTCTTAGAGATTATTCTCTCCTTATGTTTTGTTTTTTCTTTCTCTTGAGACATTGTAGAAGTTCTCCATCAAAGCAGGTGTAGACAGTAAATCACTTCCTGCTGATGGTCAGTGCTGAGCATTTTGGGTTTGTAACTTCTTTTGACCCATACAGGCTGATCCAAAAAAGAAACACCTGCCTGTAATGTAATATTTTGTATCCTTTTTTAGCCAGCTGCTACTTTAAGAATGGCATTTTTCCTGCATGGGTAATTTTGGTACATACATCTGTTCATTTGTCATGTCCTGTGACTTTAAAAATCTTAGAATGCTCTTTAAATAATACCTTTTTCAAACAAAGGTAACCAATGTATACCATCAGTTTTCACATTCTCTTTTGTTCCAATTCACTTCTATTCTACTTTTAATAGATAGGTATCCATAAATCCCAGGCAATGTACAGTGAACTCTGCAAACTTTTAAATGTGAGGGGTTTTTCTTTTGTAAGTTTTTGTGTTTTCTCCAGCTACCCACAGGAAAACCACTTATTTGGCAGTAGAGCTCAAGAAGAGTTAAAAAAAAAATAACCAAGAAAAAGGAAAAAAGAAAGCAAGCTATGATGGTGTTTCTTAATTTAGGTGATCTGTTGTTTCCTGAGCAGTCTTATGGTCTCAGGATAGCTCTGAGCTTTAACCTGCAGTCATACTATATGTTTTTATTTAAATAAAATAGGATTATGAAAGTTATTGTTTAAGGAGGCAGATTGCACTGAAGTGTACTTCCCATGAGCTTGGAAGGTTATATGTTGCTGATGTAAGGTTTTATACTTCTAGGGCTGGAAAAAAGGGTTAGGAGAAGAGGTTCTCACTTTGTGCTTAGTCATGTTGGATCCATGTAAACTAAGGAGGTACAAAGCTCAGTAAGGGAGAAATGAAAACATGAATCAAGATGTGTGGAACCTTGTACATCACAGAAAAAGGCATGAAATTCAAACCCATTTTAATAGTGTGATACTGAGACTTTTTTTCTTTTTTTGAACAGAGTACCAGAGAAGCAGAAATCAAGCTGAAAACTGAAAGCAGAGTTAAACTTTTTGCCTTGGATCCAGATGCACAGGTTAGACTTCTTACAAGGAAGCAGGGGTATTTTATGTTGATCCTTTTGAGATGAAAGCAAACTTACCTTAATTTTTCTTTTCTCTTTTTAAAGAAACTTGACTTTTCTAGTATTGAACCAGAAGTGAAGCCATTTGAAGAGAAATTTGGAAAAAAAATTCTTGTAAGGTGTAATGATTTATCTTTTAATTTGCAAAGCTGCGTTGCAGAAAATGAAGAAGGACCAACCACAAATGTAAATAATTAATCTAATTATTTTCTGTTATTTTGGAAATGGATATCCTAATGTTTGGTTGGCATTATCCTTAATGGCAGGGATTCCTTGCTGTGGTTGAGAAGTTTATATTATAGGGATTTTTACTCTTTTGAATCAAAAGGAAGGCCTAAATCCTACAAAAAGTAACTTTGCTGCTAATAATTTTGTTGGGTGGTGGAGAGAGAAATTTTTGTTTTACTCTCTTTTACGTGTTGTCAGTAATACCTAGGGTGATGGCCATAAATGTTCATGAAAATGTTACTTACCTTTTTTTCATACACATTTTTATACTGATCTAGGTGCTGGCACTGACACTTGATTCTTTTTTTTAAATTTTTTAAAAATTTCTAGGTAGAACCTTTCTTTGTCACACTATCACTATTTGATATTAAAAACAACAGGAAGATTTCTGCAGATTTCCATGTTGATTTGAACCATGCCTCAGTAAGGCACATGCTCTCCAGTGCATCTCAACAATTGATGAATGGCAGTGGTGATAGCTTACACAGAATTCAGGACATTCATGAAACTGTCTTGCAATATCCAAAGCAGGTAAGAACTAGGAACCTGAAGAACTACTAGGATTTTGGATATAAGTTTCCTACATGATTTCATTGGCTTTCATATTATATGATGTAAAATGTGTATTTTCCTACTATACTTATCTCTCGTTTTATTTGTAGGGAATATTCTCAGTCACATGTCCTCATACTGACATTTTCCTTGTGGCTAGAATAGAAAAGGTATTGCAGGGAAGTATTACACATTGTGCTGAACCATATATGAAAAGTTCAGATTCATCAAAGGTATGTTATTTTCTTCTGTGTTGTGAAAAAAATGCTGAGGCAAACCAGATTGATTTCAAATTAATAACTATAAATCAAAATCTTTGTTGTTTTATAGTAAATTCATGTAGCTGGATAATTTGATTTAGTAAATTGTAGTAATTTCTACTAACTATTATTTACATTGTAGATAAAGGAACATTTTATTGGAAACATTTATTCCACTTTTTATAATCATGGCAAAGTAATTTTTAGAATGTCATTAAGTAAAGTGTTTTGACAAAAGAATTTTGACTTCAGTGTGAAAGTTGAATTGAAAATTGTTGAACAGTGAAATATTAAATATAGATTATAACTGCATGCCTCAGTTAATGTGTCTTACTTAGTGTATAGTAGTTGACACTTTCTTTGTCTCACTTTTTGGTGACAATAGTTTACTGTAACTTTATTTGCACTCTTATTGGGTTTTTCCTTCAGAACCATTGAGATCATTAAGCTTATGATTTTATGTATAAAATGCTTTGCAGATTTGATAGAATCCCAAATCACTTCTGGAAATAATCCACTGGAACATCTTAAGTTTCCAGGAATCTAGGACGGCATAATATTTTGATGTTCTCTGAAAAATATCTACAAAAAGTCTTGTTGTCACTTCTCATTTGTCAGTGAAGAAGCAGAGGTTCAATTTTTTGGTTTACAGTTATGCTTAAATAGCCAGACCAGCCTACAAGAGAAAAGTGGTTTTGTAAGCAGTGACAGCTACTGTTGATGTTCTGCCTGTTTTTAGCTAAGAAGAAGCAGTTAACTTTCAGTCTCTGCAGGGCAACAATGTTCTTTCCTACAAATTTGATGCTGGCTAAGCTGCATGTAAAAAACCATGTATTTTTCACTTGGTCTTAATATAGATCAGCCTACTGATTGTGTTTTTCCAGGAATATGTGTGTTTATTTTTTCCCCCCCCCCCAGCTATTGTTGGAAAACAGCAGCTTTGTATTTTAGGAGTCTGGTTTTGATGTTGATGGTTACTGAGTTAAAATAAACCTGAACTGAGTGTAGGTGATTTTGGTGTCCTTGGGCCTGAGCCATGTGGGAAGGTTAAGTAAGCCCAGGTGCTCCCACATTTGATGCTGAGTTCTGGACTTGTAGCTGCCCTGTACAGTGGGAGTAGACAGTAGGAATACTCATGGTTATAGTAACTTAGGCGTTCTGGCATTCAGTTGCTTCTAATTTTATATAAATGAATGCTCAGTTTGAATTTTTCTTCTATTCTTGTTCTCAGGGACTATGCTGTATTAATCTGAAACAAAATAGAACAGTACCAGCTATATAGGCCTCCATGTGGGTCAGTGTAGGGAGCAAGTTCCAGTTCCCTGCAAAATTACTACTCTGGACAAGAAAAAGGGAAAATGGAAGCAGCAAATTCTATAGCAAAAAAAAAAAAAAAAAATCACTTTTTCTCCCCTTAAATGTTGAATGCAGTGATTTAATGATCATTACTTACAGAGGTTTTGTGCTTCTGAGTGCTATTTCCCCCTATCCACAGGAAAGGGTAATGGAGAGTTCTCTCAAACACACTAACAGCATCAGCTCTTTATAATATTAACAGCACAGATCAGGGATAATATTCAGGAAGTTTTACTCTGTAGGTGGTTTTGCCTCTGGCAAAGAGTTTTGCTCTATGTGGACACATGGGAAAAGCTAATTTCTGGACAAGAGAAGCCCAAGTGGTTCAGCTCATTATTGAACATCTCAAACCAGTGGGTTTCTAGCTCTGATTGTTGTATGTGTTGGTTCTGTATAACGGAGCTTTTTGTTAATTTACAGGTTAACAAAATCAAAAATTTAAACTTTTAATGAGAACAATTTTCTAATTCAAATCAGTGTCAATATGTGGGTTTTTTCCTTGTGTACTAAAGGTTCAGAAAAATGTAGTATTTCAAATATGCCTATTTCTTACGTCCCTTGTAGGTTGCACAGAAAGTTTTGAAGAATGCTAAGCAGGCATGCCAGAGATTAGGTCAATATAGAATGCCTTTTGCCTGGGCAGCTAGGTGAGGACAAATCTGTATTTTTTCCTAACTTTTCTCTAACATGTTTTTTTGCATCTCCCTTCTTGTAAAACTTAATGCGCTATTTAAATGATTTCTTCTTTTGCTTTCAATTAACTGAAGATTTCCAACAAACTTGCACTTCACCCCTATAGCAGGAAAAAGTTACAAACCTTCATTACAATATAATTCAAACTGTTGATATTCATAGCTATTTTTTGTTGTCAATATTTTTTATGTTATTCAGCATGAAATGGTTCACACTTACTTGTTAGCCTGAGCTGTTTATAGGTTAAACTCACCTACAGTGACAAGGATATTAAATGCTTAATGAATATAAATGAAGGATGGTGCAGTATATTGTGATTTGCAATGACAAAGTTTCCTGAAATGAATTTCAACACTTTCAAAAACTCAACTGAGAGCAAGATTTTTATTTTCAGAACATTGTTTAAAGATGCCTCAGGAACCCTGGACAAAAATGCAAGATTTTCTGCGCTCTTCAGACAAGACAGTAATAAACTCTCAAATGAAGACATGTTAAAATTGCTAGCAGATTTCAGGAAGTAAGTCTGATTTTTCCACTTGAAAAAACAGAAACAAACCAACCTAAAACCCCTCACTCCTAACCCTAAGCCACAGCATATTTTGTTATTGTCTTGAACTGGAACATCTAATATTTAGATGTACATATACATACATGTCTTTCACATCAAATACAGAATCTGTATAAATATAATTAGGGCCTTCAAACAAAAGCTGCAGATCTTTCTTCTACAGCATTTGGGGACTAGAAGCAGGATCGAAGTGTATTCCCATGTGTAACTTGCAGTCAGCATCATATCCTGAAGTTCCTCTGTGCTAGGAGTTATGTTTATACAATACTCTTCTGTTTCTCTAAGGAAAATAAGTAAGAGCGTATGAGCGTAAATCATCTGTTCCCTGACCTTGGACGGGGGATGCTGGCTCTCAGGGAAAGGGATTCAACCAAGTCTCCAGTCTACCTTCCTTGGGAATCCATGTGTCTCAGGATACCTAAATAACAGAACATTGGTTATCTTTTTTTTTTTTTTACAAAGTATTCTTAAAGACTTCGTCAGTTTGTGTGCAAGGCTTATGAGTATATTACTGACAGATGACCATGTTCATGAAGTCATTAATCCCCTTATAGAATAGGATGTAAAATAACAGAGCAATCTCTGCTTCTTTGCAAAGAAGTTTCCACTTCTGTTACAGCACAGTTAGCAGGAGTGGTATTAACTTGAACAATCGCTAAGCGCAAAAGGCACGCCTGTCTCTTCTTGCTTAGCAAATTTGATAAGGAGATGAGGTTTGTAATAGATCTTTTAGCTCACTTTTAGCAAGTGGCTGAGGGTTTTATTGAAGTCCACATAGCAGGGAAGTTGCTCTGTATACTGATACTCCTTGCCCTAAACACTATTACTGGAATTGAAACAAACAGTAAATTAGCCTGCCACACTACTTTGTGAGTTAAGGAAGAGCTTTTGGTTATTTCAGCATCCTGTCTGTGGAACCATGTACAGTATTTCACAGGAATTACAGTAAGAAAAGGGATCTAATGTCCAAGGCATATTTATTGTAATTAGAATCCTGACTCTAATCAGAAGTTTGCTTCACAGCATGGGATTCTTTTTGGGAAAACTTTGTATGCACTTGCTGTGCAAGAATTCTAAAAAATCATGCTGCTGACTGTTTTTACTAATAAAGGGTTCTGCTTTTCTAAATTAATCTAGAAAAAGGAGGAGGTAGAAACTTGCTGATTTCTCTTCCCCCAGGTTTATCTTACTACCAAGAATGCTTATAACTGGCCACTGAGATTTAAAACTTACTTAGAGATTGCCTCTTTGCTGCAAATGATAGTGAGTTACTACATGGCAAAACTTACCTTTGACAGTGTTTCATTTCGATTGAGAGAAAGAAATAGTCCTGCTTTTCTGTGGCCTTTGACACACTTGTGTGCTGGTTTTTTTTTCCTGAGAATTTAAAGGAAAAGAAAAGTGTGTATCTAGGCAAAAAGCAAGATCAGATCAGTCATACACCTCAGACCACCTTTCCTCTCATACTCCTATTTCAGGATATTACTTTTGCCTCTGTTTCCTATTATCTTTTTTTTTTTTTTTTTTTTTTTTTTTTGCTGGCATCTGATTTGCATTTAGCCTGACTTTGAGGTGGTTATTTTTTTTCCTTCCTACAGACCTGAAAAGATGGCCAAACTTCCTGTTATTTTAGGAAATCTGGATGTTACCATTGACAATGTGTCACCAGATTTTCCAAGTAAGTATTAACAAACACCATTAAATGGACATTCAGACTTTTTCCTCTTCAGTTCTTTATTTGGTTTTTTCAATGTATTTTCAGATTATGTTAACTCATCATACATTCCCATGAAACAGTTTGAAAACAGTACTAAGACACTCACAGCGTTTGAAATAGAGGAGTTTGTTCCCTGTATACCAAAATGCACTCAGCCTTTTACCATCTACAACAATCATCTATATGTTTATCCAAAGCACTTAAAATATGACAGTCAAAAGTCTTTTGCAAAGGTGAGTAGAGGCAACTTGTACCACCTTCTGTCTCAGGTTTAGTTAAGATTGCTTACACATTCATTTCTGTGATGATCCTTATGATTAATTGCTTGGGTTTATGTTTTTAACTACTGCTTTAGGCTAGAAATATTGCAGTGTGCGTTGAGTTCAAGGATTCTGATGAAGAGGATTCTTTGCCTTTGAAGGTCAGTCTTTTCATTTTTGTGGATGGTAGAAGTAAATAGTGAGCAGTTAGCTAAGTAACAGTAGTACTGGATGAATTGATCTAGTTTGGGATTGTGGCTTGTGAGTAACTTGTGGATGGCTTGCTTGTTTCTGATAAAAGAGATTTTTAAAGAGTCCTCAGAGCATTTCATGTCTTTAATTTTTTTTTAAACTAAAATTCCAGGAATAAACTTGTTGCAAACAAGGCGAGCTTATACCTGCTCCCCAGTAAGTTAAAGCATTATAGATTTATATCATCTGCAGAGCTAAGCTCCATTTTATGAGCTGTCACTGTGTATAAAAGGTGCCTGGAAGAACAGAAGTAGAGAAGTGTAGAGGCATCCTGAAGTGAAATCACAGTGTCAGCTCTACAGCACAGCAGACAGAATAAAATCATGTAAAGAAACCAAGTTGAACATAAGTTAAAACATTTCAAATTCTGTGTGAGACATTCTAAGCTGTGAATAAAAAAGGGTAACAGGTTCTTTTTGTTCTTTTTTCCTTTTCTCTATTCTAGTGTATCTATGGTAGGCCTGGTGGACCAGTATTTACTAGAAGTGCATTTGCTGCTGTTCTGCATCACCATCAAAATCCAGAGTTTTATGATGAGGTAAGCTGCCTTTCTGAGGAAACTTTTACCAGGTCAGATACTGTGTAAGTTTCAAAATACAAGAAAATATTAGAGGATTGCAAAGTTCTCAGTTAAATCAGGTTCCTTTTCTAAGGACTTTCTTTACGTTTTGTGTGTTTGATTTGTGGTCTAGCTTCAAATCACATACAACCTGGAATTGCTTTTTAAATGTAGAACCAGTAACCCGTAATATGTCAGTGGTCTAGCTGAAAACTTCTACAGAGATTTCTTTGCCTTTCAGATTAAAATAGAATTGCCCACTCAGTTGCATGAAAAGCACCATTTGTTGTTCACCTTCTACCATGTCAGCTGTGATAATTCAAGCAAAGGGAGTACAAAGAAGAAAGATGTTGTTGAAACACAAGGTTTGTACACTAATACTTACTTTCAGTAATTACTAGGGAAATTTTTTGAAGTATGCTTATCTGGTAACCTGTTGTCCCTGAAAATAAGCCTTCTGATTTGTTTTGGTATAGTGGAGTCAGTTCTCATGAATTGTAAGATAAACAAGAATCATGTTTCCATTCCTTTGTAAAAGATATCACCTGATGGACTTCTCAAGTGACCAGTGAGATGGAGAGGTGGTAACTTCTCTGTCCAATCTCTGATCACTGTCCAGAAACTTATATATACGAGGTCAACGATAAACTAGAATCTTCTTCCTTTCTTCTTCTCTGCCTGAACCCCTGTTTGTGTGTTGCTGTGTGTTTCTATCTGTGTCACAGTAACAGTAACCCATAATTTTTGTGATCCATATAATGCTTTCCAATTGCATATTGACTGAAAGATTTCATAAAATATTTCTTCTAATTTAAATGTTTCAAATTTAGGTTTAGAGTGTCTATCAAATGTACAGTGTTTTTCAAAATCAGTGACATTATTTTGTGCTTTCAATATTTTGTAGTTGTTTTAGTTCAAATCATTTGGCTTTTACAGTAACATTTTCTGTTTTATAAATTACATGTCAGAATTATTTGGTAAGACTTGTTTGTAATTATTTGGTAAGACTTTTGTTGTATTTGTAAGACTTTTGTAAGGGTGTATATGAAGTTTCATAATATTTAAAATTACTTGCCTTTCATATTCTGTAGTTGGGTATTCTTGGCTTCCTTTGATAAAAGATGGAAGAGTGGTCACCAATGAGCAACAAATCCCAGTGTCAGCAAATCTTCCATCGGGCTATCTTAGTTATCAAGAAGTGGGTATTGGAAAGGTATGTTGTAGAAAATGGCTCTAATCTTAAAAAAAGAACCCAAAGCTTGTGGAGAGAAGATTTGGTTGTAATTCCCCAGTCTGCTGATAAGATTTAAGTAATTTGTGGTAGAATTTATTTTCTGTTGCAGTTGAAATGGAATGCTTAGCAAAAGTCAGATATCTGTCTTAGAGGAAACAAAGGCAAAGAGACATGGGAGACAAAAATAATGTGTTAGGGTAGGTTGAGTCAAATTCTTGTAAAAGTCAGAAAGTTAAGTTGTTACATACTTACTTCTGTTGTTATTTAGCTAATATAATGAAGAAATGCTTACGTTTCATTTTCTATAGTAATAATTAACTAGAAGTTACAGTGATTTTTAAGCATTTTGAATTATTTTGAGTTTATGAAGGTATGCAAATAATCTGAAGTCCTTTACTAAATTTTTTTTAGCATTTCATGCTGTCTCCTTTCAGTAAGTCCTTTATTCCTGAACAAGTCTTATTCTCACATCTTGATTTTTGTGATCTCTATACTTCACAAGTAAAATTTATGGTTGTATATTTCAAAGCAGAAAGCTTGCATAATTAATGTAGTCATAAAAATCATACCAAGGAGGATACAAAACAAAAATGTGATAGGGAATTTGACAAAGAGATTGAAATGCAGAGACAAAATTGACTAATTTTGGAGGAAGAGACCTAAAATCAACAGCAAGAGGTGCTGCTCTCCTCCTGTTCTACCACCTGGTTTTTTTAAACTCTGCTGTAAGCTTTCCAACCATTGTCTCCTTCACATCTTTCATCTTCTCACCTTGTAGGTGTATTCTTTATGCCTCTGCTGTTCGTCTCTGCTCATGCCCATGGGTAGAAGGTTAGGACCAATATGACTAGTTGTAGATTTAGCAGTAAAATCTCTCCCTAACTGGCTGTCAGGGTCAACATTCTCATCCTCAGTTCTTTGGAAGTGGGATGAGAAGGAAGGACTGGCTGCTACCTATCAGTGACGTGTTAAGTTTTAAATCTTTTGAGTGTCTTTGGAAATCCTCGTGTTATTTTTCTGAGAAAACTAGTAAATTTTTTCTCTCTAGTCAGAAGTTTCTTTGCAGAGTTGTAGGGGAAACACAAAGTCTGTGACTCGCAGAGAATCAATTTTGTTAGCTATCAAGGAGAATACTGTGGGATTTGTAAAAAACATTTTAAGCTTCATAAATGCTTTTGGAAATATTGCCTGCATAATTTTGCTTTTTTTATGACTTTATTCATTGCACACTGCATTTCTTCAACCTGTTGTTTTCTTTTTGAAAGAAGTGTTGTTAATGGTACTGTTAACTGTTTTACTTTAGTATACTGCTACATTATTTTACTTTTTGCCTTCATGTGTGTGTGCAGCATTCTGGTCCTGAAATTAAATGGGTAGATGGAGGAAAACAACTGTTAAAAATATCCACTCATCTGGTGTCAACTGTGTATACACAGGTGAGTTATAAAACAAATTTGAGAACTTTTTAGGAATTATGTATGTTTATGGTATGCATATACAATATATGGGAAGATTCTTAAACTCAGTATGCTTATCTCTTTTTTTGTCATTTGGGCTTTTCTCTTTCTTTTATATCAGATGTGAAAACCAGGAGATCTTAAATGGGAGCTCTTCAAAATATGAGCCTTTTGTCTCCTGTCATCCATTCCAGTCTGAATTTTCCAGTTAAATGAGAGGTCATAGTTGTTTACTGGCATGTCTGCAAAGCAATGAGTCCTGCTAGACCTTTCCATGGAAAACATATTGTGATTGCTTGGGATAATTAAGTGTCCTATTTTCATGTCAGTAGGAAGCAAATATAGGTGGCATTTTGTATAATAGGTATTCAAAAAACACTCGAAATTTCATTAAAAAAATAAGTCTTAATAAGTCTTCAGAATAGTACACTTCAACTATTGTTTCTGAAAATTGAATCTATGGACAAAGATATGTATTTATACATATACATTTTTTTAATGGATTATGGATAGTAATGTTAGATATTGTTTAATTTGTTGTCCATTTTGTCTTTGACAGGACCAGCACTTGCATAATTTTTTCCAATACTGTCAGAAAACAGAGTCTGGCGCTCGTGCACTAGGAACTGATCTTGTAAAATATCTTAAGGTATAAAATGGCAGGGAATAACAGATTATGTAATTCATTTATGCTTTTTCAAAACCTTGGAGCTTCAGATATTTTATAATCTCATTTTTCAGTGTGAGAATTAGTACCATGACTATGACTTGTATTAATGGACTATGTCACAAAGATATTTTGCACCCTAAATAAACTTACAATTGCAGTGTAAGAGGAAACCACAAAGAAATTATGATACAATATTGGTCAGCCTTATGAGTGGTAATTTCAAAACACTAGTGGATTAGTTTGTCAAAATAATCAAATTGAACTGTGTATGGAAATTGTGAGGAATCACAACTCTTGATTTTTCTAAAATTTTGCTTAGAAGGTCATCATTGTCATGTCTTCGGTTCTCTTTCACTATTAGATTAATAGAGTGCATGGTTTCCACTTCATTTCTCTCTGATACAGATCACATAGGAAGAAAGACCATTTTATCTCCTGAATAGCAGATATACAGGCAAACTGTCAGAGACAAGACAGCTGCTTAACACCTGTAACTAAATGGAAATATTCGACATTTGTTGTCTGCATGCACATTCAGCAAATACATTCTTTAGTCAAATTCCCTTTAATTCCAGGGAATTTTGTGGCATAATACTTTGTAGGATGAATTTCATACACTGCCTTTTCTCCTGGGGTGGTTATGTTTGTAGGATCTTTTGCATGTGATGGAATATAAAGGCATATTGAGAAGAAACTGTTCTTAATAATTCACTGTCTCCAATTTCCATTAAGTAGTTAGGAATTTTAGTTCATCCTGGGCTTTAACATAATTGCTCGTTTATTGTTTAACAGTAACTAGTATAATCAGTATTGCACTTATCACAGGTAAGAAATCTGCATGTTTTTGTGGAACTTTTGTTTGCTAAATGTCTGCATTGGTGGATGAAATCCCAAAATATACCAATGTCAGTCTCAGTGTGCTGTTGGGCACGTGGACAGAATTTTCACTGAATCATTACCTAGAGTGCATTTCAATGGAAAAGTACAAATAAGTACTTTTAAAATAACACCTAATTTGTGTCCCTAGATTACTTTCCTGTAGAAAACATTTACTAAGTATTTATATTAGAAACTATCCTCAATTGCTTTCTATGCCATATTTTTGGTAATAAACACCAAATGGTGCAAGCAGCTTGTATTTTTGAAAAAAACTTGCAATAAATTTTATGGTTTCAGAACTTGTGATTTAAATGCTGTTGATTCACAGGAGTGACAGTATTACTACTCTCTTTTAGAGCCTTCATGCTATGGAAGGCCATGTGATGATAGCTTTCCTGCCAACTGTTCTAAACCAGTTGTTCAGAGTTCTCACCAGAGCAACTCAAGAGGAAGTTGCAGTCAATGTGACAAGGTAAAGAATTTTAAGTGGTTCATAGAGTCTACATGATGACTGGGTTGTCACAGAAATCTGTAACTGAGTAGCGTTTTTGCTGTTGCAATCACAGCTTTCTTTATATGTTTACTTGTTTTCTGACTTCTGTTTAGGGTTATTATCCATATTGTTGCTCAGTGTCATGAAGAAGGCTTGGATAGCTACCTGAGATCTTATGTGAAGGTAGGTAAAAGTAAATTGACTATTTCTCTTCTTTTCTTTCCCTAAGAAAGAGTATATGCATCTGTTTAACTTCAATTCTTTCATATTATGTCATAATTTCATATTTAATTCTGTTTTTCCTCCCCAAGTATGCATATAAAGCAGAACCCTATGTTGCTTCTGAATATAAAACAGTACATGAAGAGTTGACAAAGTCAATGACAACAATTTTAAAGCCATCTGCTGACTTTCTTACGAGCAACAAGCTGCTTAAGGTATGTGTTGAACTGTAGTTTATACTGCATGTTCTTATCTTGTCATAACTGAAGAACAGAAACTAAGTGTATTGAAATTGTTCTTGAATGCCTGTGGCAATCTTACTGAACGTTTTCTTTTCTCTACAGTATTCATGGTTTTTCTTTGAAGTTCTGATAAAGTCAATGGCTCAACATTTGATAGAAAATTCTAAAGTGAAGGTACGTCTACTTTTCCAAAGAATATTTGAAGGAAGGTCTATATTGTCTCTTCTTTCTCTGATCACATATTTCTTATTGCATATTAGAAAGAAAGGGAGAGAAAGAGGCTGCAGGAGAAATCAGTTGAAACATTAGGTAGAAAAACTACAGGGCTGGATTCAACATTAATATAAAAGAATAGAAACCCTTAAAATCCATATAGTAGAGCAGTCTGTGTAAATCATCAGACTCTATTAGGAATTTAAGTTCTTGTGGTACGAAGAAGCTGGGAGCAGTAGATAACACTGTGGACTTTGTTGTAAGCACTATCCAAAAAATTGTGGTTTTTTTCCTGAGCAGTAGTGTAGCTGTGATATTAGATGTCCCTGAGAACAGTGAGTCATGAAATTTGCAGTCTTCTGTATGTAGTAAGAAGTATCAATATTTAATTTGGTGTTACTTCCTACGTTGGAAGGAGAATGCTAGAACTTTAGAAATGCATTTTTCTACAAGGTTAGCCTGTAAGCAGTGAGGTTTTTCCATTGGTGACAACTTTTTAATTTATTTACTTGTGGATTTAAACAAGTCTTGAAAGTTTCAAGCATACAACATAATCTCAGCTGAGTAACATATCAGGTTGTCATGATATTGTTATCACTATTTTCACCATGTATTTAGAATATAACTGGAAGTCTGAGGTACATGAGGGAAAAAAATAATTGTACGATGATCAGGAAAAAAGCTTTATAGTTCTACACTTAATACTCTGGGGTATGATCAGTAGAGTCTGAGTCCCAGTTCAACTAATCTCATTGCCATATTCTTTGTAATGTGAAAGAGAGAGGAGCAGAACCTACTACAGTTTGCAAGTACTCTCACCCCTGAACATTGCTTCATGATTTACAAGCCCCTGAAATATAAATTATTTAGCTAGGTTTTTTCTGCCTTACTAGATAATGTAATAAATGCAATATACACTCAGATATTTCCTGCTTATGATATCTAATAAAAAGATGCATTTTTATATGCAGCAAAATTTTTTCTATAGCAAGAACTATATTTAATTACTGGCCAACAAAGACTGAGCTACAAGGGCATTGTAGGACACTGGCATACTCACCAACACAATCTTTAGTTCTTATTTGTTATTTCATGCATAAATACTGTTTATATTTATAAAGGGATCTTTTTCAGCCTTAATATCTATTTTTAACATTTTTTTAAAACTAGAGCTGGAGGTTTTGGACCACAATTCTAACACAAAGGAAGCAAATTATGTAATCATTGATTTATGCAAGACCTTGACAATGACTTGTTCTGTCTAGAATGTTGCACTTAATGTAGTTCAAAAAACTATTTAAATGAAAGTACTTAGATCACAGGGATGTTTTGATTTTAGTTTTTGAAAAGAAAAGACATAATGACCATACAATTGAAACAATTTGTGTCAATATCATCAGCCTCACACCACATGTCATTAAGTCTCTTCACACAAAAGAGAATCTTTAGTAAAGCTTGTAATATGTAGAGAAATAAGAGACTCCGCAGTGCCAAAAAGTTGAAGAGCACTTACTGACCAATATTTGTCAGAGTGTACAAGTTCATTGATGAAGATAATATTGTTGGTGAGTGGAAAGAAAGAAATTATGAATGAAGAGGAAACCTTTTAAGCTAATTGGCAAACTACCAAGAAGAGAAAAGAATTCTGATTGTGGAAACTTAACAACATGGAGAGTTATATTGTCATGCCTGAAGAGCTGAGATTTTGAAGTTGCTGAGGAGTAAGAGAAAGAAGTATGGATGACAATTTCCTCAAAGGTGAAAGCAGTTATTACCAAGATATTTGCAGAACAGCAAGAAAATGCTTTTTTTTCAAGACAGAAAAGACTGTCCAGTAATGTAGTTAGTATATGTGAACCATCTGGTGTCTGCTTTGGAGAGGAAGATGGCTAAGGTTCAAATATTCCCTCTCATTCTTAAGCTTGTGTTGTTTATTGAAGTATATAAAAATATTAATGCATTATACTTAGAAGCTTTTAGACATGTGGTTTATGTCATCAAGGACTGCCTTGCTTGAATTTCAGTAGTAGATGCTAGTGCATATTATAATGTTTTCTTTTAAACAAATGATCCTTCTCCCTCTTCAGTCTAGAAAATGAGAAAGTTCAAAACTGTTGCCTCCCTCCCTGTCAGATTATCTAAAGGAAATTTTCTGATCTATTCTAGCGTTATAAACCATATTTAATATTGTATCTGAATTAATTTCTAGCTGTTGAGAAACCAGAGATTTTCTGCTTCCTTTCACCATGCAGTGGAAACAGTTGTTAATATGCTAATGCCACATATCACTCAGAAGTACAGAGACAATCCAGAGGCCTCAAAAAATGCAAACCATAGCCTGGCTGCCTTTATAAAAGTAGGTACACAGGAGATTTGGACTCTGTGTTTATTCTTTCAGTAATATTGCTTCTGTATGGATTTTATGGAAACTTTACTCTTAAGCTGAATATGCATAAAACCTTTTAAATATAATTTTATGTCCATGTTAAAATGCATATATTGAAGTATAATTTGCATCTTCTGTAATCAAGATGACATCCATGCATAAATTTGGTAATTTATGAAGTGAATTTATATTTTATTCAAAATTTATTTTGATTTTTCTTTTTTTTTTTTTTTTCCCTTTAAAATATCATCTAGGTTACCTTCAAATCCTGCAAAAGTTTTCAGTAGTGTTTAATTTGCATGCATTTTATGTGGAAAGACTTTCACTGTCTTTCGTTTTTCAGCCAATAATATCTACAAGGGAGAAAAAAGGATGGGAAATGGTAGATAAAACTTCTAGTGGTATGACATTTTCATTTCTGTCAAGATAGAGTTCTTTTCAATCTACTTTTTGTTTGTGATTTAAGATAAGCACTCAAGGAAAAATTTGGTATTCATGTATGTACACATATATTTAGTTTGCTTGTTTTATTGTTTTTTATATTCAAACTGAAATGTCAATAATGTGTTTGGAAGATAAACTTATTAAATACAGAAATATAATTACTGAATGCAGGAGCATTAGTAAATCAATCGTATCTTGGTTTTACTTGTTCTCCCCAGAGGTGTTTCACTTTTATGGATAGAGGCTTTGTTTTCAAGCAAATCAATAACTACATCAGCTGCTTTGCCCCAGGAGATCCGAAGGTACTCAGTGTTTTTTAACAAGCTATTTTTAATTGTTGTCTCTTCTTGATGCATGGGGATAAAGTCCTGCATTAAGTCTCTAGACCTTTTCCCAGTTACCTTAGAAGTCCCTGGTCTGTGTCTAGAGCATTTTTTTCCATCAAACCACTGTTTCCTATTTTGACTCCCATCTTCAGCTGCAGTTTTGCCACCCTAGAGTGTGAGTCACAGAAGTAGTGGGGTGGGGGGTGCAACACTAAACAGAAATTTTAAGCATTAGTGCAAAAATTCTGAAGTTGGAAGAGTTGATATTGAATATCTTAAGCTACACTTGCTAGAGTGGGAAAAGCATTTATTAAAGAATTTCTGCTGTGTATCGAGACTTTTCTTACATCAATATATAATAGGGTTGTAAACTTTGGGCAATGGGAATAGTAAATAGGACCAGTTGTTAAGCGTGAGTTACTCTGGATTTATTTTGTGCTGGGACATGTGGAACTTTGACATGTCTGTATCTAACATAGTGCAAGACTGAAATTAATCACTCTTTTGTGTTAGAAATTTGTTTGTAATATGTTATTCAAATTACTGCATCAGATGTGTAATTTATTCTTTCTTTTTGCAGGCTCTTTTTGAATTCAAATTTGAATTTCTTCGTGTAGTCTGTAATCATGAGCACTATATACCTTTGAATCTTCCAATGCCATTTGGAAAAGGCAGAGTTCAGAGATACCAAGGTAAATTCTTCCAAAGTAGTGTATGGCATATTTCTTGTATTTCAACTTTTTATTATTAGATGTGTACATTGTGTAACTTGTAGGTCTGCGAGATGATGGAAAGCTTGAAATTGTTAAATAGAAGTCTAAAGTTTTCATCCTTTCATTGAAAGTTAAAGGAAGTGCTTAGGTAGCAGAGTAATCTTTCCAAAGAAAGACATAATAAACTTTTTTTTCATATATTTCTTCAGGTTTAAAAGGACTGGAGTAGGTCTGCAGCCCTATTTTCTGCTTTGATCATGTCAGGCCTTCCTTTCTCTAAAAGTGCTAGTCCTTCCACAGCTGGTTCATTGCAGGAAGTTTGTCCAACTCAGGTGCAGAATTTTGCATTATTCCTTATGGAATTTGACTTCCATTTCTGTAGAATCTAGATTCTTCTGGAATGCAGCTCTGCCCTTTGAGCAAATGGACTGTACCCATCCACAAGCTTCATGAGGGTGTACTCCATCTCCACTTTCAGGTTGCTGATGAAGTAGTATTAAGTAGGATAGTCCTTAGGAAACTCCTCTTGCAGCAGTCTCCAAGTAGATTACAAGCCATTAACTACCAACTTTTGAGCCCAGTGATCCACATAGTTATTGTTCACATCCGGGTGGCTCTTCACCTAGACTGAAATGTCCCAGCTTGGATACAATGACTGTGTCGACATCTGCTATTCTCCTCTTAAAACAGACCAGTCTTAAAACATGATTTACCCTGGGTAAATTTATTTTGGCCATTCCCAGTCACACTCTTCTCCTTCACTTGCTGAAAAATGACTACACTGTGGCTTAACAAAGGTGATAGTGAGCAATCTTCCAATGCTATCAGTTAACTCTTGCAGCATTTCATCTGTTGGCATGGGTTTGCACGACTGGAGGTCTCTCAGGAGATCCCTGACCAGATCGTTATCCACTGACACTAATTGTCTTCCTTGAAGATAGCCTCTGGACTGTTAAGGCCTGGAATCATGTCAGCAAGGGATAAAGTAACAAAGTTACGGAGTACTTCAGCCTTACCCAAGCCCACTGTCTCTAATTCACATTTAGCAAATGTCCCGTTGATTTCCTTATTCAGGGGTTTAATGCTAATGTCGTGGAAAAGCTCTTCTTGTTGTTATTGATGTCCATTACCAGCTTCAGCTTTGACTTTCCTGGCACTCCCTGAATACTTCTATATTTGTCTTCTGTAGCTTGTTCTTGCTTCCACTTTGTGGTTTTCTTTTTTTTTTTCTTTTTTTTTTTCTTTTTGGTGTGTGTAGGAGCTCAGTCATGAAAGTCCTCTGTAGCCCAGCTGGGTTCCTGGTATATCCAGTCATATGCCAAAACAAGCCATCTGTTAGCTATTGCTAATGTGGCTATGAAGACACATAGATTTCTTCCAGGCACTTAACTACAGCAGAAATCACTAAATAGAGGCAAGGAAGGTACTTTTACAAGGAACGAGTAAACCTGCCTGACATATTTTTATACAATAAGCTTTTTTTTTCTGAAATATTTATTCAGTAGACTCTGCTAGTTAATAAAGTCGAGTATCACTAATTAACACTTTCATCAAGCTAGAGCAAGATAAAGCAAGATTTTAGACCACAAGCTGAGCAGAACTTCTTTCTGTCTTTGGCTTTTTCAGCCTTTGGGAGTGTCTTGGTAATAACACTATAAATATTTTCATAGAAAAGAGATTATGAGCTGCTGGCTTAGGGAACCTTAAAAAATAGCAAAACTAGAGAAGACAGTGTTTCTGATTGCACAATAAGGAGGAGTATAAAATGCTCCCTGGGAACTAGGAGTTCAGCCAGGAAGGATCTTTATCAAAACTGTTTCTGGCTCTGTTTTGCTGTGTTGAGCTAAAGATATCTCAGGTAATGTGGCTGGCTCTTAAGTGAGTTACAAGAATGCCTGTAGAATGTCTGTATAATGGCTGTGCTGTCTTAGATATGCTTCTTTCTGACTTAAGGGAGTCCATTGCTGGGAGAGTTCTTTGGAAAATGAAAGTGCTTTGAGATTAGCATCTGGTTTTTGATAACTGTATTGAGCAATGAGAGTGAACATGAGAAACTCTTGGACACCTCCTCAGCTGACACCGTAAACATATATACATTCTAGTAAATGAGCCCTTCAAGCTGAACTTTCTCTAAAGATGACATATATTCAGTACATAAATAAATTGTGTTCTTTTATTACACGGAAAGTACTTCAAAGAGGGAGGAGTTTGACTTTGCTGTGTCTGGTATGCTGGGTTTTACTTCAGCCTTAAGCTGATAGGTAAATTGATTTAAATAAAACCATTCCTTACATTAAATTTGTATTTTACTTCCAGATCTTCAGTTGGACTATTCATTAACTGATGAATTCTGTAAAAATCACTTCTTGGTTGGACTGCTTCTAAGGGAGGTGGGCAATGCTTTACAGGAGTTCAGAGATGTGCGGCAGATCGCCATTAGTGTGCTCAAGAATTTGATGATAAAGCATTCTTTTGATGATAGATATGCTACCAGGGTAAGTCGATTGCTATGCTAGTAGTACAAAATAATAAAGGTTAGGTGTGCACACATACAGAAAGTTTTTTTTTTTTTTTCATAGAAGAAACCCTTGTTAATTTTCAGCAAAATTATTTCTGCTCAGGCCGTGATGAAAACTGTATCAAGACCTATCTGCAAATTCCATCTTTTTACTGAATGAAATGACAAAGCACCTCTTAATGTAATTATATGTGGGTTTGCCTTTTAGCACACCGTATTCTAACTGCTGTGCTTAAAGTAATCAGATTTTTACAAGTGTGTCTTAAGCTCTTCATTTCATTGAATATCAGCTCTTAGTATTTTGCAGCTGCCCTTCCATTGTCTATTATTTGTGAAATGGGTATAAGAAAACTACAAGTCATGGTGGTAAATTTTGAGTGATTTTTAATTTTCTGCCTCTTTTTAACATCAGCGGTGCCATGGAGAAGTGAAAAAAATTGTCATGAAAAGTATAATTAATTCATCAAGCTAACAGTTTTAATTTACTTGGTTAGTCTTAGCTGAAATGACATTAATTTTGGAGGTTTTCTGCATTATATTCAGACAGTAAATAAAATTTGCTAATCTTCTGTAAATTAGAATGAAATACAGTGATGATCACTGCTTTTGTCATTTATGAATGTGAGCTCTAACTTGGAAAATATTTATTAAGTGCTCTTTTTTTGTAATTTAGGAGTGAATAGATTAAAACTAGTTGGTGATTAAAAATTAAAACTGTAATTTTTTTAATGTACTGTTAAACTCTATTTAGGGCCATCAAGCAAGAATAGCCACTATGTATTTGCCACTCTTTGGTCTGCTCATAGAAAATGTTCAGCGGATCAATGTGAAAGATGTGTCTCCATTTCCTGTTAACCCTTCCAGCAACGTGAGTGACAATTTCTGTTTGGTATTCTGAATTGTTCTTATCACAATTTATTGGCAACATGTATATTAAACACTGCATACTCCTGGCAAAGAAGGAACTTCATAGGCTTCAGAATTCTGCAATTTTTCAACACAGTCCAGCTCTGAAACAAATGGACCACAAAAAGATTATTGGTTTTCTAGAAATTAGAGAGAAACTTAGCCCTAAAGGAGTGTGATTTTGAAAGAGCTGCAGTGCAAGAGTGCTACAGGAGAATTAATTGAAAGGTCATTTGTGAAGGGTATATATTGATATGGATGCACGCAGTTCTTGAATCTAAGAGTTAATTATTCATGTATTTTAGTTTTGTACTTACCTTGTTGTGTTTCATTTAGTATTAAGAAAAAAAAATCTCCCCAACTCTTCCAACAAGATAAATATTCGGGTGTTTGAAATAAAAGTAATGTGAGTCTTTTGGAAATATCTGTTTTATAGTGTTTAAAATTCAATTGAATACTCACTTCTTCAATGTTTCCTGAGGTATCTTAAGTTTTAGAGTATCCCAAGCTTGTGCAAATATGTGAATATCTCCATTGTTTTGAACATATTTAATAGAAATTAAAATTTAAGGAAGAAATACTTAAATAATATTTCTCTAGAAGATGTGTCATATTCACTAAGACCATAATACAGGAAAATAATCACATTTTCCTCTTTTCCAAACAGAGCACGAAAGATGATGTGCAGATTTTGCCGACTGCAAGTCAGTTAGTAACACCCCAAAAATCAGGAAACACGTTGGATAACAACCTTCCTAAAGATCTGTTTGGAGTTATCTCTGGCATTGGTAAGCACTTGTAAAAAGTAAAATAAAATAATTAAAGAGGAACTGTTTTATTTTTTCAGTCTGTACATGAAATCTGTCTTTTGGGGTTTGCTCTTATATATAAAACTAAAGCTATTTTCTGGAGCAGAGCTGCTTTTTTTCCCTGTCAAAGGTGATAGTTAAGATTAAAAAAAATGGGAGAGGTTTTTTTTTTTTTTTAATTAAATAGACATGCTTCTTCATGGAAGTGTGTATTTATTGCTACATATGTTTTTTATGCATGTATCTGCAAAGTCTGTGTGTATGTGTATGTATGTATTACATACATACTTTGCTGAAATTCTAGAAAAAGTTTGTCTTCAATAAAAAGATCTAAACGGAATTAATCATTTGCCTTCATAAAAATATATGGTGAATCGAAAAGTCTGACTGAACTATGGAGTGACTTGTATGTATGTTTTGAGATTTTTATGTTGTTTGGGGTTGTGGTTTTGTTTTTTTTTTTAGCTTCCCCGTACACCACATCAACTCCAAATATTAATAGTGTGAGGAATGCTGACTCAAGGGGCTCTCTTATAAGCACAGACTCAGGAAACAGTCTTCCAGAAAGACACAGTGACAAGAGCAATTCACTTGACAAGGTAAAAAAAAACCCCTCAAAACAAAAAAAACAAACCAAGATAAACACTAAAAGTGTATTTCTAAAATGTCATCCTGAGTCTCATAGAAGTTAACTTTTCTGGTCTCAGTTGTGGATGGGCTTTCTAGAATAACTTCAAAGCAGCATTGCATATAAATCTTCTGCGAAATAAGTATTTTGTGAACTCCTTTTGCATTGCATTTACTGAGCTGTTTCACAAAAAATGCAGATTTTCAATGTAGAGACAAAAGCAAGCAGCTGTTGTTTCCTTTTCTTTCTGTTTTCCTTTCTGCTAGAGAAGGGCATGAGAAGAAGTGTATCGAATTTTGCTTGAGAGGATTGAATTCCAGTTAGAACAGCTTATTTAATTTTGTGGAGATCGTCACTCCGTCCCTTTCTAGCCTCAATATACGTAGCATTTTTAAAATGTTAAAAAAACAGTTGTTGTGCTTTTGCTGGGTGGTTTATTTTACCTTAGTTTGAATTTTCTAAGCCGTTTCACTTGAAAGCTGTTACAAATTAGGAGCTCTGGCTGCAGTAGCTATGAGGTATTCAGTCCTGTCTTTCTAGAGTTTGTGTTCAAACAAATCAGTACTGATCACATTTCATTTTCTTAGCTCTCGTTGTGCAAGTCACAACATGTTAACTCTTTCCCCTTGACCCTGACATGCCTTCGGGTGGCAGAGAGAGAAGCTTCTCAGAAGGCACTCTGCTCACGCTTTGCGCCCAAACGGAGAAGAAGAAGAAAATTGTCACCCTCCAAAGAAAAACCGTGTTACTATGGATTTTTCACTTCTGACAATCCCAGCTTTGCCAGAGAAAATTTTGCATACTACTTTCTCTCTTCAGTTACAAGAAGTATCTGGTTTTTGTGCTTGGTATAGTTCAGCTTCTGAGTGAAGTGTGTGGTCAGTAGTTTTGCCGCGTCTTGGCAACAGTTGAATCTCAAACCAAATATATGCAATTTGACCATGTAAAATATGTTCAAATGTCAAACCTGGAGTATATGTGTGTGATCTAATTGAAGTATAAAAATCAGTTTAAATAACTGCAGAATTTGAGTCTTGGGGTCTTTGATAGAACTGAAAGTCCTTTGGTATTGACCAAGATAATAAAAAAAAAATCTTTGTATACACTGTTGCTAAATGGCAATGCTGTCATCTATAACTTAGTTGTCATGTTGTTAATTACTAATGTGCAGTGTTTTCACCAAGTTAAAGGATTTTCAAAGGAGTCAACATCCTTTGAAAATTCTACTCTGGTCTGCCAGTTTAGGTAACACAGGATTTATGTTTTGCATGCTGTTGATATTTTCCCCAAATAATACTTGATCCTGGCTTCCTATTTGTTGCTTTCTGAACTTTCTTTCTAGTAGATCAGTTGTTCAGTGCATGTTATCTCTAAGTTTTTGCTCATTGCTTGATATCATTATAGTGAAGAGCCATGTTTTTGTTCTGATTTTCTTTCAGAATAATCTGTAGCATTATGCTTGTGGAATTGGAATAGACTGGAAGTATATCAGTTTCTATTTCAATATATGCATACTTTATAGGTTAAGACATGATTTTAAACTAAGCTTCTGAGTAGCTATTGTCCTGTTTTATCCATGCGTATGTTTAACAGTCTTAATTGGAATATTATCTAGTGCTCTGGGCAGGTTCTAAAAGTATAGGAAACACAAATTCTGTTTCTGCTCTGTCACCCATCAATTGCCTGCTCTCTTATGGCATCCAAAAAGCTGTAGAGTAGTACCTCCTTGTTCACCAGAGATATTTCAAAGATAAAGTTTTTGAGGTCTTTAGAATCTGCAGTAATCAGGCTTATAAAGGTGCTTACTTCCTCCAAAATTACAGTCACTTCCAGATAGTATTCATCGTAGTTTCGCATTCGGTTTCACTGTGCATCCATTCAATAACTAGTATGTGATTTACCCTTTCACTGGTATCAAGATTTACACAGATGGTTTTAGGACAGGAATTCTTTAATGCAACAGAATGCATGAAAAGGGCTCAGCAGTCAAAGGTTGTGATTGCTGTGAAATGTTCCTTCATGATTAGTATGTCTCCTGCTTTCAGTTAGGAGTATTCCAGGAAGGGTTGTTCTTCTTGATCACTTCTTGATTCGTTTGTGAAATCAAATGCTTTTCTTCCTTGAATCTACCTTTGTATTTGTACATTTTTTCTAGTAAGAGTTGTATAGATCAATTATATCAGACTGTTGACTTTACAGAAAACTTATTAAAGGTCTGGTTCATTTTCCACTTGCGTAAGTGGCATATTGGATGTGAAAATTAGGCACTATAAAGGGCATAGTTTATACTTTAAACAAAAGTTTATACAGTATATCTATAAAAGCTTCAGACTGAGGATTTTGTAACGCTTATATTTGGGGAAATTATTCTTTTACAAGTCTTTACCCAAAGTTCAATTTATATATTTTTACAATTTTTATTTTTCCATTCTGTTTGGTGGTATACATTTTGGAAGACCAGTTATAGAGTGGTTTTCTTTCTGCACAGACGATGGTATTGTGGGTTGCTGATAAACTTCCCACAAGTGTAGGAAGTACATTACAAAATGAAACAGGGGAGTATTTTGGTTTGGTTTGGTTTGGTTTGCTTGCATGTTGGGGGAGGAGGGGAAGGCAAGAGCAAGTAAATAGTAGTCAGTCTTCCGGAATGCATGTTTCTGCCCTTCAGGTATGCTTTTTTTGAGGTTCTTACATCTTTAAAAGGAACAAATTTCGTGGAGGCAGTCCTGTCTAAGTTCAGCATAAAGTATCTTGAAAAGCAAAGGAGCATATATGTATTGCCTAATAAGTAGCATTTGGTTTTCAAGTATTCAATCTAAGCAGAAGGGGCAGGCTTGATTTCTACAATGTGAATACCTAGGTAAAATTAACTTGTTTAATAATCACTCTTAGGTGACTTTTTCTTTTGCTCCTATAATTTTTGGGAAAAAATTATTCCTTATAAGAATTAAAACAAGCAAAGCAAAGAGGCTTAATTTGGTATACTTCATGTGTGTAGCGTGTGTTTTAGTGACCTGTCTCTATATGAAACATATTTGTCTCCATTCTGAGATTCTTTTTATGTTGCAGGAATTACTAAAACAATTGAAAACAATTTAGTTTTTTATCAGTTTAAGAATTCTTCAGCCAAAATACATCTGTTTACATTTCAGAACCAGCAGAGCAGCACTTTAGGAAGTTCTGTTGTTCGATATGACAAACTTGACCAGTCAGAGATCAAAAGTCTGCTCATGTGTTTCCTTCATATTTTAAGAAGCATGTCAGATGGTAAGTAATTCCCCCTGCTTTTTATAAATTCAAAGTAATTTGCTTGGATTTATGCCTGTTATTTCAATAACTTTTCAGAATCAGCAGAATATTTTAGGTATAGGTACCATGATGTGCTGCGTTTTACAAATACATGTGATGACTCAAATTAAACTCTGACTGAAACCTTGTAAGAATTAAGTACTTATTATTTATTCAGTGTGAGGTCAACTAAAGGACTTTTTAAGAAAGTGAATATTTGTGTGCGATTGTACAGTTTGGTTTGGAAAACAGAGGTGAAGAATAATTCAGTGTTCTGTAGAAATGTCTTGGGCTAGATCATTCCTCTGTTCTGCAGAACTTGCTGTATTACAAAGAGCCAAATTATTATCTTGTTGTATATATTTCCATTTCTGCAATATGGTGATATTAGTGCTTCTTCATTCTCCTGGGATATTTGTGAGATGGTCCATTCAATTTTTGAAGCAGTCATATTATCCTGGAGAAGGTTACAGAGGTATAGAAATACAGCATGAATGGCACATCTTATTTGTTTGTTAAGATCACACATCTTGGAATTACCCCTGTCTGTGTAAAAATAATAAATTTTTATGAAAAAAAATGTTGGGACCAATCTGTATAGAAGCATGTTATAGGACTAACTGAAATATTCTGAAGTTTTACATTGTTATAGGGCTGTAGGCACTACAGGCTACACAATTATTACAATGTAAAATATGAAAATGGATGGGAGTGTTATGGGTTAATTAATTAGTGTCATATTGCAGAAAATCAATTTGGATAATCAGCTTTAAGGAAAACTTCAAATAGTAATTATTATCTTTTAAATTGTTATTAATTTTCCTAGATGCATTGTTTACATATTGGAACAAGGCTACAAAATCTGAACTCATGGACTTTTTCACAATTACAGAGTAAGTTTTTGTTGTGCTTGTCATACAGCTATATCTTTTGCTGTTCTGTTAACAACATGACTGTGGATATAAGCATGTGTAAATATTTTTTGGTTGTTCTTTTTCCTTTTAAATAATATTATCCTGATCTGCTCAGAAGTCCTTAACTCATTGTCCAAAATTGCATGTCTGTCCAATTCCATGATAGTCTCTGGAATCAGGCTATACTGAAGGGATCTCAGGAAGTTCTTGAACAAGTAGTGCTCAGAGTGTTGCAGTGCTCATGGAAAAGGAACCGTCTTGATAGCTTTCTGTATTAAATTGCATCCTGTAACATCTACTGTTAATTAGCAAATATATGGTTGCATAGCAAAACTGATGGAATTGCATAACTTCAGAACCATGCTCCTAGCATTCTTCCTGTGTCCTCTGCTGTTCTCTAAGGGAATAGATATAGGATGAGTCCAGTATTTGTTATCATCAGCTTATGCTCCATCTGAAAAACTTAGAATCTAAAAGACAAGAAGATATCAGAAAGGGGAATTGAGGTTATTTTGTGCTCAGAATTACAAGTTTAGGAAAGGCAAACACCATTCTGACTTCTCAGGTTGAAGATGGCTAAGATTCTAAAGGTCTCAGTAAAAAGTGGGGCTGAGTTGAAGAGGCAATAAGGCAGTCTTTTCTCTCATTCTCAGCTGGCACATGGAAGACAGAGCCTGAGAACTGGCTTTCATTTTGGCTTTACACTTTAAGGAAGAACTTTTAGAATGTCTTACTGGAGGAACAAGGGATGTTGTGTTGTTTTCCATATTATTGGAATAAATATTTACAGTGTGAAAAGAATAAAATAAAATCAGTATTACAGCCTCCGCTCACACCACTTCTCTTGATTTGAAAATATGACTTCTAGTTAATTAGTCATTAGTGTTGTGCACTTACCAGTAATACAGATTACTTTTTTAATGGAACTTTTTGTTGTTAATTTGTCTTCGTCATCATCTTATTATAAAAGCATATTCCCTTTTGAAAATAGTACTTTTAGAAACCCTGTTGTTATCCTAAAATATGGAGACCTTAAATAAAACCCAACAAAACAAAAAAAGCCAATTTGTAACTAAGTGAGTTTAGACTGAGGTGGGGGGAAGCAAAATGTTTTGCCCTTATTTTGAACACTTAAACACAATTTACAAAATCTGTGTAAATAGGCAATGTCTGGTTATTTCTTTGCTTCCCTCTTCAATATTAGTTGCCCTAGCTTGTTGTCCATTTCTAGATAACTGTGACTGTGAGACATTTACCTTCCCTTGCCTCGGGATCTGGAAGGGAATTTTAAGTTCTAGGAGAAATAAAGAACTTTTATGATGCAAGAGTTTAAGTTAAAAATAATCGTTGAATAATTCCAGTGTACATAAATCAAGAAAAGTTTTTTTTAAATGTGGCTTCTCTGACTTGTGTTCTCTGCAGAGTGTGCTTACATCAGTTCCAGTACATGGGAAAACGATACATTGCCAGGTACTGTGTGGAATTTAAATTTCATTGTCTTGTTTGCTAATAATTACACTGTGTAAGACATGCCTTGAACCTCTGTAACATAAATTGCTCGAGTAGAAGAGTTATCGTGAAATGATGCATAAGATTTTGAAGTAAGTAACTGGTTACCATATTAACAAATCTGTATCCTGTCTGGAAGTCTGGTATTTGCTGAAGAATGATCTGTGAGCCGTTTCTTAATGACTTTAAAATCCATCCCTTAAGTGCTATCTTTTACAGCATTTTTTCCTTGAAATAATATCTTTGGGAAAGAAATTTTATGGTATTTTGTTTATTCAGTTGGCCATAAAACCATGTAAATTGAAATGTTTTAGAAATTTTGAATATATATAGTGTTTTTACTTGAAGGTGAGTAGTGAACCTTCCAATGCTGCTGTTTTTAAATTTGAAGTCCAAACAAAATTTGTGAGAGTCAGAAACTTGTATTAATTTATTTTAATATCTTTGCATTAATTTTTAATGCCAAGTGGGTTTTAATGGAGAAAAGCAAGCAACTTCTTTTGCTGGCCTTATGCTATGGTTGACATGTTATAATTAAACTGGTGTGGTTAAAATACTGGCCCTCTTGAACTCAGTGAGAAAGTTGTTGCTGACTTTGGATGGTGATGCATTCTAACTTCAATGTTAGCTTTTTTTGGGTTTAATTTAGATAATGTGATTCTTCTACAAACTTGACTAACTCCTTGGAGATTTTTCAGGAAAAAAAGAAAAAAATGCTCACATAACCTAAAAACCTCAAAAATAAATCTGACTTTCTTAAGGTTTTGATTGTAATCTTTGTGTTCAAATGTATGTTAAACTCTGGATTTACAGGAGTCTATAATTTTCAGGCTTTTTCCAACTGCTTTGTTTGACTACTTTGTAGAGGACACTACCATGATTCCTTTTTGTTTACTGATCACCTGGTCTGTGTGCTGCATGTTGATGTTGAAAAAGTTGAGCTATGGAAAGCATCTGGTGTTGTGAATTTTCCCAGTAAATGTAACTTTCATGTCTTTCACATTGTCACTACACTGCAGTATATCACAATCAATGCACGTACTCTTAAAATACACAAATGACAGAGAATGAAAGGAAACAGGGAATTCTGTAATTCAAGCACTGGTTTTCATTTTTCATCAGCTCTGGTGGTGGTACACAATAGGAAGTTAGCCTGTACTGATTGCTAACACAGATCACTTTTCTGTTTTCTTCATTTGATTGCTGCAAATTTAACAAAGTCTATGGCTCTTCTCCCTTCCTGCTTGGGTAAGAAGTATATGATACCTATCTCAGTTAATTCCTGCTCTCCTGTTGCATGTGTGCTTTCTAATTTTACTGCTGTGTGTCCTAACTTTTTTGCTAAAATTTTTGCAATCAAAATAGAGGATTCAGTTTTGGTTCTGAATATTTTCAGAATATTTATGTTTTCAATTTTTTTTTTTTGAAAGCTCTGAAGTAAATTTAGCACTTCAAGAGTGTCTGCTTGTGTGCTTTTGCTTTCATGCTTTGAGGTTTTAAGAAAGAGTTTGCTATGATGCTTTTTTTTAAGCTACCTATTTTTGTTTTATAAAGAAAACAGTGAATAGGTTGCATTGTAATTCTTTCTATAAAACTTCTTGTGCTTAACTAACAGCACTTCCTGTCTTGCTGCAGTTTGACATGTCTAACTTTTGCTTCTATCCCATTTCACCCATCTTGCAGGAACCAGGAGGGGTTAGGATCCATAGTTCATGATCGAAAATCTCAGACATTGCCTGTTTCCCGTAACAGAACAGGAATGATGCATGCCAGATTGCAGCAGCTGAGCAGCCTGGATAACTCTCTCACTTTTAACCACAGTAAGTCTCACGACATGATAACATCTGTCATCCTCAGCCAGTACCACAACACCAGAGACAGGTCCCAGAGCCACACCAGTGCATCCCAATGACTTTTACTGTTCCAGGTCAAATGAATAGCTGGAAGCAGTCGATGGTGAAGTTCTCTGCTTTGTGATAGAACAATCACTGCTGGCTGATGCCATAACATGGAGCATGGTTAACTACAGGGGGTCTTAAATCTGTATTTTAATATTTTCTTTTTGTTACGTACACCTCAAACTTGTGCTGCGCATAGTTCCAAAATTTACTTTTTTTTTTCTATTAAGCTTCAATTTTTTTCACCTACATGGTGTTATAAATTACTAGTCTAGAATTAAATATATGTATTCTGACCATATCTCCATGTTCTGACATCCCATAAGGAGAAATAAGTTTCTTAGAATTTCTGCAAAGATTGTGAGCCCGTGATTTAGTTTGTCTGGAAGTAAAAAAGCGTCCAATAATGAAGTGATTTTTCTGTTTTCAGTGTGAGAAAGATATCAAGTATTCTTGGAATTTCTGTAGACAATGGTAAGATTTAATCAGGTTGAAGTCAGCTTGTATAGACTGCTGTATTGAAAACTAAATCTGCTTGTGGCCTATCTTTTTAAACATTCTGCTGCTAAATTGCAATATACTGTATTTAAAGTATTCTAAAGCATAATTTTTCAATTTTCAGCTTCAAAAAATAGTGAAAATGGTTGACTAATTCAGTAAAATACAACACTGGTACCGAAAAGAGCTGTGTGCAGTAAATCAATTATTTGAGTTAGCTGTATTTTTTACTGTGTTCATTCTTTGATTTCTCAAAGCATATCTAACTGTCCCTTAAAATCTTTTAGCTCTTTTTCTGTAATATAAAGCAAAACTTAACCTAATTGCACAAGACTTATCACATTGTCTTGTGTAAAAGTGAAAAAAAAATCCCACAAAACCTCTCTATTCATAAATGCTTTATCACATCCGTTTAAATGTAAGAAATGCAATTGCTTGCTTTTAAATGTCAGGCAAGTATGTCTGTGGAAATTACTTTTTTTTCCTCTTGCAATCAGTCTTTTACTTCTGTATCTTCATAATTTCTACATTGGGTGTTGATTCACAAAAGAAAGCCTTTACATGATGTGTCTGCACATTCAATACAGTATAATTCTTTGCAGATAAAGACTGTTTTAAAAAAAATCTGAGAAACAGATAACATGTTCCTGTGCAAAGAGGTTTCTTGCTTTCAAAACTTGGCAATGTTTACTGATTTTTTTAGGAAACAGTGAGCTGAAAGATTTTAAAAAATGCATGTTTATGTAAAAAGAAACTTTCTGTTCTTTTCCAACTGAAAGAAATTATGAAGGAAGGTGTCTTACTCAGATAATTTTGTCTAAACTGCTAATAGGTGGGTTTTTTTAAAGGACAGTTAAAAAATATCACGATATTACACATTGTATTGACCAAGGTTTTACAAATTGAAAATATGTTATTGTAAAAACCATGTCAAGTGTGAAATTGATTTTTATATCTTTGGTCTTGTTTTTAACTTCCAGGTATGTTTAGTTGTCAGTCTGCCTCTATCATGTATCCAAAGTAGTATTCAGAGCTTGAATAATGTTGTAGATATTTAGTGTGGGATACATAAAGAAAGGAAGTACCTGGTGGAAATAGTTGCTTTACTTGTTTCTAAAAATCAAGATTCTTTGGCAAGATAGTTCTCTATTAGTGTAAATTATAAAGCTTTTTTCTCCCTTTCTAACCACCTAAGCTAGAAATATAACTGAAATACTGATATTTCATCTCTGAGAAATTTCAGTATTGTTTTGTGCTTAAAGAAAGAACATATAAATCTAAAGAAACTGGTGGTTATGGGTATACATGCCTGGTTCAGCCAGGAAAGCAAGAAAGTGCAGAACGAAGTGGCCAGGTGTCATTATAAAAGAATATGGCATTTCTTCAGTTCTTTACTTGATCTCAATAAGTTTGTCATCCGTGTCATTGATTTAGTGATGTGGAGTTGTCTGTAAATCTAACATGTAAACATGACCCAGACCAAGTTTTTGTAAAGCAACCCAGTCACATTTATCAATCTGATGCTTGATGACCAGTGTTAGGGAACATAAGTGACACACTATTAGCAGTGCTGAAGCAGGATATGTTTTTAAAATTATTAAAATACACTATGGTGCTAGAAGTGATAGGATGTTTTTATTAAATATGGAGCTATTGCATTGTATTTCTACAAGAGCAGAATTCATTACTTGGGTGTTAAACTGCATATAAATATGGGATTGTATTCTTTCAGCTCTTACTATTTTGTTTTTTTATCCTGGTTGACTTGTGATTAACTTTGACCCCATTGTAACATCACTAAATTGCCAAAATTACATATTTTCAGCTGTAACTTCATCCTACTGCAGTACTTACCAATATATGTGTGTCTATATGTATATATAACTCTGTAGCTTTATATGTATATATGTATATATATATATATATACATGTGTGTATACATGCACATATATATGAAATATCACATACTTTTTGCCTGCTGTTTAATGCTTCTATTGTTGAAATTCTTACTTAATATATTTTATGATCCTGTGAAAATTATGTTAGAATAATTATCTGACCATTTTTGAAACTATTTGAATGCATATGAGTTATTTTCCTGTATTGAATACTAACTTCTGTCAGGCTTTTCACTTGTTAATCTTTTCCTAGTTCAGCAAGTCTTTTGGAAATAAGAAATATTTAAATGAGTGTATCCAGCACTTACACTTCATTTGGAATTTCTGTAGGCTATGGCCATTCAGATGCAGATGTCCTTCACCAGTCTTTACTTGAAGCAAATATTGCCACCGAAGTTTGCATTACAATTCTGGACACTCTATCATTATTCACAATGGCTTTTAAGGTTTGTTCATGACTTGGTGTTAACTTTTCCCATAAGTATCTTTGAAAAAAAAATACTTAAAAAATATTTTTTAAATTATATTTTTATAATCTAATGAAATAGCGTTGCTATTTTTAGCTTCTCTAGCATTGTATTTTATTATTTTCATGTAAAACTGATAATATCTCACAGCAAAATGCTTTGGCTTCAGCTACACCTCCTACACAAGCCAGATTTTACCATCTGTGGTAAAAGCTCCTTCCTAAGGAGTTAACCTAGGCTTCCTAAACCTAACTTAAAAATTGTTCTAGAAGCTCTAGTGTCTACCTAATATTAGTGGTAAAAGTGGCTTTTAAAGGCCATGTGAGGTGAAAGGTCTATGGCAAAACCATAATTGGGCACTCTGAGACTTCTTTATTGAACTTGGCTGATTATTATAGTAATGCACTCTTTAATAGTGATTTGTGTGATCCTCTTCTCTAACTTTTTTCCATTTGTCTACTAAGACTTCTTTTAGTTGTATCAGTTGTTGTAGTTCTCCTGTGGAATCTTTATATAGTACACCTACTTACTTACCCCTCTTGGCTGATTTTCTGAGGTTTTCCAGACTTTAAAATCAAAGCCATAAAAAGGAGAGATGATAACTCTAGCTTGTTTCTCCTCTAATTGGGACAGTGTGTCCAGATTCTTGCTTGAAGATTCAAATATAGTGTCTTATCTTTAATCTAGTTATGAAAACTTGAGCTTTTTTACAATGAGATTCCTTTGTCTGGTAATTTGTTTAATAGAGTTTAGAGCCAGTTCTCTCCACAGACCTGGGGACAGAATTGAAAATTAAGATACCTAGCTATAAAGATTTAAAGAGGAATGAACACTAATCCTTTAACTATCAACCCATCATGCTTGGAATGACAATTCTTGAATGTTATCTGTGTGTTGTATATTGAGAAAGTAGCCAAGAGTATGCTAGAATAGTCTCAAAGATCCAAACAAAAATGTAGGAGAATGAGGAACTTCTGTTAAGTGAACGGCACTAAAATACATAAAATCAGAGTTATATGATGTTTTGGGTAGTAAGGGACTTTCAGAGTTCAACCCTTCTGCATGGGCAGAGAGAACTTCCACTAGGCCAGGTTGCTCAAAGCCCCTTCCAGCTTGGCTTTGAAAAAACCTTCCAAGGAAGTGGGCATCCTCTCCTTCCCAGGGCAACCTGTCCCATGGCCTCAGCACCCTCACTGTTGAAAAAGTCCTCCTAATGTCCAGTCTGAAACCACCCCCTTGCACTCCTTTGGAGGCCTGTATACAGTAATGACAAGCAAGAGTGGAGTGCACTGAGGCGAGCTGCAGAAGGGACAAGACTTTGTAGAATCATGTTGTAGTAGGAGATACTGCTATGAGAAAATTCCCCTGTCTGAGCCGCTAAAGCCAGTGTAAACAAAGTCTGTCAATACTTTGAGTGTGCCCCTCAAAAAGCTATTAATAATAATGGATTTAATTAACAATTGATAAAACAAATTTTGTTCTATAAGTCTATTCAGAAGACAACACTTCCTTTATAAGCAAAATAACAAAGTGGTAGAAATACCTAAATAGAATTCAGGTATGTGTGTATTATTGAACATCTTGTAATGCCATAGAGGCTCTATTTTTTTAATGTCCTGCTTTTTCATGATCTGTATATATTCCAGAGTAGTATGAATTTATTGCTGTACAAAATTCATAAATTCTTGCTGTTGTTTTAAAGAATCAGCTACTGACTGATCACGGACATAATCCACTGATGAAGAAAGTATTTGATGTATACCTCTGCTTCCTTCAAAAGAATCAGTCTGAAACAGCATTGAAAAATGTGTTCAGTGCTTTAAGGGCACTTATTTACAAGGTAAGAAGTTTTAAAAAATTCATCTTCAAGTACTTGTCCAGTTCTTTAGTTGACGATATACCATGTAAGAATTTAAGAACTAACATCCCAGAGTAAAATTGGTGAATAAGGACTAATCTGATCTCAACAGTGAGGCGTGCTTGTCCTTTGATTTGCTGTAAAAATTGTTTTGTGTCATGAACAGTGCTAATTTTTGTTTTTTCCACAGTTTGAGGGTATGAATATATTTGTGTTTTGCTTGACATGCTTATTTTATCAAGATCTGACTCTAGTTCTAATGAATAAATTCATTGTTTTCTTCTTTTTCCTCAGTTTCCTTCTACATTTTATGAAGGTAGAGCTGATATGTGTTCTGCACTGTGCTATGAAATTCTGAAGTACTGTAATTCCAAGCTGAGTTCAATTCGTAATGAAGCTTCACAGTTACTGTACTTCTTGATGAGAAATAATTTCGACTACACAGGGAAGAAGTCTTTTGTTCGAACACATCTGCAAGTTAGTATATTTTCTTTTTTTTTTCTTTTAAATTTTTTTAATATTTTAGATACACAGTTGCATACCAGTGTGCAAAGCCCTGTTGGATAAAGACTTAGAAGAATTTATTTGGGGTTCAAGCAAGGCTGGTACTAAGACTAAGAAGATGGCCATAAAAATATATTCAGTACAAAGAAATACTTAGAAATGGTTGGATGAACCCTGTGTTTTGTAGGAAATAAATTTTGTCAGTGCAAACGTCCTTTTTTGTAGATGTTATTTTCTTAGTGAAATGGTGTACCCTGTTGCATCTGAAGAAGGAAAAGAAGACAGCAACAAGCATATAAAAGTCTAAAGTAAAACAAATACTTAGAAAACTGTGTATCCTGACAAAGCTGGGAACAGTAGTTTACCAGTTTAATGACCTCTGGCTAGTTCACCTAGCAGTCAGTCATGTGTCTTGAATTTACACAAGCCTGTTTTATCTTGCCTATATTATTGTACAAGTAATTGGAAAAATACCCCAAACATTATTTTATTTAGGAGAATAATTTTTCAGTTAAAAAGAACAAAACTTTCTTTGTAATTGCCTCATAGGTATATCTCAAGGGTATTTCATGAAATATGCACTAACAAGATATTTCTTTCTGTTAAGGTTATTATTTCAGTAAGCCAGTTGATTGCTGATGTGGTTGGAATTGGAGGAACTAGATTTCAGCAGTCTCTTTCCATCATCAACAATTGTGCCAATAACGACAGAATTATTAAGGTCTGTTTTTATTCTCATCTCCATACTGTAGAAGGATGCTTGAAGACTCTTCCATAGCATCTTTTCCCGTTATGTATTATCATTTTGTTATGCAGTGACTAGGAAAACATAACAGTTAACCCAGCTTTTCCATGTTTTAGCACACTACATTCCCTTCTGATGTGAAGGATTTAACCAAACGGATTCGTACAGTACTGATGGCTACAGCTCAGATGAAGGAACATGAGAATGATCCAGAAATGCTGGTAGACCTCCAGTACAGCTTGGCAAAGTCTTATGCAAGTACACCTGAACTGAGGAAGACATGGTTAGACAGCATGGCAAGGATCCATGTTAAAAATGGAGATCTTTCAGAAGTAAGAGAAAAAAAATCAAATTAGCTTTAGCTCTGTGATAAGTTTATTTTTATTGAAAGGGAATGTATTTTATATAGTTGTTAGTGTGTAACATATAAAGTATTTTTAATAATTTTTGAATTGTTACTGGATTGGTTCCAATAGCCGATAAGCTTTTGTCCTACCCAAGTACATCTGTAAGTAATTTCTGGTTATTAATATAAGGAACATGTTTAACTGCTATAGCTGACACACTACTAAGAATGGAATGCACAATGCAAGCCATGGAGGAGAGGCCTTGTGCTTAAAAATATCTTTGTTATTACTTGCTTAAACACTTAAAGCCACTCCTTGAATTCTCCTCCGTTTGCCTTTACAGAATTAGCTTGATTTTATTCCAAATTACTTACTAAAGGCACTCCTAATGTTCTTAAAACTGACAAATAATTTTTTTGTATTATTTGAAAAAAAGGAAAGTTTTCTGATTTTACTGTGCTCTTGAAATATTCGGTCCTAGCAAAAAGGAGAATTGCATCTGGGAATTGTTATATGTCTTAATGAGACATTAACATTTTAACTGGATACAGATTAATTTTATCTCTTTCCAGGTGGGTTTTTCCATCTGAAAGTAAATTGCTTTGTATGAAATCATTGCATTTCATAAACGTATGTTAAAATGAGCATCATGTAAGCAAGTTAAGATCTCCAAGAAATAGAAGGTGCTATCTTCCTAACTCAATTCTTAGTACTAGAATTCTGTTCTTCTACATGGTAGCAACACAGAAGGCATACACATTCCTCTGTTATTTACTTGTCTTTTGTACTGAACAGCTTCAGCTATCTGAGAAGACAAGGTATTTTACTAATACCTTGTTTGTATTGTTTTATTATTATGATTATGTTTTTAATATTTTTTATTAAAATCTTAGAATCTTTGTGCAACTAGATGAGGATGTCTGCAAATCATCAAGTTCAACTTGATACAAAGTATGAGTTAAAATTTCTGTCAGATTCATATCTTTTTCTGTCACCTCCATTGTCTGAGGTTGTGCAGCCTCCATATTTAAGTTGATCAATTGATAGTTACAGTAAAAGTTTACTGAAAGCCTAAACCTTTTTAATAAAACACGAATCTTAAATTTTTTTTTGTCCTTTCTATGGAGAAGAGTGGTCAGTGTCAAATCCATAAAAAATCTCAGATATCTGAAAATTACTCTGTCCCTCTTCTTTTTTTTTTTTTTCTGTTTTCCAAGCAGTACCAAACAAATTTCATTCATAGGTCAGATCTCTCTTGCTGCTTTCAAATGGCTTGTCACCAGTTTCTTCTGCATTTTTCTTGGTCTGGAGCCAAGAAGCAGACAAAACAGGTTAGCTGAAGGGCTACCAAATGTTGAGTAGAATCATTAGTAGCTTAACACTTAAAATAGTTCCTCCAAAAAAAGAGATTTGCTTGTTTTTATTACAGCATGATGTTCCTACCTTGTGATCTGTGACCCAGGGTCACTCTTAGATTGTGAGCTGCTGTCCATGCCACTGAGAGTGCACTTGCACAGTCGCTGTTTTACAGAAACGAGGTGGAGAATTCTTACAGTGGTCATAGAATATCTCCTGCAAAGCAGCAAAAAGGAAAACTGAAGAAATTGTCTCGTACTGTTGTTCTCCTTACATACCTTGTTTTTAATGATCCCATTTTAATTGTATTTTAAACGATTGGTTTTGCTTCTCTTTTAGGCAGCAATGTGCTACGTCCATGTAGCAGCACTGGTTGCAGAATATCTCACACGGAAAGGTATGATTTCAAAATCTTATTTTAATGTAATCAAATATATTTCTTTTTATTAGAGTTTGGGAAAATCAATTATTTCCTTGAGGAAGTTGTAGGTATTTCAATGTTCACCAGGGAAAAAATTCTGACCTAATCATGTAGCATACTCACATACTTTAGCATATACTTGCATATCTAAGGGGCAGCATTTCAGATGAAGGCAAAGTAAAATTTTTGGAAAGTAAAAACTTTAATTTTACACCAGAGCTGCTAATAGCTCAAATCAGATCCTTTCTAAAGCAAAGTTACCTGTGAATATTCTTGTTCTCCAAGTAGTCAGTCGCTCACTGCTTCTAGGGAAACCTGGCATTGCCAGAGGAGTCAAAATGAATTTGTACAAATTTTCAGATATTCAACCAATGATAATAGTGCTCAGGATGTTTCACCTGAATTACCTGTTGTGGTATATTCTGTGCCAGCAGCTGTTTGTAAAAGTGGATTCTGATGACCCTTGAGATAGGATAGAAAACTGCCTTTCATCTATAGGATCAGAAGAGTTCTCAGTCAGGGATTTGAGATATGGCTTATGTTAACAAAAAGAGCTCTCTCAAAGAAAATTTCGGGAATATGTTAAAACTGATTATGATGTTGAGATAGTGTTTTGGAAAGTCATGTTCGCAGCTTTTTAGCTTTGCCTTTGCATGACAGTTCAAAATGAAGCAAAATCATGAGTCTAAATATGACTTGTCTCTGTTCTTCTTGTGCTTCTTGCCAAATGCTTGTGTAGTATATAGGCTATTTTCTTTGCCCCAGTGATTCCAGAACCTTCTCTGAGACCAAATCTGAAATAAGCTGCTAGGACAAATTACTTCCAGTTGGAAGCCTGATGATACCTGAGAACTAGTGATAGCCTATTAATTTGTGAGTCCTTTGGGTGTTCTGCTATTTTTGTATACCATCATATAAAATTTATTTCCTCTCAGTAATAAAGAGGGTCAAACTTCTACCTGTGATACTTCTAAGAACAGAATAGCCCCTTGCATTTGAAGCAATCATTCAATAAAAACTTTGATGGTCAGAACTCCTAACTGAGCAGAAAGAATCTTTGTAGGAATGAGTTAAACAAATGAGTAAAACAAATATGTACATTCCATAATATTTAGTGATGGCCCTTGACATTTTAATTGATACAGAAAATCCTGTTTTCTTAATTCAGCAGTCTCATGTAATCAAAAAAGAGCTAAACAGCATGAGTAAAAGTCATGGGTTTCATGTTAGAACATTCTATACTCCATTTTTGTTAAGTATTTTTTTCAGTAAAGTAAGTTAGATTGGCATTTTGTTAGGTTTTTTCCTGGTTTTCTGTGTTTGAATAGTCTGGTTTGCCATCCCTTGATCATTTTTTAAGGTTAATGTAATTCATATTGTTCATACTGGGAAAAATGATGTGCCAGGTCCTTCCCCTGTATGCAGTTCCAGCATGACTTCATGGCAGTTTAATTAAATACTGTAAAAGTTTCCTTGAGTAACTTAGATTTAGGGTGGAGTAGATTTGACACAAATTTAAGATAAAGTCAGAAGATTCAGACACTACATAGTTTGGAAGGTAAGGGTCCAGGTATTAATGTTTTGGGGTTTTTTAAAACCCATTTGTACATTCACAGTAATGTAAGATCTTGTATTTTAATCATGCAGTGGGAGGCTGATCTATTTCTTTATTTTTTTTTGTGGAAGGTATATTTAAACATGGCTTCTGCTTTATCCAGAATCACAAAATGGCCCAGTGTTATCCTGCTGGAGAAAATTAAATTTGTGTATATTTCTTTTTCAACCACAGGGATGTTCAGGCAAGGTTGTACTGCTTTCAGAGTAATCACACCGAATATAGATGAAGAGGCTTCAATGATGGAGGATGTTGGAATGCAAGATGTTCACTTCAATGAAGTAAGTAAGCATAAAAACATTAAAATTTACATACATGGAAGGGCTGGGTTTTTTTGCAAATTTTATATTTCTGTCTGGAGAATTACTGATATAAGGGATACAGTAATTGTTTTCTGATCTGCCATTCATACCCTAAATCTGAAATAAAGAAATTCTCTGACGTGTCCCAGATTTGGAGAATTTACTGTCTACGTGTATTTTAAATATAGTGCTAGCACATCTACTCAACACCCCTTCTGGAATAAAAGCAAAATGGGGTTTTATTCTAGTTGACAGGATGGGTTACTTATTAAAGTTAGCAAAATCTGTTGTTTTGTAAAACTGACTTAGAGTATTACTCCACCAGAAATCATGAAAATGGGGTTTTGCTGTTTACAGTTTCCCTAAGCAAATATGCCATAACAGTGAAAGTAGTTTTACTGACACCAGACTTGTGTCCGTGTGTTTTTTTTGGCTTAAGTTTCCCTCCTTTTGTCTTTGCTGATCCATCTGTGCTGGCTCTACAGTAAATTTGACTAGTAAGCAGCCTATATGAAAATATTATGAAAAATTGTGCTTATGAAAAGCTGTATCTGCACTATGTATTTGTTGGTGTAGTTGTGGAAGAGAGGGACAGAGAGGACTGGCAGCAGTCATGTTGGAAAACCCCCTGGTTTGTAAGCATAACCGTACAGCAAAAATATTTTTCTTTTGTGTTTTAGTTAGTGTATGGTAAAGCTGTATGACAGTATTTTTTGACTGTGCAAATTGTTTTGTGGTTTGTATTATTTTTCAATTTTTGTGCTGTCTTTTTAAAATCATTAATTCTTCTGATCCAGCATGAAATTTAGCCTGTTACTCAAAGCAAAATGCAAGCTGCTTTAAGTTACTGAAAATCAGGAATTCTAGTGACTACTACTGATGGAAAGTTTTGTTGGAAATTTCTGTCACTGTTTTCCTGCCAGACCATTTGTCAGAGTTAAATTATTATGATTTTTTTTTTTTTTAATTGGAATGTCTTTATTCTTTTTCTCATTAGTCACTCCCTGCAAAAAGAATATACTGCTTTTTCTGGGTCATTGAACCCTACACAAATTTATTTCCATCTCTCAGTATTTCCGTGGAACGGAAGTAAGCCAAGAGTGGAATTATATAAGCCTGTACAGCTTGCAGAAGGATCAAACCAAGCCAAATTTCATTTTTTCCCTGCATGCAACCCCTTCTAAACTTAACCATGTAGTACTCTAACCGATGAAATATTGAAAAAAGTTACTATTTTTCAGATAACTTCTGAAAGTTATCTGAAACATAGGAGAAGTAATAAGGGAGAAGTAATAATAGTAATAACAATAAGAGTGACAATAGGGAAGAACTGGATTCAGCAGACTAAAAATCATTTCAAAAGTGCTTCATAACAGGTAATCCACTTCCTTCAGGAACAGCAACATATTCGTAAATGGAGTTTCCTCAGTGTGTACATAAGTAAGCAGAACTGTATTGCCTGAGAAAAAAATGAGATCGATTTAGTACAGAAGTCAAAAAGCAGAAACGTCTTTCAAGCTATATTTTACTACTACTTAGCAAAATGATGCTCAGATGATAATTTTTCCTATACATGGTAACAAGCCACATGGAATTTCTTCCCTTGAAACTTGAGACTTCCCTTTTTGCTAGTTATTTTAGTTAAATTTCCAAAGGAGCATTTGTAAGTATTAGAGAATCAGGGAGAATCCCTTCATATTTCTAAAAGGGACAAAATAGTTTGCATATCCTCCAGTTTAAAAAAACTCTTTCTAATTAAGTGAAATTTTTCTTAACACTTTTTATAGTTTCTTATTTAAAAAAAATTGAATTAAACTTGTTATAGATTCTCATTTTAAAAAAACTGAAATTTTGGGATTCTCAATTTAGTTCTCATTTTAAAAGAATTCTTTCTGAGGCCAGGGTTACCTAAGCTAGCCAGATGGAAAACCCAAAATTTAGTTAGGGATTTTCCTTTTTTCTGTGCATTTCATCAAAACAGTTGTTTGCCTGTGACATTCCGTGAGAGAGGCATTTTCCTGACTGGCAGATGGGTAAACGAAAGAGCCTCACAGGAGCACAGGGTCCTCTCGAGGCTGTACAAAGACAAGTGCAAAGCCTTGCCCCTGGGGATGGTGGTGGGGGAATCTGCAGCAGCTCTGCAGAAAGACCTGGAAGTTCTAGTGGACAGCATGTTGAATGGGAATCATCAGGGTGGCTTTGTGGAAACAAAAGCCAATGCAGGCTGTGTTGTGTTTGAGAGGATTGACTCAAGAAGCAGAGGGAATTGAGTTTTTTCCCTTTTGTCCTGGCGTTTGTGGAGCCTCATTTCTAACCTTGTGCCCCGCACTGACCCCCAAAAGTCAAGACAGGTATCAACAAACTGGAAAAAGTCCAGCTCTTAAAGTGGTTAGTAGAAGAATCAGACTTTTCCAAGAAGAGCCCCATTAAAGAGCCAGAGGCTGTTCTCACAGGTGTCAAGGGAAATGGATTGCATATATGGAAAATAACTTTTCCCATGAGAATGGATAAACATTGAGACTTGCAGCTCAGAAATGTTATGCTCTTTTGCTCCTTCCTATAAGTTCTGCCACTGGAAGCTCGTGCTCTTTATGTTCTTTTCCTTTGTAAACAAAGTTTTACTTCTTTGCTACATCTGGATGCCCTCTGGTGTCTGAACTAAGACTTGTGTCATAAAGCATTGTTTGTGGACAGCCCTTGTGGTCCAGCAGTGACACTGGTCTGTCCCTTGTCACCACTTGGCTGCTGAGAACAGAGATACTGAGGAGTCTGTACAGCCCCATAATGACTGGGAGAAAGGAGGAAATGTTTTATGATCTGTTGCAGCACATGGATAAGGGTACCATTTTTTAGTCTCTTTGCTCACAGTGTTAAGAATTGATTTTCTTAGTGATTTAGTTAAAGCTGATTTAATCCTCTACCAAAGGGAAGAAGGAGGTGGAGTAGAGTAGCTTCTAAGTCTGAAAGGAGTTTTTTCCAGCTTCTGGTTTCACCACTCTGATGCAAGAATAATAAAAGAAGGTCCAAAGAAGTTTCAAGAATATCTAAAAGAAGCATACTGTTTGTAAATACAAGGAGTATGTGTGTACACTCAGACCATTCTGTCTTGTTTTGTGTCCTTTTAGCAATTTTTGATTGCCACAATAACTTAAATTATTGAGTGTAGATAATTCTGATATTACTTCCCTTTTTACTGGGAAGAACTTTGGTATAATTATTTGCTGTGCTTTTGATGAGTACTGAATTGTTTTACACTTTCAAATGTGTATCCAAATCTAGGATGTGCTGATGGAATTGTTGGAGCAGTGTGCTGATGGACTCTGGAAGGCAGAACGCTATGAACTCATTGCTGATATATATAAACTTATAATTCCCATTTATGAAAAACGGAGAGATTTTGAGGTACTTAATTCATCAAAAGTAATTTTGATGAATTTTCAAGTCCAACTGCATGATACATTGGATATCACATAATAAGAGTATTAAAATAGTAACTAAAATTTGAATGTGTTGAAGTATGCTGAATATGTTTAATTTTAAATAATAATTTTTTTTCTTTAAATATAAATAATTAAAAATTAGTCTTACATATTGTCATCCTGATACAAGTGTTAAACCTAATACTACCATTCAGTAAAAAATGTTTTCTGTTGTTACTGGCTACAAGGACATTATTTGTTATTTTTGTAAGATAGGAAAGTTCTGCTTTGTTCTTCTCCCTCATTATTGTTTTCTTGTACTTTTAGAGGCTTGCTCACTTATATGACACCCTTCATCGAGCATACAGTAAAGTTACAGAAGTTATGCATACAGGCAAGAGGCTGCTGGGAACTTATTTCAGGGTAGCATTCTTTGGACAAGTGAGTGTTACTTCCACTGGTCTGCTCTATGCAGTAAGAAAAACCTGAATTTATTTTACAAGGTTTACTCTTTCATCATCTGTACTGATACTGTGACATAAAAAGCACAAGGAATGTGTTCTGTATGAAATAAAGCAACACCATCAGTAGTTTATTTTTAAAGCATTTATCAATTCCGGTAAAATTCTTACAATTTTCCTCAGTAAATGTTTTGCCTTTTTTCCTTTTTTCTTCTTTTGTTTACTACCTTAAGGCAGCGGTAAGTTTTCTGTAATGTCAGTTTTTAGCAATGTATTGACTTAATGTCTGTAGTGCTACGGTGTGGTTTGCAAGGCTGCTTTTAGATTGGTATGCATTAATAGCCATTGCAAGTCAAAAAGTAACATCCAGCTCCATTTAGAGAACGGATCACTCTTTTCTATGCATCAGTATTGCATGCTTCAGACCAAAGTTCTGGCTGTGTATTGGGCAGCTTCACATCCTCTGGTACGTGTCTAGAATGCCTCTGTATCCCTATGGTATCACGCAGTATCAAGTAATACACTCTCTACATGCATAGCCCAGTTGCTTAATTGTCCAGCTGAGCATGGAGAATTGTAAAATACTCTGAGCAGTATAATTTTACATGTATTCTGTTGTCTTTTATGACTTTATAGCAATACCAGTTTACAGACAGTGAAACAGATGTTGAGGTAATTACAGTAACCGCTTACAAAGCAAGCAATGCAGTACAAACTACTGCATTTCACCTTAGTTTGGTGTGGGTATTTTTGTCAATCTAGCCTGTGTTTATACATGATATGTTGTGCTTTTCTATTTTGTCTGTTTTGTTTATGACAAAAATATTTATTTTCTGGTTTCAAACATGAACTCAACATGGCTTGTTGTTTTAAACCAACGAACTGTTTCACTTTCCATGTATTGTGCATTTAGTTGTGGTTTTAAAAACAGTGGTATGTGTAATGAAATAAAGAAGTATATGCCAGTAATACATAATAAAATTAAGATCTTTGCATAATTAAATTTCATCTTATGGAATTAATTTTTTATTACTACCTACAGAAACTTTTCAGATTATTTTTATGTAGACTTTTGCCAAAATAGTCACTTGTGAATCAGATAGTCCTGTTGGGCAAGGCTACCAGTTTTGGCAAGTGAAACAGTGCTGCAAGTTCACTTTTCAATAAAAGTGAAGGAAACTTCTCTCAAAGGCTTGGCAAACCATAGAATTGCTACAAACTTTAAAATTTAAACTCTGTGTTTCCATTATCTTTCACTCATGTTGTAGTAGAGAATTGCGTTTTTCTGTTGTTTTTTATTCTCTCAGGAAACCTTTTTACTTAATTTTTGTCTATTTATGTCTGCTTGAATACTAATGTTAAATGTTTATATTTCCTTTGAACCACACACATTATGTCTATCTTAGTCATTGTCCTATATGGTTTACTCCCCAAGATTTTGATTGCTTCGTTTTTTACAGGGTTTCTTTGAGGATGAAGATGGAAAGGAATATATCTATAAAGAGCCTAAACTCACACCTCTTTCAGAAATTTCCCAAAGACTCCAAAAACTCTACTCTGACAAATTTGGAGCTGAAAATGTCAAAATGATTCAGGATTCTGGCAAAGTATGATCTCTATTCTCTCTAAAAGTTCTTATATATTGCTTTCACTAGTTTACTTGAAACACTGTGGGATTGCTGTCTGTTACTCATTTGGCACACAAGCATCTGCATCTAAAAACTCTAATGTTGGAAAGGCATGAGAGGAATGTTATCTCCTACTAACACAACCAAAAGTTTGATTTCTGTAGTGTTACCTTTCAAAACAATAATTGTATCTTAGGACAAATTTGGATTATGATCATGTTCTGTGTTAACTTTAGCTATATTTGTTGCCCATGCATACACAGTCATTCTTTGGAAGTTCTTCCCTTTTCCACGCCTCAGCCTTAGACTTTATGGTGATTTTCTCTTCACCCTTAGACTTTATGGTGATTTCCTCTTAGTATAATTTCATAACTCTTTTTGTTCCTTGATAAGGATGCTTTTGAATCCTTGATTAAAAAATTTCTGTGCTTTTTTGCCTTAAAGTGCAGCAATGGTGGGCATGGCAATGTTGGAACTTTGAAAGGAGAGGAGGACTGAAAGGCCTGGATTTCATGACCATGAGCAGTTAAAAACCCCCAAAAATCAACCAAACCAAAAAATCCACAATGTGCTGTAATGCATCTGTCTGTCTTTCTTCCTAATAATTAAAACCTGAATACAGGAAACCACAGTGAAAGCATAAACATTTCCCATGTTTTCAACAATTTAGAGGTTAAGAGACCAAATTTAATTTCTGGAAGTTGTGTGACTTCTATTAGATCCACTTTATTCACAATGTAGCTATTTGATATTTTTTTTGTCCTGTTTTTAAGGTAAATCCTAAGGATTTAGATTCGAAATACGCGTATATTCAAGTTACACACGTAATTCCATACTTTGAAGAAAAGGAGCTGCAGGAAAGAAAAACAGATTTTGAAAGGACTCATAACATTCGTCGCTTTATGTTTGAGATGCCTTTTACTCAAGGTGGTAAAAGACAAGGAGGAGTAGAAGAACAGTGCAAGCGACGGACTATTTTGACAGGTACTGATGGAATGGAATGTTTTAACTGGAAGCATTTGTTCAAATGGTCTAATTTTGTTCTGTTTGGGTTTTTTGCTTTCACCTAACTAAGTCCTTCATAGCTATCAGCTAAACTCCTTTTCATATTTTTGGCCACAACTAGGTTTTTCAGATTGATTTCTTCAGTGGGGAGTCCTCAAAATTATTATCTCTTTTTCCTTAAGCTTCCAGATTTCTGAATCTGGAATCTGGATTTCCTTTTTCTTAGCGAAGGACTATTTTGTGTTTTGTCTTTTAAGTATGAACTTCTGTATTAATATAGTCGTAAAAACAAATAAGTGACTTTATAATAATAAGTGGCTTTATAGCTGTCCATAGCCAGTACTTGTGAGAAAACAAAATACAGCTTTGCTATTTTTCATTCTTCTCTTCTTTGAGATTTGTGAATGTTAAGCAATTCTTTTCACAGTTCTCATATAAATCAAGTTTCAGTGGTTTATTTCTTGGTGGTTATTAGTACCAGTAATGACAGTGATCTTTCTTTGCTGTAGTGCATGTAATGCTGTGCATATTTACACTTCAGTGTCTTGTTTCCCTGTTCATTTGGTTGTATTTCTAATTATTTAAGTTATTAAATTGGGCAGCTAATTACATCAAAATGTAATTAACATAAGATTCTCTCAAAGCACACCTTATTAAAAAATGTTTTCCTGATTACATTAAACTTGTTTCTGTCCACAGCTATACATTGCTTCCCATACGTGAAAAAGCGCATTCCAGTGATGTACCAGCATCACACTGATTTAAACCCAATTGAAGTAGCCATTGATGAAATGAGTAAAAAAGTTGCAGAGCTTAGGCAGCTTTGCTCTTCAGCTGAAGTAGATATGATCAAATTGCAGCTGAAGCTCCAGGGAAGTGTCAGTGTTCAGGTAAGACCTTTGCCATGAAGGTTTTCATTTGCTTCTGTCCTTGAAAAATTATATAAGTTGCATTTTATAATGGGTTTCTATTCTGTACATGCAAGAGTGTCCTAAATTAGAAATATGCTCAGTCTGGAGTTATTTCCTGAATAGGAAAAGCAGTGAAAGCATTTGATATAAACAACTGATCAGAGACAGACAAAAGAACTGAAATCCATCTCTGGATTATGTGGCATTCCAAGCCTCACCAAATTTTGGTGTAAAGCTGAAAACTGCTAGAAGATAATAGATGAACCTGAAGATAAATTAGCATATTTTGCCTAGCTGTAGGTCTGCCCACAGTAGGTCTAGCATATTTTTGTAAGAACCCTATGGAGATAGTGTGTGATAATATATAGGAAGATGATGTGCGTGCCTTTTTGCCTAAGACAGGCAGGAACTGGAATGTATAAAAAAGCCATCAGACTGACCAAAATAGGGTACCTAAAGCAGGTGTAGCATTTACAAGTCAATATGGAAAGGATCTTCAAAAAATGCAGTGACAGAAGTGCTGCTCTGTTATTTTAAACTGATTGGAAACAAAGGAACTGTTGACACAGTCATCTTATATGACCAGCTGTCATATTCATCAGAAAAGGGAGAAAAAAACAAACCAAGGTTCTAGAATCAGTGAGTTGTCATGCTCATGTTTGGGATGAGAAGGGAAAGGCTGATATCGATAATATGAAGGAATAATAAGGATGAGTCAGAAGTCACTGGAACCACTTCTCCTGTAGCTGCCATAAGAGCACAGTTAAACTGCAGGTTTTTGCAGAATTCTCAGTTTGGAAAACTGTTTTCAATAGATACACAGACCAAACAGAAGTAGGTTTTGCTCATTTCTCCACCCTAATTTCATAAACAGAGATGACAGTTTGGCAACATACACAGTTACTTTGCCACATCACTGAAGTGGTTTCTTTGTGCCAGGACAGGTTTGATAGCACTGGAAAGACCTCTCCTGCTCTAATGCTCCAACCCTAGCAGTATTTTTGTTTTTTAAGCCCAGCTTTTTTGAAATCAATGAATTCTCATAAGAAAATCAAATCCTGTAGACACCTGTAGCACCTGTTATTGTTAAGCAGTATGTCAGATATCTGACTATTTTTTAATTCTTGTTCTTTTCAGGTTAATGCTGGTCCATTAGCATATGCAAGAGCTTTCTTAGATGACACTAACACCAAAAGATATCCAGACAATAAAGTAAAGCTCCTAAAAGAAGTTTTTAGGTATGGCATGGAAGGTTTGGGATTTCTTGGGGATGGGGGGAGAGGGAAGCAAAAAATGGACCTTTTGTCCAGGACTCATAAAAATTCTTTTTGTAACTTTCAACTTTTCAAGTATTCTGATTCATTAAAAGCATACTTTAAGCTGACATTTTAATCCATTCTTTTGGATTTATGTTTGAGAACTTCCTTTTTTTCTCTAAATCAGGCAATTTGTTGAAGCCTGTGGGCATGCTCTGGGTGTAAATGAACGACTGATAAAGGAAGATCAGTTGGAATATCAAGAAGAAATGAAGGCCAACTACAGAGAAATGGCAAAAGAGCTTTCTGAAATAATGCATGAACAAGTATGTGCTGCAATTAAGTTATACATACTATCATTCAGAATGTAACTATAATGTAAAAAGAATAGGGGAAATGTATGTAATGCTTTACATAAAAGGATTGTTTCTTTTTTTTTTCTTTCTATCAGAGTATAAGCCTGTCATAAATGGCTTTTGCAACCATGAGTTAAATGTCTTTCAAGAGGTATTCCAGTACATTTTCTTGAGGGAGGTCCAATACTGATAAGCTAGAAATACAGGGGTAGGAAAACCAGAACTTTTGTGGAGTGGGATGTACCACCCAACCTTTGCATCTGGGTTCCATGGTAGAAATGTCTCATGACTTCAAAGGCAAAGATATTATTTCCAGGAGGACAGGAGGAGCTGAAGTTCTGCCTTCTTCACATTTTTATTCATCATATTCATCACTTCAGCTCCCTTTTCTTTCATCCACTGTTAGTTTAAAAAGCTTTTTCCAGAACCACAGAATGGTTTATAATTCTTAGGAGAGATTTGCCTTTATTCTACCTTTGCTTAGATGGTACCCAAAACTTTTATGGCAACTTTTTTCTATTCAAAGATGTGCCACTTGTCTAAAGTTCACTTCACATGCTTTCTTGCTTTCCATTATTTCCCAGTGTGGTTTCTCAGGTACTGTGTTCTGAGTAGCTCCATGATATGATATAATTATGATGAAGCACATTGGATTTATTTTCTTTCACCTATTTTGATATCCTGTCCAGAGAAGAGCTTATGACTCAACTAATTCTTTTGAAATACCATCAATAGAGAACATTATGAACCAAGGTTTATAGGAAGTGATAGCATTTTTCCAGAATTATGTGGTTGAATGTGTTTTTTAAATAAAAAACAGTAGTAGAAGAAAACAAATTTGAAAGATTTGTGGAATAGAAAAAGAGTTTGCTTAGCTAACTGAAGAGGGACAGTTTGACTATATTTCACTGTGATTTATTGATAAGCAGAGAAGGGTTTGGAATGGAGGATAACTGACTGGAAAGCTGATTGAGATGAACAAGGTACATGAGAAAATTAGTCAGCGGTACAGAATACCCCTTTGGAAAGGAGAGGCAAGTGTTTTGGTCAAAGAATTTAATGATATATGCAAGATTAGCATTCCCCTGGCATAGGAAAAAGTTAAAGAATATAATGAAAATTTGTACACAAGAAAAAGTACTTTGAATTCAGAGAAAGATGTAGATGTTTAAAAAATGCTGAAGTATGTGAGTTTCCAAAGATTGGCGATAGGAAAAAGTGTGTCCTGAAACATCAGGAGTAAATCACTTTGCCCCTTCTTCTTTTGGTTTACATTTAGACAAACAATTGATACCATAAGATACTGTAAACAGAATATGAAAGTACAGCACTGACTGCAGTAATATGTACTATTAGCCTACCACTGTGTTCTTATACAAATATAATTAGTTTCCTGTAATTAAAACATGCAATGTTGTTGGTGGTTTTGCTTTAGTTTTGGTTTTTTTTTTTTTTGTTTGTTTGTTTGTTTTTTCAATTAGACTGATAATTCCCCTGAAGGCTTAGAAATATGAAGGTCTTCACGTAAATCTTCAAAAATGTCTCATTTATGTATCTGCCTGTTTTGCTGTTTTGGGAAAAAGAGCTTTGCATCACTGAATGAACTATTAGCTGTAAAGTAACACTGCAAGATCTTAACAACTGCAAAAAATTTGTTATAAAAATGCATGAAAGAATCTTAACAGATTTTTTTTTTCTCTTCTGCTGCTTGCCAATATGATCAGATGGGATGGTAATTAGTTTTCTCTACTTCTGTTCTATTAGTTTGTCTAATCTTTATACCTTTTTTTATGGTATTGCTAATTTTAGCATTAATTTGTTTATAGCTGGTAAGAATTAAATCTTTTCAGTGCTTTTATAGCTTTTTATAAGAAATGCTCAAATCATACCTCTAAGTCAAAACAGGAAAACGAAAAAAGGGCAAAAAGTGAGCTCGTTCTCACTATGAAACTCCTTTAGAAAGTTAACAGGAGGGATGATAGAAACTGTCCAAGCATCCTCTACAGAGGACAGTGTAATGTCTGAGTTAGGAGAACTGATATTGGAGAAGTAACTTCTCCTAAATTTAGGACAAGATGGCTGAAAAGAGTAACCATTTCCAAAAAGTTTTGTGCAGTTGAAAAAGTACTGGGAGGTTGAGCCGATAAGCAGCACATCAAGGAATTGGTTATCTGTTTTAGACATGCCTGTACCATTTTGTAACATTTTGGTAAATATGTGTCTTTGATTTTAAGATTACTCCAGTGGAAGAAAAGGCCAGTGTCATGCCCAACTCGCTACACATCTTCAACGCCATAAGTGGAACTCCGACAAGCACAACAGTTCATGGGATGCCCAGTTCTTCTTCAGTTGCATGATTGTTTTGTAAAGGAAAGTATATTTGTTTCTTTTGAAGTTTGTGGATTTGCTTCATTGTGTGCAAACTCAGGATGACCTTGAAGCTAAATGTTGGGCACATGCAAACTGCATAGTTCATACGAATGTCTGAGCACACTTAGCAAATAGCAGTTACTGGTAATAGTCTTTTAGGGTAAAGGAGGCACACATATATATTTTTTAATCTTGCTGGTAAAATTTAAAAGTGTTCACAATGTCATTGCAGAAGTGCGTGTTGGAAAATTATGAAGTTGAAGTTAGCTTCTGTTTTTCATTAGAAAGTATTATTAAAATGAATTGCACATTACAAAAAAAGTGTTGTGGGATGTAATTTTGCAGATACGTAACATTCAGGTGTTCTTTTTGTGTATGGCACATAGAGATTCCAAGTACAAGAACTATTTTGGAGCTAGACAAAGACACTAGTTTTTGGGGTTTAATGGAACTGACAATAGTAGTTTTTGTACCATTTGGCAAATTGTTGTGCTTTATTTTATACCTTGTTGCATTTTGGAGGTATGCGAGCTTAGATCTTACTAAACAACTAAATACAACCAAAGGTCTGCATTAATGAACACTGAGTTATACTAAGATACCAATAGTAGTAAATTGTTATGTACATATTGTTTGTTAATACAGTCCGTACAGTCTGTACATAAGTGTATTACATTTCTAAGCATTTTTTAAATATTCATACCAGCTCTTACCATTCTGCTTTCAGTTTACTTTGAAAATTTGCTCATTCCAAGTATATGCAGACTTTACAGTTCATTTATTCCTGTATATAAATAAGTGCAATATAAAGATGTATACAGTCTTTGCTATGTTAGGTTTATACGCAGTTATTAAAAGAAAAACCTTTTTTGCCAAAGCAACGGAGTATGTAATTGGTAATCATGGTTACTGTGGTAAATGGTGATATAATTTAAAGCTTTTTCCATATTCTTATTCTTTTAAGACATTAATTTAGTAATTTTATATTTGGGGAAAATAAAGGGTTTTAATTTTATTTAACTGGAAGCACTGTCCTGCTGTAATTAAACATTCTGTACTACATCTATATTAAAAGGAAAAAGGTAGTTACTTTTCTCACTGTGTGCTGCGTTTTTTTTCGATTCATCCCTGACATTTGGGAAAAATGAAAGCTTGGTTTTAAAAAAAAAGACTTTTTGCATCCTGCATGTGAGATGCAGACACTTGTAGGTCTTACATCATATACCTTTTCAATAAAGGGAATTAAATTATTAGTTTAAAACCTCAATTTTGAGTCATTCACATTTGACTCTAGTACTATGTTACTGTAACTACAGGTTGTTATTCAGCAGAACAGTTAGTTTTAGGAAATCTTCAAAACTTTTCATCACATGACAGTAGAAATCATCTTTTCCTTATTACATAAAGTTTACTGTCATTTTTCTGTAGCATAGCGTGAAATATGTATGTTGCCATTACTCAACAAAAGTTTTTCTAAAGCAGCTCATTTTGCCAGGGAAATGCTGGATATACTCTGCTTTCTCTAACTATGTTTCTGAAACAAAATATCTGGTTGTTGAAAATTCTTTACCTTAAAGAGGAAAAAAATCATACACTTCTGGACAGTGAACTCATAATGCTGTAAGAGGCAGACCCTTTTCTTCTCTGCCCTAAATGCTTCACACTTTTGTTCACCTGTGGAAATGGGTGTAGGAACACCTGCCTCAAAAGGTATTTCATTATTGGGAGAATATATCCTGTAAAGCTGTTTTGCCATTTGGGATGACTTCTGTATCCATGTATTAGGAGATATCGTGTCTATCACAATGGCTGCTTTTAATTGCCTCATTTTTCCAGACTTTTTCTTCTTTGCCTTGGAAACAGAACTGACAGTTTCCCTTTTGCACTGAGACCTCAATTGGATGTAGATGCATCTGATAACTAACGTATAAATGTGTTCAGAATTGAATATGTATCTGTGTATGTGCGTGCGTATATGGACATAGATATAGATACGCACACACACATCTAAATAAATGTGTAACTGTTTTGCTGAACCTTGGCCTATGAAAAACTGCAAACTGAACTGTAGTTGACATTGCTGTAGTTTTACATAGGGTTAATTCATTCATGATGAACACATAAATGATGTGTCAATTGATTTAACCTCTTGTGATGCATTTATATGAGTGAACACACCCTCTACTATTTTAGCTTTATATCTACTAAGATGATAAATGTGGGCATTTCCCTCCTGAACACTTCCTTCTGTACCAGCTTCCCTTCTCTGTTGTTATTTCTGTAACACGTAAATTAAGTATCCAATGTGGGTTAATTTATTTTTAAAGACGGGCTCTCTGCAGGTTTTTGATTAGAGTTAGTTTTCTTTACAGTATCTGATATGGTGCTGTTTTGGATTAGTGCTGCAAACAGTGTTGATAACTCAGAGATGTTTCAGCTCTTGCTGAGCAGTGCTCACACAGAGTCAAGGCTTTTTGTGCCTCTCACCCCACCAGGGAGCAGGCTGGGGGTGCACAAGGAGCTGGGAGGAGGGGTCACAGCCAGGACAGCTGACCCCAATTGACCACAGGTATGATCTGTACCGTATAGATGTCATACACAGCAATAAAAACTGCAGAGGAAGTTTGCCAGAGCAGCACTGGCTCAGGGACTGGCTGGGCATTGGTTAGCTGCTGGCAAGCAATTGAGGGTTTTTTGTATAATTTCTTTTTCTTGGTTTTGTTTTGGTTATTTTACATATTAAACTGTCTTTATCTGACCCACAAATGTTCTCACTTTTACCTTTCTGGTTGTGTCCCCTATCCTGCTGCAGAGGATTGATGGAGCAGCTGGGTGAAGTTGAACCACAACAGACCTGTTTTGGCACCTAGTGTCAGGCTTGAAGGGTTTGAGATAACAGATTTGACCACAGCGTGTTATAGAAGGAACTGATAATTATTATCTGTTTGACAGTTGTTGGTCACAGTGTTGATTTACTTGTTCACAGTATTAGTTTATCTAATCACTGCCATGCACCCTATTTGTTTTGCTATACATCAAATTTGAGAGCTTGTTAATGGCTGAGTTTGCAGTGTATCATTTGGTTGTATTTTGCCTGGGAGAACTATGATAAAAGAGTTGGCCTTGAGCCTGATCTGGTGTTTGGCCCTGCACTGTTGCCTTCCCTGTACCTTGGGAATCATCTCATGAAGACAATGAACAATTAGACATTTTTGCCGTTTCCAAGAACCACTTGGTGGATGAAACAAAGAATGGCACCTTCCACTTCTTTTCCTGTGGGGTAGATGTTTTCTCCCCTTTTACAATAACTCTTAAGTATCTTGAATACCCTTTGGTAACTATAATATTCCTACTGGCATGTTTCAAGCATATTTTTCCAGCTTTCCCCAAGGTTAATTAAAGAATATCAAGTAGTGCTGAGCCTGCTCTGCTTTACTGTTGCCACAGTTACATATGCAACAGCAACTCGTAATAGGTCATTTAGGAAAAAACCACCATCAAAATATTTTAAATATGTTAAAATGGTCACTTCCACAAATACCATAAAATATGACAGAAATAGAAACTGGTTATAAGAAAAAACCTAGCCTGACTTACTAGACTAGGTGTTTTCATTAATAGATTAATAGCCATGTCCATCTAAATACACTGTTTTATTTGAAATATAACTATTTACTTAAATACTATTTAAAACAATATTTATAACATTTCTGTTGTGTTTAATTTACTGCTTACCATGTCCATCCTGAGACCCAACTGCAGAGACCCACATGACCTATTACGAGTTGCTGTTGCATATGTAACTGTGGCAACAGTAAAGCAGAGCAGGCTCAGCACCTTGAAAAAAGATTTTTGAAGGGTATGAATCGGAAAGGTCCAGTTTCATTTGTCCCTACACCTCCTCACCTTTACTGTCCTTAAGCCCAACCTGCCCCCTCATTCCTGTGGCTTGGCTTCCTGTTCTCTGCAGAGCCTGACAGGGTGTGTGTCAGCACAGACCGGTGTGGTCGAGTGGAGGGGTCTCTGCTCTAGCCTGTGTCTGTTTGAATGTCCTCAGATCTACAGACCCAGAGCTGTGTTTGATTGAGTGAAGCTTTAGTAGCCACGTTAACAATTATATCAATAACAAGGCACTGGGGGACCAGTACCTTTTACAATAGGTGTAATGAGATGGAAGAATTGTCCACATAACTACTTAGACTTTTTAAAGGCCTGTGACAGAAAAGCAAATCTCTCTTCATCAACAACAACAACCTGTTGAAGGGTGATTTTTTTCAGATTCCTTAAAGCTTTTTTCTCTCATTGTCAGCAGTGTTGGATCCTTGTTCTGCATCCATAATTTGAAACAGCTGAATGTTTTCTCATCACAGTGTGCTAGGAGACTATAAAAATACATACACAATACACAGTAAAGCCTTGAAAAATATTACTTGGATGTGCCTAGATAAACCATGTGACTGTGTTTTTTTTTTCTTCTTTATGACTTATTTAGTTGAGAAAGACAAAACAGGGGAGGTGACATACTACACTAAAATAGTTTGTTATCTGATTTGGAGATACCAGTAATTCCAAAGTGCAGGAACTGAAACAGAAATGAAGGAATGCACCAGCTGGTAAAGCACGAGGCAACAATGTGTTGGTGAAAAGCTGTGTTGTTAAAATGTGGGCTCAGAACTGGAGGATTAACTTGCCTTGCACATCTGCAGGGGAAATGACTCACAGCCAATATTATAGAAAAAGATCCAGGATGAAATTAATGTGACAGAATTCAACTCAAGGCCAGAAGGAAAGGGAACTCAATATTTATTTTAAATACAACCAATTTCGGACACTCGTGTTTAATCTGATAGATTTCACCCAGCTGTGTTTTCCCACCCACATGCTCACAAGCACCAAGAAGCCCATGTCAAAGCAGCCACTCCAGGCAGGCAGGAGGTCCCCATGGGAGAAAAGGAGTGGTGACCTTTGAGTAAGTGCCATGTGCCTGGGGTTCTTCCTTGGCAGCGGAAAACTCGTTCATTGTGCTGGTTTGGGCTTTTCTTCACAGTGTTTGGTATGGTGCTATTTTTGATTTGTACTGCACACAGTGTTGATCACTCAGGGATGTTTCAGCTGTTGCTGAGCAGTCCTTGCACAGTCGAGGCCTTTCCTGCTCTCAGCCCCCCAGGGAGCAGGCTGGGGGTGCACAAGGAGCTAGGAGGGGGCCCAGCCAGGACAGCTGATCCCAAATGACTACAGGGACATCCCACACCATATGACATTGAATTCTGGATGGGAGGTAGGTCAGGCAGAGCAGCCGTTGCTTAGGGACTGGCTGGGCATCTGTCACTGATGAGCAATTAGGCTTTTGGCAACAATTTTCTTGATTTAGGGCTTTTTTATCTTTGTTTGCCTTTATTTAGCTTGTTTGTTTGAAGGGGGGCATGGTGGTGATTTGGTTTGGTTTTTGTTTTTTTTCCCCTAAATTATGTTTTTCTCAACTCCACAAGTTATTGCAGTTTAACCCTTCCATTTTTCTCCCCTATCCCATTGGGAAGGGGATGAATATGTGCCTGTGTAGGGCTGATCTGCCTGCTGGGGTTAAATACCAGATAAAAATACCAGAGCCACCCAGGTGTTTGTATCCTTCAGCTAGTACAAGGTGATGTTCCATCATAATCTTGCTTATCTCATAACCCATAAATCACAGGGAGGGTTGTTACCTGGGTGTGTTTCCTCATTTCAGTAACTTTATGGCTTTTTGCATTCTGGGGTAAGAAGCAGTGGGCACACACTGGGCTGGAACCCTGCTGCCGTCCTCCTGCTATCAGACCTCAGCTCTTCTGCTGACAAGTCATCCTGCCATGGCCTTATCAGAGCTCAGGCCTCCTGGTCTTGATGCAAAAAGCACATTCCTCAGCATTTACTAAATTAATTGCTGTTAGTCATGTCCTCAGTTATCAATTCATGCTGTTCTTTGAAACTGTGCTACTGCTCATGCTTTCACATAAATAATCCTCACACATATTTCATTTTAACCATTCTTAATGTCTCTGTTTCAGCTCTGGAGCAGGGTGACTTTGGCAGGCCTTTATAACAGAGCAGTGTCCAAATGTTAAAGTGCAGTTTGGCAAATGTTTTTAGAGATCATTGATGGAGTCTTTCTATAAAACTTCTCAAACATATTGGTGTCGTACTGGTACTACTTAACATTTTCACTGGTATTCCAGAAACAGAGTTGACAAAGCCCTGTGTATTTAAATTGCATGAAAATAAAGGTCAGTCTCTTCTATTTTAATTGCACCATATCTTTGACCATAGTATGCTAGTGTCTATTGCTAGTATTATCACCTAGGAAGTTGTGCCTCTAGGAACAGGAAAAGAACTTAAATGTACATGTTATGTCTTGGTAAATAGCACCAGTGAAATGGATTTAAGGAATCTTCTGAACATGGAGCTTTCCATCAACAAGCTCCTAATGTAATTCTGTGGCAAAGAGAACTACTACAGCAAGTGGATGTAAACAGAACGTGTTGTGGTGGCTTTTTCTCCTGTCCTACAGAACCTGTAAATCACTCTTAAACCACTCTGATACTGGGTCAGCACTGGGGCTGAGGTGTTAAAATGTTGTACTGAAGAATGTATACAAGAGCCACAAAAATCCATACCCAAGGAATTGATGCAGTGTTGCTTAATTACACTTTTATTTCAAGTGTGGTTAACCTGTGATTCAGAGCTAATGGTCTCTCCTAGGTCTAAGTGCTAAAACCGATACTTGAAATCCTGAAATCATTAGCTGTCTTAAGCTAATGTTAGTTGCTGTTAACCTGTTCTGTTTCATGGCTATTTTATTATTTTATGTTTTGGAAAAACAGAGGAATGGAGTCTGTAACACGATAATTTTAGAAAGCAGTCGGTCTTCTTGTTGACTGGGTTTTAACTCAGGACAGCACACTGGTACTTCCCACAAGACTCGTGTTCAGCCAGATTTCAGACTGGTGTTAATCACAGCAGAAACTTGTACCACAAGCACTAGTGAAGCAGTTTCCAGTCAACTACATCCTAATATTTCTAGTGTTTTAAATGATCTGAAATTAATAAATGATAAAGATCCTGGGATGCTTCTCTGAGAGAACAGTGTCTTGCATGAATGTTCTAGAACTTTAGTCGTTCCTTTCTTTGGTTCCAATTTTCAGGTAACAACAAGAAACTTTATCTCAGTTTTGGGTGGTACTTACCAGCTTCTGCAAGACAGGTATGTAATTTGATCCATGCAGCATGAAAGTTGTATTTTGTCTCATTCTGTCAGAAGCAACAAAATCCTGGGCTGAAGTTCTTAGAATCTGAAATTCCATAACTGAATTTCACGCATGATGTGTCTTGTGTCCTGATTTGTCATTTTTAAACTGTTCAAACTTCATATAAGCCATATTTAAGGATGTCCTGGGAGTTATTGCTGCAAGTTCTTGTAGCCACTCTTGTTTTGGCTCAAGTTCCAGATATCTGGCTGGGGCTGTACTGCAAACTGAGTTCATTTGAATTAATAAGCATGTGACAAAATTTGCAGTATGTGTTGTTGTCTTCTGTAATTGTAAAAGCTGTTTATTGAGGTGTGGTCCTCCTGGAGCTTGCAAGTCTTTCATTTTGGCTTTTTTTTTCCCCTTCTACCAAATTGCAAGTCAAATACACAGGATATTACATCAGAATTATTTGTCAAACAGTTACATATTTGATAGAAAGCATTTCAATTCAATCTCTTTCAACACCATTTGCTTGATCAATTTATTTAATATATTTTAATTATTTTTTATTCCTTTCAGTTAAGACTAATATGTATCAGCTTTGCTCTATCCTTAGCTAATGATATCACTATATGTAAATTAAGACATGAACAGATCTCCCTCCTTTCCTAGCAGGATGTTTTACACTGCCGTTGAAGTTTACAAATTCCTGCCCAAAACCTGCACTAAATTGTTCTTCCCCTTTTTAAGGAATTGCATGCAACTGATATATACAGTTGTCATCAGAACCATTTTTCAGGTCCTATATTTAAGAATAACTGATTTATATTTATTTACTTATTGACAGTATTAGCATCTTACTAGCATAGAATATTTTGAGTGGAAGAGATCCACAAGGATCATAAGAGGGATCATCCAGCTTCCTGACCCTGCCTCAGAGCCTGACTTCTCCCTTACTGAAACCTTAATATTTTAAAACCTCATTGCTATGAGAACTGAAGCACTTTATCATCTCTGTTCCTTCTGTCTTTTCTGGGTACCAGATATGTCAAACTGCTTTTAAAAAACCCCAAAATGGTGAGGTACTACAGTGAAAGTTAAATGGCACCTCTCTATCCCAAATCATTTGAAACACAATTAATAGGATTCCAGCTTCACCCCGATACAAAATGTGGCAGCACCTGTTAGGAAGATGTGGCAATGGTTTCATACTGTACAGCTGCATTGCATAAGAGCAGGAGTGAGAAATACATGTTTAATCATGAGAAGGGAAAAGGTAAGTCAGGTGCAGTGTGTTCCTTCTGTCTGGAGTGACCTTTCCACCTGACTTTTGAGCCAGTTCACTTTCAGCATCCTGGCTGCTGAAATATTTTTGGTTCTGACTGTATCATTGCTTCCTTGAAATAAAATCCACTGGTCTTTCTCCTCACCACTCCATCTGCAAGGCCCAGTCTCTGAGCACTCATTTTTGACCATTTTTCATTCTTTTCAGATCCGGTGGTGTTCCAGGGGGCAAAAGAAGTAGTTTTCTTCCCTGTGGATAAGCCATCTAGCCAAAGTCCTTCATAGCTGCTCTTTCAAAGCACGTCAGCAGCAGTGATATTCAAACAGTAGCCATGGTCAGCACCAGACAGAACATCTTCTTGATAGGTCATGGTTCAGCTCCTTGAGTTTAAGGTGAGCTAGACACAAACCAGTTGAACTGTGCACTTGTACTACAGTAGTGTCCTAAATCTCACCTCAATCCATTCTGAACATGGGCATTGCACCAGAGATGTGTCTTCCTGCTTATTAATAACCCCATGCAGCAAATGGGGGGTGTTAGTGAGGACCCTTGGTGGGGCAGCATCCATATCTGCACAAGATTTCTGAACATATTGTTGGGGTTTTTTTCTGTAGTAGGCAATATTTACACTATGAAAACCATCCAGGGTATCAGCTGAGTGCAACTGAATGCTTTTTTTTTCCTGGAAAGGTTTGTTGGCCTTCAGAAGAACTCATCAGGGGTTATTGGATGGAGTATTTCAAGCCCCAGGCAGAGACCCAGCATCAGCTGTTACCAAGTGAACCGTAAAGGAAAAAGTCAGTGTGAATATTAACAAAACCAACTATGGCTGAGAGGCAGTGTTAGAAGTTCAAATTATCTCATAACAGAAAGAATAGGAGGTCATTTTAGCAGAATGCAGGAACTGCTGCTTGTCTCCAGGAACTGTAAATGAATGGATATGTGAGCAAGAGGATGATACTTTGTTCTTTAACCATATTTCCTCATCCCACTTTAAGAATGATCTCAAAACCCAAATAAAATCGATCCGTTTCAGTATGAGGCTTAATGTATCTGTGGATAGTTCTTTTTGGGACACACCAATGAGTAATAGAAAGTTGGTAAGAGACAAGCAATGTGATTTTACCAGAAATGAAATTGCAAAGTACAAAACAATTCGATATGTACACTGTAATGAAAATGCATTTCCCACTGCATTTCTGTTTCTTGTGGAGAGAATGCAGAGAAACCATTTCTGCTTGGACATTACTTGATTTTTTACCATAAGCAAAAGAGAGGTATTGCTGTAGCAGTAGCAGGACTTGGTAAAGAAAGCCCTTCTGACCAATATTATATTAGTTTAAAAGAACTTTTAAATGTCCTAGAGACTGCTATTAATAAAGCACAGGTTTCTTGTAACAATATACAAGGCTAAATATGTAGCTTAAAAGTTTTTAACTGCAGTATTGAAACAGATAAATGTGGGCCCTATTCTAGCACTTGCTTCATCTGAAGCTTTGGCAGTTTTGGATGGATAAGCCTGGATGAACTTCTGATACACGAAGTATCAGTTCTTACCCAGTTCAAGCAAATTTAGGAGCTGATGCTACATTTGTTCTCTGGAAGGTGATTTTACAGCCTATTACTAAAATGTCCAAGGATCTTAAGGCCTTTCCATAATAACAAGCCTGTCCATTTTAAGCTACTTTTTTTTTGGAGCTTTTACCTATAACTAGCTAGGAGTATTTTAAACAGCTTTGCTTTTGACCAAGTGTAATTGCTTGTTTATGGAAGAAAGCACTGCTTTGCAGGCTAATTCATTCTGCATCAGTTTCCAAACAAACAAGAAATAGAGCAATTAATTCTGCTTGCATGCTCATTCCCTCCTTTTTTTTTTTTTTTTTTTTTTTTTTTTCCCTTTTGCTTTTCAGTATAGATTACAGGGAATGATTGCTGTGCTTTTGCATTGTGAAGGGACTGCTTCTGTAATAGATGTTTCCTGCATATGTACTGTATCTGTTGGCTGGTTGAGCAATTTGAAATCTTTCTTTTACAAGATTTTCATGTAGCATGTGTGTGGGATCACTAGATTTACCATGTGCTAACTGATGATCTCATTATAAGCAGACTTGATATTTTAGAGTGCAAGGTATCATCATATTGCGTAGCTTTTTTAGGGTAAAGAAGTAAAAATTTTAAGTGTGAAAATTTCATTAATATCTGCAAAGATTCAGTTAGCTGTTCTGTTTTTAGAGACAGAAAAGTTTAGACGATTCACTGAAGTGTCAGTGTGTCAATAGCAAAAAAAAGAAATAGCAAAGCTGTGAGTTCTTAACCCTTGTTTTCAACCCATTAGGCCTGTTACTGTCTGATTAATAACAGCTATTTCTATAAAACTTGTTCATTTATAAAATGCACAATCAAAAAATGAGTACTCTGCATACTTCGACAGCTCAGAAAGCACTGAAAATTAAGTCTTTCTCAATACATGGAACAAGATACAACCTTTGATTAGGCAGCATATTGTATTTAACCATTTAAACTATTATAAAAATAGTGGTATTTTTGTGATCATTACCCTCTCCATACCTAGCAGCCATGCTTACCAGAAGAACCCTGAGCTCAGTTTTATGTCTCAGTACAGTAAAGATACTGAGGTGCTGGAGTGCCTCCAAAGAAGGGCAGCAGATCTGGTGAAGGGTCTGAAACCTGCTTTCCATGAGGAGTGGGGGAGGGTTGTGGCCTTATGTGTCCTAGAGAAAAGGGAGCTCAGGGGAAACCTTCTCACTTCCTATAATACCTGAGAGGAGCAGTCTCTTCTCCCAGGTAAGAGGTGCTGGGAGGAAACAGTCTCAAGTTGCATCCAGATTTAGATTGGATATTAGGAAAAATTTCTTCACTGAAAGGGCTGTAACACATTAGAAAAGGCTCAGCAGGGAAGTAGTTGAGTAACCATCCCTGGAGGTATTTATAAGATGGGTAGATTCTATGATTCTAAGAAGTGGAAACTGCAAGAGCTCAATCATGTAATATCCTTTATTCTCCTTCCCATTGCAACCTTCCCTCAGGAAGAGGTTTTTAGGCAGAAAGTGAGAGATGTCAATTTGATTTTCAATCAAGAGAGAAGGAGGGAGAAACAAATATAAAAAGACCCACTGGTGGAAAGGAACCCATCTGTCAGGATTAGGGTTCTTTAAAACATCTGAAAATAGATGTTTCCAGCCTGAGCTGCCAAAAAGTGAGTCTCGGCTCACTCTTTTTAGGATAGCTTTCAGCACCAGAATTGCCATCAATTTTATTATAGAGCTAAAATATCTGTGTTGCTGATGCTACTTTTTTGATGAGGAATGTGCTACAAGGCCATAGACCATCATTTGTTTGTTGATATCTCCAGGAGATGCTTCTGACAAAGGAATATGTTTCAACACATAAATAAACATGTGCTTAAAAGAAAGAAATGGCTGGGTGTATTCAAATAGTGAGTGTAGCCTGAGCTACACTGAGGGAAGAATCCCAACCATTTTGAGGAGCAGTCAATAAGCTCCCAGGCTTTGCTTTTGTCCTGACATGAAGATATTCTTACAGTATTCAAGTATCTGTGGGGTTTCCTCTGAAAAAACTCCACAGTTTTCAGCCTAAGGAGTGGATTAATCTGACTGAATTTAGAAAGTTATTTGTAGGTAGAGGATGAAAAAACTGTGATATTCTCTGGCCTTTACAACTGGCTTCCCAAAGAAAAAACATGCTTGCTGAAATACCTAAACCAGACACAATTCACTTAATCTTTATAAAAAGTATTAACCTTCATGGTAAAATTCTTAATGATTTCCTAAAAAAATATTTCCCTGTCATTAGGTATGTTACAGGTATGTTCCCTGTAATTCTGCATAACAGCATTGCTCAGTGGGATTATGCAGCTTCTCTTCTCTCTCTGGTTTCTCTTGGAAGACAGTTTCCTGTTCCTTGAAGAGTTTTTTATGGTGAGGGAAGCAGCAAGTGACCCAGCAACATGTTATGCTGACAAGTAGATTATTTATGTGCTGCAGTTTCAGTTTATGAAATATATTATGTAATTTCAGGTGGTTTATGTACTGTCATATTGTAACCTTTGTATTGAATGCATTTTACTCAGATGCCTTTGCAACAAGAAAGAAGCTGTCGTTGGTTGCATTTCTGTTGTTGTGCTTTGGGTTTTTTTTTTTTTTTAGATCCTGGGCTTTCTAAGTGTGAGAAAGAAGTAAGAGGACCTCCCTATTCTAGGAGCTGACAGAACAAAGGAATTGGATTGTGTTGTGGAGCTTCTTGGGAATCAGTTGATCAGGAGTGTCAAGAGCAAAGAAAGTAAGAATACAACTACATAGATCAATCCTTACATGTCTTTTTGCTAATTTGGACAAAAATCACAAAAATAAGGTGACTACGTAGAGAAGGTTAGAGGTGCTGGAAAAGACCAAAGAGAAGTAGAGAAGCAGGAAAGAACTGCCTCTGAAGGGGTACTGCTGTGCACAGGTGAATTAATCCAATTGAGCTCTGGATGCTGTGATCTTTCAATAGCAATATAACGGACCATGATTTCGAAGATGAAATACAAAACTTTGCTTTATAGAGACTTTCATGAGAGAGCAGTGAGACAAATCAATCTGTTAAAATCCAAGTGCATATTAAATTCTGTCAGATGCTGCTGTTAAAGTTTTCATTTAAGTTTGAACAAAAAATACACAAGACAGCTCTGGATAATGAAAAAAAGGAAGCTTTGTAACCTGTGATAAATATATGAATGTGTAAATAACATGAAAATCTATTTCAGGAGGAATGAGTCCATCTGCAAACTTGTAACAGGGCTTCAGCAGGTAGACAGTGTCAGCCCTTGGTCTCCAGCTGCAGAATTTCCACACTGGAAAACATGTCTCTAAAAATTACATGACTTTATCCTGTTACCTGAACACAAAATATGTTATTTCTGCTGTGGACATTGATGCCATCTGAAGTCAGGTGTGTTTTGTACATCAGTGCTGCCTCACCCACCCCAAAAATTATGTATCCTAACATCAAAGGATGTTAGGGTGCTTTCCCTTGAAAATATGAGTATCCAATCTTGTAAGATGGTTTATTTGGGGGTAGTGTGTGGGGGTGTGCATGTTGGGTGCATCACTTAAAAATAACCCCTTAAGTATCTTCACAAGTTAAATACAAATCTCACATCAGTTCCTAAATACTGTGTCAGTTTACCTCCAGTCTTTTAACATCTGCTTGAGTCAAAACACAGATTGGTCAAGAGATGGCACTTGCACTCGTGTGGTCCAGTCAACAACATGATTCATGTTGTAGGGCTGCTTGCATAAGTTGACAAGATAATCCTGCCAGCTTTACCTAGCAACTGCAGTTGCTGACACTCTCATATGCTCTCCTTATGAAAAAAAAAAGCTGAACACAACTTGGCTAAAAACATGCTAGAACTGAAACTTCAGCAGACACAATACAATGAGAAGATAAAAAGTTCACTCAAAAATGTCAGGTCTCACAACACAGATCTGAAGTTTCAGAAGAATAACAATGTGGCAGTACAAATTAAAAAAGCTATTGAAGAGATGTTTGGATGCTTTCAAGATGCTTTGACCAACATTCAGCATCCTTGCACTGCCTTAGGTGAGAGAGGATGATGTTGTGTGTCAGACAAATTCAAATTTAACATAAAAGCAGAGGTACATAATTCAGAATAAAAAAACAAAAAGCTTTCACCACCCAGTGAAATGCTTGAATCCTAGCTTTGGATGAAGGGTACTCATACACTTGTTATTATTTTTTTTTTTCTTGAAAAGAGTCACATACTTCAAGGGTAGAAACAGTTGTTTATCTGTAGTAGAAAGGAGTATGTAAAGGCTATGAATCAGGAGCTCTTGTTCTGCCCTACTTCCCTTGTCAGCTGCCGTAATACTTACGCTAACACTCTTATTTGTCTACCCCACATACCTGCTGGGAGTGCCCTCCCTTGGCAGGGAGAATCTCCCAGCCCCAGAGATGGGTTGCACAACATCTGACCATACATCGGCATAAAATCTGGGGTTCCTGTGTGTGTTTCTGTTCTTGCCGCCGCCTCGTGCATTGCGAATGCACGGCACAATGAGCGTTCTGCATTTGGCTGGGCCCCTGCTAAAAAGACTCAGGCTGAAGGCTGGATCCACAAAGGCCTTTCAGGGCTGGTCACATTTTTAAGTCCAAAGTTAAGACTTTGAACACCTCCTTGTGACCAGCTAAGGCTCGTTTCCAGACAGACCTGCATTTCCAGAACCAAGGTTCCCTATTAAATCCAGGCTTTGCACAAAGGATCCCCTTCAGATTTCCCAAGGGGAAAACCCATGGAAGGAAACAGCAGCAAAGGTGCTGTCAGGATGAAGATGGATATAAAGAGAACTGTGACAAGGGGTAAATCTGGCCCTACCAAGGAAACAATGTTATCAAAGAAAACGAAGGGGAAAAAAAACAATCAGAGCTGTCAACCTCAAGTTATGTTTTTGGCAAAATTAAAAGGAACAAACCCACATCTTGGCAGGAGTGACTTCACAAGCTTTGTTTACCATTAACTCATTAGGTTGACATCTGCCATATTAGTTAACTGTACATGTTGTCACTGGCACTGGTAATGATCCAAAAACTTTTGCCATCAGTCTGGGGCAGCTCCAGGTAAATAGAGTTCACTTATTTACTTTATTAAGGTACAAGTCTGCGCTCTAGTTCCCGCTCCCCTGCTTTACCCTCCACCCTTGTTCAGTGTGTGTACATAAAGACGTGCCAGAGAAGCCAAGTTGCTTCTGTGGGCTACAGCACATGAACTCTTTTCCTTTTTCTGGCGATGATTACTTGGAGTGCTGCTTTCACCTGGGCTGGCAGGCTGGGATGGTAGAAACCTCTTTCTCTGCATGTCCTCCCTGATCTGGTTTAGCAAACTCCTGAAGAAGCAAGTATATATATTTTGGGGCCAGAGTGGGTCATTGTAGACAAATTGAGTGAGCACCTTAAATACCAACCTATGTCACTACATGTGCACAGCACCCAGGGATTGCTGCTGCTTGAAAGCAACTGAACTGCTGCAGACCCCTCTCAGAGACTCCTGCTGCCCTCCTTCACAGCAGTCCCTCACTTCCTCCAGACCATCCCACCTATTTTTTCCTCTGCTAGAAAAACATGACACAGCGTGTGAGAAAAGTCAGAGCAAACAAAGCACTTTCCCCCCTGGGATTCCCTATCTGGAAAGCAGAAATAAACTTTTCTTGAAAGGTTGTATGATCTTGGGGAGGAGTAGTTACTGGGAAATGACAAGTGTTAGTGTTTGGCTACTGCCATCATGAAAGCCAAAGGGATTGTGGTTGCAGAGCAAGAGCATTAGCTTTAGTTTAGAATGAATGAATGTGCAGCCTCACTCAGTTTACAGCATCCCATGCAATACTGGCTATCCCATGATGAGCTGCACACCCCTGCAAATTCTTTATCCTTATTACAATTCTTCCAATCTAAAACAATGAGTCAAAACCATCTATTAATATTTGTGAATCACACATAATCTGAACAGATAGTAATTTGCCCTTATTTTCTTTAAAATATTTCAATCTTAATTCAGGTTGATAGTCCTTAAATATTGAATAGCTGTTATCAACTGTTCCATGGAATGGACTCACCTCACCAGCTCCTCTGGAATAATTGTGTTCTTCCTTCCTACTAGGTTCAAGGAAACAATCTTACTCACTAAGCTACAACCTTTGAACAATATGTGGAAGGATCATTACTGCTGGAATACAGGCTGGGAGGTTCCTGCAAAGCGCTGATGGTAACTTTTTGCCTGGGATGGTGGAAGAGCCACTAAAGAGACCTGTGCTGCTGGACCTTGAACTATCTAAGAAAGAAGGACTGGTTTGGGATTCAAGAGCTGGGAGTAGCCTTGGTTGTGGTGATCATGAGATGGTGGAGGTCACAATCCTGTGTGGAATAAGCAGGACAATATTCTATTGCACCTTGAAAATATGTTTCTGTAAGTTCAGAGTCTTGTAGAAAAAAGAAGAAATGCATTTCTGCATTTAACAGCTGTGCTCTGCTCTGAGTTCCCCTAGAAAGAGAGCCTCACTGGAAACTTTAAATCCTCTAAGAACAAATTCTGTCCCTCCTGCAAGTATAACTATAAAATAGCTCCACAGAAATCAACCCTGTGGCATCTGCTTACTAAAGGACAGCAGAAGCCAATCCACCTCAGAAATAGCTGTGAAGAAATTGTGTGTACTTTTATCTCCCTCCGTGGGACAAATGAAAATGTGTACTCCTCAGGGTGAATTCTTTGTGGATTAATAGAGACCTCAAATATTGAAAGATACCCTGAGTGAAATCCAGGGTATCAAACTAGTTCTCCAACTAGCTCATTTATCCCAATTTTTTGAGAAAACAGGTGTTTTTCCTTAATTTCTGCATCCCACTTGTATGTTGCTTTCTAGGAAGAAACATCAAAGGCCTGCTCTTTGTTCTCACTAAATGCATGGGTCTTCATAAGATGTGCCTGGGAACTAGCATTTTACCACCACTGGTCATGCAATGGGAAGTTTCCCATTGTTCAGGAAAGAAATAACATCTTTAATTTCTTACTTTAACAGAAAATGGTGGTAATATCTCAGTTATTTCTGTAGATGAGTGAGCCATCAGAGGTTTCAGCATTCTTTGCTGCATTACAGATTGCTTGTTTTGCTGGAGTAACCATAATAGAGAAATGCAACACTGCCTGTGCTGTGTGGCCATATATGTATATCCCACTGAGAAGTGATACATGACTAGCATCAGCTGTGTCAGTGGAGCTTATACAGCAAGATTTATGTTTCTTACAGGAGAACTTGCTATAAATATAGCTATAACCACCTACTCAAGTTTTACCTTAAGAATTTATTCACAAATTTTTACAGTCTAGTGTACAGGTAACTGCTGAGAGGTTAGAGCTCCTTTGAGTAGATTACTCCCATATAGTTACAATTCAAGAAATCCAGGTTCAGCTGTAGCTCTGCATCACAAATCAGAGCAGCCTTCTTTAGCAGCTGAAGTGCTGACTGTAGATATTCCAAACTGCAATGCATTGCAATGCTTGTTTAATTTGTGCCCAAGATGAAATGAACCTGTTCAGCAGCCAGGTAATTATTAAGTGCATGCCATAGAAAATGCTATTGGATTGGTTGTGTAAACTAGAGCATATGACTGTATCTTCAAGGCTCAAAGAAGGAGTTTATTCTTTCAGAAAATTCTTTCTTGGCAATGTCTGCTAATATTTTACTGTTTCTGCATTCTGAGTTCATTCATGTCTTAGTAACATGTAACTTCCCTTTCCTACTCTTCTTGTCAGCCTCATGCTCTGGATCTTCTCATGCTGAGCCTCTCATTCATTTATTTCACGAGCACGGCTCAGTAAGGTGCATGCCTGAAAGGTACATCATGTTGTACTGATGTGCATTCTCCCAGCTTTCCCTACGGCTTGGTGGCACAGATGGCACATGCGACAGACGTCTGCTGTGGGCTGTCCAAGTGATGAGCAAAGTGGGTCACAGAACCATAGACTCACAGAATGGTTTGGGTTGGAAGGGACCTTAAAGTTATCCTGGTTCAAATGCCCTGCTTTGGGCAGGGACATCTTCCACTAGACCAGATTGCTTGAAGCCCCATCCAGCCTGGCCTAGAACACTTCCAGGGATGCATCCACATCTTCTCTGGACAACTTGTCAGAAGTATCAGTCCACAGGAGCCACAGATCGTTAGAAACCGGTGGCAGCAGCAGTCAAGGAAATCTGTTTCCTTGGCTTGAGAGAAGGGAACGAGGCACAAAGCAGCCCCACACACAGCGTGTATTCCACTTCCTTGCTCTCTTAAGTTTTCCATCACGCCGTTGACATGGAAGGGACCACGTGGAGCTGACAGCCCTGCAGAGCGCTCGGTTCAGCTGATGGCAGTGTCTCGGTGCCTCCTGAGGCCGGAGAGCGAAGCGAGCCCCGAGCAGCAGGTGACAGCGCTCGTTTGGCAGCCGTCGTGGAGCGGGCGGCAGGGAGGAGCGCTGGGGCAGCCCGGGCCGATCGCGGTGGGTCAAGGCCAGGTGAGCCCCGGGACGGCTCCCGGGCCATAGAGATCCGCTCCCCGCCCCGACACCTGCGCGGCGCCGCCCCGCAGCAGCCGGGGCAAGGCGGGGCCCCGCCGCCGCCCTTAAAGCCCGGCCGCCCCCGGCAGCTTCCTTCCCTCTTTGCCTGCCTCCCTCCTGACTTTCAGCCCCGAGCGCTCCGCCGGGACCGCGCCGGCGACATGGGTAGGTGTGGCATGGGGCAGCCCGGAGTGGGCGGCGGGGTGGCGGTGCCCGGCGCGCGGCGGGGATGCCGCCCCGGGATGAGCATCCCTCCAGCCGCTTCCCTCCGAGCCGGGTGATCGTGCCGGGCTGTGAGCTGACAGCATGGCCAAGGGTCTCGCCCGCCCAGAGCTGGCTCTGCTGCTCGGGGGAACGTCTGAGAAGTCCCTGCGTACTCTTGGGTCTCTGCTCTCGCTCTTCCTCCGGGGCAGCTCTCCCTCTGGCACCGCTATACCCTGCTTTATACGAGCCTGCCTTGAAACCCGAGCGAGAGCCGAGCGATAGTGCTTCGGGCTCCGTAAGTTCTGTGAGCTGAGCCCCTGGCCGCTAAGGTTTATCCTACACTACTACACTTTTAAGGCATGTGGCGCTTGAGATCTGAGCACAAGTGAGATGTGGTGTTCCTTGCAGATATTGAATAATGCTTTTTCATCGAGAATGTTTGCCTAGGGTTGACCTAGTGTTTTTAAAATACATAGATACACAGCTGGAAGATTCAGATAAGGGCAGAACCCATTTATCTAATTAATTCCGAAGATTTTTTTCCTGTCTAAACTGGAACACTGAGTAGTAGAGGTCCAAAACTGACACTTTTTTGTGATGTATCTCTCCATTGTGTCTTGTTGGACCTCTGGTCCTGCAGTGTCTGAGAACACTGGTGCCTCTCATAGCAAGCAGTTCCTGGGCTGAAGAAACCTTGTCTCACACAGGGGGAGGAACGTGAAATGCCCACCCTCCACCCCCCCACCCCACCCCCCCCCAAAGAAAACAACCCAAGAACGTGCCATTGCATCTTGAGCAAGCAAATCTGTGTTCTGGATAAGCAACCGTAGTAATGAGCAGGCAGGACATGTCAGTCGTGCTGCCAGGGGTTTTGCTATCTTGGGCAGGAAAGCAGGAAAATGGTGATAGCTCTGTGAAGAGAAATAGGATGCAGCTGTGTCTGCTCATTTACTATCAGGCTTGCTGCATTATAGATTTGCTTGGATAGTTTCTCTGTGTGTGCTTTTCTGGAATAGCAAGGTGTGAAGCTGGGACTCCTGGGGGGGGGAATGTCCTGATGGTAGCAGCATCCTTGTGAAGGTTCTGTAGGGCTGCTGCAGGAAGCAGAGGCAATAGGCTTGTCTGTGCCCCAAGTCAAGTGTCAGGCTGGTAAGCTTGCTCTGGAGCCAGCAACATCCTAGGTGACAGTATGGGTGTGTGCAGATTTATTTTGGCCACGGACAGGAAGCATTTCATGCAGGCAGAGTTGTATGGCTGCATGGAGCAAGGCAATGTGCTCATCTTGTGTTACAAACTGTGAGCTGCAAGTGCTGCAGCATCCACATCTCTGTGACTGCAGGGAAGGAACCACGCTGGTGGGAAGGGCTTGGAGCTATAGGCCTGCCCCACCTGACCTGCAAGGTTGGGAAGGAGAGACTGGTCCACTGATAATTATTTAGATGTGGTGCTGAAGCCAAGACCTGAGTGGCTGTTTCCTTTACAATTCTAATAAAATCTTCAATGTATTTTGTGGTGAAAATGAGCAGTACTGCAGGTCATTCTTCAGATTTATCACTGAAAATGATGCAAAATGGTGGGTGCTCTGTGCTTTTTAGATCAAACCCTGAAGCTGCCTGACAGTGGAGTCCCCAGTTTAGGTGCCTGTGTTGAAATGTTGGCTTTTATGCCATCCGGAGTTTCCCCAACCCTCTCTGTAAGACAAGAATAGAGGGGTAAAGCCAAAATGTTTAAAAATAGTTGACCCTCTTCAACATTAAAGTCAGATGATGTTATCTGAAAAAAATGCCCCTGTGATATCCTGTGTGTAAGGTTTCTTGCAGAAGTTATATTTTTGCCATCCAGAAAGCAGAAAAAGCCCCAAACCCAGCCAACAACCAGATCTTAAATATTTTTTCCCAAGGCTTAGCTAAGAGACAGGTGTGAGCTGCCCAAACTGTTTTTCTCTGTATGTGTTATAAAAACCTGGTAGTATGGTGCACATATGCTGGAAAGGCCAACAAGTGGAAATAACCAAGGAGCTGATATGAAGATGGGCTATTGCTGACACCTTGGTGTCCTTGGGTGTATCTGCTCATGTGGGTTGTGGAAGGGACATTGCCAATAACGTTAATAGGTTGTGTACCTGCATGTGCCCTGAACTGGGTGTGCTAGCACTTACAGAATGTTGCTTTCTCTCTAGGAAAACATATTCTTGAATCACCTGCATAGTACTGCTGTCTCTCTTGTGAAGGCACTTGTCCACTGTAGTGAAGGAAAGAATTGAAATAATCTGTTTTAATGATTTCTGAAAATTACTTGATTTAGTACTGTGTCAACACTGTAGGATTACTGTCAGCTGTTTTTATCTGTTGTGAACCATGGACTAAATAATGATTTTCACATACATATTTTTCTCATAGAGATGTATTGTGGGTGAACTTGATTTACAGCCAGGGATTTCAAAGTTCACATCTTGTACTTGGTCTTATCTTAATGATAATAAGGTTGCTCATGTGGTTTTACAGAAAATGTTGACGTCCACTCTGTGGGCACGGGGCCTTTATCTGACACAGGGAAAATTCAGGCCTTCATGCCTGTCTCCCGAGCTGAGAAAGCCTTGTAGGGCTCTACTTGGAGTGCTGCCAGGGGTAGAGGGCCTGCCAAGAACAGCTGCAAGTGACTTCAGGGCTGCAAGCAGCTGTCTGCTCTTGCTGCCCTCAGTGGGACCCCCCTGTGCTTCCCCCAGGTCTTCCAGGTTAATATTGAAGTTATGGGATTGCCTACTCAAGTGGGTCACTCAGTTGGGACTTTATATTCAGTCCTCCTTTTCAGGACTTGACCTCCATCCCTGGCAGAAAATCTCGAGTCTATTCTTTAATCTGGACTTGCCTTTAAGGTACCATCCCCAAGAGTGAGTTGTAACAGGATTCATCATCTGTGGGTGGCTGTTTTACCACCACCTTGAATGATGTGTGGTGATCAGCCATGGGATGCTTTGATTCCTCAGTCCTTTTGAGCTTCTCCTGGGAGTGTATGAGTTTATAACCAAAGGCTATCAAGGGAAGTTTTGCCTAATAACTATGAAAAGTCTTCCTTTAATAAACTGAAAATTTATTCACTCTGACCAGTACGGTGTTTATATTTCAAAATTCATTTAGAGTTGAACTATTTTTGGCTTTTCCATTGGTTTTAAGGGCATATTACTTATTAGTTGCCATTAATTTGTATTTTGCTTTCCCTCCACAGGTGGAGAGACAACCAGCAAGTCAGTAAGTATTGTTTTCCCCTCATAAAAAGTTGCTCTACTGACTCTCTTTGGGTTACATTGTTTTGGTAATGTTAGCAGTGCCCAAAATAAAATTCACCCTGTGAACATACATTAAATGTATACAATCAGGACTTCCTGGCCAACATGCACCAAAGCAGCTTAGGAACTTATTAAATTCTAGCTAAACATTAGTTGGCTCACCACCCTGATAAAATGTGTGAGGAGCCTTTGCTGACCGAGCAGACATTGGTAGGGAGGAGATTGGTCCCTGGAGCCCATCCTTCTTGTGGCTGAGTTATTATCCACTGCTCTTGAGTCTTTGAACTGTTAATGACGTGTCTCAGCAACCCTAACTCTGCCTTTGCATTTCTTATCTTGCAAGGTTTTACTCCACAGACTTTCCCTCAGCTTAGTGGCTTCCTCAGCAGCCAAAGTCAAAGCTGTGCAGCAGGGTTGTGGCATCCCCAGGGCAGGGCAAGGTTACAGAGGGCATTATAAAACATAGCCTTCAGGTTACCTTTTCGGTGGTGGATCTGGTGCTTGCTGACCAGTGAGGGTAACAACAGCAAAGGTTTTGGTAGATGTGTGTATGGGCAGGTGAATACAATAACACAGGACAGTACAGTGCAAAACAAGGACCAGTACCCATCATATATTAGCATGAAATTGCATAGTCTCTTCTTCCTTGTCACATCTTGAAAACACAGAAGACCTGTCACTTGGGAAAGACCCTGTGGCTTTCTCCTTCATGTCTCTGTCTGTGCTCAGCTCCAGCTGTGACATGCAGACCCCCTCCATTTCGGGGGCAGCCAGTAAAAACCCACCAGGGTTGCTGTGCCAGCATGGGAATGCAGGACAGCTCCAACAGGCATGTAAGCCTAATGCCTTGAAACAAAAATGTAGCCTTGCTGGATTGTGACCTCCTCAGACCAGCATGTTACACGCTCCTAAAGAATAAGATCTTGGGTAGGGTGATGGCAAAACATTGGGGAGGTTTGTGAGAACCCCAAGTGGTCAAAAGATTTTAGTTAGGTTTTGTGAAATTCAGATGGCGATGGGTCCCACCAGTTCCTGGGCCAGGACTGCTGTGTCTTTCTTTTCCTCTGTAGGCAGGACAGACATGGGGAGGTCTTTGTTCTGCTTCAGGAGCAGGCATTCGCTCCTCTCCATCTGGGCTTTTCCCAATTACAAGTCATGCAGGCTGGGTTACTGTTTCAGTAACAACTTAACCTGTGCTGAATCAAAACTTCAGTGTGTGACTCTCCATCCCATGATCATTTGCAAGGCTTAGGGGAATGCTGTGTGGACAGGGCACAAAGCACCTTTCTGTGTGAACTCCAGCCCACCAACACCTGTGTCCAAGTTGGGAGTAGTCGTCCAAACCTCCTGCTGCCTTCAGCTGAAGGAAATTGGCAACTTTAAGTGAATTTTTCTAATTTTGGTATACATGTGAATAGTCTTCATTTGGAGGCACCTCTTTCTGCCCATGGAGGATATGGTAAATCAAGAGTGACAAGTTGGTGTTTAGGACTCAAAATTTGTGTGCACTAAAGCTAGAGGAGTCCCACCTGTCACTTGCCTCAGCTGACATTGGGTTCTTGCTGTGAAACCTGCTTATCAAACCATGGGTAGGATATGCAGTATGTACTTGGGTCTGCAGACAACAAAGGTCAGCACTGTTCAGGCTGCTCAGGCATCCTCACAACTGAGTCAGATCAGTCAGCAATTCTCCTGCCACCCTCTTATCTTTGTTTCTTAATTTTCTCATTTCTTTTGCAGTATTCCCAAAAAAAGTCTGTTGTAGCACCCAAGTCTCCAGTGTTGTGTTGCGTTGTTTGTTGAGGCTTTGCTGGAGACACTGGCTCCAGTTTTCTGTGTCGGGCATGATTTCCCTGTCTAAGGTTTTTTCCTTTTCATCTGCCGAGTTAACTTCTTCCTGTTTCACGCAAAATATAGATTAATTTAATTCCTTAATTTTTGCAATCCAAACAATGCTACTTTTTAATTAAAAACTTGAGCATGGAGAAGGACTGTTTTGCTTCTGGAATGTTCTGGAAAGTCTTTAAAATCCAATTCTTTGCTACTTTCAGGATTAAACCCATAAAAAAATTAAAAGGGAGGATTGTCGCTGTGGGCGAGTAACAAATGACACGAACCTCGTTTATGAAAACTTAATCTGACTCCAGTCTTTATTCAAAACCTGACCCCCTTTATAGATCTTCCAGAACAGGCCACTCTCATTGGTCAGAAGAGTGCCAGAACTCTTCATCCCATTGGCCCAAACCGAAAAACACAGAGAACGTCTGTCCCACAGGCAGGAACTCAAAACATCACTCTTGTTACAACAACACTTGCAATGTTTATGTCAAGCCTGTGAGAACCAGGTCTTCCTGAACCAAAACATCATGAAGAAACTGAGTCTAGAAACTCAGAAACTTCAGGCCTAGGAGACTCAGACTACAGAGGATTATGTTTAAATTGTGTCCCCATTGATTTTAATAGAAATTATACCATATATTCATCCACTAAGGCAAGTAGGTGATCAGAAATTCAACTTGCAGTTCCAGTGACCATATCAGATTTGAACCTGATCTTTGCTTTTTAACCATTGTCTCAATGGCAAGAACTGCATGACAATGACCAGGGGCATGCATGTTGCAGCAGGTGAAGGCTCAGTGAATCTGGAAGCCAAAGCTATGCCATTTTAGGTTAGGAATATAGTACATTCTTTCATCAGGTCTGAAGAAATGAAAGAATCTTCATCAAGCAGAGTATTTTTAAGGATAAGGAGTTTTACTTAAAAACAGCCCTGAGCTTCTAACTGGTGTACTTGCAGGGTTTGGTGTTGTGTATTTTTGGTTGGCTTTGGGTTTTGATTTTTTATCTTTCCAAAAACATTGGCTTTTTGCATATTTTCAGATACCAATCAAGATTTCTGTAAGGATTAGGTGCTGTAGACCTCAAATGTGCATAGTGGAACACTTGAAGTAATTTCTATAATTGTTAAAGTTCTCTTGCAAAGGGCATATGACAAGTATGCAGTCCTCTGGAGACCAAGAGAGGAAAGTGAGAACTGACTCTTGGTTCAGGTGAACTACTGTCATCCCTCAGAATCCTGTGCAGCCTCCAGACCCTGAGTACCTACCCACTCCCTCTGAGTCCATGTTGAGCTTGTTTAACTGTGGGTTGCAGTGAAGAGTGTTAGTCTGGGTTGCACAGCTCTGAGCTCACATTGTCTGTCTCTTGCATTCAGGTGCTCTGCTTTGGCTTCCCTTTGAGTATTTTCTTCATTGTTGTCAATGAGTTCTGTGAGCGGTTCTCCTACTATGGCATGAAAGGTATGTCCTTTGTCTCCTTGCCCTGAGCATTACCCAGACCTGACTTAGGTTTCTAACCTGTTGTTTTGTTGTTCTTCTTACAGCTGTGCTTACTTTGTATTTCACACGTTTCCTACACTGGAATGACAACTTTGCCACTGCCATCTACCACACGTTTGTTGCTCTGTGTTACTTGACGCCAATCCTTGGAGCGATCATTGCAGACTCTTGGCTGGGAAAGTTTAAGTGAGTGCTTCCCCAGAAAGCAAAAAAAGATCTTGCAAGCTTTTCATTGTTTTAGCTCAGACTTGAAACTGCACTATGAATTAACCAATGCTCCAGTTCTGCTAGTTGGTTAAGGGTGGTAACATGCTTTTACAGCATGCTGCATGTTTTTCCTCTCACCTGGACAAAATGTAAGTGAAACAAAGGAGAGCATTCACCAACCTGTGAAAATAGATACTATAATTATCTATTATAATTACAATAGGACAGTCCTTTACCTGTTGCAAGTGGCCAATGAAACAGTGCATTACTGTGTTATCTGGTGTTAACTGGGCCTTAGAATAAGTTTTAAAGTACTATGTGATTTCAGAATTGACATATCAGTGAGAGGTCTTATTGAGTAGCAATTCTTTCTCTAAATGATGTCATCTGTGTCCTTAGCTGCAGGATGGTTGGTCAGGATAGTACCACTGAAGTGCTTTGAAATGTAACCAGATTATTTCCAACAGCTTTATGTCCCTCTCCTTTCCTGATGTTTTGATTCTAAAAGTGTTTACTTTGCCTGAAAAAAGGCCAGTAAAGATTTTATGGAGGGTTATGAGCCATGAATGTAAGCAGACTTGCCAAAGGTCTCCCAGAGATTAGAGCTGTGCTGCGCAGTCAGCTGCACTGTCTTCTTCCGCTGTAGTGACAGCCCCTGGGAGCCCAGGGCTTGTGACCACGGCCTTGTGTGCTCTGTGAAGCTGCTCTGAGCAGTGCAAACTCACTGCAACTAACTGGATGTTTCACAGCTTGCAGCCTAAATATATTGTGCACTCACTTGTCTAGATGCTGTGGTTTATTTTTTGAATTTATTTTGGCTTTTACTTGTTTTATCAAGATGAAACTTTGCAGAAGTTTCCTTGCATCACTCCTCCTTTGGTACTTGGATATACTGGTGCCTCAACTGAACGGCCCAGACCTTTAACAGGAGCTTGTTAGGATATCTTAAACAGGAGAAAACATGCTTTAGGATACACCATTAGGCTTTAACACCCCAAAATGGGGCAAGGATTCACGAGGAAGGCTTAAACAAGAATTTAAAAAAAATTCGTGATGACAAGAGGAAGAGGAGGTTACCTAAGCACTGTTAAGTGATCTTAAAGGAGAGACTCCAGTCTTCCATAGTCCATGTACTTTGTGCAATGTCTGTCAAGGAGCATGCTGGGACCTGCTCACAAATTGTTCAATGTGAATTTCCTGGGGAAAATAGTACAGAAACCACAGTTATTTTTTTAATTGTGTGCCATTGATGCAGTGCCAATTATGTAGGTCTTTGCAGTGGGTTTATAAGCCTCACAAATAAAACCCAGAAGTTTCTCTCCTGATCAGCTCAGGTTCAACTTCAGTTGGAAACTTCTTCCCAGGTTGTTAGGTAAATAAGGTAATTGTATGGAAGCAGTATTAAAAAGACACCCCATTCAATTGTATCTATTAAATACCTTTAAACAGCAGACTCCACGTTGCCCCATTTCATAGATTTTTTTACTCTGCTACAAGCAAAGGCAATTTTAAGTCAGAGGAACTTTGTTTTAAAGTGAGGAGAACTTGGTCAATGTCCCTCTTGTGTCAGGCTGCTGCCCCAAGCTTGTTGTGAGGTTCTCTTGCCTTTGTGAAATAGTTGGATTGTTCCAGGTCTTTGAGCATTGTCCTTCATTCTCCTGCCTTGCACTGGGTTTGGGATTACTCCTGAAAACTGGGTTTTTAGATAATTTCACATCATTGCCTTATGTTTCTCCTGCTTTTCCTCCAAACTGGAGACTTGTCTGTGCCTATTGAACGAAGGCCCACCCAAGGACACAAGTGAACATGGGTTACACTCCAGCTGCACACTTAAGGTCCAACAAAGTTAAAATGGAACATGCTCCTACTTACAGAAAAGGGGATTGGACTGTAAAGCCAGATGGGGGGGCTGGTGATTATGCAGTACTATCATGCTAGGCAGCTCCTGGCAGAGGTAGTGAGGTTGAAAGCCTGCAGCCTGCACTCTTCCGTGTTGCTCTCACTCATAGCCGAGTGGAAAAATGTTTGTACACTTACAGCTAAGAGAGTGGGAGTATAGAGTTGTTCACAACAGTATTTCAGGGGAATTTCCATGTTTGAAGCAGATTTTTGATTTTTCTTTGCTCTTGCAACTAAAATATAAAATAACTTAGTGAATGTTTAATGATACTTAATGTAAATTTCAGATGTTAGTTTTGCAGAGTAGTCCATTTGATCTTCAGCATATAAAAAAAGTGAAAATTACGTTCTTAAGTTGGGCATTAAAAAGGCAACCACTGCAGATATTTAAGTATTTCCTGTGACCTAATGATACCTATAAAATCCATTTGTTATCTTGCCTTGCTTAATTAATTAAAGGCTATATAGAATAATAATAATAATAATAAAAAGGATAGAATTATTGTGTCAGTGGCATGTGGTCAGATTTTTATAGTAGCTTCTGACAAGTTCAATCCATAACTTATTGTATCTGTTAGTTGTTTTCATTACTAGGAATCTTTAAAGTAAGCAAAAGTCTGCATTAGCCTTGTAATTATCTGTGTGTAATTGTGTTAACATAGCTAAGAAAATGTATTTCCTCTCTTGACAACAGGACCATTCTCTACCTGTCCTTTGTCTACACGATTGGGCAGGCAGTTCTGTCTGTGGGCTCCATAAGTGAACTGGCAAATCCAAACCATAATGGCTCTACCAATAATGTAGCAGTGAACATGTGAGTTGCCTTGTACATAATTTTTCTTCCCAGGCTGATCAAGGATTGGACAACTTAAATTTATGTTACTTGTCTTTCAACCAGTCTATTATCTCTGCTGTAAGAACTAACACAAAATGATTTTTTTTTAATTTCCTCCTTTGTTCCAGTGCTCTGTCCATGATTGGCTTGATCCTTATTGCCATCGGTACTGGTGGGATCAAACCTTGTGTGTCAGCATTTGGTGGAGATCAGTTTGAAGATGAGCAGGTAACAATGTCTTTCAGATTTTCAGTTATACAGGTACTCTAACTAATGTTTGACTGTTGCAGTACTCTAATAATAACACATGTTTAGACAGGTGCATTACTGCAGGGTATTCCTGAGGAGCTGAAGAAGGAGCTAATTATATATTTGTCTTGAACTTTGAAACCAGAGGTGCTGATTTTTTCATCTAGGCTCATCCTCGTGGCTGTGGCTAAGCCATTCTAAACATCTTTCTGTTTTTACTGTAGGAGAAGCAAAGAAGTACCTTCTTCTCTCTCTTTTATTTGTCCATTAATGCTGGAAGTCTCTTATCTACTCTAATCACGCCAACTATCAGAGGTAAGGTCAAATGTTTGTTGGCAATTGTTAAACACCAGTAAAGGAGTGTTGGATAGCAGTCCAGTTAGGTTTAAATTTAAGTTCGGTTCTCTGACACACTGGAGTTATCTAGCAAATAGTTTGCAGTGCGTCATCCAGCTTCTCAGAGATGAGGTACTCTCAAAAACAAGCCAGTTGAGAACCTTAATGGCCTTTAGGATCAGAAGTACTAGATCTGAAAAGACATGCTGGAGCTAACACCTTGGATGCCTAATGCAAGTTTTAATTCCACGAAGGTACAAATGTGTCACTTCTTCCAATACCTTTAAAACTATCACACTAGAAAGAGTTGTATTGGTTCCTGAGGAAGGAAATGGGGAGAGAGCCTTCTCCTCTGGAAGTGTGCCCATGCTAAGTACAGAAGCATCTATGCATGTAGGAATGTATTAATCTGTGTGACAAAGGAAATAATTTTTCATATTGTTAAATAAGAAGGTTATGTTCTCTTTTGCTTGTAAAGAATAGCATGATCCTAAAGAAAACCCAGCAATTTGCCAACCTGTATGCATATGGATTTCTGTGGCAAGATTGCCCAGGTGGTGCTGTATGGATGCCCTTGCCAGGAGTTTCAGAAGGCTGCTTTCTCAAAAGCAAGGAAACAGCTGGAATAACCCAAAAGCACTGGGCTGAACTTCTGGCCATTGGATTTCTTGACTGGAAATGACTCTGTAGAAGAGTTTTAGATGTTTGCTTAATGCAAATTCTATCCTTTCCCAAAAAAGGAAGTAGAGATGCATAAGGCACAGCATGTAGTTTACTTCCTTGCTGATACAGGGTGAAAAATACCTTGGAAATAAATGACCAATTGAGCTGAGGGAAGCGATAAACATTTGAAAAAACTTTAACCAGAAGACAAATAGAACAGAATCAAGATATTAATTATCTGCAAGCTAACATTTTTTTCCAAACCATATTGTCTAAATCTCCTCTTAGAAGAAGTATGGTGAAGAATGTAATAATTTTGTTTAGTCTTTTATTTTATACTGCTAGTAGCTATCCTTGTACTAAGAGCATCCCTTTAGGATGTGTGCTTGAAGTTGATAGAGTCAAATCTGGGACTAATGCTAAGGAGGGGAGGGGGCTGGTGATTGGGCTTTTTTTCCAACAAGCTACACTTACATTACTAGAATCTTTGTGATCTTAGCCCCAAACTTTTGTAATCTAATTCCTTTCTTACTAAGGACATGCTTTTGACCCTTCTAGTGTAATTCTTCATGTCTCAATGTGTAAAACTAGAGTTAAATTTCCTGTGAGGAGATCCTGAGAGGCATTAGACTGTTTGGTCTGGAGAAGAGAAGGCAAAAGGGCATTTTATCAAAGTATAAAAATACCTGATGGGAAAGAATGAAGAGGGTGGAGCCAGGCTTTCCTCAGTGGTACCCAGTGTCAGGTCAAGAGACAATGGGCACAAATGAAACACAGGAGGTTCCCTCTGAACATCAGGAATCACTTTTTCCCTCTGAGGGTAATCAAGAGTTGGCACAAGCTGCCCAGGGAGGTTGTAGAGTCTCCATCTGTGGAGACACTCGAAAGCCATGGGGATACAGTCCTAGACTGCTTCCAGGTAGCCCTGGCTGGGCAGGGCACTTGGCCCAGATGATGCCCAGAGGCCTCTTTCAGCCTCAGCTGTTCTGTGATACAGGATTCCCCTTTCCAGTAATGAATGGTAAGTTGGATGCTGATCCTTTGCTCTGAGGATGTCAGCAGACAGGTTTGTTGTTCCCCCATGAGTTAACAAGGGATGCAAAGAACAGAAACTATATGGAAAACATCAGCAGTGCTGACTGTTACTTTTTTTTTTGATGTTACTTTTTACTTCAGCTTCACAGTGTGGCATTCATACCAAGCAGGAATGTTACCCACTTGCTTTTGGAGTTCCTGCTGTCCTCATGGCTATTGCCTTGGGTAGGTGAATCTCTTGCCATCCTGTTGCCTCGGTAATGAGATTATAACATTCTCACAATAATGAAAACATGATGGAAATCTCCAGATATTGACCTCTAATAGCTGATAATTTCTGCAATTTTTGACTTAAAATTTGTTCCTGGGTGGGGAGGTGGGCTTTAATCTGAAGTGGGGATTAATCTGAAGCACTCACTTTTAGAGAAGAGACTGATTTAGCAGGAGAGTCAGATGGGGCTGGGGTGAGGCATGAGTATATCTTTGGATTATGTGCATTGTCTAAATTACTGCGTGTGTTTCTTGGATTACTGGTGTGTACTAATAGATCTTTGGAATGTAGGGTGAGAACTCTTGGAAAATGTGTGTTTTGGACATTATCTCTAGTCCAGGATTGTAAACTGTATGAGGTAATTGTCCCTGCACTGGAGAAATCCCATACTTGATATGTCAGTACCTCTCAAACACCTGCATTTTTACCAGCTGTGCTGCAGGTCACTCCCTGAGCCTTACTGTTGTCCAAGAAACTGGGGGTGCCATTATGTACTGCAGTATCCCTCATGGTCCTTGCCCTTTGAGCCCACCTGGCTACCAGTGACCTTGGCTGCCCGTGAGCCCGGCCCAGGTTGGATGCGGCTCTGGGGCTTTGCCTGCGTCCTGCCCTGCACATGGGACAATGCAGCTGAGCCACGGGCCTGGGCCTGGGAGCATCTTGGTGAGTCCTGCAGTTCAGGCAGAGCCTTGTGTGTCCCTGCAGCATCCTGAGTTCCTGAAGAGGAGCCCCTTCAGCACGGCCAGAGTCAAGGTCCTAAATGGCCCTTGTTTTGGCCATCCCTCAATTGAGCTAACCTCCCACTGAGCACTTACTCTAAGAGTTTCCAGATTTAGTTTTTTGTCTTGAATAGAAGCAATCTGCTGGTATTAATTTGGTTGGTCCTACTGTATGATAGCATGTGAATAGGCAACTGCATTGCTTTTTATTCTGATTAACTCCTTGACTTACAGTATCCATGCCAAATTATTTGCCACTATATGAATTTAATCCTGAGTTGCTTTTGGTTTCTGTTTGCATATTTTAGTTGTGTTTGTAATTGGAAGCAAAATGTACAAGAAGGTTAAACCGCAAGGCAATGTGATGCTTGAAGTTTCCAAATGTGTTGGAGTAAGTACTGCTTACATTCCCCAACCCCCTGACAGCAATTCTTGAAACTGTTCTGTAAACATGCCTAAATCAGCAATCTGTCTTTATGAGGAAAGTTCCTGAAGTTGTTACTTCATTACAGAAGGCTTCTTACGGACACCTCCAGATTTAGACTGTCTTTTAATGCTATCTTGATTTATATGTGGATTTATACATGTAGGAAACAAAATAAGGTATCAGTGTTATGTAAAAGCTTATCCTAAGTTTTGGGAATTGTTTCATCTTCATTTGTGCACCTTTATATAGAAAGAGACAAATGTGCCTTGACCTCAGTCAAGAGCAGAGCTATCAGTACATCTTATCAGCAAAAACTTCATAACAGTTTAAATTGCAGAGGTTTATTGATCCCCACTGTGTTAAGGAAGTTTGGGGGGGTTGCACTTCCGTGTGATCCTGCAAGGAATGGAGTGGAATCTACATGCGTAGCACAACATGTCACAACTTTGCAGTGTCTCAACTTTGAGATCACATTTATTCACATATGAGTTTCTTCATTCTCCTTGTCGTGGTTTGACATTGGCCCAACACCAAGCGCCTGTGGTAGTTGTTTGCTTAGCTTTTTTTGCTACAGTTTCACAAAGGAGAAGGAAAAAGACCAACAAAGGGCTCATGAATTGAGACAAGGACTGGAAATGAAAAACACTCCAAGGGCAAAACAGGTTAAAATCTAAAGGTATAAAATAAATTTATTATTAACAGTCAGAGGACGACAACAAGAAGCAAAAATAAGCTTTTCAAGCACCTTTTCCCCTCCCCCAGCCCCTTCTTTCTCCTTGCTGACAGCTGAGGAAGACGAAGTGTGGGGCTAGTTTATCATTTGAGATCTTTTTCTGCTTGCTCAGAGAGAGGAGTCTTTTTTCTGCTTTGCTGTGTGGTCCCACCCATGGGGAAATTGTTGTTCCAAATTTGTTGTGTCATGGGTCACTTGTCCGCAGGGTACAGCCTTTTAAGGATAGGCTGTTCTAGTTTGGAAGCAAGGGCTCTCTCTTTCTACCTCTGGGAGCAGGGGCCCTTGCTCTTTTCAGATCTCTCACTAGACCACAGCATTCTCTAATGTTCACCCACTCTGGTGTAAGCACTTTTCCCATGGGCTACGAGTGGATCTCTGCATCCCCCTTGGACTTCATGCGTTACTGGCGGACAATTTGTTTTGCCATGGTCCTCACCATGGCTTGCAAAGAAATCTCGGCTCCAATGCTTGAAGCACTTTCTCCCCCTCTTTATTCTCCACTGACCTTTGTGTCGCCATGTTTTTTTTACCTCATGTTCTCACTTTCTTCTCTTCTCTGACTAGAAGAAAAACTGTTGCTCATAGTTACCATTCTCAACAAGTTTTAGTAATTCCAAGATTGTTGCAGGATCCGACGGCATAGAGAAGTTGATCTTGTCTAGGTTCAGCGTTGGGGCATCGCTTGTCATGCTTCTGCTGTTGGCTGGGCAGTCCTGCCACCCCTGTGCACATACTGACAGCCACCGTGGTGCCAGTGCTATTTAATGTCTCTCTTGGTGCAAGGTGCTGGCAAGGAGAAACTGTGGCCACCACCCAGCCCCTTCTGCTTGCAGCATGGCTAGGCAGGCGCCATGCCGAGCCGGTTTATCACTGCAGACAGTGCCAACCTGGCTCCTCCCCACCTCTGGGGAAAAACTGCACGTGCGCTGGTTTGATTTTCTTCTAAAATATGTCAACAGAGAGTCATTACTGACCTCTGAAATTGGGCCAGCAGTCTGTCCATCTTCAGAGCCATCAGAGATTGGCTCTGTCATACATGGTGGAAGCTGTGGCGCTCCTCCACTGGCAAAAAATCAGGCAGTGCCACGTCAACACATCCCTACAGAGCTGCCAGCTTTGTATAGCCCAGCCTATTGCCTACCTTGTCGAAATCAAATCTCTGTAGGTGACTTTGGCCATTGCTTAGAGTGCTGCTCCTAAGGCCCAGCTTAGCTGTGCATGGTATTCCATGCAGAAAATCTTAGCAGATCTTTGGGACTATATTTATGTATATTCAATGTCAAGGTGTGAGACATACCTACAAGATGGAGCTTCTCATAGTAAAATGTACTCCTACAGCCATTCAGCTACGAAAACCTGTGCATATGACACTACTCTATTTACTGTCGTACATAAGTAAGTCTGAAGAAAGCAGACCTTCCAGCTCCTAACAGCAACCCACATTGAGAGAGACTGCTCTGAGATGTTTGGTCCACCTAACCCCAAGTGCACGAGCTGCTGGATATGCAGTGTGAGGCCTTAAAAACAACATTGCCCTAGATGACTGGAGTGGTTAGCAGAAATCAAGTCACCTTTAGCACCATCTAAACACAAGAAGCCCGGAGCATCACCTCTAATGACAAAACACTTTATAGTTTTAAATATTTGTAGCACCATTAAACATAATTCTGTCTCTCCTCAGTTTGCAATCAAAAACCGATTTCAGCATCGCAGCAAGGAGTTCCCCAAGAGAGAGCACTGGCTGGACTGGGCAAGTGAGAAGTATGATGTAAGTGCTGGGGGAGCCTCCTGTGCTGTGACATCTGCTGACCCTCAGCTTCTCTTTGTCTGCTCTGATCCATTGCCTCATGCACTGGACAAATAGTTTTGGGCCTCTCCATCATTCAGTAGCTGGTCTGGCCAAACCTCAGTGCTCTCAAGGCATTGCAGGTTATCACCTCAGCTCCTGTGGGAAAAAGCAGAGCTGTGTGACTCAATGCTCTGCGTAATCATAGGCTGTCAGGGAAATTCAAGGGAGATGAAAAAAAGTCTCTCCCTTGCCAAACAAATACAAACATTTAAGCTCTTTGGTTAAGAAAAGAGCAAGCATTATCTTCCCTTCTCTACTTCCTGTATCTCATGGCAAACTGGCCTCAAACAAAATATGCTGGTGTAATGAGTGCAGTGGGGAAAAGGGAAATGATGCTGCCTGTCATGGTTAACGCATAGGGCCATAATACTTGCCTTGGCATGAAACATCAGAATTATGCTTTGGAATTGTAGTTTAAGTGGGTAAACACTGTATCCCATTCCCTCCAGTACAATTTCTTGTCATGCCTCTCAAAGCCTTGTATCCCATAGTTCCCAACTTGTCCCTTGCCTACTCCCCACTCTGCCCTGTTGCAGATGGCAGCACAAACCGTAGCCTGTCAGCTTTTTTATCCTCAGTTGCCTATTGTTCAAATGCCCCCTTCCTAGGAAAATAATGTGGCACAAAGTGCAGAATCTCATGCTGGCATCAGTGTGCATGCAAAGAGGCCCAAGCCTCTCTGGTATCAGTCACCTTTAACTAGCAGCCCTTCCCACACACACAAGCAGACTTTGTACTATGTTAACAGAAATCATCAGATGTACCCATAACATGCAAAGTTGAACGTGTGGGTAAACATTACATGATGGGTCTTTACCTGTTGCTGTGATGCGAGTAGCAGTCTGAAACTGTCTCTTTTTTTTTTTTTCCCCCTCCTCTTTTAAGCCAATTTTTCTTGTGTAATTTTTATTTTCTACAGAAACGACTGATTGCTCAGACAAAGATGGTGTTGAGGGTGCTTTTCCTTTACATCCCTCTCCCTATGTTCTGGGCAGTTTTTGACCAGCAGGTAAGTAGAAATTGTTTGGCTTGGTGATTAGAGCTGTACCATGTCAGTCTACACGCTCTGATGTCATGAGACATAAAAGGTGTGTATGGGAGTATGGAAAAACAAATTCTCTATCCTGGTTTTATTGCAAAAGGGTAGTAGTTGCTGAGTCACGTCAGTGCAAGATGATCCACAGCCAGGGCAATCTCGGTTTATCTGAGTATACCCAGGATGGCTTCAGTGGCTCAGGCCTCTCCAAATCTTGTATCATCCTGGGACTCAGAGCATGAAACAGTAATTTAAAGCTTTCTTAGTGCAAATGTTCCTTCAATTGTCAGTTGTCACGAGAAGTTTAGGGTCCTAGTGTAAATGAGCTGGAGAAGCATGTCTTAAATGATCTGGATGACAGTTTGCTTAATCACTCACACCTTGTTATAAATACCTTATACCTTCAAGCAGAAGTATAAGCCTGTAATTCCCATTCACTTGGTGGACTAGGTGCTCAAGACTCACAAAAGCAGCATTCATAGTCAAGCACTGAAGCATAAATTTAGGAAGATGCTTGAGAGAACCTGGGGTTGAAAGCCTTATCCAAGTCAGATGGTAGGAGGTTTGGTCCAGACTCCCTATATCCTACTGCTTCAGTCCAATGGCTGTGGGCTGTAGCTGTCAGTGTGACCTGTTTCAATTAGGCAGCTCTGCTATGGAATTCAGAGCTCAATGCTCATTGCATGGGGAATATCTCAGACAGTGCCGTGTCAGCGCTGTGGCTGAAGGCTCTCACCACAGATGCAGCAGTAGCGTCCTTGTCTCATCCTGGGCTCAGGCCTGAAGTCTGTCCTGCTTGTTGTCCCAGCTACAGGCAGGTTTTTGGGGCAGAGGGCTGCAGGTGTGTTAAGCGTGGCTTGTCTGCTGGCTCTGGCTCTGTGAGAAGGAAGGATGGATGTGAGGGACGTGTGGGCTGCTCAGGCTGGCGGCACACGGGCCCCGGGGTGGCTTCTGTGCACAGCAGGCTGCAGCACCCTGCACAGGATGGCCCTGCCCTCTCTCCAGCCGATTTCTGCATCTAAGTTATTTTCTGCTGTATTTCACAAAAGAAGTAAATGAAGTGGAATGGGCCATGAGGCTCACTTTGTTCAAAGGTTTACATTGCAGAGTAAGAATACTCCCATAGCAAACACTAGCTTTGCTTTTTCTTGTATTGCATGTCTTTTCCACCACTTCACTCATTAAAAAAAAAATCAAAAGGAACTTTAGAACATTGAATTTTCTGTGACATCTAATTTTTTCTTCTCTTATTAAGGGGTCAAGATGGACACTGCAAGCCACGGCAATGAATGGGGATTTTGTAGGTTACTTTTTATTAATTTTTTCTCTAATTAACACTTTTCAGACCCATTTTATTTGTTGTCACAATATTGAAAACTATTTCTTTTTTTCTTCATCAGGGTTTTCAAATTCAGCCAGACCAAATGCAGGTATGTTAATTTTCTATCTGCAAATTTCAAGGGCTTCTGAAAGATTATATACATATTGCCCTTACTTAAAAAATACACTTTGAAAAATACTTAATTTTTCTCCCATGTTTATCTCCTCCAGATTGTGAATCCAATCCTGATTGTTATAATGGTCCCAGTTGTAGATTCTGTGATTTATCCTTTAGTCAAGAAATGCAAGCTGAACTTTACGTAAGTTGATGTGATTATCTGACTTCAACAGAGGCTTACTTTAGTGGTTTCTTTAACTGGCTCTTCCAGCCCTAATGTAACAAGAGCAAGCATTCAGCTAAGGGTGAAAGAGAAGTGTATTTAAAATGGTTTAATATTTTAAAGGAATTAAAGTGTAAAAATCCCAGAATACTGCAAATGGTATGTAGAGGTACCACAGAGTAGAAGAGGAGAATCTAATGGAAGACTAACAATGTTTTCCAGTTAAGGACAAAATCTTTTGCTTGCTGGAGAGATGATCTTAATTGGTTACCATGTCCCCTATGTCTACCTCCTCTCCATCCTGAAGAATAGGAGGTAGAAACACAACATACATCCTTAGCATTTGTCATGTTTTGGGCTTAAAAGCAGCTGAGACACAGTATGTTTCCCCTTCAGTCTCAGCTGGGAGTCTGGCTGACTGGATCCTTCTTGGTGGAGCTTTGGGGACATTACACATTATTTTTCAATGTTGATAATGAAGTGGCTGGCAGTTGCAAGAGTGCTTGGAGAGGTAGAAGAGAACACAGTTTTTGAAACAATTTTCAGAGAGCTAAGGTGCAATGCTGTTTTTGCATATAGCTGTGAAAAATCTAAGTGGCATGCTGTGCTGGAAACACTGTCATTCATTTGTGGATATTCAACACTGGATAAATGATGCCACAAATGAAATATATACCTAAATCTATCCTTAACTTATGCTTAACTGCATGCCAGTAGATGTTCCTTAATACAACAAATTTCCCTGACGGTTTCTGTTCAATCTTATTTAAACATAACAATATGGAGACAGGTTGTTACTCTATTTTTTAAGGGCATATCTTCTTGTCTCTTTCTTGTTTTACAGCTACCAACCATATTGGATTGGTTTTTTTCTTCCTTCAAAACCAGATATTTTCAAGAGCCTAATAATCATGGTCAGTCCATGTTTGAGCCCAACAGACGCAGAGTAACAGGTTATTAAGATGCTGCAGGAAAGATATATTTCCTGATAGTGTAACTATGAATTGAGAGGTACCCAGCTTAGCAGAACACTTTCTGTAATAACATCAGCCCTTCAAATGGTGATAATGTGCTAGTTTGGTCATTTGAGTTTCCCAGAGTGGAAAGAAAAAACAAGCAGCTGAAGCTTTGAATTGGCACTTGTCTTAAATCTCACTTTTCTTTTGTTGTACTAGGCCCCTGAGGAAGATGACCGTGGGGATGTTTCTTGGCTCTGTGGCTTTTGTTGCTGCTGCCCTTGTGCAGGTGCAAATAGATGTAAGTTCAGACACATGCAAGTATTTACTATTAATATTTAGCTGTCAATTCAGGAAAAGCAGGTGTGTTTAAGGGGAAATGAACCAAGACTCCTAAATTTGGAGCAGTCATACAAGCATGGAAGTAGAGGGAGGGGAAATACATTGCAATACTGTGGTTCGCATAGTAAAACTAACTGGCAACAAACACCACCCTGCAAAACATCATATTGCAGTTAGTACAAATCATTCATTAAATGGAACCTCAACCTTTAAACTGAGACTAAAAGCTAAAAACCAGACATTTGTTTGGCCTACCAGAGGGCTGCTTTGTCCATTTGACCTCTTCTGATATTTAGAGTGGAGGTGAAGTGTTACAGTCTGGGAAGCATCATCACAGCAGGAGCAAAGATGACACTTGTTGAAGGAAGGGTTTGCCTCCCCTTAACCTTCCTTGCCCCAAAGGGAGGTGCCATGCCTGAACCTGATGAAGCTTTCCCCTGTCGCTGGGATACTGGCAACCCCTCTGGGTGGTGGTCCATTGCATCCCAAGTTCTGAGCAGCTATCTAGAGGTGTCTGTTGTGGATGAGAGACTTCTTTCCGAAGGCAACTTGTGAGACTAGTAACAAAACCTGATTCAGGTTTCATCTGGCAGACAATTACACATCAGCTGGCAAATGTTCATTTTCAACATGAAGTAATAAAGATTACAGTAATTTTTCCATGTGACTTTGGGCACTGATTTTACTTTTTTCTTGTCCTATAGAAAACCTATCCAGTTTTTCCTGCAGCTGGGCAAACTCAAATCAAATTGATAAATCTGGGTGCTGCTTCTGCAACAGTTCAGTTCCAGCCTCAACTTCAGAGTGTGGATGTAGCACCTAATGAGGGGGTAAGTAAGGGCAGATGTGGAATATTAAAAAATAATTTAAATTATTAAGCTAAAAAAGATCTAATGGAGTAAGTCAGAGTCATTCTTAGCTAATGGTTGAAAATTGATTATTTTCTAGGACTTTTTTATTCTAATAATTTTAATGGTTTCTTTGGGTTTTTTGTATTGTGGAATGAATTGTTACTGAAAACACAGTTATTGAAGAAATGGTAACGATGTCAATATTTGGAAAGTATTGCTACTTTGTTTTGACAAGAGTAGGTTTTTTTCCAAGAAACTTTTGTGAACTTAACAATGACTTGAAACTAGTTGAAAATTTCACTCTTGTTAAAAGGGTTCCATTTCCTAAAAGCAGCCCATTCTTACTGTAAATGTACATTCTGCTCTAGTGAGTCACTCCTGTTTCTGTGAGGGATGATTTACCTGAACAGAGAGCTTCCTCTGTGGCTACATCACACATTAAGCTTCAGATTTTCTTGCCAGAAAACTTTTTCAGGTTCTAATACAGCACAGCATTGGTAGTTCTATTGACAGCAAAATGTGGTGGCTCTGATGGATGTTTTTGAACAGGGATCTTAGAAAGTGTGTTCCCTGATAGCCTGCAGTTGGGTTTCCCTCTGAGGAGAGATCTTACTCCAACCTCCTCCATGGAAACAGAGTTGAGGAGAAGATAAGAGCACCCAAACTGTATACTGACAGGGAACTGATGTAACCATGGTACATACCTGAAAATGCAAGGTATGCTCTATTCCCTATTATAAATACTCTGTCATCCAGATGTGGATTATAAAGTGTTTTTGATATATAACAGTATGAAACAAAAGACAAACAAACCCACTCTATTTTAGTGTGGTACTAACATGTTTATTATTGGTTTAAGTATTTTATGTTGATTAAATGTGTTTTGAATATTTAAAACATGTAATTTCTACTTTTTGGAAAATACTGCATTGCATCTTATGCTAGTGCTACCTCTGTGGCTAAATAGAATTTTACTCAGGAGTTATGGTGAGCCTGATTTATCTGGAGCAATAAATAGGAAAATAAAACAGCTATTCCATTATGCTTGTGGGAAGTTCATGTAACAAATATATTAATAAAAAATAATAATCAAATGGAATTAATGCTTGATGTAGAAAACTGATTAAAATGAAAGTAAGGGGATGTTCATGATCTTTGGCACTTCAGAAGTAACATTTAAACTTCTGGCCCTCCCCGGAGCCCATAACATTCCCTCAAAAGTGTAGACAAATATGGAGTTTCACAGAAATCCGTGGCAATTTGTCTCTGCAGACTGGCTACATGACATTTGAGAGGTCTAAGCTGCAGTCATTACACATAATTTCTGCACCTCTAAATCAAACTCAGCCTTTGGACCTGCTAGCGAAAGAACGCTACACTTTGGTGTTTAAACGGGGTCTAATAGACAACGATTTCATCAGCACTAATTTGGTAAGTCTGCTTATTTCTTAAGATATAAATCGGTGTTTTGACAGCTATCTGTGTGGAGTGTGTGAAGCTGAGAGGACAAGCTCTGGATAGCTTTTTCCCTTTGACTTCTGTTCTGTCTCCCCTTGTCTCTGCTGTACCAGTAAGATTGGTGAGCTGCAGAGAGTACACCAGGACGTCCTTTAAAAACAAATTACCATTTATTATTTACCTTGCCCACTGCCCTTTCACCTGCTCTGAAGCCTCTGTTAATTCCCACTGCTGTGTAATAGTGCATGTAACACTTTAAGCTGTACTCTGATGCCAATGACATATTTTGATAATGGTCTCTTCCACAAGGTATGGGACAGCATCAAATCAAAACCAGAAAATGGAAAAAGTCTCGTCAGGTATGAGTTTTTTCTGTGTCTAAATTTTGACAGTGTTGTGACTCTCTTTTCAGTCTGACTTTGGGTGGACTCTTCATGTTGAAGTACAGTTTTCTATACTGTCGGAACTCACCTCCTGCTGGGCACATCCGTTGATGTTTTAGGGGATGGCATGTCTGAGTCATGATTCATTTAAGTTGTCTTGCACACCTGCTTTGAATATAATTTAGCTAAAATTGGAAGTGTATGCTTCATTCCATTGCCTAGACTTTTTATTGGAAAAATAGCATGGATTACATGCTATTACATCCTATATGGTTACATATCTATCCCTTCTTTTTAATCTTGGATAAGAAATATCTTCCTATTTCTCCCCTCATTCACTGCTTTCCTTCTTCATCTCCCACTTGCAGATGCATTACTTACTGGGTGTAGTAGTGGCATGCTTTTGATGCTCTCCTAAGGCTGATGGGGGTCTAACTGGCTTTTTGTATTACCTACATTTCTAGGAGATTTAGAGTTCTTTCCAAAATGTTAGTTGATTAAAAAAAATTTTAAAAAATTAAATGGGAAGACCTGATACTTGTTGTGCTGCCAATATATAATTAGAAGTAAAACCTGTATTCTTTGACTTATGCCAGTTTTGTGTAGTATTTAATCTTTCTTCCATTTTAAAGGTTCATAAACAATTTCCCTTTTACTGTCAATGTTACTATGGGTGACACGGATTTTGGAGAACTGGATCCTCTTTCTGTCAGTAATTACAGTGAAGTTCCAAAACCAGACCAGTAAGCATTTTCCTTTATCCTAATTTAATCTCCTAGACATACTTGGCCTTGGTAAAAGGGCACTGAGATTTTTTTTTTAAATATGTAATACACACAATTGACTACACCTATGGTATGAACTGTGGGTTTTGGGGTTGTTCTTTTCAGGGCATATAACATTAGTGCTTCAATCAATCTGAGCAAGTGTGAAGTTCCTTCAAAGGAATTTGGATATGGTGGTGCCTATACCATTTCACTTAATAATGTGAGTTGCCACTGTTGTTGGATGGACAATATAGAATTTTTTTCCATGTTGATACTTTAATTAAAAAAGAAAACCACTTGGAGAATTATTCCTCTTGGCTTTAATCCTTTCATTTCCTCTTGTCTTAAAGTAGATATGGTAGAATTCTGGTATCTTATACAGGACATAAAGCCATTGTTAACTGTAAAAATAATGATGGTTATGATAATAACATAATGCAAGTATTCATGATCACCACTAATGGCCTTAAATCTCTAGCCCTGTTGGACACTACACATTTGCACGAAGTTTGCTGTAAAAAAGCTATACTTTATAACTAGGTATTCAGTGCTTCAGATGCAATATTTGTTATTTGCTCTGGACTTTATATATGATTAGAGAACTACTTAGAATGCCTTAACTGTGCACACACATTATTACTGTTCCTAACATGCTATTTTAATTTCCAGTGTGTTGAAAAAAATCTTAACATAACATACTTTGAAGATATGGCACCAAATACAGTCCATATGGCTTGGCAGATCCCTCAGTATTTTCTTCTTACATGTGCAGAAGTACTGTACTCTGTCACGGGGCTGGAGTTTTCATACTCACAGGTAGGTATTCTTCTTGTGTTAAGAATCTTGGTGCAAGTTAACATCTTCCATGATCTATTGTTTCTTAAGTGGTGGTTCTGTGCTGCTGCTTGGATCAGCTATGTCCCTCACAGTTCCCAGAAGAATTGTAGAGGCTGATGCAAGTTGGCCCTGTTTCACTAGGATTTGGTGTTTTCTATGAAGCTACACTCAATTATATCATTTGAAGACTTGACTACCAGTCCTCAAGTTTCCTTCTCACACGTGTCTTTCAATTGAAAATAAGTGCAACTGTTCTGCTGTTATAAAACCAAACTGGAGGGCTCTCAAATATAAAATGAGGAAGTATTGTCACTTGATCTCCACACCAGTTTACTCCATACAGCCTTTTTGTCAGTCTTTTGCTGGTGTTTAGTTATACACTTTTAATTCCTTTGTTTTCTGATTCCAGTTTATTAGCTGTGTGTATTTCTTCTCTTAATTCTGAATCTAGAAACTAGAGTGATAGAAATGTTGTGAGGTGCGATTTGCTAGGGGATGCACTCAATTTCTTCATGCCATGTGTGCCATCTGTTACTGAGATGTCAAGTACGCCTGCTAGCTACTCAGTGTGTATAAAGTAGAAGGGATTATAGTTAGTGTGCTAGTGGTCTCTTGCTCCTCAAAGCCTTTTTCAGAACTGTTTAGCTCTCCAGCAATTTTTAATGTCAAAAAAGAAATAAACAAATAGCCCCAACCACCACCAAAACATGAAATCCTCTTTCCTGCAGAGAAACAGTGTTTATTGTAAGGTAGAGAATGCAGTAAAAGCATCAGAAAATAAGTGATACCACCAAAACTGAAATGTCTGTCTCCACAGGCTCCATCTAACATGAAGTCAGTGCTGCAGGCAGGATGGCTGCTGACTGTGGCTGTTGGTAACATAATTGTCCTTATCGTGGCTGGGGCATCCACAATCAAACAGCAGGTAAGCACACAAGCAGTAGGTGTGCTATCCTATTGCACTGTGAGAAAGCAGTTCTAATCCAGGGGGGAATCATGGCAGTTAGTACAAATAGCTTTTCAGCAAAGGCTTCTACTTGCCTATTGTTTGCCACCCTTAACTCTTGTTGTCAGGCTCCTTTGCCTGCAAGCGGTGGTTTCTAGCATCTCTGCAGTAAATTTCTTCTTGTGGTGTAGAAAATCTGTGAACTTTTGAGCTGAAACTCTGCATGGATGGAATTAAAACCTATCAAAGTTCTGTAAATTGCTAATGAGCCTTCACCTACATATCACGGCCTTACCACATCCCTTCTTCTGGCTCCATTGATGTCAAACCTCATTCTTTGGAGCATAAAAACTGGTGAAGGGCAGCTGTACGAGACTTTCTATTTATTAGTGATGCTCTGTAATGAATTAAAATGGCTCTCTGAGAGAGGGAAGAGTTTGTCTCTGAAACATCTCTGGCAGTCCCCAGTTTCAGCTAAATTTAATCAGAAATAGGATGAAAAATGGATGTTGAAGCTTTTCAGGTGGAGTTTCTGGTCTTGATCTCTGTCCACATTTGTGGTCACTAGGTCAGCTGTAAAACTTTTAAGTGGAAGCAGAATCAGTGCCACCTGGTTTAGAGTGAGATGATCTGATCAAAAGGAAGGGGCCGAATTTCCTTCTCATTCTTTCATTCAATTCCCAGTTCCTCCAGGAAAAGGATGTTGCAGAATTTTTCAGTGTTCACAGAAGTTGTCTTTTCAATGAAGATAAAACAGCTTGAAGAGCCTCAATTCTGGGTTGCTTTAATATGTGTTATATGCTTAATTAATATTTAGTCCTGTAAGCCATATGATACTTGTTATGTATACACTCCTCAGTTTCACATTCTGAGTTTACTTCTTGAAAATACTGAAGTGGTATAATGCTCTTGACAAATGAATATTGGTGGGTAAATTCTGCTAATACTGCTTTTTTTTTGTTTGTTTTCTTTTGTTCTTTTTTTTTATTTTACAGTGGGCCGAGTATGTGCTGTTTGCTGTTTTGCTGTTTGTAGTTTGCATCATTTTTGCTATCATGGCTTCTTTTTATACCTATATTGATCCAAATGAGATTGAAGCCCAGTTCAGCAAGGAAGAAAAGGAAGAAAAGAAGGTTCAAGATTATAATGAAAAGGAAGCTGAAGCTGATTCTCAAATGTAAAAGCTGTATTCAAGGAGTGTCTGTAAATCATGGAAAACCCATTCATTCTCCAGCTCTCAGAGAAATCGGGGTATCTGGATACCTGATAATAACACCTCTGGATTACATGTCTTGTGGGAGACATTAAGCAAAATTGTTCTAACTTGAAGTGCAGCCTCTCTAGGGAAGCAATAGGAAAATATTAGTTTCTCTCTTGTGCTGAATGTAGTATCCTGAAGAAACTCCAGCAGAATTTGCACTCTTAATGTACCTCAGTCTTAACTATTATAGCATTAGAATATTGAAATTGGACTTGGAACGACTGGACCCTTTGAAAATATGTATTTTTATACTGCATTTCAATTTTATATCATGAAAGAAACAAGACTTGTCAAGAAGCAGCAACTGAAGCCAAGCTCTTTGTTATAATCTCTCTAGCGTCACTGTTACTTGAAAAGAGCAGGTCACACGTGCCTTAAATTCTTTTGTATGTCTTTATGGTTAGTGGGAGCAAAGCTCTGGCAGTGATTAGATTAAAATGTTGTCTGTGTTCTTAGTGGTAGTAACTTGGATGTACGCTGTAATATAATGCTTTGTCTGCCTGTTCACTACCCATTTAACTCTTATTTCTTTAATTAATATTTGAAGTGTCCACTCAGGTAAACTGATAACAGCAAATGACCTTTGGAGAAAGCAGGAGCAATAAAACTTGTGTTTTAACAAAATAAGGAAAGTGTTTTGAGAATATGGCTTACAGTTGCATGTTAACAAAACTCAATACCACCTCCCTGCTGCCTTTATCTACACACTCCATCACTTAAAACTAATGGATCAGTGCTGGTCTTCTCTATCTTAATATACTCTAACACTTAGCAGATTTATGCTAGGGGAGACTAAATTTTGCTGCTTAACACGACACGCTCCTGTAGTCCTGTGCTCCATGTTATGGAGTGCCAGTGGTCTGCCTGTTGTTTTGGCAATTCTCATCCTTTAAGGTCTACATTCTACCCGTTTTCCAGCAGCTTGGACTCACTGGCCTCTCCAATAGCCTGGCCAGACTTTCAGCTGCTTTGATACCCATCTTCCAATACTCTTACCCTATTTTACAGCAATTCCATTTTGGTATTTGCAAGTGATGACAGACATCCATATTCAAGCAATGGGTGCTCTGCTCACTGCAGGTGCGTGGGTCCTTGTCCTCCTTGTTCCTACTGCAGTTGCTGGCACCAAGGCCTCCATGTGCACTGAGAAGAGTCCCTTGTCCATGAAGCCAGTTTCAAATGGAGTTTGAAAAGGCAAGTCCAAGGTGCTCTTTGCTTGTGTTGGAGATGGTCCTGTTACCCCAGAGGCACTAATCCCCTCTTGGTGTCTCAGGTCATCTGGGGCGAGCCTTTCCCATGGATTTGTGATATTGCATATCCCCCAGCCAAAGGAACTGAGGGTCTTCTGTAACAGGCACAGGAGAAACTGGCTCTCTGCCATTCACTGAGGAGTTAAGGGAATTTTATACCAGCTTTATTTATGGCAGACTAGCTAGCTTTTCTTCTGCCATGCAAGTTAAGCAAAACAAATTCTCTCCTAACTGCATCCAATAGAACAGCATCTTCTGCCTACTGCTTTGTCCGTGCCAGGAAAAAGGTTTATTTAGCATTTTAACATTACCTCTTTTTCCCTTTGGAATACTGCTCAGGTGTCTAGTTTTTCTACCATAAGCTGTTGTATCTTAGTGCTTTAGCAAATGCCCTAACTTGTCTACAACATGATGGATGTGGTTTATGTTTAGAAAGCAAATAATACTGTAAAATTAGATAGGGAACCTTTCTGATGAGGTAAAAACTACCTGTAAGGTAGAATGGAGGCAATTGTGTGTGACGAGATTTTAATATCATTTTCAGCTGAGATTTAAGTAATTAAAGTTAAAATATCCATATGCCTACCTGGGTAGCTCCTGTCAGCATTGCCGTGACTGTCTCCAGAAGCCTTGTGCAGGGAATAGGCCTTTGGGCTGAAAAGGAGTATTTTCAGTTCCTTAGTTTTAAACATTTAAGTGGTACAATTAACCTCTAAATGTGACAGTCTTTAGTTTAGCATGCTGCTGTCTAGACTATCAGACTTACTGAGAGGGTCTTTTACATATAATTTTCTATTACACAGAAGATGGAGTGAAATCAATCAAATTAACAGTTGATCATTCCAAACTACCAATATTCAAGAAGACTGAATTATGAAACCCTGTTCTAGCAATTCACTTGTGCATGGCCAGGTAGATACAGGAATGTGTATGTCTGTATTCTTAATATTATTACAATATACTGTAAAGCTTCCATGTTTTTTTCCATATTCCCCCTTAGCTCAGCCTAATGAAACTTGACTTCAAGTAGTTCAATGTCATATTCTCTGAACTACATGAATCCATCATCCGCCATTTGCTGTTCTTAAAAATCAGCTTATTAGCAGCATACTCCTTGGAAAACTTATCTGTAGTTATCTAGTGTTTCTGTTGCTGTGATGAACCTGAGATTTTAAAATGTCTCTTGCCTTCCAGCCCCATGTCAGAAGAAGAAGTCGAGATTTGTCTGCTCTGCTTTTCAAGATTTTTATTTTTCTCTTTTCTAATACATTCTTTCTCTGACCAGCTGAGGTCCTTCTTGCAGGCCAGGATGAGGCAGACTCCAGACTGACTGCCCTTGGGGCAGTGTTTATCTTTTATACTAAAAACTACATATACTTTATTTACAATAATTTTCCAATACCTATCAGCTATGTTGGACAGTGTGTCTCTATTCTAAACCAATCAAAAAGTGTCACCATCACAGCATAAGATGGAGGACAAGAAGATGAAGAAGAAGGGCAGGGCACGCCCAGGTTCCTCCATCTTTGTCTCTTGAAACCCCGTTCTAAAATGCCCAAATTCTGCTTTTTTCACCAGGTGACAAGTTAACTATCATTCTACTTGAACTCTTGTGACTTGTAAATTTTCCAGGGCAGTCAGAGGAATGTCCTGGGTCCTGACATAGTTATAGACAAACGTCTATACAAAGCTACTGGGTTTTTTTAAGTTTCTTGGAAGTAATTGCAAGCCACCTCTACGTATCTACCCCTTGCTTTTACCTCTCTTTTACAGCTTGACATAGTGCTTTAACATAATATTCACTGACCATCGTGGAGATATTGCAATACTGGTAATAAAATAACTGGGTTTTGCCTTAAAATGTGAAAGAGACAAATTAGCAAAGGGGAGGTAACAAGTACAATCATTCTCCTCCACCAGGAAGACGTTCACGAAAATGCCCCATTTCCCCTTAATTCAATCAAGACACCACTGCAAGATGGGATTTTTTTCTAATTCAGCAACGTACAAGAGTAACATGAGTGTTGTAATTCAGTGGGTTCTCTAATGTGGCTGTTAAATGTTATCCCTTTCCCATGCTCATTCCTAGTCCTGAGTCAAAGTTCTGCATAAACCACCTCAGCCTCAGAGGTGGCCTTTATCCCACGTGCCAGGAAGTTTAACAGCTGCTCAGACTGTGTAGGGGAGATAGGACAGGAAGATGAGCAAAACAGGACTGTGTTTTTCAGAGAGTGTTGCTGTGGTGAGTAACAACACAACAGGATTTCCTCATTTAGAACATGATCTGACTCCAATTTATTCAAACAACTGACCCCTTTTTATACCTTTTTGGACAGGCCACTCTCATTAGTAGGGAGAGTGATAGAACTCTTCACCCACATGGGCCAAAGCTGAGAGACATCAGAGAAAGTCCATCCCAGAGAAAGAATCCAAAACATTAAAAATTTGTTACGAAAACAATGGCAGTGTTTATGTTCAAACTGTGAAAACAGGCCTTCCCAAACAAAAACATCACAAAGGAATTGAACTTAGAAACTTCAGGCATAAGAAAGCTAGACTACAAGAGCGTAGCTGTGTGTTTACATGAATGATAGAATCATAAAGGCTGGAAAAGACCTGCGAGATCATCAAGCCAAACATTAGATCTAACATCACCCTGCCCACTGAACTATATTGTGAAGTGTCACATTCAATCATTTTTTGAATGCTTCCAGGGGTGGGACTCCACCACCTCTCTGTGCAGCCCATTCTAATGCTTGCCCACTCTTTCAGTGAAGAAATTTCTCCTCACATCCAGTCTCAACCTTCCCTGGCACAACTTGAGGTCCTTTCCTCTTATCCTGTCACTGGTTGCCTGGGAGAAGAGACCAATCCCCACCTGGTTACACTCCTTTCAGGCAGTTGTAGAGAGGGATCAGGTCTCTTCTGAGCCTCCTTTTCTCCAGGCTAAACAACCCCAGCTCTCTGAACTGCTCCTCACAGGACCTGTGCTCCAGACCCTTTCCCAGTTCCATTGCCCTTACTCCAGCACTTCAGTGTCCTTCTTGTAATGTGAGACCCAAAACTGGGCACAGGACTTGAGCTGTGACCTCACCAGTGCTGAGTACAGGAGGGCAATCACTGCTCTGGTCCTGCTGGCCACTCTATTGCTGATGCAATAAGCAACAAGCCAGGATGCCACTGGTCTTGGCCACCTAGGCTTGCTGCTGGCTCATATTCAGCTGGCTGTTGACCAGGTATCCCAGTCTGTAGTGCTACAGGTGGTTGTGACCCAAGGGCCGGACCTGGCACTTGGTCTTTTTGAACCTCTTAGCATTGGCCACTGCTCAGGGATCCCTGATATCCAGATCCCCTTGCAGAGCCTTCCTACCCTACAGCAAATCAAGACTCCCATCCAGCTTGTGTCCTCTGCAAACAGACTGAGGGATTATTTGATCACCTTGTCCAGGTCATCAATAAAGATATTAAACAGGACTGCTCCCAATACTGAGCTCTGGGGAACACCACTGGATGTAACTCCATCAGCTATCACTCCTGACCGTTTTTTACCCTGCAAATGGCTCCCAGCTTTTCCAGTAGAATTCTCTGGGAGACAGAGGCTTTATTGACACTGAATTCTAGGTAGACAACACACCTAGCTTTTCCCTCATTCACTGGGTGGATCACCTTGTCATAGAAGGAAAGCAGGTTGGTCAAGCAGGACCTGCCTTTCCTAAACCTCTGTTGGTTGGGCCTGATCCCTGCACGTGCCATGTGATCACACTCAAGATAATCTCGTCCATAACCTTCCTTAAACACTGAGGTCAGGCTGCTGGGCTGCTGGAATCTTCCAACCGACCTTTCTTGCAGATGTATGTCACATTGGCTAGCCAGCAACTACTTCCTAATTACTGCAAATGCTAGTCAGACAGGTTTACATTTGCTGTCAAGACGTACTGGGACAAAAGAGCTGGTTTTCCCTTCAATGCCAAAATGGTCAAAAGGCCCTTCTGAAACACTCATGAGAATATTTGCAGTGAAAGCAGCTCTGTCTCCGTAACACTATTGCTGTATTTTGGGCATGAGGGGGAGTTAAAATTCAAAACTGTGGAAGATGCATAGCTAAATAAAGTAATGAATTAAAATTATGCAAGAGCTAAGCATGAAATATTGAGACACTGTCACGGCAGTCATTCTCAAACTGCTGTTGCAATCCTTCATTTTACCTGCTGCTGCAAGGGGCAAATAAAACTCTCATGAGATTAAGATGAAATTTCAGCTGTCTGCTCATGTGAAATTGTGTTTATCCTCCTTCTGTGAGATTCAGAGGACTGCAATGTATGTTCCTGTCTCAGCTTCTTTCCATCTTAGCCCATAGAGGGCTTTTTCTTAATTCTAAGTTGAACGTAGTCCTTTCCCAGCTGTGAAAAATTTATTTAAGCCTTGCAAATTTAAAAAAAAAAAAAAAAAATAAAAAAAAATAATCAATGCCCCCAGAGCCATGTCATCCTTCCTTGGTAGTGAAAATTAGAAATGTTTTCTACTTAGATGGGTGTTCTATTTCCTAAAGGTCTTATTGTACCAAAAAATATTTCAACTAAAGGTTAATTCAATTCTTTCAGCTCCTTCAGGCTGGTAGTTTAGTTCAACAGTGTTTGAGGCCAGTTCTGTAACCCCCTAAGTGAATTAACAATATTGAATGCATTTTCACTGAAATCAGATCCCAAACATGGGAGGTTAGGAGTGGAACACTGCTACACAGGTGTACTCAAGTTAAAGCTGTGGATGTCCCATGGTGGCAGGGCTGAGTGCTGAAACTGGAGGGGGAGATTTTGTTTATTGAGCATGGAAATTGGGAAGGGTGGGAAAATAGAACGTCCAGATTCTCTACATCAACCCCTGCTGTCTTGTAGGGAGCAGAAATATGAGACTAATGGACATTATATTCTCTGTTCTAGCAGAGCAAGATGTTACTGCCACAGACTCCTGTTTTGGACCAGGCTGTGGTCACTCACCAACACATTCCTGATTGAGTTACGGAAACCCAAGCTGATCCGTGGGTAAGTTGGTTTGTGGCTGTAGGTGTTTATTTCATTCATTTATTGCAAGTGTAACTCATGATTTCTCCACTAAAGCTTCAGAGCAGATGGTTGCTCCAGGACCCACAGCACACGGGTGATGAACTCGGCTCCCTCCCTGACTTTCTGCCACCCCTGTTGTAGGGGGCAGACCCAAGATGCTGTTCTGTGCCACCTATTCCCAGCTTAGGGAGCTTGGCAGAACCGGGAGGAATTAGAGAAGCCCAGAGTCATTTCCCATCTGCCTTGAGGCAGCTTGTGGAACAGGAAGGATTTATTTGCTTTGCCCGGATTGGGCTTTTTGCAGTGAAACACCAGTCTGTGACTACAGACTCTAGGTAATATTGGTAGACATAAAATACACGACACTTTCCTACCTTTATTTAACCTTTCTTTCTTTGCCAACTCTAGACCACTTGCTTAGGCAAATCTTCCCTAAATGTAGCCCGGGGTCCTGCCCCAGGATCTCATTTTCCACCACCAGGTGGCAGAAAAATATAGTGGCAGGGAAGAGGACGGACAGACACACCCGGAAAACCCCCCTACACCATTGGCTTAATCATTTTTTGCTCGTAGGTATCACAAGCTTCAGACTACCCTATGAAAATACCTAGATCACTTTTGTATCATATGAGACACAGAGATGAGTATCGCTTTTGGAGAGCATAGGGCTGCTGTGCGTTGAGAAAAATAAAAGTATTTGTGTGGATTTTAGCAAGAAAGAGTCTGGCAGCATTGGTGGAAATTGCCTCGCTTATAAACTTTTAAAAACTTATCAAAATTGCCAAAATCCCACGTTTTATTATAAAAAAGAGACTTTGATATTGAAGAATAGTAAAGAACAAGAATAAAGCTGATCGTGCTGCAGCAGCCAACACTCTTATTCTAAAAGATAATAAAATCACTGGCTACAGCTTCATGTTGTGCTTAAGCCACTTTAACTGCAGGATTCAAACCCCAGGCATGAAACTCTTCCCTAAGAAACAAAGCCACAAGCAAGTGTAAGGGTTTTTTTGTAACTGAGCAAAATGTCAGTCAGACAAAGCAAAATTGGCTTCTGTGGGCACAGCAGACTAATCTCCAGAGAAAACAGCCACAGAAAAATCCCACCATGTTAAATAGAGGGATGTGTAGACACTTCAGCAAACCATTACTTTAAGTGGATACAAATTTGGGCTGAATTGGGCTGCCTTTGGTCTGACAGACTGAGTATGCGCTGATGTCAGACTCCTGCCTCCTGGATGGCTTCCTAGACTGTTAATCTGTTTTACAACTACTCAGCCCACCTTGTCATTAACAAGAAAGCCATAACCACTGCATTTGATAGGGGCCCCAGCTCTCCAAGATGGCTCTTGGTGAGACCATGCCAGCTAGACATTGTCCATTAAAGGAGTTTGTTGGAAGAGAAGCTGATTCTTGAATAACATTCAGTTTCAGACTAAGCACTGCAGTTTTCATCCTGACATCTTCTCAAGTGCATACACTGTATAGATGCAGGTTTTTAGTCCTGCAAACTTTAAACTCAGACATGCTAAGAAAAGAGCTTTGGGTATAGTCCTTCAGAGGACAAAATGAAACGTTCATAGCCTGTAGGGCTATGACTGCTGTTGCTGTAAGGGTTGAGAGAATTGTGATCACCCCTGGATGCACCCTCAGGCAACTGGTCCTGGGAAGGTCATCAAAGCAGAAGGGATTTGCAGTGAATTGTGACTTGGATGGGAGAGCTTTGGGAGGCAGGACTGCTCAGAGGATGCATTACCCAAGCATCACATACTTGAAATAATTTGGGAAGGCCTGATGTGGGCATTTGAGATGCTGAGTGACACAGGCTTGGGATGGGAGCAGTTAGGAAAGTCACTGGATGGCAGCTCCTCAGAGCTCCTGCATGCAAGGACTCTTGGGGCTGCTCCTTCCTGCTCTGTCCTCCACTGTGTCTGCCCCATGGAAAGCAGAGGAGACTTCATCTTAGGATCTCTGTAGGGGAGAGGCGTGGTTTCCAGCTCAGATTAAGTCAACATGGAATGATGCCATTGCTGAAGAAAGACGTGGTTGTTGGGAAAGACAGTCTTTGAGTACCATAACCCCCACTGTTAAACACCCTAATGATGCTGCACCCACATCCTCACATGGACTTCTTGGGAAGCCTGGAATATAATCTTAAAGCTGAACTGAAATGCTTAAAAAATAATCTCTACAGAAGCTGAGTGAACACTCAAGTCATTAAATATAAACACTTAATGCGTATAAAAATCACAGGGATACATCTTTTGAAAGTGCTTCTTTGCTTAACAGTTAGAACATAAAAACTATGTGATCTTGTGTTTCTGCTGGAAGAATGATGCCAAGACCCATGGTAAAACCTTGAGATACAGCAAAGAACAGGTTAGAATTATTTCATAAATACAAGTAACTTCAAGCATAGGGCTGAGAAAACTGCTCATGGAAATATGTCAGTGACAATAGTGTCAATGTATATGCAGGTAAAAAGGAAGATGTGCCATGGGCTGAGAAACCTATGTACTACCTACAAACATCAGAAATCAAGAGTCCAGTGAAGTCGTGCTGATATCAGTATGATAGTGTTGCACAGAACCACATCACCTTTTATATATATATATATTTGTTATATAATGTAATATATTATATAATATAATATATAATAATATATAATTTTATATATTGTGTGTATATAAACATATATACATACATATATACACACACACATATACAGTACCTGTGAGTTGGTACTGAAGAGTTTCTCAAGAGAATGGTAGGGAAGGTCACGAATTGCACCTGGGGAGCTTAGGAACAAGGTGCACTTTGGGGTGGGATATATTCCAGGTCCAAGATGCAGAATGAGCAGAACTGAGAGTAAATGTTTGACAAAATTGCAGTATTCAGATAAGAAACTAGAACCTCGTCCAGGAAGAACAGACTGTCAAGGTGAGTTCTGCACACTGAGTGAAGCAGAAATTTTCTTTTAACCCAACTAAGTTTGTATACAAAGTATCTAGGAGAGTAATCTCTCTGTTTCTTAATGATGACAATTCTTGGTAACAGTTTCAAAGGCTTATACATGTTTTTTTCACTTAAGCTTCAACAGAGAAAAATGTTTCTTTCCAGCCATCTTCAGCTGTGATGCTGAGGCAAATCCCTCGGCTGTCAGGAGACAGTGGGATGGGAAGACTGTGCAGCTCTGCTACTCCACTGAAGTGTAAATAGAAGCCTAGAGCCCACAGCTCACCCTATAAATTTGCTTGTGTACAGAGAAGAACAGTAGCGCTGATGTGGAACAGCAAGATCTGCTCTTTGCAATAAAAGCATCAGGTACCCACTGCCTCAGCTGGCAGAAGAGATATACTTGGTCCAAAATCCCCAAGAAGCCTGCTCTCATGAAAAAGATATGAAGAAAACTGAGCTGGCAACTGTAGATGCCAAGGGAGCGCGAGGCTCTCGGATCTTGCCAAAGGTCTGGTGCAAGTGGGAGGTTGCATCTGATTTTTGTGAATGAGAGGAGGTCTGCAGGAGGAGGTGGAAGATGGCTGGATCATGTCAGAGCTTTGTGAGCACAACAGGAACTTACTGGGTAATTGCTTTTAGAAGGTTAAATGGAATGGGAATGATGGTCAGAGTAGGAAGGTACACATATAGGAGTTGCATTTTTGTGGGGCACAGTTACAAGATGTAGCTATCCCTCACACATACCTAGTGGGGATGATGGCAGGTTCAAGCACTAGAAAACAACTCATGGTGTAAACCTTCCCAAAATAGCAAGTCACTTTTTTTGAGGGTATCTGATTTCTGGCTTTCCCTTTTTGTGGGCTAAATTTTGGGCCATGAAGGCTGCAGGCTGAGGGTCTCTGCCTAGCAAAGAGGTTTATTATCAGCAAAGTCATTCCTCCACTGTTTCCTTCTGTACATTCTCTGTGAAGACTGACTGCTATGAATACACAGCTCTGGGCTTAAATCACAGGCAGGAGCATTCATTCCTGCAAGCTGAGAAGGTGGGTTTTGTGGTACAGCAGAGCTGGAGCCACCATCCTACTCCATAGAGGACATTCTGGATGGAGTTTCTCCTCCTAGCTCATCTGAGCTAATTGTGGGCTACCAGAGAATGGGAGGTGTTGGCCTCCCTCCCTCACTCCCTCACACACGGTGTCCCTGCTGCGTTACACCCAGAGACTGCTGCCACAGGAGACTAATCCAGCAGGATGTGGATGAATTTCCCATGGGATCAGTGAACTGATCCAAATCACCAAGCGGGCATGTGATTGCTAATGCAAGGACCGGAGCCAGGGCTGGGAGAAAGGAAGAGCGGGATCAGCACTTTGGCAGTGGACTGCAGTTAAGTTGGATTAAACACAGCACAAAGCTGTACTCTGAAAAACTCATCACATCATGATGATTTTCATTTGGTAACAACACTTCAGAGTGACAACTGGTACTCGTAGGAATACCTATGTTTATTTATTCAACAACTGAATATAATACTTCAGTCAACACATGATTTTACAGGTAACAGCTAGTATATAATGAAATTAATGAAGAGTAAAAAATGAGATAATCCTTGAATTAAAATAGTGAAGTAGTGCAGTCAGTTGTGGGACTGCTACTTATCAGTTATCAGTGAGATACAGTGCAGCTTTTTCTGCTGGGACAATTGTAGCCTGCAAGCAAACATTTCACATCTGTGATGACATGGACTGTCTAAGGTGCATGTCGCAGCATGATGACAGGGTCACAGAATCACAGAATAGTTTGGGGCGGAAGGGACCTTTAAGGGTCATCTAGCCCAACCCCACTGTTGGGGACAGGGACATTTTCCAATAGAGTAGGGTGCTCAGAGCCCAGTCCAATCTGATCTTTAATGTTTACAGGGATGTGGCATCCACTGCCTCTCTGGGCAACCTGTTCCAGTGTTTTATCACCCTCATTGTAAAAAACTTCTTCCTTCTATCTAATCTAAATTGACTCTATTTTAGTTTAAAACCATTAAGGATCACCCTTAATGGATCCATTTAGTCCAGAGAGTTTGCTAGTCTGCTGTCTACACAGACATTAACCTGAGATAAGAACTGATGTCTCCATTATAAAATGGAGATGTGAGAAGAAGATAGAGAAGGTATATTTTCTTCCATTTGAATATATCTGGTTTGTGTGACAAGGGGCTAAGAGAAAGGCTTATAAAAAGCAAGATATAATGCAATGATGCTCCTCAGGGGCAGAGGCATAGGACAGTATAATCAATCTCATGTTTCTTAATGAGCTCTAGGTCTCCATCTAATTTTAATTGTTTGTCTGGAATACTAAAATACTTTCAGGCACTTATATTCTGATTATTAATAATCAGCATATAACACACAAGATGTTTCTTCCATTTCCTGCCTCATTCTGGTTCATCCATTATGTTTCTCAGTACTACAAGAAAGTGAATCTTCTGTTACGAATCTCAAAAACCTGCCGTTTTCAATGAATTATATGAATAACATCACTGCAGGAAGGGAAATATGTACAAAATAGCATGTTTTACACAAACACAGGAAAAAAAGGCTTTTTCTTTGGGGAACATAATTTAATAACTAATTCTTGTCCCCTTCAGCATTCACAACACCTAAAGCAGAATGCCATTCTTTGAACTTCCAGCTCTACTTCTGTAACTAAGAAAACCATTTTCTGACAAGTGGCTTGTTGAACCAGAACATAAATGCACAGCGAAATCTAGCTGTGGAAGGCAAGCTGTGTGCTTTTGAAATTACACAAGCTTCCTCTGCTGGAAGAAGTACACAGCTGCAGGGTTACCCATGGTATCTTGAGAGGAAGAAAGGCTCCATCACAAACTTTGTAGAAGGGATACCCTTTCCAATGGAAATTGAAAACTGAAATTTTAAAATTTTGGTGAATCAGAGGAAAGCCTGCAATGTTTTGTAGGTGTATCATTGCTGCATAGTTGGGAAGTGCACTGGAAACTAATCTTGTGGAACATATACAACCAAATGTAGGGAAAACACCAGTTTTGGACAACACAGGGATATTTTTTGTTATTTATAGGGAAATGTGCTTTTTATCACTAAACATATTTTTCTTTTAAGAATAAAATTACATCCTACCCTTGTCTGGTTCCTTGGCTCATTCCTGGGAGAGTAAGTTGCTGTTTGAGCAGGTCCCCCAGAAAGGAAAGCCGAAAGGACTGCTGGGCATTGATCTGAAAAGAGAAGTCATAGTCAGGATGACTCAGTGTGCAAAAATGGATGTTAATTATACCTTTAGAGTTTAATTCACTGATTTAGGTATTTCATGTTTATAAAGTTCTTCCAGAAAGCTGCTTTTCTGTAGGGACACATTGAGGATATTTACAGTATTCATATTCTGATATTCTTCTACTCTGCTGAAGGAGCACATTTTCAATGTTGAACCCCCACCTGCTGGCATGTCACTCAACAGTCACTCACGCTGAGATTTTTCTTCAACTTCTTGGGCTTTGTTTTAGTTTTTATCTCATGATGATTAGCAATACGAGACTGTCAATTTTCTTTAGTCTCTTTCCTAGCTCATTCATGGATATGCTGGACATCGGTCCCATATTGGTCCTGCAACAGCCTACTGGTAACACCCTCTACTGTGAAAGGTTTTTGTCTTTTTCTTTCCTCTCTATTGACAATTCGAGACCCATGTGAGGACCTCCCATCTTGCCCGAGAAACACCTAAATTCTTAAAGGTCCTTTTGTGAAGAGCCTTGTTAAAGCTGCTGTGTGATACAGGCAAGAGTCACATGCTTACTATTATAAATTAAATAGCTGCGTTCCTAGTACATCTTTCATCTTAGAAAACACCAATGACTGTACATTGTTCATCTGAGAAGTTTCAGACTTTGTCAGTAAGGAAAACATCTCTTCTTCACAGGTATTTATAAGCAGAAGTTCACAGTCACAGCCTTTACAATTATGTAATTATATTTTCCTTTCACAACTCTTTTCTTACTGTTGGAGGCTGAAATGTTATAATTCATGGTTTAAACATAACCAGCAGGGCATAAAATCTCTGCCTATTCAAAGTATCATGTTAAATAGAGAGCAAACCAGTTATTGAGAAGTTGACACATAAAATAAATTGAACCTTTGAATACTGGTAACATCTGGCTTCAAAAAGATACATCAGGGAACTGTCTTAATGATAAGAAATGTTTATTTTTGAAGTCTCAGTCATTGGATTGGGATGGTTGGCTAGCATAACATGTAATCATTCTATTTTTAATAAAGATTTCTGCAAGACTAACCTTTCTTTGGACTACAATACACAATTTGCTTTCTCAGAAAAGATTAAAAAAACCACAAAACATTGATAAAATGAGAGGAAAATTTGAAAAGATTCTGTTATTTAGTCTGTGAGATGGAGTTGAAATTTAGATTGAAAGACTAGCAAACACACACATTCATTATTTTAAAATTACATTCAAAACTATTTAAAAAAATTCTACAAGTCCTGGGAGAAACTGGAAGAATTCAGAACATGAGGTGCAGTATAAAATTTAGAAGCATGATATTAGACCTTCTAATACATTATTCTGACTTCATTAGAACTTGGAGTGATATCTGGTTTATGACTGAAGAGTTTTGAATCTGCTCCTTTGTTTTCCTGCATTTGACAAGTAAATCTGCCCACAGAGTTTATTCCATGGCTCAAACCATAATTTTTCAGACACAGAATCTTGTTGAACATATAATGCAGAACTTCAAAACCTTTAGATGAAATAAATCCATGATGGTGTACAAGCAACAGAAAGACCTCAGGGTGGCCCTGTCACTTCAGAGCAGCATGGGATATCTTTTGACTTTATGTGCCTTGAGAACATAATCTACAACCTAAATGTGGAAAGGATATTAACAGAATAAACCAGAATCACCTCTCCCAAGTCAAGTATATATTCTTTGTGAAAGTTTTTAAGTCCCAAAGAATATACGCATGGACAGAAAATAACAGTTGTATGCCTTTTGTAATACAAAAGAGAAAACTTGTGTACCTTTTTTATTTTGACTCCACACTGAATGTGCAACTGCAGAAAAAGTAAAGCAGCTGAGGAAATCCGTATCATGACTATATAGAAAAAAAAAAAAAAGTAAAACTGCATAGGCAATGGTAAAACTGACATTTTCTAATGAGGATTTTTAATATTATGTGATGCAGCAAAAGCTAAGTGATATTCATGAGACAAAGGAAAAGGTTCACTTGCAGCCCACTGACTTTCTCCCTAGCAAGCTGGAAAAACTCACTGTAAACCGTGGAGCAACCATGGAGATATTAAACCGTCTTTTTTGGGGGTTTTTTGGTTTTTTTTTTGTTTGTTTGTTTTTTTTTTTTTTTGGTTTTGCTTTTTAGTTTTTTTTTTTTTTTAAGGAAAAAAAAGAAGATTGCAAAAATGCTTTAGAAAACAATCTAAACAGAGAGTCTTTATACTGATTCTCATGACGGTTATTTGATTTTTGATTGAGGTAGAACATAAATGAAAAGACTTTGAAAATTACATACCGGTAAACAGTAGAAACTTGTTCATATTTCCTGAAGCCAAACCCCACAGAATCTCAACTCCATCCCACCATTAAGGAAATTATTAACTCCTTCACGAACAATTGAAAAAAGAATTCCAATAATTCAATTTTCTATAGTTTCTAGCCATCATTCTTTCCAGTTTCACTGTATTCAAGGGCTGGTATATTAGTTTACTTTCTCAGGTAAAATACCCAACGTGCTTGTATGTGGGCACGCTTATTTGCCTGCATAAGGTTGTTGGCTAATTTTATTTGAATAATACTTTGAGGTAGAGATCTTAGGAACATTTATGTGTCTCCAAGTTTCAGGAAAAGCAGATAACGTAGCATTAACTCAGCCCACATAAGACAACAAAGAACATCATAACTATAGGAAAAACTTCAGCGGAAGTTCCAACCACTTTTCAGTAAGACCATTTTCTATTTTCAAGCGTTTCTTGCACTTAAGAGATTCTAACACACGCTAGTGAATTATCTAATGAAAAGCAACTTATGCTGCAGTGGATGCTCAGATCATTTTAAAAAATCACTTCAAAAGACAGCGAGCTTCGCTGTCCTATGGATCTCAGTCCCACGGGCTGACCGGCTTCAAAAACTTTAACACTCATGAAACTCATGAAAGATTTTTGTCCCGGGCGATAAAAGGACAGAATCTTAAGGCATTCCATGGCACATGGGAAGCTGTGTGACTGAGCTGTTGAGTTCCAGTTGTACAAAGAATAGAAGACCGTCGACTTCTCGAAGGATTTGCACGTATGCAGAACTTCTGTGTGGGAGAGACCTCAGTGCTGACCCGCTCTGCTCCCTCTTAGGAACTACCGCAGAAGCACGGCTGGCATTTTAGATTGGAGCTCCTACGGCTTCTGACAGGAAGCCGATCGCTCCCCGGCCCCGCAGCCTCAGCGGAGCGCCGGCGTTGCGGCGCCTTCCCCGGCCGGCGGGCGAGGGTCGCGCCCCGCGTGTGGGGCTGCGCCGCGCCCATGGCGGCGGGCGGGCGGGCAGGTACCGCGCGGGCGAGGCGGGGCCGCCGCTGCCGCTCCGCCCCCTCCCGCCTCAGGTTTGTCATCGTGTCGCCGGCTCGGCCCGGAGGAGGAGGAGGAGGAAGAGGAGGAGGGGGGTTGAGGAAGCCGCTGCCGCCTTTGCATCCGTGACGGGGGCCTGGAGAGCCCGGGCTTGGGACGGCCCCTTTCCCACCGCCGCGCATAGGCGCTGCTCGCCCGGGGGAAGGGCCAGGAGGAGGAGGACGGCGGCAGTGGTGGTGGTGCTGCTGCTGTGTGTGAGAGAGCGTGGAGATGAGCTCAGCTCTGTGCCCTGGAGCCGCCTGAGGATACCCGGCTCCCTCCCAGCCTCCCTCTCCGCCGCCATGGCTCACTCCCCCGTGCAGGCGGGACTGCCGGGGATGCAGGTGAGCAGCTGCCCCGAGGGCAGGCATGGACGCGCACCTCGGGCCGGGGTGGGTGTAATGTGTGGGATTCCCGGGGCTGGGGACACGGGGCGAGGGGAGGAAAGCGCCTCTCGGCCCTGGCTCGGCCGCGGGGGCTGGGCTGGGGGCAGCGGAGCGGGATGGAGACGAAACGTGCTGTCAGCGCTTGGCGTGGTGCTCAGCCAGGTCCCTCCGCCCGGAGGATCCCCGCCTGCCTCTGCCTCCCTCCGCCCCCCTCCATCCGTCCTCGGCAGCCGCTGTGTCGCTGCGGGCGTGCGTGTGGCCCCATCCCCCGGCCCGGAGTTTTCCGCGGTGTTTTAATTCCTGAAGCGAACCGCGGCTCAGTGAGCGATTTTCGGCCGCGTTAGTTTGGGGTGGTTGGGGGAAGCGTACGTAAAAGCGGTCCGTACAAGCGGGGCCTGGAAATGTTGACCTTCAGCGCATGCTGCAGTGCCCATGTCTGTGGTGCTGCTTTGAGGTGCGTGCTCGAGGATCGTGTTTGGCTCCTGTGTCTGATTCCAAGAGCTGGTCAGCTGCTGTTGTTATACGGTGGAATTTGCTCGTTCTGCGTCTTAAAAATATTTGAAAGAACTAGTGCGTTTTTGTGCTGACTGAGCTGGCTTCCCCCTCCACCTCGTTTTTCTTGGTTTAAATGAAAACTGCTGCCAGGAGAACATTTAGATTATTGGTATCTCTGTGTTGTTATTCTAATATTTCCCACATCTGATTAGAAACTTTCTTGCCCTTATCTCCAAAGGAACAACTTACGAATGACATGTAAGAGTTTCTCTCAAATTTGTGTCCTGAATTGAAAGTGGTGCATCATTTGGTTTAAGTATTGATTTACCGTGGTTTGTTTTATTGTGAGTCAGGATTCTAAGTCACAAATCTCATCTCTTTGCAAAAATCTGAGGATTTGAATTGAAAATGCTACATGCTTAGGCATAGCATGAATTATGTGCTCATACATAGTACTGGATGCCCCGTAGCCTACATAGGCCCACTGTCTGAGCAAATTAATTTATTGCTGTGTAGGTCCTGTTGTCGAGAGTTCAAGTTCACCTTCCAAATATGAGCAGTTTCTGATTACCAGAGACGGAGAAATGAGGATTTCTTTATTGACTCTGGATAGTGTTTGGGCTTTTTTTTTTTTTTTTTTAAATTCCTTTGAGACATATTAGAACTAAGAAAACTGCCTGGTTTGAGACAGAATCTATAACACTTTCACATTTAAAAGTCAGATTTGTAGCTGTTTGGAAGTGAGAGAATGAAGATTATTCAGTCAGTATGCATGAACTGATGATGTATGCCACTGCATGATCTGAGGACCTGTGCTTTTTATTGACTTGATTTATTATTTAGTTTGTAGTACTATTAGCTGTACTAAATAGCTAAATATACTTCAGGCTTCTTGTTAGTCCGTGTAATTTGGGACCTTTCTTCAAATAGTTTTATTCAAAATCGTGTTAATTTTCTCATTATTTTTATTCTGTTACTATGAGAGTTGCTCAAGTGTGAACTTTCATAGTCTAAAAAAAAACCCCAGAACACCATACTAGAGATCTGCCAATAGGTAGAGGCATAAAGTCTGTGAGCAGTGTGAATGCTGCTTGCTATTTTTCTGTGCCCAGTTCAAGATGCCTGTATCTGTTTCTATTCTGTCAGGATATATAACAGTTTTAAAGCGGTCTGTTTTCAGTACATGATTCTCTTTGATTTTACTTCCAAATAAATGTTCAAAGAGTAAAGTACATATAATATGTGACATCTGCTTAGATAAGAAAAAGAAAAGATTTGGGACTTTTTCATTGTGTAGAAGAGAGGCATAGAGCTTAGTTCTCTGAGTTATAATTAAATTCCCTAAATCACGGGACTATCTCTTCTTTTTCTGTAGTGTGATCCCTCTTCCCCACCTACCAGCTTCTGCCACAAACGGTGGAAGCAGTGTCAGTGACAAGTTATGAAGCTTTCTCCAAAATTCATTGCTGTACTTGCACAAGAGAGCAGCCATTGTGCTTGTGTGAGCAGAGTAACTTCTTGATCCCAAAAAATCACTTAGAGGGACATCACTTTATTAATGCTGTTGGGCATGAGCACAGTAGTATCAATAGAGCAGAGGAGTGAAGGATTAATATATTTCTCCCTGAACAAGATGTCTGATCAATGTTTGAAGAGTGATGCATAAAAAGTGAGTGGGTAGAGAGTGAGCCAAAGGAATGAAAAACTGGAGGAAATGTAGGATGGTGCTGGAAGGTTGTCAAAACCTGAGATTTGCTGTCTGCTGCACAGTGGGCATGTTGTAACCTGAATAAAAGCAGAGTTGGGTTTTGACCTAAATTTCTGTGTGTGCAGTTTAAGTTTGGACTCAAAGTTTTTGCGGTCATTGTTTTAAGGCTCTGTGTAGATATGAGTTTGAGTGTGTGGGGTGAAGCTGCATCATTACTAGCCTGAGCACGTGTTGTCTTGCTTCTCCATGCCGTATGGAAGTGGCCTGGGGAGTGTGCGTGTTTGCTTAGAAATGTGTGAGATTCCTGCAAGGCTGGCTTGGAGAAAGTGCATATGACCTTGATTTTCAGCCTAGCCTGCATTTGAAAGCTGTGGTAAGCTTCTGGAGCTTCTCTAAGGAAGCTGTATTTTAAATAATCAAGTACCGTGTTTATAAATTTATGGTAATAAATGCCTGTGATGCTGTTAAAATTCCATCATCTTTAAGACAAGCCTCTTCTCTGTGATAAATCCCTTTTTTATCTTCTTCTCTTTTCAGTTTTTTTTGTAGCAGTAACAGTGTTTATGCAGTAAGTTATTTTTATTCATTCTTCATTGTATTTTCAGTACAAGAGCTACAGGTTCTTCATGCAAAATGTAAATAAGCTTTGACATTCAAGCTGTCTTGCTTCAAGAAATGCTAGAAGTTTAACTAAATTTAAGTGTGAACTTGACAAATGAACAGAAAAGGTTGTTAAGTATAAAGGCCCCATTTCTGGCTCTGAGAGTGTCTGAAGTGTCAATTTGCTGGAGATTGGAAGGGTGTTTTGGGAAATACTGCTGTTTACTTGTCTATTTGTGCACTGTTCCCAAGATGTTCACTTTTGGCTGTTGTAGGAGAAGTGTCCTGGCCTAGAGGATCCTTTGTTCTGATCCTGGCTGTTCTTTTACACACTGTGGGTATTACTGTCTTCCTTATTGTAACTCATTCTTCTTTTACAATAAACTGTTTTAACTACTTCCTGTGTGAGCTCTGTGTTTGGTAACTGCAAAATACTGCATACAAATCAAAGGCACTGTGGAAAGGCCACTTAGCTTCTCCTGCTTTCCATTTGCAGCTGCAGCTTCTGAGTAGGAGATTAGCCTTCCCCTGTTTGATTTTTTTTTTTTTTGAGAGTTTGTATTCACCGTTCCTCTTTATGTTATAGTTTGGCAAATACTTTGCAGTAACTTACAGCACTTAAATACTGGACAGATCCTTGGACCGTTATGATCTTGGCTAATCAGTTTTAAAATGTCCTGAATATGGATGTCGTGGTCCTGTGGCATATTACAAGCTCAGCCCTTGGGTGCCAGGACAGAAAGTGTTTTAATTGATGAAAATGAAGTGGGCATTTTCTCACTCTGTATCAAAGGCTGTTTCAGGGCTATGTAAGAGATGTATGAAGCTGTTAGAGAGGAGTCAGGAAAACCTATTTCCATTGTGCAGCCTTCCAGAATAGGCAAATGGTGCAACTTATGGCTACTGTGGCTTTCAGGTATCTTCATAGACCAGTCAGACTGGCCCTGTGTCATGTCAAGTTTCATGTACCAGTTTCATGTTTGAGTAAGGTACCCTCTTAGCCAGCTGCCATATTTGTTCCCTGGAGAGACAAAAGGCTACTGATGTAACAAACACATTAAAATATTGGGCCTTGTGTTATGAGTTGTGTACAAGGCTCTGATGTCATCTTTTACATAGTGGCATCTTTTGTGTTTCTGAAGTAGAAAATGTATCTTGGCTGCATTTTCAAAATTTGCTTAAATTCTTCTCATATTCCCTTTCTTGGGGATGTGGTGGATGCACAAAACACAGGTGGACAAAGTCAACAAGGCATCTAATTAAATTAATAATGATATTAAGTACTACATCCATCCTATAATATTTTGGTCCCTGCTATACAAGAAAGATGTGGGGAGAGGGGACGCAAAGATGACTGGAGGACTGGGGAGCCTTCCTCTTCACATGGGAAAGGGCTGAGAGAGCTGGATGTGTTTAGCCTTGAGGAAAAAGGACAGCTCAGGATTGAGAAAAACGAGGTTCACTTTCCTGGTAAAATTTAAAAATGTTTAATAGAAACAATAAGAGACATAACAACGAAGCAGAAATTAAATAGCCAGGGTGTCTTGGAATGACCTCTTTTTATGCTGTTCATCGTGCATGGACTTATTTTGCATATTCAAACTTTTCCAGGAACTGTTCTATATGGTCACTCTTTGTGTCCATCAAGTGCAATTTCCACTTTTATTCAGTTCTTATCATCTTTTGATTTGGGCTTTGGTCTTGGGCTTTGGTCTCTCTTTCACAGGCAGGGGATGCTGATAATCACTTGGGCCTCTTTTGGAAGTTATCTATTCAGGCAGCTGAAACACACTACACCTAAATTCCAAACTACAGCAAAAATAAACCCATTATACATCTATTCAGGCAGTTAAAACACACTAAAAACTACAGAAAAAACCCATCATACTTATAACATTCATTCCAGCATTTGCGAAAAGCCAACACCAAAATATGTCTTTATAACAGGATGGAGACCTTATCACCATGTTCCAGTGTTTAAAATGTGTCGACTGAGAAGATTGCACACCCTTTTTGCTAGGGCTCACATGGAAAGATGAGGTACAAGTTAACCCTGGGGAGGATTCTGACTGGACACAAGAGGAAAATTTTTCACAATTAGGACAACCTACCATTGGAATAATCTTTCTGGGGAAATGGTGGATTCCCCAAAGCTGGACTCTTAAGGCTTGCCTGGACAGGGTACTGGGCTACATTGTCTAGGCTGTGCTTTTGCTGGGAAAGGTTGGACCAGATTTTCTTTGAGGTCCATTCCATCCTGGTGTTCTATGATTCTGTGACTGATTTTGATCTTTTTGATCTTTTATTGCTTTTGTGATGATACACCTTTTGTGGAGTACTGTTTAATTCAACCATGTTCCGTGGACTTAAAATAATAATTTGTGAGGATGCAGCTATATAATCAAAACTGGTTTTACTTGTAAGCTCTTTGTTGATCTGGGTAAGTTTCCATGTGTATGTTTGCACAAATGTCAGACTGTGCTGGCTGTATATTAGTATAGAACTAAGAGCCTTTTGCAGTGTAACTTGATAAAAAGTGGTGCCTGAATCAGGAGAATTTATTGTATTCTTAGGTGCTCCGCTCGGCAGCTTCTTGAGACAGATATCTGGGTTTTCTGTCAGATAGAATGGGTGCAAGGAGGGTTTCCTCTCAAATTATGGAATTTCTGTAGAACCTAAAATTCACTATTTTCCTTATTTTTCTCAAGTAGTATTAATGCAGCATAACTTTTTAATTTACTCAATTAGCATTCTTTATTCAGCCATTTGTCATAATTATGGGGTTTCCCTAAGGAGCTACCACTTTATTTTTCTTTTTATCAGTAGCTTAGCTAATTAAGAGTGATTTTTACAGCATTTTAGCTTTTTAGCAAGTGTAAACAAGTGAGAAACATTATTCTAAAACTGGTTTTGGGACATTTTTCCTTATCTGTCTTTCTCTTAGTGTCTAAAATACATCTTTTGTTTCACTCATGTACTGTACCTACTGCTGATCCTTGTGTATTGTTTTCACTGTGTGCCCAAGGCATGGAGGGATTTTTAATTGCAGTGATTTACAGTTTAGAAGTGTAATGGATGGAAGGGAGGAAGTCAGGTACAGGCTATGAAAGTTTTTAGTGGTTTTGCACTAAAAACTGAGAAACTTCAGAAACTCAGTATAAATTTCAATTAAATATGTTTTCTGGAAGCAGGCTACAGTTAAGTAACTATTAATTTTGGTATTAAACTCTTAGGGTTGTACACTAAGCAGCTTTCTGAATGAAAAATATCAGAAAATTTCAGACTGATCTGTGCAGGGGACAGAAAATGATATTGTTTAATTAGAAGTCTGGAAGCGTGCTTTGTATATTTGTGTTACTGATAAAGAATTGAATATTTTGTATTCTGAATGTAAGAAAAGTCACCTTCCCTGAAAATAAGTGGAAAGAGAGTTACACAAGGGCTGAGGAATACTTTTATGATATGCCAACTTCAGGCAACTTTTTTATTCCTGCTGGAAATGTGCTTACACCCTGTTTCAATCTAGGTAAAACTCAGAACAAAAGAGTTGAACTGTGTGACAAATATGATTATTAGTAGGCCATTGTGATTCATGCAAAATGTTTTTAACCTTCAGTGTTTGAGATGCAACATTTACAGTTTTATTTTTTGCTTCCTCTCTCCCATTTCAACCCACTGAAGTTTTGCAGCAGAATTTATGGCAGTTGTTCCTTTTTCTTGATAGTTAAAGTGTTGCTATTGCTAATTCTCTGTATTTTTTGTATATTGTATTTCTCCCAGAAAAAAACAATTTCCTTATGGTAGCATGTGTCTGAATTGAATAATTATAGTATTGGAGATGGAAAGTGAGAAATATGGAATGTGTATGAAAGAAAAAAAAGGAAACAGTTATGTGTTAGTTTTTATAACTGACAAATTCTCAGTGAAAGAGCTGGAACTTAGTTCTACACCTAGCTATTACAGATGAATGCTTTCATTCTAGTAATTGTACCTCTCATTCCATGTTTTGCTGATTAGTCTTCTTAAAATAAAAATCAGTTGTTGCTATTCATGATAAGATGGCTATGGTAATTTGTCTCATTTTACTTTATTATTGATATATATGGTTCAAATTTGGTTCTAGTTTTAAGGCTTCTTAAAAATGTCTTTTTCATTCTTTAGGTAAAAGTCCCTGATTGTAAATCCAAATACTTGATTGTATTTTTCTTTTTGGGTTAGTTGGCTGCTCTTTGAAAGTATGGGTAGGAATTGATAAAATTGAACCATTGAACAATTTATCAACTTTCTACTGCCTCTTTTATTTCAATTTCACATCAACTGCAGGAAATAATTTTGTGTGTTGTATGAGTTATTCATACATGGGGTATATATCTTGCTGAAAACAATAACTTGTGAGTTTCTGAGAAAGCTGAAATACTGGGTAGCAAACTTTGAGGCTTCTCCTTCCTCGTGGTAGTTTTTTCCCTGATGCAAAACCATCTTATCATCTATATGGGTATTTTGGGGAGATGGTGTTTGTTTTGTTTTTTTTTTTTTTTTTTTTTTTTTTTTTTGTCATGGGTTTCTTTATTTCCTGCCTCCTCTTTTGGTAGCCTAAATTTGTGGGAGGGCTGAACGGTTTGAATTTGTGCAATTTACCCAAATTTATGTATCTCTACTACTGCCCCCTGTGCTGCTAGCTTTGTGGGGATCAAAGTAAAAAGAGGAGCTCCTTAATGCTGGTCTGTGTTGAGGTGAAGAAACTTTAAATGGTTTTTGAAAGATTGCAGGTGGTGATCTAGGGAAACCTTTGCAATGCCTTCTTGAAATGGGGAGCTGTGTGGAGGAGACTGACATCAACTGTGTCTGTTGTTCACTTCAACTGGCTTTGGGCTCAAAGTTCTCAGGGTATGTGGGAAAATTTCCTGTATGAACTTCTCTGGCAGATTTCAGTTCTCTGGTCTGACCAAAGAAAAAAATTAAAGAAATTTTGTGCAACAATGGTGTCTCATTTGTGAAGAAATTACATTTCTGAGCAGTAAATTTAGCAGCAAAACTAATTCTTGATGTGGTAGGAGGTGTATCAAAAAAGAGCTAAGATTTTAAGGGACCTGTGGAGCACATCTAGTTCACTGCCTGCTCTAAGTAGAGTCACCAGATTGCTCAGGACCACATCCAGCCTAGTTTTTTGACCCAACCTCAAAGGATCCACAACCTGCACGAGCAGCCCAAATCCATTGTAGGATTATCCTTACATTAAGAAAGGCTGGGTTTTTAACTTGTTGTTAACTTGATGTTGTTTTGTTTTGTTGTGGTTGGGTTTTGTTGTTGTTTTTCTATTTGTTTTGTTGGTGTTTTTTGTTTGTATTTTTCCCTTTTTTTAATTTTTTTTTTTTTAAGTTTAGGTAAAATTTCCTATAACTCAATTTTTGGCCGTTGCATCTTGTCTTTCTGCTGGACACCACTGAGAAGAGTCTGGCCCTGTGTTCTTTTCTCCTTTCTGTCACGTATTCACACATAATAAGATTTCCAACACCCCAGGCTTCTGTTTCGTAAGCTAAGCAATCCCCAGAAATCTCTGAATCTCTTCAGATTATCATATTTTGGGCTCAGTCTTGACAGGGAATGAGAGTTGGACTGACAAATTGGATATTGATTTGATGAAATGAAAAATATACAAAGTGAGATATTAAAAGGTGATTGTCTATTTCAAATGAGCTGCATAGAGAAATTAGAGATCTGCAAGTAAAATTAGCTGCACAGATAAGCTTAAGAACTTGAATTATGGAGATGCTTTATAATTCTTGTAAGTTAAAGGGAAATATTTTTAATGCTTTTCTACAATATCTGGAATAACTATAAAAAGAAGTTAGAAATAAGAAGTGGACTGAGATGTGGAAAAAGGCTAAGCTGTATCTTCTCTCAGAACGGTTATGGATAAAGTTGGATCTAACTAGTTTGAATTACAGTAACATTTTCTATTGAGCTTTAAAGGATAGTTAGTGTGGATGACAATTGGGAATTCATAAAAATAAATATGTTGCAAAATGTGTGTAATCCTGGCTGTAAGGAGGGTACTGCAGAGGTAGTGTCAGAGTGGGTGATACTGTTGTTTTCCCCAGGACTGTTCTCAACAGTTGCTGACTGAAAAGTGGCCTTTGCAAAGAAAAAGGCAATGCCTGAAAAAGACAAAATTTAAAGGCACCTGTTACACGTGAGAGGCAGTGCTGAAGATCTGTGCAACGCCGGGGACTGGAATTACTGAAAAAATAGCATAAAGTGCAGCTGGTCATAAGTATGAGTATTACAAAGAGCCTTTGCAAAAGTCTGGGAGCTCATTAGTTGGAAATGCAGAGCATTAGGAAGAGGTGATTTGGTTTAGTTGGTTGCAGCTGAGTTTGAGCCATGATGCCAAATTGAAAAAATAGGATCTGAGAATGTATCAGACTATTTTTATTCTGTAGAAGTAGGCAACAGTGTTGTTAGGTACTAAGAAGAGTTAATTTTAAAATGGAGTATGTTTTTCTGGCTGATTAAGGTCAAAAATAATGAATCCAATGTGGAACAAGTACAGAGAGATTACTCAAATTATTGGATGAATGGTGGCTTTGCTTATGGTGAAAAGGACTTTGTTCTGCATGGCTGAACAAGCTGGACAGTGGGACAAGATGGTTGCAGTTTGTGTTCAGAAGTGTGAAAAACTATTTGAAACAAAAAGCAAAGTAATTCAAGTGTCTGTGGAAATTGAAAGTTCTGGAATCATTCAATCTGAATGTTCCGTAATTTGTTTTTGATTTTTTGCAGTATGTATTCTGTGACAAGCTTTGAAAAAAATGTTGTAGTGGTAGAGATTTAGTTCTTCATCAAGGTGATTAGCTTTACCCATTTGCAGTAGATATTGATGTTCTCATCTGTGGTTTCTAGCAATATTTGATGTGCTCTATTATATGAAGTTTCTTTTATCAGTTCCCATTATTTTAATATTAAAAATAGGAATAGCATAGGAATAAGCATAGGAATAAACTCTATGTTTAGTAAAAGTTTGCAAAGAATAGAGTCAGCAAAACCATGGTGACAGGATCTGTGGAAGTAATTTTCTCTATGTAGTTGTGTAGAGAGAATATTTATAAAGCTATTTGTTTATTTTGTCTCTGTTGGAAGTATATAACAAAACCAAGCAAACCCAAATTTGGCAAGAATCCTTTCCAGATGTGATCTTGGAAAAATGGGTGGGAATTGGCTGCTCATGTACTTTCAGATTCAGGCAGTTCATTATGTATCTGGAGGCCTGATCTCTGTATTTTTGAAAGACAGCAGGTCATTAAAGAGACCAACTCTTAGTTTTTGCGAAAACACGGGTTGCCAGTAGTTTAAGGCTCTCACTTCAAACACCTGGTGTTCCAAGAAAAAAACTGAGACCTTCTTACAGAGCCAGAGTGTGTTGTTTGCGTTTTTTGAACCAACTGCTACCTCCTGCTGTTCGGAAGAAAAGTCAGGAATGGCAACTAGTTCATTTTAGAACAAAGGATTGAATTTACAAAAATTGTGAACTGGGAAGGAAAGGTTTGTTTTTTGTTTCTTTAATAATTAGTTATTTCACAGAAAACTTCTGAAATGATATTATTATTGATAATGATTTTGATCCCATTAAGTCCTGTTATTGTTGAACAGTTAGCATTTCCAAATGGCTGCAAAATTTTGATTATAAAAAATCAAATGAACAGTTGTTCCCTTCTTCTTGTGTCTTTTAGGAACAATTATCTTCTTTATTTTTCTGTAATTGGTTATTCTCTTTTTACAGTTGTCTTCTAAAACTGCCAGCCCAACACCAGAATCCCAAGAGCTTGATACTGAAAAATAAGCTGTGAGGTTCCTGAAAGTCCTGAAGACTGGAGTTGTGAAACAAGGGGCTTTAATATATGATAGTCATAGATTGTCAAGGGGAAAAGGGAAAATAGGGAATGTATTTTAAAAAGCTGTTGGCAGGTAACTCTTGTGTTTTCTCCATATGAACAACTTCAGTGCATTGCAGCTGAGTAGTGCTGGCTTTTTTGTCTCATGAGGTGAAACATGGAATTTTTTAGGCAGCTGCAACTGGGATTGGTTTGTGGCTTACCCAGATGCCTTTGTAATGATGTAATACTCAGATTGCTGTGGCTAGTGAATTGAACTAGAAGGCCTGGGTGATTGGATTAGGCGTGCACAGCTCTCTGCAGCACATCATCTCAAATTCCAACACAGGATGTATGAAAGTGTAGACAGATAATTGTTTTCCACAAGGGAAAATATCTGATGCAGGTGTTAATATTATTTTTATTCATGAAGAGTCCTCAGAGAAGACTGGTTTGAATATTGACAACAGAGCATTCTGTGAGGCATAAGAACACATAAGTAAGCACAATTTGGTTTGTGGTTTTGTGATCTCTTGAAATTACGTCCCTGGCAGTGTTGGTAAGGGTTACTTTGCAGCTAAGGGATGATTGTTTGTCAAAAAACATGGAGTGGCCTGGTCTGGTTTTCAAGTGGAAGATACATATATATACATATATAGATATATTATGTGTGTAATATTTAATAGTGTGTAATAATATATTGTTCTCATTACATTGAAATTAAAGGAGGAACAAGCTGCTTTTAGTAGAAGGGATGTGGCTCTTTTGTTCCATTCCTTTAATGGCAAAAGGATGCTATAACCCCATGCTCTTCTGATTGTTTCCCAAAACTTGGGAATAAACTTTTGAATAAAAGAATGGATCAGTAAGATGTAAAGCAGGGGGAATTTCTTGGGGCTGGTGAAGTCTCACAGTAAGTACACTTAGAGTGTTTTCCCTTTGGGCTGATCTCAGCAGTGATGTGTTCCTAGAATGATTATCTGAAAGCTGCAATGTCTTTATAACTGAGTTTAAAGTACTAAAAGTTGTTGTGTACTCCAAGTTTGTGTCAGATGATGATAAAATGCTCTGAGAACTGAGTGGGTTTATCTTTGGGTTCAGTCAGTCCCAGCTACCTGGTCCTCAAAATATCTTTTTCAGCTGTGAAATTTAGATTCCTCCAGAGAAATTATGTTCTAGACAATCTTCCTCTTGCAGCTGTATGGGTTAATTATGTAACCTTCGAGATGTGAGAGCAGGAAAGTATAGATGGGAGGTACTTTATAAGCTAAGTTTAATTGTTAAAGAAAATGTTGTTTCAGTGCTTGTCAGTGGTAACCTAGAAATTCTCATTCCCCTCTTCATGCTACCACACAGTTGGGCTAAGTATAAACTGTGGTTTTATGCTTATTTAGGCATTACTGAATTCTTCTCGTATGAGCCTTTTTCTATATCAACTATGTATTTTCAGTTAGCTAGCATGAGTGTCATCCTTTTAAAAATACAAACAAGTCTTAAAGTATTAATTTTATTTCTTAAGGACAAGTTTCTAAGTAATCCTATCCTATCTTGCTTCATTTCATGACTATTCCCTCTATTTATGACTTTTCCAGTTTAATAATAGAATAGTTTGGATTGAAAGAGACCTTTAAAGGTCATGCAGTCCAACCCCCCTGTAGTTGTAGTGTATGTATTTTTTGTTAGCTAGTGAGGCTCCATGCTGTTAGATTAAGAAGGTGTACTGTGGAATTTACCATCTGTACACTGAAGGTGAGAAGTCTGAGCAGCAGTAGTGAGCTGAATACTTAATACTGGAGAAAAACCAAGTGTGGCAGCGTGGTCCACCTAAGTCTTACATTTGCATGTTTAGGTGAGCACTCTTGGCTTTTATGTGACTGCTCAAATCAAGAAAACTGTGAACAGGATGTTTATTAGGAGTGAATGACCTTACAAAACTGAGAGAAGAAGAAAAAGATAAATAATTCCTTGAGAAAACCTTGGCATCAGGAAGAAGGAGGAAGCATGGCTATTCATGCAGGTGATCCCTTCGTAGGAGAAAATTGGAGAGGATTGTTTGTCACATCAAATAAAAGGAAATAGTGCTCTGTGCACTGAAGAAGGTGAATAAAATCCTTTGGAGGCTGAGATATGAGAAAAATATGAAAAGAGGATTCTTTTAGGAGGAACCAGTTTCAAGAGAGAAGGTTAGACAAAAGGCTTACTTTTGTTGGTAATGGTGTTTGATCTATTGGCTTTTAATAAAAATCAAATCTTTGTAATGATCTTTCATTCTGAGTACTCTTTATTGGCAAAGAAAAAGAAATTGAGATAGTAGCATTTTCTCTTGCCAAATAAGATAAAACCCTGACACATGGACAGTGTTAAAATTTGCTCTTTATATACAGTGAAACATAAACCTATTAGTGTGTGCATATAAGGGATTTAGAAAGAGCATGACAATTATGGAGGTAGAAAAAAGCAGCTAGATACATTTAGGAATTTGAAGTGTTTGTTTTTTAAATATCATATTTTGTTTTTGTGTTACAAATACTGAGTGACTTTTCTCTTCATATTTATTTTCATCAGATGTTGAAGGCAGATCCAGAAGAACTGTTTACAAAACTGGAGAGAATTGGTAAGGGGTCTTTTGGTGAAGTTTTTAAAGGAATTGACAATCGGACTCAGAAAGTTGTTGCTATAAAAATTATTGACCTCGAAGAAGCAGAAGATGAAATAGAAGACATCCAACAAGAAATCACAGTGTTGAGTCAGTGTGACAGTCCATATGTAACTAAATATTATGGATCCTATTTAAAGGTAAGATATTCACAGATGGTGGCAATTTTATTTTACAAGTAATTCTTTTCCAGGCTATCCAGTTTTGCCTGTTTTTGTTGGTGAGGTTTGTCAAACCTTGGTTGAAGAAAAATATATTTTTGTCTTTTCAACTCTAAAGAAAGAATGTGTTACTATATTTTGTGAAGTGTGTGATGGAAGTTAATAGGAAAAAATGCATGTTTGTTGCTATTTCTGTACAAAAACCCCTTTAAATAACATGAGTTTATTGAGTTCTAATATGTTTAGATTCTCTTAATATTAGGATATTTAAATTCAGAAAATTCAACCTAAGTCTGCATTTGAATTACCAAAACATGAAAAACATAGTATCAGTTGTTTTGTGAAGCTTGACATCTTTTTTCAGGGTTTGATCCATGATCTTTCTAAACTCTTAGGTTGTCCTTCTGAGGAGTCTGACCCCTGCCTTGGTCTGAGTGATTTAAAAATTGAAATCTGAAAGTAAATTATTTTGCACATTAGACATAAGTGAAGCTAATAATGGGAGGGGTTTCTGTTAACTGTCTTGTTAATCTGTTTCCCTTTCCTCCCACTGCCATATTATTATGGTCAGGATTCAGTTTGAAGTGTGCCAGATAGTTTGCTCTTTTGATAAGGTTTTCATTTTTTTTTTGTTATTTTTTTAGTTGGATGTAGTGATTTATTATGTCTTGAAGGTAGCGTAAATATCTGGAAGCTTTTGGTATTACTTTACTCCTTGGGCAGACTTTGTTTCCCTTTCAATAGCTCGCTCTTTTGTGACAGTGAGATAAGAATCTATATAAGAGATTGTTGTCTTGGCAGGATTTGAAGTTAGAAGTAGGCAGAAAATACTTTAATTTCAGTCTGCTTTTGCTTTTGTGGAAGTATTCTGTTTATCAGCAAAGACATGAAGGTTCTGAAAGGGAGACCCTGCTTTATCTCTGTGTTTCTGAGATTGCCAGTTAATTTCCAAAGAAAAAAGGACTTTTTCTGGATCCACGAGATGCATTACTTAAGTGAGAGACAGTTTTTCCTTTCCTCCTTGTGCTGTGAACCAGTTTGATAGGATATCTTATCAGTAATATTGGTAATGACCAGATAACCTGTTACCAGAACTGGACTTAGATATTATGTATAGTTTTTATCTCAGAAGCATCAGAAGGCAGTTAATTGAGCACAGTAAATTGGATAAATTTTTCCTCATGGCTTCTACTACTACTTTTGAAATTGCACTGTCGAGGATTGATAGTTAAATGAAGTATGGCAACTGCACCGCTGTGCCTTCCTGGTCTGTCTGCTCTAAACATTTGTAGCCCTTCCCTGTGACATTCTAGTTGTGTGAGCTGTCACATCATGTCTTAGTAATCACAATGAGATCAAAGCCTTGTGACTGATCACAGATCTCAAATTCCTGCTGCTTGTTCCCTATAGTGCCTTCATTGGTGTGCCAGCACTTCACAAGAGGTATTTGAATGTGTCTTTGTCTCAGCAGGGGTGCAGGGGAATGTCCTACAGTCCTTTCCTCTTCTCCGACTTTTCCTAATTCGAAACTCACTTTACTAGGTTGGCCATTATGCTGGCAAAGGCTTGTGTGACCTGTTTCATCTCTTCCAATCAGCAGAGTCCTAACCCAAAACTTTGTTGCCAGTAGCAGTGATGCAGCTGGTTTACTTTGTAAATCCATCTACTTCTCCTCTTGTCATTTAACCAAACTGGCATAATCAAGGAAAAGACTACCTGTGCCTCCAGGCCCTTGACCATTATCTCCAGAACCTGAAACTGAATGTGATTCATTCTAGTTACCCTTGGTGTCGTTTGTGCCCATGTGAGAAACCAGCAAGAGGTATTGGCTCTTACAGGGTAAGAAATAGAATATAAGAAAAAGTTTGATGGGAAAACATCTTATTAGTTTTAACAATGAAGCTGAAAAATAAAATCCAGTGTTCAGATTTGAGCTAAGTGAATGTCGATGTTTTTTGAAGGTGTTATGGCGATGGTTGCTTTTCCTGATGAAGGGTGAGAGGAGACTGTAAGGGTCTGACCCCTGAATGAGTTTGGCTGAGTGGAAGTGTCAAGAGGGATGCTTGTGTTTATTGTTGTGAGGGAAACCCTCTGATATCTTCCACATCCCTTTTTCTGTTCAGTGCAGTAGCCTGTGAGTTTTTCAATTTGTGTCAGCTTTCTAAGATACCACACCAATAGTGGCTCTGTGTGACTCGGTTACTTTTGCAGTGAAGTACAGCTCTTTCTACAGTTAATAGAATGTGCAGCTACTCATGTGCTCGTTGCTTCAGTTCTTTGTGTTGTTGTTTGTAAGACACTTGGTACTACAGAACTTTTGGTCTTCAAAGCAAAAAGATCATTTCTTTATGATGTTAAAAATTAGTGTGTAATGGTTATTAGGTGATGCTGAAGTGATAGGATCTTTGCAAAGGAAACATTTTACAGTTCTATTTGCTTTCTAAAATAAGACTCAGGTCTTGTTATCAGATAATGTGTCATCACGTATATACACACAAACACAGAAGGGACTATTTTAATATTTAAATGAATTGGTTTGTACTTTTGGCTAGAAATCTAAGTTTATTTGCTGCAGGCCTCTGTTGTATTTGGAAGCCAGGACTGCCATATGTAGTTCTGAGGGTCTGGCCATCTTTTAGCTCTGTTTCTGACAGTGCAGATAATCCGTCACTGGGAATGTTCAACACATTAATTTTCCATGTGTTGAGTGATTAGTAGACATTATTTCTTCTGTGATTGGACAGTTTAGCACTAATTACAAGAAAGATAATAATGCCTTGTCACAGAACAAACTTCTTTGAAGTAAACAAGTAAGAAAACAATAGGAACTCAGTTTATATTTGCCAGCCACTTCACCAATTATCATCCTCTAGTCTTCGAAGCCTCATGCATGTTGACCATTCTGATGGATGATGGATTGAAAGAGGTACTGTTTATAGGGAACTCTTAATTTGATTTTTCTATTAATTATTTTGGCAGACATATGGAAATTGTTTTTGGAATTGCTATCCTTTCTCTAGGTAGGCAGAATGTTTGGGCTTGAGTTTTTAATATTTGTTTATTTTTTAATAATCCAAATCATCTGTCTTTGAGAAATCTTTCTCTTGTTCTTCATTCTGAATCATTCCATGCTTTCTTCCATTAAGCTATGTGATTTTATATGCCACTGTGTTCAGGAACCTATTACTTGAAATTTTAGAAGGCTTATATAATAGTACTGTGCTTGCCTGAGGCCTCTTGCTGTCTTGAGATGATGTGAGAAGACCTTGTCAAGGTTTTGGTGCCTACTGCATGATATACATGGTAGGACAGCTTGAAATAACTATTCCAATTTAATGAGTTAATGAAAATTGCTTTGTTCTAGTAACTTTTTTAAAACACTGTTTAATTTCTAGGCTCTACCTAGAATAGTGCAGTATACCCAAAAGCCTTGTTAAATCTTCTAACTCTGCAATTCTCTGTATGTCCTAATGGAATATTTTGGAAATGTTTGGTTTATAGCAGATTCTTCTTTCATCCAGAAACTAAGCCAAATCTGTTCATATGAAGTATTACTGCTTTAGTACAATGAGTCTTCCATAAGAAGCAACTTATTGCTCCCATGAAGCAAGTCTTGCATTCCTTCTAGCCTTTGTTCTCTGCATCTGTTGTTGGAAGTTCATATGCAGTTGCTGTGGCCAGAGTTCACAAAAATAGAGCAAAAGCAATAGTCAAGTGGTATCAGTTTAGGTTGTCATTCTGAATATAAATTTATTCGTGGTACACCTTTTTGTCAGAAATCAAGATGTATTTATATGAAACAGGAATGGAAATGCCCTTTTCTAAAGGCAATGTGTTTTTAAAAAGAATGTGTTAATGTTCCCATTCTATTAGGGAAAAAAGGTCTTTTGTCCACTGTAGGATATAGTGAGTGACTGCAGTGTTGCTCTTAAAGTAAATTGCAGTTTCATGGTTTACATGGCTGCAGAAATCTACAGGGGTTGCCATACCTTATCTGCCATGGTGTATTAAAAGCCTGTATTTGTGCTCTTTGCTGTCTTCCAAATGAAAGGTTCGTCTGTTCCTCTGTGATCTGATTAAATACTACAAGGACAGCGGAATAGTAGTTTCTTTTAGATCCTTATGGAAATAGTTCCTGAAACTTCTTTGGGTCTGTTTACTTCTTTAGACTTAAAGTTGAAAGCATCCACATTCTTTCTTGTAATGGAATAGGGATTCTTTTTGTTTTGTTAATTTTTTTGAAGTTTCTTATAAATTTGTCTGAAATTTGCTCTCTTCTGAGTTTTGCTGTGCTGGAACTCTTAGGAGGTATTGCTATGCTACTCACTCTAAAACTTTTTCAGTCTAGAAGCTTGTCAGCCCTGCTATTTGCATCTTAATTCTGCTTTACCAATTTTTCAAGAGCTTAGTTAGATTTGGTTCTATGGTTGTTTCTCCTGTCCTTGTTATTTGAAATCAGTTTTTATTTTTAAGATTCAGATGTCTCTCTGGTAATGTTTCTTCAGTTTTGTTAATTAATTTTAAGTATGGATTTATTATAACTTAATAATTTTTTTATATTTCTTGATCTTGTCTTATTGTTTAGAAATATATGAGCAAATTAATTTGTGTTTATATTTAAACCACTGAAAATTAAAGACCCTTTACTTTTTTGCATATATGTATAAGTCCATTTCGGTCAACGCTTAGGTTAGTAAGTGTATAAGGTCAGAAGCTGAGATCAGTATGTTTGTATTTATGTATATGTTAAAAATTCTTCCATTTCCTCATCCTAGACTTCTAAACATATGGTATGTAATGGTAGAGCAAATAAATTATAAGTAGTTTAATCATCATTGTAACTAGGTGCAAATGATATCAAACTGGTATTGATCTAGTTTTGTAGTATGTATTTTAAAAAATATTACTGTCTTTAAGCTTGTGTTTCTTCATCCTTCAAATATATATTTCTAGCACACTTTGGAGCTTCAAAAAATACCCACTTTTGAATTGTTTAAATTTATTGACTCAAGAAGAATAAGACTTATAGTATATTTCCCCTTTATTTCACACAGACAGCTTCCCATTTTATATATGTATTTTTAAGAATTCTTTAAAAAAAGTTTATAGGAAGGAGTGATGGAAGGTTCATAAAGGATAGCTGCCAATAATTTTAACTTTAGGTTTTATGTTACATAAAACCCATATGGCTTTTTATTTCATGTCTAAGATGTAATACACCTATGACTGAAAGTCAAGCTGGTGTTTCTGTAGACAGCAAGGACACAGAAAATAGCTTTTGGTTAGCTTTTATGAGTGACACAGTCTAGCCTAATTAAAAAAAAAAGGGCTCTTATGAAGTTTATTTAACTGAACTCTGTAGTACAATGAGTTTTGGCAAATGAACTCTGGCAAGAACAAAAAAATTATTTATGAAAAATGGTGATTCTGAAATTAACCCATTGTTTTATTTTTGGTAATCAAATGAATGTGAGGCTGGTAAACAGTACTGTGGTCGAGTCATTGCAAGTCTTATGTTGGTTAGGGCTTTGGTAAACACAGGATCAGTGATACTCTTCTCAGAATAACGTGTCCTCTTCACAGTCAGCTGGAAAACTGCAATGCAGTCAGAAAAAGAGCTTCTCAGGAGCAGTTTAAGGTTTGGAAAACCTGTACTCCAGAGGATGACTGAAGCTCAGCCTAGGTTTTGTTTTTTTAAGAGAAAGTTGGAAGTGTCTCTGTGTGTATACAGGAAATCCTTTCTGGGTTTAAGTGCTGATAGTTTAGTGCTTTCTAATCAGTTATGCCAAATTATGACAAGATGTACTTGTCATACAGTGGTGTAGATAAGCAAATTTCATCTGATAATCTCATGTATTGTTTGAAAGGGAAGACAGTTTAAATGTCGGAACAGCTTATATGAGGCGGGTTTTATGCCACTAGCAAGTTTGGGGTTTTTTTAGGTCAGTATTTATTAAATTCAAAGGAGCCTGAGCTTGACTGCTTTAGGAGACTCATGAGCTTTAATGCAGATGTGTTGAATATTCTGGGTAATGTAACTTGGAATGTGGGTGATTATGTGGGACTTCAGTAAGCTTAAAATTGATGTTCTTTTGCTTTACAGGTTTAACTGGTTTACTCTAACATTTACGAGCCTCTCTGAACTGATGTGACCCTTAAATGTGTGCTGTGGGTCAGCCAGAAGTTAATGGACTTGGTGCATTCTGTCATCATTTGATGTAGCAGGCAGCTTTTGGCAGATTTCATTATGCTTATTGGGGTGGGAGACGGAACAGATTTTTCCTGCTTAGCTTTAAGACTGTAGAATCCACTGCAGCAGGGGCTGCTACTTCCATAGAGGGAGAAGTGAAACATGAGTGGTTTCTTGATGATCTGTCATCATGCTTTGTGCCCAGCCCCACAGTGGCAGCTCGTGCCCTTGCAGACGTGACATGTGCAAACTACAATCCCTGAACTTTGGATGGGCATTAGAACCATAGAGTCATAAAATTGTTAAAGTTGAGAAGACCTTTCAAGGTGAGGCCCAGCCATCAAGTTAGCACCATGGCCAGGTTCACCATTAAACTACGTGTTCACATTTTGTGAACACATTCAGGGATGGTGACTACTGCTTCCCTGGGTACTCTGTTCCAATGCTTTACAACCCCTTCTCTGAAGAAGTGTTTCTATGAAGAAGTTTCTCCTCCTGGTACAACTCCAGGCTATTTCCTCTCATCCTGTCACTTGTTACCTGGGAAAAGAGACAGACCCCCACCTCACAGCAGCCTCCTTTCAGGTGGTTGTAGAGAGCAGTAAGGCCTCCCTGGGGCCTCCTTTTCTCCCTCACTTCCCCCAGGTGGTCCTCATGAGACTTGGCTCCGCACCTGCTCCCATTGCCCTTCTCTGGACTCATTTAGGCAGGAGTAAATGAAAAAAGCTGTAACTCTCTTTCATTTTTCCTGCTACAATTGCAGCCATGTTGTCATTGTATTTTGTGATGAGTTGAGGCGCTGAAATGCTGTCTTTGTTCTCTTGACCAAAGCTAGAAGGAATTGTCTTCACTTGTAGGAATTCCTGCAGTTGGAATGAGAGGAAGACTGGGGTTACAAATTCTGTTATTGTGGCAATGTTGAGAACGAAATGAGACTCGCCTTCCTGTGAGCCAGCCTGTGTTCTGGTATGCTTATTCTTCTTCTGAAGCCCCAGTAACCCTCTGTTCTCATTAGGCAGCCCTAGCCTGCAGAGAAGTTGAAGAAGTGTTGCCTTCATTTGTTCACAGTAAATGTGGAGGTGACATCTGGCTGGAAGGTAGCAAAAAGGTTTCTGTAATGGTTCTGATAGGCTCTCAGATCTTGTCAGTCTCTCTGATTGAGAGAACGGGTAGAAAGCTTCCATTGATAGGCCCCCTAGTAGTCATAAATAAGACAAAGGCAAAAGGATGCCAAAGAACCCATAAACTCTGTTTCTAGAGTCATGTTGTTTTGCTGTGAAGTCCTGTTTTCATATTTAAAATAGTTTGGTCCCTTCTTATTTCAGAGATGTTACCTTGAACTCTGAACCTTTGTTGCCCATAGTCTTTACTACTTTGGTCTTTCCCTGTAGTCATTTGCTGTGCTCTTAATGAGAAAAACGTTCCTTGTTTGCATCATCTTTATTCAAAGGTACTGTTTCAAATACTAGATTTAGAAACTTGTTATTCCAGTATTTTCCTTTAGCAGTCGAAGCGATTATTAGCACTTTCTGGAATCTGAATCATATTGCCCTATTTTTTCACATCTGTTGAAAAATCTGCCTAGTAAACAGTGGCGACTAAAAGAATTTTGCTGTTGATCAGTGCAATTAGTTCTGGACTTTTAGCCTTTTATTGCTAAGTAAAGCTTACTGTACAAGTATATCAAGGTTGGGAAGCATCATCTAGTATATTTCAAAGAAAACTGAGAGTCTGTAGTAACTGTATTTTGTGTAAGTGCTTAACTGCATCATGTTATTCTGATCTTGTTTTAAATAAAAATTTAGAAAGCTTAATCTAAAACATAATTTATTTGAAGTAATATGTTTGTATTGTCCTTGTGATGTCCTTTTATGTTGTGAGGCCTTAAAAGCTGCCTCTGTACTGCTGTGATTGCTGACCTCTGTATGGTATGTGTGTTATTTCACATCTCAATACCTGCTTTTAGGCAGATACAGCAGTTATGAAAAACAGGCAGCAGTATTATCTTGTTCTCCATCCTGCTTATATGTTCCTGCCATTTAACTTGTGTTAAATCTGTTGGCTACATCATAACTTGGTTCATCTGGGAAGTAGATTTCTTCAATGTCTTCTCCTGTCCCTACCAAAACCAACCTGGCTCTTGAGAAGAGCAAACCTGGAACACTAACAGACCAGCCAGTTCTGACTTGTGTCTACAGAACTGCTAGATCAGGTGCGAAAAAAAAAAAAAAAAGGTAGACTCTGGTGTCCTCTGGTGAACTGGGAGGGGGGGGGGGGTGGAAAGTACCACAGTTTTTGGTAATGGCTTAGTTCTAGATTAGCTATGACATGAGGCTCTGTATTTAGTTTCACCATACAGATCACGATGATGTAGCATTACTTTCTAACCATATGTAATCTTGTGTCAAGAGTCCTTCTGTAACTTGTGTGTTAACTGCTATACTTCTTGCTGCAGGCCTCTGAAATAATTAAAAAGAGAGTATCAGTGTGGCATTGAGGTGCAAGCTTTTTGCTGCTGTTGCTGCAGAGGGGAAGGTCCAATTCTGTCTTACAAGTGGCCACAGCGGCTGGTGGAACTTTCAGTGAAGTGCTTCAGCTCACTGAGTAGGCAGGGGACTAATCACCTCTTTTTTATTTATATTTTAAATCTTTTGGCCTAGAGATTAGAGCATTGTACACTGGTGGTTCACATTAGTCTAATTTTATGCAAGTCCATGCATTGTTTATGGAGCTCCGTCCATCAGTAGAGCTGAAAAAAGAGAGTGTGTGTATGTATTCATGCTCAGGCTTAGGTGCATTAGCTTTGTGGGCTGGTTCCCCATTTTTTTGCTCAGATACACTTCTTGGCACAAAGCTTTTCATCTAGAATGTGATTAGTCCTTCCATCAGGTGGCTGCCAACCTATTGAGCTGATGTTCTCATGAATCTCTAAAATATTTTGGTTGGAAACTTCTTTACCTATGTCCATTGTAATCTGGTGCTCTTACATAGTTACTATGTTTAGGTTGTATCTTGAATATGAATGTTAGGCAGTCTGTATTACTCATTTAACTTTCTTTTACTTAAGTATACTTTGGCATTTATACAGCTTTTTGGGTCAGATTACTTATTTGAAGTGTCCGTGTGCTCTGTATTCACATGGTAGTATAAAAGCCGAAGAGTCACAGTCTTTACATCTAGGGGACATTATGGCATGTTGTAAAACGTGTTAGTAAACATTTTTAAATTGCTGAATGTTAAACTTTCAGAAATTGTTCTTTTTGAAAAGTTGGTTAGACTCAGAAATATTGAACTTCAAAAGAGAAGTTTCCCAGTGAATAGGTTTAAGGACTGTGGTAGTTCTAAAACCTTGCATTTCTTGTATTCAGTAGCCAGTGTTTTCAAATAAATTCTTAAAGTTCATTCATTATACTATTGAATTCTAATTTTGGATAAAAATGATCATTTGGAGGTACTGAGATTTTTCCCTTTCTGCTTCCTTCAACAGTTCCTTGAAACAGCAACTTGTAAGAACAAAACAAAAACATAAAAGAGGAAGGGAGAATGGAAATTACTTATGTGAATAGAATGTGCTTTTACTACTAATTAGAGTCAGGGTAAAGTCTGTAAAGACAAAAAGAGGAAAATAATAAAGGGATTCCAGAAAAATTTGGGTTTTTTGGGACTGGAATGATGAGCTTGATAGAAATCTGACTTGAAGATCCTGAGCTAGTGTAGGGTTGATATATGTGTACAACACCATTAGCAGTAAGCGTTTTGAAGGAGGATTGGCCTGTGTGTGTTCTGTAAAGGGAGTAGTTGAATTTAATAGCATGTGAATGAATGCAAAAGGAGTAGGAAAAGAGTGTTAAAGCTTGACAGGCTGCAGAGCAGGGGTGCAGAAGATGGAAGTTGTGGTAAATGAAAAAAAGGGATTAAACTGATAAATGGATTGATATCTGAGCTAAGAAGTAAATCTGATTTGTGACTTGCTTTTTGAATTTAATTTAATGTAATGGGTAAACAGGAACAGATGTAAGCATTAGAGCAATTGTATTTTTGGACAACGGAGAAGAAGGGGTTCTTGTGCCTCATGTTTACTGTTGGAATTTTCTTTCTGGTATAGAGAAGGGAGTAATTATAAATCCCCTGAGTCCCATTGATGTGAACTACTCCAGTGAAGAAATGTTAAGATACACAGGTGTAGGGTGACATTTTGGTGGGGGGGAAATTGCTAATCTCAGTATTTATTGACTGAAAGGTTCTTTTGTTACTTCTGCTTTAGATGTAATGCAATTTATCTGAGATGAAGAATTCTGTGAACTAATGCTAATTTACTTTTGGTTCCAATTTCTTTTTTTCATTTTGCTTCCAGTTTTCTGTTTTGGGGCCTTGTACAGTTCATCAATAACTGTATCACTCAGTAAAATTCAGTTCCATTTGGAGCTTTGATTATGGGTTACATTTTTGTGTTACTTGCCTTCTTGGTGACTATTTATAAGAAGTGAGTAGATGGTCTGTTTGGATTATCATAGGACCACATAAGTCACTCATTAATCTCTGTGTGTCTCTTTAAGTGGACTTCCTGGGAAAAGATTTACCCCATAAAGGTCTTTTCCCCTGTAAGGCAATGGCTTGGTAGATATGGTTATGAATTATTTATTTACCTTGTGGGCAGGGAAGGGAAAGATGAATGTTGTCAGATTAAAGAATAAAAAATGTAACAGTTAAAAGGATAGTGGCTGTAAGGGACAGGATTTTTCATTCTTCCACCACTGTGTTAGGAAGCAAGGAAAGGGAAAGTGGATGTAGGCAGGTGGGAAGAGAAAGCGTATGGGTTCGTGTACGCTCTGTTCCAAAGTAGTGGTTACCTTTTCCTTTATGAAGTGAGGTGTGTGCTGTTCTTCTGTTGTTCTGCAAGTTTCTTGAATTACTAGCTAGGAGCTGGTTTTGCAGCCAGTTCAAGAAATGTGTGTCTGTGTACTTCTACTGTAATATATTTTGGTAGAAGTTACAGATCCAGGTTGCCCACTAGTTTGCAGCTCTGGAAATCATGTGCTTATGTGACATGCCTGGGCTTGTGACAGCTGGGCTATAAAGAATCATTTCTATGGTGGAAGGGCATGTGCCCAGTAAATGTGCCAAGGAGGCTGTGAATATGGACACTGTTAGAGATGACTCACATTAGGAAAAACATGGAGCTTGTGGCTTTAGCATGTTGGCATGCAAACACAAAAGTCTGCTAAATGCTTTGCAGAAGGAATCTTTTTTCAGCACCGTGACAGAGCATTCATTGTTGTGGGCTTTTTTGCAAGCAAGTGGTTCTGCAAGCTCTGCTGCAACTAGCTTATGGCAAAAAGGATGCATTTAAAGACTAATTGTATACTGCTGTGGTGATTGCAAGAGGTAATTGTTGAAGAGTGTCTGCTGCATTAGATAGTAGAATTGACTAGTATGTATATCTAAGAATTAAAATGTGACATTTTTTCTTGAGACCTGAAGAAGTCAGGAGTTTCAGAGTATTGGAGAATGATTCCAAAGGCAAACAGCTTTTTTATACGTGTATACATGCATAAAATACTGTATACTGAGGTGGTTCTGCCTAGTCTGAAGTGTCATGTTACCTGTGTTTTTCATGGACTTTGCTGAGTCCAAACTGGAATGAACAGTTCTTCTCTTTACTCAGTTTCTGTTCTGCATTGGCTACCCAGCAGATGCCTTTATTTTTTCTTTTGTGGTTGAACATGGTTGATGGCTGACAAACCTTGATGAAAGGACATAAATGCGCCACATGCAAAACCACAATGATTTCTTTGATTGCAGGGACCTTTTGGCCAGCTTGCAGTAAGGACTTGTGTTTAGAAGAGAACCTTTGGGCTCATCTGTATCTCCCTCCCCTCAAAGGGATGGCAGCCCCAGGACAGCTAGCATTCATCCTGACGCCAAGAGACTTCAAAGGAGGTAAGCGCCTCAGAAACGCTCCCCAGACAAAATACTTGTCAGTCCTGCACCCCAGCGTGGTAATATTCTTTACTACAGCATTACCATCATTCATGGCTCCTTTATGACAATTTTTTTAGAGCTTTATGAGGCCTCCTCAGCTGTTTGCAGCCCCCTTAAGATTCACAAAGTTGCCCATTGCTGTCACGTTGCTTAAGAATGTGCCCCGAGTGGAAGGGAAAAAGACATGCTGCACTTCTGGTGTGTAACTCAGACGTATGCTCCCCTCATTCCCTTAGTTTTTTATTTTCATATTTTGGGTGAGGTCCAAACTTGCGCTTTTTTCAATTCTTGTTCCTTAAGATTAAAGTTGGAGGAAGGAAAAAAAGAAACCAAAATCAAGTGCTGCTTACTTCAGTTTAAAACCCTTTTTAAAATAGATTTCTGAATTAGCCCTTTATATCCAGATGATTTTCTAGTTTCTAATGAACTTTATTCCAGAAAAGTTCTGTAGAAGTAAATTACTGTATTTTATTCTTCTTGAGGGAAATATGTCCTTAGGAATTATTTTTCCATGTTAGAGGTGCTACCTACATGCAGCACAGCCTTCCAAATGCCTATGGAAAAGTAATTTAGTAGAGAAAGCAATCTAAAATAAACAGGAGTTTACTTTGATATCAAAAATTTAAACACAGAATGCCCATGGTAGCATTTTTAAATCTATTGCTTTGTAAAAGCAGACTTTTCAGAGGTGGCATCGACTCCTTCTCCACCTAATTTGGGTGAATTGTACGAATACTCAGCTCTAGATTTTTCTTTTTGTATTCTTATTCCAGTATATAATATATATTATGTATATTTTATATATAATAATTATATATTCCAGTATAGTCTTATTACATGAAAACTAATGATTGAAATCATAAGGAGGAACCTTCTAGGGGCTTTTGCTGTGCTGTTTTTTTGGGTTTGTTTTGTGGGGTTTTTTTTTGTTTGTTTTTTGTTTGTTTGTTTTTCTTTTAGTAGGAATATTTGGGCTTGTAATAAACCTTTAGTGAAGATGATCATGTGTTTAATGAACAGCTACTTTTTTTTTTCTAAGGGTAGATTTGGAGAATATAGGTGGTGCTCAGACCATTTAAGCTTTAGTTTATTTCAATATATTAAGATAGTAAAGAAGTAGATTGTCCTGGAAAATAATATCCTGCCTAGTTCTACACTTACATGTGGAAATGAAAGCAACTTTTCTTTCCCTAATTTGATCTGCCTTTTACTGTCAGTGAAAGTGGAGGTGGGTTTGTTTGTTTCTTTTTTTTTTTTTGTGTGTGTGTTTTGGTTTCTTTTTAGGTGGGGGACATATTTTTAAATAAATTTGGTCTTATGCCTCTCTAGAAATTCAACAAGGAAGAGTAGAAGCAGGACTGAGAATTGCTAAATTGCTTTCTAGTCTAAAAGTGTCTGTTGATGGACATGTCTTACAGTAAAATGTGAGACCTACCTATAGATGGCAAGTGTTATATTATTTGGAGGCTCTGGAATTAATGAAATACTTTAAAAATTTCTTTTAAAGGTAAATCTAGTTACTCCCATTGTCATTTTTTCATAGAGGAAGCTGATACTCAAAGCAACATTCTTTCTCTTTGGAGCCTTTCAGATTGGTAGTAGAACTCATTCATTCATATAGGAAACAAAATCGATTTTAACTGTTTTCTTTAGTAGTATATGAGATGATCTACTTCAGAATGGCAAGATTTTTAGTCATACTTTCTTGATTAATAGTTTATCTTAATCTGTATTTCATACCATCTGCTTTTGCTCCTCTTACACCTCGAAACCCCAAGGTGGTATATTAATTTGCAAGGTTAAAGATAACTAATTCATGGCATCTGATGGTGTTTCAGCACTTTTTCACCTTTCTAAGAAAATGGAACAGTAGTTGAAGACTCTGCTCTGAAGCGTGGATTGTTAGTTGTCAGGATGGGGAGGGAGAGGACAGTTTATCCAGAGGATGTCTTTGGTGGCATACCTGTGTATGTGTAGTTATCTCATAAAATAGTTTCTCTTGTTCTTTGAAATCAACAGTTGTCTTTCCATGCCATCTGACTTTCAAGTGCTTTGAAACAAGTGTCTTTAGAAAGTACTCGAGTTTGGTTTTACTTAATGAAGTCTGTAATAACATAAGAAAATAGCTTTCAAGTAACGCACCAATCTATACAATTTCATGTTGTAGTAGCAATAGTAATTAGATGGTAAAACATTAGCAGACAATTAGGTTGTCAAAGAAAAGCTCAAGTGAAGGATTAGGTGCACTGTGGAACTCTGCACCTCATATGAAGTGTTGGAATAATGGTGGTATTCTTCTTCTTCCTTATTAATGAGGCTAAAACTTTTCTTTCAGACGAGAAAAGAATACAGTGCTTACTGAGATTGCCTTCACGAACAAATTATACTGCCTTAGAAAGATGATGTGAATTAGCATAGAAAGATATTTTTTTCTGACTTTGTTTTCTGCAAAGACAATTCAAAAAAGTTTTGAAAACATCATAGCCTTCCCTGAAACTGTTTAATAGCTGTAGGACTGGAGTTTTGGAGTAATAGGATTGATTTTTCCATTTGCAGTGAAAAGGACTTTATTTACTACTTGCATTAACAGAATTTGGTATCTATAATGTTCAAATTTTGGACAAACTTAATGTGTATATCTGACTTTTGATATCAGTAATTCTGTCCTTTGTCAAATACTTGCTGTCTGTTGAAAGAGTTATACTATGGCATTGAGCAATCAGACTGGCATTGGGATAGGCTGCTTGAAGTTCAGGGGTATGTTGCTTGCCTTCTGTCCCTTTCCAAGGATTGTGTACTGAAGAGAATGGAATGAAAGAGCAGGTAGTGATATGCTACTCATTCTGTGCTGTTAACATATGGCAGCACTGGGTGTAGTTCTGATTTGATTTAAATTGAGCCAGAAATATATAGTGTGTATATATATATATGTCACATTTATAGCTAGTCAAAAAATTACAAGAATTGAGGCCATGAGGTAGATCTGAATTGTATTCCTTAGCAAAATTGTTCGTTTGCTGAGTAACAGTAATAGCCACCTTGTACTTAATTTTGAAGAACTAAATTTTGGCAGTTGATATCTGTTCTAATAATAATCTGTGAGTCTACAGCTATAGGAAAGTTTGCAAGTCCTGATGAATTTCAAGGATGTAATGGCAATACATTAACTCATAGGTGTCCTCTCTCTAAGCCTTAAATAATTATTTTCTTGTATTATTTGTTATAATAGGATGAGCTCCAGGGCAAGGACATTTACAATGTTTTGGAGGTCTTGATACTTCTTGATACATGTTTTCAGATTTGAGGCAGCTGGTGACCTTCATTGTTGTGGAAAGTTTTGAGAGCAGGAACCACAAATACATAAATGCCATTTCTTGTTGATGCCTGAATGCATCATTTATGGCATCATAAAAACATAATTTTTTTTGTGCTTGATCTGTATCTTTGTGTGTAATCTCCCAATGCCGATGTATGTTAATAAATAATGAGCGCTCAAATACCATAATTGTGTCATCCTGTATAATGAGATAGTGGCTACAGTTGAAAGGAGAGGGTGGATAAATAAGATGGTGCCTTGAAGCTGTATTTGATGACTGTGAGGAAAGGAAGGCACTTTGAAGAATTCAGATATATGAACTATCATATCCCTTAAAATATAGTTCTCTGGTTAATCATTCTTCCTCTTGTTACGAAGGTTGTCAGGGTGATAAATGTTTTCAGATCCATTTTAGGCAGGTAGTTTTGTGCTTCTGTCTTGGATGTGTTACATGGTTTGTTTTGGGGCAGGCCCTTCTATTTTTTGTTGGAATGAGGTGGGTGAAAGCGTCTTTGGCATTACATGATTCTGCCACCTGGTGGTTTTGATGAGCAGCAGGAGCTTCAGATGCAGTTAAAAGCACAAGGGTAAACAGATCCTGAAAAAATCCTTCTTTCTTTCAAAAATGGATGGAATCAGTTGGAAAGTGGCTTAAAGTAGATATGGAGGACAAGATCATGATGTCTGCATCTCGTTTTTCAAGACAAGCACTTAAGAATCAGTATGCAAGTATTTAAAAAACTAGTTGCTACATCTGTCAAGCTTCTCTGGGTTTTTAAATACAATATTAAGAGAAGACAAATCTCCATGGAACGGTAACTACTTGTAGCAGGAATGCAATTTAGAGAAGTTATCCTGTTGTGTGCATTGTGTATTTCAAGGTTCTTTTAATCTGGTTTTTATGCTTGGAGAATTATGAATATCAATACTAAATTTATACTAGTACTTAAATATGAGTCTTTTCCTGGTCCTTATTACTTTGGTATAACTGAAAAATTTATTAAACAAATTATCACACATCAAGTTGTGCAGCAAATACCAGTTTTGCTACTAGTTTGTTCTTTTCAGATCAGTTGAAGTTGCATCTTTTTGTTCTTCAGTATTCTAGGTTTTTCTCCTAATGCAGTGATGGTAAAATTTCTGTACATAGGTCAGTTTGGCAAATCTGTTATTTCAACCAAATATGTTATTTCTAGCTTCTGATTGTTCATAGGTGTTTTAATGCTTGCAAATAGAGATTCTAAGTGGAGTTTGGACATGGCTTGTGTCCATAACTAAACAAGCTTTTTACACATGTTTATAAATACACTTTGTTCTGCTGCTAATTGTGTACCATAAATTTAAGGTGGGAAATGCATTTTCTCACAATGAATTCAAGTTGGGAAATTCTCTTTCTCAGAGAGAAATAGGTGTGGGGAGATTTTATTTCACTTAAAAACAAACATATGTTTACTGGAGTTACTACAGTTTTCAAATTGTACTGGTCGTTCAGTGCACTTACTTCAGGATCTTTCCAGTCCTTCTCTTTTGTGACTGTTTTAGATTTTCCTCTGCAATATCTCCTTCCCATGAGAAAGGAGATTTAGAAACAACTTCATCAGTACATACTTGTGTTGATTGTTTTAGCTTGGTCTCTGCTGTATAATATCATTGTTCTAGGAAATGTGTAGGGTCTTCACATAAAAGAAATACAAAGCATCTCTGAAAGTAGGCCTCTCCCATGTTTATTCAGACTTTTTTTAAACTTTGTGAGACATACGAACAAACATGTTAATCTTGATTACTTGTTTCTGTAAGTTTCTGTCCTCTTCAGATTTCGGTTAAAATGTACCTTTGAGACTCTATAGGGTTTTTTTGGTGGATGGCCGCCTTTTTTTCCAGTGTACAGTCTTCAGTTTTTACATACTAGAAATTCATTACCTACTGTATCTGCACTTATCCTGCAAGGACTTCCATGGTATAGAAGTAACTTGATTAAGGAAACTTCATCAGAGGTTAAGTTGCTATTGTAAGGGTTTCTGTGGTTCCAGAGTTAAAATCAAATGTCAGACCTCAAGAAGAGCAACCACAGTTTGGAAAGGATGTACAGAAACTCTTAACAGAGTTTCTTCTAGATTCCAAAGCTGTTCCTTTTTTCAGTTTCATGATATCAGAGGAAAACCTCTTGTTCCTGCTGTGAAAAAGGAAATGTTCCATATGCTCTCATTAATTGCTCATTAGGTTTATAGAGAAATTATAATCCTAAATTTGGATGGATGACTCACCATGGCTTCACTGTATTTTGAAAAGTCAATGCTGTGTTGTGGCTGATGCTTAAACGAAGAAAACTGGTCTTGTTTCAGATTTTAAAGTGGAGCAATGAATGTTTCTAGTGTCAATATATAAATGCAATATCTTCTTGAAAGTACAAGTGATTATGTGTAATATCTAATTACTAATCTAGGCTATGGAAGAAAATGTAGTGCTTTCTGAGTTGTGTTGGAGAGCAAAAGGGGAATATATACTGAAGATAGTGAGAAGTTCAAGCAAAAAAAGAATTTGGGCAGCTTTAAAAAGGCAAGTGACAGTAGGTGTTAGGGAATTTGAAGCATGCCAGAGATACTCAAAAGGAAAGAAGGAGGCCCGTTGCTATGGTGATGCCAAAGTCAATTGATAGTAGCACTGTGCTGACCTTGAGCTGTTGTTACAAGGCATTATCTCTGGTTTGCATGTCCAGGTTTTGGTAGTAGTGGGTCACAGGGGCAGCTTCTGTGAGAAGCTGCTGAAAGCTTTCCCCAAGTCCCATAGAGCCAGTGCCAGCTGGCTCTAGGATAGATGTGCTGCTGGCCAAGGCTGAGCCCATAAATGACTGTGGCAATGCCGTTGGAATAACAGATTTAAGAAGGGAGGGAAAAAAAACCCGCACAACTGCAGCTGGAGAGAGAGTAGGTGAGAGGAACAGCCCTGCAAACACCAAGGTCAGTGGAGAAGAGGGGGGCAAAGGTGCTCCAAATGCTGGAGCTGTGGTTCCCCTGCAGCCCCTGGTGCAGACCATGGTGAGGCAGCTCTGCCCCTGCAACCCATGGAGGTGCAGTGGGAGCACAGAGATCCACCTGCAGCCCTCGGGTGGATGTGCCTGAATGAAACTGGGACCTTGTGGGAAGCTCATGCTGGAGCAGGCTCCTGGCAGGACCTCTGGCCTTATGGAGAAGTGAACCCACTCTGGAGCAGGTTTGACAGGACTTAAGACACTTTGGGAGACCCACAGGCTATTCCCTAAGGTCTGTACCCCATGGAAGGAACCCACACTGGAGCAGTTCATGATGAAGTGCAGCCCATGGGAAGGACTCACATTGCAGAAGTCCATGAAGGACTGTCTCCTGTGGTGGCAGGGCAGGACCACGAGGAGCCCTCTCTCTGAGGAGGAAGGAGTGGCAGAGACAGCGTGTGATGAACTGACCTCAATCCCCATTCCCCATCTCCTGGTTCCACTGGGGGCGAGGAGATGAAGAAAATCGGCAGTGAAATTCAAGCCCACAGAGAAGGGGCCAGGGGAAATGGCTTTAAAGATTTGGTTTTATTTGTCATTACTCTAGTCTGATTTGACTGGTAATAAATTAAACTGTTGTTCCCAGTTTTAGTCTGCTTTGCCCGTGAGGGCTTTTGGGGGATATTTAGCATCCAAGGCCCCCCAGATATAAAGTCAGTATATATAGGTTGTTGGCTCTAAGATTAAATACATATTGAGAAATTCATTACAGCTGTCTCACCAAAAGGATTTATTTGCATCTTCTTGTTAAGCAATGTATGCAGATTTCATATAAGAAAGCTTAAAAAAAAACCAAAAAAGAATTAAGGAAAGGTGGTAGTAAGATTTGCTATCATAGTTATTAATTTTTTGAGTACATCATATGAATGATGGAAACTTTAAAAAAAACATTGATGAAGTTGAGTAATATTTCTGAGCCAAGGGGGAACCATAGAGAATTAAAAATGACTTTGAATATAGGGATCCAAATAAAAAGATGCCATAATTGCAGTAGATTGCTATTACTTAGCTTTACACTGAGATAGAGACAGTTGTGTGTGTGTATGTGTTTCTTAACTGTATTTCTATGCTTCATTTGTTTTAAAATGTAGAATTACTGAGTTTACTGGATCAATGGATTTTGTATTGTAAATCCAGAAGTGGCCTCAGGCAGCTGATGATGCAAATTATAGGAGCAAAGACTAATTGAACTAGAAAAATAATTGAAATGATAAATGATGATTTAAAAATATTATGAGCAATATAAAATGTAGTAGTATGATTGTGTAACTGTGTAATTAAGATTATATTCTTAAATATTTTTGTTAGTGATTTTCTACTTCTAATTTCTAGTTTTTTCTAGTTTTCAGCTGGAGAATTTGGTACTTAGCATTCTAGAGAGTTTTTCTTTTGGGAAATTATGTCTTGAGTTGTTAACTCTTTAAATCCTTGAAATAATTGATACAGTAGAAAAGGGAAGTCACATCTCTTGTTAACCTCTAGGTGTTTTGGGGGGTTTTCCCTGTTTTTTTTTTCCTCCTTCTTTTCTTCTCTGTTCTTAAAAGTGTCAAGGGGTTTGTTTCTTTCTGGTACCTTGTTCTTTCCCAACCAGGCATTTCCAGTGAACTAGGAAGTAGTGATGCAGTTGACATGTTTGTGTCAACACAACAAAAGTTTTAAGTGACTATTAAAACGAAGTGTCAGTTTTGAATATTCAGGAAATTTCATGTAGCTTTAAAATACCTTTTATCAGCAAAATATAAATATAAAATTTCGATCAAGTTTCAGATGACTCACAATAAGACACATCTCAGTAATGTTCTTGTTCTGGAACTGCTAAGACCTGGAACCTTGAAGGGACAGGAAAAACATGAAAGAGTTTTAGCAGTACTGTAAGGGACTCTTTCAAGATGAGTTACAGTTCTTGGAATATTTGTGGTGTCTGCAGAAAGTAAGCGCTATCAGGATGTTGTCTGTCAGTACTGAGATAGATTATATTTTTAAACTATGCTTTCCTCCTTAAAAGCATGTTCTGGCTCTCTTAAATATTTTTAGCAAGACTGTGTTTGTCAAGTAGCATGAGTTGATTCCTGAAGAAAGGTATCTAAATTTAGCTGAATCTGTGTGTTAAAAATAGTGGATGATGAAGGAACTCTAATCCAGGGTCTTACCTAAAAATAGTACAGTATGTGTAAGTGGAGGTAGGAAAAATTCACATTTACCTACAGCAGGTGCATTCTGAGTCCAGAGAGGGGGTGGAAGCAGTGAATATATATTATATATATATATATATAATATATATATGGATGCAGATGTAATAGTGACTAAAAGACTTAAGTGAGTCTTAAGGGCTAAAATTTTAATCCCTCAGAGGATTTAGATGAAGTTATGTCTTGCAACACATTTACCACTTCTCTAAAAATTTGAATCCATCGTTATAGATGTGAATTCACAGTCAGGTGCTCTGGCTGTGAGCCATTATTTTTATGTGAAGTTTATTCTTTCAGATAAAGTAAATGAATATGGTGGCCATTTATGTGCTCCTTGCTCTGAGAGTTATCTATATTGTTCTGGGAGAGGTCTTGTGAAGTTTTAGTACCATAGAGGTGATACCATAGAGGTGAAACTAACAAAGCTTAAAATAACTTGATAATCACAAAAACTAAACCACCAGTGTGTTTTGTGCAGCAATTTCATTTGAATACCTATGTAGTAGATTAGTGACTTTGCTTTATAGTATGTGTTTAGGCTGATACTGCAAGGAAAAGCTGGACTAGCTGCTTCTCTGTGTATTTGGGAAAAAGATTCTGCCAACAGTGGAAAGAAATTATTTGATCCAGTCTCTTTCTTAGCACAGTGTATTTATTATGTATCTTGCATTAAACAGTCCTGTAATATGAACCAAGGTTTTCTTTAGGAATATAGTAGCTTGATGTTGTTATTAGCTTTTCTTTAACTAGTTGAAGCTAGTAAATTGTTACAGTCATCTTAAACAATCTTCATTACTACTTTCCTGCTTTTCTTGAACACAGCTGTGCAAAATTCTATATCATATATCAGATGCCATAAGCATTAGTGGAGAAAACTTATTTAACAGTTCAAGAAAATGAAACCATGCAGAAAATGAGGAATAAATTCTATTTCAATTTAAATTATACAGGAGTCAAGTTTACTAAAGAAAATATTTTGAGGCATCTGTACAAATAAATATGATCAACAAAATTGAGATAATATTTTCTAAGGAAAGGAAATATGTTATATGTACAGTGTTTGATATTTGGAATGTCCATAATAGGAATTTTAAAATGAATATGCATTTTCCTCCATGCACACACTCTTGAGTAAATAATTTAAAGGTGCTTTTGAGGAATGGCTAAATGTTAATGGTGTTTCAAAACTACAGATAATTTCTTCAGCAAAAAGAATGGAACAAGTCCCTTTAACTTGAGTTGCTACTTTTTTTTTTTTTTTTTAACTGTAATACATTTGTATTGGTTTTTGTTTTTGCAGGATACAAAATTATGGATAATAATGGAATATCTGGGTGGAGGGTCTGCCCTTGATCTAGTAAGTAAATTATGCATTTTTTTTTTTGTTACTTTACTTAACATAATTATTTTCCTACCTTATAATTCTGGAAACTATAGTAGATCACTTGACTGTGGCAATATTCACTTTCAGTAAAGGAGAAAAGTACTTGTCAATGCCATAAAAATGTTATTTTCCATGAGGCATGACTGATTACTTGTGTAAATAGAAGGGATCTAAGCAACATAATATTGGAAGCAGGATATAAACATCTTAGAATGCTAATCTTCAGTCAGCCAGAGAGCACTGCTGCCTGAAAATAGTTTTTTGTATCTCTTAATTCTTCCACCACAACTCTTTTTAGTTTATACATTTTAATGTATCTTCCTCACCACCCCCTCCCCCAAACAAATAAACAAAAGGTTCCCTGTTTGAAGTCTTTCTGAAGTCTGAACAGACAGAGATACGATTCAGTCTGGTATTAAAAAAAAATATTTCAAAGAAATAGGAAAAGCTCTGGGCTTCATGGAGGGTAGAGAGGCCTTGCAGGGAGGCCTGGGTAGACCAAAGGTTTACCCAGGTTTGAATTGGAATTCGAAGGGGTCAGTGCAGGTCATGTTTTCTGTGATTGTATGCTGACATCCACTTCAGCTATTAAAAAACACCCAAGCCCCCTCCCAAATGACACACCTTCTTATGTTCATTGTGGATTTAAAAAACACTATTATAGAAATAATAATGCATGTGAAAATTGTAAAATAGAAGCAGAATGTCTTCGTAGCAGGGTTTGCAGTTCTCAAATGGGGTAACTGATAAAAGCTTGAGGAAAGAGCAAAAGGAACAAGGTCACTGTAAAGGGATTCTGCTGGTGACATCCAGAAGACAGGAGTGGGTATTAAATGTGGGTTTCCTGCAGTTGTGTATTTTTGAACTCATTTATACCTTTAGCTTCTGCATCCGATAGGAGTTCTGTGGTTGTGCAAAAATTTATGAAATTCCCCATAAAGATATAATAAAAAATGTTTATTTATTGTTGTCACTTTTGTTTGTTTATCACTTATTGTTTATCACTTTTGTCTTCTTGACAGAAGAGAAATTAAAAATTGTATTTGCTTTTATAAATTGGCTATTACTTTCTTTGTATAGCTATAAAAAGCAGGATGAAAATATGTTACCATATCTTCTTCTTTTATGTTTTCATCACACAAATTTCACTTGTGTTTATTCTCTAAGTTTGTTGCCTAGAAATAGTAGAAAGTATTTGTTCAATTCTTAAAATGTTGTTGAAGAAATTACTCCACAAAACTGAAATCGTCATGTAAGTGTCTATTAAGCACGATTTGTCTGCTTCATTTATTTTCAGTTTATGTTCTGGTGCATGTTTCCCTAGTTTTAACATGCACATTATGCTTTTCAACTAGAATCTGGCATGCTTTGCCACGTTTTCGTACTCAAGGCAAGAATTACCAGGAACCTTGAGTTCCATGTTCAGAGTGCAAACATGTCATGCTAGCTTTGTGTTTTCTGTGCTTGAATATGCACTGGATGATTTTTAAATCCTTCCTTGGAAGAAAAAGTACATAGAATGCAACTGCATTTTTGTTCAAACTTTGAGTATAATTTAAGTTTGTGACCTAATATTCTCAGATTTACTCTGTTTTCAGTCATTCCTCCTCACCAAGGTGAGCTGAATCTGACATAAGAGATTTTCCCCTATTAGATGTGCTGTGTCATGTTCCTAAGTCTGAAACTGGTGCTCACAGCCTGGCTAGAGCAAAGCTTTGACAATGTCGTAGTGGGTTTCAGGTAGTGGTAATATTGTGTGTATTATCAGAGCTAAGGAAAAGCAAATAAGATTGTAAATAAAGCTGCAAAGATAAAGCAAATGTATTGTTACATATTGTTACATGAAATATTACCTCTGTTGCTATGCATGAGGATTTCTGAGGGATGTACTATTTTTAATTTTTATCTGAAAGTCCTTATCTGAAATGCTTTCCTTCTCACAGAATAAAGCTTTAGAGATACAAATTTTGACGGTGCTTCCATGTGTGCTGTTGTGGAGTAAACTAAAATAGTGGAATATTTTCAATATTAACTGTTGGGCACAAAGTTTTAGTGTCTCTTGAGATGCCCTTATTGTTTAAGGTGTCTCTCTGCATACTGACCTTTCCTCCATTATTCTCACTTTTAGAATTCATATCAGATGTAAAGATCTTTGGAGTCATCTGACACTTCTGATTCTTCTCATAAGAAGAATTACTTGGAATTGTTTAACAATTAGCAGATTTATTTTTCCAGTATTACATGAAAAAAGTTAATGTTTTAAAATATGTAAGGTTCTCTCAGCCTATCAGTTTGAGTTGCAGAGAGTTTCTCAAAATCCATTGCAGTATATAATCGTGGACTGCTGATTGATGTAGTTCCTTGAATGCCTTAGCTTCTTGCTCAGGCTTTGAGATTTCAGTCCACATAGGGTCCGTGGAGTTGCACATCTAAGTTGAGTGTAATATTAACAATCAAATGCTTTTCAAAGGCAAAGTATATCTACGACCTGGACACAAAGCAATAACTTTAGGCTCTGTCTTTATGGCACCTTTAACAAATTATACATAGTATTTTAAATAAATTATATCTTTGTCTGTTGTTCATTAGGCCACTTAGTTTACAACTATGTGTTTTTAAAAGGAATATTCTGTTTTGTCTCTCTTATGAAATTAGAAAATTGCAAGTTTTGAGGGGTGACAGAAGGAGTAATTTCTTTTTATAGTCACATTGTTATTTCTCTTCTCTGTTTGTCACTTTTTTATATATATTTAAACATTTCTTGTATCTCCTAGCTAGAACCTGGCTCACTTGATGAAACTCAAATTGCTACAATATTGAGGGAGATACTCAAAGGACTTGATTACTTGCATTCGGAAAAGAAAATCCACAGAGATATTAAAGGTAAATTTTTTTTATTATTTGTGATGAAAGAATATCAGAAGAACTCATGCAACCTGAATGAGCATCCATACATTGTCAAATGGTGTCAAATATCTTCATTTCTGGTATTTCCTCTTCTTTATTCCAGCTGCTAATGTACTGCTGTCTGAACAAGGGGAAGTAAAACTGGCAGATTTTGGAGTAGCTGGACAGCTAACAGATACACAGATAAAGAGGAATACCTTTGTGGGAACACCATTTTGGATGGCACCTGAAGTAATAAAGCAATCAGCATATGATTCAAAGGTAAGGTACTTCAAAGCATTACCAAAGTCCCTTCCTTAGTTTCTAACTTGAATTACATAGGTTGGTCTTCAGAACATAGCTAATAACTTTGGCTTTGTCTACATGTTGGTGTATTCAGTTGAGACCTAGCAGCTAAAAGCTGCTAGGAAAGATTTCCTAGTTTGTATCCAAAGTTTAAGTTTCCTAGTTTATTAAGACAATCCAGATGGCGAGAAATTATACAGTATTCATGAGTACATCCCATCACCTTTTATCCCACTCTATTGATGAGTATTTTTGGCTGTTTAAAAGTAGAAGAGTGCAAATATATAAAAAATATTAATATTCCACTTGTTTTTAGAAGAAAATAGCCAGTAACACAGTTGAAGAATATGGATTTGGAGGATATGAAAGTGTTGCTTGAAAGAGCTGTTACTCATCTCAGATGTGTTGCGTGGGTCTGTGCTACTCTGACCATGTTCTTTCAGATTCACTGTTTGAGAGGTGTTAATATTTAATACTGGATTTATCTATATACAGGCTTTTGATTTAGCAGAGTGACACATCAGCATACTGAAATCTCAACACAAACACGATATATCAATTATAATACATGGTTGGGTAACAATAGAAATGTGATTCCGTTACTGTTCTCCATATTCTCATCAGTATGGCACTGCGTGTCCCTACTTGCCAGGATAGAATATGCCCATTAAATCCAGCTCAAGACTATTGCTTTTTTCAAAGTTCATTGTATCAGTTACTTGGTTTTTATGCTTCTATTTGTTTGAGATACATATACAGCTCTTTGCTGCCCCTGCCTTCTCATTGCCCCACATGGCCTGGCCAGCTCAGCAGGACACCCGTGTTACCAGGAAAGGCTCTTTGCCCAACCCACTGCTGCAGCCATAGGTCTGAAAAAAAGGGCACCCTCAAGCTCAACTTGTGTTAAGATCAGCTTTCTTTATGATTAACAGTATTAATATATAACAGTATAATTAGCAGTATTTCCTTGTGCTCTTCCTTGAGCTCATCTTCCTTGCCCATCTCCTCTCATTTCCCTGAAGGGATTTGTTGATTGGCCGTATCTCCATGCAATGAGACAGGTTGGGATGTTTCTTTCCACTTGCCAAGGCTGACTCTGGTCTAGGCTGTAGTATTGCTTAATTCCCTATCTGATATCTTTCTTTAAAGAGGTTATAACAAGTAAAACACAAATGTAGAGCTCGTAGAAGCTTAAATGACCCCAAAATCCCAATTTAAAGTTGAGTAAACCTTTTGTGAATGGTGGTTGGTGCTTTTTGCCTTTGTGCGTTTTTTTTTTTTTTTTTTGGGGGGGGGAGGTTAGTTTGTTTGTTTGATTTTCGTTGGTTGGGGTTGGGTTTTTTTGAGGTTTTGCTCCTGGGAATGACCATCACTTGGACAACGTATGATTCAGCCCTTATGTTTTCTGTCTATTTCAGTCTGCATTGTCACATGGACATAAGAGTCTTGGATATTTGATGAGGGATTCCCAAGAAAAGCTTGAAACTACTCTAGTTTTTTGTATTGCCTCTGTTTCCTGTTTTGATTCCTATCTTATCTGATAACGTTTTCTTAACATGCTTCATTTTTCATGTATCTAGTTCTCTGTTCTTTCTACTATAAAACTTGTATTGTAAAAAATAGATATTTAATTTGAAAATGGCTTTCTCTTGCACACAGCCTGTTCTTTTTGACTTACAAGAACTTTAAATAAAGTCAGACTGAATTTTACTCATTAGATTAGAAGAGGAAAGGCTTATGGCAGTACTGCAGTAAATAGTAGTTACCAGTGACTTGCTCACTGTCATCTGAATTTGGAAGAAGAATTTTTGTTCAAGATTTGAAACTAATAATTACAACATGTGATAAAACTTAATGTAGTGTCACCATGTCCTGAGGTCATACTTATCCCTCTCTATTTGGAGAACTATTTGTGCTTGTTCTGGAGTGTCAGTGTCACAGTCAAGTGCATTCTAGAAATGCCTAATTAAATACACAAGCTATTGGTACTTCCTTTCTTATCTGTGAAAGGGGAGGATATGGTTCCAGAGGAATATGGTGAGAGTTATTTTAGATATTTTCAACAGGAATGGACTTCCAAAACCCATCTTGGACTTCAGAGAGTTTAGTGTGCAGCCATGGTTTGTTGCACTTTTTTGTTCATTTTTGTAGAGGAAGGTCACTAGCAGTAGAGTTATAAATACATAAAGAAAAAAGGAAGTATTTATATACGTGTGTATGTGCAAGTGGATATCTGTACACTCATACACATGTAAATTTGATGTTTATACTTGTATATACGCATGCTCCACCTGTAACTGAAAGTCTGGCAGAAGAAAATCTATCCATTTATGTGACTTTAACACTTCTCTCTTGATACATGGAAATTCTGAATAAATTGGAAATAATAATGCTCAGTTGTTAACATGAAGACTCATCTTTGCAGGTGGCATTTTTCTTTTGTAACCAAGAAAAGCTTGCTTGCTAGAGGGAAGTTACAATTAGGCCTGAGGAGAGCTTAGCTGAAGATGCCCTTATTAAAATAAATGAAACTGGGGGCTCATGTGCTTATGTAATTCTTTGTGCTCAGGAACTGTTCTGTAACATGGGCTAACAAAAAGGTATTTCATAAATTTGATGGTATGCTAATTGACTCTGATTTTTTTTTTCATTCTAAGTTGCAAAATTAAGTTAACTAAGCTCTTAACAGGAGGATACTGTCTGAACAAGGAAGGAGGAGCTTGTTTTGGGCCAGGCACTGTGGCTGTGATAGTGGAACGGACGCGTGCAAATCAGTCAGAGATAACCATGAGAATCCATGGGACTGACACAGGTGGGGTTGGAGAGTACTTAGTAAAGACAGTAGTGATAAACGAAATCTCTGCTGTATCCAGTACCTGGAAATAGATCTTTTTACAGCATAGCAAAATTCCAACTGCTCTGTTTGGGAGTAAAACCAGACAGCTCATGTCAGATCTTTCCTGTTTTCCTAAGAATACGTCTTTGTTCTGCTTTCACTTAAAAAGAAAGAAAAAACCAAACACAAATATTTCTAACTGCTATCTTGTCCCTGGAACAGATATTTCTGTGACAGTTTTTTTTCTTTTACCTTTCTGACAGGTTTGTTATCCATTCCCTTGACTTTTGGGTCTGTGATTTCAGCAAAACATAAGAGAATTATGAAGCTTTACTTCACATTACTTCAGGCAGATTTGCAATAGGATTTGTATCAAGGGGGACAGCCCTCCCTAGAAAGAGTAGCACATTTTCATGGTGAAAACTTTCAGAGGCTACTTGGATCAAAAAGCTGTTCAAGACTGCATTTCTCCAGTTGGTGAATAAAAATGATATATAAAAAACAGTGTTAAACCCCAGGGAAGTTATATTCTAATGTATTAAATTTCTGATGGTTGTACTAGCTAATTTATGTTGAGGAAAAAATCTTGTGCAAGTTAAAACATTTTACTTTATGTAAATATTTTAGACTTCCCCCATATTTACATAGTCTATCTGAATATGACAGATAAAATGCTAGTTTTTATCATCTCTGCCATTGCGTTCTGGTAGTATTGATTTTAAAAAAAATTAAACACTACTTAGTAGAACTGTTCTGTACTGAAGACTGGACACAACCAAGAAGCTGTTTACTTGGGATGTGTGGCTAAGCACATAAAACAACGGTTACAAAACCAATTTACATATGAAGTTATTTACAGTAAAGCTTAAAAATCTACCATTACAAGTGTGGTGGTTTTGGCTGGGGTAAAATTAATTTTCTTCACAGTAGTTGGTACGTGGCTGTGTTTTGGGTTTGTGCTGAAATGCTGATAACTCAGGGATGTTTTCCTTATTGCTGAGCAGCACTTGCCACAGAGTCAAGGCCTCTTCTGCTTTTCACTCACCAGTGAGCAGGCTGGGGGTGCTCAAGGAGCTGGGGGTGACTCAGCCAGGACAGTTGATCCCAGCTGACCAGAGGGATATTCCACACTATATGGCCTCATGCTCAGCAATAAAACCAGGTAGAAGGTGGGCTGGGATTGGCTGCTCAGGGATTGGCTGAGCATCTTTCAGTTGGTGGTGAGAAGCTGTTTCCACTTACATCACTTGCCTTTCTTGGGTTTTAGGTCTCTTTTTGTTATTTTCTTTTTCATTATAATTTATTATTATTGTTATTTTATTTCAATTATTAAACTGTTCATAGCCCACAAGTCTTCTCCCCTTTACCCTTCAAATTCTCTTCCTTCCCTATTTCACCAGGGGACGGTGTGAGCAAGCAGATGTGTGTTGCTGGTTAAACTAGAATGGCAAGTCAACACTTTCTTTTCTTTTCTTTTCTTTTCTTTCTCCAAACTAATCTTAAAAGCATTTTTTCTTACAGGCAGATATCTGGTCATTAGGCATAACAGCCATAGAACTTGCAAAAGGAGAGCCACCTCATTCAGAATTACATCCAATGAAAGTTTTGTTCCTCATTCCTAAGAACAATCCACCAACGCTGGAAGGAAACTTCAGTAAATCCCTCAAAGAATTTGTGGAGGCCTGCTTGAACAAGGACCCAAGCTTTGTGAGTTTCATGTTTATCAGTGTATAGCAGAGAGCTTGACTGCTTTACATGAATTGCATGAGTAAGTGTCATTCAGTTTCTCTAATATGGTGTGTCATAAGTGACCAGGTATATTTTTAGATACTGTATATATTTAAAATCTCATTTGTGTCAAGACTAAACTCTGGATTTCTTTGTTTTTTAGTGAGTCACTCAACACTCTCAAACACGGTAAAAAAAACCCCCAACTGTCTCTTTTTTTCTTTTAAGAGACCTACTGCAAAAGAGCTTTTAAAACACAAATTCATTTTACGAAACTCCAAGAAAACCTCTTACTTGGCTGACCTCATTGACAGGCACAAGAGGTGGAAGTCTGAGCAAAGTCATGACGACTCCAGTTCTGATGACTCGGATACGTAAGTTTGATGAGTCTATAAAATATCCTTTGTGAGGAGCCAAGGAGTTATTTTTAGTACATATATTCCCGTGGTCTGTTATTTGCAGCTTTTCAGCTTAGCGGCCTTGGTAAATGAATGCAGGCTTTATTTTAATATTGCCAGGGATTTTATGCAAGGAATAGTCACTGAGAAAAGCTCTCCTGGCCCATATTCTGTGCTACCTTCTCTTTTATGTAGGGTCCAGGGTTCTTCCTAGACATGAGGCCAGCTGTTCTGCAGGCAGAAGGTCTGAAGCTGCACAGCCAAGTAACACTGTGCAAATGAAATTCAAGTGAAGGGATTGCCACAACGTATTCACAAATGGATTAAATACCTCATAGTAAAGAAAACACAACTAATTCTCTGCAGTTCTAGGCTGCATGCTAATGGCAAGCATCAAGTTATTTCTTTGGTGACATTACAGCTGTATATTTCTTTACAGTATTAATGGCTCATACCTTCCAGTGACCACAGTTCCAGTGTCTTAGCTGTTTTTCTAGGCAAGAAAAGTAAATTAAGTTTTCTAATTTCCTCCTCTTTCCCTAATGATTTGAAGTACTCTGCAAAAGCCAATTTTTGGATAGCAATAAAACACTTCATGTAACTTGTTAATGTGACTTGGAAAAATGTTTTCAATCTGTAATGCCTCACTTCCTTGTATTTGGTGAAGTATCTTGGTTTAAATTTTTTAATTTATCTAGAGGATAAGTTACCTTGATTTTCATGCTTGTCTTTATATGTAGTGGCCTGCACAGTAGAGTCCTGATCTTGGTCTTTACTGTAGTTTTTATATTTAGTGTGTATATTGAATGAACATCAGCAGTAAGGTGTAGGTAATAAAAATTGTTTTTTTTTTTTTCCTTTCCCTTGAAGTGAAGCAGATGGTCAGGCTTCAGGTGGGAGTGATTCAGAAGAGTGGATCTTTACAATAAGAGAAAAAGACCCCAAGAATCTAGAGAATGGAGCAGCCCAGCCTTTGGAGCTGCAAAGAAATAAGGTGCTCAAAATATTGACTTTATAATACAAGGAGATAATTCTTGCTTTAATAATTTAGTGAGGTGATTATATTTTGTGCCTTTAAAAGCATTTGTATTATGAAACTTCTGGAACTTTTGCTAAAAATGTATTTTCTACAGTTGCCTTTCACAAAACTTTCTGAGTATGTCTTGAAGTTTGGGCATTCTGTTAATGTGTCCTTTTTTGTAGTTGACAGAATATGTACCAAAATATTTCTCTAGTTTGTGATATACAACCACTGGAGGAAGACCAGGCAATATTGTATTTTTTAATCTTCATTCTGTATAGTAAACTAAAACCAGTACAGTGCAAATCTAGGCTGGAGTTTTGGAGAAGGCATTTTGGTCTTTTAAGAAAAAGACGACAAAGTAACAAAGAATAGAATATGCCTGTGTCCAAAAAAAATCCAAACCCAGACAACCCAGAATAAGGAATGTTTAGGAACTGCTCCATTGTATTTTCTGCAACCTGTGTGGCCAGAGCAGGTTGTTTCTGTGCTGGCTCTGAAAATTCTGGAAAAATATAAGAAAAATATTGTATCTTACAGGATGAACGTAGTAAATATCACCATTTTTATGATTTAGTTCTTGCTCATTAGGACTGTGGGAGTTTGGTGGTTTTGGTTTGTGGTTTGTTTGTTTTTTCCCTTCTAATTTTGAGCTTGCATGTGTTCAAGGTGCTGCAGTCTCAAATTTTAATTCAGCCTCTGTTTTCCACAGTGCTTTAGAATAGCATATTGTAGAACATTTTCCATATATGGAAACAGAGCTTTTATAAAGCGTAGCATGTTGGAACTACATTTCTCTTTAATTAGGATACAATGAGGATGCTTTTTTCCAGAAATAAAATTGGTCAGTTTTTTTTTTCTTTAAAGGAAAAGGATAGCTCAAAGAGGCCTCTATCCCAATGCCTGTCTACAATTATATCCCCTTTATTTGCAGAGGTAAGTTATTGCTTTAAAACTTAACAATTACAAGGTTTATCTGAAAAAAATGAAAAATATAATGAATGACACCTAAGGTTGCTACTACCCATTTTGAACTTGCTATGTTAAGTTTTAGCTGTGCCTTTGCTATGTTTGCTTCTGAGGTCTGTTTTGCTCCTAACAGTACTTGATATGCATGTTAGTAACATCAGCCATGCTGGCCTAAAGCAATGAACATGACAAGAAAAAGGTGTGTAAATGTTTGAATTGCAAGCATTTTTTTTTTTTTTTTGACACTACTTTATATATTTATAAAAGCTCTTCACTGTTCCAAGGTACAGTTGTGGACCAGATAATGAAGAATTTCACTTTTGAATTTCAGTGTTGAAAACTGTATTTTGTTCCCATTCTGGGTTTTATATTTTTTATACTTTTCCCCAAAAATATTTAAAAACAACTTTGAAAAAGAATATATGAAGAGTAAGAGAAGAATTTATGAGGATATGATTATTTAAAAAAGTTGATAAAATTACTGCAGTGTATATGTATAAGCTATTGGTGTGCAAGTATGAATACTCAAATAGAGGAAGCACATCTTGAAAGCGAAACAGCTATGGGCAGATACTGTTTTTTTTCATGGGATACTTTGTTGTAATTTTTGACTGTGAGGTTCTGAAAGGAATGTGTGAAGATTGAACATGTGTGAAGATGAATGACATCCTGATGAGTACTGTAAAGACAAACTTCTGCTTGAAAAAAGTCTTCAGTATGTGAGGGTGTATGATAAAAGTGAAATGCTGACATTGTGAACACTGACCATCACTTCCTAACAAGCTTCTGCATTATATTGTGTACAGAAATATTTATTCATATTTTATTAATATATTTCTTCCTGATTTCCTTTCAGTTGAAAGAGAAGAGTGAGGTATGTGGTGGTAACACAGATTCCATAGAAGAACTGAGGAAAGCAGTTTATTTAGCTGAAGAGGCTTGTCCAGGCCTTGCAGATACCATGGTGTCACACCTTGTGCAGAGGCTTCAGAGGTAATGAAACTATTTCAGTATGGCTTACAGAAAGCTGCAAATCTGATTCTATAAATATTTGGCTTATGTTAAATGGGAAGAATTAATTTCTGTTTCTAAGGGAGAAGAAAACCACTTGTGCCTGCAGTTTGTGCAATTGTGTTTGCTTACTGGAAAAAACCTAATTGTGTCAACAGTTCTGATTTCTTGCTTCAGGTGATAGCACATATGTATGTTCATTCTGTTGGTGTGCATATTGTGTGTCAAATGAGACTGGACAAGCTTTTTCCTTTGCAGTTCATGTAAGGGACACACACTTTCTTGGTGTCTGGGTGTGTGTTGCAGAGAACACTCTATGTCACTCTTACTTTCTTTTGTCCATGTGGATAAATTGACTGTTCAGTTGTTCTGTGTTTCTTTCACTCATATCGTCAGTGGTTCCTTGTTCATTCATTAAAGACAGTCTGTATGGCCTTTTGGTGGCACCTCCAAAACCAATATTTGGTCTTCAAAAGGCCAAACTTCATTTGGATTTTCCCAAATTTTTTCAAATTTCATTTGAGATTTTCTAACTGTCTTGCTTAGGAATATATTATGAAACAAATACTCAGTTTTCTGTTCCTTTAAATGCTGCACAAGAAAAGATAAGGGAAAAGAAAAAATTTCAGAATTGCTGCAATAGGAAGAGGCTATAAATTCAACCTCAAATCTAGGAGCCCACAGCCGTTGTGAAACTCACAGCAGCCAAACTGGATTGCTTGGTACTAGAAAAAACTCATGTTGATGATTAATCATGGACCTCTACATGGAAAAAATCACCCTGAGCAGGTGTCTCCTTTACACTGTCTCTAACCACAGCTTGGTAAAGTTTGGAAATTCACAGCTTTGAGGCCGAAGCACTGGATTTCCAGGCTAACACTTTCTCTTTCAGTAAAAGCCAATGCCAAGAAACCTGCAAGCAGTCGTGTTTGTTGTCTTATGGGCTGTTAAGAATGAAGCCCAGTCAGCATCTCTAGTGCTGAAAGGTTACTTCTAATGCCAGATGTCCCGTCCTGTCTCATTTGATCCTGGCAGACTTGAAAGAGTTTCTGGAGCTTCCATGTCAGTTTGTTTCCATTAGAGGTTCCAAAATTGAATCCAGTCTTTCATCAGCTAATATTTCAGTGTAGTATTTTTATCAGTCTGGTATGGGATCTTCCTGGAACTGGAAACCTCAAAGACTTGATGCTGCAGTTGAGGCTGAAAATGACCATGTGGAGACAGTGGCCAGACATGGACATTTTTGAGGATGCTGGAAGTGATCTTACTTGTTCTGTCATGACAGCGATATTCATAATTTTTGTCCTACAAGAAAGATTTCAGAACCCTTTATATATACCTTTTTAGCATTGCTTTCCTTCTGTTCTGCTTCCTTGGACAGTTACTGTTTTTCGTGGTCATAATGTCTTAGAACAGTGAAGGCAGGCACTTCATTCTCTTTCAAGGAGAGAAAGAATTATTCTTACAGAATGTTTGTCAGTGGATCACATCTGGGTGAACTTGCTCTTTTTCAGGGATGATATTCCAACTACTATGGGATAATGACTCCAGAAAGGGAGCGAAAGAATAAATAGCAAGAACTTCCACTAAAAATGAGCTTGAATCATTCCATAGTTTAGTAGGTTTCCCTTGGGGATAAAGCTGTTTTTTGGAGCCAGTCAAATTCTGAAAAAATAATTCCTTCTTGTTCAAGTGCTACAAGTATGCTCTGTTACATCATTAGGTCATTCAATATCCTCTTAATTTGGTAGCTAATTACTGAAGATACTTCTTGTTGAAAACCTATCTGATGACATTCTCACTCCCCCTTATGATTGGTTAGAACTGGATATTTTAAGTTTGTCTTGAATGAATTAATTGGGACCCTCAGAATAGCTGCCCAGTAACATGAGTGATTCCAGTTACCTTCTCCCTCCAGTTTTGATCTTGGATGTTTGATGAAGGTTACAGGGAACTTAAAAAATAGGAAAGTTGGAGCCACTAAATGTTCTTCCATCGTGAAGTGCTGCTCAGTAAAACACTTGAGCATAGGTTATTGCTGTTTGTTAGGAAAGCAGTGATTCTCTAACAGGGTTGTTCAGTTCCATGGCTATTTTTTTAAAGTGTGGTATGCAGTGCTGAGTGCCATTGTGCAAGGAAAAAGGCTGGAACTTCAACAGCATAAAGTGGAATAACTTCATTGTTGCTTCTTGTAGAATGCCTCTCTAGAAGTTGCAACAGTAACTATTTCTTTTCTCTTCAGATATTCCCTAGCTGGAGGAAGTTCTTCATCCTACTGACATACTCTCCCTTCCTGGCTTTCCTAAGACAGCAGAGATCCCATGGTGTCTGCATTGAAGGTGTGCACCCTAATGCTGGTTTGCCTCTCAGTGTCTGGAAAGTCCTTGGGAGGAAGGACATTCCTAAGAGTGAAAATGAAGTCTCTTGGATGGAGGCAATCTTTTTCAGCTCCTTAAAGCTAGAATTTTTTTAAATGATAATGCACATATTCCAGGAAGGTGTCCTTTTGTAAAATCTGAAATGTATATTTAGGTTTGTGATAGAGAAATTGAAGATATTGAGCAACCTCAGGTATCTTGCTTTAAGAATTCCACTGGGAGATGAAGCATGGTTGTTGGAATGGTGTACAGATATGTATATAATGTCTTTTTTAACAGAAAGCCTTTCAATGTGCATAAGGAATCACTGTGTACAAAATGGTAAAGTGCTTTTGTAGATAATGTTAGTGGGGTAAACATTTGACAGGCCATAATTGAGTATTGCCTTGCCTTTATTACATGTAAAGTTTGAATTATGTGATAAGTGAATCTCGGTTAGATTTTTCTATGTGAACTATTTGCCATTGAAAGAGTTAATTCTGTATTATAGAACCTTCTATTTGTACCTCAGCACAGACACAATTTTATTCTGTTTCTCCAGCATTTCTTTTTTTTTACTTATATTTTGAGTGTGACTTTCTATTTATGGTACTACTTATAGTTGTTTTAAATTTCATATACCTGGTCTCTCAAAGCTTTAAATTTAAATTATTGTTTTTGCTAGAGAATGAGTTCTTTTCATATCTTCAGTTTCAAATTGTGCCAATGCAAATTCTGAAATAGTTCCGTTTTAGTAACAGATACTTGTGAATCTTGTGAAATTTGGACATGGGGTTTTTTTTTTCACCTGAACATGTTTAAATGCTCACACAAATCTTTATTCCCTTCATTTATTCTGAAATATCTCCTTAAGGTATAGATTCTGAGGCAGTGGCAAGTATTTCTTTATCATGCCTATTTTTATCATTAAAACAGATGTCTTTCAGCATAGAAGAAGAATTATCCATAGATTCAATATTCAGTCTCACTGCTTCAATCTGTGCATCTCTTTACCAAAACTGACAGATGTTGGACAGAGAGACTGCGAAGCAGCCAGAGTGCTGTGTGCCATTGCTTACCTCCCCAGGGAAAAGTTACTTCTTGAAATTCTGAATTTTGATATTTCTGATATTCCTGTGAGAGCTTCTAAATAGCTGACTTCAGGTGTTACAGATCTTGGAAATAGTAACACTAGTTCATTAGGTGTATGCACAGTTCATTAGGTAGCTGCTATTTTTTATTTTTTTTTCCCCACAGTATTACTCTGAGGTTTACCTTGGTTGGTTTCATCAAGACTATATTCAGGTACTTCTTATTACAGTAGCTAAGAAAGCATTTTTGCCTTCTTTTAATGAAGAAATTGATGACTTTAGCTTTGCATGACAGTGGGGTAACATATATTTACTTTTTAAAAAAAAAATATATATGGGAACTTTGAAACAGAAAGCATTAACATTTAAAAGTACAGGCATATCTGCCTGGCTTGGTACAAGAAACCCAGGTACACTAACCATTGTGGAAGCTGGTGAGGTCTCCTTCCAGGACTTCTGTCACCATGGTAGCCCTTAGTCTATGCATATTAATAGCCTTAATTTATTAATTAAAAAAATTAATAGTCAGAGGACACTGTCTTGCTAACGGAGCTAATAAGCTTCTGCCCAGGTTGAAGCAGCAGTTGGAAGAAATGTGGGTGTGTGTTCATCTTGTGGCCATGCTTTCAGGCACTAGTCATTTGCCAGCCTAACGAGGTAATGGGTTTCCTTTATGGCTAAGGGAATTCAAAGTAAATTGAACAATGCTAAAATTAGAGCAATGTTTAACAACTCCACTTTGATTAATATCTTTAATTATGTTGTTGAGTGTGCTCTTAAGTGTTAGGGATAGACTCACTGTTGAGGAAACAAATTTAGCACTGCTTTCGTGAAATGTGCATCAGAATGTAGTGCAATGGGAAATTTACCTGTTGATATCTCAGTATGAGAAGGTTCAGCTTTCAGTAGATTTGTGTGCTGTGACTGCACAAGGAAATCAACAGGTGTGTTTGCATTGGAAATATAAATTGATCAGTGTAAGCTGTTCCCTAATCATCTGTTAATGTAAGGACTGGAAATTAAAATGAGCATACTTGGAGATGCACAGACCCCTGAGACATACTGGGGAAGTAAAATTTATGCTGCTGGCTTGAAAGTTAAGAATTTTTCAATCAGCGAGTTGAATTAAATTCTAGTTCTAATTCTCTCTGAACACTTTTAAAATAAGTTATATATATGTGTTTTGAGTTGTATTTTAGTTGTGTTCCAAGAATGTATGTTGAGGAAGTACTTCTCTGAGTAGATGGTGGCAGAATTTGCTTGATGAATGTGTCACAGCTTAAGATGAGTAAGACTTATTGTGAAAGCAGGTGGCCAAAAAGCTTGGGCATTTAGAAGACAAGACCTCATTTATGGTAGAGATGTGTATTTTTATATGTAATATACAGATTATTTAAATATAGACTATCTTAAACTGAGATTCACTGAAAAAAAAAAGCTTGCTTTATCTTGAATGTAGAAGTACAATCATTTGCTATTGAAAAGTACTGATGCTTTAATAATCAGGTCTATATTGGTAACAGAAGAGGAGCTTCATTTGAAAGAAGCACCACCTCAGTTTCTCAGAGAAAAAGAAGTGTATTGATATTTTTGAGAGGTTTTTTTCGTGCTTAAAACATGTCTGTGTTACAATGTTGCACTGATAATTTTTTCTGTGCAGGTAGTACTTCACACAGTCTTGACTAAACTAAATGACAAGCTATCCTTATTTATGCAAACCTTTAAATTAGTAGAACTGCTTATTTGTCAGGGATTTCATTAGGCAGTAAATAAACTCACTGTTTAAAAACAATAAAGTCAGTTATTTGAACTGAAGGCTTGCTTTTTTGTAACTCTCAGATCTATTTTTTTACCTTAATTTTCCCTGCAGTTGCACTTTGTAGTTGCTGACCAGTTTACTGAAGGATAACATGCGAGTGCACAGAATGTTTTTGTGTGTGGTAACAAAGCAGTAGCTTCACTCTTCAGTGCCACGGTTCCTTTGCAGCTTCATCATTGTGTGTGAGCTTGTGGGGACAGATGATTAACTAATTTTTGTGGAATGCTCTAACTGGGGTGTTCTGCCCCCCTGTGCAGGTGGGGTGGATGGAGGGGAAAGGTGAGGCTGGGTGTGCTGGCACCTCACTGCAAAGCAGCTGGCTCACTGTGAGTTCCCATCCTCCTGTACCTTGGCACCCTATCATCTGCCTCTGAATATGCTTTTAATGTACTTGGGCATATCTTCTTTAGCTCTCACTACTTTATGTGATGTTCTGTTTTTTTTTTTAAAACTGCGTGCTACCAGTTTGCAGTAGTTTTACAGTAACCTGACTTTGAAGGAAATATGTTTTTGCCTTCAAAAATGTCACCATTGGAAGATTGTCCAGAGTGCTGATAAGCACAGGTATAATGCAAGGATCAGGACAATTGCAAATCAGTTTTGTAAGGTGCTGGGCCTGAGCTGAAGGTATAGCACAAATCTGCTTCCTCTTTTTAACTGTGTTGTGCAGATGTGCTGGTAACTGCACTGAGCATATGCCATGGTCAAGTCATATGCAAAGGTTTCCTGCTGCCTTTAATGCATGATTGCAGATGACCATTAAAGCTTGTGTCTTGTTTTCTGTAATGTTGTTGCCTGTTTATAACCGTGTATTTAAATTTTACTTTTGTCACTCTACAGCAACAGAGTAAACCTCCTTGTAAACTACGTGACCTAGAAATAAAGAAGGAAAAGCTTTATGAAATGTTGCCACCTGAGTGGTCAGTGAGCTGAGATTCAGGGCCCCTTCCCTGGAGGGGATGCTCTGTGGACTTCTAGAGCAGTTATTGTCAATGTGCCAGTAATGATATGCAGAAAGTTTATAAATCGGTGCTTGGTTTTTAATGGCAATCAGCTCAGAATTTGTAGCACATGCATATGGCAGTGATTTTAAACCCACCTTGTATATTCCATCTTGCCAGGCCAGTGAAACTGATGAAGTGCTCACAACAAATTATATTTGCTCACCCTGCAAAGGATTGCACCTTTAACTGGTGACAAACTGTGTGACAGCTGCACATCTGTAGTTGTACTTCATTACTATTTTCTGCTGCTAAAAACGCTATGTGTGGCACATTGCCCATTATTTTGTCCCCTACCAGCTTTCCTGTGACCCTGGGGCAGCGGCAAGTGTCCATGTAGCAACTGGAGTTGTGCATCTGCATTCATGTAGGTAACTGTGCTTTTGAGGGCTAAGACCATGTAATTGGTCCTGTATGGAAAGAAAGAATGGGCAAAATTGGGCTTTTCAGGTCTTTCTTCATCCTCTGTTTTGTTCTTGGCTGAAGGAATGGTAGGCTATTACACCTGATTTTGTCTCTAAAATGAATTTTTCTTCCTCTTCAGTCAAAGACTTTTATCAAGATTTCTGCAATCACAGCATGTTTTTCCCTACCTGTTGACTTGTCTTTCAGTCTGTCATTTTTGTCTGGTTTCCGCTGAATTTACGAAGGCATTAAGGTGTCAGTGTTGTTTAAATAACATGTTCTGAAAAGAGGTAGGTTTGAGGTATATTATCAAACACATCGTAACGGATGCTAAATTAAACAGCAGATAAATGGTGGAGATGCTTAATCTTGTTGAAAAAACCACAGGAGTCCAGGCTTTTATGATCCCTTTGCCTGTGGTGCAACCTCCCAAGGCAATAAAGTCCCCATTTTGTTTTTATTTGTTCATTATTGGAAACTAGCACTATTCATGGTGAGTAATAAAAACACCAGCAGTAAACCTCCTGGAGTGCCCCTGAGGTTTTCCTGCAGCTGAGAGAGCTTTTGACCTGGCACACAGTGACCCTGCCTCTCTGCAGGCTCTGCTTGGCTGAATGAGCAGCGATATGATGTGAATCAGGGTTAAAAATAAGTGGTTGTACATTACAGTTTTCTAGCACATTGAGTTTTATTCAGACATGTACTCTGCCTGTTTTCAAGATATGAGCATCAAGACAATTGATTTTACTCTCTTACTATCATTTCAGTTTTGGGTTAACCCTGGGAGTAGACACCTAGAAAAATGCTGACAAAGTGACAACAGTTCACATGGTTCCATTTTAAAAAGGAATTAAAAGTCACATTACTAGAGAAGAAAAATAATTCTTGTTTTAACCTTTTTTTTTAAAAGGAAAAATAATACAAAAGGGTGAAAATGGTGATTAGGTGGGTACTCTGAAAGTTGTACCTGCAGCCTAGCTTGCTTAACAATAAATATCACTGTATCTTGGTCTTTGCCTTATTTTCCAAATTCACTTTGCGTAAAAATGAAACTTAATGAGAAAAGGTGATACTTGATTTCTTTGGAGAGCTCAGAATAAACTACTGCAGCAGATTGCAGTTAATGAACACTGTATCAAACAAGCCCCAGAGTTCTAAATTAAACTTCAGTTTTGGCTGAATTAAGGGCATGGCCCTCAATATAATTTCCATTAAAAAAAAACACCAAACTTTTCACTATTATAGATCACAATTCTAAAGGGAAGAGGCAGAGCCCTATCCTGTAAGGTACTGTTTTACCCCTCAATAGTTTTTGGCAGGACCAGGTCTGTAGCCTTTTACTTCATAGCAACATCAACTGTTGTTGCTCTTTCAGCATTGTTTTCCCAGACGGATAAGGCTGCAGCTGAGTTGTTGTTCGTCTGTGCTGTGTAATTTCCTCTTCTCCTTTCTGAGCAGATCATTGCTCGCATTCCTGGTCAGTCCTGAAGCACTGGAATTCCTGTATGTTACTACAGGCCAGGGTCACAGGCTCGGAATGGACAAGACAGTGGGACCTGCAGCTGGGAAAGTGGGCTTCAGATTTTCCTACCTACTTTCCGAGTTTGTCCTTCAGCACGTCCTAGCCAGAGGCAATGCTCCAGGGTAGGTGTGATTATTGCACTGGTACCGAGAGGCAGGGGCAATAGCTGAGGAAAGAGCAGCTACCTGCTACCTGCCCAGGGGGCTGAAGGTCTCCATGCAGCTGAAGGAAATGCTCTGAAGAGTTTCCCTTTGTCAGGGTGTGCTTGGATTTGACCAGGGGACTGCTGCTTGTTCCAAGGGGTTTGGAGCCCATCCTCATCTTGGACAGAGGTATGTTTGGGGTCGGGGTAACAGAAAGAAGGCTTTACTGTCTTGAAACAGGCATATGTACAATGGTGTTGCGAGGTATTTTATTCCTTTTTGTTGTGAGCAAAGCTGTAAGAAGCCATTTTACACATCGCACACAGACAAGCCATTAACAAAGCAAGTAGCTGGATGAAGAAAAAGCAGGGCTCGAACTTCCCCAGCTTTGTTTCCCAGACTGACCTTCAGGCCCCCTCTGCTTAGCACCATGCTTCCTCCAAGGCCTGTAATGGTGATGGGTGTTAACAGCACATCAAACTTCTACTAATGGAAGTTTTACATCACCGTAGTGACTATTTCTTAAAACATGAGGGAAAGCATCTAAGCCTTGTAGATACAGTGCTGCCAACCTTCTCAGCGTGCCACCAGCTTATCCAAAATATGGTGCCAGCTGATGTTAAAGCCAGGCATATGAAATGGGTAATTCTGCTGCAGGTTGTGGAAGTCACTCTCAGTCTACTCAAGCCCCAGGGGAGAGAGGGAGAGACTGAAGTTCCAACAATAAACTGGAAGTCAATTTGGGATGTGTAGCAAGCAGGATGAAAACTTGGGGCTTCAGTAGTAACCCCTGGCTTAGAGCAATTTAGTTACCAAAACACTACAAATGAATCACAAATAGCTGCGGTTCTTGTAGTATACAGGTTTTCTTTCAAGTTCGTAAAACAAACAGCAGAATGTCACCACAGCCTTTAATTTCTTCTTGTACATAACCATTCACAGTACATTAACAGCCCAAATAATATTGCACTGGATTATTTAAAAAAATTTTTGTCTTGCAAGTAGTACTCACTTTTCAAAGCTAACAGATGAACAATTTGGTCAACTTGCACCAAGAAAATGGTTAGATAAGAACCCTATGCTTTATTTATAACACATGGATTTGTGACCCTGAAGGGAAATGAGAATGAGCTGTAAACTGCTTCCTTGTTAAACATAGAAAATTAGTAAATCGTTGCTGATTAAATGTAGAAGGACTGGGGAAAAAAGCATGAAATCTCAAAGTTATCTCATTCCTGTTAGACTGCTTGCTGTATATATAATTATATTCTATACTGTGAAAATCCATCTACATTTCAAAGCCCAGCAGTCTACAGATTAACATGGTAAAAAAAAATAATATATTTTTATGAAAAGAGAAGAAAATAGTGTTTGCCTCAGAGGAGAAAGTTTTCAGATTTCAGTCATCTGGGAGTTCTTTTAGGTGCAATCTTTGAGGCAAGAAAATGTCTTTTGGCATTTGGCACTCTAATAAGGACAATATTTTAATACTGGCACAAGCTAAAAACAGCACAGAATGACAAAATACAAGACATGAAATGAACCGCAGCCACTGGGTTGATGGTAAGCTAGTTTGTATATATGGAGAACTTAAACAGTTTTGCTGAGGAATTGTGAAGGTTTCTGCAAAACCATACTTATTCTCTTCTTTTACCAAAGTGTAAGTCTTCCTAAACATGGAGGGGGAAAAAGAGTTTCAAATGTCCTCTAGAAAATCAGCAGCTGCTGGACAATCAACACAGCGGCTTGTTCAGCCGTCAATAGGCATGAGGCTCTTTGTGACTCAGAGCTCGAGTGCGTGAGGCAGAGCTGGTGGCACTTCGGATCACTTCCATCCATCTGTGAGGAGGCACAAGGAGAGACACCAACAAAAGGCAGGTCAATTCCCAGGGGAGGATTTCTTGACAGATACGGTCTGTGCTATTGGTTGTACAGTTTGATTTTCAGTGCCTGCGGGAGTGTCTTCCTACTCCACCCCTAATCTATCTGAAGGCAAGAGGATCCACACAACTGCCACAACTCTAAGGAGGTTTAGAGAGAACAGACAGCAGGTGTGGGAGCCAAAACTTGTGAAGTTAGTAGTGGTTTTACTTGCTCTGCAGACACCAAATATCTTTCTTCTGAGTGGTCCAAGCAATGAGCAATTGAGACCAACCATTCTTAATCTGAGAGAAAAAAAATGTACTTTAGCTCCAATTTCTGCTTCTTTTCCTAGAACTGATAAAGACATTTTGGTTTCTTATTTTATCACCAATTTTCCACAATTTGCCTTGTTTATAGTTTTGGACTGACATGGCTAAAAGTTAAGAATGGCTTTAATTGATGAAGATATCATGATTTTTGACATGTTCATGCTTCATATAAAAAAGCTAAATCAGTTCCCTGTATGAACTGTCACAAACCACAAATTAGAAGGAGTAGTGCCTTTTCCCTGACTCTCCATGTATCTGAAGTTCAGTGGGAGGTGTAAAAATTACATGGTGAAGTGGCATAAATATGTAGTAGGAACAGCTGCTTCTATAAAAATTGGAATTTTATTTCAGGTGTGGATTTTCCTTGCAGTTGTACTAGAGGAAGAAAAAGCTATTCTGAAGAGCTACTGAGGTGTCCTGTGATCTGTTCACATGCTTCCTGAAGTTTGAGACATGGAGCTCCCCATTCAGCCAGCCTGATCAATTTTGACTGGATAATTCCAGGTTTTGCAGTAACTACTATTACTACTTCCATATCATCACAACCAATCACTTGATTTTAGTGGTATCAGGTTTAAAATTTCTTTCATAATTTTATAAAGTCCTTTCTCCAGTTGTGCTGAACCACTTGCCTGTATTACTTAACCAACTTAATAAACTGCATCTACTAACCTTTGGAAGAATGCTCCTGGAATTTAACAAAAAATTTCTCTCTCAGAAGTCAGACTTACCTTTCAAAAGTGTATTCACTTTCAGCCCTGAAGTAATACACATGGGATTTGAAATGTAGCTTGAATACATAATCTTTGTGAATGTTTTCAGATTCCGAAGGAAGGGTAAGTGAATATCCCAGTAAAGGAAGGCTGGCTAAAGGATGATTGTCCTGAAAAGATATGAGGGAAAATGCTGTGAGATCAAATGCCCTTAAATAAAGAGAGCACGTAAGTGAATGGAAAGTAGATACACACTCATTTAAAGATCACTGTGTTTCTACACGTGTGCAGAAAAATACCAGATTTATACAACTGCAATAAAATTATTGTCTGGTAGTTTCAGTTGGTCATCATTACAGACTCTTTGCATCAGGATCTGCTGCGGGCTGATCCTATCAGTATTTCCTTGAAGGAAAGCTGGCTAATTTCTTAGAATTTCACTACTTTCAAACTGATGAACATAATAAGGCTCATCATTTGTTGTTGGCAGGGCCCCACACAGGTTCATCCTCAGCTTGCAAACACCTTCTCCTTTAGAGCTGTGCTGGCCATCCAGCAGGTTCACTGCTTAAGTCCTTTTACTGCATGGCAAATGATTCATTAATCCCTCTTCTGTGTAAAATATCTTCCAATTCCTTCTGTAATCATTAAGGATTTCTATAACAATGAAAGCACAATGAAGCAAATCGAGTTACTTTGTGCTTATGCCCTTTTCAAACAGATTCAAAAGTCCAAGATTCTAAACAGGACTCCCCTACTTTTGCAGTAGGATGCTTGCTCAGGTGGAATAAATAATTGACCACTGTTCTCTTGTTTGGCTTAAGTGTCAGTAATGGTAAGAACTTGTAAGTCACTATTAAGTTTTTAATTGTAGTGAGAAAAGCCTGTTTTAAACTTGCACCACAGCTTCTAAGCAGGGGTGAGCTCTGCTGTGCTTTCAAAAATAATCTGTACTGTGACTGTTGAAAGCTTCAGGAAAGAACTGACCCAGGAGCAGGGTGAGAACAAGCCCTGTGCTGTGTGCCAGTGGCAGTGAAGGCTTGTGTGTGCAGCCCTGACCAGTGCACTGCTGCTCCAGCCAACAGCATCCATGACTGATAACCACTTTTCTCTCTGCTCCCTCTTTGGAAAAGAACCCCACACTGTCTTCTCCAGCCACTCACACTTGCCCAGTCGGTTACCTGGTGCGATTTATAGAAGAACATGCAGAAGTTGGTGAACACCACCCAAAGCTTCTGCCACCCGTTGCTGTTTTTGAATTTTCTTAGCAGATTTCCAGACAGCTGGTTCTGAAACAATCAAAAACAGCCAAGTAAAACAGTGAAAGGTGCCTGCAGCTTAGTTATTGTAAGAAAAAATATTTGCTTTTATCTGGTTTTATGTGACCTGGTTGTAAATGAAAATGCTTTGATTGACTGGACCTACTTCTGCATTTTCTACTGCTGAACAGTACTTTAGTAATATATTTTTTTGTTTGCAGCTGGGTACTTCTAAAAATTCAAAGCTGCTACACTAATTATTTTATCAACTGAAGTGGCTTTCAGCAGTCTGTTGCTAAAGCTCAGTCTTGTTAATCCTACTCTCTTCTTTTAGAATGATACTTAAATAGAATGGAAACAGAAAGTCTGACATGAATTTGTGATGTAAAGGAAAATTATGATGTACTTTAGAATTGCAGATAGAGATTGAGGTCTCTGTACCCAGGGAGTTCACATGGTACTTTTCAAAGATTTCAAAACCAAGGACTGTTAACCTTAATTTTAGCTGGATTTTGGATAGTTTAACATAAAGGAGGAGAAAGCCATAATCAAGATATTTATATGTATATATATATTTAATGTCTGATTGAAGCAGTTGCTTCAAGCATCATTGTTTCTTGCAAATGAAGGGGCGCTCTCAGTGAATTATTAATGACTTTGTTGACTATGAGGGCTCTTTCCTGGATCACATAGCGGTTTACATAATTATCTAATGCAGAAGCTAATAACTTAATCTGTAAAGCTTAATAGTCAAAATCTGGGGTTCCTGGTGTAGCTACTACAAATGAAGTATCCTTAAAAAGTTCTGTTTTCACCAGCCTTGGATATGCATTAAAGCCTTTCCTTTAAATCATCCCGTTCTCTGATATCTGGACTACTGCCTCCTTGCCCTAAGTTACAGGTGTACTCCTTAATTTTCTGTTACCTCATTACTCTGGAGGATATCATAAAAGGACAGGCTTTGCATTCGGTACCAGCAGACATATGAAATGGAAACAGGCCGCTGATCACTGATCAGTCCAGCAGGTAGGGAGGAACAGTCACTGACAGAGGGAGGATCTTCTACCACGAAAGAGACAGAAAGGAGGGAGAGACACAAAGAAAATAAACGATAATGCTGAAGTGAGAGGCACCAACAGGATGACGTGAGCATGAGTGGGACCTGCCACGCATGGAGCAGCAGAGGAGCTGAAGATGTTTTCACAGAACAACGCATGGCTCCAGGGTGTGCTCGGTCTTTGCTGCTTTGTGTTCATTTGAGGCTCAGGGAAGGGATAAAAATGAGCAACAATGAGCACCGATATCAGCCCTAATTAGATTTACCTAACTAAATGTTTTAATCATTAGAATGAGTCACTGGTATAAGTTTTATAGCTGTTTATAATAAGCCCTCTGCTTTATGGAAAAATATGAAACCCTGTCCTGTGCTGAACTATTCCTCCCTTGCAGGATATAAGGGTATGAAGAATGGAAAATCCCACCTACATGGGACTGAAATGAGTCTTTACAGTCAGCATTTTTTAGTACAGAATAACTGTCATATTTCAGCAACAAACTCACCTCCTGTTTAAAAACAGAGGCAGTTACACAAACTATGAATATGTTTGTCCTTGCATCACTATGTCCTGCATCAGTATCTCTTCTCTACAGCAATGGAGGCCTGATATCTGAGGGCTGCCACTTGAGTGCAAATCCACTCAGCTTTAAGATTCCTTTTTCCATTTTCATAGAGCATAAATTTCCATTTGCTGAGGGCTGTGATAAAGTATGCAGAGCTCCTTGGACTTTCTTTGGTGAAGGAAGAACACCTCAGTAGGCTTACTACCTCATCCTAAAACCTATACTGAGCTAGGAGTCTTTAATTTCAATCTTTGAAAAGACAATGTCTGCACCTCGGCTGTTGAGTACAGAATTAACGAATGTGTATCAAATTGGCTTAGCTGTGATCAGAGGGGTAAAAAAGGGGGTTTATTTTGAGGTGGAAAATGCAAATAAAGAAAAAGCAGATGAGACTGAGCAATGAGACAAGGTTCCAGATAACATGGCTAGGTAAAGAAAGTAAGTTAGTAATACACATAATTAAAACTCTGGCTGCAGCAGCTAAAGACAATATCCTTTCCGCTCGAGCAATGACTTAATGCCTCTGTAGCTGAAAGCATTAAGACAGTTTGAACTGCTTTACATTTTTAAGGGCATCAGCTTTTTTTTTTTTTTTTTTGACAGTTGCTTCTGTGGAAACTACTGCTCTAAGTGATTTTACAGAGGTGCACCACAGGAGCAGATCTGTACTTCTTTAGTGATGGTTTATGCCATCATTTGAGAATATGGGAGGCAGTTTAATAAGCATGCCTGAAACCTCCCCAGAAGGAGACAAGGGAACTTGTTAAGGAGGAGCAAAAAGGAAATTGTCATTCAAAAGCGAGCCTGGAGCTGCAGTTCAGGTCGTTCTGAGGCAGATACCTCCACAGCAATACTAAAGTCGATCATTGAAACACTGGTATTTCTGTGCCAGCAGACGTGCACCGTAGTGTTGCCACGGTGTGGTGACTGACGTTCGAGTGAGGTGCGGGATGCACTGAGGTCGTCCTCAGATTCCTGGTCTACAGTAGTTTCATCAGGAGACTCTATGAAATGCAGGGAAAAAGCATCTTTCTTCCTCTATGCAACAACATATATAATTGGAAAAATGAAACAAATCAATTCTGCCTACAGTATTGTGAACTAATTTTAGAACACCATTTTAGAAATAATTTTGTGCTTATTTAAAATAGATTATTATATTTTATATAATTAATTTACGTGTTTCTGCGAATGTTAGAATTAAAGGCTAACTACCATGCTTTGTTGTTTTGAATACCTTCCAAGGACAGGCACTGCCCAAATAGTTCCTGGAATCATTATGCTTAAATCACTTCTCTATTCAATGAAACTTTCTGCTAACATCAACAGGAACATTAAAATGGCACATACATCAATATCTCTATACATATATATGTATATAAATCAATTTCAAATGTCTCAGTTTGACCTGTGGCCCACACTTTTCACCACTTTGCTTAGAAGCAACCACCAATCATACTGACAAAAGTGAATAGAAACCTACTCTCTGGCATTTACTTACTATTGTCAGGTGGGCTGCTTGCCAGTAACTCTGGGGCAGGGCCACTGCATTTCTCTGCCAGGTCTATTGCCATCTGGATGTCTTCGGTCCATTTGTCCATTTCAGCACGGGTGCTAACAATGAAAATTCAGGTTTTACTCACTTTCATCCAGGCCGAAAGCAAACTCTAAGAAACAGACGCAAGCCAGGCTTACTTCTAACTGAAATAAATAAATTCAGACACAAGATGCTACTCTTTTTTTCCCTGATAACTTAGGTTTGGTTCCAGCTTGTACAATTGCCACTCTATTGTGTCCCATCCACATTTTTCTGAACAAGTGGATTTCACAAAAGAATATACCTTTGAGGAGATTTTTTTTAGGAGCAAATACAAACAAAATGATGCTTCTCTGTCCCACTGGGACAGCTGCAGAGAAATATAATTCACATGTGGACTTTGTTTCCACTGAATTACCTTGCAGCAACAACGATGGACTGGTGTTGACCTCGTAGTGTCAGACAGTGAGGAACTCCCCATTCCTCCTCACTTTCCTCCATCTGAGAGATAAAAGGCCAAATGCAGTCAGATTGCAAGAAGTAATGTATTTCTTAAGGTGAAACAGTGAACTGAATGAGCTCTTATCATTGGGGAAAACTAGGAGAAATGCTCACAAACAAATTTGAGCTTGGTATTGAGGAAAAAAAACAGTGCCTTGCAAGTTGGAAGAATAGTAAATTAGTTTTGCAATAACGTCTTGAACCAAAAGCATGGCTTTGTCTGCTTTGTATCAAAGAAAATAGTGGTATTTTTATCAGAAGAGTGGTTTATTTTACAAAAGGATTGTTAAATGCCAGGACTGCTCTGTAAACTGTAGCATAACACTGTTCTGCTGAGAGCAAGTCCAGGCCAAATGGCTATCAACAACTGAGTAGATTCCTTGAAATGCTAGATAAAACTTAAAACCTTGCAAGTGTTTAGAGAAAATCAGTTACTGTGCTAGTGACATTTTAACTCAGTTCTCAGAATAGCATAGAATTGATACAAACCAGTGAAACATTGCATTAAAATAATGGAGGGAATGAAAGTGTTTTGAGATTAGCAAAAATATTTTTGAAACAATACAAGAAGAGGTAAATAGGTGCTGTTGGTTTGAAATGGCTGTTTTCCAGAAGAATTGTAAAAAGAGCTCCAAATTCCTTTTTGCTGCCAGATTCCCAATACTTTGTCTTTAAAATACAGATCTGGAAACATTAGGAAATGCATTTTTTATAGAAATTAGAGTATCATTACTGTTTGTCTTGTGTGTGTCTATAGTGAATTGGTGATGAATTACTTGTAAGAATCATGGTCAAATTAATGGCTGAAAAAACCAAAGAACCCATCTCCAGAGGAGATTGCATTGTGAGGAAGCAGCCCTCAAAAATGCCTTTCCCCCTCACTTTTGCTGTATGATCACCTCTGTGATCACAGTGAGTGCAGAAGGCTGCAGGAACAGATGCTGAACCCAAGACAGACTTAGAGAACATCCCCCCACTCCCTTTGCTGCTGTTTTCAGCACAGCAGAAATTCATCAAGCAATTAAGATGGGACCACAAATGGCCACTTAAGCACGAATCCCTGCAGTTCTCACAATACTTACTGTCATGCCATACAGTGGAAGATGCCCATGGACTTTAAACTGATTGGATGCTGTCAGGCCTCTACTTGTGTACAACAGGATATCATTAAACTAAAAAGCAAAGATAAGCATCGTTAGAATAGTGGTGTTTGGCATGTATGTATGTGAAAAGAAGTCAGAACAGTGAATACAGGAAAGCTGAGTATTTATATGGCAATCCTAATGCATGAATCCAAAATATTTTTTTTTCCATAATATTACACTATAATTCCATAATATTCCAGTGTTAGCACCTGTTACCCTCCCTGCCCTCCTTTCCAGTTAGTTCCATAATTTTCCACTGGATATTTTCCAATGCCTTCTAATGTTCCCTTTGGGACCTCTGGGTCAGAACTATCAAGCCACAACATCGATGAAACAGAGCAGTACATTTCACACTCTGCTACACTTTGAAGCTATGGAAGGTGTGTGTTTCACCACCATTTTCTCCTTCTTTGAGAGAAAAGATAAGTAAACCTGCCCAAGAGGTGTGTCCAGCTCAGCCCTTATAAACACAGTGGCTGTCCTTTAGTCCCTATATTCAGAAGGAAGCTGGGAGAACTGTTTTAAGGTAGATGGTTTTAGATTAAAAATACCACGGTGAAGAGACTGAGAATCTCAATTTGTAGAGAGCTTCCTGCAGGTAACAACAGTTGTCCAAAGCAAGTCAAATGACTGCCTACATTTTTTTTGCCATAAAATGAACAGAATATTTTCACTGGGCCACCTGGGTTAAAGGGTGTATTTCTCAAACCAGATGTTTGCATCAAGAAAATCACACTCTGTGGTGTGAAACAGAGCTCTCACCACAGATCTCTAAAATGCAGCAGCAGTAATTCATGAAGCTTTGTGGATCAGCCACTAGAGGGGGATTTAATTTTGCCAATGATTATATGTATATTTGGAATCCCACAGTACTGACCTGGGATTTTACCTCCAAATAGATTCTAGTGCTTAAGACAGAAGAAAGACTTCTTTGACAGTGAAAGCAACTGATTTGAGAGTCTAGTTCTCAGATTTTTAATGTTTCATACAGGTATTATACCTAGGCATCATCTGCTATCTGTTGGTATGCAAAAAAATCTGCACCATATTCATTAGGCTTCCTCTTGAGTGCCTTTAAAGGCAGAGGATAAACTTACTCAGGTAGATTTATCAGGCTGTATCTTTGGCCCATTTGAAAGATTAAATGTCAAACACCTTGTAAAATCTAGCACACTCACAAGCTTTTCTACACAGCTGCTGACTTCACCTTTTGCACACAAGAAGCCAAGGAAGCATTTTTCTGCCACACTGCACTGACATTTCAGGGTTTTGTGTACTAAAAAATCGTGCACTCTGCTGGGCATCCCAAAGCCCCAGCACCAAGGGCACAATGGCAGTAACATGAGGAGCTTGGGAACAAATCAGCTGGCTGGGAAGAAAAGAGAGGAGGAACTATCCAGTGGACTCCTGTGGATCAGAAACCAAGTGGTATCACACTAATGTCAAAGTGGTGGGAGGAGACAAACTTCCCGAGTGCAAAACCTACAAAATGTATCTCCAAGTACAGGCAGGTCCCTCAACTTGCTGAGCACTCATGTCAGAACTGGATGGTTTGTGGGAAAATTTGGTTCTGTAGTGTGTTATGTGAATTATTGTTCATATCACCAGGAGTCACTCTTTATCTTCTTTTCTGAATATGATCACTATCCATGGTGCCACTTTTCATTTTGTAATGACTTTTAAGACAAGGTGCGAGGAGGTATTATTTTATCATTATATTCACGTTGTCACATGAAAAATAGTTTTAGCTTTGTAAAAAGCAGTTACAAAGAGAATATTGGATTTGAACAGAAATGTTGGTTCTTAACAACCAGCTGCACAGGTGATGTATTATGTTAATTTAAATAATGCTGTTTAAAAATACTTACTGTAGTTCAAAATCCAAGTCTACCACTTGAGTCTAGTATATGCCTAGATTTACATTTCATTGTACAAAGAAAAATTGTCTTCTTGCTTACCAGAAAAAACATCCGTTGCTGTAAACCTTTGCCAGACAACTTACTAAGACTGCCCAGTCTAATAAACTCCTGTGGGAAACAAACATAAAACAAAAATATATCTCCTGCAGAAATGATGACTTTTTTAGTATGTAAACAGAAATATAACTACTTGGTCATACAAATGACTTGACTATCAGTTACCAAGAGTTTTAATTTTATTAAATATGTTAGAAATCTACTTTATAGGATAATTCCTTTCTGTTTGTAACTGTCTTTAGGATAAACTCCTTTCATTCATACTAAGAAAATTCAAGCTAAGCAAAATTGTTTTTACCTGACATTAATTCCTTCATATAGTTCCATCTTCCATCAGTTTTTAGTAAGTATTTTTCACAGCACAAATTACATAAAAACTAATGATATATGTGTTCTTGGTAAGCCACGGTAATCTTCTGTAGTGCATATGGCATACATTGCTCTCATTCACTCAGTGTAAAACCAGCCACACGACTCAACATCACCATTAGCAGCAGACAAAGAAAGACATTTTTCTGGCAGTGTGCGTTATCCCAGCACCATCCATGTTATATAATACAGCACATTAATTCAGACAATAGTGATTAAGAATGTTTAGGGATGGAAACAGAGGAAAAGTAGCACATCTGAAACTTTCAAAATGTTGGATTTCCTGGACTTACTGTAAACTATGCAGTAACTCACCCCTATATTTCTCTGAAACCCATGAAAACACCATTTTTCAGTCACCCTCTCCAGCTTCTGCTAAGAGGTATTATATATTTATTTATTTATTACAGTCTTTCTAAGGTCATTCTACTCATAATTGTGGATGTAAAAACCTATAAAAAAACACCTAAATCACCTGCATCTTAGGAATAAATTGGCTCAGATAAAGCTGTTCAGGGAAACAATTCCAATACCTTAGGCTTGCCTTGGTGTGTCCAGTCCCCCCACCTGCACTGCCTAAGGGCTGAAGAGTGGAAAAGTGGCTAGAGGTGATTATCTCTATACCACAGCAGGCTCATGGCACCAGGAGGCCACTGGAAGCTGTTGTTGGCCACCAAGGAATATTAATCATAATTAGTACCATGTGGTAACACCTGATAGTCCCTGGCAGGCTCAGCACCAGCATGGCCAGCACTGGTGACCACATGGATCCAGAGCTGCAGGTCACAGCCACCTGCAGGGACAACCAGCCATGGGGGGTTTTCACACCCCGTACAGGAACCAGCTCAGCAGCAGCAGACATCCTGCTCTGGGACAGCCTGAAGAGGATGGGGTTACAGTGGCATCTGCCTCCCAGCCCTGCCTGCACCAGGGCAGGGACTTGAGTCAGAGCCAGAAAAGCAGCCAAAGGGCTGGAAGCAGCAGCACCCTGGGCATATGCCAGAGTGTGGTGGCCAATGCTTCTTGTCTTGGCAGGCAAACAACTTCTGCCCCCCATCTGCCTTTTCCTTGAACTTCCCAGGACGGGAAGACTGCTCAGACTTTAAATAGACAAGGGTAGCAGAAACACCCGATGACAGCATTTAATTTCGTGTGATAGAGAGATGCAGAGGCTGTGAAATGTCCTGAGGGACTTGCCAAGGATGTGAACAGTCTGTAGATCACTAGAAAGAAACATGAGCTGTGGCAGCTGCTTGGAGACAGGGAAGAGGTAAATGGAAGGAGTGCGGAACAGCCACAAATCAAGAAATACCTCTGCTCAGCACTGCCTTCCAATGGCACATGAACTTCAAACCCAGCCCCAAGTTCTGGTTTTGTGTATTATGCACAGTCAAGGGAGTGAGGAGGAAACTACTTCAGCAACAGACAACTCTCAAGTTTGCATGCACAGATACATATGCCTAAGAAAATAAAAAAGGCTACAGATAATACATTGTGGCTCATTTGTTCTGAAATGAGCCTTTGATTTTAAAAAGGCATGATAAGTAAGAAAGAGATGTTGGTATTCTTGTAGCACAATAAAAAGTGTTTACTTAAGGCAATACTGTCTCAAAAATTATTGCCTAATTTTACAGGTAGACTGAAGAGACTGCTCTTCCCCAGGGCCATGAATTTAAAAGCAAGGCATGGAGAAAGGGCTGAAGTTCCTCCAGCACAAATGCCTTACTTGCCTTTACTCTGTCAAGCTCTAGCATCAGGGGCTGGGAAAAGAAAATAAGGGCAGCATGAAATGTACAACTGCTCAAGCTCTGAATGCTGTGATAAACACTACATCTTTACTGCCTCTGTTGTAAAAGATTTGGAATAGCCTAAGACTGTCCAAATCTATACAAAAGACAGAACTTAAAGAGTCAGTGAAAGGTAATAAAGAGGATTGCCCTTTCCTGCTTTAAAGGTGCTGTTTTCTATGGTGTGCTGGTTTTGGCTGGAGTAGAGTTAATTTCTTCACCATGGCTGCTATGGGGCTGTATCTTGGATTTGTGCTGGGCACGTGCAACTAACACGGAGTTGGTAATAAAGAGATGTTTTTGTTATTGCTGAACAGGGCTTACACAGAGCTTTTCTGCTTTTCCTTCTGCCACACTGGAGAGGGAGTTGGAGGCACATGTGAAGTTGGGAGGAGACACAGCCAGGACAGGTGACTCAAACTGACCAAAGGGATATTCCAGACCATGTGACATCATGCTCAGTATGTGAAGTGGAGGGAAGAAGAAGGAAGGGGGCAACATTTGAAGTGATGGTGTTTGTCTTCCAAAGTCACTGTTATATGTGATGGGGCCCTGCACTCCCGGGATGGCTGAACACCTGTCTGCCCATGGGGAGCAGTGAATTAATTCCTTGTTTTGCTTTGCTTGGGTCCATGGCTTCTGATTTCCCTGTTAAACTGTCTTTTTCTCAACCCATGAGTTCTCTTGCTTGCTTTTACCCTTCTGATTCTCTACTGGGTCCTGCTGTTGGAGCAGTGAGCAAGCAGCTGTGTGGGTCTTGGCTGCTGGCTGGGGTTACATCATGACATTTGGCATTATTACATTTACATCTGAGACTTTTGGGTGACAGAAAAAGGTTCAGATGAGAAAAGGCAATTTCACATGTGCCCCTAATAAACAAGTTTTGAAAACATACCTAATGATTTGAAATTGTATCAAATGTTAATCACAACTCTGTTACTTACCCTTCCGGGGATCACCAGATTGTCCATGCCTATCAGGTCTTTCTTCAGTTCATGCAGCTTCTGGAAGTTCTCCATCTTTATCATATTGCCATGGAGCTGAGCCACCATTTCAGAAATCTCAGCCAAAGCAGCTAGATAGACAAATCCATAAAGTGCTTATTAAAAATTTACAAGAATGTTCAAAAAGAAATATGGCTTTTGTCAGCAACACCCAGCTTATGAACCTTCTTGTGCTACTCTTCTCTACAGCATAAAGCTACTCAGGCAGACTAAAACCCACACAAACTCTGGACATCATCTTACACAGTGGAAGGGGTGGAGTGCTGTGATAAAGAGAAAGTCTCCCAAAAATTTGATCTCTTTTAGCCACAGGAATTTTGTAAGAAGAGTATGGTCAATCCAGAGCACCAACAAATGGATTCTCATAAAGGACTTAAATTCCTACAACTCCAGTCAATTTAGGGATGCTTTTTATGCTTGAAAAAATGCATTTCCCCCCCTGCTTGCAGCACAGTGGGTCAGGTCCATATTTGAAAACAGCAGGAAATGGCAGTGTCACTTATTGTATCATTTCTGATGGCAAACACTTTGGGGTTTCTCCTCAGTCCCATCAACAAGAACAATTAAAGAGCTGCATGTCATTGAGTCACATCATGGCTCTACCTCATTCTCTCCAAAGACACCACCAACTCCCAGTGCCATCATGTGTGGGAGCACCAACCTTGATACACCTGGCTGCATGGGCAGTCTCTGAATGGGCCAAAGACACTGGCTAACTTCAGTGCCAGAAAAGCAGCTATAGCCATTTGTGTTAAAGAACCACAATCACGTGAACAGTACCAGTGGTTCCATCTTCCTTCTTACATCATTGTTCAGTACACAGTTCACCCACCTGCTAGTGGGAGACTTACACTCTCTTCTGGGATTCAATTCACTTTTTTTTTTTTTTTTTTTTTTTTTTTTTTTGGCTTCCTTTAGACTCTGACCTTTAAAAAAAATCTGCAAACACCTTAGCAAGAAACTGATCCCAGAGTGATGGGGTCTTTTAAGTAACATTATCCTCATGTTGTCTTATTTTCACCTGCGAAACCTATGTTCATATCCATTTCAAAAGTGAAGCAGGAATCAGACTGCTACACTCTGGGTGGACACATCATTTTCATCCTTTAGCCTTGGCTGAAAGAAATGCAGGCACTACTCACTGCCTTCTTTGAGGTCATTCAGGGAGCAGCGACATTTGGGCCAACACCTGTGTCACACAGCACCCCAGAGTCACAGGTCTCTGTGGCATTTCTTACTGCCACAGGTCAGGTTACCTCTGCATTCTGTGCACTGCTTGCTGTGGGGCTCATCCCACAGAACCTGTGGGAGCTCAGCTCGCATGTTATGCCTGGGAGCAGTTGTGCTGAGCACTGCTCCCTGCTCAAGTTCTTCCATGGATCTGCACCAATGCTGTACAGATAAAGGAGTTATCCTTACACACACGGAGAACAACAGGTGTGGGGGGCAGCCACAAGGAGGAAGGAGAACAAACCATCAGAAAGAAAAGGCAGGCAGTGAGTTCAGGCTACAGGAGGGCAATTTCTTTATGTTTGAAAAAATCCCAACCCCAAATCCAAAACCAACCCATGCTGGCTGCTTTGAGGTCCTGAAACAAATCACGGAAATGATAACAGAGCAAACCGTATTCTTGAAGAAAAAGACAAATAACACTGAAAGACGTAATAACAGCAGCTCTACTGGGTCAGACCAAGGGTTCACCTGGGCTAGTATTTTGTGTTATTAGAGGATCTCTAGGGAAAGTTAGGAACAACACAAGCACATATGGTATGTTCCCTGTGCTCTCTCCCAACCTCCCAGCTGTTTTCAGTTCAAGAGACTTCCTGAACCTGCTGTCATTCTTTGTGTTTAATAACCCCCAGCAGAATTCTCTTCCAAGTACCTGCCCAGACTGTGGCATAATGTGTATAGAAGAGCAACCTCAGTCCTACTGTTTATGGTGTTCTGAGTGGTGGATTTTGCAACTCAATCCTCTTTTGATGGAGGCTTAAAAAAAAATAATTTTTTTTTCTCCAGCCATTTACCTCTAATGGATTTGAATGCCATTCCCCAGCTCCAGGAACTGACGTCTTTTCTCCTACTTACCTCTTGAATCCCTGAAGTCTGTGTGGTTTGGAGGGTAGTGCTTGCAAAGCCTCTCCATTATCTGCTTGTAGTGCATAAGCCTGTGTAAAGGTCTGAGGAGGAAGGTATTGAGAGGCAAGTAGCAGACTTTCTGTAGTTCAAAATCTCTGCAAAAGGTCTCCAGCTTGCGGGAGTTCTTGATCCCATTCTCCAGCTCCATTAAAATCTCATTGTGCTTTCGCAGGTGAATTGTCAGTTGCTTTTATGCATGAAAGAAAAGAGGAGGCTCTTAACAATCACTGAGAGACATGACTCAGCCCCATCCCTAATCCAATAACACATCCAACTAGCACAGCAGGGGGGATTTTGCAAACAAAATCACTGTACAGCACAATGGCTCTGATACTCACTTGCCAAGGAGAAAAGGCATTACTCATTTGAAGTAGACACCCCCATGCTCTCTGCATTCCCGGGAAAACTTAAGTACATAATTCAATAAAACCGTCTTATCACTGAGAAATCCAAAGGCAAAGAGATGATATGAACAGCTCATGCAAGTAGGTGCAATGAAGACAGCCAAAACATGTGAATGGGATTTTCTAAAAGGATGGAGGGATTTAGGTGCCCCAGTTTCCCTTATGTGGTTTTGGGGAACTAAAATGCAGGCAAATGGACTTCTGGCTTCCACTCTCCTCTTATTAGTGAGAAGTTGCATCTCTTGGGAAACTCAACGAACACAAAACCAGAGGCATTGCCCAACAGAAATGGGTATGTTACAAGCTCTTCATCCTTGGACTACATCCTCTTCTCCCTAATTCCAATGGCAGCAGGGGAGCTGCACACCAGCAATGAATGAGGTCTGCATGAAATTATGTAACTCTATTTAGGTCTCAGTATCGCTGATATTCACAACTCCCCCTCAAAACAATTCAGCAGTATTTTTTTTAACAATTTACACAGGGAATTTATTGTGTTTTGCAAAAGGTTAACTCATTTTTCAGGATGTGCAGAGCTTCTCTGAGCAGCCAAATAAAGTTTTTCAGTATATGGTAGAATATTAAGCAGCAGCAAAAAGAAACTGAATGGACTTGAGAAGACATTCTGGCTTAATCTGAAGTTTGTGCTTTTTTGACACATTTCCAATCAACTGTCTCTCTCCTGTGATTTGTGACATGTTTACCAGAAACACACCTTCCCTAGAGCCAAGCTGCTTCCTCCACACACTGCATATTCATTTTACAAGTCTGTAACTCAGGAAAAGACACAGCAGACCCTCTGGGCTGCTACAGAGGCTGCCCATTAATTACTTGCTCTTAACTTCTTTCCTACATTAATTAAACACATAGTGTCAGTTTGCAGCTCTTTTAACAGGTCTCATGATAAATAAATACAGTTTTAACTAACTTTATTTCTGTTTGTTGTGTAGTTCTTCTAAGTTAAACTAGCTTTTGTCTCTTTACTCCACATATCAGTTGATCAGTGGTGGTGGATCTCAAAAATGAAATAAAACCCTTTCATGGGAAAGGGAAAATGGGAAAGGTGAAAGCAGAGTTCCAGGTCTAAGTTAAAATGAGGACTGTACACTGCCTTTAGACCAGTGTCCCAGAAGGACCTGCAGACATCAAAGGACAGACAATGTTGCAAGATACCAAGAACAGAGACTTAAGTCTGTCCAAAGCTCTCTGGTATTCTAAAAACCATTTGTGAAGAGCTGCATACTTCTTGAGAGCAGAGATGGAGGTAGAAAAGTCCCCTCTACATTTCTTCCAGTGTATGTGAATTACATCTTGAGGGGAAAAAGCAGTTCCTGGCTAAGTACACTGCAAAGAGAATAAGGCTGCCTTACTGGTGGCAAGGCTGTCTATGTTGGGTAAATTGAGCTTTCTGTGTTCCCTTTTTCTGATCCACCATATAATCACTTGTGCGTCACTTTGCTTCCCGCATCTCTCTCTGTCCTTTCAAAAGGGAAACCGGGTCCTAGCGAACATCTCAGGAGAGCTGTAACGATTACACTGCCCTTTCCTCCAGCCAAGGACTCAGGGCTGCTCCATTTACTAACTGCAGAATGCCCAAGTGGCCATCCCCAAGGAAAGATTTATTGGAGAGTTCCAAAATCACTCTGAGATCCTCATGCTGAAGGTGAAATGCCATGTTTTGCTCCACACCAAGCTGGATGTGTAGATACATTACAGTAAGGTGAGCTTACATCTGTACTGTACAAATCTGTAGAGTTTTCACAGGCTCCTGAGCCTGCATTCCATCCTATTTTCTCAACAACACAGAGCATTGAGAATACTGCTCTGGCCAGGGTAAGAACAGTTGCAAAGTCTGCCGAACATTACACATAGATTTATGGTTCATACATGTATTTTTACTTCTAGTTTTAAAGGCATCAAGGGAAATTATTCTCATGATTCAAAAACCTTTCACCTAACTTGGCACAAATATAATTTTCCCAAGTAAAATCAACATCCAGCTTATGGTCACTAATCTTGCAATATCTTAACATGAATATTTGCATGAAAAAATAGGCATATTCAGCATTTGAATGGTCTCTTCAGCTATACAAATTCCAATGTTTTACTTTCTTATTTGAAGGAAAAAAGAGCTGGAGATGAAATATTCCTGAACTTTTGTGTTTTCTGCTTCTGTTCTTTGGAGAGTGGAGGAAAGGGGCTGGACAATTTAAAATCAGTGCAATTCTGAAATCCCAGGGAAATCCACCGAATGCTTGCTACATCATCAAAGGAAACTTTCATAGCATAAACCTTGATTACAATTGGCAAAAACCAGCACAAGAGGCAACATCATATGAAAATGAAAAGCATGTTAACGTTAATCTGTGTCAAAGCTTAGTAGTTATAGGATCATTCCTACCTTCATACTCTGAATGTTCTTCAGCATAACATCTCCGATTCTTTGGTAATCTCCTTTAATGTGAGCATTAGAGCGGCCTTCCCTGTCAGCAACAGAAATGCCACACACTTCAGTCATGTAATAAAATTGCATAATCACTTATAAGCACTGAAACTCAATAGCTCATTTCTTTTAAAATCCTGACCCCCACACTCCTTCACTCAGAAGTGTGTGAGGAATATTCCTGACAGACATGTAATTCCCAGGTACAGTACACCCTTCACCCAGCCTGTCTTTCACTCCTAACAACAGAGAGGGCAGGCACTTAACAGAAGCATTAGACTTTTAAAGAAAATTGCTAGCATTTTTGAACACACCAGAGAAGGATGGAGATGGTTTGGGGAAAAAGAAGACAGCAGAGTCCCATGAGAATATGTGATCTTAGAGCAGAAGGTAAATTCTGTTCACATACAATGACTGAACCCCAGAACAGGACCTGGGGGAGTGTTTTTCCTCTGAAAACCTTTCAGCTTTTGCAAGGGACAGTGGGGCCAAAGAATAGGAAATCCATCCAGCGTCTGGCTTTGACTCATAAGTGTTACATACTGGCAGGAACTTTTGTTCATTATTTCACTTATGGTATTACAAATGCAAAATGCTGCCTCCCACCCAGCCAGCTGCACTTCAGTGAGTACAGCATTTGGGAGCAACACAGCTCCTGATAAAAAAGATATTCCTGTATCTAAATCCATGTGTGAGACAGGCAAGGATACCATGCTCTGAGTGAAACCAAACATGTGTTTTTTGAAAACACGTGAGGAAAAATCTTGACTATAAGAACCTAACTGTTACAGACCTGTTCCAACAAAGCTATGCTTTCAAAAGAAAATCACTAGGAGTGTGTGGAGAGAAGCACTGTCCCCCTCCCCTTTCCAATTCTATCTTTCAACAGACTCCATTGATAAGCAAGAGATTACTCCATGTTCATTTGAACAAAACCCAGTTTCATAGGCTATCTTTAATAATTTCCTATTGTGCTAACTCTCCCAGGCACTTACATGCCTATTTAAGCAAGGAAAAACATTTCTCAACAAGATTTTTTAATTTGTTCTGAACCCATAGGTTACACTCAGGTACAAAGCTGGCTTGTGTTAGTGGTAACTTTAATTACCACCACTGTTTTGCAAAAATATTATGTAACATAAACACTGTCATAGTCAAATCATGCCCAAGAAATGTCTAAACTGAAAGCACTAGTAGAGGTAGAGGTATGTAAGGACAAGACAACAGTTTTCACATTACCTGAGGATAAAAGTACAGTTGCTGTCGTCAGGAAGCCTCTGCATGTCAAATCATCTCCACTCTATGCTGTTCCTTAATTCTCCCTTCCCCCATGTTCTACCCATCCAGCAGCTCTCCCCACTGAGATTTCCTCTGACAGGTTGTAAATAAAACCTTCCTTCCACTAAAATTCTGCTCCAAATGGTGCATATCCAAGTGCCCCAGACTGAAAACCACAACCATTTGAAGTCCCAGACAGTAGCCCCACGCTGGCAGGAGGCAAGGGAAAGCCATCCTCCACCCATAAGCCAGCATGCAGCATCCCCTCTCAAACGGCTCATGCTGGGCCTCTACAGACAAGCTCAGAAATGTCAAAGCCAGATGAAATTGTGCTGCTGCCAGCAATGGCATGGCATTCAGCAATTATCTCTACAAGAATTCTTGCTTTATGTGTTATTCTCTTGTTCTCTGGCACTGACTGGATCCTTTTCCATGTGTCTACATTTGATTTAATCTAATGGACTTCAGCAGTTTTGTACCTTTCTGAGTATGAAATATATAGTTATCTACTTACTGCCAAGATAAATATTAAGTACATCATTACAGACTGCTTTATCTAAATAGACACTGCTTTTCTGATCTGAAGGCTACAATACAGATTGGCAAGAATACATATTACAAATGTTTTATCTACTAGCTAGCTACTCAGAGGCTGAACCCAAGCCTACCAAAGTCACAGTGAATGTTTCCAACAGCTAATACTTAGTGGGGTTGTTCATGGAACAGTCAGGTCCTTATTTCCTAAAAGCTGACCCACTGGGTCCTCTTCAGCACCACCAGCACTGACTGCTTGCACAGCATCTCACCGCACCAGTCACACACAAAGCATCAGGAATAGTCCCCATTCATTGGCATCAGCCACAGACTTTTAGGGCTTTCAAAACTTACTCTGCATCTTGGCAGAGTGACAGAGACAGAGAGAAGGGGGTTCCCCAGAAGCAACAGCCTGTCTCCAGCTGTTAGCTAAACAGTGAAGAGCTGAATGGTACCAGAACCCTCAGCCCAGGCTGACAGAGATGACCTGTGCTGCACACAGATGCATCCTGCTGGAGGATATAAACCCAGGGTTTTCTTAGGAGAAAATACAGAAATGTGATGGTTGAGTATTGCTCTTTGTTCCAGCCACTCTTCTTGCTTTAGTTATTTATTTCCAGGCAAATAAATTTCCCTTGCAACGGAGATGATTTTCCCACTGGGGATAGTGCACAGTGTGTAGGCTGTGATGTGGACAGAGAGGCAGGGAAAGCTGAAGCTGGGCATGAGGGAACCTGACAGCTTCCCATCTGTCTCCTAAAACCCAACCTCCACTCTACCCCAGCCTCCATGCTGGGACCCCAGAGCAAACCCTATGTTACACTGTCATCTTCCCCAGCTTCTCAACGTGCAAATCCAAAGAAAACAAGAAGAAACACTAAGAAAAGAGTGTCCAAACACACAGGATATAAAAACAAAACCCAAACACACAACACACCAAATGATGTCTTACTGCTGCAACAGCTCAAAGCACAGGAGCAGAAAAGAGAGCTTTCCCTGTGGTGTATGTTTTGAATAACAACACTCAGCTTGCTGAGAGAGAAGAAGCTGCTCATTTGTTGTGCATCAATGGCTAAATTGTTCTTCTTACTCCTTGTTTTCACAGGTCATTGTTTGAACATGGTATCTATCTGCCAGCGACAAGGGACAAAGCTTAGGGCCCAGGGTCTCACAGCTTTTCATCAAGAGATGATTTATGATGCCCATCTCCATAGAAGATGTAGGAGCACCTTTCCCCACACATAATGTGCCCTTACACCACTGACATTGTGGGGGAGGTCTAAAGCCACTGAAAATCATGCTGAAAAATGAGGACATTATTGTAGAATAAGGTCATTTCCCATTTTTATCCAAGTAGTCCCTTCCTTTTCACAGCAATGAAAGTGTGCAATAGCAAGAAAAGAGGAGACTGACTTATACCAGAAAGAAATTCAGACACTATATATATTACACCAAACAGCCATCAACTTGGCTTTTCAGGGATTACACAAGCAGCCCTGTCAGATTTTCAAATTACATTAAGTTCTTAGTGTGTTTAATTGAAAAAATAATGGAAGGAAATCTCAAGTCAGCCCATACACTCAATAAGAGGGAACAGAAATCCGACGGGGATGGTAGAAAGGAAAAAAGAAAGAGAAAGATATCTCAATAAAGATTTTTTTAAGTAAACACAGAAGTCTTGAATTGCAGCCCTTGAATTGCAGCTGAAATAATAATAAATCAATTTTAACAAATTATATTTACAATGTGTAACCTTGTGTTACATGCTCAGAAACTCCCTACTGAATAGGATAGCTGGTTCTTTGAACACCTAGACACTTTGAAGCTTTTATGACTTTATTATTAATTAAAGTTCTAATATTAAAAAATTCCCCATTACAACTGCCTTTTCAATAAGAGGAATATTATGCAATTGGAAAAGAAGAGCCAATAAAAACAAACACTCCCTTTCTTGCTTACGCCCTGCTATTACACAGTGCTTCTTACTGCCCTGCCTGTTCCAGCTGGCACTGCAGCTGGACTTTCAGCAGTGAGTGGTGCATGACACGCTGCTCAGGGCCCAAGAAACGCACTGCTGATGCCATCAGAGCTTCCCAGAGTCACACCAAGCCTTTGGAGGGTGTGCATATATTTAAAGATTTTGGGATGGCAACCCCTCTTGTGGGAGAAACCCACCCTACAGCAAATATGCTTCAGTAATTCTTTTAAACGGTAAGGGATCCGAGCAAGTAACACCACTGCATGAAAATATGCTGTAAATGCAACAGGATTCCATATCTTGCTGTGGAACAGCCTCAGAGCTGATCCTGGGCGTATCCTGCAGGGAGAGCCACAGAGATGGACACAGCATGGCTCTAACTCTGACTAACAGATCCTGGATATGCTATTTCTCTCCCACGATTTCCAGTTAATTTGGGTGTAGCACAGCTCCAATCCCCAGAGGTACCCAAAAGTGACTTCAGCAATGAAAACTATCCTCCCAAAATCGAGACCAGTGTGCTGGCACCAAGCCCCTCTCAATGTCTTGGACTCAGGAATCTGCAGAGCATAACTCAGAGCTTTGTACTGCAACACACACCTCATTTCTGTACTCAGGACAAAGAGAGTTTTGAAGCTGCCCTCCTCGTGCCTCCTCACCAGACATGCAGAACCAGCCAAACAGCCAGCACTCTGCTTTTGAGAAGGCAGATAAGGAGTGCTGCCTTGTTTGTATAAACTGCCTATCAGGCTGTTCTTTCTGAGCACAAGTATTTCTTCTCAAACAAAAAATGGTTAATAAATCAACATTTGGCTCATCTTCCTACACCTCCCTGAGTGCTTTTTTATTAAAGTTTTTCAATTTTGCTTCCATAAATCCTGACTGCGCCTTCTCCTTTTGTATGCTAAGATCTAAGAGCCCTTTTTTTTTGCAGATTACCAGCCACACATTCCCATCTGGTAACACTGAGCAGCAGCTTTCCTCAAAAAGATCTGCGAGTCAAACTAGCAGCTTCCCTGGGAGAAGATGAGTCTGCTTGCACTGGGAAGTACATAATGCTTTTCTTTCCTAGCACAGGGATAAGGCCCAAACCACAAATTTGTACTACCTGAGGAGGGCTTCCTTGAGTAGAAACAGCTATCTTGGCTTTCCCCAGCATTTCTCTCTATCCTGCTCAGTGGTCAGAAAAGGGGGATACTTACAGTTCTCTATTTGCCACTTTCTGTCATCATTTAAATAAATCAGTGTGGAAACTTTTAATATATTTAATGGGGTGTGGAAAGATGAGCTCAATTCTTTTGCATGGAAAATGGTGCTTGTGGCCCAAATGAATAGCTTACTAAACAGCTGAGGTAAAAGAAGGAGTAGAACCTAACTGACTTCTGATATTCAACCACCCAGAAGCTGATGAAGCCTGTCACACTGCCTGCACTGCCCACACCTCTTCCTCCCTGCCATAAAATCTCACTGGTCTTGGGAAACAGGAGCCACCTTAAAGTCACTGACCTATGCTTCCCTTATTTTCTCCCAGCAAAAGGGTTTGGGAACTCCTGGCCTTGCACCCAAAGCTTTTCTGAGGAGTCCTGGCAGCCAGGACCAGCATCTGGATGCCCAAGTGCCAAAGGCAGCTGTTTTGGCACTTGCTCATGGACCAGCCTGATGTGTGCTGTTCCCTCTCCCACCTGAGGCAGATTCCTGCTCTTCTCCCCTTCTCTTCCCTTCCTGTGTGAGAGGGCAAAGCTCCATGCCTTTCTGCATCCACCAAAGTTCATCTTTCCTCTCCTCAAACCACACAGCCTCCAGTGGGGTATTTCACTTGCTCCCAGGAACACGGCCAATCTTCAGAGCTCAGCACAGCTGAGCTGGGGCAACTGAGGAGATTCATGGGCAGCTTTACTGGCCCTGCTACAGCACAGGCAGGGCTGGAAACATGGCCCAGAAACATGGCCCCATCATCTTAGGATGCTGTGCAATAAATCCACCAGGAATCTTCTCAGTTTCATGGCCAGAAAGAAACTCTGGCTGAGCAAAATGCACTGACTTCCTGTATTCTGCTGATGGCTATTGGTGTCAGTATCAATCTATGTCATATTAAAAACTTTATCACTAGGCCCTGGACACTGAGATGTGCTGCTCTTAGGAGATGCAGCATTAAAGAGAAAAATGGGTGAACTGTGTAAAGAAACAGATCAGACCTGCCAGAATCTATAACCAGGTCAAAAGGATCCTGGCCCTGAAGATGTTCTGTAGCAAACAGCCTGCCCCTGACTGCAGATTCAAACACTTCAGAAGCCTTCAAGTAAGCCAGAAATGCTTTTAATAATGTACACAACCTGAGCTTCTTCCAGCTAAATATTAAACTCATCTATAGATGTTTTAACAAATTAAAAGCATGGAGGCATCTAACAATTGTTATGTGCAATCCCCCCCCCCCCCCCCCCCAGCCTTGGTCTCCTCACAGCTTTTTTGCATCAGCTTCAATTTGATCCAAGGCCTAAGAGAACAGGGAATCCTGTTAGATCTTCCAACACACAGCATGAAGTTCAAAACAAACCTTAGAGAACTGCACTTATGTCTGTGTAGAGTGAGCAGGATGAATTGCACTTCAGGTTGATAAACCCCAGCATCATACTCACTAGGGGAACACAGATGACTGGTTGCAGGAGGTTTCTCTCTCTCACACACAATCTCCCACAGCACATGTGGGTAGCTTAGAGTTTCCAGCAGCTTGAAGAAGTCTACAACTCTTTCAAAGGCCCTCTTTTTGTAGGACGACTCACCCTCTGACAAATGCAGAGCAAGCTCATGTCTCAGGATAAGTGTCCCACCTTCCTCCCCCTTATCCACCTGCCTGGAAGTTTAAGAGCTGACATGGAAATGTCAGGTTTAAATGAGCTGGCCTGAATCCTGCCCACGCCTGCCTGCAGCTGTGCCACCAGCTCAGCCAGGCCCATGATTTGCTGGGCAGCTGGAAGTAGCCTGCCCTGAGGTGGTGTACACAACTAGAGCCCACTGCCTTAAAAGCACCTGGGTTCAAAGACTGATGCACCATTCTGGCAGTGTGGACGTTGAGCAGTGACCTTGACCATGCTGCTGAAGGAATTCCCTACCACATTGCCACCAGCTTTTTATAGAAGCTGAGGGGCCGTTTAATTTTCTCACTCACTGTTTAATTAAACACTAATCTCTATAGGATAGAGTTTATTGCTTGTGGCTTATCTCAGCATCTGTGGCACTATATAGAAACACCAGCACCTCCAAAATAATACCTGTCAGCAAGTCTGCCTCCCTTCCCAAGGCATGTATTCAAGTCTTCCAGAACTTTAACAACAATCACTGTCTACAACAGGGGTTTACATTAGGTGCATGCAGGCTGTTGGTTGCAAACTGAATGCAGGAACGTGACTGTTTTTCTGTCAAGTGATTCAGGGCAGCAACAGAGAAATCCCAGTAGCTTTACACTAACTGTGGAAGGACATGCAATAGCTGAGCTGACAAAGTCAGAATGAGGTGCCCAGCTGGGACAAAGTTACCTCAGCAGAATATTTTTGAACATATTTGGATTGCAAAGTAACTTTGCAGCAGATCAGCATTTTAAATCACAGGGTAAGTGCAGTTAAAATACGGTGTTAGAAGCTTTAAACTGAGGTTTACCACCCTGGGAAATTTTATGGAGAAGCTGAAAAACTGAAGGTTTACTCAGCTCTAAAAGAAGCTAACTGAAAAGGAGAAACAAAGTAAAACCATGTAAAGTCTAGAAGCCTAAATATTTTTTCTTTCTTTTAACATAACTGGTCCTTCCCTCCACTTACTACAAAGTCACCTTTTCACAGCCGGCTGGTAGTGCAGCACCATCCAATTTTTGAAAAATATCACACCTGAACAAGAGGTTTGCTTCCACCTCTAATGCCACCAGAAGGATATCGGGGGTATCTGTATTTCAATGTATGCTCAGGAGTCAGCCCCCAACGAGATTAGACTGGTCTGATAGAGAGCAGAACTTGATCTTTACTAACTGCATAAATTTTCCTTTTCTCGCCACATATCTTAACCCCAACTAGTTGGGGATTAATTCCAACTACTGTTGATCTTACACCAAGGCTGAAGAAACAATCAGTATTTTATAGCATCTGAAAGAGCCTGCTTGGAGTACCTGCAATAAGTGCTGCTTAGTGTAATGCAATTAAGGTCAGTAGCAGCCCAATGGAAAAAAAAAAAAAAAAAGAGAGGCATACGGGCAGGGTGGCTGTGCAGAACATGTCTTAGGAGTAACTATGTTAGTTATATATAATTACATATACAAACTATATATATGTATATAAATAATTGTATTAGGAGTCAACCAAAGTCCTGAGTGAGGATATCAGCTCTAAGAGGCAGTATCACACTCCCTTCCTCCCAGAAAACACCTGTTAATTCTGCAGCTGTACAGGGTGGGTTTGGACAGCACTAGTCTGCAAAGTGCTGTGCCCTCATTCAGTGATCTCAATACATCACAAGAGTTGAACTCACACACTCTGAGAGTGTTTTGCTTTTGTTTTGATTCATTAGTTAAAGAGGCACCCGTCTTAATTAAATTGATTAACACCCATTAGGTCTGCCTGCTCTGTTTTCACGTGATTTTCATTGTCACTTTTCCAACTGAGAAGGAAAAGCTCAGCTCCCAGAACCAAAGATAAGTTACAAAAAATGCCAACACTGAGCAACACAATCTAGTGCAGACAGGTCTAATCAGAGCAAGCAGAAGGCTTCTGCTGCTGTCTCTGCTAGGATTTCAGTGGTCAAATGAATCAAGAGCCTTGCCAGGGAAGAATTATTCATAACTATTTCGTAAAAATGCCATGTTTTACTGCCACTATTATGTTAAGAATAGATAATTTTCAAGCCCTGTGCCCTCTTCCAACACTCTGTCTATTTGTAGAGTGCACTGTAGACCCTGTGAGTGTCACAGCTGTGATGCTGCAGAATGAGAAGCTGGTGTCTGAAATCCTCCCAGCCTGTACCTATTTTGACACAAACAGAACCTGGTCCTTTGCCTCTCCCTCTTCATTACTGATAAGCCTTGCTTGCAGCATGTTCTTCAGAAGAGCTGCCATGTAGAAACACTGACATTTGGCAAAAGAAAGCTTCATCCAGAATCATGATCTCATTTGCATATGTCTGTAACCGAGATATCTGAACAACAGAGTTTGTCAAGCAAACACGAACAAAGCACAAATCAATAAACCCTGTCTGTTAATAACCAACATCTGTGACTTTCACAAATTAAGCACTACAGTAGATCACAAGGAGTTAGCAAAGAGGGAATGCAAAAATGCTAAACTGCATGAAATAACACATATAAATAACAATCAACAGTCTTACCACAGAGCAAGTCTCTGCTCAATTTCCTTGAGAAAACCAGTGTGAAATTTGTGCAAAGGTTCGAAGTTGGAGAAAATAAGATTTTTCAGTGTTTCAGGCATGCAATCCTCTTTACTCACTGCACTCTGAAACCACTATAAAAGAAAAAACGAAGCAAAATTATCAGTGGGTGGAATGTAAAAAGTATGATCATTTTCTGTCTTTAGGTAGCAAACCCAAATACTCCTAACAGCTAAGCCAGCAAAGATCTTATTTAGCTGGCACTAGGAATACAACCCAGACTATCCCTGACACTCCTGTGGGCTGAACTGGTGCCCTTATCAGAGATCAGACCCTGCACAGTTGAAAAAGGAACTCCCTTCCCCTTTGCCATCCCTGATCAAATCTTGGCGTTTCTTTTCAAACCCAAGCTGGTTAGTCTATACAAACCAAATTTGCAAATGCTGGAGGTGCAAGAGAAAGAGCTTTACAATACTTGTAAACAATTCAGTAAAAGCAAAAAATTATGCTCTGCATTTTCCTTTTGCTGAGCTCTGTCTGAAATGCCTTTGGCAGGAGTTGGTTCAGTAATCACCCACGCCCATGTTGCTCTGTGTGCACACAGAGGACATCACTCTGTAAAGTGAACAAGTGGAAGACACTGCTATCACAAAACAAGAGCAGCAGTGCCAGGCACTATAAAGACTGAAACAGGCTCCTGCTCAGTCTTGCTCCATATTCTCATTATTTCACCCTAATAGACTATGGGTGACACAAAGGCATAGGACTAGGCAGCTTGCCAAGCCAGTAATGCCTATTATCTTCAACATGGAAACACTGCTCACTCTTTACTGCCCTGAGAGGTTCCAGCTATCTGTGGTTGACTTCCAGCAGTGCCTAGGAGGCTGTTGGGACCATAGAAGACTTAGAGCAGTCTTGCTTGACACCGCATCAGCTGGAGCTAAGCCAGACCTAGGATAAAAAGAGATCCCTCCCAAGCTTCCCTCTCCTCTGCTTTATCTCAGCACCAAGCAGAGCTAAAGTTGAAGCTCATCTACCAAGTCTCAAAATTCATGCACAGCAGTTGTTCCTTTTCCAACTATAATGGCTACTTGTTCACCTTCAGTGGCCTCCTGGGCCAGTCATTTATGGAGCACAGTTGATACTGTATGCTAATCATCAGGCCCATCCTTCTTGGTGATCCAGCAAATTCAAATTTGCCTACCACAAGAATGAAGGATGGGAAGGGTGGGAAATGGGCTTTAGCTCTAAGAGCTAAAACTTTCTGTTTCTGTAGCCACTGGGTGAAATATTAGAGGAAAGCAGCGTATCTGCGGTTGAGAATGCAGCAATGACTGCAGAACTGTCCCAGAGAACCTGGCCTCTTCTCTCAGCAGGCTGGCTTCCCAAAAAGCAAGGGTAAGTAGCAGTGGGGGCCACAGTTACCCTGCTGCCTGTAAAAACCATGCTGTATTGGTTCTGTCTAAGCTGGGGTCCGATTAGCTGCACCTGCCACGTGGGATCCTGGAACAGACAAGAAGCTGAGGAGAAAGTGTGTCCCTGGTTCCCAACTGGTCCCAACACTGCCCCTGAAGCACATCCTCCTTTACAACACTCAACACAGGAGTGGGCAATGCACCTCATTGGGTGATTTAAGAGTTCAGAGGTCTGGAGCTGGCCAAAATGCCATGAAGGGGTTTGGATCCAGAGCCATTTCACAGAAAAATCGTTGTTTCAGACCAGATCTTGCACACATTATTCTTGGAAGTGAAACAAGACTGTTGCTGTGTATGCAAAGACAGCAGCTATTTGCCTTCGTAATTTTAGCAATCACACTCTGATCAGATGCTACAGATGAATGACTCATTTAACAGTTTCACTTTCTGAAAAATCAGAATCATTTAAATAGGTATTCCACAATATTTCATGTTAAATGGAGGGCGTTTAATACAGTAGAAAACATTTATATGTGCCCCTAAGGAGCTACTTCAGTTTTAAGAGAAGTCATTGAAAACCCACAGGCATTTTTAGCAATTATAACCACAAAGCATGAGAGCAAGAAAATATAACTGAAGTGTGTCCCAGGTTCCTCAACCTGATACAGTTTCATAGTGCATGTTACTAACCACAGAACAAACCTCTACTCTCTGATCCTTGTGTTATTTCCTCCCTGGAGGGGAACTCCCGTGCACAGCAAAGAACATTCCGCCCAGTGCAGAATATAAAAGCAGCACGGAAGAGCCAGGCTGTGAAATGGAGCAGATGAAATGCCACCAGAGGCTGGAACTTCACGTGTTCCCTGAGTGAGGCTCAAGTAAACATACCGATGTGATGACTTCAAGGTCCTTCAGGTATGTCCGCTCCGTAGTCGCCACTTCTTTGGCAATGAAGTAAGCTTTCTCAGTTGGGAACCTCTGTAAATTGCAAGCACATTAGGTTTTCCTCTGCTTTTATGGAGAAAAAAAAGGTAGATAATAAATCACAAAGAGAGTTACAAACCAGTGACCCTTGCTTGTGGTTATGCTGTGACTCATGCTTGAACGTTCCTAAACCCTGAAGCCCTAAAAACAAACCTTCCTTGCAAACACAAGAGAACAAGAACTTTCTATGGGCTTTTGGGAGACTTCTTTTTCTGCCAAGATGATTTCTACTGCTTTGGGGTCCTGATGTTCCTTTCAGTTTATTTCTGGAGCAGGAGGTATTGTGAAGTTCATGAAGAAATCCTTTGCAGGCTAAATGTTTGAATCAAGTGCCAAATTTGACAAAATGACAAAAAATTGTGTCTGTTTGTTGCAAGTTTCATCATCAGGATGGTAATCCACAGGTTCTTCCAATACAATTCAAACCTGTAGGATTTTCTTGGCTGGACAACCTAACAGTGGGAAAGGATTTTAGATTAGGCTACAGATTTAAAATTTCTTAATTCTGAAGAGCCAAGGGAACCCAGCTGATCCTCCTCTGTGCTGCTCAGGGAGCAAAAATTAAGGAAAAAAATCCATAGATATTTTTCCTTTGTTTCCTCCCTGAAGGCAAATGATGCAGTTGAAACACTGTGAATGCCCTGCAAAGGGAGTCTGTGTGGGCATTTCCTAGACAGATTGCACCCCATAGGAACCATCATCAGCTGGTGTACACTGGCTGCTCTACCTTGGACTGGCACAGAGAGTCCTCACTCTATCACTGATTCTTGGATTTTCTTCTTGAATTTCTCACAACATCTTGCTAACTAGGAACAGTGGGAAAAGGGATCTTCCTTACACAAACTCCTACTTTCCAGCAAAGCCATCAGAGTGTCTTTCTCCCTCCTGAGATGCTCCAAGCTGAGGAGAAAAAACTAACCACAGAAGGACAAAAGGAAGCCGCTCTCACCCAGCAGCAGAGGAGGGATGAGCCAGCAGGCACCCAGAACACCCTGGCTCAGACAAACACTTTATCTTCAGAAAGCAGTTTTGGATGGGATGCTCCCTTATGGTTCTGCTGCAATGATGGGTCTGAGCCAAACACTCCCAGCTGAATGCTGCAGGCTGTAGCTCAAAGAGAGCATTTTCTACTCCCACAACCAGATGCTCCCAGTGGTGCTCCCAGCAGAGACAGACCGGAGAGCCTGGATTCGATACTCCCACAGCAGGCTCAACACTGTTCCTTTTCTTTCTGTCAACTGGAAATTTTCTCTCCAGTAAGACAGTGGAGCTGACTGTTTCGTTACAACAAACTAACCACTACTCCACTCCTTAAAAGCAAGTTACGTTTATAGGAGAACCCATTCAAACAAGCTCCTGAGGTTGCAACCAACAGGAATGACCCAGATTTATCACAACACATCAGAGAGAAGAGAGACAAGGCCAACTTCATTTGCCTTACCTTTTTTTTGACCTCTTCCTCATCATCAGCCCTGATGCATGACGGGTCATTCAGCAAAGGGCTGACCAAGGGAGATGACTGCTTGGCATCAGGGCTCAAGTTTGGAGATAAAGTCATATTTACCACTGATGGTCCTCCTTGGGAATTGATAGAAAGCTCTGAAAGGTGAGGGCTGCCAGTCAGAGAACCTGCTAAGAAAAATGATAAAAGAGAAATCAATTAGGACAAGCTTTCTCAAGGAAGTACCACAAGGAGTTATAATCTTAAATTGCAGCATGTGAAATTATGCTACAAGACGTAGCCATGAGGATCCTCAAACTAGCCCAAATGGCCTTGAAGCCAGAGGAACTGCATCCACTTGCTTTAACCATGGGACTGTTAAGTGTTTTAGCTGATAACACTGGCTGAAATTACTATCTCTGTAGGGAAGGGATCAAGGCACAGATGACTGAGCTGCAGTTCTTTACCATGAGAGTAGTAAGGCACTAGAGCAGCTTGCTCAGGGAAGCTGTGGCTGCCCCATTCCTGGCAGTGTTCAAGGCCAGGCTGGATGGAGCTCTGAAAAACCTGGTCTAGTGAAAGGTGTTCCTGCCCATGGCAGGGAGGTTGGAGCTAGGTGTTCTTTAAGGTCCCTTCCAACCCAGGCCATTCCATGATTCTAAACATCAACTTAATGTAAAAAATGCCATCATTGTAATCCACTTTATAGAAGAGAATAAATACAACAATACAGGAATTGTTCCAGGAGTGCCATTCTTTCCAGTAAAGTAGAACTTCAAACACTCAAATCAGTACCTCATGGGGAACTACAGGACACAAGTTAGTACAAATTTATCTAGTTGAAATCTAGAGAAAGAGGATGACTTTCTACGGAAGTGTTGCTGCTAAGATCAGTCAGATCTAACACGAAGGGAGAAAACTACTAGTTCCCCAATTTCTACACACAACACGAGTATGTATATTATACCTTGTACGTCTTTCCATGCTCCTCTGATTGTTTGGGATGGAAATGCTAGCATTACATTTACATAAGAAAAGCAATACTTTTAATGCACAAATCAAGACAATGTCAGATATTCACAGATATAAAGTCCCATTTCATTTTGGACTAAAAATATTATAAAGAATTAGACAATCAATTACACTTCCGAGGATTCATATACACTACATTAAATTACTGAAATTAGCATTTTGTCTTCTGGAAGGCAGCCAGATTAATGACTGCACAGAAAGAAAGTTTGCCAAAAATGCCCAGTGTTCTCCCAGTTATCCCTTCCTCCATACATCTGAAAATCTAAACCTGTTTTAGGAGAAGAATCTGTCATGTGGAAGAACATTTACAGTCTGTGCCATTTTGGCATCATACATTAAAATCCAACCAAAAAAAAAATGTGACAAGCTCTTGACTACCACAGCTAACAGGCTGTCTAAGATTAAATGCAAAACACATACATCGCCGTATATAATTAGGGTCAAATACAATTTACTATCATGTGATTATGCCCTCCCTAAATTTTTATAGGTAGATGTTCCTGTTGCTAAAAAAAAACACATCTGAGATACTCCAGTAAATATAATATAAAAATAATTAGGCCAGTAGTAAAACCTATTTATTTTGTGGAAGAACTCAAGATTTATTGCTAGAACATGAATGTTTTGGTTCCAAACCAGTTCACGTTTATAAATCATTCCTTTGAAAAGAGAAGGAAAAAACAGCACAGTTATCAGTTTACGTAATCATGACAGTTATGTAGCCTATTATAAATCAAAGTCAAAGCAGTATTTGTCTGAAATAAAGGTCTGTATTATTACAGCTAGCAAGAAAGGATTTACCAACCGTTTTCACACTAAATCAATGTTCAGTGATATTTGAGAAAATGCCACAGCTTGTTACACAAATGTCAATTTTATTGACACTAGCACACAACTGTATACAGTATTTTCCAAAGAAATGGAATTCATCATTGAGAAATAGTGAAACAGATTAAAAGCAAGGTTGTAAGTTTAAAAGTACTTAACTACATTACAAAAGACATAAGAAAAGTGATATCACCTCGAAACAAAGAAATTCTGGCACTATGCCTGTCATACGACAGCGAATAAACGATTTGCACCTCTGTGAGAAGTTCACAGCATTGTAGTCTAGAAGTTAAATAGCACCTATCTTTGATAGATAGATATAGATATATTGATATATCTACCTACCTATCTATAATCCTAGATCTAAATTCTAATGTACTGTAATTTTTATCAGTACAACTCAAGTATTTCAAACTACAAAATACCAAAAGGACAATGAATTAGAAAGACACCCTACCTTACAATTGGAAGACAATAACCTGGAAAAAGTATTATGGAAAGTATCACAAAAAATGTGCCTGGTGGCTCACAGCACTGCATATACACCTGACTGATAAAAGACTTTGCAGGTCAATGCATCACTGACATTCTCAGTTATTTTGCAAGCAAGCTGAAATGCTGCATCCTCCCTTTTGGTACCAATGTGGGCATGAGCAGTGACCAAACCCAACCTCCCACCACCACCTACAAGCAAGAGCTCAGTCATTCCCCATCTGACAATACACCAAACAAATGAAAATTTTAACTAGTTTTAAGAAAGCGGCTGCATTACAAAAGGGCTTCAAAATGTTCTTACATTAATACATTCTGAGGCCTAATTACAATCAACACAGCCATAGATACCAACACACTGCATGTTCCTCTGGGAAATGTGGGAAACAAGTTAGTTTTGGTAGGAAAAAGTCAGTAAGCCACAAAGAAATGAAAATGGAGGTTCTTCCCTCCCCCATCACTAATCAGTCAGGGCACGTGTCATGCTGGTGGGTCATGGCAGTGCTGCAAAGCAACTTTCTCTTTTTCACAGAGGTGAGGAATAAATAACCTGGATTAACAAAGTGTTTCATCTGATCTCCTGCCACAGAAGAGTATATTCATACAGGCTCTACTCATCAACTACATACTGCGGAATATAAACAGAAGCAGAAGGGAGAAGACCAATCCTATTTACAAGGTACTGAAATCCCTTACAATTCACCCTAAAGGATTCATGGATTGACAGGCAATTATTAGCATGTCATTTGCCAGACAGCCAATGCTACTACACACTGGAGGCCTAAATGGTTTGCAGCTGGTAACATGGAATTTTCTTTGCTCGTACTTCAAGTGATTTTTATTTAGATCCAGAATTAGGCCATCTTTCATATTTAATGGAGTCAGCTGTATTCACACAAACTAAGAGAAAGTACAAAAGAATGTTTATCTGAAGATTATTCAAGTATACACTAAAACTACGTCCTTGGAGGAGTGGGTAGGAATTATTATACATGTGCTCCAATTATATTCTAAGCATGGGTTTAAGAAGAGAAATTAACACTGGTTGACGACAGTGGCAAATAATGAGAATGCACTTTACCATGGCATGCCAGATTGGCCCATCAATGCCAAAATACCAGGAGTGGCTCTTAGTTCCACTTAGCCAGTCTACTCTTCTGACACCAGAGAAAAGTACTGCAGTAGGGAAGGTGACAAAAGAAGCAAAACTTGATTGAAATCTATCTTGGGGATAAAAAAATCTATGAAATGACAACAGCATTTTACATGTCCACAGGACGTGAAAGTATAGGTTATCTTCCTAGCTTTACATGTGTCCCAAATCGCTCCTCACCAACATTCCATGTGCTATGCAAAAAGAAGCCAGCAGCTAGAATCAAATACTTAATGGCTGTGCCTTTGTCAAAACACACATCAGTTGCTGGCTGCAGTTTGGTGGCAGGAAGGCACAGAGTGCTGGCAAGCCGTGGGTGCCCTGCCAGAAAGGGACAGGCTGGGCCCTGCCCTTGGCCACCAGACTGATCCATCCCGCCCACTGTACCTGCATTATCTTGGCTGCTGTCACATTCAGCTGTGAACCCACAGGGGCTCAGGGTGGTGCCTGTGGAGTGTTGGGCTGAGTGACACTGCTTTAAACATGGCCCATATCAAAGGAGAAACAGCTAAAATCAGTACTTTCGTGGAGTCTCTCCCAGAGGTCAATTTGCATCATAGATGACCTGAACTGCCTGCTTGCTGCCTCTTTGTTTACTACACAGACAGCATAAGATGACTTGAAATCCCTGGTTAGAAACTAACCTAACACGGGGGAGCTCCCCTCTTTGTGAGGGAGACAAATGGGACTCAGTGTATCCTGAAGATACTCCTCCTCCACTCCTTTTCTCCTGCAACTGTAGAATAACACACTCAGGCCATTTAGTGTTCTGCATCTACTTCAAAAGGAACAGTTCCCATTCATACACACTGTTTTTAAACAGAGAGCAAGAGTACAGCAGTGTTAAGATGCCCATGGGAATGTTCCTTTACTGTGGAGTATCAAGAAGTGAAAATGACTCAATTATGGAAACAGAGAAAACATCAACCGTTATTAAAGGTGACTGAAATTCTGCTGGAAAACTTCATGTAGCGCTTCAGATCTCAATAAGTCAACTCTAAAGACTTTTGTTTGTTCTCAATATTGTTATTATTATTATAAATTAAAAATATGTTAAGAGCCAGAAAAGCACCTATCTCAACACCTGGAATGTCGCAGGGCTTAATTCTCTCTTACTCCTGCTCCATAGCCTGCTCTGCAGTCACGGGAGGCTTGTGACATCCATATCCCAGCTACTCAACTTTTAATGTCGGATCAGTGTTTTCTAAACTCCAGTCTGGCAGATGAAACACAAGTTGTTTCCCCTTTCTCCTTGGCATTACTGAGCATATCACTTACGAAGGCTCTTTAATAAGAAAGTACCTGGCAGAGCTGCCACTGCTGTGGTCACACAGTCTAGCTTAATTTTCCATTTTCACAGTGGTTGCATAGCTCTAACATATATCCAAACATTTTGGTCAGAGAAGATGCATAGTACAAAATGGAATGGGGAGAGATAGCACCAGGTGAAGCAGCAGGAGTTTTCATATGCACTTTACCAATCACTAAAGTACCTTAGATTGAAGAAGAGTTTAATAATAGTGTCCATCCCTTCCCTCCCCAGCTATGAACCAGGCACAGTCATGCTGCTGAAGAGTTCTGGGATGGAGATTCTGCTCTGTTCTCCCTCAATGTGTGAAAAAAACCCCACTGACTTCCAAAAAAGCTTGAGGGAAACCAGTTCATCAAGGTGCACTTCTCTTCCCCATTACATGAATCAAGCTGGAGCAGTGGATACAGTTTGTTAGTTCGAAAAGTAGTTACACAACAGCCATAAATTCGTGTACAAATATCCCTGAATGCAGTACCAAAGATTTTGAGGAGGAACAGGAATTAAAAACAAAGTTGTGAAGAAATCCAATGTCACACATAACCACTAACTGCCTGGCTTGAAGAAGAACTTGACAGGAAGGAAGGTTCACTTTGACTTCACAGCTTCAAAATGCACACCCATGGCAGGGAGCAAAATTTGGGAAAATAGTGCACCTTCTCAATGAACCAATTTCCTCATATTTAGGACAAAGCATCAGCCAGCAATAGGACAGAACAATTAAACCAATGACAGTTTTACAGCAAAATACCAGTTAGAATGAGTAAAAGCCTTCGGGTACAGGTGAAACTAAAAATAATAATAAAAAAATTAATTCCATGCATACACAGTTAAATGGCTTGACATGCTTATAGTCTTGCCAAGCTTGGTGTTGGTTTAGTAGCCAGCAACTTCTCCAGCTGGTAAAGGTCCATGCTTTATTGGTGTACTGCAGTATTAGGCAGCGGTGAGTGTGAAATCAGACAGTAACTGCTGTTGGCCTACATCGGGTCTACTCACGTCTTAAGAACAAAGAGTGAGCATCACAGTCTGGGGAGAATGCAAGGTCACTGGGCATCAGTCCTTTGTCTAGCCTTGATCTCTCCGGACAGAAATAGAGCAACCTATAGAAGGTTTTCCTGTTGTGCCCAGGGTTAGGGTTAGTTTGCCTTTGTTTGCCTTTAAACCAACATGACACAGTGCTACAATAGAATGGGAAACCTTCAGCCCCCATGTAAGCTTATGCCACAGATACTGTCCGTTCCAACAAGACACCTCCCCAGGACTGCAGTGATCCTGCTTACGAGCCACGGCAGACGACCGGGATTGCTGGGTGCAGCCTTCATTAGGAAATGAAGGGCAATCTGATCGTGCTCAGTGGAGCCCAAATGCCCTGGAAAAGAGACCTTGTCCCCTCGCTCCCCTCTTCTCTTCTGCTCCCCAACATGGAGTGGTTTCTCAACCTGAGAGTCACAACCTGATGAGGGTTTTCATTAATTCTGAGGCGAGGAGCGCTCTGTGAGGCAGGATCACTGTAATAGGGGGGATTAGGTACTCCCAATACAAAATAGGCATTTCTGCAGTAAAAGGACATTGAGACAGTGCTCCAAACAGTGCAAGGAACAGAAGATATACCATGCTTTGAGGATAGACAGAACATTGAAAAGGCTTTTTCTCCCAGAGAGGTACATGCTGACAAAACAGTGCATACAATGAAACAAAAAATGTTTCTCTTTAGAAGGGATTAAACAAATGACAAAAATGAGAATGAAGTCCCCAGCATTGCCAATTTTAAAAAATATTTTTTAATATTGAGATTGATTTTTAAAAAATCTATGCATGTGCACACATGGAAATCAGGACAGGGCTGGGTAACTGAAACACTGCCAAGCTCATGAACTTTGGTTAGTGGGCCCAGGTGATTTTTTTTTTTGCAGGAAAAGGGAGATATAAGGATTCAGCTAATCAAATATTTTTAAGTGCCTCATGGAAAAGCAACAGGCATGAGCTCTAATATTTTCCGAACTAAACATAAAGAACTACCTCTGATCTTGCTGAAAACCATTAAAGGCAAAAGCCTGTTCTCTTCTCAAAACAAGATTTGCAGGATTTTAAAGAAATCATCTAATCTAATTTTAACAAGCTTGAAAGCCCTTGAATCAGAAAGCATTCATTTTCCTTCAACCTTCCATGCTCAGTCACTGATAGCTGTATCATTGCTGCCTTTAGATTTGATTTTTATCAGTGTGAACTGTAGATTTTTATGGTTCTCAGGGGCCAAAACTGTACCAAAAAAAAATCATAAACGAAAATTGCATCTTAAAACTCTAACCATTCTTGAGCAAACTATTTACCATTATGTCATGCAAGTTTATGATCTTAAGGTTTTACTCCCTTTACTGTAATAACACCACCATTATTTACACACATACTTGTGAAAAACATGCCTGTGAATACACAGCTCAGCCAAGCACACAGGCTTTCCAGATCTTGTAACATTTAAAAGAAAGTGCTCACTGCTTTAAACAACAAACAACATAAACCAAGCTTATTCTATATGCTCTTTATGGAACACAGAATTAGAAAAAAAGACAGAACACTCTGTAAAACTGCTACATGTCACCCAAACTAGGATTTCTGTTCATATGATGCCTTTGATTTTTAAGCAGAAATTCTGTATTTAAAAATATCAAAGGCACCACACAGCCTAACCACAGGGTGGAACACAGAAGATATCTTTTCTCAGGATGCACATGTTGCACAACAGTTTTTTCCCTTACAAATTAGTAACTAAGATATGTGTCTTTGTCTAGGCATACTTCAGTAACTATAGAAACTACTGAAACAGAAGAGGAAAGATTTTGCTAATGTCAGTTTCCAAGGATTTAAATTTCCTTCCTTTCTAGAACCTGACAGAACAGGCAAAATTTTTTTCCTAATGTAGCTTGGCTGAAACCAGAGTTTCTGCTACTCACATTTGAGAAAAGTTACCCACCAGTCTGAGCCCTGGGTCATCATGATGTTAACACTGTGCATCTGCCACTTACCATCAGAAGACCCACAACCATCACCACCAAGTAGGAGACACCAACAAGCAGCTGGATTTCTGAGAAAAGGACTCTTCTCCTACCACTTGTGTCTGACAGCAGCTAACAAAAGAAAGGCCTACATCTTAAAAATTGTTCCAGAAGATTCAATTTCCCTCATATATTTAGGGTTTCTCTTATTTTTTTATGGAGAAGAGGATTGATCCTCTAATTGAAGAAGAAAGAGATGAGCTAAAGTACACAGAAGCTGCCTTAAGAAGCTACACTGTTCAACAAGAGAGAGAGAGAGAAGCATTATTGGAAGACTAAAAGGGATTTTCGCTTTCTTTGCCTTATTACATGCTTGAACAGAGAACCTCTTTCCTTCACATTCACTGCTCTTTCCAGCTGGTGACAACCACGTTGCTCAATGACAGGGATTCTCCAGTGATCCACATTTCTCTGCACAAGGCTTTGACACCCAACTTCCTCAAACATGTGTGGAAGTCAGGAAAAACTTGGATTGGGAATTTGGTTTTCATCATTAGAAGTTAAATTGCAGCAATTAAAATCTCATTCTAAAGTCACCTCTGACAGCAGTTTACTGGCTCATTAAGACAAATGAGATTAGTTAAACAAACACAGAATTTGACAGAATTTGTAGGTCAGACATCCTTTTTTTTCCGTTAAAGACCTGTTCCAGATATAGCCACAGTTCAGGCTAATTGCATTTAGATCATACTGATGAGATATGAATCACTGGTTTTACCAAAATTCAAAATTGGGTCTGCTTCATCTGTTCAACTCATCAACGTAATTATGGCTCTCTGAGTACCCTATAAACTACTGGGACTTTAAACTCTCAGAAAAAGAGTGGAAAGCACATTATGCCAAGGAGAACTGCAAATAAATATTTTTTTGTGTGCTTAAGATATTTTCTATTCCTCTCTTGTCCGGTCTTCCGGGAGCTCCCCAGAAGAAACTTCTAGTGATTACAGAGACTCTATGTTTGTGTGTTTATCATGGGACTGAAGAGGACAGAATTTAAAACATCTCTGCTTCCTAGTGAAGAAAAAGAGGGCCTATAAACAGCTTTTAGATCTGTCTCACCCATTTTCTGTTTGACTTTCTCTGATTACCACCAAATACTTGCATGTACAGATAGAGAGGTCAGAACAGGAACTTCTGGCATGAATGCTCTTCCTTCAGAGTGAGCAGAACAGCTTCAAAAAATAAAAGCCTCACTGCAAAAAAAACCTGTCCTACACATACTCAGGGGAGAAAATACAGGTCCTGAGGCAGTCTGGTCTAGCAATACTAGCCCCATTTAGTGAACTAATGCACAAAATAGTGTTTTTTTCACTCTTTACTGGGTTCTACTGATTACAATCAACATTTCCAATGCTACTCTGCGGAGAAAATTCTTTCTAGTTTTGCGTGCCCTTTAATCTTGAAGAAAACTAATAGACTGATATGATTTTTCAAACTATTGACGTGCAATTCTTTCATTCTGCTCATCTGCATATTACTCAGCTCTGTATAGCTCACATAAAGTAAATGTGAATACAAACCTAAAAACTTTTCAGTCACATGTTCACATTTTTCACCTACAGGAATTTCTCTTCCAGTTTTTCTTTGATATAATTTGTATTTACTGTGCACTGCAGTGGTTACTGGGATGGTGCCTGTTATGCAGGCTATGAGCCATGGGTGAGATGGCAGCACTTGGGGTAAATCAGAGAACACTCCTCTCTGTCATGCACAAGGAGTATGTTTGCTAGGGGATATGGACTTAAAATGAAAACAGAGCAGTATAGGCCATTCAGATATCAATTATTCAAAGCTCCATACCTGCAATACACTATGTTGTTCTCGGCTCCTACAACGACTTGCCATTCTCCATCTTTCCTTCAACTATTTATTGACAAATTTAATATCCTGGGTCACTGAGGAAAACTAGATACCAGGAAAGGCTGCCATGAATAAAAGAAACCCGCCAGAAAATCCCAAGAGGACATCACAAGTTTGAGCTGCTGCTGAGTAGAACACTTAAAATTGTCTGACATGACCTTTCTACTGCCATTGCAGAGGATGACTCAGTGTGGTCAAGTAGTTGGAATAGCACAAAATGAATCAGAGGGCCTTTTATCCAGAGATTACCTAAATCTACACATTATTATGGACAAACCGTTAACTGCTTTTGCACCTTGTCTCCATATTCACCCAACTACATGGACAGAGTTGATTCATCAACCCAACAAGAGGCTACTTCCACATCCTCTGGAAAGACTGGAGATGGGTGATTCAGGACTACACCATTCAGACTGGACCTTGCTGCTCAGTTCCACTGGGATTCAGCTGCCTCATTTGTAACAACTGCCTAAGGATATCTGGGCACTTGATAAGTATGAAACTGAAAATTCATTATTGACAATAAAAATTTTTCGGAATGGTGAATCAAAAGTACTATCAGCCACATTCCAAAATCCACTGGTATTGGTGGGACAATCTGTTAGTTACTCTGTCTGTAAATACCTGCTGTACTTGAGACAAAGGTATTCCTAGAGCACTGCTGTTGTCCGGTGTATTCAGACAAATAAATAAATAAATGTTTGCAAATAGTTTGTTTCTATTTCCGAATAGAATGGACAGGCTCCTCTTACCACGAGCACTTTTTGGGCCAGGACAAGAATTCCTCTATCTCATCTCATCTCATTTGCAGTCTTGCCCTGTAGGTTTCTGTTCTTTTCTGCAAGGTCCTTTTGATTGTCCCCCAGAAACAAATTCCCAGATGAATTCTAAGGGGCCTGATCCTGTTTGAAAAAGTCAGTTTAAATCTCCTGTCTCACTTCACCATTCTTGGCAAGGGCTCAGACATGAACCACATGTCTGGTGGAGGAATTTGGCCCACAGACTGCTTTAATTACAACCTTGTCTGCTGATATTAAATGAAGCTTCACTGGCATTAGAATGCTGCAGAAGTAATTAATCCTAAATGAAATTAGTTCCTATGTAATTTATAAACTTTACTTCTTTTAACTGGAAGAATTCCATGTGTTAAAACAACAACTACTTAAACATTCAAAGCTGAAAAAATGCCTGGAGACAGAACACTCCCCATATTGCATTTTTGAGGATAATATTGAAGTGGGAAAAGAAAAGCTGTTGAGATATTTTATTAGCAACTAGGCTAACTCTAGCTACCCAGAGGGTCTGTCCTTAAAAAGTTATGAATTCAATATCTTTGTAGGCATATAAGAGAAGAATCAGTCCTGGAAACAGTATCATAAAGGATGCAAAACAGCAAACACTACTCATAAAATTTTATATTTACTTAAATCCAAAGAATGTGAAATCTATTCACTTTTCTTAAGTAGCAGAAATGACTGCAAAACCTTTTGTTGAAAATCCATTATTTGAACTCTAATTTTACTGGCTAATGAAGCAATTAATTCATCTGTCCAAATTGCTATTTTTTTTTTTACTTTATACCTACTGGTACTTCTGCTGCACAGGCAATAAAAAATAAATCAAAAGGAGAGTCATGCACCCACTTCCCCATGCTCACACTATCTGTTGATGTGAGCTTCAACTACTTGTATTTCATCTTATTTATTGAGAACTTCAAGGCAATTATTTTACAGCTATTCTAAATCCAAAATACAAACCATCCTCTTTTAAATCATATACAAGCAAGTTTTCCCTAATTATCAATCTCACTGTTTGTAGACTCATGCTTTTAACTACAGGAATAAATTAGAGTATTCCCTGTCCCCAAAATATCAGTATCTAAAGAGAAGCTTTAAATCATTCCTGTTCAATAATGTGGTATCTAATCTATAAGAAAAACAACACACTAAAGAAGAGAGAGTTATTACTTATATTTACACAAAGATATATTTTACTTTCAAAACAGTAAAGTATATAACAACACATGCCTAACTACTGTAGGTATATTTTTAAATATCCTTCACTCAGATTAAACTCTGTTAAAGTGTGCATAGACCAAGGCATTAGAAAAATTAAAAAGACTTATTTTATAATTTTTGTAAAAAAAATCTTGAAAATTTTATATTGTCTAAATTTACAAAGTCCTGTCACTTTTTCATCAGTCCTTATGTGAATGGATTAATCACTGCTGCTTGCATGAGCTGCATGATGCTGATCACTGAGAGTGACCTGCAGTTCAGTCAATGCTGTTGTTCATCAGTTAAAATTCTGGGATTTATTTCCATTCTTCCACAAGAAAAATATATAAAAGATAAAAATAAGGCCAATTATAAAGAGCACATCTTTTTTTCCCAGCTCTAGTAACTGTAGGACACTTTCCATACAGAGGACCTTTCATCTGGATTTTCTTACTTAACTTGGAGAAACTAACATCAGATTTTATTAGGATACCTTAATTCTCAATACTTTTAGCCTGTGAAAAGGAAGTATACACAGAATTAGTCTCTTTGTCCTTCTGTCCATATCCACTCTATGGATAGAACAGAAGACAATCACCCTGGACAATCACAGTTACTCCTATCATTCTCTTGTCAGGGGATGAAAAATTTCTGAGGTGGCACTGCTAAAAAAGTAGCCTATGATAGAGTAATTTGATCCTGCACAGATAAAGATTATTTGTGATCAAAGCAAAAAATAAACCAGCCACCATCTCCAAACCACCCACCACAGAACTTTGATGTTTCTATGATAATTTCACTGAAATCATAAGCGATTAAAAAATTTCTGGCAACATATCTTTATATTAAACTGATAAAGGATAGAAAGAATTGCCTTGCGAGTAATACTCATACCACTCTTCATTAGAGCTGTTTTGATCAAAGTTTTTTTCATTTGAATTGTATCTTTCATCCTGTTCCTTTTCTTGCCCAAGGAGGAGTTCAGAGTTTCAAAATCTCCATCAACAAATCAGCCTGTTGAACCCACTGAAGAAAGACAATACTGTCATTTTTCTTGACAATACTGTCGTTTTATACATGCCTGATTTGTACCCTCAGTTCATCGGATTATAAAATGAGCTATGAAGAAGAGTAGACCAGACACATTCTTGCTATGAAAAGATTTTCCAGCATATTTCAAAATTTCAGCAAGTCCTGGTCTTGAATATCAAGCTGCCTGCATTTGGCCGCAAGTTTTTTTTTTCTCCTAACTCTGTTGAGGCACTCGTAAGTTGCTCTCCTTATATGGGAGAGAAAAAGATTGTAATAGACGTACAAAAGAGCACAATGTACCTACGTGATTTGATTGTTCATTTTGTTAAAATAACTAGTCAAATATCAAAGCAGCTACAACATATACGTAAAACAAGACTTCACACAAAGAAGAGCTGAGTGTATGAAGTCTTACAGATGTACCTAAATCAGTAATAATTTTCCTCTCCTCCTGCCTTTCAGAGGAGATGCAAACTGCTAAGCATCACTGAGACTTCTTATTGTGTTCTAGCATCCTTTCCCTCTGGCTGGTCTGTACAACGATAATGTCTGATATAGCCCATGCATTGAAATTATTACCAGCCACTCATCATGAGCCCCAGGAGATGCAACCACTCCAGAGAGCAACCACAGTATCCCCTGATCTCATACATGCTGGTGCCTAGCAGCTGAAGACCTGCACACCATCTTCATCACTGAGGCCTACAGACACATCCTCCTCTACCTCCTCATCAAGCTGAAGGCTTCCAAAGGAGTACTTATTTCTAGGCATGGGAGAGGAGCTCAGCACAACGGGGTTTCCAAACACCAGGGGGTGAGTGAAGGGATTAATGACCTCTGAGTCGGAATCACTAGATTCCGTCCCACTGCTGGTGGAGCCCTCCATCATCTGGATTGCAGCCATGTGATCCATCATGCCACTGGCACGCAGCGACTGCATCACTGGGCTCTGCTTTGACTGTGCCCCAGCTGGCATACCATTGGCCATCATTTTACCTTCTGGAGAAGACATCCTAGCCATCCCACCTCCTTTGCAGTATCTCTCTGACCTATACTCCTGCCCAGGGGTTGAGGATATCTGGCTTAGGATAAATGGATCTGTAACTGACTTATTGCAGAGATTATGAGTTTTCTGTGCATGAGGCCGTTGAGAACCTGGAGAATATCTGCAATACCCAGGGCAGTTAGTGGCATGGCTGTCCTCCTCCCCAGTCCTCGCCCTGCAGTTGTGCCCGTTTTCTGAGACATAACCCTGAGAGCCATTTCTACTCAGGCTCATGTTAGGGCTTGACTCTTTGCTACTGGGAGGCAATGGAGTGGCCAGTGGACTACGGCTTCCTGGGCCTCGAAACATTTCGTCAACCAGAGAGCTATGCCTTGGCATCCTGGGGCTTCCCCCAGGGTAGAAGGAGAGATTAGCTGTGTTATCATCAAGGTACTCTTCAGAGAGATACTGGGAAGACTTTAGAGAAGCCGAGGAATCCCTATATCTAGTTCTATTGCGATTTTCATCTCTGTAGTGAATATAGGCACCACTGGTCAAATCACCCTCATAATTGTCATTTGTTTGGGAATATGACCGGGTTATTTGTCCTCTGAGGAGATCATACTCGCTATCTACATCACTGCAGTCAATGAAAGGAATGGAAGTGCTGCTGCCATGAGCAGCCCTGGAAGCTGGACCTGTGCTTGGCTGCTGTGATTGAGGTCTGTTCTGCTGCATCCTATCCTTAGCAGGCTCCTCTTCTTCCTCCACTGTTGAGACTACTGCTCCATCCACCTTTCTGCCTTCCTTTGGACTCTTCTTCAAGGAAGGGCTCTTGTGCTGTCCAGTGTCTTCTGCTGAAGATTTCAACTCCTTCCCTTGCCGGCAGCTCTGCACTGCTGCAGCATCATTGTTGTCTCCATAGGCTCTAGCACTCTGGAAAGACAATAGAGGGAAGGCAAGGGGGAGACAAAAGGAAAGACAAAAGGGGAGGAGGGTGAGAGGGGAGAGGTTTGGGAGGGATGGGAGCCAGAGGGAAAAGGCTGCATGTAATTATGCACCAGAATTTTGCATCTGCAGCAACATAGTCTCTTGGAAAGAAAAGAGGTAACCCAAGCCTCAAAACTAACCAGAATTTAAAAAAAAAAAAAAAAAAAAAAAAAAAAAAAAAAAAAAAGAGGCTTCTGATCGTGAAGAACAGAAAAAAAAACCAGGCTAAACAAGGGAAGAGAGGGCAGACAATGCCATGATAATGTAAAAAGGGGTATTTGAGGTGTTTCCACACTCTAAGGCAGCCACTAACACTCCAGAAGCATCAACCTGTTCACACTACTCTGAGAAGTTGGAGGAAAAGATAAAAACAAGACAAATTCTGCACAGCCTACTTAGATACACTTAAAAAGTCATGTGTGGGATTTTGAGCACCCAACATTCACTCCCTGAAGCATACCTGCCACTGGTTCATAGGCTGGCTTTTCTGCACCCATCTGCCCAGCAGCCATGCTCCATCTACCTGAGCTTGTCTCAGCAACATTAAAATGCTACAAGCTATTTGAAATGGGCTGCATCTATAACAAAATTCTCTGAAGCTGCTAAATTTGCAGAAAGGAGAGAGCCTGTGAATATCAAAAGCAAGTGATGCATGGAGGGTGAAGTTTCAGGTAGCATTCTTAAAATGCATTAACCTAGTGGCATGCTCCTGACATTTAAGCTCTACCTAACATAAGGTTATGTGATCAAAGTTTCACCTCCACAGACACAGATGAGCTCAGAAAACACTGGCAAATGGAGAAACCCCAACAACTGAGCCAGGAAAATGTCCTGACCTGTCTCCTCTGAAGGCTCTCCCAGGAGAGCCATCAGCCCAGGTGTTTGGCTTGTTTGGGATGCCAGCAACTGGAGAAACCAGAGCCAAAGAGTGGAAGAGGGTGAGGCCACTGGAGCAGTCTGTGCTTGTGGGAGCGCTGTTTTCTGTGTTTACATGGGTGGCTACGTGTTCATGTACTGTATGTGTGCATTCATGTGGGTGCCTATAGTGAATACTTGCTCAGCCTTACTACCAGCTGGACCTGGGAACTTGCAGCTGCTGCAACCTCACCATTTTTGGGCTTTTGGACTTGTGAACTCCTAGCAGATAGTAGCTGTCAGCATAAGATAAATAGATATGGTACCTACCAGAGGTAACGGCTTAGAAGGCCAGAGGTGCAATTTTTCTGAGGAAATAATTCTCCTCTCTGGTTAATACTAACCTAACACCTTGAAACAGGCAACCAAGACCTCTCAGTAAAGAAAAGCAATTACACTTTCCCCACATGCAATAGCCAGCTACAACCAAGGACCCTGGCAGCAACACTAAGGGTTGCAATTTTTCAGATGGTCATTAGTACAGCTCAGACAAGCTCACTATTTATATTTGTCTGGTTGTCTGTAAGCAATGCTGTTTCAAACCTAAAGCTTATGACACCCAGGGCTCCTTAGCTCCCAGTCAAATGGTAAGTAAGCAGAAAACTATGCTCCTAGGGTTTCAAAACCGCAATCAGTGAAGGGTAATCTAACAAGAAATGCTTAAAAGGATTTAATTTCCAGGGTTTCATCAACATCACTGACTTGTTTTGGCACCTCTGTATGCTGTTCTGAAGGCTGTGCAGTCAGACTCCTGATGGAATGAATCTTGCTGTGTTTCCTGGAGATAAAAGGAAAATCACATAAAGAGCTATTTCAGGGTTTTTTTCTACAAACAGGAATCAAGAGATATGCCTCTTTTAAAACAAAAGTTTTGAATAATAGCTTTCATAAAATTTTACTTTTAAACAGATTAACATTCCTCCTTTCTGTAAAATTTTAATGTGCTGTGTGTTGCAAACATACACTGTAAGAAAAGGGAGAAGCACTGAAGCAAAAATGGTCTATCAGGTAAGCGTGAATCATAAGCAATGAACTATTGCCATGGTTTTTGTGGCATTTTGGCCACTACTTTCAGCTCACAATGAGCATGATGAGTTCAGACAGAACTGGTTCTAGCAAGCTAGAAGAGTTTCAGTTTCCCTGGAGACCTCTCCCTTGAGCTTGGCATTACTTTTTCTTACTTTCAGTTTTATTCTGAACTAAATATGTTGTGTTCAAATACATTAACCATATCCCAGCAAACAAGGTGCAAATCAAATGGGGAGAAAGTTACCTGTGATAGTAGGACATTCGTTGCTGAAAAACAGATGGAAGACTACTGATTTTAAGTGAACTATAAGTCATGAAACTTCTGCCAAAACATTCAGGAATGTGGGATATTACACATGTGATAAACTGACAAACCAGCAGAGAAGGAATTTTTTTCCTTGGAGTGGTGCCAAGATCTCAGACTATAACTAACTGGAAATCACGACTTTTCTTAGATTATAACATATTGGGATAATAAATTTATTTCCTCTCACCTTTCAAACTGCACTTTTTTGTGCCCTCCTTCCTTAACATAGTCAAGAACTTGCTTCTGAGTCCGACCACTAGAAGAAAACCGGAGTTAAAGTATTTAATACAATATACCACCTGGTCATCATAAACTTGTATTTGGCTTGCATATAAAGTCACATCAAAGTATTTGTGACTATCAGCAGGAATGCACATTAAGATCATACAGAAGGGGACCTGGTCAGATAGACACAGATTTTTAACACTCTGTATGTTACTTGCTTCTTCCTTTTGCTCTGAAGCTACTTTTTGATGCTATTTCAGAACTGCTTAAATTCAGTTGTGTGGGACATATAGGGTACTACATTACTGGGAAATCACTGCAATGGAAAGTGAAGGAGGGGTTAAGCTTTCCTCTCGTGGATTAATATATTCTTGAATCTTTTTCAATAAGCAGCCTTATCTGATATTGGTAAACCCTGGAAACAAGATGAAACCCCCTAACATGCACTTCATTCCTTGGCTGCTACTAAAAAAAAAAACTTTTTTTGCAGACATTTAGGCTGGAAATCCCTTCCTCCCCTTCTGCTACAGGATGTGAAGCAGTGAGAAAGCCCAGCACTGTCTATTGTGCAAAGCTATAAACTCCAAAGCAAACTGAGAGCAGCACAGGAACCCCACACCTCAAGAATGCTCAATTGAGGGCCAAATTCTTCCAATCCATTAGAGACTTTCAGGGCCTGGAAAAGGTTACTGAATGTAGTAACACTGATCACAGTGAGCGGAGGATGAAGCCAAAGCCTGCTTTCCAAAGCCTGAGGAAAGATGAATGCACCTACAGTTTTCTATCTACCTCAGGTGGAAACCTAACAAGTTATAGCCTGTTTACCCAAAACGGGTCCTTCCATCTTAATTAATTTACTTTGCAGGCAGCAAACAAAGTAGGAAGAGAGACAGAATGGCTATATATACACCATGTTCTTGTGCAAGGCATCTAGAGTGCATCATTCATCTCAGCAAAGAGCGTTTTTGGCTGTACAGCTTGTATCAGCTCCACAAACAAAATAAACTGTATGAATAAAAGGATTTCCCCTGGCATACACAATGCAATACCTACAATGATGCTTCTGCCAGTGTATTAAAAAAGAAAACCCTAAACAATAATGAAACTATTAAAAGCTTTCCTACAGGTCTAACACTACCACAGGTATTATACCTGGTCTTAGCAGAGGCAGGCATCTCACATAAATCCTTTGTGAGCATAAAGGTCCCTGCATAAAGCCATTGCTTTTAACTGCACAAATATGGGTTTATCACAGGGACATGCAACAAAAATACAAATCTCTACTCTGATACATAGGAAAGACCCCATCCTAGGAGCAGAGGATTCAAAGAATCTCCCAAAATTGCTCACTAGTGTTGCTTAGGTCACAGGTGACTTTCCTTGGGCAAAACCAGCTGGACCCTATATACTTTGTATCTTACCTCCAGAAAGTTACTTTGCAATAGCTACTACAAAATTAATCCAGGGTTCTCCCTTACATTGTTCTTTTCATTATTCTGGCTGAGAAGATGCAATGGAAAATATAAACGAGCAAACTACAATGTAAAAAAGGTGAGCCAAAAATAACAGGTTTAATCCTAGACCATTATGGATGTGATTTTAAAATGGAGAGGCAACAACGGTGGAAAGAATGCATGTCTTACCTGAACCTAAATGAAGAACCTCTAGAAAAAAGAACAGGTTTAGGCTTTGGTTTAGGTTCCTCAAAAAGCCTGAAAAAGGCATGATGCTCCACACAGATCTTCCAGAAAGACTTGCAAAAATCTCGACTGGCCATAAGGAATTCCAGGGTGTCCTGGAATGAACTCTGAAAATTGGGATAGCATTTGCAATGTAAGCTGGTAGGCAACATAGATTAGAGGAATGCATTGACAAATCAGGTGCTACACTAAAAAATAAAAATTTAAAATTAAAAAAAAAAAAAAAAGAAGAAGAAAAAAAAAAGAAGAAAACCTCCCAAAAGCTTCATCCCACTTATTGGCTTTCAGGCTTAAGAGGCCCTATCCTTCTAACATTGAGACATCACTGGTCTGCCTGTCAGTATCAAAGCTATTGCTCAAACCTCCTTTCATTGACAAATATGACAGAACTAAAGCAGTGATTTGAATGTTAATGAGAAGAAGTTGATTATATGCTATACCTTAAGAATTGATGATAGAGTACCAGAGTTGCAACCAGAAGATGACTCTGGGACATTCTATTATTATTGATTCAGTTTACATGTCCTTTGCCAGGACTGCTCACCCGAGATGTCAGGTTGATGTGCACAGTACCAACAGTGAATATAAGCAATTAAAATATTCATGAGGTTCATGAGGTGATAAAAACCAAGTGTGATCTGTGAGCAGAAATTTACCAAATAACCTTCTGTCAACTACATAATCTCCTAACAAGGACTTACATTCACATCAGGCCGTAGTTTGATGAGAAAACGTTTCCTCTTGAAGCTCAGCTTTCGAACCTTAGCCCAGTTGAAGGCATTGATCTTGGTGTGACCCTACAGAGAACAAAGCCAGCTGGGTTTAATCATTCCAGGTCCGAATGGAAAAATATAAACCACTAAAGAAGCTTGTCACAAATTAATCATCTGTTCACTGAACTTGAAATGATGATATTTCTTATAGCTCATCCTCTGATAATGCAAACCATAAACATCTGGTGCAATGACTGAAGGCAGGCACTAATGGTTAAACTCTTGCAATACAGGACTAGTTACTGTGAAAACATCCAACCCAGTATCATTGTTCTAGACAGAGTGGACCAGATTTTGCTATCTTGTGCCACTATGCAGACTCGAGATTTTCTGTGGACTAAATCACCTTTCAAAGGTGCCTCGCTCTACTTCTACCAGTGACAGAGAATGCAGCCAATCTAGACACATGTCACCTCACTTTGATGAGGTAGATTTCCTCCCTCTTTTTATGTCTGCAGGATGTCAGATCCCAGGATGTCTCTATGACAGTCCTGGATGATCCCAGCTCCAGCCAAGGGGCTTCAAAGCCCTGGCAGGGGGGTCAGAGACCCTGGCAGGCAGCCAGGGACTCCTGAAGCTTTGAGTTTGATCCATGGAAAAAATCACCACCTGTGAATGAAGAACTAAAAGTCACAAAAGTTTAGATAGCATGATAGTAGTAGTTGTAGAGTGAAAAGGGAATTTTGGGGATTTTACCATAGGGGCTTAGGGGGCAAGATGGAGGGATTTGGGTGTTGTCCTGTCCTCCTTCCTTCTTCTTCCTAAACCCCATCTTTTTGGTGATGTTGGCACTTGGGGATTGGATTAGAGTAGAATGTAACTGTCTAACATAGGTGATAGGCATTGGATCATAATTGTAAATAACTAACACATAATTTGTAGTATAAAAGTCAGTGCCTGCCCCTGGGGCAGTGTGTGTGCCTCAGGCAGCCCTGCTGAACAGACCTTGACAGCCCAGACAGAAAATATCTTAGACAAGGAACAATAAAACAACCTTGAGAGCATCAACCAAAGACTTTTGACTCATTCTTTCAGCAGCAGGGTTTGGAGACAATGGAATTTTATATATCTCAGGGTCATCCTGACCAAAGCAACCCCCAAGACAGGGCAAAGTAAATATCCCTTTAAATACTGCTTAACTGTGGAAAAAACAAGCAACTGCAGGTTTTGTATTGGAAGTACAAAATACTGTGCATATTTTGACCTTTCATAGGGAGAACCAGAAGCAAAAGCAATCCAAACAAATTGTCTTGGAAGAGCCACAAAATGATTTTCTGGGAAAAAGCAACCAATATCATAAGTAAACAGCAAGAAGGAAATTATCTTCCTAATACTCCAACTGTCAGCCACTACGTCATTAGCCTCTACCCTCCAGAAGTTTCATTCCTAATCTATGTCAGCAGGTATTGGAGGTGTTACATTAAAATATTCACAGCAGTTTGTTCAATGAAAACTTCATTACAAACATTCCTAGAGGACAGCAGAGACGTTTCAGAGAACAACTACAGGATTGCTAAATGCAGAAACCCGTGTTGATCTGGGCACCATCACCAGACAGTTGTAGGAGTAATGACAGTGTAATGATCTCTTCTAAGTCAACCAGCTGTCTAAGAATCACATAATTAATCTACTTAAAATAATCAGCAGCACTGACACTGATTTCTAAATAAATGGCAGATTTTAAAGTAAGTCTGACTACAGCTTATGCCATTTGTGAGTAAACCTTTATTTTCATTGGGGTCATTCTAATGAGATCCTCATATTTCAATTTCTATCAGTTATAACCAAAATAAAAATAAGGACATAGCTCTTGACCTATGAAGTTGTTGAAGGAAGCCCTAAGCCTACTGACAGACGCCAATTGCTGGGCAGACTCCAGCAGGTCAGAGCCTGACTTCCTTTGCAGCATTCAGTCTTGGAGCTTGATCCAGTAAAATTTCCAAGCTTTTCAGAAACTTTAAAAACAAAACAAAACTGTTTTGAAAGTCCCAAACACATTAGGTCAGGAAGGCGTGACTTCAGACCTTGACAAATCAAGCCTTGGGCCATCAACCTGCAGCTACACTTTATGGAAGGATCCCAGATGCCTGCTGGGACTCTGAGATCCATTCTGCTTTCTGTGGACATTCACTTTCACCTTGAAGACAGTCTTAATTTACAAAGCTTGGAAATTCATAAATTCATCTGATGAAAATGCTGTGGAGGAGCAGGGGAAGGTCCTGAACATACAATTGCTTGAGCTATGTGCATTTCAAACAATGTCCTAGTGTTCTCATGTTTCAACCTATGTTTCATTTTTGGGCTCTACTACCTACTAATTTGGTTGACCAGGAACCTTTTCAATTTGTTGCCTCTTTCTGATTGGTTGGTTGGTTGGTTATTTTTAAATCTTATTTCAGAGCATTTGAGTCAGACACCTTGTTCGTTGCTGTTACTTTTCTTTATGAAAGGACTCAAAGTACTTTGTAAGGCTAGAAACACTAGTATTTTAATGACAGTCAGTTAAAATGAATAGTCTTTTCTAACAATTGTAAAAAGGAACATTTTAAAGAACAGCTTACTGTTTTTAGCATAGAGTCTGGTAAGCATCTAAAGTGAAAAGTAGCTGACACCAGCTGACTACCTACTGCTTCACAACTGTAAAAGCCAAATTTGTTATTTACATAAGGAGAACTGCAGAATGAGAGTCTGGCAAATTTATTAATTATGCTTCCTGAATATTTACTAGACTGACAGGGGTAGGAAAGGAGAGGAAAGAAATAGAAGGAAATCAGTTTGGATCTTTAAGGGAAAGAAGTAGGATCCATGGATTCAGCAAAGATACAATGGCCAAGGCTTGCAAAAAAATTGCAAAAACTTGGATGAAAGAATATTACAGAGAGCTTATATTTACTGCCTTCACCCTTCTGCATGGACTCCAGCTGTCTGTTGTTTTACTCATCTCTGCCTCTCACCCATTTAATATGCAACATGCCTGCAAGACCTACCTGCTCCTACATGTAGGAGAAGCCTGCGTGACCAACCTGCAAATCATGAGCCACAGCTCAGTTTGCATCTTGAACAGCACATTGTGGATGCAGATGGAGTTCTACACTGTGTGTTCACATAAGGTAGGAGTCCCTGGAAGCGAAGGACCCAATGCAGCTATAATGGGTTTAAGATAATTCTTAGAAAAATTTTGGAAGTTCCTACATTTTCCCAACTGAATACTTGCAGACTTGGCTGAGTTCCTGAATTCTAACTGCTGTCAGAAATCTCTCTGCTTTATGAAGCACAAAATCATGTCCCGAGCAGCTCTAACCTGAAACACCAGGATGCCTGTGTTGGCGACAGCCAGGTTGATTTTTGTTCCCTCCCTGTCCTTGGCTGGATGCAAGCGTATCCCGTACATCTCCAGCCGACGGGCAATCTCCAAAAGCTGGAAGTCAGACTCTGCTGGTGTCTGTCCCCTTAGAAAAGAAAACAGAGAACACTCACAAGCTTGTCACACCTTTTAACAGAGATCAAGGGGTCCTCCAGAGAACAAAGAGACATTTGATCAAAGAGACTGAGAACTGTCAGAGGTGTAATATCTATACCGTCTTTCTATGTCCACAGACTTATATCGGCTAGAACAACAACTTACTCTAAGCAAATATCAAAGAATACACAGATTTTACAGTCTATTATAAATTTTGATTGCTCCAATTCTGAGACACCTGATACAGCTGGATTTTAAACCATTAGCTCTAACACAATTTACTACCTTCCTTTGCTTTTTCCACTGAAAAAACTTGCCATATTCCTAAAAAAAATCATGAATGGAAGAATGTAATTATGCTATTCATCATAAAAGTGAATGTAATACCAACATGAAGTAAAACAAAAGGCATGAAAACCTTACCATAAATGTTGTGAAGCCATAAGCACCACCATCATTAATTGTGATGAAATTACACAAAATTTTGATTATTACTGCCATAGAAATCCTTACCACTCATCTATTATTCAACCTAGCTCCAAAATGAAACTTCACATCTTGAAGTGTTCTTGACAGCTTTTTGACAGCATAGAAATACTTTTCTATGTCTTACCGGTACTTCTGTTCACCATCTTCCTAGGACAGGTCTTTTCTCCAGACATTAGGATACCCATTTACATCATCATCTTGAATTCTGTTCCTCCAAATCCCTAATTTTGCAAGTACTCTGCTTTTTCTAAAACTATCACTAAACCCTTCTTCAACCTATCTCAAAATACAGCATGCAAAGGTTGAAAGGCAACATTCAGTGTCCTTGAAACCAAAAGACTACTGTCAGAAGTGCCTGACTGATCAGTCCTGATTTGCAATCATACCTGCATGCACAAAATCAGCAGTAAAGCATTCTGTATGAAATAGACTGTAAAATAACATCATGCTTGAGTGAATATCGAATCAATTGCGCTTTAAACATCTTGTTATGATGATGGGGAAAAGGCAGGAGTAACCTTCAGAAAGTTCATAGGCTTTAATGGTTTTAGAGAAGGAACTTTGAGAAACTCAGAGGTCCAGAGATCTCTTGTTCTTCAGATCTAGAATGTACTTACCATTAGAACTACTCTACAGGAAAAGAAAGCCAATAACAAAACCAAAAAATCTTACATGTGGTTACGGTGAAATTCCATGATTTTGTCTTCTAGTGCTTCTTGATGAGGTATATACTTGTTCTTCGATAAATGTTCACGATCTATGGTTTCATCAAAATCCCCAATCTCAGCTGTGGAGAATTTAAGAGGAGTCTATTAAAACACTATATTGCATCTGAATGATCTGCTCAATCCAAAAGACCCAGACAGCTGGGAAGAGGGCAGAGAAGAAAACATTCCTTGCAACTTGTGTCATGGTTGTATGATTCAGATTCCCACTACATTATCTTCCACAGATTACTCTCTTCTCCTCTGTGTTAGTATTTGATATGTGAGAAGAAGCCTCAGGATTTCTTCCATCTACCAGAACTAAATAAGTTGTTGGATGTCAACTGAAGAGATGAAACCACCAGGGGTAACAGGGAGGACAGCACTAATTGAGCAGAACTCATCTCTCACACTCTCTCACGGCACTCAGGTGCCTCTCCATGGAGCAGCCAAGCACTAGCTTCCTCTCCAGGCCCATGTCCCACATGGTAACCTTTGAGAGAAAGTCAGAAAGATGGCTCTGTTTGCTTATTTGAATACTAGCTTGTAATCCACCTCATGGGATTATGAAACATTTGTCTTCCTCTAATTCAGCAGCAGTTTGAGACACATTCTGTCTCACTCCTCCTCAAAGCTGCTCCCATCTGCTGCAGTTACTCAACACTGTGTGTGCAACAGTATGGCACACCCACCTTCCATTTTGCAGCCCATTCAATGAAATTTCCTTTTTTTGGCAGGTGTGGGGTGAGGGGCAGGCAATCTATCTGTGGGTGCCAAATTACTATCTTGTTGCCTGCTATTCTTGGAATGTCTCTGAAAATCTTGCTATTAGCTTTTTCACTGTACAGGCATAGCAGCTTCTGCCTGCAAACCTGATGGAGTAATAGCAACATCGCTGCAACAAAGGCTGCTACCTTGGTAACGTCAGGGAAATTAAAATACAGAGCCCTCAAATTAAATGGAGGTTGCAGTCAGACACGTTGTTGCACAGCTGACCCAGGATATGACAGACCTGCTTCATCCTCACCTCAATTCAGCCCATGTAAATGAACCCTTGATCCAGTTCTGCTCAAACTAAGTCTGTTCAGAAAAGGAAAGGTTTCACATCACATTTAAAACAATATTTCTGACAAACTGGGATCAGATGTACCTTAAATGCTCAGGGGAAACAGCAGCCTTGTGTGGGCACTGAAAATGAGGAACCAAAGCATCTGTAGATGACAGAGCAGTAACTTTTTTGACCCAAACTGCCTGCAGACACATGATGACATTTTTTACTTTGAAGGTCAGAGGTGGAAAACTGAGACTGTCTGATTTACACCCCTTCAGTCACTCCATCTGCTCTCAATCATTCCTTTAAATGGTAGATATACTACATAACCTTTGAGAATTTCCCTTTTTAAAACTGTCCAGTTTTCCCCATCTCAGAAACAGCTCTCTGCTTCCAGTTTTACTCATTGCAGACTCAAAAATCTTCAAGGTCTGTTTTTAATCCTACCCCAAAACATGGCAAATTTCTGTTCTTTAATGAAGCCATAAACCCACCCAAGTTTGCAACACCTCAAGTAACATGGGCCTGGAGTCTTCAAAATGCAGTTCAAAACCCCTATGTCTGTGTACACAGATGAGCTTAACACACCTCCTGTAGGGCTTTCTTCAGAGTCAACAGTACAGAAGACACTTTCTTCACCTCTACATGATTTCCAAAATGTTCTCAGCATTTTTCAACTGCTAATCCATTATCAAAATTGTCTTCCTGGCTTTCAAGTTACTTTAGAATTTGTTCTCTCTGACCTCGTACTCAACAAACTTTTACTTACAGCCTTACCCTCCTTTTCCATCTTAGACTTTCTAGTAGCACTCCCTTGAGAATGAGAGTAAGTTATATTGTAAATATTGTGAGCCTCACATGTAACTATTCTTTAAAATCTTTTTGTGTGATTTAGCCAAAGACTTATTTACGCTGTTGGTGGTTTTTCTCTTACCTTGCAAGTGCATCACACCACACTGTATTCTGTCTGCATTAGCACTTCTGATACGTGTAATGCTTTGTATTTCAGCTCTTCTCCTCTTATGACAGAATTAAGAAGTGCTTCATTTGGAAAAGACCTCTAAGATCATCAAGTCCAACTGTTAATGCAGCACTGTCAAATCCACCAGTAGCCATGTCCTTGAGTGCCACATCTACATGTCTTTTAAATACCTCCAGGGATGGTGATTCTACCACTTCCTGGGGAAGCCAATTCCAATGCTTGAATTTTTTATTTCCATGAAGAAATTTTTCCTGGTTTCCAGTCTCAACCTCCTCTGGTACAACTTGGGGCCATTTCCTCTTGTCCTGTCACTCGTTACCTGGGAGAAGAGGCTGACTTTCACCTGGCTACAACCTCCTGTCAGGCAGCCATAGAGAACAACAAAGCCCCCCCATCCTCCTTTTCTCCAGGCTAAGTAACTTCAGCTCTCTCAGTTGCTCCTAATTAGACCTTTGCTCCAGAACCTTCCCCAGCTTCCTTGCCCCACTCTGGACACAATCTAGCACTCAAGTGTCTTTCTGAGGGACACGAAGCTGGACATGAGATTTAAGGTGAGCCCTCACCACTGCTGAATACAGGGGGACAGACAACCACAGTCCTGGTCCTGCTGGCCACACTATTCTTGGTACAGGCCAGGATGCCATTGGCCTTCTTGGCAACCTGGGTGCACTGACTCATGGTCAGTCCATCTTCATACTTCACACGCTCACTGTAGTGCATCATTTGCAGTATCCAAGCGTCCTCCCGCTTCTAACATTTTTTACAATGCTTTTAAGGTAGTTTTAAATTGAATGTTTCAAATAAAAATTTCATTCTGTAATATACATGCTAATTTAGCAGAAACCTATTTGCTGTCATATTGTGATTTTATGATAAGTAACAGTCTATAACATTGACATAGACTTGCATACATAATATATGGGCCTCCTGGAATCAGATATTCCCCATGGAAACCACTCATTGGCACAGCATTAGTAAGACATACAATAACTAACCTTCATTCTGAATCTTTCCCTTTTGATACCATTACTCTTATCATCTGTTTACTCTGATTTTTATTGCAGACAAATACATAATATTTCTTTTGCTATTGAAAAATAAGCTAGAGACAAAATAAATAAAGACAGCCATGCAGGTAAGATACAGCTATAGACTCTCACCAGAGAAAATTTTCACAGAAAAACGTTCATGAGACAAATGATGGACAAATAAAAAGATGGACAAATAAAAAGGACAATTGCAAACTTCTAGCAGAGGTTTCTAGCAAGCCTGATCATAAAGCAATACTTTAAATGACAAGAGACACATGCATTAAGGTGTCCACTCCTCAACCTCTTTCTTTGGTGCACAGATTTTAGTAGGAAAATTCAGCCTCCTAGTGTCAGAACCCAGGACATCCCTCTGACTGTCCTGGAAAATGCATAAGTCACAAGAATTTAAGTAGAATGATAGTTAACTTATCATGGGGTGAAAAAGTAGAATTTTGGGATTTTAGAATGGAGTACAAGGGACAAAGATGGAAGAATCAGGGTGTGTCCCTGCCTTTCTTCTTTGTCTTTTGCTCTCCATCTTCTGCTGTGATGGTGGCACTTTTCAATAAGTTTAGAGTAGAGGCACTCTGTCCAACATAGCTGATAGGTATCCGAGAATTATTGTAAATAAAGTATATGTAGTTTTTAGTATAAAAGATAAACCCTGTCCCAAGGGAGGGGAGTCTGTCTGTCTCAACCTGACCTGCAAGAAAGACCTCAGCAGGCCAGAGCATGAATGTACTAGATAACAGAAAATAAACAACCTTGAAAATGAGAACAGACAGATCTTGGACTCTTCTTCTGATAGTGAGCTGGGAAAACAAGAGGCTTTTGGAATCTCGGTTCACAACAGCAAAACAAAAACCCGACATCCTAGAACACAGTTTAGTAAATGAGACTCCATTTCCTCAAATGATCAAGATTTTTTTTATTGCCTGGGATTAAAGAAAGTTAGAATTAGCTTAACCAAGAAAAGAAATACAGCTGGATTGCTGGACACTGTAACAAGAAGAAACCATTGACAAAAACCTCACTAGTCAAGGATTTAATATTTTTAAGTCTGTGCTGCTAAAATACGCAATTTGAAAATGATATAAGGACTACAGATTTTCACAGGATCTTACTGCTACTCAGTCACACTGGTCAATGGTGACCATAGCAAACAGAACTATAAAATCCAACAGCAATTGATGAGAAACGGCCCTAACACTCTAACAGACTATAACAAAGAATCATGAGATTTACCTGCTCACCTCCAATGAGCTTCCAAACATTCTTGTTGACTGTAATTTCCATACAACAGCATTGTACAGTGGAAGTACACAATACGGAATTGTACAAGAACCATGCAAAACAATGGCCTATTACAACCACTATACTTGCTGCTAAGTGGTTTTTCCTAATGTAATTCTCAAGATGAGTATCCATAAAATCTTGAAAGGGAAAACATATACTGCCTTTCAAGTGATGTGAAAGCTAAAAGAAGCTTTGATGTCATGAACAAAATTAATATATGATTCTACTGGACAATGTTTTTGCATACTTTGAAATTTAAAAAAAACAAAAACAAAAACAAAAAAGGCATAAAATCTATTGTTTTCTTTTCTTCCCTATCAGTTTCCTCTTAGGACTGTGATTTAGTCTGGCATTCTAAGCATGTTTATGTACTACATTCTCTAGACAGCATACAGATCTCCAGGAATTTGAATACCCTGCTGACATGATGCAAAGTATAATAAAACAGGATTTCAGCAGAGCTCAACTTTTGCCACCGCAAAGTCTACTATTTAAATGATATTTGGCAGCCTATAAAATGCTTTGAAAATTCAAATCCACTGACCAGAAACTCTTCTTTATTTGAAATAGTAAATTATCTGTATTTGAATGCCATTATACAGAACTACAATAAGTTGTCCATATGGCTTAAACCTGTCTCTACAGCAGCTACTAACAGGTAAGCCTGCAAAGCATGTCCAAGCAATCATCCTGTTTATCCCTCTGGAAAGAAGGAAAAAGGGAACTTACACTGTACTATATGTGAGATTAGGAGGGCAGTGCTTGTATCATTACATGTTAGCCTTCCCTGTGCTAGGTCCTGCTTCACTTGCAATGCAAATAGGTACCTGCAAAACAAAAGTGAACAAAGAGTTACACAAAGCAGAAGGGAAAGAGGGAAAAGTATCCCAGCTCTGACTTTGACTGTACGTTCCCTTCATGTTTTGGAATCTACAGAAGTGATCTCAGTTACCTAAGTTTAGAGGGTAAATAAAACACAACCAATACTGTATTACTACCATTAGAGTTGTACATGGTAGCTGCTTTGAAGAACCAAGAAACCCCTCTTTTTCCCTCTTCCTCCCTCTGTTTGGAACCAGAGCAATGAGATAATGACATTGCTAGCAAACGTGAGAGCGCTCAGCAAGGGATACTGCAGCTGGTTCTAACCATGAAGAAATGACAGATTAACCAGTGATTTAGAGTTATTAGTTGGTTCCTGTAGAATAAAAGTGAACTCTAAACTTCCACCTTGGCACCCACTTGGGAGTGAGGCACAAAATCTTGATCAAACAACTCTAGCTAGCTCTGATATCTTTGTGGCCCTAATATCTGCACTGTCCAAGTACCAGCCCTTTCTAACATTGCCTCCAAACCATTTCAGACATGCAGGGCAGTACTACACTGCCAGTTTAAATGCAGTGACAACAGAAGTCCAAGACATTATTTCATCATTTAAATTTCTTTTAGCTTCAGCAGAAATTGGCCCAGTTCCACTTAGTATCCAATTTTTCACTAAAGAAAAAAAAAAAAAAAAAGAAAAAAAAAAAAAAAAAAAAAAAAAAAAAAGAAAGCCAGCAATGGGCACTTTTGCTACAGCTGGTATGAAACCTGAAGTGGTGAGACACACCTTAACGAGCCTTCCAAAGACTGCAGCTCCTCTGGAGAACTCATACTAGGATCTCAATAATCTTAATAAGACTGGATTTTAATAGATTTAGAGAAAAGCTCTAATTTGAACAATGAGTTTCTGAATGAGAAGATGTAGGTACACTAAATGAAAAGGGCAAGCTGATTTGAGGAGTATGGAAAAGTATTCTGTGTCTGCATACTGAAGTAATACAGCAGATCTGTATAACATCCTTTTGAAACCTGCAGATACCTGTCTACCCAGACAAAATTTACCCTAGTAGAGGAACATAGAACAAAAATGTTAGTCTCTTTTTCTTCAAGTGATGAAGCAGCTCCCCATAGATATGCTTTCACATCCTACACACTGCTGTGTGTATATATTCATGTCCCTTAGCATACATATTTAAAATCTAACCAAAAAAAAAGTAATTAGGATTAAGAGACACATCTCCAGGTACGGAGAGAGATCACCAAAAGTTAATTTTCAGTTCACATACTAAGAAACAGATATGCAGAGTATCAATTCAGAAACAGAAACGTTTCCTTAATAACATCATGTAGTGAGTTTTTATTTATTCCTTTATTCTTTTTACTCTTTCTTCTATTCTTTAGTCTTTACCAAGTAAATACTCTTTCCTATCCCACATTTATACTTTTCTCTTTTCAGGCTATCAAGCAATACAAATAATTTTTTTTTTAATTCCAATGCTCTATTGCCAAAATAAAACATGACTAAGATAAACAGTGAACATCACAAAAGTGAACTTGTTCTTTGTAATGCAAGTCTTAAGGACACCAGAGCTCCTTGCAAAAGAGGACTTTGTCTTTTGAGAAGACTGAAAATAAAAACAGTGAAAATTCTGAATCAGAATGTAAACATATAATTAAAATCTAATAATATTCTAGACCAGAAAAAGAGTGAAAAGTTGCAGTGAAGAAATACTGCAACAAAGCTGTTTCTGGCCATAAATGAAGGACCTGCTAGTGAGAAAGAACCTTAAAATGTTCCTCACACACATATTTACTCACAGAGAAATAGGAGTGCCAATACAGTGTGAAATTCAAAGCTTAAAATAAGTTTTTGAAATGCACTGAAAAGCATTTAAACATTTGTATTGAGGTACTCCGAGTCTGCATATGTGTATATCTTTCTCTACATTCTTATTTTTCATTTTATTCCTTCTCCTTTGCATTTCTCCACCTCCAATGTCACGCTTCCACCTGTGCAAACCTTTGGCATTTGTGTTGGCTATACAGACAGGGCCCAATGCTGCTGCAAATCAGCAATTCACACAAAACAGCTCTCTCCCAAATGAGGGTGCAGAGTCACATACGTCCCTCGGCAGAGGGGTACCTCAGGGTGCCCATCCATGACTTGATCATGCCAAACAGAGAACTCTTGCCAAACTGACTTCTCTTGGGATTAGTAAAGCTCTCCCAGGGCTTCATATCCAAGGAAGCAAAGGACTCCTGCACTTTGCAGAACCTCTCAGCACAGACTGTAGCTGAATCTTAGGACCTATTTTTTCAGGTGCATTCAAGGCTGGGACAAATAACACTAAGCTAGTCATCAATCCTCACCCATTCATCTCAAATTCCATATTCTCCCCTCTGTCCAACAGAGTTAACAAGAAGAAATAGTCACACAGCTACTAACCTTGTCAGTTCCTCCTGCAGCTGAGCGTGGTCAGGTGGGAAGAATTTTACCACAAATTTTACAACAACGTGCTTCGGTCCTAGGGAAAATGTCAAAGGAAGTTAGCAAACATCAGTAACACGCTGGCCAAATATGCACAATGATGTACAAGGGATGATTCATGTAAGCTGCAGTGCATACAAGACATGCTAACCTCTTGTCCTTTGTTAGTATGCAGGACATTTGGAGACTGCCCAATAAAATTTACACACAATAAAAGAGAACAGTCACTTGGTCAAGGGCTATTCTACCAAAGCCAAGTATGATTTTAGCAATTACATCAGTTGATCCAATAAAATACACATGTATCTACTTTCCTTGCTTCAGAACAGGAGGGAGCTAAAATGCTCTCTACTTTTTAAGCAAATTACTATTTCTGTTTTAAGAATAGCTCATTTGTTCCAATTCTTACAAGTATGGCCAGTGACAAAAGGACCAGTGCATCCCTATCTTGTGAGAGGGAGAGCTGCCTGAGCATACACTCAGATAGTATGACCAGAAAAGCACCTAGAAAAAATGAATCTCAATGGCAAAGCTCAATAAATTAAGAACTTGGCTGATATTTGATAGAGAAACAAAATAATCAAACATTTCCTGTTCATTTCTACTCTTTTCGGAGCTGGTGGCTATTTACAATTTCCTGTTCTTTCCTACCATCCACTGTAGCTTCCCCTATCCCAACTGTTTCCTCCTCTTGGTCTCTGAAAGTCCCAGGTTCTGCAGCAATGTCCACACAGTTGAAATAAATCTGCCAGCTCCTTCCCAGTAAAAAGTCTTCCTGTTCTTTTCCTTCTAGTCTGATTCCTGCTACTATCAGTCAACAACATATGTTTCTTTAGTCCTTTTACTGCACTCTTTTTCTCTACAAAACTGTTCTCTCCATTGCCACCAGTGCCTCTTCCAGTGACTGACTAAACCCCAGCTCCCATGGGGTGGAGTTGGCCTGTTCATATGCTTATGTGACATAACTTCACATGTACATCTTTTAAAGACAGGCCAGAATCAAAAAATAATTCCAAAAAATTTAGTGCATAAGGTTGAGAATATAAAGTTTGGAATCGACAGAGTCCTAATTTATTCAAGTACTCTCAGACTGAGGAAAGAAATGTCAACAAGGAAGTACTTACTTCTAATCTGTTTCATAACAGGCTTCAAAAGATCAAGCCACACCTGGAAACAAAAGAAGGTGGTTTTATCATCTCTAAACAAGCTACCAGAGGAGCATTTTTAATTGCAATACCTGGATTATCAGTTACCGATCTATTTTTTCCAGTGTGGTCTTATGCTTTCCTTAATTATACACAGTGAGTTTTCTCCCCAAAATTCTGGGAGATGCTCAGAAAACAGCACTGTGAATGGGCACAGCTTTCAAAGCAGTAGAGATTCAGAGAGCTGGGAAACAGTGAGGAAATCTCCCCCCCCCACTTGTCCCAGACACCAACAATCACAGCACATGTGGTCAGGAACCATTAATTTTGTGGAAAGAACAACTGAAATGAAGAGTTTAGGAAAGACAGTCCTATATTGTCATTGAGTTCCAAACCCTGAATAATCTTGAGAAAGGGAAGTAAATGGAGCTAGTGACAATCCATTTTATAGGGTAGTGTGTGGGTCTTTCTTTTCACTTTCAAAAGCAAAGCAGTGTGTGGAAATAGAGTTTTGAGAGCCTATCCCCCCTTCCTGCCATCTCAAGTCAGAAAGGCTGGGACAAAATGTTACAGAAAGCCAAGGGACAGTCATACAGAAGGTAAAAGCCAGATGATTCACAGGGCCTGGAGACAGCTCATAGTCCTCAGCTGGTAGCTACCCATGCCCATGATTTATATTTTGTTATCTCACTCAATTGCACAGGGCCTCCCTTGAAGACATCTGGAATTTGTGGAAGAACACCCTACAACCATCTCAAAGGTTAAAGCCATTAAAAAACAAATTAACTGAGTCTTCCTCTAGAAAAAGAGTATGTATTAAAATTATTACTTCTTTGACCTTTAATAATTTTATATTATGCAGAGATTAAAACATACTCAAAATATCCATTTCCCAAAATCACCTGAGAAGCCTGACAGGAGCAGGCCTGTAACTGCTGTAACTGCTCCAATGCCATGTGCCATTTTATCATTACTAATATGAGTGATTCCACTTAGCAGAGACCTCACAGCCCTGCCCTTTCCCATGCACTAATGTTACTCAACAGAATTCTTCTTATGTTTCTCAGTGTAGGAAAGTCTTTTTCTTTTGTTTCAGAGGTTAAAGAAACTTGGTTATCCAAGAACAGCAATGCAGTTTTTATCACACGTTAAACTGGTCCTGACACACTTTGACACTTGAATAATTTAAAACTGTTTTGTTTCAGAAAGTTCACATGTACATAATCTGCAACAAAGGTCAGGGACTTTGCCAAGTTTAATGAGAGGGGGAAAAGACATCTTGAATATGAATTAGCCAGTTTACAAGATTATAAAAATAATGCATCTTACTTGATGAAAAAAAAAAAAAAAAGGCAAAAAATAAACGAACAAAAAACCCAAGCAAAAAATCAAGAGAAAAAACCAAACCAAACCAAAAAACCCCCAGACTTCTCCCTGGAGGTGGCTTATGGTACAGCCTGAGCACACAAATGCACCATTCCTTTCTCTACTTTCCCAGCCATCCTACAAACAAGTTATAACACCCTTGAACAAAGTGCTGGATACTGCAAATCCATGTACTGAATGCATGTAGTGAGAAAAGGTGGGGCAAAATGACAGCTTCACCACTATGGCCAAACCCAAGCAAATCAAAACTTCTGCATCATGCAGCCCCCACCATCACCATCGATCTGAGACTGGTTTATAAACTGGAAAGGAAACCTATGCAAGGACTTAATTTTAAGATTAATGTTTTTCATTTTCTCCAGAACTACACGGGTAGATTATTTATTTGTTAAACAAAGGGTGGCATTCTGTGATGGTGACCAGATTTCAGCAGCTGGAGAATTGGGGCAGACATTAAGTGTGATGAAACTCTGTGAACCCCCAGGCTTGATGACAGTGCCTCATTTTTTTCCTTGTCCCAGCAGGAAGTGGAGCACTCAGACCCTCCACAATCATCTCTCATGCAGATCTTGTCTGCTCTAAGCATAGCATGCTTGAATGTATACAGCTACCAGGCAACTTGACATACAACCGTCAATATGTCAGATGTGAGGTCTGGAGCCTTGCATGTTGAAATAAACACAGCCAAATTGTGAATATATGACTTCACATACATATGATCACATCCAAACAAATATGCTCTAAATATTTATTATTCCTTTTGCATTGCACTCTACACTGGAAAAGCAACTCATTCTCTTCAGATGATATGAATATAAAATATGCATGTGTATTTTATTTCTCAGACATACCATTAACTGGTATTAATGCACAATGCTCAAGTTCTATATTATGGCCTTTATGAAGCTCAGAAAATTTTAAATCCCATGGGAACATTCACCTCAATTGCATCATATAAACTGGTTACAATAATTTAAGTGTAAATAATACTCTCAGAGTGCTGCTCCACATTGAAACAAGTCATAATCAAATCTTCTGCTTCAGAATTTTCGTGAGTTGCTTTTGGATGGTTGAAGGCATTAATTCCACTGATTTTGACCATTCTTGCGGCATAACTGATTAGATATGGGCAAGGTTTGTGGAGCTCTCCATTTTTCAGAAGCGAAGACTGGACCTTCCAGCAGGAACACAGACTGGTGCTCTCAGGTATTTGGCTAGTACTTCCTCTTGCAGGAGTAGGGACTAGCTGAGTTACCATGCCCAGTGCATGGAAGCATTTTCCTTCTGGTCAAACTGGCACTGTGCTTAAGGGTTTTCTCCACCTTCTTCTTCATCAGAGCCCTGCATCCCCCACTGTGATTGTCTGGACATATTTCCAGCCAGTCAATTCCTGCCACTGTGAGGGCCTCAGGCAGTGGCAGCACCTCAATCTCTCCTGTGTTCTGCCTCAAGCAAATAAACCACATTGTTTTCACAAGACTGAAAACTGTTAGTTTACTTCAGGTCTCTGAGCAAAACGCAGACAGTCATCTATTTAAAACTTAATGACCTGTGAAGTAGAGAAGGTTGATCAAATGACCTTCTCTATTTTCTAGAAAACTAAAAAGCATCTGTATATATAAAAGATGTTAGGATTTGTTTCAGTTTTACATACATTCATCAATAATGCCAGGATGTCATTATTAACACAGCTACTAACACCCTCTGCTGCAATGGTACTGTACAGTTGCACTTTAGAAAAGTTGCATTAAGCTCTTGAGTTACCTCAAGCATTAGCCAAGGGTATCTGGCAGAATGCTAACCCTTCTAGTGAACTGTGTTTTATGTAATTCCAGCAGCACATGGTGAAGCAGATCCCTTCTAAAGATTGACATCCATTAAAAAAATCCTGCTTAATTATAGTTAGCCTAGAACACTATGAACACCAGCATTCTGTTTTTTCTATTGTCTAATGTTGGTGTCTATACTAAGGCATAGAGACAAGAGATTCCTACTGTCCATTTCATTAAGAAATAATGTTCCTTATGCATTTTTAGCTAGATGGAAAGAACATAGATTTATTTTTTTTTAAAAATTGCCCAAAGTTCTCTCTTTTAGGTCATTCAGGCTACTGCTGCAAAATTCACCTAACAGGCATGAAATCCAGTGTACATCAGAATGTACTGGCAAAGCAATCCAGACAACTAGCACACATATTAGTAGGTTACGCAATAAGTCTAAAATAAAACAAACTTCAAAAAGAAAGTAATGGAAGTCTAAGAATTCATCAGCCTATGGCTCTCTCTGGTACATGATATGAGTAGTGCACTGCCTGTGTGCCAGCAGCTGATCTCAGATCCCTCAGTGTCAGGACCAGGACACCTGCCTGTGCCACACAGCTCCCCAGAAAGGATGCACAACAATTTTTGGTGGGCTTCTTGGATTTGCTCTCCTTTTTATTAACCTTGTAATATTTTATCTACCCCATTTCTTGTCCCATAATGTTTTTTATGAACTCTGTCACAATCATTGTAACTTTTCTATCAGCAGAGAAAGTTTACTTCTGCACTTCAAATCAAGCAGTACTATAAAATCAAGAGTTGAGGCTCTGTAACAGTCCAGCCTTTGGCTTCTGTACAGCAACTTAGAAAAACAAAACACTTTCCCAACTTGTGTCTGAATTGGCCATTACTTTCAATGAAGATGAAATCTGACAGGAACAATCAGGTTTTAAAAACATTTATTCAACTCCACTAGGCAAGAACAAATTTTTTTTTTAAGAAGTCCTTTTCCTCTTGAAGACTGAGGAATAAATATATCTTACAAGTAAGGAGCAGAAGGAGAGAATACAGTGTGTATACAGATGAAAACCAGCTGAAAATTAATCCTTTTACATACCATCATTTTTTTATGATCTGGAAATTCAAGGCCAAAGTAGTCGCCTTCAACAAGGTTCAGGTGGTTACAAACAGCATCATGCAAAACTTTCCCTGGAGCTCTTTGCTGTAAGAAGAAAACAAAGCCTCAAGTTACAAAGATGCTTTTTCTTAGTGGCATAAAAATTATTATGCTAAGAAATTATTCAGCAAACAACGCTGCCAAAACTGTTTACAAATCAGTGAATATTACAACCATGCCCACAGGGCAGTTGACAATAATTACTCTACTTCTAAAGCTAAAGACTCTATCCATCCATCCATGGATGGCAGCTCTGAATCCATCTTTAGTGCATTTTTATTTTTTGAGGGAAAAGTACTGCAAAGAGAGGGAGTTGGGATATAGTTTTCTTATGTCTACCAAGGCTAATTTCTGCTGTGAATTTTTATTTTATCCCATGGCCCTTCAAGCGATGTCAGGTGGTGCATGTACATCTGTGCCCAACTCAGTGAAACCAGGATGTTCACTGACAGACCTGTCATACAAAATGTCAAGGACTGAGGGTTTGCTGCTTGATACACAACAGGCTTTAGCCCTGGGTTCTGACTTCATGTGGACTTATCCCAAACTTCCTGTTGGGAGGCACTGAGGCTGCTCCAGACCTGTCTGTGCTACCCTGGCAGAGCTGGCAAGTAATTTGGAAGAGTCTAAGATGCTGACAGCCTTCCCTCTAATAAAGACCAGATGTTCTAGACCAATATTAGCTCCCAGAGCCACTGCTTCGTTGATTGTAAGGATTCTTTTCATCAGCCCATCCATTAAATCCACACCTGCAGAAAATACTACAAATTACAGTTCACCAGCAAGTCTTCTGCAAAAACCTCTCTGTGTATAAAAAGGCCAATCACTGAAATCAAATATTTTTGTTCCTTGGACAAATGCACCTATTTTAACTCAAGAGGCCCTGAAACACAGGTCCACGCTCACTTCAGAACAAATAATAACCCATTAAATTGCACAAACCCCGCTGTTACAAGAGAACAATCACATCCTGGACTACTGGTCTTGCACTCAACCTCCAGACTGGACCCCCCCCCCCCCCCTTTTAGCCCAGTAAATAATAGAGTTAAATGAAACAATAGTAACCAAGTGAAGAAAAGACAACCATTCAGGTGGGCAGACCATCTCAGAGCCTGAGCCCAGACCCTGGCATGTCCAGAAAGTGCCCATACCAACAGCCTACTTGAGAGCGGGCAGCTGCTCAATCCCACCCCTTCCCAAAAGCATCATAATGCAGTCTGGTGTCTGTTTCATTGGGATACCAAACAATAAAGACAGGCTTTTTCCACCTAGGGTAACACCCTAGGTAGAAAAAGATTCTTTCAAAATGTAATTTATCTAACATTCTGTAATGTGAACTGTGAAAAATAAACACCTAGTAGTCAGGTACCAGAGAAATTAAAGTGAAGATGTTTTTCTAGGGAAAGCACAGGAGGTATGTGCCACCACAGCAACACTGTCAGCCTGGTCATGTGGGACATAATGACTGAGCCCTTCAGTGCTAGTTGGTTTTGAAAGTCTGAAGGGAAGAGCCAAGCTCAATTCTCCAAGGACTTGCTGAACAGGTTTTTACCCAACATATTCCCAGTGCTAGAGAGACCTAAGCCACCAGGAAGCAATATTCACTCAAGCTATTAACTATTTGTTAATATTTATTGTAGCAAACATTAGCATCATGAATACTGTCAAAAAAATAAAGAATAATCGCTGATAAATGTATCTTTTTTAAGCATTCACCATAATCTTGCAGTAAATAAAGTAATTAATAGTAAAATACCAAGAGGATGGAAAGATTGAAGGGAAAAAAAAAAAAGGCCTCTGTTTTTCTAGATGGAGCACTTTTGATCTGACACAATGGCATCCAAAATAAGTCCCAAGTCCAAGTATATTTGAATACACTCCATGTTCACCAACTTCATTATGCCAAGAGCATTCCCAGTGTTCACCACCACCCAGCCTGCACTGACCATTGTGCCTTGTATGCCAGTTCTAACAGAAAGCTTCCCATACTTTCCACTCCATCTGTCACTGTACTTAGGCACAAAGGAACATGAACTGTCTCAATGAAAGAGCTTCCTGCTAAGTGCATTTCAATGGAGGCAACAGAAGAACATTAAACACATTAGACTGAGTGTAAGAATGATATTACTTTACTGCTCTAAAAACACACCTACAAATAATTTAGAAGAAAATACTCCTGCTTCCAGACTAGTCTCAGGTCTTTACAGTTTGGCTGGGGCTGCTAGAGAGAGGAAGAATGGGTTGATCTGATCAGTTATCCTTACAATAAGAGGCTTTCCTACCTGTGCACAACCAGAGGAACAGTAACACGCCAGTATGTATGTATGTATGTATGTACATACGTATGTATGTCTAGCTAAAGTATTTGATGGACTTCTGTCTGACAAATACCAATCTTCATCTTTCCTCACAGAAAAAAAAGTGTCTCTGAGTGGAAATTTTTAACCAGCAGGAAAAAAGGCAGAGAGCCCACCTGCATTACCACACCACTCAAGGTTAGCTGAGAAGAGCATGGCTGTTTGAACCCAGACCATGAGTAAAAGCCTCTGATTAAAACCTGCTGAGTGTTTTCATAAAGGTTTTTTTCTTATAGATATTTAAATGATGGAAAAGCAGTCTTGTAGTATTTATGTCACTTGGAATTTTCTCTGGAGTATACCTCAATAAAATGAAATGCTTCTTACTCTAGTATTTGTAAATATTATTATTATAAACTCATCTTATCTTTGATCAGTCTATCTCAAAATAAAATCTGACAGTTCTCTCAAAGGAAATGCTGTGCATATAAAATCTGTTGAGATTTAGAGCCTGATGAAACTCTGGTCTTGCAGGACCAAAAGGAGAACTACAACATCTACAAAAGCAGGAACTCACAAGGTTTCAGAGAGATCTTGGTTCAGTGAAGTTCCATGACATCCCTACTAAAAAATTTAAACACAATAAATTAAAAGCTCAGTCTACTGGGTATGGAAGAAAACCAGGAGTCATTCAGGGCACAGTAAACACGAGATGACAGAGGGAGCATTCAGGAATGAGTGTGCCACACCGATGACATCATCTGAAGTCAACAGTTGTGCCTGACTTAAGCCGGGTTACAAGGCCTATGAGAAAACACAGGTTTTCCAGAGAACTTGGAAGGCATTTTCCAACCACAAAGCATGGCCTCGCTGCCATCCCTCAGACAGCAAGCTCCAGGCTCCTGTTCCACAGCCCTGTGGCAGTATCTGCACAAGCCAGAGATTGGCTGCTTTCCCTGCTCCATGCCAGCACCAGTGAGCACCAAGAGGGACACTGACACGGAAGCATGGAAGCAGTGAAGGCTGGTGACAAGACTATACTTCCAGAGCACCTGATGCCACAGACACCACAAACCTTTGCAAGGCAGCAAGGGAAAGGAGACAGGAGGGCATGGTATACTGATGGATACATCTGGAATCCCAGGAGCTGGGAAGCACTTGCAGCAGGAGGCAGTCCTCTGCTCCTGTTTCAGTTGACAGCCAGATTCCTCTACAATCAATGGAAAAGTACTGCAGCTCCAGAGAGCAAGTGTTCCCACCCCAAACCATCCACCTGAGCACAGTCAGGAAACTTTTCCTGAGCGTATCTTTTACAGGTGTATCTTTTACCCTGACAACAAGGAACCCTGACCTCTGTTTTAATGATTCGAGATGAGGTGAGCCCCAGTCAGACTCATATATCAGAGAATTACTATTTTTCTCTTGATATGCTATTTACCTAGACCTAAAAGATATTATAAATCTATTACAATGAAAAGAAGCTCACTGACTTCCAGCTAATCCTTATTGCTTAATGCATTTTGAACTGGTCTTTCATTTAGCTCTGTGAAATCACATTTTAAAAGTCACTTTACATTTTCAGGGAACGTCAAGTTCTAAATTATGAATAATGTTCATCACCACGTTTAGCTGCAAGCTATGAAGGTACCCAGTCAAACTAGCCTGCTTTACACATTATATACTCAATATCTTGCTGTCTGCTCATTATCTCAGTCCTATGCAATTCAGCCTCACTCTACTCCCACAAAAATCCAAAACAGTATGTTGCTTATGATCTCCCAATGGTGAATATTTTAATAGGTTCAACAATTCTCTCATGTTCTAGCAAATGCCAATCTTTTTCTTTTTAAAAAAAAAATCATTATACATACTTGTTTAGACCATTCTTTGACACAGACTGCAATACATTTAAAAAAAAAAAAAAAAAAAAAAAAAAAAAAAAAAAAAAAAAAAAAGCAAGCAAGTACATGGCTATATCTGGAAGATATCCAGAGCTTTAAAAGAAGCAGATTTGGACACATTACACCGCCTCCCATAGTTAATTCAGCAATTATTTCACTAGTTATGTACCAAAAAATAAGTATATATGTTTATGGTCAAATAGAGGTTTTACCATTTTTTATCTGTTGAGTCAAATAACCTCTGATCCCAGTTTGAACAAGAACTTTGATTGAAAGGTTTTTGTTTATTTGTTAATTTTTTACATTGCCAAGCAGTAATACAAGCTTAAAAGAACCAAATAAAATAAACACTTTCTTCTGAACATTGAAAAATGTAAGTCACAATTTTGGTTAAACTAATAAATAGTTTCATGTGGAAACACAGACTACTTTGTTCTCCTTCTCTTCTTCAAAACTACTGCAAATGGGTCAGAAAGAAGTTGATGTTGTTTTGGGTTTTAATTACACTTGCTTGTACAGTAGTAGCAGCTCACAGAAGAGAAAATAATTCCTTTATGTTCATCTTAAAGAAAAAGGTACATTCATTATTCACACCTGCCATTACATAAAGGCAGGCATTTCTGCCCCTGATGCCCTCTTCCTATAACATTCTGGGTGCTCAAATGGTCTAAAATGAAATGTGACAATTTGGTCATGCTAAATGTTTTACAAATACTTAAATACTATATTGCACAAAGGTTAAACACAAGGTTTAAAACGTATTTGCTCTTTCAGGGTTAATCACCAAAAAAAAAATCCCTTGTACTGATCAGCCTTTTATCAGATCAGCCAAACCAGATTGCCAAATTATTTTTATACTCAAATTAAACAACTACATTGAAATGGTTGTGAAAACTTCATTCAGTAATTTCATTATTATTTCTGAAGTCATACACAGTTGTAATCACTACTAAAAATAACAACCCCATGTTCTTAACAGCATAACTTTCTCAGTTATTTGAAACTGCTAAAAATTATGTATGTATCTACAGTTTTGAAGTGAAAGAAAACAAACCAAAAATTGTTCATGATAAGCAAATAGTATAAAAATAACCTCACAGATGAGACTGAGCACAGGGTTCTTAAACAAATAACCCTGTTAGAAATTTGTACTTCAAAGAAGGCTCCAAAACTACTCACAGGAGAACAATGCTGTCAGCATCTAAAGGCAAATTTTGTATTTTAAACAGTTCTCCTTTCTGGCTTAAAATAAAATGCATAATTCATATTTAGCAAAAGTCTATTTCCTGAAAGGTGGAATTAGAGGCAAGAAGCACTGGTCTGAGTGTTGTTACTCTGGACCTAGTACTGCCAGGACACTCGGAGACCCTCTGTCCTTCTCCTCTCCTCCCTTTCAAAGCGTAGGTGTTAATCCTATAGGAAGGATTAGATGATTGTAAAAATAGCATTAGACCACAGAGATAGCTCTTACACCTGGGCTTGCTAGTTTTTACCTGGCTGTTCAGCTTAGACTAGGGTAGCTGAGAAGTGTTGGAAGAAGGATTGTTGTGATTCATCACTCCTACATACCAGGCCAAAGAAGGAGAGCAGAGAAACACCTTTGAGCAGAGCAGCCACACTCTCCCACCACTGCTGCCAAGCTGCAGCCACCAGGTATGCATCCCACTTGAAAAGAGGGTGTAGAAGAGGCAGATTTTTATGATAACCTAAAGGCACCTCCTTCCTTTTAAGATATTTTCCATTTGAATGTAGTTGAGGGCTCCACTCCTGGCACGTATCCCACATGCTTTTGCACAGACTGTGCACATACCATCAAAGGGCGGATGGAGGCCAAAAGCAGTAACAGAGTAACTCTCTCAGGCTGCCTTAAAAACAGGCGATTGATCATCCGCTGTGTGCGTACAATGAGACTATTTAGTGCTCTTTTCTTTCAAGATTTTTAGTGGACTGTTTTTACACTCACCACATAAGCTGTGTTCCCTTAAAGCCAGTGCTGGCCTTCCACAGCCTCTGATCTACACTTTTACCCTTCGGTCGGTTTTGGTGGTGGTGGCACTTTGTTTTTAAACAGCACCATTTTAAGATATGATATTTTTTTACTTCAGGTATGTTTTACTGCCCTTAAAAAAAATGCAGCTGCCAAGTTAAACTCCCCTCCCCACCCCCAGTCAGCTATGACAAACTTCGACAACAACTATTTTAGGAATTTCATTGTTAACCAAAATTCAACACAGCAAACAATTAGTGGGGAAAAGAATACAAAGAGAAGGGGTTAATACCCTCTCAGTTGCTTGCATTTCTGGCATGGTCTCCAAAAGAAAACTGCAGTTTTCTACATATGAAATATGGATTTGTTATTGTAGCCATGGTCTTGGATTTCTGACCATGACAAACTGGTTAATGTAAAAATATTTTCTAAAATAGGCAGAAGCAGAAGGACTGCTCTTGCTACACCTTAAACTCTTTTCCAATGCCCAAAAATCAAATTCAGTAGAAACAGGCAACAGTAAAATTCAGGTGAACAGTAAATACTAAATAACCCTCTTTAAAAGTTAAAGTGCTGTAGAAGGAAAAATAAAAATATAATCTAGCAAAGCTAATGAAAAGTTTTGTGATGAGGCTATTTTCAGTAGTGCTAGGTAAAACTTTTTCTTATAGCAGTCAGACTAATACAAAACTCAGCTACAGTAAATCCTCAGGTTGACTGTACATCTCCATAATTACAGTACAGTAAAGCGATGGAATTGGATCCTCTGCTTGGTCTATTTTCACTTGGCTCATAAAATTACAGCTTTGCACCTTTGTGGGCAAACACCACCCACATTGTATTTATTACATGTACCATTTCAATGTGCATGAGAGAACACAAAAATGAAGGAGGGTTGGGCTGGGCACCATCGGGACAGAGCTTTTCACGTCATAAACCAACTTGTCCTCTTCAGGTGTAATCCTCCAATAATCTGATTTCTTTGCAGTTTTTACAAATGCAAACTGATATTAATATTCATTTTGCTTGCCATCTTTCAGTTATTCAAATTTCTAGTGGACAAGATGTTTGTTACTGCAGAATCAGCAACAACCACCACAAAGCTACTGGAGCACTTTGTAAAGAAGAAAGAGAAAGAAAGAGGCAGCTTCTTGGAGCCTGAAGAATTTCCTCCTCAGGTAGCTGTAGGGAAAAAATTTGTTTCACACATTCAGCCATCTTTCATCAATGCCAAAGAAAAACTGAAACTCACTGGCTAAACACCACGAACCATATAAACCAAAAATATTCAGCTTTTGGCCACAATAGTGTAAGTGCACATCTGTTTATTACAAAATGTTACTCATGGTGAAAAGCATTAACATAATACTTTATGATTAGTTTCCTGGTTCACTGGTTCCTTGGCTCTGTTTACAGCATTTTAACTAGCTGGCATCTAACTCTCAGCTAGAAAGTACAACTGATCTTGTATTAACTTTCCTGTATTGATTTTACAAAATCCTACATTTCACACATATGTGCCTAAAATTCACTTTAACAACTTAAAAGTGGTGCTCTGATCACATCTGCTTATGAATTCATCTGGAAAACTTCATCATTGTTATCTGCCTAAAAATCCTCTAAGAAATTGTCCCAATAGTGACAACATATTCCTTCCCATGAAACGTGAATGTTGATCTCAGTAATGCCAAGAAACCCCTAAATCCCAAAAATATCGAACCACAAAAACAGGTCTCCGCAGAAGCTAATTAGTTCTCCTGGAAAAAAAAAAACCTTATTTCTTGTAGTACAACCATAACCTCCTTGAGATAGGTGTAAAACATTTGTGGAAAATCAGCAGTGGCAGAGCAAGTCTTTTAAACACTGTTTAAGGCTGCAAAACCTCGCACACCAACAATTAAATTCTTAGACTTCCAGTGGGAAACTCTTGGCAGCACCACTGTTACTAAACCAAAATTACTTTCCTTGAACATCATTAAAATGCATAGTGTAGACAAGAAAAATGAGGCATGAAAAGAACAATGAGAAAACTTACTAAAAATTTGTCATCTTATTCCCTAAATTAGCTCCTGTAAATGCTGAATCATCTCTGCCTAATTTTACTAGCAAAACTAAAAGTGGTTTGTGGCCGTTCTTCATCCCCTTAGCAAGGCAATCATCCAAAAGTGACTCTTTTCCTTTCTGAAGAGTATCATCCACATGAAGTATTCCAGCCTCAGAGCCTTGACACTCTGTGGTGAGGACTTGCAGAAAACAGAGCCAGCCCATCACAAATTTAAGATCTTGGTGTGAGTTGCAGGGCAGATGCATTAAAAACAGTCTTTCCTCATGATCTGAAACAAACTACTTTGCAAACCAGCACGAAAGAAAGGTGGAAGGTGATGACACTTTTGTGCTACACAGGCTTTTTTAAAACCAGGAGAATGCTAAAAATTCTTCTCTGACAAGCTGTGTCTAGTCCAGAGGGGTCAAGAAGGGAGGGAGTCACACCAAAGCCATTCCAGCTATGACACCAAGACCCCCAGTGGAAACGCAGGGATGCCAGCAGGCATCTCTCTGACAAAGATTACCTCTGAATTATCTATGTTTAACTAACAGCCAAGGGTGTAACTGGGCAGATGTCTCCATCTGGCATGAGCTGCACCTCCACCACGAGGCTCTGCCCATAGGCATGTGCCTGCCTGCAGCATAAGGATGCCCATAGAACAAGCCCAGCATGTGCACCGTGGGCATTGGTTTTGGAAAACACAGTACGAGATTTGTTTTCAGAAACTAGATGGAAGTTGATGTTAAGCTGATGAGGACCTCATTTTTCAGAATTCTTTCTTTAAGGAAAGCTGTTTTACTAAAGCTCAACTCTGGAGCCAAGCATATACCTGTCAAATAAATGTTGATATTACTTTCTCTCCCTGCAAGCAAAAAACTGAATGAGTTTAACCCCCGGCCCTGGTGCTATTTAGTGGTACACTGTGCTCGTTGTTCCTCGGGAAGAGCTGCAACTGAGGCTCAGAACACTCATTAAAAATACCTCAGATTGAATTTCATAGCCCACAACTTTTGAAAAGGAATATAATGGCACCATTCAGTGCTCTCACTGTAATTCAGCAGCCTAGCAGCCAGTGCATAATTTGGGATGGAAACCCCAAACTCCGTTACACCCCTCACCCCTTGCCTCCCACTTTTACCACTCTTCTCTCTGTTTCAAGTCAAAAATCATTTAACCACCTTCTCAAGTTTTCTTAATGTTAAGAAGTGCTTGCTTCTCTGTTTTGTTTTCTTTGCCTGCTCATTTTTCCTCATTTTCTTTACACATAAGCAAATACTTTGCTAGAATGAAGAGTAGGCAATTCTTAAGTCACCAAATGTGAAAACAGATCCCTTATATACAGACTGGAAACATAAGAATAGGAAGTATTATGAGAATATGGGAGTTATTACTATAAAATCAGATTGAGATGCAAAGTGGCTATTAACCATTTCTATTTGGATACATTTTAGTTCAGCCATGATCGCACCAAAATCCTTTGAAGAAAATAATATAATTTAATGCAAGAAGTCCAAGACCTGGAAAAAACTCCACAACAAACCCTAACAAGAAATAAGAGGTGTTCAGAGGTGTTTATTATATCCTAAATCTAAAGCAAAATCAAATCCAACAGGAAAAACCTTTCCATCTGTTTCAACATTACTATTCATCTCAGAAAGAGCTCACACCATCCAGGACTGTACATATTTCAGTTTTTACTTCATCAGAGGAAGGAAAGCACATTTTAACAAATGGATACAGAAGTTTACAAAAATGACACTCCTAGATGGAAGCCTCCAAGCTGTGGCTGCTGCTAACCTATAACGTAATAATTTTATACCCTAAATCTCTATCTTCAGCTAGGCCACTGCTCCAGCTGGATGCAGTGCTCTGACAGCCAAAGTGCAAGACAAGGTAAGGAAGACAACCTTGCATGCAATTTAAATTAAGAGTTTCTCTAGGACCCATTTGGTAGCAGCCTGTCTTCCAAAACTGACATGGACTGTCTAAAGAAAAGCTTGGTTGCAGCATTCTGCAACTGCTCCAGATTGGACATGGAGTAATCTTGTGTGAAAATGTGTGAAACTGAGAGATGATCTGAGTTCATTCCCAATGAGCAAAATGCATACCAACGGCATATTTTCATGGAAGTAAAACTTGCAAGAGCAAAACATAAGTCTCAAAAGCAATCCCTTCTTTAAGTATCTGAAAGGAAGAACTTTTAAGTAGTTTTTTGCCCGTCAAGTCCCCAGTACACAAGAGTTTCTTGTTTGGTTATACAAGACCTGTCACCAACTTGATGGATCTATAAGAAATGTGTTCAACATTTCTCTAACCAGCCTCAGAAGAACTTAAAACTGAATATACTTGGAGTCTGATCTGTCTTTTAAACATGCAAAGACACAGGAGAGGAAGTGACAACTGTCTATACTCTTAGGGCATTTGCAAGAGGAAGGCACAAGCTCTGAAAAGTAGCACTGAAAAGTGCTACCTTTAGTTTGGGACACAAACTAGAGCTTTTCCACTCTTCCTTTGGAGCCTGCCCGCAACTTGCAGTGTCTCCTCACACAGCAGATGCTCTAAAAAAATCCATCCATGGGTCATCTCAGGTGTCTGAAAGGTGGAACTGCCTCCAGACTGTAGAAGTCTGATGAATGGTTAGCAAACAGCACATAGCTGTAGCCATCATTGGGGGGAGCACAAGTGGAGTGGTGCTGGTGTGCACTGCAGAAACAGTGACTTCACCTCCAGCCACTTCAAAATCCAAACCTGATGGGTCTGACCTGTGTGCTCAACCCAGCATCGAACAGCAAAACAGCACAGAGCAGAGATCTGCTTATGCATTTGTGACAAACCAGTGAAAGAAGGGATTTGTGCTCATATCTCCAGGGCAGGAGGAGGTGAAGAGGGAAGAAAGGCCAGCAGGATTTCTAAGTTGTACATGGTGTCTGTTAACAGCAAGTGGTCTGAGCCGGGCAAAAGCCTCTCATTAATCTCCAGAGAGCTTCCTCCTGACTGTGAGCAAGATTTTACTTTTACCTATGTTGAAGGTGGAACATTCAACTTTCACCTGATTTCCCACTGCTTCTGCATGTGTGTATGAGTGTGTGCATATATATGTGTGTGTACCTTACGGAACTGCCTGTGCCAGCAGTCAATGTGAAATAGTTCAGAGACAATAACTTACACCCTCTGCTTCCCTGCTCATTCAGCCATACCGACTGTTCAAGCTAAGGAGATTCCTAGGAGATCTGCTCTGTGTCACTCAGATAGAGGCCTCGAATATCAAAGTAAAGCATCACCACTTACTATCACAAGCGCATAAACACTGCTTCCAAAAGACAACTTTTATGGATTCTATCTTGTTTTAATGTGCAGCAATGTTTTCTTCTATGCTCTGTTTAAAAACCTATGTTGTACAGAATTAGTTACTTTGATTTGGGCTTTGGACAAAATTGCTAAAATACTTCTTAAGGCACAGCAGGTTTAAAAAGGCAAATGAACCATTCAGCTGTTTTTTTCTTAAGGCCAGAATACAGCACTGCTGTATTAGATACCACTTAGATATAAACGAGCTTTATCAGCAACAACAGACTTCGTGGGAAACAAGCATTCTCTGTTCAAGGTACGTCAAAGAGAAGTCTTTGGGGATGTGCTATCAAAAGTCAAACATCAGGCAGCCACAATGAGATTTTTTGACCACATTTTCTGTCTTATGTTGAATACTTCCAGAAAGAGTTTTAACCTTGAGGATAATGTGTGTAACTGGAAAAGGATTTGATTTTATCTAATTTGTGGGTTTTTCTTAATGCTGAAATCCCAATCCTTATGTCTTTAGAGATAGCATACATCTAATTTTAAATTTACATTTGTAAATATGCTTTGTTTAATGTTAATAACCAGGTAACTTAGAGATTCCTGGGCTATGCAAGAGCAATATATTTAATTTACAACATAACAACATAATTAGATCATAGAATCATAGAATATGCTGAGTTGGAAGGGACTCACGAGGATTACTGGAGTCCATCTTCTGGCCCTGCATAGGGCATCCCCAAGAGTCACACCATGTGCCTGAGAGCACTGTCCAAAAGCTTCTTGAACTCTGCCAGGCTGGTTCTGTGATCACTTCCCTGAGGAGCCTGTTCCAGAGCCAAACAACCCTCTGGGTAAAGAACCTTTTCCTAGTATCCAATCTGAACCCCTCCTGACACAACTCCAGGCCATTCCCTCACTCCTGTCACTGGACTCCACAGAGATCAGTGCCTGCCCCTCCTCTTCCCCTCAAGAGGAAGCTGTAACTGCAATGGGGTCTCACCTCAGCCTCCTCTTCTGCAGGCTGAACAGACCAACTGACCTCCTCATAAGGCTTCATCTCCCAGCCCTTCACCATCCTCTGGACATTCTCTAATAGCTTTACATTGTTCTTATTTTGTGTTTCCCAACACTGCACACAGGATTCAAGGTGAGGCCACAACACTGCAGAGTAGAGCAGGACAATTCTCTCCCTTGATTGTGATACAAGTGATTATTGCCAAGATGCCTAGTATGAAACTTCCTAAATATACTTCATCTTCTTCTATTTATAAAATGTTTAGGTTATCCATGTTCTCACCAGCCCTCAAGTGAAGTTCTGTGCCAGCATATATACATACTTTAGTGATCTCCACCGAAACACTGTCTTGCTACCAGCTTCAGGAATTATCTTTCTTCATCATAATTTGCTTAGAGAAGTCAGACAACCCTGTCAGACTCAGAACAAATCTCCTTAGGGGAAGAACTTTTATCTGCAGAAGACCACAATGGCATTGACCAATGATTACTGCTAATATACCTCTTGTACTGGCCTTGATTTTTAATCACAATGTGTAATAATGCTTGACAAAAATATCATGTGACTAAACCAGGGAGAGATGTAACCCTGATGTGGCATTAAGGAGCCAATATTATCAGCTTTTGCTTTTTCAGACTGAAAGTATTTCTTAAATTGTTGCTATCAAACAGCTTGAGGCATCCTGTCTACACTAAAGAGGCAAGGTCTTGGCCAGGAGAAGGGCACAGGCTTTGCAGGATGAGAAAAGTAAGTGAAGACACATGTCACTGGCATGCTTCTAGCTTTTTAATTCTTCCCAGATCATCAATGATCCTCAACAGGTCCATTCAAGCTACCCAAAGGCAGCAAGTTCTGAGTGAGTCCTAGAGGGACACCCTTCAGACCACACAGTGGGGAGGAGCTGAGGAGGCTGGCCATCATGTCCAAGGTAAGCCAAAGATTTACTGACCAAACAAAGGGCTGCAGTTCTGCTTCTAGCCACCCAGAGAACACAAAGAGAGATAAAAAGCCTTCATATTTGTACTAAAATAGCATGTCTAAATTCATGCTAAGGAAATGCAAATATTAGCAAATGTAGAGGTCTGTCATTATTGGAACTTACATCTCATCCCCTCTATCGGCACTAAAAATTGTACAAATTATTATATGCTACAAGTAGCTACAGAACAATTTGCTCCAAGAGCCAAGTGCAGTTTACTCAAGTGACAGTATGATATAGAGATTAGGCCAGTGGCAAGTTTAGTGTGTGGCTCTCACCCTGTGGGACCATCATCCTTGGACACCATCTTGGCATTGGAAACGAGTACTTGCAGTTTGAGAAAGCACGAATTCCAACAGACAAACAACCTCCCGCTGCTCCCATATGCTGGCATGTGCCTACAGCCCCAAGCTTCCCCTGCTTTCTCTCCACAGCCTACAGGGAGAGGAAAAAGGGCTGAAAACAGGAAAGTGATCCAAAAGAAGAATCCAACCCCCTCCCAGATAATTCTTTCATGCAATGGATCACAACTACAAGCAAACTGTGAACAATTAAGGCCAGGAAAAGGTGAGTTATGCTCATCACTGTCAATAACCATTCATTCCAAGCCCACACAGTTCCTTCTTGCTTATAAAGAAACGTGATTTCCCGGCAGTGAAGCTCTTCACTCCCAGCTACATGTTAACCAGGACACACAATTTCACATTATTTACTAGGGTAGATATTTACCCTCCATGACCCTCAGAGCCTTGAGCTGAGATTTATCCATTTTGACAGCAATTAAGCACCCAGCTGCCCTGGAATTCCTTCAAGTCAAATGAAAAGAAAGGGTAGTTTCGGAGAAACACTCAGGCCAGACAAAACTGAACAGATGAAGGTGGCCTTCATCTCATTGCCACTTTGCTTCTCCTCTTGGATTACATGATCTTTAACATGGTGGTTATTTCTTGTTATCATGGCTTATTTCTTGTTATCATTAACATTCATGAGGTATTTTGTCTACTTACTTTTAGGAAGGAGGTAAGTGCTTACATAAAAGATTAGAGGACATAATCAGCATATTTTAAATAGTCTTCTGAAACTGAATTCAAATGACTAAACTACTAAAGACAAATATTTCTCAATTAAAAAAAAATGTAGTTCACATCCATTATGAATGTCTAGCTCTCACTTCCAGCTATTTCAGGATATCCTGACATTAAATGAAGTATTTAAGGAAGGACTTATATTTCTTTTTGAGTGATGCTGAATATATCTGGATACGTGCCCTTGCTGGAGATTTATAATTAGGGTTAGGATTATAGTAGGTAATTTTAAAAGCTTGAGAAATCACAAGATCTGTTTGACATCACATGTGGATTCAATACCGAATATAAAAATTCTACAGACCACACATTTGCCGTTGCACAAAAAGCCATTCATCCTGAAAGCAGTGGAGATTTGAACTTCCCCCATCACCTGCACTTGAGCAGAAGCACGACCAATGCTCCTCCACTCCTGATAATTATGATCAAGAGATGACACTATTAAAATCCACTTCACTTCTCATAACTGCTGGCAACAGCATCCCCAGATGTCCCTAAATACACTTGTGTACCCAAATGTGCCTAAATATACTTTAAATAAGGCAATAAGTGCATTAAAAGCAATGGATTTCTGTCAAGGCAGAGCTGCGGGGTGAGTGGTGAGCACATGCAGAGCACTCCCACAGCTGAGCCAGTGGCTACAATAGAATTTAACTCACCCAACTTCAGCTGTCTAAAAGTTATGTGTTATGTCTAAACTCATTGTCTGGCTTGTCTCTCCACAGCTGGACAAGAGAGAGGTATAGTGATAGGAATTTCATCCCATCTGAAGAGAGATGGCTCACACTCTTGGGGTGTATTGCTCACTGGCACAACTCTCACCCCACTGAAAACTGGGAGATCCTTTCTTTCTCCTTGTGCATCTGATGTTCAAACAACTAAAGAGATGAGATGAGATGAGATATGTGATGAGATATTCTTATCTAAAACCTTCGTGAGGTAGGCTTTTATGGTCCCCCACTTTTTGTTTGCAACTTTCCCACATGCATGAGATACCATACGTGTGGCATTTCCTTTCCTGGGAAACAGATGCATTTTTATAAAGCTGAGAATTTAAGCAAGATAATGGACTTGAAAGGCCTGAAGAGGACAACACCAGACAAAGCAGAAAGACAGTAGGATTGAGAACGTATTACAAGAAGGACAGGTCCCCAAAGCTGAGCTATAGCACAGGCTATGAGCAACAGCAAAATCCATCTTTTTCTACATATGTTGACCAACACTTACATTTTGCTTCTAATTCTGATTTATAAGTCCCAAGTTTTCTCAAATCAAAAATAACCAATTACATTCAACAGCATGCTGAGGTGTTCTCCTGGAGAAACTGGCTGCTTGCGTACTGGATGGGTGCACTCTTTGCTGTGTAAAAATCTCTCAGGGTTGCTGGGCCTGGAGTGGTGGTGAATGGAGTTACATCCAGCTGGTGGCTGGTCACCAGTGGGGCTCCCCAGGCCACAGTACTGGGGACAGCCCTGTTTAGTATCCTTACTGATAACCTGGACAAAGGGATCATGGGCACCCACAGTGAGTCTGCAGATGACACCAAGTTGGGCAGGAGTGTTGATCCACTGGAGGGCAGGAAGGCTCTGCAGAGGGATTTGGACAGGCTGGATTGATGAGCTGAGATCAGTGGTGAGAGTTTCAACAAGGCCAGGTGCTGGGTCCTGCACTTGGGTCACAACAGTCCAAATTGCTGGCTATAAGGAAAAGTTTCTTCATTGAAAGAGTTGTCAAGCAGTGGAACTGGCTACTCAGGGTATTGCTTGAAAAAGACCACCAGAGGCAGATGTGGTGCTTAAGGACATGGTTTAATGGTGGACTTGGTAATGCTGGGCTAATGGTTGGACTTGATCTTAACAGGACTTTTCCAAACTAAATGATTTCACAGTTCCATGAAAAGAAGGACTTCCTCGTTATTTTGGACTTCAAGTGATAGCTTTAAGGAGATTCAGAGTCCAAGACCAGCCTACTGAGAAAGGATCAAATTTTAGCTTAGCAGAATCACCTTATAAGGTGCTGAGAACCTGTGCTGAGTGACTCCCCAGCACTGAAGACATATAGAGATGTTCTTCAGGAATTGAACAGCTTGCAAGGCCAGCCAGCTAAAACCTCCCACAGTATTTTCCAGAGCACATGCGGCCCTACAGGCAAAATTTTGCTAGCAGAAAATTACTCAGTGGTCTTCAAAAACAACAAAGAAACTCATATAGGAAAAATGTAAACCAAGCTCTTTATGCGCAGGCTGCTGCTTTAGGTCTTAAAATAAATGCCAAAAAATGGGAACAACATGTCTGTCCAAGGGCCATATTTTTCTACTTGTGAAGAGCTGGCATTATGAATTAAAAGTAACAGTTAAGTAACCAATACATTCAGTCCCTGATTCCAGCACCATCACACTAACAGATCAATAAGTGATTTGGAAGGATACAACTCCTAAAAACCATTATGTAGCTATATAGTTATACAGTTACATTGAAAATACATGCTTTTGTTCTTTCACTACTTAGAGTAACAGGCTGAAAAATACCCATGGCACACACACCACGCATGCAGTTATTCAAGGGGAAATTTATAGCCCCGTTTTAATGACTGCATTTGCCATGGGCAAAAATCTGCTTACTGTTACTGTTATTTCTAGCAATAGTATACTGTATTAAACAGAGTTTTCTTGCAAAAAGATCCAAAACACTGCTTCCAAATCCAGCATAAAACATACATTAACCTTTTATGTTGCTGCTAAGTGGTTTGTGAAATCTGGTTTTGTGATTACATTTAAGATGCTTTGTGCAGCCAGTATGAGGCAAGAATCCTACACAAGGGTTGGAAGAGCCTCTAAAAATTCACAATAGGCTTGAAATACTGCACGTAAATCACAGCTGCAAGCATTACAGAAGCCCATACACCATAAAATGATAAATAAATACAAACAAGCAAACAGAACAAGGCTTTGCTTTCTTGAGAATATCTGAAGCACCTCAAAGCTGACAACAAAAACAGCCCAGAGATTCAGATCCCTACAGCACTAGGTCTTTCACAAAACCATATATCTAACTTCTAAATAGTCATATAAATAACACTCTAATATATAATAGGTAATTTATTGCTAGGATACCAGGAACCATGCTTTGGAAAGAAAAGTATAATTTACTAAGTTTTCAACAGGTGTCATGAACTAAAGACTCAATCCTGCAGTTAGAGCAATCAATGGAATACTCAGCATACAGGATATAGTACTATTTCTGATGGCTCTTACGTGAAAAGAATGGTTACTATTCAGAGAGAACCCCAAGCCACTGCTACAACACCAAGTAGCACATTTTCAAACCATCAAACACCTATAAAAAGACTGATGGAAAATATCACTCAAAATTCTGTGCTCAGTCTCACCTTTCAATACTTGCTATTCTGCTCTACTTTTCTGAGAAGTTTCACTTTTTACACTAGAAAAGCCTAGAACTATAGACTTAAGTCCCTTACAACCACACACCTTGAACCAAAAATTCTTAATGTCTTTGGAATGTCTTCACCTCAAGACTTTTAAAAAAATTATTTATTTATATTTTATTTATTTTTTTTAAGAAATAAACCTTTCAGTGTCTGTGCTGGCTACTATATGACTGGTTTTTAAACACGTGGGTTATGGTCACAAAGACATCAACTATGTTAAGGGCACCAGCCTTTACATCAAAATTCAGCCCAGAAGTTGCTGCAAGTGAAAAACAAGTTTTTATCCTTAAGCCAAGAATGAGCACAGGGGAAGTAAAAGGAGCAGGTTACAAAATTCCACTAGAACTTGGTGGCAGCTGTCTCTGAAAATTTCCCCTACATCCTCACAAGGAGAAGGGTCAAAACTCATTTGGTTGTTCTGCTTCGTTTCTGATGTGTGCACATGTATGTTTTACCTGTACTCCGTGCAGCTACAGAAAGGCACATGCTATCACAGACAGACACATTTCAGAGCCACACAGAAATAAGGAGCCAGCCTTTCCCACTCCATAGCAGTTTACTTGCAGATGGAGGTCCATGTCCAGTAGAATAAAAATTAACCTTTGATTACATCGAGACTGAAATGATAAATATTACATTTCCTCAGCCTTGGAAGCATACCTTCCTTTTTTTTCTTGACACTTGTTTATATGGTTAAAACAAACAAATAATAAACCCAACCATTTAGCCAAGTACGACAACAAAGAGAAACAACTAGAGCAACAGCTGCTCTGAGTTGAATCTGAGTTTACTGATGATTTCAACTCAAAAGTCTGAATGTCTACAATAACAAAACCAAAGAAACTTACTGTAAATACCCCAAGAGCTGAACAGAAGACTAAGTAGGAGATCTGAGGAAGAACTTGAGCTTAACTGAATGGTCGGTTTCTGAGTTACCTTGACATTTTTCCTCTCACAAATAGCAGAGCCCAAAACCAGACCCTGTCACAAGAGTGGCAATAAACTTTCTAGCTAATCCCTGGTGCAGGGACTTACACAGGTGACACATTTTTTGCTGGGTTGTAATTGGATGTCACCTTGGCACGTTCTTGCACTAGGGCTGGCAAGACTCAGCAGCAGAAGGACCCAAAACTCCTTTCCCTGTAAGCTCTAGTGACTCACACCCATCACAGAAGTGTGAAAGTAAAGGTATTCCTTCACTGAAGGTGCAGGGGAGAGGAGGTAGTGTAAGTAGATTTTAGAGAAATCCTATGCTGAATAAGAGCAGAGAGCTACTACTTTGGGTAGGGGGCAAACAGAAGGAAATAAAAAAAAGCGTGGACAGTCTATTTCAATGTTCTTTAGTTTGCCACTTGATCTTCAAAGTGGTAGGTCTTTCCTCAAAGAGACTGTTGCCCAAAAAAGTAAAAACTTTATGCCTTTTTGAACAAAATTTCTAGGCTATTACCATCTATGTGCAATTCAAAATAGAAGCAATATCTATGAAAGCAGAAACAATTCTAAGAGAAATAATTAAAAACATATCCAATGAGACCAAGATATTCCAAATAAATATGCTTTTGACAAAGGCATCAATACTCTTCCACAAAAGCAGCTGAAATCCAGTATGTCTGGTCACATACTGCTGTTTCTACATATTGTGATAACCATCCAAAAAGCAAAACAAAATAAACCCCCACTATTATTATGATTCAAATCTTTTTGGTAGAAACTCACCAAATCAGTTCCAGAAAATCTGGTACTGTGAACTGTCATGTAATTAACCTGGGTATAGTCAAAACATACTGGATTGGTGGGCAAGAAAAAACATTAGCTTACCTATTTAAATGATGAATTATCTCCCTAAGAGACGACTCCCTAAGACTGCGCAGCTAAATCAGGAAAGTGGTAACACAAGCAGCAACTGTCCATCGAGACTTGATGATCTTGAGGGTCTTTTCCAGTCTAAATGATCATGTGATTATATTCTATGATCTTTCTTCATTTTGCCATTTCAAACCTGTGTCTTTCACTGTGGACACCTTACTTGCCTCCCACTAGGAATCATGATTCTTTAGGAACCAGATTATCAAAATATTGTTTATTAAGAGAGAACAAATAACCATGGGAAAGGTTTTCCCTCACTTTCAGGCATTTCACTTTTCACCTTCCTTGACCCAGAATTTGAGACACACAGGTGAAAGTCTAAGATAAAGATAGCTTCCATAGAGCTAATCCATCAGAACCCTAATTACCAAAGGTCTGACACAATGTCCCATATGTTCACAGACGATGTTTTAAGAACATCAGACAAGCCCAGGACACAGACAAATTTCCAGCTAAATCTTTCAGGCAACTGAGGTGCAGGTCTTCAGCTGAATCATCATTTAAATCACCACTGAAAGGCCTGAAATGTCAGCCTAATTTGTTATTCTTAGCATTCAAGTTTGAAAAGTGTGTTTTCAAAGTTAGACTGAAATGTGAGCTAATAGAATCTACAATGATTACCTGGGACAATCTCCAGAGAATGCCCATTCTGCCTGAATTTTTCTATAATTTCCACTCCAACTTTCCATACAGCACCAGTTACACTGGCAACATGATACTGGGTTAGACTACAGCACCTGTGAGGTAAGCAGCATACCTTCCCCACTCTTTTCTCATACTGCCATTAAATCATTTCACATATTAAATTCTACTTAATCTTTAGAATAAAATGTTAATCAAAGGCATATGCATACCTTTGATTACAATGATTTCCAGGGGCAGCATAACCTTAGCTTGTCCTAGACTATGCTACTTCTAATGTAGCTGAGTCAGCATTTGGACATTATGGCAGATCACTGTCTACTGGGGATGGTTTATAAGCTTAAGACAGTTGGAGGTTATACAGATTTTCTCACAGTTTGCAATGATGAAGGTGATGTTGATGACACCTGAACAAAAGCCAGGTGTCAGGAGAGCAAGCAAAAGTAGAAATAAAACTCATTTTCACACTCGCAGCAGCTGCAGCAGGATGTTAACCACAAGAGCAGGTGGGTATTAGCCTGCCCATGAGTAAGTCTAGACTAGAAACTAAAAGACATTTTTAACTGTTTGATTAGTGAGGTTCTGGAAGAGTTTTCCACAGGGAATATACAGCATAGTAAATACACTGAAATTAAATGTACTTTAAATAAATGTAGTCAAACCAAACCTCAGATAGGATTATATAATACAGCTGCTTGCAATAAGATAGGACCATTCCCAGTAACACAGAAAATCAAGTCCAATCCTATTTTCCCAAAGACAACCTAAAGGAACCAAGTAATGCCAACTCACGATTTTCTTATGAACACAGAATTTCTCTTCTCTAAGCCCCCATTACTGCGGCTGATGGGAGAATCTGTTCTACCTTTGAAGAATGAATAAATAAAGTGTTTGCCTGGGGTTTGAGGTGAAACACTTTTAAAATATGAAGTCTTCAAGCTCAAAAACCAGAAGGCAAATAAAAAGAACAAAACATCTGTTACTTCTTAAAATCTCATGGTTTCTAAGCCACTGGAGGCAGAGGGAGGCTGATTCATGATTTCTGCACGGTTAGGTTGACAATTCAAAGAAGCAAAGTGTGAAGGAGTCCAAAACGCTGCACACAAAAACACTATGATGCCTAAAAATGGAAGAGTGTAGATGGCTAATTTAAACATTCAACTTTCAAATGAGAGTTCTTGAAAGTTGCTGCTTTAGAGCAGGAAACAGCTACAAGCTTAGGTTGCTCAAAAGCTCTCACTCAGCCAGTTGATCTGGCCACAATGCTTTTTGTTTTTCAGCTGTTTTGAAGTCTTCTTCCTTGGTTTTGTCCTGATTCATTGCCAGTCATAATTCCTCCTCCTCTAGAGGTTGGTCACTACTAAGTAAACATCAATAGACCAATTAAAAAAACACCTTTTAAAATTATGCTGATATGTGAGGCAAACCATGGACTCTATTCTGTTACTAACAGACTCCTAAAACTCCAGCTAATTGTAAAAGTTCCTGCACTTCTCACGTTTAGGCTTGCTTCTTCATCTGTTTTTAAAAGACAATTTAGCTCTCAAATATTTACTTACATTGGCTCTGCATATCTGCACTCAAACTAGTGCAGCTATGAATACCCATGCACTGCAGTAATATTAAAATTAATTGTTGAAACTATAAAATTAATTTCTATTATTCCCGGCAGTCTCCTGAGAGCAATTTCTCAAGGCAGGATCAAACCCAAGTACTTGCTAGAGGTAATGAAGATGATTGAGAGTTCTCATGTTTTTGAAGATGTGGGCAGCACGAGTTTAAAGCACAGATGGTGGGATGCTATCCTGTTCACGATACCTCCACAGCTGCTCTGCCTCTCAGGACTCATCACTTCACACTCCTCTGATGCTTTTCCAGCTTTGACTGCTCTGTCTCTTTATACCATCTTCTACCTTTAACATGACACATCAGAGAAGCAGGAATCTCTTCCTAGGGTACTCCATCAGGACACTGTAAGACCTTACCACCACCTTGACAGCTTGAACAATGTGCAGCTATGAAGGGGAAAAAAACCCAATAAAAACCAGCTGTCCTCTCTACTACACTAACAGCAGCAAGCCCTGCATTCCTTGCAGAGCACAAATGCTTCAAAATTTGATTAGATCCTTGATGGGAAGATCCAGCCTCCAAGTCATCCACTCCCTCTTATAACAAACAATTCGATTTTCTTTGAATGTCATGCTAGGCAGGTGCCATGCTGGAGGCTTTACACTCAAATTATAGTTGATGAGTTTGAAGGCACTAACTCATGTTACCAGGTAAGCAAGCATCCCATTACTGTCCAAAGATAATATTCTTCTAAATAAAAAGAGAAGGTCAGGTGCTAGCACCAAGTACAGGAACATATTCTTATACACTCCAAAAGGAAAATTTGGGAAAGATATCACAAAAGCTTTGATAAACTGGAGGCATTAGAAAATTCATTTAAAATTGGGCTACATAAAAGCACTTCAATAAGTCAGCAGGAAAAGAATAAGTTCTTGTTCTACACTTGTTTTATTTTTCAGGTCTTTTTCAGGTGTTTTATTTGTCAAGTCATACCCAAACTCTTCAGCTTTTTCCACCTTTATCCTAACCTACATTAACAGGCAATATGAGTCAGGAGTTATTATCAGTCTCTAAACCCTCCACAAATACATTCCACCAAGGCACAGACTTGGGCTTTGGTCTTCTGAATCCCAGCATCAAGTACACTTCATATCAAAACCAAGTTTAGTGAGAAAATACATCCATGACCTCTGGAGGAGGGAGGTGAGCTCATGACTGCAAACTGAAACATTTTCATAGGCACAGTCCAAAGCCAAGCCCCCTCAGACTGCTCTCCTAGAGGCCACAAAAACACAGAGGAGCATCTAGCACTTTCTTGACTCTCAGCTGGCTGGGTTCAGGGTCCCTACTTAGTGCAAGGAATGACACTTAAACACTCTGCTCCTGCTTATCAGCATTTCACATGGCTGACTGTTTGTCCTTCTCTGCATGCCTAATGTCCAGCAAAGATAAGCCAAAGCTTCCCAAACTTCTGTAAAACAAAGTTACAACAAAGAATCAGCAGTGAACAGTGTCACATCCATGAATAGAAAGATTTATAGATTTATTTTCACCTGTCAGGCTCCCTCTGTATTTTAGAGGGTAATTATAAAAACAAAAACCAAGATTATTTTTAAAATTCACGTTAGATGGTATTTGCTGCTTTTACATTAGGGAAAGGTGGTCACTAGGTCACAGTCTGAGCCATCCACTTCCCTCACAGACTGTGGTGTATTCTGTTATAACAGAATTGCTGCTTTGGACCTTGGAAGCAGCTGCTGACCTTGAATAAGCAAGAAAAAGTTAAATATTTTAGTGGTAACAAAACAACTGTTCTATGAGTAATAGTTTTATACTATCCCAAGGGCCGTGGTTTTGTTTATAATTACTCAGAAATAACTTTTTCATAACATAAACTCTCTTACTTGAGCACATCTCTACAGCTGCATTAGCCTGTTGTGTCTGCAGTCCAGAAAATGAGAATTCAAATCCCTTTCCATATTTTTTTAACCATTGTTTCTGAATGCACAATTGGAGGAAAATTACACAAGCATAATTCAGTCTGTCCTCCTCCCAATCTGAACAACAAACTACAACACAGAAGAGAAGCAGAAGAAAAATCTGCTAAAATCTTCAAGTCCTAAATCTATAATTAATGCCAACAGCATCTAAAGTCTCTAATTCATGAATCTCACATCCATATTTTAAAGGTACAGTAGTTCTGAATTATGCTGGGTATGGAGACAGTTTAAAAATTAATGAAAGAGCATTATTTTCAACAGATAACAATATAAATAGCATTGGCTTTCACAAGGTAGAAACTAATTTTTCCTTTGAAATTAAGATATGTTAAGCATCACCTGTTAAAATCTCTAATCTTTTAATTTTACTTTCATAATCACAGAACCATAGAGAGTTTGGAAAAGTTCTCTAAGATCACCAAGCCTAACCACTAGTTCAGCACTGCCAAGTCCATCATTACTCCATATCCCTCACTGCCACATCTACATGCCTTTTATATAGCTCCAGCGACAGTGACTCCACCACTTCCTTGGGCAACCTGTTCCAATGCTTTTTAACCCATTCCAAGAGGAATTCTTTTCTTAATATCCAATCTAAGCCTTCCCTGGTCCAACTTGAGGCAATTTCCTCTTTTCTTCCTAAAGAATGATCATAATAATTTGCATGCCAGTGTTCCTCAACCCACCGCAGGCACTGCTGTAAATTAATTTTTCTCATCAAACCTAATATCCAGCACCATACTGATGTGCTGTGAATTTTTAAACCCTTACAATGACTTTCTGAGTCATGCCCACTAATTTGCAAAAGTTGTAGTCACATTTTAAAAGCAACCAGTTCAGCACATTTCACAAAATACTCAACTCACCGTTGGCCACTGTATCTGCAACCAGTCCCTACAAAACTGTTTCTTTGGTAATGAAACCACTACTCTTTTCTCCACTCCATCATCTTTCTTCTAAATTCTGTGTACTTGGAACTATGCTGTAATGTAAAATCTCTGCAACCCAAAATTCTTCAATAATTTTTTTTTTTTACTCTGTTTGAATCTGTCTGCTTCTAATGAAGGCCCTCAGGTTTACTCCCAGAATGCTTGCAGGACTCAAAGTCCTTACAAGACTGTCCTCCACTGAGCACAGGATTTTGTTGCCATCAGTTAGAAGAGGAAATACTCTTCAGTTCTGCTGCAAAGAGGGATACTCAAATCCCAGTACAATACCACTTCCTCACTAGGATAAGAAACACAAAAGAAAAGAACTGTATTCCAACAGAAGAACAGGTATCAACATGGCTGAAGCATGAGTGCTGGAAAAATCACCTGGATATGCCCAACAGCAGGAGGATTTTTGTTAATCTTTACAGTACTCTGTCAACAAAAATTGAAGATGGCAACTCTAGGCAGCCACTACCAGGGAAGGAGACTGGAGGCAGAGGAAAAGGATGGAGCACTAGCATTTCAGTTTGGATTCAGTTTCAATGCAGTGATGCTTGCAAGCACAGACACAACTGGCAGGTATGCAAGCTACAAAGCTTTCAAAAACTCCTGCTATTGTTTAGGTAACTTATTTTAAGTAGATGGCATATGAAAAACATGCCACATGCCGTAGAAGTGGATAGTGCCATCTACGCTTGGGTCATCAGGCACTTTCCATTATTAAACACTGTTTTCAGCTCCTTTTAAAATTTTCCTAGTTCATGTTCCACACTAAGCAGATTTTCTTAGGGAGCTTTCAACCACAGCAGTTCAGGCACAATATTAAAAATTACAAGAAGCTGTATTGCAAGTATTTGTTTGAAAAGTTTCAGATGGTATCAGGCTGCTGAGAAAGAGCTTAAAATCTGGACAAGGAATAGCCTACTGTCAGAACCACCACATGAAAAATTATAAAGTTTTGAGAAGGTCTAATTTGTGGCCTATGACACCTGTATCTGAATGTGGAACAAAGTTGCAGCCTTAATTCTATGATGTGCTTATGTTTGAAGGCTCAAGTTCACACTGGGAACATTTTTATTCAACAATTTCAGACTTATTTATTTAAAAAATTACTTCTCCCAATTAATCAAATTCTTTGCAATAAAAGGACTGACAAGTACACATCCACCTCCTTCCACCAGAAAACATCCAAAAGATTGACTGAGCACTGAAGACAGCGAATAGAGTGAGAATTATTATCATATGATCCTTTTCTCTTTGTGTCCCACATTGTCTTCTAGAAGGACTTAACGATTTCAGCTTCTTATAGCCTGAAACTAATGTAGGATTTAGCTTTAGGATTTTGGCAGTAGAGAGGAGTGGGCAATGAAATTATTTTGAAGCTGTCATTTGCATATACCCAGACAGGCATGAAAAACCAAACTGAGATATTGTTCAAAATCCCCATGGAGATTCACACATTTCAACCTCTCTCTCTCCCTGTGACTACACTGCTGAGTTCCATTAAAAGTCATCTCAATCACAGAGAAGTTTGCATTAGAAATTCCCAACAGGGACTTCAGCTTCTTGTTGTATCATCTCTCAAATGCCCAGGAGAGCTGTGCTGGGAAGCCCAACACATGAATATCCTCACACTGATGACAACTGAAGACTTTTGTGTTTGACAGTCATTCTGGAATTGCCCCTAAAACCAGAAAAGGGCAAGAGTTGAAAACCCCTTTACGCAATCTGAACACAGAGGGAGTGTAGCAACAACAATTTCTTTAGCAACACATGAATAGGAGACCATTTTACTGTACTGCAGATAAGAGACAGGAGGGTTTCCCTTTGTCTGTATTTCCTAGATCTGAAAGCATAAGCCCTGCCACCCCCTAGGTTAGTCCAAAGTCCTGGAGGTTTGCCTACCCCAGAGGCAGCACATCTTGTAAAAAGCACTTCTCTGGGAGACCTTCATGCAAATTGTCAAAAATCTTCTGCTCCTCAGAAGGACAAAAAAGAGTAATAATTAAAATCATATTTTCCTGCCTTCAACAAACTTGTAGAAATGCTAATGCTCTTTGGGTAGGATAAAACTGTCTAGTCTCCTCTTCAGAGGAATACTGACTAAGGTAGTGTCTGCCTGCTGATTAACCAAGAAGAAACAATCTGTCAGAGGAAAACACTCCTTTCCCTTTGGCAGGATGACATTCATATCTGAAGGTGAAATCTTTTCTTGCATTGAAATAGATCTCAAACTTTGTCACTTGACAAATGTACTCTATCTAAGTAAGTAAACTGCATTAATGTGTGCAGTTCATTGCTAGATCTTCTCTTAGAGCATGTGGTATCATAATTTTGCAAAAAAAAACAACAGTCAGGAACCAGGGGAAAAAAAGTCAGGAACCACAATCCCTAGCACTGGCTGGGGTACATACAACATGGCAGAACCAAACTCGGACAAAAAAGGAAGAGTTTCTGAAATATGTCTTGAGGTTTGCTGTGATCTTACACCCTTGCTGGTGGCAGGACCTCTGAGGAACAGTTGGATTTGTGGTCACTATCCTACCCAAGCTCCTGTTCCAGATGGCTCCATGCACAGTGCCCATCCCTGGTACATCCAAATGGGTTTGCTGGATGTGGGTGCTGCTTATAACAAGCAAGCTTTCCTTTGAAACATGCTATGCTTATTTCTTTCTGCTTAACCTTCTGCCTTGTGGTGGCATGAACCCAGCTGGTAGGTGGACCCCCATTCAACCACACCTGCCTGAAGACAACAAGAGTTTTCTTCTTTACCTTCTTAGGCCAGTACTTGAAGATGACTAGTGGTGACATGCAGAGTTATACAGCCTCTATGTACAAAACTCCCCCCATCTTCTAGAGCAAAGAACAATCTCCAGGAATCTGTATTGTCTTCCATTTGTCAGATATGGAATTCCTATTTCTCTTACGTCAAAACTTTTAAGCAAAAGCAGGATACAGGCTTGTAATGTCATACTCACAGCATGACTCCTGCAGCTGGCCTCCTGCAGCTCTCCAAGCCATGATTTTTTATGCACCAGCAAATTTATAATTTCCCTTCTGCTTCACATGGCTGTTGTTTGGGCTGTGCCTCCTTGGCAAGGCCTTCACTGGAAGAGCTGCTTTCTGAGCAGCACACTCTGCTGCCATGACCAGCTTCTCTTCTACAATCCCAGTGTGCCAAACAACCTCCCTGCCTCACAACGTATCTCTCTGACCCGGTTTCTCTCAAGATGAATTTTAGGTAAGTTCATCATTCTGAAGAGGCATGCCTGTAGAGTCCAGAAATATAATTGCAGGCATTCAGTTATACTTCAGCTGTACATGAAACATTGCTTTCAACATAAAGAATCATGATTTTTATCACACAAAACCAACTCCGTATTCAACACAGAAAATTTGTAACATTCCTGCAACATTACATGCTCCCTCTGAAAAGTACATACTTTCCTGAGAAGACTCTCCTCTTAAATGGGTTCACAAGACCTTGTCCCTCCCTTTTCTACCATTACAAACAAAAAAGAAAAAAAACCCTCTGTAAAATCTTCATCAATATTCTGTTTATAGGGACTGTAAACTGCTAATTAACCTGAGAATTGCATCTTCTTTTCCTATTGTACAGCAACCACAAGCTGTTTCGTATCTGCTTACACTTCTATTAATTCATCAAGAAAGTTACCACAGATGAGAAACAAAATTCTGTTGGATGGAACAGCTTTGCCATCTTTATTCTACAATTACAAAGGAGTGAAAATGGCAGAACACCACATTTTATGACCCTTTGGGCACTGAACCCTCAAGTGCACTGTACACTAGCAACTTTGCAGTACTCAGAACTAAGGAAGCAGCTCTATGTTCCCGTTCCCTTTCCCTTCCCTTTCAAATATTCATAGTGTCCTACCACACCAAGGGCAAAATCAGGCCCAAGAGGAAACATCTCATATCCGTCTTTATCAATATCACATGAATCTTTCTAACGATAAATTGAGCATAACAAATGAGATAAACATCTTGTCCCTCACTCAGCTGTCAAGAGGAAAAAAATTATGATTACTGTCAAATACCTCACTAAGATGTGTGAAGATCACTCAGATAGGGTGCAAAGAAGCTAAAGTTCCACATTACACAAAGAGAAATGAAGAAGATTTCTGAAAATGAAAAATGCATAAATAAACATAAATTTTGTTAATGGCACATCAGGAACAGTAAAGGGTCACTGCTCTTTTTCCTATCAAAACCAGAAAGAAGTAACACATTCTAGAAGGCCACATAAGTTTATTTCCTTGTAATCTACCCCTTACAAATAAAATAATTCTGTTACATCAAATACAAATTTTTCTCCCAAGCTGCTTGATAATAACACATCAAAATGCACTATTTCTTCATTTTAGGGCTATATTACCAAACATCCCCCCTGCTGCTGATACCCTGGTTCTCCCCTTTCTATCTTGTCTCCTGGTCTCACTGCAGCTCATTAGAGAACCTTCCTTCATCTTCCATGATTTAAGCTGGAAAGATAAATACAAACACAAGAAGATCTTCCTTCAATATGGCTTAAACACAGTTAAGATTGTTTAAGGGTTGCTTTGAAATCTACACTATAAAAATGAGATTAGAGAATGAAGGTGTCATTTAAAGACAGTGTTTTCAAAACATGTGGATGTGTACTTTCCACAACACAAAGCTGACATGGCTTTCTCAAATAAGCTCAGTGGACAAAAAGGAAAGTGAATGTCTTACATTTGGTGAAAATACTTCCCTTCTCTGTGCTTTGATCAGTCTATTGGCCTCCCTTTCTACTTAGCAATACCACTTTTTTCCCCTTAATCAGCCTATTAGGGACAGCTGCCAAACCCAGCTGCACCTCTTCAGCAGAGGGCAAGCAGTGCCATTTACAGATAACTTTTCTCTCAGCACATCTGCTCTCTCAACGAGCAAAACACCAGGGCTTTGCACCCACTGTCTTTATTCATTTTTTTTTTCTAATGGCTTCTACATTATTCTTTCAAAACAGATTATCCTTAGTATTTTCCACACGTCCTCAACACCTTCAGGTCTTCTGAAAGAGCACCAGATCTTTTGCCCCAGCCGAAACCTTTGCATGCTGCTTTGGTAAAGTGTACCCTAAGAAGTGCCCTTTCCCCCTCAGCTGGCTGGTGCAAAGGCAGTGCAGTCCCAGTTAAATTAGCAGCAGCTTGAACTCAAGGACAATTTACACTTCTCAGAACAGCAGCTTAGCAGAGATCAAAAGAGATGATAAAGAACTTAACTTTGCCATGCTAGTGCTTGCTCTCTAAAGCTCATAAGAAGTTACTGAATTATTTATTTGAGAACAAAAAAAAAAAAAAAAAAAAAAAAAAAAGTACATTTGAAGGTGGCAAATGGCCTCATTTTCAATGCTGTTAATTCAACATCCCTAATAAGCATCCCAGAGAAGTATTTATTAGCCATAAAATGAGGTTTCACAGATTTTACTTTCTCAGTTGAGTATTATGCCTACTATGGGAGATTAAAGGTATGTAGAACTATTTATAATTTCCTTTCCCACTCAAAAATCTCTTGCAATCCATTAAACTCCTTAAAACTTTTTTTAAGTATATCTCAATTTTGTTGTATTTTTTTCTTCTCCCTGGTTGTACTACACTATTTTTTTTTTTGTTATTTCTAATTTTTTTCTTTCCAGCTTCTTTATCACATTTCCAAATGACTTTGTATTTTGCTGCTGCCTGTCTCTCCACAGGCTGTGTACCCCTACCTCCACCATGGTTTCCACTCCTTTCTACGTGTTCCGTGTAAGAGGGTTGCCCAGGCAGATCCACCTGGCAGGACCCTCTCACTTCTCCTTCCTTTCCTGCAAGCCTGATCCACTCACACTGGCCAAGAACCACAGGCAGCTACTGCAGGCAACCCAGTGGGTACTCCCATGCAGCAGGTGGCTTCCAGGCAGGACTTTTACCTCTCTCAAATGCAGCTCCATGCACACATCCCCAAAGATGACGTGGGCTTCTGGAAGAGCAAGGGAAGGTGGCAAAGTGCAACATTGATAAGAATTTTGGCAAAACCTGTGCCAAAACATAGAATCATTGAATCATTTAGTTTGGAAAAGTCCTCCAAGATCACAAAAGCCAAGACAGTGCTGGCAATTGCAACAATAAACTGTGCCCCTCAGTGTTACATCTACACATCTCGTAAACACCTCCTGGGCAGTCTGTTCCAATGCTTGACAACCGTTTTGGGAAAGAAATTCTCCCTAATAGCCCATCTAAAACTCTCCTGGTGCAGCTTGAGGCCATGTCCTCTCATCCTGTCACTAGTTACCTGGGAGAAGGGACACCAGGCCATGTCCTCTCATCCTGTCTCTTGTTACCTAGGAGAAGGGACACCCACCTCATGTGAGGCAGTACCAGGCAAACCAACAGACCACAGCTTCTGAGCAAGGTCATAATATGGCAACAGAAGGATGCAGTAAAGGGAAGCCATGAGATGCTGCAAATTCTTGACTGTTTGAGACACTTCTCTGTAGCCCTCATGGAACCTTCCATGTGAATCCTTCTGGGCTCACAATGGTTCCACCCATTCAGCCACCAGCAACTCATCCAGTGTTTCCCAATCCCTCCAGACACCTCTTCAGCTGCCTGAAGGAGTGCTAAAATCAAGGGCCTAATGGCAGCTTAGGTCAGGAGGGCTCTAAGGGAAAGTCAGCATAACCTCTGCAAGAGCATCACACCTTTCCTGACAGTGATCTCCTTCACCTTTCTCCTCCCTGCTTCTCCTAACACACACCCAGGCAAACAGGGACACAGTCTTCCTCATGTCATAGCTGCACTGCTTGAAACAAGGGAGTGATTCATATTTATCCACCATCCAAGAGAATAAAAGAGTGGAGAAGTCAAGTCTCTCCTGCTCACTCCAAGGAATCACAACAGAGAATGTCTCTAGTAAGCCCTGTTCCACTCTGCCAGCTCTTACCCTTTTAAACACGTGTCTTGATGATTTCCCTAAAACTCCAGTATCTGGAGTCACATTGTCCAAAATATCGACAATCCATTCAGAAAAAAAAATCAGCCTTCCTTTCACAGTTTCATGTGAAAGACTAAAAGACCAATCCAAACACAATTTTAAAGTATCAAAAAACACAGAAGGGGAATTACTTTTCCCACTTTTTACACATGCAGAATTTATTTTCTGATTTTTGGTAAAGCAATACCACTTGAATAGACCACGTGGTACTCTGTCCTGCATGGCCAATAACTTGCATGTATCAGCTCAGAAGTTTCTCTCCATCAGTGCTCAATCACCCCATGTTCCCCACAGGCTCTGTGAAGAAAGAAAGGTTATGCTTTTCACATTTGCTCTAATTCACTCTAGATTTGCCTTCTGAAAGGGATAAGAGTAATAAAGCATGACACACTAGGCTCTTTCCTATACTACCCTTCCCCCTCCCACTGACTTGCATGTTCTTTGCCGTAAACAGATGCCTCTCTCTTCTACTTCGTGTAAGAGCTTGCATTTTGCTAAGAGAGAACAGGAAACTATCACATGGTGAAGCAGAAGAGAATTTCTTCCCTAGCCCTTCTAAAACACTGGCTGAACTGTAATGTTTTAGAGAGATCCATGATTGCTGTTTCCCATACAGTGCAAGTCAGGTGCAGGTCAGCAGATTGGGAAAAAACACATAGGAAGGAGGATTATTGCTTATCTTACATTACCTACATCAACTATGAAATTCTAGATTAAAAAGAGTTTTGATGTATCCTCTAACACCTGACTGAGATTTATGCAGAGGCAAAGCAGGATGACACCTTTCAGAGTGACACCTTACTAGACTGAAACTTTAATGAACCCTGCTCGTAGAAGCCAGGCTCAAGCAGTCCAAGAGCTGTGCAGTGCAGCTGAGACATAACATCAGTGCTGTGCATTACAGTTCTAAAACTCCTGCCCATTTCCTATTGCAGCCTGTTGATTTCACAAAGGAATTTTAAAATGTAAGTGTCAGGCATAAGCAATAGTTTATCAGTTATCACCTATAATGCTACACAAAATGTACTGCATAATACAATGTTATGCACCTCTGTTATCTCTGATGGCAAAGTTCCTGCACTAACTCACTGAGTATACTCTGATTTTGATCCAACAAGGAACAGAAGCTCAATAGCCAGGCCAAAGAAAAACTGGGAAGCCTAAACAACACCTTGTAAAATCAACAATTACCAAGTCAAAGAGCCATGCCAAGAAAAGCCTGGGAGGTGAGGGTGCAGCAGGGTTCTCATTTTCATTTGCTTTCCTTTTTTTACTCTTAACAGAGAAAGAAAAAAACAAAAAACAAAACCTCTGCTTAGAAAACGGACACCTACATGCAAACGCTGCTTCAAAGCTTTTAGCACAATCTCCCAGGGCAGAACAATAGCGGCTCTGTGCTCATAACCAGCTCAGGCTGTTCCAGGCAGGAAGAGGGTGCCCTTGCCTTTTACAGCAATATGTCTTTCTGTCTGACGCTCTGGTCTACAAAATCTGGCTCAAGCTCATGAAAATTCACAGTCTATGAAGCAGGACTGTGGACACCAAGTAGGTACTCCAGTGATTGAGGCTGTGATTAGATGCTTTTAGCAACATTTGCCTAACCCAGTCCTGCTCAAATTCTGCAGTACTTCGGCTGGAAAAGAGGCAGGGCCACATTGAGAGATAAAGCTGCATTTCAGAGCACCCCTTGTTCCTCCAATGTCCTTACTGTGCCAGCAAAAGGATACCTTGCAACAGGTACTCACTATCTTACTAAGTATGAGCAAAGCACTGTTCTGCCATGGGAGCTGTCTACCTACTAAAATAAAAATTAAAATCTGATGTCTACTGTCAGGTCTATTAAAAATAGTAGGCAAATTAGAGAGGGTTGGCTTATTAAGCCTCTACAGGTTACTGCTTTCCACAAGTTGCCCCAAGAAGGGCTGACCTAAAAAAGAATTTACTAGATTGCCCAAGATTGACATTGATCCATTCAGAACTTTAAACATGGTTCTTTAGCTCTGGACTCATCTCAGAAACAGACATTAAAAATATCAAATGTTCTTCTGTGAAAACCAGTTTCAATCAATCAGGAAAACAGAGCAGGGACAACATCTCTGGCAAAGAGCTCTCCTTGCAGTGAGCCAGGCAAGTTTCTGCAGCTTCTCCCCAGTTTTCTGGCATGACTGGAGAGGTACTTATTGTTTGACCTGCACGTGGACATCCCTATCACACATCAGACTCATGCAAGCATCCTTCCTGAGCACTTTGGCAGATTCAGTCCCATCCTAAGGTGGTGGAAAAGGTTCAGGGAGAAAACTGCAGGAGTTTGTACTGCCACAGTTCCATCCCTTCGCAGCTCTGAGCAGCTGTGACAAGAGGGCAGAGCGAGCTGCTGGCTCATGACCTCCTGCCAGAAAGGCACTTGGGATCATTGTTTTAGTCTGGCATGCCATGTAACATATATAAAAGGCCACCACATGATTGTTTCAATCAAACAAATGGCTTTAGGATGGAGGGGAAACAAAACAAAGCAGCAAAGCTGTTTATATAGTAGTAGCAGTTGTATACAACCATTCTCTTTGTTAGGCTCTTCAAATCTCAGAACACTGGTGGTTGAAGCACCCCATCTTATTGGAAATGGAGCTTTCTCTAAATGAACTCATGCAAACTTTTTCTACCAGAGTAGCAGATAATTTCAGTACTCTATAAAACTTGCAGGACTGTTTCTGCACCATTGTAGAAACAGAACTGATGGGAGAAAGGTAGACTCAGAAGATTTTAATGCAAGTTTTGCACTGCTGCACATGTAAAAGAATTGTTAAGGGTTAATATGTAAGCATCCATGACTTGCATGTTAAAGTGGGAACATTTCCTGACAGGATAAAAACATAATCAAAATCCTCCCTCACAAATCTAAAGCCCTTAAGGGAACAGAATATCTATGTCAAGCAATTTACTCTAGACATATACTTCCACATTCTGTAACGTAAGTGGAGATTATGCTGTGATACTGTCTACAGGAAGTACTCCATAAGAAATATAAGGTTTTACTACCATCTGCAGAAAGCTTAATTGATACAAGAAAAGATAAACCAAAAGCAACCAACCAAAAAAACCCAAAACAAAACAACTCCAAACAAAACAAACAAACAAAAACGCCAGAACAAAACCCTCCAGAAATAACAGTTAATCGGAAATATTACAAAATTACCACTATTTCAAAAATCTTAACATCATACTTTTGTGTAAGGGCAATGAAACACACTGATTTTGTCACAATATTTAAAACATTTATTTGCTCCTGACTTACACCCAGGCTTGTTACTCTCCACTGGGATGCTCCTTGCCTTCACATTTGAAAAGGAGCAACTGCCACGAAGGGAAGAGATGCAGTTAAAAAAAATCCCAGCAAGTCGTGCCTTCTGCCAAATGTCCATGACTTCTCAGGACAACTAATCAAATGGACATATTTCTGTTAGGACACCTGCGACAGCAGAAATGTCATCAAATCCATAAACAGTTACTGACCTGCCAGAACAGATGTCATAAAACAAAATTAAGGCCCATCATCCAGTTAAAAGGATTTCTGAGAGCGATTTACAAGGGCAATCTATATACGCTTACCCCGGGCAGTGTGTGATTAGCAGTGCTCTGCCACAGCTCATCTGGCATCTTACAGCCCTCGGCTTCATGGGGTGGGGAGAACAGCCTGCACTCCTGTTAATAAATACCCATTCCCATTCCAAACTCCAACTTCAAAGTGCTGCTTACGCCTCCTCAGAGAGAAAGGCTGAGTGACTTCCCTTCAACTGTACTCATCTGTGTCAAATTTCACTATCAGTAAGTCAACGTGTAATTACAATCATCCATCCATAAAAGCTGGGGATGGAAAGAGAAAAAGGGTTATGTCCTTATATTTCAGGCACTAAGAGAGAATTGGGGATTTTCCAAGACTCCAGAAACCAGAGAACAAGAGGGATCAAAACCTTCTGGCTGTCGTTTCTTCTGGTATGTGTCTGGATCCACACACATACATACATGTCAGAGGTACACCATGGCTTTAAATGGTAACAGGAAATGACCAGATAAAAATGACCTTCATTTCTCAACACAACCATGCTCACACCACCAGAGACATCTCAAGTGAGTGGGTCTGGACTAGGCTCCATTTCTTGATCTATTCACTCTGGCAAGATCACCTACTGGATAAACATCAGAGAGATGCTTATCACAGGGATGACACTGCCCCACTGCTTTAACAGAAAATCAGCTGCCTGAAAACACCAACAGGGCAGGAAGCAAAATCTCAGTGTTCCCCTGGGTTTAGGAGAACCATATCATTGGCAAAGAGCAGACCCCTGGTGAAAGCTGGTATCTCTTATTTAGCCAGCCCAGAAACCTGTGGAAAAAAAAAAAAAAAAAAAAAAAACCAAAACACAGGAAGCTAGTAATTAGCTTGTCAGTGTCAAAAAACCCCCAAAGGCTACAACCCTTCTACAATAGAGGAAGTTTCCAGACGTTGTGATTACTGTTATACACATAAAAAGCACACATTTATAAACATTCACAAGACATGTAGTCCACCTTCAGAGAAAAAGTTGCAAAATTAAAGCTACAAGGTTGACATGAAGGATACCTAGTTTGGAACAGAAGTGCTACACATATGTAAGCTAGAAGTTGACCAATTACCAACATTTTTAAGGTGATAAAGATAATACTGCAAATTTATTAACACAGAATAAAATCATCAGATTTCAAAAAGTCTCCTCTCTCAGCATGATAAGAAATTTACATGGCTCATCAAGAAAACATTGCTTCATCCAGATCTATCCAGACAGGAAAAGCAGGTGTCTGTTCAAAGATAAAATGTACAAAACCCGAAATTCAAGTGCATTGATTTGATCCCCTGCAGATTTAGACAAAAAGAAGGGAAGAGACAAAACAGGAAACTGAAAACATCTTTATCTTGAGCTGAAGAAACAATTTCAACTGAGTACTCCGCCAAAACCAAATAAATACTATTAATAATATAGAAGGTTTTTCTGGCTAATATTTGCAACAAATGCAAACAAACTGTGTAAAGGCAGAGCAGGTTATTTTAAGAGCTCACCACATGCAAAACTCTCTAGCATCAAGGACAAAGGAAGGAGAACAGTGCATCTTTTAAATTTCCCCTTATGCTATTAGCTACCAGCTAGTGACTTCTCTTTCCACCTAAATCAGAACTTTTCTAGGAGAGACTGTGGAAGTGTTGTTAAAAGAGAAAGGACAGTGGTACTTGCAGAAACACAGGCAAAAGGAAAAGAAAATACTCAAGAGGCAGATGAAGCAATGACTGTAAACAGGTGACATTCCTGCCACCATCTTATCTGAAACAACTGCTTACAACACAGTGATAACCAAAAAAACATTTCTGGGAGAGGGGGGAATCCATTCACATCACTTCCTTGACATCTTTTACATCCAGCCTCCCTAGTGTACAGACTAAGAAGGTGTTTTGGCTGCTGGTCTGGGAAAACAGTACAATCTTTTAAATTCTTTCTCTGCCCAGTGTATTCAGAAATAAAAATAATTTTTATGATTGGGATTTATATGAACTTTGCAAAGTGCTTAGGTCTTTGAAGAACAAAATTACTCACCACACTGTGTTAAGAAAATTAAGAAGCAGCCTAAGTGAATGTAAACTTGCAATTTTTAGGGATGCTTGCTGAAGCTGCCATAGGACAACCTTTTCAGCATTGCAGTTGGGTTCTAAACATGCAAAGCTGCATACTTCCAAAGGAAGACAATACTCCAGGTACCAAATAGCATTCTATCTTAGCTTCTCAATTTTCTTTACCAATGTGGAGTCTAGAAAAGACCAAATAAAATGGCCCTGAAAAAGAACATAGAAATTTGGTTCTTATCTAAGACCTGAGGTATCTGAGAGACTGAAAAGAAGCCTCTTGGTGTAAAACAAAATTTGCAGACCATGTCACCAAGGTACATTTTAGCAATTACTTCTTGAATATGTAAAACAAGAACCTCTCTCCAAAAAAGTGTTCCTATAGTAACTTCATACATAAACACCTTTACAAACTGGAAGGTGAGTGGGGGAAGAGGGAACAACTTCAAAGCAGAAGTGGAAGAGCTGGTGAGATTCTCTGAAAGAAACAAAAGCAGCTGGAATGAAGCAGTAGGGAATATTAAATAAAGGAACAAAGTGCTAAGAAAAGGTGAAAAAAACGTATTGATGAAAGCCAGGCCCTTCGTAAGGGGCTGTGCAGCTCTTCTACCACAACCATTTAAAGCAGTTATGCTATGAGGGGAATGTGTTCCACATCCCATTTCTGTTCTCACAATCTCTGGGCAGTTCAGCAAACACTTATGTACACAAGGTAAACATAAAATAAAACTGATAATGGGCTTATTAGCTTTTTTGCTTTGACCAGCATCATCAATTACCAGTAAAATACTGAAAAAGTCGGGCCGTCTCAGTTTATTTTTCCATCTTAATTAGCAGTAGAGGTCAACACAAAAAATCGTTCATTAAGGATATGAACCCATGTGATCTGACCCACGCTGCATGTAGTTACCCATATGCTTTCAGCAATGATGAAAATCAATCTCTCACGTGTTTCACGACCCATCACCATCCTCCCCAGGCTGAATCTCACAAACAGAGCAGACCCAAGTCCACTCTGACGTCCCGTTGAAAGGAGCGGGCTCATCCCAGCCGTCCCTGCCACTGTCATCTGCACCCACTGAGCCATTCAGTGCACAGGCTAACCAAAAGGGACCTCAGGGGCAGGAAAAGCATAGAGGAATTAGGTTATGGGCTGATCAATTCTCTGATCAATAGGAACAGGAACCAATTTACAGAACCAACTGCACTGGTAATTGGTCTCTATAAATGAAGGGGAAAGAGGAGGAAAGAAAAACAGATGGGGACAAGAGTAGCTCAAACAGGCTGCAGCATCAAAAACCACACCAGTTGCAAGCAACCATTGTTGCTTGAATTTATATGGCACACTTTTATCCTGAGGCATGATCTGAAGGAGGCAAAGGAAGTGTTATTCTTTTTAATTAGACTGGTTGTGTTGTTTGTGTTTTTTTTTAATTGGACCAAGGCATACAACTGGGGAGGATGAGGGGATATCAAGCCATGCTTCCCCCTCGCTGGGAAGCAGGGCTGAGCACCAGCCATGGGCAGTCCTGCTGCCAGCATGGAGAGGAATGGAAACACTGCTGGGACTGCAGCCTAGCTCAGTTCTCATGAGCACAGCACACAGCTCACTCCCTCAAGTCACAGCCTCAGATCTTGAATAGAAAAAACTGTTCTTACAGGGTGTTTTTGCAGACCACCATGCCAGGCTGTTTTCCTTTTAACACTGTAGCCCCATGTGTAATGTTTTAACAGTTTAGCCACATGCACCAGAAGGATGTACCTGGGCTTCTGGCTGTGGAGAGACACAGAAGCTCTATCACAGAACCCAGGTTCCCATCAGCTGTAGGAAACTCAGGGCTGCAACTCTTAAAAGTGCCGTCTATTCTAATGCATGACTCATGCAGCAGCCACGAAAGGAGCTGGGCTCCTTTGTGCACTCTTGTGCTCCTGATCTCCTGGGGAGCTGGATCCTGGCACATCCCAGCAACCTTTCCTCGCTGCTCTCAAGGTCAGAGCTGGCACACCAAAGCAGGCATGCCTGAAACCATGCAGTCCCCAGGACACTTTTCCAGTCCCTAGAGCAGCAGGAATTTTCACCTATTCACTTAAATCCCCACTTGGCCTGCAGCAGAGGAGGCACCTGGGCTCCTATATCTCCTCCCTGAGGTAGGACCTGGCTGCACAAACTACCCCAGGTGCCTGTTTCTCAAGAACACTTCTCTAGGAGGCCAAAAAATTGTTCACACAAAAGTAAACATCCTACTACTTTGCCTGGCAAAGCGGAAGGTGCTTTAAAACTTGAAAGGATTATCAGTTGTACTTGATTGCTGAGAATCAGGACAGAGTTGTAACTGTATGGCTGTGATGCTGTGCAAGAGAAAGGCCACTTTGGAAGGTTTTAAGTAAGTACAGAGCAGGGCAGACTTTATAAACCCCACTTAATAACAAAGGAGAGAGAGAGTGCGCAGATTTTCTCATGCTGCATTGCCATTAATCCAGAGGGACCAAATGTGAGATGGAGAGAGAAAATTTAGGTGGTACTTACACTTATATAACAAGTCACAAATCTTCCACCAAGAGTGCAAATTAACAGACTAATTTGTTCAATATTTTTTAAACTTAGCAGGCCACTGCTGTACTAAGGGATGGTAACAACATGAATCATATTCCACCTAATGACCGTATGCCAAATAGACTCACATTTTCATTAATCTGTGAAGCCTTCATTAGCTCTAAGAACCATTTTTAGCAGCAGAGGAATACAGAAATTACACAATAAATTTTGATCCACTCTGATGTTCTCGCTTACTGTTCTGCAGCTTCCATAGTGTTACTAAGGCACAGCCTACTTCACTGTTGTAAATATGCAGCCCCATATGACTCTTTGATAAAGTAATCTTTAGGCTTATTCTGAGCACATTTTATCAGTGACTGAAAGAAAATTAGGCAGTTAAGCTAGCAGAAAATAAGTCAGACCAATTGTATGAACTGATCCAGTGGCTGAACTCATGGAAGTTCTGTCTTCCACCTAAAATAACTAAGAGATGGTATAAATCACTTGCAAGCATGCAGCAGAGCAGAAATTATCTAAACGCCAGCTATGTGAAATTACCTGTACTACCACCGTTATTTTCTGCCAAACAGGGTTTGCACAATCAGCTCTCACTCTTGCAAATCCCTCTGGCAGTGCTCTGACAAAAACCCTCTGAGGTGCATGGGAATTCAACACACTGGGAACATCTGAGAGGCTTTACATGCTGAGTGTATGGACCTAATACTATAATTCTACAGAGCCTAGGATTGCTCTCAGCTTCTCAGAGATGCAAAAATACAGCCACGGATATTCAGCCAAGCATGTATCAATGCAAAGCCATATTCTAGAATCTGAGGTAAACTGAATGCTCTGAGGTGTAGTTAAGGAGTTACAGCATGGAATCATCAAGAGGCCAAATGGCACAGCTGCTGCTACACTGACAGAGCACAGAGGTAAAACCGAAGCAGCTCGGAGTTGTGCCTGCTTAACATCAATGGCTGTGTGACTGAGGCAGAAGCAGCAGAGCAGGTGGCAAGACACTGCTATGGGGAGAAGGACCTAGCGTGCAACTGAGAGAAAAACCTAGAAGTTCTGCTGGCCCCCCAACAATAAGGACACAGAGACAGAACAGCAGCTAGAGGGAAGTAGAGATTCAAATTTATCAGTGCACACACAAAGAGAATTAAGGTGGGGTTTCACCATCACTTTCCAAGTCACCTACCAATCCCACCATATGAAACTTCAGAAATCTGAATTGCTAAGTATGTCAAATATGTATACTGTGGTGTTAGAGCTGTCAAATACAGTTTATAAAAGGTGGGCAGCCCTTTTGAAACCACCAGTTTTCACATGAGTTGGGTGTAAAATCAGCAGGTGGTTGACATCAGGTTACTGTGCTTTTGGGAAGTTTAGCATTAGGTTTGAAAGGAAGGCTTAACTCTCATTCACAGCAATACAGTACTTTTAATATACTACTTTTAATGAACCAGGTAATTAGTAACTCTGTAAAAAAAAAAAGAGTATCCCTGAGTGTTGAACATCAAAAGCACTACACTCATATGCAACTTAAAGGCCAGAATTGGCAAGATCCTGTGCACTCTCTGTTCCCATTTGGAGTCAGTGGAAATGAATGGCACATAACATAATCTCACCCTCTTAGGGTCAGAATCAAAAGAAGAAGAATTCATCTGACTTAAGTTACCACTTCACTTGGAAGTTATTAAAACTTTGGAAATGACAGAAGGAAAACCAGCACAGAATTCATTGCAGAAATCCTCATTTTCAGGAAAGGTGTTCTGGGAACATGCAGTGAAGAGCCACCAAAACTGCTACTCCATATTCCAACATGCTGCTGCAAACTGCAAGTTCCTGAAAAAATAAAGGGAAATCTTGAAAGCTCTTTAGGAATGATGAAGATTCAGTGCTGAACCCCTTACTGGTCAAACATGAATTATGTACCTTATTACTGACATGGGTCCATTATTAATTCCATCTGCAACATCCAATATGCTCATTTCTCTCAACTTCTGCTTTATCCTTTTCATTCCTTTTCAGGTAGACCTTGGCTAAGACTCTTGGATTACTCTTTTTAACACAGTATTCACACAAAAAGAGAGTCAAATGCATATATTTTAAGTTTCTTAATAAGCTAGAAATTTACGCGGGTAGGTCAGGTCCCTTCTCCTCTCTCCTGAGCAAATATTTTATTTCTGACCTATTGTAACTACGGTAAAAATCAGACTGTGAAATTTGCATGGCCTTATCTGTTTTAAAAGGTGCTTGGCACACCTTTCTGACCTCAAAAAGGCAAGAAAAAATGTATGACTGTGTTGTGTATCAACTCAAATTCTAATGCTGTGGAATACCACCAGGAATATTTCTTCAATGACCCTAGCACTCAGATACAGTCAGAGAAAAACTCAAGTCAGCAATGCATGATTCAGTCTCTGTAGAAATCTGTGAGGCAGCAAAAGAAAGGAGCCAGGATAGTGCAAGTGAGCAGGTTCTCCAATACATCCCTTCTAACTGCAGGGGAGGAACAAACCAAATAGCAGGAGTATAATCTTAGAAGTATTTTTCTGACAACCAGGGTATGTCCGAAGGCAAAGGGTGCAGTCTTTCAAAGAGTGAAATTGCCAGAAAGGGAACTGAAGAACACTTTGACTCTGAAGGGATTTGTCCTGCTTCCATCATTAGTATTCCACAGCTCCCTACAAAGTCCTCAGAGACGGCAGAACAGCTCGTGATGCTTGCAGCCTGCCACTGAATTCCCAGGTTTGGAGCCATGCCTTAGAGTCTCAGGACTGGCATAACTAAACATTCACATTTATATTTAGCTCTGCATACAAATTCAATTGCAAACCCAGAATGTGAAATGACCTATGCAAGGCCTACAGATCTTTCATTTCACCTTTGCACCAGTGGTTATTGGTTGCATGGAGAACAGGAGTAATATAAGTTTACAGAACAGTACATCAAGAAATTCTATTACTGATGGAATATTTGTCTCCTCTCTTCATCCCAGTTTTGAAGTCCATCTACCTTTTTGAGATCTCACACTTCTGCCTGGCAGAGTTAATGGGAAAAAACCCCACAACTTATCCCCCATCATGAAAATTCCTCTGCTTCTCACAAGAACATTTGGAAAACAACACCATACAAAAGATTTGCTCAAGGTAGGAGGGCATGAGAAGAGAAAAATCCTTCTGAATATTTGTGCTATATTTAAACACCAGACCAAAGCTTACACTTGGAGTGAATGTCTGTCTCTGCTGTGGGAATGCAGATCCAGGCACTGAACAAGGATGTGGTAAGCTTTTCACAACATGCCCCAAAGCAATGGCACTATTGCAAGACTGCAAAAAGTGGAAAGTGCAGTGCCTCTCTATCTTCTACTGGAACTATTTCAGGGACAAAACATGGAACAATAGGAAATTTCAAAATTTGCACTGGGAAAAGAATATCAGTTTTCAGCAGAGAAAGTTCACCTGTTTTGTAGGAATACCTCCTACAAAGAAGGTGTAAGCAAAGCAGGAAGGATGCAGTAAAATCAAAGCAACTCAGAAAAATTTCAGAATGTGTTTTAATTTGGAATTCAAAATTCACATAAAACAGAGCAATATCAGAATCAATTGTCAGTGAAAGCAGTGGGAACTACAGGAACTTAACTAAGTTGGGGGAGGAACACCCAGAACAAAAAGGCATATTAATTTTATTGTTTAGACCCCTAAGGGAACCACCTTCTGAGAAACAAACTGACTTCATTTTCTTAGTATCACCTCAGCTCATTATTTGTGCAATCAGCTGTTTCCCTTCCCCATCCTAACAGGAATAAAAGTGTCATTCATGCAAAGTGGCACCTAGGAAAGATCAAGACTGATACACGAGGACTGCACAGAAAGTTAACTTTTCGGGAAAGCATATTCCCAAGGTGAGTAGTCCATATAATCAAAATCATTGTGGGTACTAGTCACCACATTTAAATTCATAAGTATCAAAATTAAGTCATTACCAAAAGAGCAAAGAGCTGCTCAGCCTGAACTGCCAGTACTACACATAGCATTTGAGACTAACAGCAGAATGTTCACGTGAAATATAAAAGTTAATGCAACTTCTTGCATGAACTAAGTAAGTGGGAGCTACAGTAACTCTCAGGATTAGGGACCCTGTAGGAGTCAACAAGCAAACTTACCACAGGAGCTAATTGCCTTTTATTTTCCTATATGACCTGGAAACAGTGACTTTAGTCATTGCCAATTCAAGACAAAGGTATGTCTGTGTGACACCTACATGACAGCCCAGCTAATTAGGGCACCAGAAGAGATGTGCCACCGGGAGCACAGAGGTGTGGGCTGATGTTCTCTCTGAGGAGGACAGCTCCTTCCACAGAGTGGGAGCTGCTGCCCCAGCCGCAGTGCTGCTGCTGTTGCACAGGGCACCAGGCTGCACTCGGCCGTCGGACGCAGCACGGACGTGCTCTTGCTCCTGTCAGGATGACTCTGCTTACAGAAATGCAGAAAGTATTAAACAATGACAGATGTCCTACATGCATCATAATTCACACCATGTTAAGTGAAAACAGCAGGTTCTTCTGTTCCCGTTTGCTTTTGTGTTTTTCCACTGTCTCAAGCAGTAGCTAATCTGTAACACCGAGGGCAGAGGTTTTAATGTACAAGCTCCAAAGTAAAGGCAATGCTTCTGAAATGTACAACAGATAAAGGGGCAATTGCAGGATAACACTGTGTGGTTTAAAACACTACACTTTTTTCTTCCTTTACAACTTTTCACATCAGCAAACAATCATTTAAAAATTATGGCTAGATCTTGCACTAGATGTATGCTAATTGCGGGCCATTATTAATTTAAAAATCCATCCTCTTACTAATTAAAAGGAGTTTACTTCTACCCTAACTCAGAAAGAGCTGATTACCTTCCAAATCAGAGTGTGGTTGCCATATTGAATCTGGAGGTGTCTACAGAGTCAGTAACACTCTGTTGTTCTTTAGCATGTCTTTTTTATTGAAAAGGGAAAGAGTAGGGAAGTCAATTTTGCAAGTAGCCTGGTCAAGATGGAAAGGTTTTACTGGAGAGAAAGGTTTGGCCTCATGCTAAATCTTTGGGGCTTAGAGGAGTGTTCAGGAATTTGTTTTCAAATGAGCTCTGCAGGTTTGCTCACAAACTTGAATATGAACTATCATGAAAGTCACATTCTGCCTGGTTCACTTCTTCAGCTGGTTGAGTAAGTCCTTTCAGTGGTTGTAAGATTGCACCTTGCCAGTACATAAAAACTTGTCCACAAGATTGCCTCTTCTCAGTCACTAGGTGCTCTGCACACACAAGCAATATTTTTAATCTCACATCCAATTATACTGGCACACAAACTTTCAGCAATGTCAATTACATTGTACAGAGCTTGTTAAACAGTATCTAACTTTCCACACTTTTTTTTTTTTTTCTTGGTGAATTGTGTCTTTTGGAGCATTCCTACACGAGACAGCTATGATTTTTTTTCCGTATTTATTTTTACATGAAGTCTCTTGTGGGCCACACACTGAACTACAAGCAGTGTTAAATTATCCTGGTTCAACATGGAAAGCTTAAATTAAAGCCTGCATTTCTGCTCCTTCCTCCATTAATATACATGCTATAGTACTGCAAAATCTAGCAACAACAAATGGTATAAACTTCCATTTGTGTTTCGTATATAAGAATCATAGAGAAACTACAATTGCTATTTATGGTTATTACTGAAGTAACAGGATGCAATTAATTAAGTTGGTTGTATTTTACTCATTCTTAAATATCACACTGTTGACTAACATATCATAGAGATAACTAAGTTACTATATTTATTTTCACAGAGTAATATAAGTAGAGAAACATACTGTGTCATTCATAGCTGGAATTCATGCAGCTTAGAAGTTCAAGGCAAGGACTCACTATACACATAAGGTTAGTTTGCATTAAGACTGGCCTGAGTTTGAAATGCATTAGCTAAGAATAATAAGTCAAAAAAGGCAGAATTCCTAAAATGTCTCCAGATTATTAGGAACCATTAAAAGGCAATACAAGATAGAGTGGTATCTTTCATTTTATTGGAGAAAAAGTCTTCCTCTAAAGTTATCTTCTCCAGAGTGGAGAGGTTTATAAGTGATGAAGGTGATCATGCCCTTGAAATCCTCCTTGACCACAGCTTTAAAACCAGAGCAGAATAATCAATCCCCTTCTGCTTCAGAGATGTTTTAACTTGGACCTTTGTACAGATAAACTAACCATTTACATCTCAGACAGTGGAAGAAAAATACAGCATAAAATGCTTCTGTGGCAAAATCACAGGAGAGACACTGATAAAATAAAACCCTCTCCCTACCTCTCTGGAAATGCTGAAAAAGCTAAGCAAAACAAAAATTTTGTAGTAATGTAGTGTCAAGCAACTACCTTAATCAGAAAGGAATTTGTAATGGCTGCACGAAAAACATCTGCTTCCCCTCACCCTTAGATTTAAGTATTCCTATTACTTTATGCAATTTTTTTCTTTTGTTAACAAACTGTGTGGGCAGTCTCTTAGGAGAGACTGCCACGATCCCAACAAATTTGTAGTAAGGAGTGATTTGACACTAGGCTGATATGCATACTGTAGTGTGAGTAGGAGACAGCAGCTTACCAAATCATTTTCTGATAAAAAACCCTCAAACACTGGCCATCAAGAAAGGTCTCCAAAACTAACAGCCAGAAGCAGATTTCAGAGGGACAATCACCATCTGCTTCCAGCCCATATGGCCAAAAAAACCTTGTATCATTCTGCAAACTGTGTAAGTTCATCTACTTTTACTTTGTACTTATTTTGCTCCTCCAATTTTTCTTCCCTGAAATGTTCAAAGTCTGACAGTAAAGAGGAAGGACCTGCATACATGAAAGAATGGACATGAGAAGAAATACCACCAAGGAAGCTTCAGCTGCCAAGCTTTTAACTTAGTAGTTTCCTTTATTTCTCCTCTGCATGGAGAGCAGATGGATTCACACTCCGGTATCTGGTGGCATCACAAATCAGTGAATCTCAGCTTGACTGAAGTCTTGGAAGCAAGAAACCGATTAATTATTTTAAGCTTGCAGAAGCCAGACAACCCAGAGAAGTTCTGCCAAACAAATATGGAATAGAATTTTTGGATGCAGTTGTGAACTTCTGATAAACTGATACTGGTTGGAAAAGGTCTGGTTCGCTTTAGAGTGACGGGAACAGGTTTCCAAGAAGCATAAGGAAAAATTGTGATGGATGGCTGGAATAACTTCCAATTGCAGCTTCTTTCTAAAGGTGTCCCAAATCCTCATTTTTACCTCTGATCCTGCTGTTGAATAATCTCTGTGTAATGTTTAGGCTATGTCCACCTGCTGCTTCTACTTCATCTGCATGTCAGCACTGAATCTCCTTCACTGCAGTAGAATGCTTCATATTACGTTGTTTCCTCTATTACCCCAACCCAAACGTCTCTTCAAGCTTTCTCTCTGAAAAGATTTCCTTTTTTCTGCAGTGAGCTTTTTTTTCCCCTTTTCCTTTATTCACTGCTGCAGCTCTTTTCTGAGACATTTGCAAATTATTCAGCTGTCTTCTCCAATGCCATGCACCAAATCCAGCCACTACACTCCAGTAGCATTTCTCTTAAAGCCAAATTCAGATGTGGTACAGTCTTCCAACAACTGCCTGTCATTTTCCTGATGATGAATTCATTGAGCACACTGAACGTCATGATGGAAGTACCACACTGGTAGCTTTAGCTTACCTGACTATTAATTGTGATCCTGCACCATGTCCTCTTGCTTTTTGTTCTACAGACTGTTAAGGTGATGGGAGCATAGTATAGAAGCAGCACAACAGTAAAGAGCCTGCAAACAGGGCTTTTTTCCCAAGTGTTTTGAAGTGTACTAGTACTAGGATTGACTAAGTTAGTATTAACTAAACAGATTCTCAAGCTGAGCAGCGAATGTCATCTCTTGCACTCCTCACACTTCACACACACGCTCATTTAACACTGCATCCATTTAAGAAGACATTCACCAGTCTCCTGCTTAAGCACTGTATAGCAGACACACCTGGAATGAGACAGCAGCTTGCTATGACATGTGCTGCTCCCCATTTTCTGTGTGACAGTGGGGATGACTGACCAGCAGGTAGACACAGCTAAAGGTAACCTCAGTTTGATTATTTACAGGTTCCCAAACCTGATAAGAGTCCATAATGATTAACAGCCAGCTGCTGAACAGACTTGCAGCAGTCCATAGTCCGTAAGGAACAAACCCAGTGGTGCTTCAGTGGGAGATCAGAGCAGCGAACAACAGCTCCCACATGCTCAGCTTCAGGCAGTTTGTGCAGGGGAAAGAAACCCCCAAATCCTCCCCCAATGGAGCTGGCCAATTACAGTTCATTTCTACTATCAGTGCTTCTGTAGTCCTTTCCTCTACTGTGTAGATAAATTTGCCAACATCAGGGCTAAAAAGTTCTTTTGTATATTTTCCTTGATTTCGTTTCATTCAGTTTTCTATTTGTTTTCTCTTTCTTGAATTCAAGAAACACAAAAAGGTTTTGCAAAGAAATAGTGAGCAGACTAAGCCATAATTTGCAATTCTAGCATCACGAAACGAAAATCCTCCTGACTTCCAATTTATATATTCCAAACCTTTCTTTGGGAAAGGCTCTTCCTGAGATTCCTTCTCCACCTTCCCAAAAGGCAACTTACCTAATACCTACAAAAAGTGTGCTATCAGATTAAATTCATATACAGAAGGCCCCTAAGACTACTAAGTCTCATCTGGAGTAATTTAATGGAACTGCTTCTCATGGGAAAGACAGCAGTGGAGAGATTTCACCTTTTTCAGGTGCAAATTTCATACCCATCAGCAAAGTAGCTATTTTTAAAACTTACTCTTACAAGCTACAATACCTCTTGCAAGTTTGTGCAGCTTACACAGTTGAAATTCTGTGCATTAACAGAATGAAAAAGCAGCTTCACAGCAGTCACTACCTGGAGGTCCTAACAGATAGAGTTCACATAAACAGTAAGAACATTAATATTACAAAGGCTTGTTTCCCTCTCTGATATTAATAGCATGCACCATGGGTTTGCAGCAGGATTATTTTAAAACATTTAAGGCCCCATTGCCAAACTGTTTTTCAGCCTAGCAGTTCTGTCCAAGCATCTCCTTGTGCAGAACCAGGACCTAGACTCAGTGATCTTTGTAGGTTCCTTCCAACTCAGGATATTCAATGATTCTTCAAGAACAGCTTAAAAATTTTACTTATTATTTGTGGAAATTGAAATGTTTCCCTATAAGCTCTTTACAATACTGATTTGTGCCTGTGGACAAACACCTGTTACATAGCATAAGTTATGTCATAATTCTCTAAGCATGGCACTGGTTTGTTCTATAAACTGTTCTGATGAGCATTCAGTTTAAATGGTGCTGGCACAACTCCTGAAAATGCTGGACTCGTTATGGAGAAGTTAATGGGAAGAGGTATTGAAAAATAAACTAAATTGGAGTAGCTCCACTTCCCCTGCTGATCTGAAATAAGTCACTTTATTCTGAAAATAATTATTTCCCTCACAAAGCTCAGCAGTATATCTGGCCTTGAAAGAACTGGCTCTATTCAGCTCATAACAGAAAGAACCACAGAATATGAACTTGATGCAAATAACCTACTCAAAGGAAAACTAAAAAGTTGCTTGCCTTGGTAGGCATGGGGGAAAAAAAAAATCTGGTTTTTATCATAACATTAACCCAGATTGTAATTTGTCTTTTTACAACTAATGAGCAACTCACTGCTGTCAAGATTCATTTTGATGTGGTGGGCTTCTGAGCAAGACTTCTAAGTAGCTGCTTGCTGGAATGTAACTGTGTGGGGGACTGGGGAAAGGGTCCCCATTTGCTTCTCCTAGGGCAAGTAGCTGGAGAACAGCTAAGGTTTAGAACTGAGCAAGAACTGGAACAAAGCTAAGTAGAAGTTTACTGGCAACAAATTGCTAAAACCCTTGGAAGGAAAAAAAAATTTAAAAAAGAGTAAATTGTGGCTCCTTAGGCACAGCTCATTCCTTGGGAGTCCTGCAAGGTTGCTCAGCAACATACCACAGTTACTGTGGGTCAAGTCCTCAGGACATAATCTAGCCTATTGACTTTAATTTAACTACCCCTGGCATAAGGTACTGGCAAATGTGAGCAAGAAGAAAACAGAAACAATGTAGACTGGAGAGCTCTCAGATGTTAGGAGGAAATTTCAGTTTCCAGATGTTTATCCAAATTATTCTGATCTGTTCAATTCAATATGTCTCTTCTAGAGCCATTCTTTGAAAGAGGTAATTCAGAAACAAGTTTTAATTTCAATTTAATAGGAAGGCAAGAACCAAAGTCCACTGATGCAGTGAGGCATTTTTGAGTTCAAGCCATTTTTCAGTACCTACACTCCTGCTACAGATACTCTCTCAAAAAACCCCTAATGCCTAATCTTAGAGGAATTAGTAATAAAAATACTTTCCACTCTATCAAGCATAGTTGTTCATGGCAAGCTTGACCAGAAAGTCATCCTTCCCTCTTGTGGATAACTTGACCCTTCCAAAACTCATTCACCTAATACATTGCTGGGAAACTTTGCTGTGAGGATACAGTTTGAATGTATCACACATCTCTCCAGCCTTTCAGAAGGATGGAATTGCTTCAAGATCTGTCTGTCTGTCTGTCTGTCTGCCTATCTATCTATCTATCTATCTATCTATCTATCTATCTATCTATCTATCTATATCTAATGTTTCTTTTAGGGAAGGACAGCTATGAATAGAAGATGAGGCCTTGGAATGGTGTAAAGTTCCACTGAGTATTTGGCTTCCTTATATGAAACTCAGAGAGCAGCCCTTCTGGCCCAGGTTGCAGCATGCATGGTGCAATCAGCAGTGGTCAACAATCTTTCTGCACAAGTGTACCTAGAAGAGTGTGTACCCAAAAGCTTTAGCTTTGCTATAAAAGAGGGAGCTTGCATGGGTTGGAGGAAAAGTCCTTCAGAAAAACATTCCTTCCCACTGGAACTGCAGTGATGATTCTTAAGCCCAGGCTTTACAAGGAATATTAGTCTACTCACTGAAATCCAGTGGGGTTTGTTGTGGGTGGGGTTCCCCCTCAAAGAAATATTAAACCTATTATTTTTATTACAAACTCACTTTCAAATACTTGTGCAATTTTCTACAATTCCTTTCCTAGGAATGAAATCTAGTTTGAAGTTCACTTGTCATTTAAACCACTGACAAGAAAAATGGGAAACAAACCCACCACCTTATTGCAATAAACAAAATGTGTAGTTCTGGTTTTAGGGTTTTTGATGAATACAGATTTACAACTGATGGTCCAAAAGCTTGAATAATCCTAGACCCTGATATTTCATGCAAGCATCTGTATTAATGACACTCAACATAGTCCCCTGGACCTGGTAGTCCATGGTCACTGCACCCCAGCCTGCTTATCAACAGCAGCAGGCTGCCAGATGGCCAGACCCCACCAAACCTCAGTTAATTACTAAATACAGTTTCCCTCATGGAGATATTTCAGCAGGAGCCATAGATAAAACCTTTGAGTACAAACTCACACAACTGTAAATGCACATATGTGCAATTGTAAACACACCCATTTCAGTGTTGGCCCATGGGGAAGGACCCCAAACGTGTAAAATGAGAGCTCTGAGGCACAAATCAAGTGAAGAGGTAAGCATTTTGCTTGTGTCACTACTACGGGCATCTAAACTAGTTTGTCTGAGAGGCTAGTTTGTGCTTTGAAGTGCATCCCTTTCAAAATATATCCACGGTCTTTCTGTGAAGGCTAATGATAATTTTATCTCTTCTGAGCCTTGCAGTAATAAATGCTGACACTCCCAGATGCCAGGTCCTTGGTGAGAGCATCTGTTTGTTTATTCAGGATTAAGTTAAACTACTTAGTTGCCATAATGGTAAATCCACCTCTCCTACAAACCTTCTTAAGAATACTGAAGAAAATAATGAAACACCACATACTGCTGTGAGATCAATTGCACTCGGCAGACTAAGAAACTGCTGACAATTTATTCTTGGTGTGGAGGGGTGAATAGACCACCAAAAATCCCCCCAAATTAGAAAAAAGAAAGGCCATGTTTTGTGGCCTTTGTCTTGATTTCATCACATCACACCTTGATGCTGTGGCAGACTTTCAACAAGGGACTGTAAAGCTTGATCCTGCAGTCTCTGTCCAACAAGAAATGGGTTTAGATACCTAAATAATTATGCTCAGTCATATGCAAAAGGACTGGATGTCTTTTTTTATATTTTTTTTGAGGCAATTCACAGTAGCCCTTTTACCATCTTTCAATATTTGAAATGTAAAGACTTTTCGATTTAATTTCCTCTTCCTTAGGGATGTGAAGCAAGTATTGTACTCTTCCTGACACGAATGCAATTTGAGACTCTAAATTGCCAGACCAATAACACCAATGCTATTCCTTCACACTGGCAAAATATTCTCATGTATCATATAAAGATCTAAAGCTGTGAGTGCGTCAACATGTAGTAAGACCCCAGGATTCATATTAAGCAAAGAGCAGAGAACATATTTGAAAAGGAGATTTTCAAGGCATGCTGCACTGTAATCTATTTAATTAAAAAAAACTCTGAAGATGGCAGAGCTAGTTTCTATGCTGCCACTTAAGGCAGCTGTAAGATAAGCCTTTAATTACTAAATGATGGTACAAAAGCATGAGACCTGCTCACCAGCTGTTTCTGCAGCACAAGCAGAAACAGTGTCTGGCTCAGAGAAACACCTCAGAGAACTGGGGAAGTAGGCAAGAGCATCTGCACACTGCTGGGTTGCAGTGACTTTAAGTGTACAAATAAGATTTTGGAGGCTTTTCTTCTCATGAACAGGCAATGGTGCTTTATAGATACAGCAGCATGAGCTGAAGGATTAAGAGAATTTGGGTTTAATAAAACTGCAGTCTAGGACCTGGCTAGGATACCCAGGAACCTGGTACTGCACAGGAACCTTCTGCATCGCTGCTCTTGCCCTCCTCTGCCTTGTGCCACCAGTGCTTCTCCACCCAGAGAAGATGTGGACGATGTGGGAGGTGTGGCCAGCTGGCTCACAGCAGCTCCATGTCCTGCCAAACGCCCAGCTGGAGGTGGGTGGCAAGACCACCAGGGGCTGCATGGCTGTGGTTGGGAACTCATCCTCAGCTCTCCCCATCAAAGGAGAGAAACCACTGCACTGATGTCACTTGGCAAACAGCTCCTAAAAACCTCCCGTGCTGTGCAGAGACTGAGCACACTTTGTGCATCCTGACGCAAAAGCTGCACTGGCCCAGAGTGATTGGTGCCCAGAGGAAAAGCTCTGCAGTGGGAAAACCCATAGGAAGCAGGCCCAGGCTGGGCTGCCAGGAGACACTCTGAGGTCAGGGCAGCAGTGAATGAGCAGCTTCCTCTCCACAAGATGCTGTGCAGTGCTTCCCCCGCAAGTTCACGAAGCAAAAAATGATTGCAGGCAGGAAAAGCATGACATTTAGTAACATAAATTGACAAGTTCTCAACAGGAACAAAACTATTTTTTCCACTTTGTTTCTTTATATAGACAGTATTTGATTTTTAACATGCAAAAGACTGACAGCACATCGAGCATAAAAGAGATTGTGATCTCCACTAACCAGGATGGCCGTTATCAGATTGGCACCAAACTAGGCCATTGTTGCAGCTAAAATTACCTCTCACGTCTTGCAATACACTCCACCAAAGGACACAGTGTCCCTCTGTAAAGACACACCGCCTAAACAGACATCCACTCGAGGGGCCAGGAGACAAAGGTCTGGGAGAAGGGGAGACTGGACCTCTCAACAGGTTTATGGGGCCAGGTTGGCTCGCTCTCAAGATTTGCACTCCAAACATGCAGCAAACACTCAGGAGAAAGAGAGAAATAATGAGTATTTCTGGATTTGACTATGCTGCCACAACACTGGTTGTTGAGACCCTCTGATGTTCAAAAAAGTCAACATTTTGCTTATCTATACCAAGCATGGCCTTAATGCAACAGGTAAATGAGCACCAGTGAAGACAGCACCCCCTATCCCTCTGATTTTTACAGAACTGCTTGTTTTTCTACTGCATCAGAAACCTGAAGGACAGGGAAAGTAGTTAGTACTTCCTGCATACAGAGGCCAATCTCTTCTACAGTGGTTTTCTTCTTCTGCAGCACCATTCCTAACTTTTCCCGTAGTTGTCAGAAAACTGTTTCTTTAATACTTGTCTCACATACAAGTGTTTTGAAGGGTGCATATCTTCCCTGACACTTTCATTGTCAGAATGATTTGACACATAACCATCAAGAGGAGTCTGGAGTTTCCAAGGTAAGTTGTAACACACAGGTCTACAATGCCAAGAGAAACCCAAAAACTTGAACAACTGTCTTTCTGTGAACTTGCCTTTGAAGAAAGAATACCAGAAATGGTTTAGAACTTTCTTTTTTAAAATGACACTTTAAAAGCATATATCTTTAAAAAAATTCTAAGGTGACATGAAAACAACTTGCAAAAACCTTATGACTCCCCAAATAAAACCTGAACAAAAATAGCTGCTCATCCCACAAATTGATAGCTGGGCCCTGGAAGAAGTGGAAAATAACCCAGGAAAACCATTTCAAATATGGTTTGCAACGCAGTACTGGCAAACTGCATTATACCACCCATGTCTGGGCTGAAAGCCAGCAGTGGGCAGTGGACAGGGCAGAGCTAGGATTGCTGATAGGGCAAAGTAAAGATGGGATGGAAAGAAGAAGATGAAGAAACTTGGAAATCTGAGTTTGCTGCTAAAGGGATGATTCTACTGCAAGGATGTGAAGATGGGGATGAGGGACTGCTGCCTGTGGGAATGGCAGCTATGGCTCACACACTCTAATAATTATAGTCATTAATAACAAAAGGATTCCAGGCATAGATAAAATTTACTACATAAATCTTATGAACAAAGAAGTGTGTGTGTTCCTTATGAAGGATCTTATGCATGCATTATGGCCTGCAGGGAGGCATAAGAAAACAGATATATACAGAGGGACTTTTCTCATGGCAATTTACTGGGTAAGTGCATTATTTTAAGACTAAATGGTCATTATTCCTATTCCCAAAGACTGAACAATGGGGAAGACAGAAAGATTTGCAATGAGGTGGTCACTCACCACACCTGTCACACCACAATATTTAAGTATACAGAATTGTGGCACATTTTTTCTTAGAATCCATGGAGTTTTAGCAATAAAGAACTAAATGAGGAATATGAATAAGAGGACTATTGCAGATACAAGTATGTCTGCAACAATGCCTTGCCACATAGAAAGGAACTTGTTTAATGATCAGAGTTTTTACTAAAATAACAGCTTTGATTAGCAGCAGACAGTAGTGCTCACAGAAGTCATTGATTTATTTTAATTGGCTTTGAGACCCTCATAGCATTAATTTTCCCACACATGAACTTAAAGTTTTTTACTCGCCAAGATTTAATTCTGCTGTTGATAATCCCTTTATTTACTGCAGTGCATCTTCAATAATTAAGTGTCTTAAACTTCTTTTTGTTTTGCTAGGGGTGGAAATCCAGTGAATGAGTTTTCATTTAAAGAGTGTGGGGGAGGTGAATAGTGGAAGAGAAAGACAACTCCTTCCTGAAGATGAAGTGGGAGGATTAAAGAGAAATTGCTCAGGAGAAAGTCAGACATTGACTCAGAGTAAATGAAGGGAGCAGAGGGAGAGCTCCTAGCACTGAAAGTACAGTGTGACAACAGAAAACAACCACAATTCCTGTTACTCCCACCAGGCATTAAAGAAGGAAAATGATGACAGCTCCTTCATCAACAGGGGCCCAGCTCCGGGGGCCATGCCAGGCTGTGGGAGACCAGCCCTGCTGGGGCATGGCTGGGGCAGGGCTGCCATGGGGGGGCTGGAGATGGGCAGGGACAGCCAGGGCCAGCGGTGCCCCAGGGAGCCTGGGCAGAAAGGAAGCCCCCCTGCCCTGCTGGGCCAGCCAGGGCGTGGGAGCCAGGCCTGGCAGGGAGGGAAGGGCTATGAGATCCTTCCCAGCACCGACAATATGGACACAGCTCAAGATGCCACCCAGGCTCATACAAGTGGAACACGGCCATGCCTGTAGCCCACAACAAACCAAGCCTGACATTCCTCCAACACGCTCCGAAAAAAATGGTGATGTTGATTGTTTGGGGGTTTTTAAATCAAAGTCCCTTGTACTTATTTCGGTGCTAACAGACAACCTGTTCCCCATGCCCTGATCCAGCAAGGCCTGTCCCTAACATCAGTGGTCTCATCACTTTACAGAGCTACAAACGTGGCCACCTGTACGCACATATGGCAGGGCACACAGTGCATCAGCAAGTCTGGGATATCACTACTAGAGTACATAATAGTTTAAATGTGTAGTAAAATATGTCTTGTGTATGCAATGAAACAATGTAGATGCAATATGCCTCCTTCACCTCAAAGGAGGTGAACATTTTTAATGGCTAAGTTGAACTAATGCATTTAAAAGATGCCACTTGCTGCATAAACAGAACATACTCCGGGGCAGTTCCATTTTTTACCATTCAACACCTTTTCTCAGTTAACCACAAGTCGAAGGACAAACTTTCTTGACTGCTAATGATGAGAAAAACTAACAATTGCTGTCCTGCCTAAAAACTCCTCCAGCTGGCCAGAAACCAAGCGGAAATTCCAGATCAGGAGGCAATTATTTATGTATGTCTCCTTCCAACCAACCCCCTCTAAACCTTAAATTTGCATCTAAGTGGGAATTAATCCTGCCTAGAACACTTTTAAACACTTCTGTATCTTTACAATAAGGTCAGTGACAGTCTTTGCTTCAGCTGCACTTGTGAAATTTTTGTTTGTATTACTAGCAAATTTACTTTTATTGTGCTTGAGTGAAAATAATCCTTTAGCTTTGTGGTGCATTTTTTTTTAAATACACCATCACACTTAAACCAAAAATTACATTTCTGCCTACTACAACCTGCTGTTGCAAGTTTTATTTAAAATTCTTTTGCATTTTAAAAGGCTTTCTTTTTTTTTTTTTTCTTTTCTTTTTTTTTAAATCACAAGTACAAGAAAATGCCATTTTTACTTTAGGCCCTGTCTCAGTTCTCCAAGAGAAAAGGATCTCACTGACAAGCATTCACTATCACATTTTCCCCCTACAGTCTTTGTGGATAAACAACAACACTCACATAATCTACTGACTAGATCTTATACTTTTGGACTGAAATAAATGCTCCTTCTTTTGTAATGGATTAAGAGAGACTGAAAAAAAATCTCCTTTTAATTTGTTTCCCTTGACGATGCAGAACAATTCTTCATTTCATGCAGAAAATGTTTCTCCAAGTGATCCAACTTCAGATCAAAGTATCATCTTTTCATACAGCTCTTGAGAAAGGCTACAGTACTGTGCAGTAACATTTGAAACAAAGGATACTTTCCCAAGTCTTCAGGCATTCAAATGTAATTAAGTGATCTATACATAACATCAGGGTCCTGTAAGTCACTACCATAATACTTAACTCTTGCAGTTGAATCCCTGAGGAGCTATAACACACAAAATACAGACAGCAAAACAGGACTCTTAAAAAGCTTGCAGTATATCTTACTTGCATGGAGTAAAGCTCCCAGAGGAATCCTGGAGCACAGAGGAAGAGATAGTTCAGGCAGGCAGCCATTAAGTGAATCTAAATAATCGAGAGCATGATCTGAGCTGAAGATAACAGGTGAGCAGTGCCAGACTACTCTGGATTAGCATTTTTCAATGGACAGGCTGCAGAGAATGAAAGTTGCCTCCTGTGCTCAGCCCAGCAAAGTAATGTAAATGTTTACAGGGCAAACACTCATGGATGAATGATTTCCTGAGGTTGTATGATTAAGCTGGACAAGACATGGCCCATCAACAAGAGTTTGCCCAAAGGACAACAGGGTCAGATCTGGCATCAGCTGTAGGGAGCTGATGGACATGAGACAGGAGCTAACAGAGACACAAACTTCAAAATATCATTCTGGATCTGAAAAGGAAGCTCTTAGAGATGCCAGGCACAAGGCACACTTGTGACACCAGTCACCTCAAATAACAAATTATTTATATGAGAAAAGGCACATGTTTTTTTTTTCTGCTTCTTTAATTATTTGAAGCAAATGTATGTGTAGAGTCATAGATCTGGGATAATCCACAGACTGTGAGAACTGTTATTTTCCCAAGTTTCAATATGCTTTCACCATGGGGCAGGACCTGCGAGCAAATACCTTCACATTTTTTAGACCACAACTTTGCTCTATTACATGCAGAAATGTCACTGCAAATTTCATCCTCCTCCCTGAAACCATCCAGCCTAGTGAGCATGATTTGTGCCTCATTTATTGTGTCTGCAGCTGGTAATGTTATTCAACCAACTCTGCTTGCTAGAAAAATTATCATGATAACCTGAACAGCTTTGTCTTGGAGCACCACTGCCATTCTTTTTTCTTCAGTGGGAAACAACTCAGTTGTGCTCCCATTTGCCACAACAGTGCTGCAGTGTTCAGTTGTCAGTTTATGAAGGCTAAAAACAAGTGGGAAACCTTCCTAGTTTTTCAAGATAGTGTCTTAAGGGAAGTCAGAACCTAAAGCGAGTAAAAAAAATATAAAGAATTTAAGGGAAAAGAAACAAAATGACAATAAATATGCAATTTAAAGATTCCCTTTCCATGAACTGAGTTAAGAGAGATTTAAATATACTTAGAATAAGGGCCCTTACGGAGAGACTGAATTATGCATATGAGTTTTGAATGGAATGAATGAAAAGCTAATAAATGGATAGCAATAAGCAAAACTGTGAAAATGAAACTAATGAAAGCCTGAAAGGAGAGGTTTTTTTGAAAAAAAAAAGGATGGCAAACAGTGCTTAAGTGTATTTTAATTTTTTTGTCTAATCTCTGAAAATTAAATGTTCCATAAGAAAAAGCAGCAGAAATGAAATGAAAAGATATAGAAGTGAAGCAGATATACAGACAAAGGCAGCAGACGCATAAAGGAGTTACTGATGACTTCTTCAGGGTTTTTTTCATCTATGCTACTACAGCATTTGGTTCTCCTAAAAACAAAAAAACACTCACACTAACATAAGCATTTAGGACAAAAGATGTCTTTTGCCTTGTCAGTAATGATTTCTAGTGCCCTTAGAAACCTGGCCTTTAGATATTCCCTGATTGAGAGCAATTTGCTTGGCTTTGCCACCCTGTCCTCTGGTACCATAAGTCTCATGGAGCCAGGAACACAATGCTGAGTAATCAAAATGTTTAGGGTTGTTGTACGCAGTCCTTTCCATGACGACCTATCCCTTTTGATTGTATCTGTACATTCTGTTTATTCCTACATCACTTTTCTGATATGCTACAGGCTACCTCTTTCTCTTTCCGTGACTAGATATAACAAAAGCAGCTGCTGGAAGCCTATTATCTCATTATCTTGTTAGATCTTGCAAAGACTGCGGTGCTCATATAAGCAGATCACAAACGTTTTAGCCTCCCAAACCACCATTTCTTATCTAGCACACAAAACATCGTTGTACATTCTCTAAATGTGCTGGATGTTTAAATGAGCTGTCAGAAAAGCCTTTGTCACTGTCATCACTCATGTTGTTTTCAGCTAGCAGTAACTCCCAGTTTAGCAAGAGCTGTAGGATTAGAGTGCTTCACCACACTATGGCCAGGACAAAGCCTGGTATCTCAGCAGCTCTTCCAGGCATCGTGGCCTCTGATGACACTGGGAGCTGACAAGACATTTCTACTGGGGGTCACTGGTCTCTGTCTTCAGCTGAGGTTCTTGCCTCAGTCAGAACCCACCTGGATCACCATCAAATTGCTTCGGATTACTGACTGTCTTGAAAGGCATATCTGAATTGTGTGACTGAACACCCATCAGAATGCAAAAGAACTTTAAGGTACAGAAAAACTGCACCCAGCAGATGGTTGTGGTGCCTCTGCGTGAATGGACAGAAAAGCACTCCATCAGAACAGTTGTCATTTGTAATGATGTTTATAATCATGTATGATTCTTATAATCACCCCAGGGATCTCTGTCCTTTAAATACTGACAATACAGGTAAGCATGAATATAATATTGCAGTTAAGAAACTCAGGATCAATACCAGGTCAGCCTGCTCTCCCATTGCTCTGCTAACTCCACCTTGCTTTGCCATGCTGATATTCTTTCAACTACTGAACTAGATGAAGCTGACCAATAATGTAAGGTAGTTGAAAAAATAAAGTCTACCATCTCTAAACTCTGCTGAAGTGTCAGGTCCTGGATCTTTTGTAAAGCAAACCCAAAAGTAATTTGAAAATCTCTGAATGCATTCTGACAGCTTTTAAAGCTCTAACCAATTTATATTCACACTCCAGAAGGAAGAAATAAGGAACAGAAAACTTTGGGCTAGTATTTTCTCCCTTCCATCTTCATCTCCAGTACTTCATCTACTTTCCAATGCAAAAGAATAGGCTTCAAACTCTTAAAAATTCTCCCTTTAACATATATATAAATGTTGATTCAATTCTTTATTTTCAGGAATACTTGAAAAATGCTTGTGCAACACGCCAATACAGATTCTGATTTGAACAGATCCATGTTGCAGATAACAATAAAATTACACTTTCAGACTACATTTCTCATGAAACCGAAGCTATTTTTAACTATTGTGCTATATATAAGCTAACCTATATTTCAATGAAGCCTTTGTGTCCAGTCTGCCTGCTGGTAATAAGCTAGAAGGGAAGCACACAGTTGAAAGCATGATCCACTATGGCAAATCCTATCAACAGTCAATCCATTTCAACACCCAGCCTCTCATGTGACCCTGCAGAGGAGAGCAAAGTCTTTACACACCTCCCAGCTAGTTATGATCTATCAAGCTTGGGGTCCAAGAGAACAGATTTTTTTCTCAATCTCCTAGCATAACTACTTAATGTGCAGATTAATTTGGATCAAATTTTTATTTTTGCTACAATTACCTTATCAAGCATAGCTCTTGATATTGTAAAAAATTACCTACTGCTAAGAAAAATAACAGAAATATTTGATTCCTTATCTTCCTCTGTAGTAGCAAATATTGTAGTGGAAAAAAATACAATTAATTTTGTTGGCTAAGCTTTTGATTACCTAAATGATTTTTAAAGCCTAGCAGGGAGGGTAAAGATTCCAATAAAGATATTAAATGTAAGTAGTAGCTGTTGATAGCTTCAAACTTTCTTGCTTATATTGCACTGCTGTGCTAAATGCCTCTTCAGCTTCTGGGCAGGAAAAACAGGAATGAGAGAAATGTAAAGGTGTGCGATATGGAAGATGTATTTGATAAAGAAATGCAATTTGATTCTGATTTTGCAGCTTTGACAGTAGCTGTGGCCTTCAAATATGAATTCTGGGACAAATTACAGTTCAGGTAAATACACTGACAGAAACGCAGTGACAGACTTGATTCATATCCTATGTTGAAAACACACAAGGCTCCTTTGTGAAGCAAAGTAACAATGGTATGCTTAGACACTTCATTAGCAAGGAAACATCAACCTAAGACCCTTAAACTTTCCCACTTGTCATCCGTGTTTATGCTTACTTTTGCATAAAGTGCTAATGTGTGCAGCCTACATACATTGCTAGCATGACATCAAGCTTTTTGCCAAATGCACTACTACTCTCAGTAAATACTCAGCTCTTGGATCTCAGCATGCCTTTAAATATCATTTTCTGTCCCTCTGAACCAGTGCACATATTTGTAATTATTTTAAACTGCCAATGTATTTTCACATAACTATTTATCCTCTTGTAGCAGTATTTATCTGACAAAAAAAGTGAAAAATGTTTTTCCAAGTTCTACACACACTCAGCTCAGGAAATACTAATACATTCAGCATATTCAATTTCCTTTTAAAAAAATTCAAGATGGTAACTAGTAATTTGATCTAGGAACTCCCAAATAGGCATTTAAATGTAAGTTTCAGTTAACTGAGTTTTCACAAATAAATGATGGGAGAAATTCTGTTAGTAATACAGTATTGATTTTTTTCGAATTGGTTGGTAAGGAAAGTGTTGGGAAAGTGACATAGGGCAAAAGCAAGGAGCCTGGCTTCACCCCTTCAGGCTACACCAGAATGGGGGAACCATAGCATGCAGAAGCTGCTCTACATCACACCACAACTGCTTGACCCTGCAATATCCCCTGCATACACCCCCTCCAAACTACACTGTTCAGCACCTTCCTTTCCTCCTCCAGACAATTCCAGGGCAGGAGCTGCAGATGCTCTTCTGGGTCAGAGCCTCTGGAAGCTTTTCTGGCTTAATTCCATACCTCTCAGCTCTTGCTGCTCCCCCAGGAAGGTCAATAAAAACCTCTAGACCCAGCTGATGGACAGGTGGAGGTTTTTGGAAGAGAGGCCTTCCAAGCAGAACTACCTTCCAGCCACAGGTCACTCAGCAGGTGCAATGGCAGAAGGGCAGTGCAAACGCTCAGCAGTGAGAGCACAGGCAGTCAAGACCACGTGTCTCAGGCTCTTGGAGCCCACTGCTCCATGAGTCTCACGTTTCAGCTTTGCAGATTAGCCTCATGAACCTCACATAGGTGACAGAAATTCTCTGGTTGTCAAAGCGATTGAGGGAACTGATTCAGCTAAAACAACAGCCTGGCAAAGGGAAAGGGAAAAGGAAAAGGAAGGAAGGAAGAGGAAGAAGAAGAAGAAGAAAAAACAAGAGAAGGGGCATTATTACTGGGATGGATTACATCCTGACCTTTATTGCTGAAACAGCTTTGTTGGCATAATATAAGTATAAATAAGTATTGACTCTAGGAGTTGGCACATCGAAACCATAACTCTTAATATACTGTCACTATCAAAAATGATAATATTCCATAATACGAGACCATAACAGATCTTTACTGCAGACAGATCTGTACAGCAGATTGATTTGCTAGTATATTAGAGAATCTGTGTTCTCTACACAAGGTATACATAAGGGTGAATTACGGTAAATATCCCAAATGTGATTGCAGAAATAAACAGTAACAAAAAATAAAATTCAAAAACTCCCAAATGCTCAAAACTGTGCATGAATGACTTTCAGTAATGCACATCCAGTGATGCAACAGGGCAATGCAGAATCAACTGCAGGTCAAGAAACATGACCTCATTTTCTGCATTCCAGCTGACTACTGTGTGATCTCAGTTTCTGTTACAAATTATGCAGCCCTTCTTGGAGTTGAATGGATACACAAGCCGACTTAAGGCTTATAAGCAGGGGTTTTGATTTGGATTCTGAAAATTGAAGACATAATCAGCTTATCAGCTTTAAAGAAGAGAAACTGAAGCACACTTTTGTCTTGCTTTGCTAGTTTGTTATAAAGATATCTACACTTTCTGTTCCTCAAGAAATGGTTTCTGTAAAGTAACCCAAAACTTACTAAACCAGACTGAAACACAGAGTGCCCACTTGTTGTGGAAGCTTCAGTATAAGCTTATTTGTAAGCAGACAGATAGATGCATACATGCTTTATGGAGAGACAGACAGATGCAGCGCAACATTCTAGTCCTGTGTCTGCTTTTTGTTAAATGTATTCGTAGAAGTGAAATGGCAGTGCAAAGCTCAAGACAGTCTTTTAGAGATTTAAAGATGAACAGATTTCACTGGTACCAAAGCTTATGATACAGAGCATCACAGCTGACAGGCATTTGAACAAAATTCACATCCTGTATTTTATGATGAGCACAACTGCAGAGGTCACATGATGATTCTTGGGGCTAACTCCCCCTTTCTAGGGACACATGGAACTTTTCTTTCCATGAAGAGAAAATGCTGTTTCTCTAGTAAGTATTATGACTATTCATTATATAGATGATGATCTCAAGGAAAGGTTCTAAATACTAAAGAAAAGAAGGTAAAACACCCAAAACCCACCCCAACACTCTGCTTTATTTTAGTATGTAAGTATTTTAAGCTCAGTCACTGAAACCAGAGAACTGTCCTCTGGCAGCAAACTCAATTGGAAAAGCCTTGGCTACTGGAAAAGCCTTGGCTAGAATTTTTTATTTTTTAAAATCATCTCCAGGTATAGTGTCTGAGATCTCAGAGCTCATTTCCACAATCATGTTACCATTCATAACTAAAATTCTGTGTCTCATTTCTCCCCCTGTTCCCAGATTCCTGAAGAGAAATAAAGGCTAACTTTATTTATATTTGGGCTAAGGAGAAACAAAGCCCAACTTGTTTCTAAAGGACTTTGAGATCATTTGTTTTGTAGATATACATTCTCCATAAAAAAGCCTGTGTGCCATGCCCAAGAACCCTCTCCCAACATGAAGAATAAGCTATACGTTTTTGCAGGCTTCCAGAGACATGAACAGTGTCCATACAATAGCTTTCCTTGTCAAAGGCAAATACTTTTCAGAGCAATAAAACTGATGCCAAACAGACTCCTTGCTACACATTCACACATTGTCATCACCACAGGAACACAGGGTCCTTGACCATAATCTCCTTGCATCATCCCCCCCAAGTTGTGATCATCCACAGCCCATGCTTCACAACCTACATATTTCCAGTTCCCCCCCAGCCACAGCAACATCAGCTCAGGCTCCTGTTCTCTCACTGCCCAAGGAGTGAGAAGCAGCACTGAGTCGTGGCCCAGTTGTTTCCCACCAACCCACACCCAGCACCGCTGGCAAGCTTACCTGACACCTTTTCCCTTAGATGGGGTAGTTATTTGTGTGCCTCTCTTCAAACACACCAAGGCTATCAATGAAACCTGCCAGAGATTAGCAGCATTAAAACCTCACTCTCTCTGCCAAATCAAGATAATTGATCATTGGCTTCAAAAAGCTCAGTGGAAGGCAGATGGATAGATACAGCCACCCTATCAACTTCAGTTCCTCAGGAAACCAGGCTAAAAATAGCTGATCTCAAATGCTTAGGGAACGAATTGAACTCAAATTAACATAAATACCAACTGGAATGTTAAAATGTGTTGGCTCTTAAATACTATCTTTTAAAAAATGGTGTCTCAAAGGGTCAAAATTCTAACAATATTTATATGTAGTAACAGACAGGCATTAATTTATTTACAGGGCCCACAATGAGCACAGGTTACAATCTAGGGTGACATCAGTGCAGATGAATGCAGGATGCCATAAATGACATGACTGTGCAGGGTATTTAGCATGTCTCCTCTTCATTCCACAGATCATTAGCTTGTCACTGTGGGTAAAGAAAACATCTAGACTTCAATTCCCTCTAGCAGAAGTGGATACTTTCATGGGTTTTATCACCTGCTTCCCAGATTTCCACAACATTTTAAAATTTCTTAAAGTCCAACATGTTAGAATCTATTTGCTTCGCCTGTAACAAATTTTGGTCCAAACCCTTTAAAAAGTTATGCACAAGGCTGAATTTTTAATAAAACAAACTATTCAGAAGCAAATATAATCTGAGTGAATATTTGCCAAACCTGAGGACTGGTTTTCTTATTGACAGTGGGTAACTCCAAATAACACTCAACATTCCCAGTGTGAGGAAGAGCAAACACATCTTATACATACTGGTGCTTCTTCATGGTGATGTCTCATGACAAAATTAGTACCTACTGGATCCCAAAGATCAGCATTTCACCTCCTCTAGCAGGAAAGTTTCAGATAGAGTACTTCTAGAATCCACATGCCGAAACTTACTTTCCTCCTTTAATCACAAGAATAAAATAGAGTAAATCAATGCAAAGTCCTTACAAAATCTCTTCCTCCAGGCACCTCAGTAATTTTAATGTTATTTCCCATCAAAACAAATTAACAAGCAAATTGTTTTAAGTCCAGTGACGCTAATAATCCTAACCTTCCATGGAGATCAGCAAGAAATAAGAGCCTCAAATAATTCTTTCTATCTTAATAATTTACCTCCATCCCCCAGACTGACCAGCACAAATTAAAGATATCACTAGGTGTCCTGGTCTAGATGGACTTAAAGTTTGTTAGACATGGGTGGTTTGGGTTAAAACAAAGAGTTCAGCTTTGGGTCTGACTCAACATATGTAGTATTTCCCAAAATCTTTCTTTACAAAACTTTCATTCTACTCAAATATCTAGATAACCAAGAGTGAAAACTGCACACAAAAAAAAAATCTAACATTACTGACTAAGACTTCATGGATGTCAGAGAACAATAATGTTATGAGGTATTGAAAAGCATTCTATTTGATATTAAAAGTAGGCTCCCTTAAGAAGAAATTTTCCTTTTCTCCTCTTTTCCAGAGTCAAGTCTGGAACACCAACTTATGGTCTATAATAAGTTTTCGTAGGTTAGATGGTGAAAGCAGGATCAACACAGCTTCACTGGATTGAGGGGCGAGGAAAAAAAGTAGTGAAGAAGAAATTTTGTAATTATGCTACACTTCCCCATTACAGCTAAGTCACAAGAAAAATTGAGGAGAGCTTGGTTTGCAGCACCTTCAGCAGTGCCTTTGTACCTTTTGGAAGGAAACTGCAATAACAACTCCAGCAATTGTCCTGGAGAATTGTAACACTGAATTCTTCGAAAGAGAACCATTTAGAGGGGAAATGAGTAAAACACATTATCCATGAGAAATGAAAAAGTGACTTGGAACAGTATTTGGCACAGTGTAAACAACAGAAAGCAGCAAAGAAACTACATAACATTGAAGATGACGTTAGAGTAAACTGTACATTTTTAGTCTAAATACATTCAACACGTGGGAAAATCTTTATTAAACTGTAAGGGACAGAAACATCTGTTTTCATTTAGTTTGTGTTACAGCAAACAAACATGAAAGACCACTGCCTGTATCTTCCCCTGGGGCTATTTGTGAGGAAAGAAATACTGTTTATAGCATTTGTGCTACAATCAGAGAATTACAAAATAACTTAGGTTACATGGGAGCTCTGAAGGTCATCTGGTTCAGCTTTCCTCCCATCTCATCAAAGCAAGGCCAACTTCAAAGTCAGATGCAGTTTTAAAGTTGGATCAGGTTCCTTAGGGCTTTGAGTATCTCCTCCCAGGCTGGAGACAGCAAAGCCTCTCTGGGTAACTAGTATTTGACCACCTTAATGGGAAAAGCTTTTTCTTTGTCACAGATCTATTACTGACTCATGGCCAACTTGGTATTCACCAGGACCACAGAGGCCTCTCTGCAAAACTGTTTCCCAGTCAGCACGTCCCAGCTTGCACTGGTGTGCAGGGTTATTCCTCCCAGCAGCAGGACTTTGCTGAACTCTATAAGGTTCCCATTGGCCTGTCAAGGTCCATCTAAATGGCAGCACAAGCCACTCTTGCATTAATCACCACTCCTAATTTTGAACTGGCTGTAGACTTACTAAGGGTGCATCCTGCCCTATCATCTAAGCTCTTAAGAAGAATTTTTAGTGTTGGTCTCAGTGTAAAACAGTGACCTGCCTCTAGCTGAATGTTGTCCTGCTGATGTTGAAGCACCAGCAGTTCAGACAGGTTTCAGTCCTTTCACTCCACTCTCCCACCTATTCACCTGACTCATAATTCAGACTTAGTCTCATAGACACTCTTTAGGAAGACAGTATCAAAAGTTTTGACAAAGTTGAGATAAATAGTAGTTAACCCTTTGGCCAAACCTTTTTCCATGAACCCTCTATACACAAATCTCAAGCCCTCTGCTGTAGAGCTCTGTAACATTAGGAGCATTCAACCAAAAAACCTCAAAGAAAAACCAAAAACATTAAAAGGCGTAGCAAAGCCTTTCTCTCTTGCTCAAATCTCAGAACCAGTATCTCAGAACGATCTAAAAAAACCTCAACCCCAGAATAAAACATATTAAAATGAATTAGTTTAAAATTCAGTGAAGCCTCTGTATTTGCATTACATTTGTTATGAACTAGGGAAATGAACAAGGGCATGATTATGATGATGCACAGCACCTCATAACTTAACTGAATTTCTATGACTTCATTAAACATTTTTGTTGAAAAATTTCAGAGAAAAATTCAGGGTCAGGCAAGCACCCTTAACAAAAAGCACTGTGCATATTTAAAAACCCAGTAGAGTAACAAGTGAATTAAAATGGTCTCATTTTAAAACCAGAATGAAACCTCAGAAATAGGTGGAACAAACTTCGCATTTACACCACCATAGGTCATTACTCCATGCTGGCATTATTTTTTATGTAAAAAAGATAATTTGCTTTACTGTAGCTCTCTCCCCAGAAGGGACTGAAGCAAAAAACCCAACTCTGTCAGAATGCAGCAGGACTATGATCTACTTTTCTAATAGGTGCCAGGGTAAACTGTTCCTAGGCAGCCAGGGTAGCTTTCCAATGCCAACCACTTCCAAAGTAGACAGGATTCTGAGCTTGGCAGCAGTAACCTGAACTACTTCTCACCCACCACGTGGGAGGACAAGAGTCAGCCCAGTATCAAATCCTTTCACAAGGGCCACAATTCCCACACCCCTGAGGTCCCTGCCAGGCTAGCACAGACCCTCAGAGGGGAAACTGAGGCGAGGACAAAGATAAAAGACCAAAGGTGCTCCTCCTATTCAGGCACGGTCCTGCTGCTTTAATACAGAACTTACTCCATAGGATCCTGATAGGGAAAGAGGGGGCTGAGCACGTGGCCAGGTGGTTTTGTGCCCCTTTGGGAAAGGGGAGGGGGAAGGAAGGATCTGCTGACCAATAGGGGCAGACTCCAGGGCAGGTGGGAGGGGTGGTGTCAGGTAAAGGGGCACAGGGGTTCATAGGAAAGGTACATCTTTTGTGTGGATATATATATTACAAAAAACACACCCAGTGCGATTTAACAACTACTTAGTACAATACAAAACACAGGCACGAGGCAGAAGGATGCCATCACTTTTTGGACCCCTGACAAGAGAGGTACCTGAGAAAAGGGGAGAAGAATCTTGATGTGGATATTCTGAATGCTGAGTTTTTACAATTTTCAATTTCTAAATGTCATATATGTATCTATTGCCAGGAGGGTCAGAGAAAGTTTAAACACTTGAAAAAGAAAGATTTTTATGAACATAAGAATTACCAACACAATTCTTAAGTCTTCCCAACTGGATGTTTAAACTCTTAGGTTTGGCAAACCTGAGAATATTTCTGGCTTTTTTTAAACATACAAGTTGAAGAAGTGACAACAAGCTTCAATTTTTGTAACCATTGTGGTTTCCATTTTTCTTTTCTTGTTTCCTCTTGCATATGATTTTAATATTTGAATGATTTTAATGAATCTTCAGTCCCAATCCCACCAGCTGCCCTGTCAGTGGCTATGGAGAATCCCACTGGCATCTTCCTGGCCAGATCAGCTGCAGAACATGATCTTTGCTTAAATTTATGCTCAGATACATTTCCTTAGAGGGAAGTTTTTCAAGTGGTTAATATGAATTTAATGGATTAACAGCTCTTGAGGTTTTCTTTCTTTCTTATTTTAGGCAGTGCAAACCAGGTGAGCTTCTGGAAAAACACTGCACAATACAGACATGAATCAGGGCAAATGACAGAACCAAATCCTGCAAACAATATGACAAGGGAAAGTGACAAAAGACTATATTGATGGCATGTCCACAGGAAGAGCTTATTACTTTAATCATACTTTAACTAAGCTTCACTGTTCAAGATTATGCCAAGTTTATCACTGAACTCTTAAACATGCCCTAAAAGTCATAACAAAGTGAGAAGGAAAGTAAAGTTTCTTGACAGATGAACATTTTAATCAAGTGGGGGTTTTGTTGGGTCTCTTTTGTTCATCTTTTTGTTGTTTGAATAGGACCCTTCTACTCTGTCAAGCCCATTACGTGGCTAGTGTTAGCATAATTCAGCTCTTATAAAGGGTTACCCTGAGATGAATTTACTGTCTCTATTTCTGAGGGTCACTTGCTCCACACTGCACATTCTAACCACTGGTACTGGTTCAGAAAACAAATCATTCCATGTTCACTGCAATACACTTTACTACTGTCAACAAAAAAATACAACAGTAAAGCAGATTTTCACTAAGATGTATTAACTCTCTCCAAGCAGCTTTCATAGACATGAACCCTGGTAACCATGAATATACAGCAACAGTTACAACACACACACTTCCATTTAATAACTTTTTCTCATTTTGCTTTCCTTTATTTATGAGTTGGTAATCTAAATTTTATAATCTCTTTTGTTGAGGGATGAGAAAATAAAGAGCCTTAGACCACAGGAAAATAATCCTTTATCAGATACAACCTTCTGGTAGCTGGCTGTAGTGATGTTTTGCCCAGGCACTGACTACGCTGACTGACTAAAGTTCCTACATCTACCATGTGGCAGAAGCAAAACCAGAACAAATGCAACAACATTTAATCAGAATATTTAAATAGGTCTGTGTATCAGGTAGGATAAAGATTACCAGTGTATTCTGAAGCATTAAGAGCCCTTTGAGATGACAACCTGCGTGTGCTCCAATTTTGTTTGTATTTTGAAAGCAAATCTTATGGGAAATGACATTCTGGCCTTCAGGCACTATACTGAGTTCAGCGAATTAACAGGCCAAATTGATTTTTCTTCTTAAAGGATGCTTGTTTTGATTGATTCAGAAGAAAAAAAGTGACATTGCTGATAGCATTAGAAGGGTGAGATTTTAACTTTGGGAGAGAAACACAGTACAGTAATGTACTGGAAAAAGCAGAGAACTTTTCTTAAAAAGCTATGTTGAATGGTGTTTTTATCTAGATAGGACATCTATTAAACATTTTTCACAAGTTAGAAGTTTTTCTAAATCACAATGGTAGCAGTGAAAAAAGACCAACTCCAGCAACAACTGAAGGATTCAGAGCTGCTCCATTCAAGTGTTGTTTCCTAGATAGGTGCATTGAAATTATATGTTATTTAATTGCCACTAAACAGAAATCAGAAAAACCCTTTCTGCTTTGATATTTAGTTTGTGGTTAGAAACAAAATTAGACTTAGCTAATAAGAAATAGGCTGTTCAGTCTTTAATTGGTGTGAAAACAATTGATGCCTTTTACACAGAGCTGCTTAGGATCAGTCTTCAGTTTCATGAAAACACAATTTTCCCCAGACTGTTTACCCTTTCCAAAACGTGTATTAGCTAGAAAACTGTAAGAATACAGGAGCTCTCATAGATTTGGATTTCACAGGTATCCATGAGAGAATATTTGTATTTGGTTTTTACGCATATTGTAAATTGAATTGTATCCACATGTGAAGTCTACCAACCTACTAGGGGAGTCTTCCTCTGTCTCACCCTCAATATTTATTCTGTAAGTCGAAAGAAAACAACACCTGACTGCTCCAAACAACCTAGTTTCAGTCTATGTATGTTCTATACTGTACTGCATTTCCAGGCAGTGCTTTAGTATGCCCTGCATACACTTTCTCACAGATAAAACGGGGAGGTAAGAATCTAGTGGCATTCCTGCAGAGACCAGAAGAACCAAAGAGAACCTCTGGAATTGCAGAAAACTTACTGATTTATTTAAGCTCTTTAAGTGTCTCTCTGAGAAGTCACTGCACTGAACATGACAGCAGAAATAGCTGATGGCTGCAGAACCATGAAAGGTAGTGTATAACTTTACAGAACTGGCTTTCTTCTCCTAGCCAGGAGTGAAGCTGCAACTTTGTGAGGGGCAGAGGGAAGGAAGGACTAGACACAAATAAAGAGCTCCTTACTTGCCCCCATCCCTCAGAACCACTGGGGCATGCCAGGTGTGCACTTGCCATTCAACATTGCTGAGCTGCTGGGGAATGGGGCTGAAGCATGTGGACAGACAATGAGCAGCAATAGCCCAATTTCCATCCCTGAATCAGTTTTCTGACCATCCCCCATCCCTACACCAGGCTCAGCTTTGGTTTCACTACATGTACTGTAGCTAATACAGCTCTTCCAATTATGGCCCTCCCTCCTGGCAATGCCACGAAAATATGAAGAATAACTCCTCTATGCTCTTCTGCATCTCGCAATTTCCAGGGCTGCTGTTAACAGTGTGGGTATTAAACCCGTGGTAGAGGCTTATGGCTCCTGATTTAGCATTTTCCATGGAAGGAGTGGCCATATCCTGGCAGCTATCTTCTGTACCTGTGCTCCCCAGCAAGGGGAAATGAGCCTCAGCCAGGGCCAGGAGCTGCTCTTCATGGAGAGAAAACTCTGGGAGGCCTGGCAGCAGCACAGGTCAGAACTGCTGGGCTTTGCTTACTGCCTGAAGCACAAATAAATTAAACCTCAAAACAAATTTCTCAGTCAGATGTCTTTGTCTGCATTGCCACAATGTATACAGAGGTATATACGACAGAGATACCAACTATTCTTATGAAAAAAGTTTCTTCCAACATACTTTCTATATTAAATGTTATTTGCTGAGGTGTAAGAAAGCACAGCCAGCATTCCCAAACTGCTCCTGTGGAACTTATTTAATCCAAGAAAGACAAACACAGGAGCAGGTAAATAAGTAACAAAAACACCGATTGTATTCAAGTACAGCAATTTGCAGATGGAAAACCAGAATACACTGCAATGTTCTCTGGAGCAAATATATGTCAGTGTTTTCAGTGAGATTACAGAGAACCTGACTGATAGTCTCAAAATCATTTGTATTTCTTTATCAACATGTATCTGTCCATGCATAGCAGGAAAAAAAGTCATATCATAGTGTTTCCAAATCAAAACAACCATACAGCTTCTACTCTCTTTACCAGTTAAATTATAAAACTGCATGATCTTTCCTCTCCTTGGTATATTGACTCAAGATAGAAAAGAATAGTCTGATTGAGATTGATCTGGGAAACACATTTCAATAGAGATGCTGTCCCTTAGACACGAGGGATCACAAAAATATTCTTTATGCATACATTAGTCACTAGATAAAAAGAATTTGTAAAATCAATATAGTGAAAAAATAACCAACAGAACATTTTCTAAAACAAATATTTTTATAATCCCCTAGCTATGCATACTCTTAATACTAAAAACACTGAGTTACCTGCATGTACTCAGATTCACTGCCTGCATACCTCTTTCAAACAAACTGCAATTATTTACTAACACTTCAGAAACTTTTTGATTCCAGACACAACATCTTGAAAAAGTCAGGCTGTGTTCACAGAGGACTACTAAAAATAATACATCATAAACACTAAATTTACAGTACAAGTCTTTGAGAAGGAAGCAAGGCTAGTTACAATGTAACCTCTGGGGAAAAAAAAAAAAAAAGTCTAGGGTATCTATCATCCAAAATCCCTTCTTGTGCAAAGATCAGACACTGCTCAGTCTTGGGAAGCATATCACCCATATCCTACCAAAGGCAACCTCCAAAACAGGTACTTCTGTGACAGAGAGAAGCAAAGATCTCAGCAATCACTACCTCTACCCTGTGCTGTTTAGTTACAGCAGGAATGACCAAATATTACAGTCAAGACCAGCAGCACAGGGACACATCTACCTGGGGCTTAATGTAATCCTAGAGAATTTGCCAGTGAAATTTACTTGCCTTTACAATCTTCCAAGTTTGTCACTTTCTCCAGTTTTTGTTATGAAAGTCTCTCAAACTACACGGAATCAAATCAAATATTGAGATAAAAATCCTTTCATTTTTACTGAAATAAAGATGATGAAGAAGTCACATTTTATGCAAGCTTCCTCTTAAAAGCAACAACCAAGTTGAAAAAAATTGATAGGGAAATGTGCTTAATGTCTAACAACTTAAAGATTTCACTTTCTTTGTTTCACGTAAAACACAGTTCAGGACTAAGCCCATTTCTTCCTTGAGCCAACAATTTTGAATCTTCATTGGAGAAGACAAACATAAAGAGCATAACCCAACTGTCTATGAATTTGCAGCTTAGTGACGGGCTTTGCAAGTTATCTATAAAGTCTTGCTCTCCCCTAAAAGATCTTGTGTAAAATGTTGCCTGGATATTTTGCCACTTTTCAATTGTTGGTGAAATTGAGCCCACTGGATAAAATAGAAACAAGTTATTAGATTTTGTCTTTAGTAAAAACTTAAAATGAGCCAGATCCAAAAATTGTATGTAGTATGCCTTACTTAGGTTACTCTAGCTATGGTATATTATATTCCTGCATGCTCATCATGCCTGAAGTCATGAACAGAAATGAGAGAAATACAAGCTGAGATTTCAACCATACAACGCTATATTTACCAACTGCAATTAGTGAGTTTTCCCATTCTGCAGTTGCATTCTGCTGGCTTTTCAAATCCAGTGGATAATAAGACATAACCACAACCACCTGGTTGCATATTCAAATTAATTCAATTCAGATATAAATAGACTCAATGTAAAAACATGAATTCATAAACTGCTGAGAATTCAGTATCTTAGTTCACTGCTGGAATTAATTTCTTTTCAACAGACTGGTTGTCTAGAGAATACCCGTAATGCAGTAAATGAAAACATGTGTGTCAATGCCAGCAGTGAGAATTCATGAAATTGTAACTGATGGATATTAAAAAAACAGATCCATGATGGGAAACCAATGGTTTGGCAGTCACTGGAATAAGAACGATAAAGCTAAAAATTCCTAGGTTTGACAGTATTTTCCTCTTGTTTAAAAATGAAACAAATATTGTTGCATATGGAGGTCAATAGTCCTTTATGCGGTATTTCCACAAAGAGATGTTTTTAAAAATAGAAGATTCAGTTGTTCTGTCTTGTTGCAAAAAAGTGGGTAGTGGATAAACTATAAGGAAGAAGACTTGCCTATCCCTTTAATTCAAAGAAAAAGTATATGCATCAGAGTTTAAATCATAAACATTTCAAGGCATTTTTAAAAATCACAGAAGAGTCTGAGAATTTATTATTACACTGTTCCACAGATATCTCAAAAGAATTATAGTTACACTTTCTTAACGTTTTTTACAGTAAATTATTCAGGTAGAGGGATACTAGATGCTTTACAAACACTTAACTTTTAATAACTTTCCTGACCTTTCCTGACCAACAGCTGCTAATAGTAGCAGGTTATACAGATAATTTGTCTTGGCTTTGTATTTGGGGATTTGCTTCCCTTGTTAAGACATTTAACTATCATCTCCATTTCACAAACATTTTCAGCTGTCACGGCGCACCTGTCAATCAACAATTTGGGTATGTAGATGCCAGCGGGTACCAAAGTGAAACAGAAGAATCTGGCTACAGACAGAGAATGCAGAACAGCACAATAGCTGCTGATGCCAGCTACAGTTCTGCTTGCATTCAAAACAGCAACTGCTGCCTGGTTTAGTAGGTCAAGGTTAATGTGACAAAAATAATCAATGAAGTTAGCAACACAACGTTTCTGACTTACTAAAACCCTTATTGGGAATGTTTGCAACAAAAGTCTTGGACCTGAGCTATACTGGACTCTCGGAAAAGAATTTCCATAGTGAAGGGGCACTTATATCCCCCTGTAGTGCTATGTTCTTGCAAGCTGGGGGGGGAAGGAGAAAGGCACATTAAACAGAGTGGGTCTGAGTAAATGTTATGATTAATCAGAGACAGTTTATTGAATAAAAGCATCCCAAACAAATGGCACATGATATAAACCCAAGCTTAATATAGCTCTAGGGAAAAGAGTCCTAACCGAGCCTCATGTCTATTTATCAAAAGGTTTTGTAGCTTATGAAGCCTCATCCCAGAGGATTACACTAGTGCTTCCAGATATCTTTTAACTGTTAGAAATAAATGCAAATGCTTAATCTTTGGCAACTCTGCTATAGGAACTGCTATTTGGAACTCTGCTATAACAACCACAATTTCTCAAATTAGAGAAAACAGTTATTTTGTGATTACTGCACTCTGCTTCCTGTGGGGCCCTGCAGAGGGACTGCTGGTACAGCCATCAACCTAGAAATGGTGAGGGTCACCAAGCAGTGATACAGGCTGCCCAAAGAGGCTGAGGAACCCCCAGCCCTGGAAGTTTTCAAAAGCCATCTGGAGGCGGTCCTGGGCAATTTGTTCTGGGTGGCCTTGCTTGAGAAGGAAGGCTGGACCAGATGACATCAGGTCCCTTCCAATCTCAGTCTGTGATTCTGTCATATACTAGTAATATACTATAAAGTCATTTACTGATACACAAATTCTCTCACACTTTCTTTCCAAATAATATATCAATATAACTTTTTGGCTGATATAAAATCCAACTACTGCTCAAAAGAAGGGTGAACAGCAATTTGAGGGAGGTGATGCTTCCCCTCAACTCTACTGTTGTCAGATCCCAGATGGAGCACCACATCCAGCTCTGGGGTCACCAGCACAGAAGGGACAGGGATGGGGGAGAACAAAGTAGATGATCAGAAGCTGAAGCATCTCTCCTATGAGGTCAAATAGCTGAGACTTGAGGGTGCTCAGCCTGGAGAAGACAAGGGTCTGGGAAGACTTTGGAACAGCCTTCCAACTAAGTAAAGGGGGCCTGAAAGAAGGCTGGAGAGGGAGTTTTTACAAGGGTATGTAGTTATAGGAAAAGAAGGAATGGCTTTAAACCAAAAGGGAGTACATCGAGATTTTATATTAGAAATATCTTCTTTATTGTGAAGGTGGTGAGGCACTGGCACAGGTTTCCCAGAGAAACTGTAGATGCCCCATCACTGGCAGTGTTCAAAGCCAGGTTGGATGATGCTCTGAGCAACCTTGTCTAGTGAAAAGTATCCCCCCAAGGAAGGGGCATAGGAACTTTATATATACATATGCTCTTTAAGATCCCTTTCAACTCAAACCATTCTATGCTCAGTGATCTGGAATTCAAAACAGGTTACCTAACTGTAGGAGAAAAATGAGACATTTTGGTAATTGTCAAGTTTATTTTGCTTATTAACTGCATTCTTTTAATGCGACTTGCAGAGTTAGATTTGTCACAGAAGTCTACAGCAAAGCTACCTCGCTCTCAAAACAATAAAGAGTTTTAGTTCCTGCACTCAGTAATAAGTGTAATTCTTCATATCTGTGACTTCCTCTGCCCTCATGCAGAGGGGAAAAAATTGACTAAGGCCAAGATTCTTCTCTTTGCTCTTGAGCTTTTCCCATGTGGTTAGCAAGAGTTTGTGACAAACTGGCAGAACATTCTTGCTCCACTTCAAGTAGCTGTCCTGTTGTGAGAAAGTGCCATTGCACAAAGAACAGAGCGAACTGGGATCCCTGCTTAATTTCCTTTTTCAGCTGGAGACATTAAAAGTCTGACAACACACAGAGTGAAAAAAACTGAGAAAGAGACATTAAAGTCCTCCCAACACTTGGACCAGAAGTAAAAATAAGCAACTAAAGCTCCCTATTTTCTTCTTCCAAATGAAACTAGAGGTAGTTTGTTTAAAGCTAACTTCTCTCGTTATATCTGATTCTTCAACATATGACAAATTCCTTAAAATGTTTTCTTTATTGTAGATGACATACAGATTACTAAAAACATACTGGTCTTCTTGGAAGCAAAACTATAAAATAGCTACAGATTTTTTAAAAATTGAATAAGCAATCGATATCCTGCTGAACAGGATACTGAGGTCTTTATGTACCTGTTTCTGAATGCACATGTTTTGAATGGCCCCTCTGCTCCTGTAACTGCTTTCTTACAACTGGGATTTCAACCCTTATGCTTATGTTAACATAAGATTAGCAGTGGTACGTGTTCCTCCTTCCCTCTTTTCCTCTTTCACACATACACGGCTTTGAAGCCTCAAGCAATTGCAAGTCTAAAAACAAGAACTGAAATTCCTTCAACTTGCTAAGAGAAACCTGAGATGTATCCATTGGCTCTTCTATGAACAAATGAAAAAGCACAATAAATTCCCAACCCTCCTTTCAGCCTTTGCCGGAGGAGCACTATGAGCAGCTGAAGTGGGTCTGCAAGCTACAAAATAAACCTGCAAGAAAAGACTACACAGTATGCTTGACAAGAAGTCAAGAGTTACATTCAACATCTCAATTAGTAGTTACATCTACATCATGGATCTACATTTTTATATAAAGTGTTGCCATATTTTTAATTACTTCCAGCATGACCACGATTGCTGCTATTAAAAGTCAAGGAAAAACAGACTTCAGATGAATGTACAACACAGTTCACCCAGCTCTGTAAGGTTCTGCCGTGATTAAGGCAGACTGGTTATTTGCATCAAATGGTGCCAGATAACCTTCAATTTTGGGAAGCACTACAATAAGATAGCACTAAAGCCAGCAACTATTATAATAACCTGTAACCTTATCCTGGAGCTGTAACTAGTTCATTTCAGGGTCAAAAGAGTGTGGCATTGGGTTGTTTTTATATTAACGCATATGATTCACTATGAACAAAGGAATCAGAGCTTAATTTAATTTTGTCAGTTTGGGAAGGGAAAGTAAACTGATACCAGCATTCAAGTGTTTTTTCCAACTCTACCCATGAGATCTATCAAAAGTAAATTAGGGGAAAGCACTTCAGAACAGTATTTCCTGCCTTTTGAAAGGTCAGTCCAGACCATGTGAATATTTAGTTATCTTCATAAATGGTAACCTGGCTCTTGGACATCAAAGGTTAGCACAACTGTGTACTCAAAGAAGTATATAATCTCAATGCATGTTGAGTGCTGAACCTCTATGACATTTGTTTTAAATAACCCCTAAGCACACAAAACTGCATCACCAAAAATCCATATAGGCTTCAGTAGTTATTGTTAATACCTTTATCTTCAGCAATCATGGAAAAACTGAGAGAAGATCTGTTCCAAAATACAGTGGAGGTCACTAAAGAGCATTTACAAACACAGAACCCAGATCTGATTTGTCCTCTGAGTCTACGTAAGAGGTCAGGATTCCTTCATTAAATTACTAAAAACATCTCCTAGACCACCAGTTTGAGTGCTTAAAGGAGAAGCTTCACTTATCAATCAATGGAGCATCCACACAGCATTTCCCGGGAGACTTCATTAAAGGAAGCATACAAGAAAGAACAGGCTATAAAATAATGACCTGAGGCTTTTTTTGTTTCAAATACTTGTACCTCAGCATATTTGGTCATCCGCACCCAAAACACACACCTATTTCTGTACTAATTGGTTGTGCCTTAAGGCTGTTTTCACCTGCTTGCTTTTTGGAAATGGATGATTGACTGGCTAGTGTTTTGTGTTGTTTCAAAACTTGGCTTAATGAAATGGTGAGCACTGTTCTTGTGTTCTCTCTTTCCTGGATTTGCTAATTTTAACGTGAATTCCTTTCTTTTCAATATCTTTTTTGGTGACCCACACAGATATTTTGACTTGAGCTATACTTGTTAGGACAAGAAAGGACAATCAAATTATGTCCAGACTCCAGATTTTGTAGAACTGTCACAGCACTATTCTAGCCAGTGAGACAGCACCATTCCACATGCTGTTTCAAACAGAACAAACACCAGTGTAGTTACTTCACTTGCTTGTGACCTTAAAGTAACCACATTCTTAAGTTATCCCAAAGCCCAGAGGCTCTTGGATGGTAATTATTCATATTAGAGTCAGCCCTTTACCACTTTCCAGTTGGTGGCCTGGGCAGACATGAAACGTGTGCTTTCTTCTCTTATTTTTTTGGTTAACAGCCCACCTAGTTAAAATACTGCAAGAGTCTGTGCTTCTCCTCTTCCCCAGCAAGCTCGGCAGGCACTCTGCCAACTCCTCCTTTTCAGTTGTGAGGGAGAACAAGAATATCCTGCTGTAGCAGCCAGCTGGCTACCTTCTCCTGTCAAGGACTTAATATACTTCCATAAAGTATTCAGCTGTTGCTGGATGAGAGACAGAGTGCTTATAGTGCCTTCTTCAAACAGTCCTCCTCCTTGACTGTTTTGTCAAGCACAGACTGAATGGATGAAAGAACCATATGCAAAGAAACAGGGATGAGGGTACAAACACAGCCTTCATTCTTTGGATAATCAAAAGTCACCTAATTCATCTTAACCTTTAAGCCAAACATTTTCTCTCCAGGACAAAGGCTCACCAGATGAAAGTTCAGGCAAACTTGAAAAACCTTCAAGCTACTTACAAGTCTTATTGTCTTCTCATCGTACTTAGCTCAAGTTTGGCTCAATAAAAGCTTTCTTGTATCAAGGGTGAAAACATTTCCATTCTCTTAAAAAGAGTGCAAGAAAACCAAAGATTTCCAATTTTGTTTTAAACATGAATATTCCCTTTCAAAGTCTCTATCTCAAATACTGCATCACTAAGAAAGTGAAAATGAAAGCATGGAAGAATAAGTAGGATTTGCCAATTCTTACCTTATTTTCTTCATGAATAACAAATTCACTCAGCACTGGAACTTCTGTTGCCATGGCAACAGGAAGCCTACCTTGCCAGTAATTTGGAATTTCCTTGTTGGTCATTTCAGTCAGATGCTGGAAAACTTGCTCCAGCTACTCACTCTTGCCTCATTTCCCAGCCTTCTAGAGACAGCCTGTCCCAAAGGTGCCACACTGCACCCTCCTCCCTCTTCTGCCCAAGGGTCAGCACTCACACAGCAAGCAATAGTCAGCATCATATGGCAGCTCTTCCCTGGCAGCTGGCAACAGGCTGAAATAAGGGCAGGAGCCTAGGAAATGAGAAGTTGAGCCCTGGAATAGGAAAAAGGGGCCAGGAGAGCCACAGGGCTCCTGCTCTGGTGTGAAGACAGGTAATGAACAGATGTGAAGCCAAGTAGATTAACTCACTCAAGCAGCTGTGGCAGGAAGTGCCTGGTGAGAATAGAAATCTCCCATTTTTTTGCCATTCTGAGAACACAAAACGTTAAACTTCCTCTCAAACAAACAGGTTCCAAAGTTAAAACAACCCCAAATCACTCTTTTGTTGATCACTTGCATTTTCAGAAGCCTGAGTTTCTTTTTAAACTGCTGCAGCTTGTCATATTTAAAAGCATGGACATGACATAAGCTGTTCTACACCACCTTACTGTTAAATTTACCACTTAGGTTTCACTCTGGAAGTCAAATGTCCACTGTTTTGGGATATATGAAGTGGCCTGTGCTGAGTTGGTTACTTTGGGTATTTTCAATTAAGGTATTTTCTACACTCAAATATATTTTAGACCACTGTAATTTGGATTCAATGTATTTCTTAAGACCATTCTCCTGACATCTACATGGATAATGCCAAAAATAATTAACAGATTGGTGCCTTTCTGTGCTTACAGGATATGGAGAGTAAGGAGCAGGTATTTATATCATGGCTGCACATACCATTTTATGGCTGTAAGATGCAACTGTGAATCTTAGGTACAGCTTTTAGTTCAAATTAATCATATTAATGTAACAAATGTGGAATTTGCAGTAATTTTTTAAGAGATACATCGTTAACTTTCTGCTGTAGGCAAGCATCAATAGGTGGCAATTAAAAAGAGGAGCGAGTGAGGGGTTCTGCTTCCAGTTCTGACAAACTGCACTGTGCAGTCACTGTCAATTTCTAGGGCTCTGCCTTTATGTCACTGTGTCATGCTGGGATGTTTAAGACACAAAAGCACCAGACTTTCAGTGTTTAAAAAAATGAATTCAGGTAAGTTAGAGATTTATACAAGTCCAGCACAATGCTTTCCCCCTATGCCTAGTGAGTTTTTTTATACTTCTGCATCTTCAGAGGCTCCTTTTTCCCACCTATCCTACCCTTTTCCCATCACTCTCTTGTCTGCACTTGATCTGCCACTAAAGCAGATTTGCACTTCTCTAAACAAATCCTTCTTCTTCATCTCACCCTCTTCTGGTCAGTCAATCACCACAACACAGTTGTCACAGACAATAATTGGCCCATTTCTGTGATGCAGTTTAAACAGAATAGTTCAAACCTTACAAAGCTGAGATTAATATTACTTTCATCCATTTAGAGGAAGTAAAAGAAGAAGCCAAGTGCTAGAAATTTCTGCCACAGAAAGACTGTGTAGGTAGGAGGCATCAGCAGATCCAAAAGGGGCTTTGGATGCTGGGAAATAAGGGGAGAAAGGCAGAGGAGTGAGTGCTTGTGTCAGGTTGGGAGACAAAATGTTAACCCAGCCTTTCTCAGTGCAGTGTGTATGTTTCCATGAAATGATTTTATCAGAGAGGGTCAGGGAAACAAAAAATGCATGAAGAGAACAAAGCCAACAAGCTTTCTATCTCTCATGCTAGAAGATGTTGCCACATCTTCAGCTGTACCCTAGGGCTATCCTTATAGATGTAATTGTATCCTTACATTTGTTAGTTGTATCCTCACAGCTGCAAAAAAAGAGGATGAGGGAGCAACCCCAGCCCAAATGGCCAGAAATGGACACACTGACTCACAGGTCAGGATGAGCCTTGCTCAAAGCTAGCCGTATCTCACAGTCAGCTCTCCCCAGAGCAGCCTAAACCACAGCCAGAAACCCAGCTAACAACTAAGGAACATGGAAAATCACGGGCCTTGGGGCGCAGCTCACCCTCTGATCCCTTAGATACCAGTAAAGGAATGTAAAAGAAACCCACTCTGTGACTGAAGCCTGAAAGAGAAGGAAACGGGTTTTCTTTACAGAGAGGGAGCTCCACTTGGTGCTACAGTGCTTATCAGGGCCATAACTCTACTATTGTGGCAGAAGAAGAATAGTTAAAAACAGCTCCTATGCTGAGGTACAGAGCTATATACATACCCAAGCGCTTCATATCCCAGTGCAGTGGTTTTCAGCTGATGGCAGCAAGCACCCAGGAGTTCATGGATCATTTCTACAAGGAGTTCATTGGTGTGGTATGGCCTTCCACATGCATAACCTTTTCAAAGGTTTTGAATTTTTGTACAACTAATTTGTACAACCACTAGCCAGCCTTTTGGGGCCTTCAAACGCCCCCAGAGGAAAACAGCAATTATTGGTGACACCCGTTCACCTGGGAATTATCAGTGTGAGGTTCTGATGGCTACAAAGGACAAATGAATTACATGTGAGCACTACTGAGACATCTCCAAAAGAGGACCACAAGTTATTTATCTTCAGAAATAATCATGATTCACAGCCAAATTAGCCAGGTGTCTTCTGTTAAAATGTCTAACTAATTTGAAATTTAAACATTAATACCTAAGCTATCTACAGATTTTAAAAAATCAGTTTGTGTTAATTATTTTAGTTATTTAATCCTTTCATGCTACTTTATCATCAGGTGAACAAGTTTCATTTTCAAGTAATTAGTTAACAGGCAGTGGCTAGTGAATTAATTCTGAGTGCTGAAGGAGTTAACCTTCAGTTTAACTCTCAGTAAAATGGTACCATTGAGGCTGAGGACTTGAGCTCTGGCTTTTTCCTTCCCCCATGACATCCTAAATAGAAGCTCAATGCAAAACAAAAAAACCCCAAAACCAAACCACCACATTCAAAACATACCTAGAATTTACTTCACAGCTATACCTATGCAGGAAATCAATCATTTCAGTGAAACAAGCAACAATAGCATTAGCTGACCCTCAAAGACTTGCTCCCTCAGCCCAAGGAAATGCTGAACTGTTTCCTCCGTAACCTTTTGTCACTTCTGGCTAAGTTGTGTGTATATGATCTTCCCTGGGATGAAACATAAGCAGCACAGATCTGAAATCCTCTGCAGAGAAGTGACCTTTCCACTGAAAGGCGCACATACCTGTTCAAAGCTACAAAGGCACATACATCCACTCAAAGTTACTCATTTCATGGAACAGATACAGAAAAATGGCAATGGCTAAACTCAGCCTACATAGGAGAAACAAAAAGGATCACCTGCTCCTAATTCTATTTCTCTAACAACAGCAATCCAATGGCTTCACACAAAAAAAGTCTGAAAACTTAGCTCTTCCAAAGTTGGTGTGAATCCAGGTTTTCATGAGACCTTTGAAAGGGTTTGTTTACTTCTTTAAAGTAGACGCAGTTATGAAAGTCTCTCCTGTTCACAAAGGCTGCTCTCCTGCAGCTTGCTACTTCTACCTTGCTTTTCCTGAGATTTTGGCAAAGTCACAGAGTTAAGTATATTGTGACACAATCAGTCATTTGAAGCATTTGCTTTCCACTTGAGTTTTATTTTTAGAATCTCCCATAGTCTTTCAAAGCACACATACCCATACTTTCACGTGAAGTAAAAAACTAGGAAGAAAAGCTGAAGGGTCTCACAAACTCTAGAACATAAGCAAGCTTATGATGTCTCCCGTTTATAAAATGACTACTGCCTTGTTTCTTTTATAAGCCCACAGATATGGCTGCAAACACTCATTTGCCACACATAAAACCTGAAGGTTTCTACCTCAGAACTACAAGTCATGGGCTTAAAAGTGACAGATCAACTGCTGACTCTGAAATCTAACTAATGCTCTCAAAGAAAAAAAAAATCTTTAACACGTTTGTCCTGAATTCTTACAGTTAAATGTTTCTTAGGGACCTTGAGCAATCTTTTCACTGCTGGCCCTGCCTTGAGCCAAGAGCTGGACTAGACAACTTGCAGAGTCTGTTCCACTCTCTATCATCTATGAGTGAGTATCTAAGTGGTTTCATGAAAAACATTTTCTTTTACCAGCTATCACACATTTATCACTGACTGCAAAGGTGTTTCTGAATTACTCTGGAACATCTAAGAGCAATGAATACTGAGCCACATATACTTCTGGTTGCTGAACCGTGTGTGAATCCAGTAATAAACAGTATTTGATAATGTCCTTTTATAATTGCTGAGCAGCATCTTTACATAAAAGCTTTGACAAAGCATTCTCTTTTATATCAGTTTACATGTATTACCTTAATTCTGCAAAATCCCTCTTATTTCAATTCTGTTCACCAAAATGGTTGTATCTGAGATTCGTTTCAAAAGGCAACACTCCCAGACATCATCATATAATGTAAACCAGCTTATGTCCAGTAACTCCAGTCAACCAGAGACATTGTAAGTGGATGAGGATCCAGCTCATCCCTGCCAGCAGAAAGGCAAAGCACTCTCTAAGTCACAGTCACTCCAGATCCAGGCCCTGCTGCTCTGCCCAAATGTGCTCCTTGCAAACGACCATAAAGAGAGCTCTACAAGGAGCTATGTGACCTGTCTGTACAGAGGACACAAAGACAAATGTTTACTAAGAACGGACAAAACTGAGATGTTAGATGGTGGTGAGATGACATTAGGGAATAAAACTGAGCATCTGCACAAGGCAATGAAGCAATGAAATGCGAAGAGTCATTGAAAAGCAAAAGTTCCCCCTTTATGCAGGAAGAACTAGCCTCTGAATGCTAAGCAACATCTACACACAAATATGTATTGCCCCACTATCTACTAAACGGAGATAATTGAAAATTCAATGAGAACCATATGAAAGCATAATGACATGAGAACAAGACCAGAATTACAAAAGCAAGGCAAACTGAAGAAAAAAAGAACAAATTTTTCAGCTTCAACCAGTAAACCAGGTGAGAAGATAACAGTAAAAGAAATTAGAAGAAAAACTCCCTGCTTCTGTGCTCTGCATGAATATTTGCATCTGCCAACAGGCCATCAAAAAGCAAATTGGCACTAAGTCATAATTCACCATTTGCTATTTATATTCTGTCAGCACTATGTTTGTGCAATTTCTATCAAAGCCTCCATTTTGGGAATGGGGATAAGAAAAGGAGATATTGTAATCTACTTCTGCAACTGCTGTTTGTATTTGCCGAGTTATCTGGCACTTGATGTGCGTGCCTCACGCATTACTTTTTATTCAAAAATTGACATATTTATCCAAGAACGGTTTTAACATGGTAGCCTGATTCAGATGCACTCAAAAGCTTTGGCAGACATTTTCAGCCATGCATTTTATGTGATTTACACATTGGCATCCAAAAGACCACATTCAATTGTGCGTGTGGATTGTAATCACAGCCTGGTGGAGGCAGCTCATTGGAGCACTGGAGATAAGTTTACAGGTAAGCAGCATATTAGTAAGTTTCTGAAGGCTTTTAAATCTGGAAACTGGTGGAGACCTTTCTACTGAACCAAGGTAAGACACACTGCTTTAATCACTTCATCCTAGCTGTAAAGGTTTCTTCAGATAATTTTAAGCTAGTCAAATTTCAATTTCAAACTACAAATTATCTGAAGTAAAAATTAGATATTTCCTCCCACTCTTAGAGTTTGAGTATGAATGAGAATGTGGCTATGCCATTGCTGAAAGAATCCCTAGTTCTGACTGTAGATATAGCCTTTACAAGTGATAAGCAATTTCTCCCTATGTGTCATTGCACATGGCTTTTAATACAGAGACCTGGTACTGCACTGAGGAACGACATCATCACAGAATGAAGATGGGTGAAGATCCAGGTGATAAACCCAGGACTCCTGCATCTTTCCACACTGCTATCTCCTGTTTCTTGGGAGAATACCAATACAAGGAATTGAACCAGCAGTTACAAAGGAGCTGCACAGAGGAAAAGAGATCAAAAAGGATAAGCAATATAAGGGGGCATGTTCTAGTGCCAAAAAAGGAAGGAACAGGAAGTATCAAATGAGAAAACCAAGGAAGTGCTAGAACTTGAACTAATGTCAGCAGGTTGTGTTATCATCAGGCAAAAATTTTAATAAATTATCATAATCAACTGCAAATAAACTGAAAGGGAAAGGAATGGACAATTCAGAACATTTTGCTATTCTTTTATCCTGCACAACATAAGCCTTTTTTTGCACAGATAGCTTTCTGTTCAAAACAATGTTGGAAAGCAGCTGCACAGGGATCCCAAAATCAATGTACCTTCATCCCTCAAACAGGGTAGAGAATAAGTTACAGGCAGATATGCTTTTGCAATTTTTGAAAATCAGTGCTCTGAATGGCCATTCACCATACTCTGTGACAATCACATACCAGTAGTACTTTACATATGAGCCCAAGTTTTCTCTTCTCTTGCTCAGTGCAGAACTATAAACTGGGTGTGCTTTAAAATGCCTCAAGTTTAACATGTGATTGCAAAGCATCACACTTCTACTGCATTTTTCTAGCTGTAGACAACACACACTTTTTAAATCCAGGAGGTGGAGAAAGGCAGCTATTTTCTCCCAGAAGTATATCCCATTCATTTATTATGCCTCTCCAGAGCATATGTCCAGAACCATGGACAACTGTTTTTCATAAAGAGCTTAAGGAACTTAACTTTAGCTTGACCACCTTGCGTTAACAAAGAATGGGCTTAAGTAAATCAAGTCATGCATGTTTACCACTGCAGCACAGCACCAATACACACTTTCTCCATGGCACACTTTATTTTGCAACTTCTACACTCTTCCTAAAGGTAAGTGATGTGGGGAGGAGCTTGATGAAAGGACAATCCCCATAGCGGGAAATGCTGGGAGAAAAAGAAGATAAAATTCCTCTCTCGTTATGCATTCGACCCTGTCTGGCTGCTGATTCTGCCTGGGTTTATTGATGATGATAACCATCATATCCATGTCATTTGACTGCACGCAGGTGGTGAGGATGTTCCTTATCTTGATATCCAGCTGATCTGTTTCAGGTATGAGGGATCCACATCTACACTGGATCTACAAATAATACCACAGCATTTTTCCTTTAAGTTTTTAAACTCATGATACTGTTTTATAATTAAATGCTACATAAATACAGTTGGACTCAAAGGTCTTGAAGGCCTTTTCTGACCTAAATGATTCTATGATTTCCTGTTACTACTGGAACAGAAAAAAGCAACATGTAGGGATATACGAGCAACTCCAGAGAGCAATTAATTTCATCCTAAAATACGCATTTGAGACAGCCAATGTACCAGTTCAATGTACCATGTTTTCACCCTAGTATGGATGAAAATGATTAGCTGAGGCTTTTAAACATCTCAAGGATGGAAGAGGTGAACCTCAGTCTCAGGGGAAGGATGCACACCACAGGCAGTTCAGCTCTACTCCTGCCTCTGAGCAGAGGCAGAACACCCCTCCCAACTCCCCTGAAACAGGAAAATGTAGAGGTAGCAAAATCGTAGTTTGTACCACTAGACACCATACATGTACAGTTTGAAGAGGAGGGATGGAGAACTCTTCCCACTGTTCCTTGACATTTGTCACCTGCAAACAGGTGGCACAAGGAAAAGCCCCATAACTGGGGAGGATGCCCACGCTCCCCACACAGATCATCAATCCAGCCTCATCAGCACTGTGCAAACCAACTTACAGGCGTAGTCACTGCTGCCAAAATCAACAGCATGGTTTCACCGACCCCTTCAGTTAGGGCAGCAGAGCTCACAAACGCTCACACAATGCCTCTGCATCCACAGCTGCCCTTCCTGTGCCAGCTCCATCCTATGCTTTGTGCTGGCTCATGCACTGCTGCAGGACTTGGTGAATCAGCTCAACAAGGGAGGAGAAAGGGCAAAATTTGAGAAGCCTTCCATGATTACAAGTTAGGCTAATTCATTCAAGAAAATTACATCCATCTCCTAGTTATCTTCAAATCCATCAATCTAGTGTGAGAATGGACTGGATTTATTGGCACTTAAAATTACATTCCCACTTATTCTATTAAGTCTACAGAATCTTAACAAAGAAATCAGCAGTTTAAACAGTCTTCTGCCTCAGGTTACAGAAGTTTGCTTGTGGATTATTCTCTCTCCCACTTTGAAAAGCACATAAATTATTAACACACAACACTAAAATACCCTGTCTTTCAACAAAGACATTCTAAACATTTGTCAACAAAAATCAGTTTACTGGGTAGTCACTAACAGTATTCCACTGAGAAAAATACAACTGATGTGTTTGAGAGTTGAAGAAAAAAAAAAAAATCACTTTTCTTGTAATTTCAGAAGACCCAGCAGAGCTGGCATGACAATTAGTGAATATTTAAATGCTTGATATTCACTGGGAATAGTCTGACAGCAATGGCCAAATAATTTCGGCACGAGAAGAAAAGAAAGTCTCAGACTGATGAATAACTGACATTTGACCTGCTGTTCACTTCCGAAGCTTGAAAAAAAAGCAATTCATAATTGAACTGAAGTTGAAGCTGGCTAAGAAAGCACAAAACACTGTTTTACATTTCTGCAGTCCTGCACTGTCTCATGCCCTTTTTATTATATTGTTTATTTCTCTGGTTATAATTGCATATTGTAGAGAGGTGTAAATACTTACAACAGGGCAATTATCATAACCCACAAATGAAATAGAAAATAATTCAAACATTTATAAAACTGTGGCTGAAATTTTGTATTTAGTGGGTAACACAGCACTTGTGGAAATTTATAAGAAAGCATGTGTAACGTTTGTTATTAACTTCTGAGACTTTCTAATATTTAACTTTTCCTGGCACACGTTGTGGCTTGAAGCTGATGGGAGCACAGCTAATAGCATTTTCCCCACAAAGGGAATATGAACACCACCATATGACGGCATGAACAAACAAAACCAGCCAAACAATAAAATAACCTCACCCAGAACATTATCTTTAAGAAACAGATCCTCAACAGGATAATGAAGTCCTCTCTCTGAAAAATTTGGGATTGAGGCAGAGAAATTCCCTGCCAATGTACTACATCCAAACTCCAGTGGAAAATAAATAGTCGTAGATCCAAGACCATTTTGTCTTTATTCTGTATTCTCAAGTAATCTGAAGCTTTTTTCTTCCAAGAGAAGAGCAAATTGAAATGAAATGTTTACAAGTGACATTTACGAAGGATTACACCTTTACCCTGCTTTCTATTAAGAGACTCCTGTTGCTTAAGAAGCCCGTGTTAATCCCCCAAAGCAGATGACATTTTCCAACCCTGCATATTTCACAAAGCTTGAATGCATTCAAAGGGAAAGGAAGTTGACACAATACAAAAAACAGATGTTTAATAAACTTGAGTAATCGGACAGGCAAGCCTGTTTTGGTCGTTCCAAAAGACAGCCACAAAAAGGAAGCAACTATTTTCTTGCAGACACAATAAAGAAGATTTTGGTTTGGTTTTAATTAAAAAGATCAGATCCCAACCCAAAGAAGAATCCTAACCTCCTGTGACATACTTTGATCTCACCTTTGATGTCAAAAAAGAAAGAAACAGCTCTCACTTGCTATTTTGCATCAATTGTATCATCCCAGTCACATCAGCTTCATTCACCCAGAGACTAGGAGATGATCAGTGACAAGCATCATATCAGTCAGGGTTAAAGCTGGTCTGAGTCACCAAATCATCCTGGCATTCTAACATGAGAATCAGTCTTGTTCTCAGCATTTCCTAGACAGCAACAACACTGACTCTGCGTTTAGAAGTAGTTTTAAAACATTACTCCTGGCAATGAAACAACTATAAAAATAAATATAAATGGCATAGACACTAAACATGAAAGGTTTGGGGTTTTTTTTCCCCAGAAGGATCTGAAGTAGGTGCAATCATCAGCTATTTTTACTGTTCTTTAAAAACTGTATTTCATTTTCACTTAAACTGCTTTGAATCTACAGGGCAGATCATATCAAAACAAACAAATGAAGATCTAAGTTTTGCTGTGGCTTTATGGAATCAATCCTGTCTCTTTCAACTAACTTAGGTGAGAAATAAAAGCAGAGGAAAATCAAGCAGTACAGAACCGTACATCTCCACCTTCTATTATATAATACATGACCTCTCTTTTGCAGCATTGGGTTTTGAAAGTCTTCAGGTTGATGTGTCAACTTTTCAAAATGACCAAAATCTATCTATATATGATTAATATTATGTGTACCTAGGTGGAAAATCTTCTTCTTCCTTCACATTAGCCATTTTAGCTAAAGCTGTTATCCTCTTACCTAGCAGAAAGGAAATGTATTTGCTCATTCTATTACACAGTCATAATTCAGCCAAACACTGGCTGGAACAGAATGCTGTATTTTGGACCTCTGCAGCCTCCACTCAGCATATCTGACTAATTTTTCGGTAAATACAGCCAAAGTGGAAATTAGAAACAAAAAGCAGGGGAGAAATAGATTTCAAATTTGCATGCAACGTCGTGACCAACAGCTACAAGTGCTGGATGATCATGAACCCTTGACTCATAGCCTAATTTTCAAGCACTAATCGCCTGCAACTGCAGCTGACATCTAGTATTTGTCTGAGAGTTTGTGGCAGACGAAAAACTAAAGGTACAAAGATTCAGTAATAAAATGCTGAGTAACTTAAAAGAGGGAAGGATGTTCTACATTATTTGTCTTCTCTTGGCTGAAGAGACAAACGTGCTCAAAAAACATAACTGAGGAAAACTTTCCTTATATGTTAAAGGCAGGAAATACAAAGTCATAGTCATGTAATCCTTTTTTGTTTTTGAACAGCAGTGCATACCTTTCCCCCTCCTCCTTCAAGCATGTGTACCCAACCAGCTAACTGGATGTGTGTAAAAGATCCAAGGTTATCTATTCAAGTTTTCACTATCTTTTTGGAATATAGGAATATTGGAAGATTCTGCAATAAAATATTGTTTGTTAACAGCATGCAGCATAAAAAATTTTTCTTATGTATCCCTTTCTTTTACAATACTGCATTTACAACAACTGATGAAAAGGCCTTCATTGTGGCTTCTGTTTCTGAAGTCTCCCATACAAACTTTTTCCACGTACTATGTGGGGCCTTTTCCTATCAAAAAATATAATTTATGGGCATGTGGATGTTTCTTCTCTCTTTTTTGTGTATTTGGGATATGGCATCAAAGCACTAACACTTAAAGAATTAATTTTCCTTTAGAAACTCAAATGACACTGGAGCTATTTTACTTTTAAAGAGCAGCAGCACTGAGGGGTAATGGAAGTAGATCATATTTTCCTCCTGTTTTGTTATAAGCAGAATAAACATAAAATCTGATGGATTTGGCGCTCATAGTAACAAGTCATCTGTATACAACGAGAGAAAAGGGCTTGCTTAAGAGCAAGGATATTGAATCATGTCTCCTGGAATATAATTAAAAAACAAACCAAACTAAAATTCAATAAACAAGAAAAAATAAACGAGCACACAATAAAAACCTAAAACCATGACAACATTCAAACAAAACAATAACAAACCCAATAAAAATACCACATAGATAAGGTCTTACAGCTAATGGGGCAGTGGTGCTGAAGGTATAACAAGAGTAGCACAGAAGTAAGACTAGACAGATGAACAGTCCCAACTACTTCACTAGTTCCCCCAAACTCAGGAGGAAGTAGCACCAGCATTTGTTTCCATTTTTATGCAGACTTCATGAGCAAATAATGAACTGGCATCATTAAACTTCATACCATCCTACAAGACACACTACAAGCATCAATAAAAACACCCAAAGTTTGGCTCATTTGTTAACACAGAAAGGTTTGTGCAGCAAAATTCCTGATATTGTAGGAATCACAAATCCTTCTCAGTTTGTACTTGTATGGTATTTGCAAAGTTATTTTCATAATTGTAGCAGCTCAGGTTTTGGGAAGTGTAGTTCAGATCTTCAACCACGCAAAAAGGCTTTAATTCTCCACTGAAAAGCAAACTCACAGATGTGCTTAGGCATGTATGTTTAACATCTTCTGCCCACGACCACACTTGCTGCTCCTAAAATATTTTGTTGAAATGGTATCACTTTCCTTTTCTGTGTATATTGCAACCAATTTGGCTAAAAACATGAAGCTTATAAATAGGAGCATGGGGTTTCCAACACAAATAAACACTTTAATTTAGATGTATCAAAAGTTAACCAGTTTCATGAGATGGGACTAAAACAATGTCTTTTAGAGCAGATTGAAAGCAATGACTATGCATAGGTTAATGACAAACGGCTATTTTAATGAAAGATTTGCTCTAAAAGATTGTGTATCTAAGCATCCTGCATTTCACCACAAGTGGTTATGAAATAAAAGTCTCTGAATACAATCATATTGAAGTGATCTCAACAGAGAATTGTTTAAATCCCCAGGTCTTCCATGTGTTGTTGAAATTAAAAACAAATGAAATGTTGATATCTTCTAATATTAAAGACCAAAAAATACCCTTTTCTCCAACTCTCAGAAGCAAAGCTGGAGTTAGAGAGTTCATTGCATCCTTATGATCTTATATTTTCTTCTAAACAATTTAATGAAAGGCACCTAATCTCAAAATGGTTTCTGTTACGTGTGTGCACATCATTTTCAGTTTTCAAAATACAGAGAATTACCATCTACAGATGGGTTAAAAAAACCTCAAACATGTCTCTGGAATAATAGAGATATTTATACCACTTAAAGAGCACCAAAATTTTATTAGTGTTTGATGATTTAAACTGTAACTACACTTTTGAACAGCAACAATTATCTAAAGACTGTTTTTACTTAAAAGACTGTTTGCTAGGGATATTTGACAGGCGTTCTGAAAGGCACAGAAGTGTAACAAATTGCTACATATATGGCCATTTCGCTTGATGGCAGCTCAGTTCACACAAAACCTGCCTGTTCAGAGAATTTACCTTCCACTAAAAAAAAATCTGAGACTGAACACATAGCCGCAGTTGGATCACAAACAGCAGTAGAGTGCAGATTAAAAGGTGTTTGCATAGAAAATAGACAAACCAAGCCTCCCAAGCCGGTCATAAAAACATTTTAAATATTTTTTTAATTATAATTTTCCTAATCAGAATTCCTTCATGTTAATACAGGGATAACATTTTTCCAGGGCACTCTATGTCTAAGACCTCTGTATCTCACTGGTGATCCTCCATTATACAGAAGGGAAAAGTGAGCCAATGAAGGCATGGAAATTGCCACAGCTACAGAAAATGCAAGTAACAAAAGATGAAATTTGAACTCCGCTTTCCGCTTTCCGACCCACTGAACCCTGAAGACTTGGAAAAATACCCATTCCAGTGCACTTCCATAACAGCAACAGTGTTCAAACGCATTACTTGTTAATTGTGTAAGCATGGCATGTTAAAATCATTAGTGGCTACTAACAGATCGTGTGAAACTGGATCGGTGTTGGTATCAAAACTAATTCTAACTGATTCTGCTGATCACAAGCACACACTAAAGCAGTAGTAGCTCTGTCTCCTTGGCAAGGACAAACCTAGATTAATCTCAACAGGGTACAGAGAAACTTTAGATGAGACAGCTTTCCTTCTTTCCTTGCACTCAACTTCTGTGAGAGCACTCAATGCTTGTAAGAGTGATATAAATTACTGAAAACTTTGATGATTTCAAGTTAATATCCTAAGGACTTGCCAGAGAAAAGACAAAAAATCTGTATAGATATAGTTTACTGGATCAAGCAAGGAAATACATCAACTGTTCAGAAAGCAGAGGAAACCACTGGTATAATATTTGAAGAAAAAAACCCACCAAGGACCTTAACCTCTCCTGAAGCTGTTCAAACAGAAATGGAATTAATAGCTGTAATCTACAGTTCACTTTCCTGTTTAATGCTATTCTATTGCACCAGCATTTATTTAATGCTGATATACACAACAGCCATTTTCTTTGCAACATGAATTCATTAGCCAAAGAAGCACAGCTGAAATAAAAAGATATCTGTTTTGAGGATATGCATTATCAGAAATGCCTGAATAATCTTTAGCCACCCCAACCTCCACATCCTTACCGGAATGTCAAAAGTTTCTTGTGTGTCATCCAGCATCTGAATTTTGATAGAGACAAGTTTTCCTGGAGGTGTCATAGGTGGTTTCTGTCCATGCTCCAAAGTACTGATCCCAGCATTTTCCTGAGCTCCTAAGCGGGATCCTGCTGTTGGTCTCTGCTCAGTTTCACCCATGTTTAGGGAAACACGTTTCTTATATCTGATAAAAGAATAAGGGCAAAGAAGACCACATAAGTCATAAAGACAATGTTTTGCACGTAAGCATCATAGTATATAAGCTTACAGGTAGTAAACTGCATGAGCATTTACAAAATAGGAGCTATCACAGTTTTTTCTTAATGTCTTATATGAAGACAAGAAAACCAAACAAACTTTCTACTTTTCAAAATACACAAGCTAATCACCTCCTCAGGGTAAGGCTGATAGACAGGCTATGGTACTGCACAAGGGAAAATGATTCTTTTTCTCCTGGAAAAGTAAATAAGATCACATAGGAAATAGAGCACGACAGAACCCAGATTTCAATTAATTATGTAAATTTTTAATTATTTATTAATCAGGCTGTTATCACCCCCAGACAGGATTCCCAGAGAAGGTAGGAAGGTAAGAGGAGCAGTTGGGACAACTCAGCACTTGCTGACCATCAGTCCCTCTTGGCTACGTCAGTACTTTTCCCTTCCAGCCTTCTCTGGCCCTTTATAGCTACCACCTTGATAAGGGTCTGCAAAGCAGGAAAGCCAAGGAGTACAAGATGACACCAATTATACAACTGGGGACCAGATCTCCAGACCTGGGGCCTGGCCTTATCCCACTGATGAGTCAAGAACTGTAAGAACATGCTACTGGGAAGGCCAGAAAAAAAGCCAACACTGATTGGGAAATTCTTCATATTGGCACAATTTTGAACCTTCTTTTTTAATCCAAGCACCATTAGTTTTACTTGTTGAATGTTACACATCACACTAGAATTTTATTTCATTTTTCTACCCTCCTTTTTGACACTTTGGTTTGTTTTATGATGAAACCCACATCTACTGTCCATTTATCTTTCTTGGTAAATGCATTTTCATTCTGCATGACTTTTATATGGTGATCAACAACCAAAACATGTAGCACACAGATGGGCACAAATGGAAATGTAACTTTCCAGCTGAACAGAGGCATAAGAAGAGTACAATCCCTGCCTGGCTTTAACTTTAAGGTTACAGCTATTGAGAAGCCTATGTGGGAAAAAAAGGAAGCACAAGACAACCTATGAATTTGTGAATGCATCACCAGTTCTACAGGATACTATAAAGACCAGTGACAGGTAATAAGACACCAGTTCCCACCATAAGGATAGAATAAAAACAGCCCTGTCTTTGGCAGGATACTCTATTTACTACACATTACTCTTCCACATCTTGAATAATCTGTTCCCACAGACACAACCAATACCTAGGAGTAAAAAATTTTAAAACAGCACTTGGATTAAAAGAAATCTTAGCTGAAAAGGAAGGGAATTGAAAATTATGGATCCCACACTTCTAAATATCAGCTCAATGGGCACAAGTGTAGGAGAAGAAAAAAATGCAGGCAAGCTTTTGCAATGATTCAAGGTCAGAGAGATACCAATAAACCTACCCTATGCCAACCACTACCAGAGAGGCAAATTTTTCCTCAATTATCATTGCAATCTAAAAATCTATGAAGAGTCAATTATATTTATCTTATTCTTTAAAAATAATTAAATCTTTTTAGAAGACAACCAGTGCCAACAAGAAAGCTGCAATTGGAGGCAGGAATTCTAGAAGAAAAGACACCAAGCTCTACATAGAGAGACTCCAGGCTCTTTGCAAATAAATCTGTTTTTCCTGTCTGTGGAGTATACAGGATCATCTAAAAAAGGTAGCACAGGCACCCAGTCTAGAAGTGCACAAAGATTCTGGTCCAAGTAAGAGCTCTTCTGAAGTCACCACATACCCCAGGCAGCATAACAAGGGCAGACAGGACCTCTACAACTACAGAAGTTTTTGGCTATGTTCTTTCCATTAAATCACAAACACAGGAATCAATCCAGTCAGTTCAAGTGATACCATTAAATAATCCATGCAAGGAAATATTACAGACATTGAACCCTTCTATTAATGTTCTTCTGACTAGACGATACAGTGGCCTACACACACAATCAGGCCAATAAATTTAATGAAACACATAAAAACCACCAAAATTTGGATAAAAGCTACAAGCAGAATGACTCCATACATACAACCTAGAGATTTTTTCTATTATTATTAAGTTAATAATACAGAAATTCTTGTTTTGCATATATATTGAGCCATTTATAAATGCACTTGCATTTGGAAGCAAAGATCTATTGGCTATCCTGATCACAAGCATGTGCTACTTGGAAAATTAAAAGAATGTCTTTCATTTTTTAACCTATGTGCCTAAACATCAGCATGCTGTATTGGAAGTTATTTAGGTTTTTTTTTCTGCACTACACTAGTCTCACTATGCTGCTGTCATAACATCAGCATAATATTTTTACTATACCTTTATGTAGGAGGCCTTAAAAATTACCCTCTCTAAAATAACACAGCACATCAGTCAAACTGTATACCTTTCTCTGTATCTCTTTGATCTAGGAGACATTGAACTAAGGTCACAGAAGGCAACAGAAGAGTATTAAGCAAACATTGAGCAAACCTGAGGGGATTAGGATGCCTAACGTCTGCCATGATGAAGAGATGGATCAGGTTTGGACAAACAATAGAGAAATTCAAAGACACTCTGGTAGAAAGAGGACAGTAAATCAGGGAAGGTATTAATCAAGAAGAAAGAGCTGCAGCCACCAGATTCCAAGCAGCTCTAAGCAAAACATACATGGAGACGGACAACCAGTGCAGAAGTAGGGAGGAGTAAACAAAAGAGGATTCATCTGAACTCTGAAAATTAAGAGTTTTCTGCCTGCTCTTTCTCACAGCTGTTGAAATCCAAGACCAAAATCAAGTCTATTGTTTCAGGTTCACTGAATGTCAGTGCCCTTCTCAGTGGCGCTGTAGCACCTGCAAGATGGAGAGAGTGCTGCAGAGAATGAACCTGTATCCTAACCTGTGTGAGGAGAGAAGTTACTGAGACACCAGAGCTTGTCCCCTTCTGCTGCTTCCCAGCTCCTGGGAAGTATGGACCCATACAGTCCTGCCAGATGCTGAGCACTGACTCTCACCCTCCTCAGACTGAGCCACTACACCTCTCTAACTCAAAAGAAAACAATTCACTCTTTTGTTCTTGGCTTGGATAGCAAATTAAATCAGCTCTTGGCAGGCTGGAAAACCCAATGCCAGGGTGAGCTAAGCCTAGCCAGCTGCTGTCAGGCCACTGGGCTGGCTCAAGCTTTCTCTACTGCAATTGCCGTTAGATAGATTAGGAGATGCTGTTTTATTCTAATCACACATTAATAACCCTTTTATATGGACAATGAATGCATAGATTAAAAATTTAAGGTCTGTATATATTTATGCAGTAGCTGGACAAAGGCCACAATATGCTTCAGCATAAAGCCACCTTAGTTCTCCATGTTCAAAGCATACACATTTTATAACACTGGAAAGGTTCTGGCCAATTAAAATTCCCACATATTTTTTTTGGCAGGATGAAAAAAGTATCAAACTTACTTAGTCTAAAGGGAGCTGCAGGTATAAACAGCACTTGTTGGGCTGGGACAAGGAAGACAGGGGCAGGAATAAAGGGATACAAAAAAAAATTACAAAATACTGAAGAAAAGAGAAGCAATATGTTGGAATAGATGCCATGCTGATCTCTCACCTATTCTTCTCTTTAGGTCAGACCAGGGCTCAGAATTTAATGCAAGAGGATCTCAAAGCCTGAAGACTCCTGTTATTGGAGAGAATGGTACCACATATCTAGGCTCTTTCCATCCTCTCTTGCTCTCCTTTATGACACATTTCCACAGCATGAACCAGAAGGAAGCACAGTGCTCAGTACACTCCTCTTAAGGGCGGGGAACCTTGAGGCACAGATTGATGGTGTGAGTGTATCCCTACCAAAAGCACATAGCAGACTTGTACACCTTCAGTAAGAGTAAATTCTGTATATGCAGCATAAATTGTCAATGATGCTGCCTTTTCATTAGTATGTCAGAATTTCCATAAAAATGAAATCAGGTATCTTGAACCCATATTAAACAACAGTAATAACATAACAAGGCAAGAGGACCATGAAGACTGAAACTAAAATTCAGTCTGAAATGAAGGGAAGCAGACAGAGGGCCAATACAGTTCAGGTTTTTATACTGCAAAGCATGATCCTGTTTAATTTCTTCATGTCCCTGGTAGAACTGCACAAAGCAAATATGATGAATAAAAAATTTTAATTATTCATGTAAATTGCAGAATCATAGAATATCCTTGGAAGGGACTAAAAGGATCAGTGAAGTCCAACTTATAGTTTCTTTTATAAACCTCAGCATTTTTGCAGAAGCAAAGAAACAGGAAAAGTTCTTAACAGAAAAAAAGCTCAAGCTTGAAAGGCTATAGTAAAGACACAGGGGCTGGGTGTGTTTCTCTGCTTACACCCAGGCAGACTAAATTTGACTCTAAAGGAAACCTTGCAGCTGAAGGGATTTGTGTTCAGTTTCTTTGCTCTTTCTGCTCATATCCAAATACTCAGCTAGGGAAGGAAGGCAATAAAAATTCTGTTCTTCTATACCCTTAGACTGTCTTCTAGCTCAAAACAACAACAGCAAAAAAGTTAATATTGTAAGCAATGGCTGATTCATGAAATCAGAAGTAGAGAAGCTCAAGGTGAGGTATGGTCAAGAAGATCAGCAAGAAGAGAGGTCACGTCTAGTCCCCTGTACAGTTAGTGGAAAGGTGGATGGAGGGTGAAGTCCTTAACCAGGCATAATTTTGAAACACAGATTTATCTTTTTTTATCTTTTTCCTGTTCCTAAAGACGCAGAAAATTAACCTTGAAAAACCTGCCTGCTCAAGAAAAACACCATAGCTGCATACAAAAAACAAGACAGACTTGCAGAAGCAAGCCTTAGAATCAGATTCTTCAGCATCCTGCAAACTTCCTAAAATCTGCAGTAATCAGAAATTCCCTCAGCTATGCCAGACTATCTCTAAAAGAATAAAATTCATCGCCTGTACTGAAAATGAAGAGAGCCCACGAAGTTGCCTATCTTGGTCAGACTCTGAAAAACCTCTAAATAACATTCCTTTATCCCTTGACCCAGTTTCTGTGGGATGGCTCTGCAGCTGGACAGACTGAGTGCTCAGGTTTGTAAAGCAGTAGAGTAACCTTAGTTAACACCAAACTAGCTAGAGCCCGAGACCACCATCAAATTTAGGGACCTGAGCAGTAACACAAAGGTTTAAAAAGTCAAACTATTCAGTATGCCAATAATGTAGCCTAAAGTCCAGAATAATGAGCATTTATGACTGTACAGGATAAAAAACACCTCTCGCAAGCCTATCAGTACAGTATTCAGAGTGCCCACATTGGTTTCTGGCTTTAGAGCCATTCAGCTTCCAACTGGAGCTCATTTATCTTCATTGCATTCAGGTCCTAAAACTGTCTGCAATTCTGTGGCACTAGCAGCTGTCCCAGATTCCAATTCTTCTGCCAGATGTCAGCAAAGAACAGTCCCATCCTGCACAAATTTGATGTGTGCTATCTTTTTTCCTCAGCCACACACCTGTCAGTAGATCTATCAACAAGTGCAGCAATAGATAAATCTATGCTTTTCCAATTGCCTCTGTGAAAATCTTCATCCCTTAAGCACAAATACAGACTGCTCTGTGAACAAAGCCAATCTGGTCTACAAATACTCTATTTCAACCCACAATATTGCAATTACTTTTGATGTAAGCAATATCAATATCAGTGATACTGAACAAGTAGACATATGTTTCTGGACAATGTTGCATTAGAAACTGATTGCAGGCGAGAAACACTTCTTCCTTGCATCTCACACAAGCAAGCAAAGCCATTGTACATATATAAGTGAGCAATTAAGTAAGTCAAACTTCTTACACTCACCCTCTCAAAGGAACTCCTCAGAAAGCTCTTCACACAAGTTACTCTTTGGACTGATCAAGACTGTTTCCCAGCCTCTGGAGACTTGCCCACTTTGTTCTTCACTACCCCTACCTGGAACCCCTGTACCATGATCAACGTCACTTACGTGAATCAGGAATGTCAACATCATATTCAAACCAACTCAGACAATTTTCAAGTTTTTAATTCAGGTTTTAAATCAGCCAACTCAAAGGCACTGTACAAGCAGGTAATTCTGGCTACTCCTAGAAGGAAAATTAGTGTTTCATCTGCTACACCAAGGGGATGATTAGCTCCAATTGCTCAATTAGTGACTCTCGCCCAACAACTATGTTTTCCCTTCACATCCAAAGGCACAGTTGGAGCAAAAGAGGGACCTTGTGGAGCCATGAATCCCTTAATAGACTAGAGGGAGGTATTTCCACACAAATGCTTCATTTGTTATTAAACGAGTTAAAATTTGAATTAAATATTGCAAACTTGCTTTGCACTTACTGCATCACTATTTAACTACCATGTTTATAACATACTTATACATGAAGTTCAACACTGTTTTCCAATGAAGATACTTCCTGACACTTTACTTTCCCATCTGGACAAGACCACACCTTTACTACAAATTTCTGCTTTCTCTCATGCCAGGGGGAGGATGTTTCTTCCTCACTGTGAAACTCCTAACCTGCCTTCTGAGATGTTTTTCAAGCCATTGACAAAACTCTCTGCATAAGAAATTATGCTTAGGAAGAAGCTGCAAGCTACATATCATGTACTTACATACTCGATTTTATTGACACCCCTTCTATTTTGCATAACCTGACAATTCTGTCACTAAAACCTATGAAAAAGTAACAAAATATGATTTAAAAAAAACCCATGGGAGAAAAATATTAAGAGTAAAGAGTACATGAAATACATGCTGAAGTCACCCAGCTAATCCTTCACTGATGATAAAATGTGTTGTAGAAGTGAGAAAGTACATGTTATCATTTTATGAAGACATAAAGAATTTTAAAGATGACATATAAAAGCATCACCATGTGGGCAAAAAACTATTTCACATTATGAACAGAAAGACTGTGGAAGCTTTATTGCCACATGGTAAATGCTAGAAACATATAAGGAGAGTTTAAGAGAACCACTACTTCTTGTGTTTCCAACCAGCACACTTTCCTGATTAACTGGGTCATCACCTGAGCCCACAGTTAGTCACTAGAAAACACAAGCGAAGTGGGTAAGAACTTTAAGCAGTTTGCTGGTTCAATAGTGGTACAAATCAATCCTGAAGCCATTAAAAGCATTTTCCAAAACCCTTTCATGCCATCACTCTGCATAAATAAAGCTGTTGCACCAGCTGGAGTGCTCTGGGCTCATTCACCCGTACAACACCTCATGTGAAAGCCAAGCCGAATGTGCTTATAGTAGAACAAAGTAATCTGATTTACTTCCAGATTTAACAGAATTCTGAAAGGGATCCAGCAACTCATACCCAGCTTCAAGCATAACGTAGACGTTTTCCATGAAATAAAAACATGTCAAAAGAATAAATAACACACCACATTAATGCTACTGTTGAGCAGTTGGGGGAAAATCTGATACAGTCCTGGTTTCTGAGAAATAAAGCAGCTCAGGGGAAATGCTATGTCTCTGAACCAAGTATGAGTATACAGTAGAGGTATTCACATTGCCTAAATGCAAGCCAGATAGCCAGATCGTCCAGAGAACTGCTGAGCACCAGAGACTAATTCAGGCTCCTCCAGAGGAGCTTCTCCCCGCCCTGAGCACACAGACCCCTAGCAGAACGCCATGGCCCCGCTCTCCTGCTGAGAGCCATCAGAGGTGTCACTCCAGGTACCCCCACACTTGTGCTGGCGTGCTGCAGAGCAGGGAGCAGAAGCCCAGGAGGGAGCTGCAGCACACACTGGGCTCTCTCAGGGGCCAGGCACCCCTATGGCCCAGTGGCTCCAAACCGCAGCAGCGATGACATCAGTGCTCAGCATTGGGCAGCCACAGATGATGCCTATCCAAACATGTTAAATTGAGGCCATAAAGGCCTTGACTAGTTTCCTTTATGCCCAAAGCTTGTGATCAGACTCCCACAAAATTATTACATAGCTTGTGCACCAGGAAAAACGTATTTATGGCCAAAGTTCTACACTCGGTATATAACCCACTAGAAAACCAGAAAAGAATTCCTGAGGTTTTAAATATTTAATCGTCTGTTCCCAAAAGAGACTTTTTATAAGTTTGTAAAACTGCTTATTATAAATGGATATACAATGATTGCTTTGTTTGTGTTTTTTTAATTAAGTCTTTTTATATAAGCTTTTATTATTCCTGACCAAGGAAGTATCACACTTAATAATGACACAGTACCAGCAAGAAATACTTGTATCACATAGAAAAAAAATTGTTTTATGTACTGTTGTTTAGAAAACAACTTAATATATTCACTTGCATCCTGCTGGAGATAAAATGGGCCACAATGTGTGATTGTATATTTACACTAGAGTGTTTTAAAATTATGCCATTATTCTTCCTTCAAAAATGATTTTTAAAATTTTTGCAAAACTTTCAAACTTCCTTAGGTTCCTAACTAATTTCTCTTTGTGCAAATACTTTAATCAGTGAAAGACTTTACCTGTGCTAAACATTACAGTCCAGACACGGCATGTCCTATGCCAGCTCTCCTGATCTTTCAGGACAGGGCACTTTGGTGTCTTCAGATAATTGGTAACACTGTGTTTATTCTGTGAACAGCTATGAGAGATACTATGAGAGATACACAGATATCTCCTATCCTGTTGCTACAGGTACACCCTCATTTTATGTTTGACCAAAATATAAGTATTATATATGCTGCATGAAGGCAGACAAGGGTGTGTTTTCACATAAGACAGACGTGCTGCTCTGTCCGCAGAACAAACGCCTTCCCACTGCAGCTAGCTTCACAATGAAAACTGACATAAGACAGTCCAAAGCACAGCACTGTGAGAGCAAGCTTTAGAAGCTACACCTAGAGAAGGGCTTTCTTGTTCAACCACACCATTGTCTCCTTATCAACAAACCTGTTTCTGTACAGATTACATCCCTTCGGTTTCTTGTTAGATCTCAAAACTAATTACTCACCTGCTTGGAGGTGTGAAAAAGCATTATCTGTGGAATCTGTACTTTTTACTATTAAAGGAGACAATAGAAAGCACCAATTCTCTTATTCTGTTCTCCTCCTTGCAGCATTGGCAAGGAGAGATAGCAGAAATACTGCCAAAGCAGCCCACCATTCTGCACTGACCTCCTCAAAATGTCATTGGAAGCAACACTCCAAAATAGCCTTTACAATCCAAGCAAGACAGAGAGATGTAGGACTCAGATCCCTTTTTAAAAATCAGATATCAAGAGGTGGAAGCTGACAGTGAAAGATCAAGCAGAAAGAGGCACATAATAAATAATACATTTCAAATAATCCAACGTGAATGCTGCCTGGAAGATTTTAACAGGTCTTCCCTCTCAGCACAAGGCTCCCAGTAAAACAGCACTGCAGAGGACACAGCTGTGCTGGGCAAAGCACACTGGGTATTAGATTGCTCTTCCTTCCCTTGGAGAACATCCTATACTCCTCATATTCCTTTCTTGGCTCCTGAGTCTCAAGTAACTTTAGATTATGCTGAACACGGAAATCAGTTTTTATACCCATATCCGACGGTAGCACACAACACATTCACAGCAGGCAAAGACCTTCAGAGAGTCAATGCCCAGATGCCCCAGGAGGCTTTCCTTGCTGAGCACGCTCCAACACCCCACACTTTCCCAGTGGCAGCCCAAGGACTGCCCATAGAGCAGGCGAGCACGCGCCCGCCTGGGAACAGAGGAGCCCAAGACTCCCTTCATTTCCATGGCTGCCCAACTGGAGCAGGTCCAGGCTCTGGAGCAGATCCAGGCTCCGGAGCAGAGGAAGCCCATCTTTCCTGTGCTGGCCGTGGCTGGGCTGCCAGCACCCGGGCAGCAAGGAAGCGAAAGGAGTGCATCTGGAGTGCAGCAGGGACAGATGCCAGACCTGAGGGAGACAAGGGAGCAGACTGGGACAAGGGCCCAAAACAGGAGGGAGAGCAAGCGCAACAGGCAGGGAAGGGAGCCAGGGATCTCTAGGCAGTGCACTAAAAGAGGCAGGAAAAAGGAAAAGGTTGACTAGAGGCAAAACCAAAATGAGACAAGGATGGGGAAGGGACACTCATTCAGGCAAGATGTCTGGTGTGTGACAATGACTCTGCAAGGGAGATGAAACTGCAGGTGAAAGATAAGAGAGTGAGAAGCCAGAACTGAAGAGGTGTCCCAAAAGGCGCAAGAGGATTGTCAGGAAGGGCAAGACAAATTTGGGGGGGGGGGGGGGGGGGGGGGGGGGGGGGGGAGGAAATATGTCATGTCTGACAGAAAATAGCTTATTTCCTTGTGCATGGACAATGACATCAGGTTTTATTCCTGACAAATTCCTCCAGATTGATTCCAAGCCTGTCAGAGGTCAAGAAGCATTTGGACAACATCCTCAGGAGGCACATAGTGTGAATCTCAGGGCTGGCCTGGGCAGGGCCACAAGTTGGACTCAGTGACCCTTGTGAGTCCCTTCCAACTCAGGATATTCTATGATTCTATGATTCCCTTCCACAGGTGGGACCAAAATCAACAGCCCTGGCCTGCATGGACACAACAACTCAGAGGTCTCCCCCCTCAGGGTGAGAGCAGTACAGAGGAGCACGACTGTTTGCTGCCACTGTTGCTCTCATCTCTTACCCCAGCGCCAGAAATCCCCACTGAAGGGTGCAAACCCTACAGCTATGTCAGCTTTCATTTTCAAACAGAACAGATTCTCATTTTCCTCTTTAAACAAAAGAATATTAAGCATGTCATCAAACTACAAGTTATCCTTTTCCTGTTCTTGCACACCATAACCTTTACCAATTTCCCTCCCTAGATCTGCCAAAGACCACTCAGTCTATTTCACTGCTCAAGGAAGCCAGTTACAGGAAGGCACTCAGGATTTCTTTTTTCCACCGTGATTGATCCTTAAGGCTTACTAACTCCTTGAACTCTACTGTTAAGACAGAATTAACAATTATATTTCTGTGCTTTCTGTAGAGGAGGCTGATTTACTCTCTTGAAAAGTACTTATTCTAACTTCATGATTGTTTGAGGAGGAGGGATCACAATATCCTTACTTCCAATGGGGAATTACAGACAGAAAGCCCACGTGTGAAAGACATGGAGATATTGGCTCCGCTAAGAGTTTGGACTCTAAATCCATTTATTGATCTGGGTCAAAGAGAGCAAAAACCTCCTGCTTCTGTGAGCACAAAGCGAGATTCTGAGGGCCAAATCGTGCTTCAAGTATTTCACAGCCCACAGCTTGCTTTAGACACGACTGCAGGCTACACCCAGGAGCATGAGGCTTTCTGAAAACTAGCTCTTGCTAATTTTCTCAAGCTTATCAGGAGTTTAACCATCTTCTGTGCGTTTAAATCACTTCTAACAATGCAGGGAATTCTGCTGAGAACTGAGTCCAGTTCCTTAAAAGCAGAAGGCCATCACCCTCTTGAGCCAGCCCTCCCTTACGACATCTGCAAGAGGCAAGGAATGAGAGCTTTCTCACAGACAGTGCAATGGACAACAGTGCCCTGCGGCAGGAGAACTACCACCACGCCCAACAAATAACACAGATCGTTATGTGGGGAAAGTGCAACTAAATAATTACACTTACCTTGTAAATCACAAAAAGGGAGAGTTACATCTTTACATTATGAACTTCTGCTTTGCAATATTAATCATGTTCTTTAAACAGCATGTGATCTATAATGATATTCCAAGTATTAAGATGGGTTGACTTCTTATGTGAACTTTAAAGAAAGCAAATCATATGACTGGCATTACCTTGAGAGTCCAGAAAACAGTATCTCTAATTTTCATAACTCCTGAATATTAATATTTCAATTCCCACAAGGTCTACAAGTGAAGAATCTGCCTTCAAATAACACCTCATTACCCAGACAGTAATAAATAAATATTATAGGATTTGCTTTTGGCATTCCTTTCACCTCGCCCCCAACTTCTCAATTCCTGTAGATGCACCAGCAACCTAAGAGCTCCTCCAAATATATACAGCCTCTGTATTCCAGCCATCCACCACTCCCAGTCACACACACCATCTCTTCATCTTTCAGTGGAGGAGGTGGGCACTCGTGCAAAGCTCAGCACACTTCAAGAGCATGCATACACAGAAGCTTTCCCATGTCGAGCATTCTGGTGCCCAGGGAAGTGGCTAGAAGTGTTGGAGGGAACAAAACTGGATATAAAATGATGTAACCATTGGATAGATGGGAGGGGAAGGAAATGATCATTTACTGTGCATTGATGTAATATTATGCAAGTTGTTTTATTTTATGTAAATTCATGCATAGAATATTTTCAGGGGTTTAAATCACTACAGCTGAAAGGCGGTCCACTTAAAGAATATTTAAACATCTACCAGGTATGGAAAATTTTCCCCTCTAGCATCAGACAGGATTATATTTTCATAGGGTCACTAACACTGCCAGGCTCACAATCTGGGCTGGCCTGCATGAAGCAGTCTGCACTTTTCCCCAGGGAGCCCATCACTGAACAGAGATGGTAGTCATGTTCTCATCCTTGGAGGAACTCCTTCAGATTAAGTTTGGATTGGGACACTGAAAAAAAATCACCAAATGTAAAAACAATTTCCTTACAACCAGGAACCCTGTATTTTGTGAAAATTCCAGTGTGCATCTTCCAAAAGGATGGCAAATTCAACTCCACTCCAAAAGGAAGAGACGTTTTTTCAGAACAAAGTAACAGCCAGCCTGAGCCACCTGTCCTGTACTGGTGATGAACAAGTCAAGGCAGGTTCCTGCCTCTGCAGAAGGCTAAGGCACATTGCCTTCATCTGTACTTGGGGGCTGCTCTTCAGGATGAAAAACAGGCATATAAATACTGCAGAGTATCACAGGGAGGAGCAGGGAAGCACAGGCGTATGTTGCAGCTGCCAAATGCAAAGCAGCACAGTGTACAAACAACAGAAAAGACTTCAAAAGGTTTCATGTCTTCTGAACAGTAGCTGTACCTTAAGCAGTCCTATCTATCTGATACCACCTTCCTAAGCACACAGATTTTGTCCAACACAGAATATGGACAAAGACATAACTCTGATCCATTCAGAAACAGGGGAAAGTATGAAAGTATTTACAACTGGTAAATAAACCAAGAAGAGAAGGAATTAACAATACATTGCAGCCCATTCACTAACATATTTGCAACCTGACATCACATCAGCCCTTCTCCATTCAGCTCCTACTGAGGAATGTCAGGGAACTCTGACCACAGAAGCAGCAGCAGGGAGAAAGAAAAAGCCCAGTACCAGCAGCAACACATACAAACAAACTTACTGAAGTTTCTCTTCGGCAGTCAAAGAAAAATGGTGATAAGAAACAGATCAGCAGAACCAACACCGTGTTCATCAAACAACCTACTAAGAGACTACATGGGGTTTTTCCCCTTTGCAATTAAACCCAGAACACTTTCCCGTTGCTCCAAAACCTGACACTAAAGGACATGAGTTCATAAGGCTGCTGTGGGGTTATTTACTTGCTTTCCAACATAAATAGATGTGCTGTGAGCCTCAAGAGTGGAACACTTAGTACAGTATCCCCCCTCACCATTAGCTTCTGGCCCAGCAATTCAACAGGAAGCAATGCAGGAAATCCAAGGCATCACTGTGATTCCAACCCATGCCCTTCCTGTCTGAGGAGAGAGATCTAAAAGCATCTAGGACTCCCACTTACAGAAGCAGTCAACACCTCTGCTGAAGAGGGGGGAGAAGAAATTCAACTGCCCAACCCGAAGCTAAACATAGTTTAGCCAGCATACACCAGAGGAGACCATATTAATTGCCAAGCTGTGTTCCACCTCCATTTTTCTGACGTTCAAAGACAAATGACACTGCAATCTGGTGGTAGTGAAGCCATGCCCAAGCTCTAGGCATGCCAGCCAAGGCCATGTAGCTCTGATGCTGTCTCATCAAGGACACCAAGAAGGGGAAGCAGAGGTCACCCTGTTTGCCTCCTCTAGCTCCTTGCAGCTGCAGCCCAGGAATTTGCTGTACACAAAGAAGATTTTAAAATATATTAAACTTGTCCTGCTAGTTACATCCAGGATCCTTAACCTGTCTGCAACATCCTAGCTGTGGGGTTGCAGGAGACGCAGTAAAGCTGCCAGCCAGACTCTGGAAGAGGATGCAGTTCAGATAGAAGCAGAGGCTGTTAAAGGCACATCATCATGTACTCGCTGCATTTCTCCTACTCAGCACAAGGCAATGTCAAGGTTGTAATTATCCAAGGTATGCCCAGGATGGTCCCTCACACATTTCAGGCTATTGCACCAGTTTGTAATGAGCTGCAGTCCACCAGAGTGGCACTACTGAAGTGTAGGAGACAGGAGCAGGAAGTAATAGCCTTGGCACCTACCCAGGAAGTCACTCCCCAATGTATTAGATACTACGATGAACTTTCCTCTTTAAAATAAAACATCAAACAGATTTGCCTGACCTGTCAGTCAGTAAACCCACAACAACAAAAATAAACAAACAAAAACGGAAATTCCAATTAGTTAGAGCTGGGGGAGGCAGGGAAAGGAAGAGAATATTCTTTCCTGAATCTATTTTTAGGCTATGTAAGGCTGTCTGAAACCATGGCAATGAACCTGCTATAAAATCCCCTTGCCAGCTCAGTGTTTTGTTTCCTTACAGACAAGGATAAATGAGTACATACTATGGATTAAATAGTCTAAACCAGAAATTAATAAACTGTCAGGCTACTGGAAATGCATTTGTTGGTTATGAAAACTACTGGTTAAGAGAGGCAGGAGCAGCTGATCAGAGAGACCAGCCCCCTGAAGAATACCATGTGTCATAAGCAATCCTTTATTGCCCCAATAAACAGCACTGAGGTAGGATCAGCCTCCAGACTGCATCTCTCCACCATCCTTGACTTCTAGGTGTATTTTGACATTACCAAGTGCACCCTCAGCACCCAGATTCATTCTTCAGGCTGGACCCCATGATCCAGCTGTGGAGGTCCATGTCCCCCTCCCACCATTACTTTTCTTCCACCCCCCCAGCAGTCCAGTGCTGGGGTTAAGGCTCAAAGGAACAGGTGATCTGGCAGCAGCACCCAGGCAGCAGGTACCGAGCACCTGAGGGCTGCAACAGCTTACCCAACTGCTCTGCTTAACTGTACACAGAATTTGTAAGAACTCTGTAAGGAGTTTGCATGCCTTCCAACTCCAAGGCAGAGTTTTTGCAAATGAATGTTGAGCTTGTGCCTACTGAACTACAAACGTTATTGCATGAAACAAAGAAAGAAACTGAGCCTGACCAAGTTCTTATCCCTGATATTTGGATATACTCAATATAACTGCCATCAAAGAAAGGAAAGATGGCAGGGTCCACCCTCTTACCAGGCTGATGGAGAACACACACTCTGTCTCCCACCACAGATTGCAAGTAAAAACTTTGGTATGTATTCTGATTGGTTTATAAGAGGAAAATAACACCTTCACAGTTATCCTACCCTATGACTTTTCATGTTATTCAGTGTTGCGTGAAAATGAGAGCAACCACCTGTTAAAAATGTGCCTCAGAGATATTTGATTCCGATATATGTCATCTTTCCACAGCTTCTTATTAAAAAGAACGAACAATTTTTTAAAATGTATACTCCATTGGCTTTGTAAAAAACCAACAAAACAAGAAAGCTGGAAGAAAGAATACTTTACTTTTTTGCCATTTAAATGAGAGTAAAAAATCAACCCACAGCTGAAAATTTAGAGATTTCAACAATTTTAAAGAAATATTTAAAAGCTAATAACTTCCATTAACACCTTTATATCTGCTACCAAAATAACTAATTCTATATTCTTATGTGTTCGGGGGTATTAAATTCATCCTGGTTTTTAATCTGCTGCCATGCACACCAGATTGGCTGCCAATCTATGCCTCTTTGGAGGATTGAAACATCCTACAAAGCTCAGCTCTGCCTTCATAACAGCTTTGCTTAGTATGTGGGGGAGGAAGACAGAAAACATACCTATCTCAAGACAGTTAATTAGATACCCAGTTCTTTAAAGACTGACATCCCAATTATATTTTGATTCTACAGATTATGCTACCAAGTTTTCTGCATGTATCAGGAAGAAGGGGGAGAGGAACATCTCTCATTTTTAAAACTGTTACTCAGCAACATTAAAGGAAAAAAAACCCCACCCAAACACATAAAGGCAAGACTGCTGAAAACATTAGAAAATGCAAGATTTCTTCTCTGCACAGACCACAGAGGACAGGTAGTCTCTTCTGCTCAGTGCTGTTACAGCACACACATCACCCAGGCAGTATCAGCTTCCAGCATTGCTAAGCAACACCACGCCACATTACCTCAATTGTTTCAAGGGAGGGAAGTTGATTCAGGAGCCACTGAAAAAGGCAGAATCTAGATAAAAACGGCTGCACAAACCTCACACACACAGAAGCCAGGATCCTGCAGTCAGAGCAAAAAGCAATTAAGGAAAACCATGGGGACACACACACAAACTGAAGAACAACAAAAAATAACCATGCACATAAAGACAGAAAAAGGGGGAATTGCAGTCGGTAAAACAGAAAGAGAAGAGTGCTGCTGTCTCACCTGAAGTATTTTAAGACTAGAACAATGAAATACTTCTTTCTTTACAGAAAGTAAAAAGCAATAAACAGCCAGATACCATTAGAGGCATGGCAAACTAAGTCTGAGCCTCATCAAAAATAGAGCTTGCACATGACTGAGGATCTTCTTTACAAATGGCAGGAATTAATATGAAACATTCAATTGTGAACTGATTCAAAACCAAAACACACATTAACTCCTCAGAACAATAAACATCTTCCCCTTAATTCTGATCCAAAACTCTATTCATGTCTTAAACATTTGAAGAATTGTATTTAAATCCTGTTATGAACACAATGCAAAACAGTACAATTTATATTATTTTACTACATAAGTCCATTATCAATCAAAAAATTTGAAAAAAAAAACATTTGAAGAAGTTTTTTAACTGAAATGGAGATTTGTTCTGAGTGATAAGAACTGTAAACAATTACATTCAACTAATTTGTCCATGAAAATAATTCATGCAATAAATGCCAATTCATACCTATTTATATATTATTATTGCTATGGCTTCTAGACCTGCTTAAACCAGCATAAACTAGGACTGAGACAGAAAGAAGTGCTCCCCCATGGCTGTATATTGCTGTCTTCCAGCAACCTCCTCCTTTTCAGCTCCTGTTTCACACATGGGAAGCACTCTAGGCTCAGAAGGAAAGCCTGCTCATCTACTGAGCAGGACCAAGGGACAATGGAGACAAACTGGTCACCACTCTCCCAAAAGTCAGGAAAATGCAAGGTGTGTATGGGAGTAAGTAGATGGTACAGGCACAAGATTGTCAAAACCACAGCAACATTAGAGCAGACTTTAGGACCAACAGTGGGTCACCAGATTTAGATGCTACTTACCCAGAAATTTTAAAGGCCCTTCAACATACCACCACAGAACTATTAACCATGCTGCCCCACTTCCCTCTAATACAAATTCAAAAGAAAATAAAAAGGATATAAAGCTGAGGATGTACTGCCAATTTCAATAAAACGACTCCAGGGAGCAACAGGTTGGTAACTACAGGCTCACTTCTAAACTAAGAAAGTTGATATAAATTGTAGAACAGATTAGCAGGTATGCAAACATGATTGAGGAATGTCATCATGGCATGACTTCTTTTACAAACTTGCCACGACATATATAGGGAAGTGTGGTATGTATGATATGTATAACATGCTTGGATCTCTAACAAACCTTTGACAATGTCTCTTACCACAGGCTTTTAAAGAAATTGAACTGTCATGGGATAAAATGGAAGGTCCTCATGTGAATTAACAATTGGTTAGATTAAAAGAAACAGCACAGGAATATACAGCCAGTTTTCACAAGAGCTCTGGTTTCACCTTTGTGCTACTCAATATATTCATTATTTATGTGAAAAATGGAGCAAGCAGCAAAATTATAAAGCCAGCTCACTGTGTTGAGCTGCAGATAGATTTGTCAGGTATTTATTCACACACACACCAGTCACAGCCAATATAGAGAATGGAAACCCTGGAGTCACTGCAATTTAATTAAAGCCGGGAACTCCACACTCACAGATGACAAAGTTCAGTGCCGGTTGGGAGAGCAAAGGGAGCAGCAGGAGTCAGCAGCTCAGGGATACCTGGCAGGGAACACCACAGTAGCTCTGCACCTAGAGATGCTGCACCAAGCAATTTTCAGAAGCATTCTGCTGACCAAGAAAAGATTCAAAGAGTGAACACAATGGGAGGTTTAAACCAACTTCAACCTAAGGAGAACTAAGCACACAAGTGCATTTAGACTAGGAGGAAAGATGGATAAAATGACAGACATAAAACCATGGATGGTATTACAGAGAATGCAAATAGGAAATCATGTCTCGGAATACATGAATTAGGCAGTATAACATGAAGTTTATCAGGCAGCTTGTTTAAAAACAAGAGGAAAAGGAGGTACTTTTCCCATACCACAATTAATGGCATTGTCACAGGATGTTATGAAGGCAAAAATTTAAAATATATTAATACGTAGTTAGATGTATTCATAAAAGAAAATCTGTCAAGGATTGTTAAACAAAGGAGCAGACATGACTTTCTTGCTCAAAGTCCTTGAACTACAGCCTGCCAAGAGCTGGGAGGGATCACTGTTTTACTAACAGTTTTCCCCGTTAAGTATTACTATTTATTATTAGAGGCGGAATGCTGGGCTAAGCCAGACCTCTGCCTGGAAATACCAGGACTAAATAATTTCATTCTCATCTCATCATTCTCATCTCCTGAGAAGGAACGTGCGTAAGCAGCACCTGCGGAAGCCACAAGTCAGACAAAGATTTGCTTCCTGTTGGAGAGCTGCGCTTGTTTTAACATGTTCCTCTTACATGAATGCTACATGTTTCTGGACTGGGTTAGGTGTAGAAAGTGTGCAATTTTGCCTATATCGAACAATCAGATTTACCCACTTTTGTTTTGTGGCCTGGTACTAAAAACCTCATTGGAGCTGAGTTATACAAGAGGAGCTTCTGTCCCCCATTTCAGGTGGCTGAGCTCAATTACAGCACTGTGCTGGTGAATTTGAAAGTCGTTTGAGAAGTTGCATACTTCCCATTAGTCAGTAGCAGAAGGGGATGAGGAAGATAAAGGAAGGAGAAGAAAGAGGCCACTCTACTTCTGCAGGGATTTAGAAACTAAAGGCACTACAAAACAGCATTACAGCTTGTTCTGCCTCCATGTCCCCTGCCATGCCTGTAGCTCTCCTCCCTAAAATGGCTGTCAGGCAAACTATGAATCTGGGAGATGTCAAGAAAATGACCTCTTGATGAGATTTATGAGGCACTAACTGATTTATGCACCCACTCGTATTTACCCACTTGTACAGCCTTACCACCACATTATAAATACAATTATAGTTCATACAGAGCAGCTACTCTGTTGCATTTCTCACCTGTTCATAAAAACATGCTTAAAGTGCCTTAAAAAAAAAAAAAAAAAAAAAAAAAAAGTATATAAACTTTGGTTCTCTTGCAGAAAGTGAGCTTCCAGAGAGAAATGAATTTGCATTTTTCAGTATCAGCACCCATTTTTAGCTTGAGTAACTAGAAAATATTTAGACTGTATGTATGTTATTTCTCTTGGGAGAGACTGATTGTGCTGAAAACCAGAGAAAATCCTTACCTTGGGAAGCAGGAATCAGTCATGCAGAAATTCCCAACTTGAAATCTCTTTCCAGATAGCAGGCTAATCAACAAGGTCCCTCTTGCTTTGTGCATTCTCTCTCTGCTTCACACACTGCTTCTTACACTTTTATGTTCTGCATGCAGACACACAGAACTTTAAAAAAAAAATAAAATTCAAACTCCAATAAATCAACCAATCTGTTCCAACACGGTATTGGATTGCCATTTCAGCTGCCCCATAAGTTCTACAGTATGTGGTAGCTCTCCTTCTCTGCACAAACCATTTGAAGCTAGGGGGACTGGAGATCCCCTTCATCCACTGCCCAGACTCTCAGCTCTACAGTCTGATTATGTGAACCACATAAAACCACAGCTGGCTCCTACTGGCTCCCATGATAGGCTTGCAATGGAACAGCTGGCCACATTTTCCCTCCTGCACCCAACAGAACACCAACAGTAATTCAGGCATGGGATACATCTGAGCTGCTTGTTAAACAACATACCTTATGCTGCTGTGCAAAGAGGTCAACTCTTCATTGAGATATCAGCACTGCTTGTCAGATGACAGTAAATTCTGCTAGTGCTTATTTTATCATGCTTTTGGGCTTACTTGTTTCCATTCAGTGATTATCCCAAAAATTTCAATACTGGCACTAAAATGACTGATTCAGTGACTCACCCCTACTTCTCCACTGTGATTTCAAAACAGTGCCACTCACCAAAGTGCAGCTCCATCCAGAGCATCAACATCACACAACTGCTTCCCCACCTCTTCTGGTGACAATGTGTTCTCATGACACTCTGCCTTATCTAGAGATTATGCAAAACCATAAAAGTGTTTGGGCTACAGCTCCAGCCTAGCTCTTGGTACCTCATTTCTCTTTGCATAACTCTGAACTACAACTAATTCTGAGACTATTTCTTAAATAAAAGCAGCATTACTTTGTTTTCACATAAACAAAATAAGGCATGTCTCCATGAAGGAATGTTTCACTGGTATTACTCTGTGAGTTACCAGTGCTAGATACAGATCAGAATATATGAGTCCAGATCATTTAGTAGCAGGTAAATTTTATTCTAGAGACACTTTTAGGCAACCAGTCAAACAGGACAGAAACAGGCCATTAAAATGTGTGACCTGTACTTTCCTATACACACCCAGGATTATGTTGATTCAGTCACGCACCACCACCTGGAACTTTTATGGCAAGCATAACACCTTCAGGAAAAACCAGACTTTATTAGTATGATCAACTGTTTGGTCCATTCAGAAGATATTTGAAACCTATATTACAAAAAGAAGATGCCAGCTTTTCCCTCTCAGGCCACTATTACCTTGTTCCATGTTCTTATGCTTTCAGCATTAACTCTTCTCTTTCCATACAACATATATAATCAGAAATCAGCCTTAACAATTTCCTACATATTACAAATCCTTTGAAGCTATTCTTAAGATATATTCATCCATCTTGTTTTTTTTCACCACCTGAAATTTCTTTCACGTTTCTGATTTCAGCAGCTTATGATCCTTGCATTTTCCAAACAAACCCTACAAAGAAATGGAACCAAGTATGAATACCCAAACAAAAACTAAAAGGGTCTCAATGAGGTAAAGATAAGGCCTGGATGTAACCACAAAGGAAGCAGCTGGCTGAAGAGAGAAGAAGGCATGAAAAAAACACTGCAAAGGCCCAGCACATCACCAAGAACATTTCTTTCAACTTCACTAAGATCTGAAGGCAAAACAGCCTTTGACTGCAAACAAAAGTGGCATCTGGGCACTGGACTGAGCTCTGATCACTCTGAAAAGGTAAGCTCAAGCAGAGCTCTTCTTTAAGCGTATATGAGAATGTTTGAGTTTTCAGTCTTGCCTTTCTGAAGTATCTCTAACATTACAGGGTATCCTTTGATAAGACTCATAAAAAAATCTTCCTAGTCTCTGCAAAGGAAAAGAGTTCAGAAGCATGAAGGCATCTACTGTTGCTTATGTAAATGACATTTTGCTATAACAGGTTTTTAAATAAACTGTCTGCTCCCTTCCTCAAAATGCTGAGATTATCACAGCAAGGAAGAAAAGTAGAAAATAAACATGTCCACAACAGCATCGTTTCCAGGAATTGTGGTTAGGAGGAGAATCTGCTTGTAGTTTATTTCATTTTTCCCCCAACAAGTGAAACGGCAGGAAATTCAAGTTCCCATGTGTAGGGGAAAAGTCTCTTCTGAATACACAACCAGCCATGCACAAAGCAGCCTGCAGGGGAAAGTGAGGTGAAAATCTCCCAAGAGACAAGCGCATTGGAAGTGTATCATACATCTTGTAAGATGTTGAACTTTCTAGACCAGGACTAGTAGCAGTAGCATCATGAGCTTCGCTTGGCAAGAACTGGTTATTTTTCTGCAGCAAAACACATGTAACAATAAAAAACACCCTAACCCAAACAAACAAAAACACTCCACCAAAACAAACAAGCAAAAAAATCCCCCAAAAGCCAAACTTTTTATGCAAGTGTCCTTCATATCATTTAAGGAAGATAACCTTATGTTGTAATCTGCACCCTGGCAGCGTTCCTTTCTACTCCTCTCCATGACTTAATACATACTTTACTAGCAAGACCAGAAACTTGGTCAAGTCAAAAAAACCCAAAGCACAACAAAAGACAGCACAAGATTGTATTTTTAAGTATTTTTAGATAATTCTTTTGCTTCAAATGAAAGAAAGAAACAGTGGATTTAAGTCATTACTGAAAACCAAACACATTAGATAGGAACAAAACTTTACATTAAAACTGCTGTTGCCATTTTCCTGTAGAAGTCCATTTCCATCAGCTGATAAATCTCAAAGATTCATTTGCAATTTAACAATGTGTTTGCCTTTACTTCGATATCTCTTTTTCCAAAACCAGTAGGTTAAACAACATTTACATACTTTTTCAGTGTTACATCATCTTGGTTACATGTACTGCTCTTAAACCTTTTGTCTTAGAAATTATCAGATAACTTGTTTCTTTATAACAAAATTCCAACTTTACTGAAGCACTTGGAAGGAACTATACTTAAATCACTAAGATGCCTTAAAAGCCAACTCTAAAAATGCATCAGAGGAAAAAAAAAACCAAACCACAAAACTTTAACACAAACAAGACTGCTATTTAAAACAGAATGATTGATAATAGATAGGCTCATAATTAACTTTTTTATTCAATGATATTCAAATATACTGAAATATCAAGAAGTTCCTTAGTTATCTAGAAGACACTAAGCTTGTGAGTTACTTAATTTATGTGATGTCTTCAGTTAGATACCTGAAATTCTTCTTGTGCTTCAGGCTTTGAGGCACTTAATCCTAATTTTCTGCCAACTCTGCAAAAATAGCCAGCAAGAATGCTGGAACACGGAGATGATTATCCAGGAATAAAGCAGAGAAGTAGCAGGTGTTGGCAGAGATCCCATTTACCTAATGAGAGGCATGGAAGTTCTTCCTGACGCTCCTCCAAGAAACACCACCTGGACTATTTCTGCCTGGAAAAAGTGAGGTTTCTGGGAAATCAAGGGAAGGCTGTACAGAGGCAACTTATGTCAACTTCCAAAGTACTTATGGAATGGTATCAAAGAAGAAACAAGGATTGTGGTACCAACTGCAAGGCTGAACTGAACAGTTCAGGCTGACCCTTCAGGAGAGGTGTGAGCAATCCCTGGGTGTGCAAGCAGCCAAGCTGCACACAGCAGTTCATATGTAGAAGAAAATGTTCACACCAGAAAGGACCTGAAGACTCACTATATTAAAAAAGACACTAAGTACAAACCAGACTGTTTTCTAGCCTTGCAATAATTTTGGTAAGTTCTATTTGCTGCTAAGAGATCACAGAACTAGAACTCCTTTTGCTCAGTAACTGTACAACAGTTACTGAAAATCTACAGCCACACTTCACCTTTGCAGTAAGGAATGATGGATATAGGCAAGAAATCATAATGTAAAGAAAAACGCCACATAAACACTATGTGCTGGTGTCTCACAAGCCCTAATTCTCCCCTTCTCAGACAAAGATTTCCTTGAATCACCTCTGGCATGCTTAGGAAACCACACTATTCTCAGCATATGGACTGTAGCAAGACCAGCAGGAACATCCCATGGACAGCAGATAAACTGCTCCTGGCTCTCAGTTTTCAGATGTGTTCAAGGCCAAACCCTGCAGTTTTGTCATCCACATTATCTCCTGAGCTTGCTCTGATGGATCCTGGGTTTCATCCCCATTTACCAAGCCCATACAGTTTTTCCTGTTTCACTGCCTCACACAGTTCAGCCTCTAAGTGAATTACACTTCTTTATTCACCAAGTCAATTTTCAACAAAACTTCCAGAAACAGCACTGAGGTTGCTACTAAACAAAGCAAGCATAGTCATGAACTTGGCATTTTCATCCTTCTTACAATGAAATGTGAGTCTTGCAATTACTAGGACTAGTTAGCAGTCAGTTATGGAATACCATGCATGAAATTTAGGAGGCTTATGGCTCTGTTCTCCTATCTCTGAAGTGGAGGAATTGATAAAACCCAACTGCCTATGAAGCCATTAGAAGATAATTGTAAGATAAGAAGAAAAAATAGGATTTTTTTTTTTAATGGAAGACAATGTAATGGGAAAAAATATGCTTATGAGTATTCAATTATTTTAAAGTCTTTTCCCCCAATTAGTAAATCCTAAGCATGAAGAAACAGAAGAGCAGCCAACTGCAATATTGCTTTAAGGGAAATAAATAGTATGTTACCAAGCCCTCAGCTTTCAAAGTGACTCTGACTTTTTGCATGTTCTGCAAAAATAAGATACCTTTAGGCAGCTCTCTTAATGGGTCATTCAGTAAGGAGCCTTCAACCTTGTATTCATTTAATGAAAAAAAAAAAAAATTAGTAACTGTCTCAGTAACTCAGTACTGCCAGGAAGCAGAGAACCTCTGTTAATGTATATAAGGCACAGTGACACCTTACTGAATTCCTGTAGTAAAGTCAAGCTTGCTTCAAGGGTCTTAAAATGATCTAAGTACATAAATGAACTCCTTATTAAAGACAGTTTTTAAAAACAAGGGTGATGTTTGAAACTTTCATAGTCTAACAGGCCTCTAACATCTTGCAGGCAGAATCCATGCTCAACTAACATTTCTGGTATTTTGCTCCCCTATTTTTTCTCTAGCATACTCAAGAAATTCCAAGATATGCTTCTGCTATCATCCTGCAGCTCAAAAGCCAGACATACTAACCAAAATAGGTCATCATGCCTTGCTAACACAGATAAAATGACTAAGCATATGGTAACAAAAGGGAACCTTGAGGTTATTAATCACAAACTGCTTCAGCTCGGCATAAAAATAATGAGTAATTACACTTCAAGAAAACAAATGCAGTTAATATTTCTTGTATCATAGAAGACAGCAATTAGATAAAATTTATTAAAAGTCAAACAGATCTAATGCCAGTGGTCCAGTAGATTACTCAGGATCTTTTTGGAAAGCCAGCTGCAGGAAGAAAAAACCCTTCACTGTGAGTCTTCCTGAAGTGCTCTGTCCCACAGGTAACAATTCCCCCCTCTAGAAAGAGACAACCCAGGGCAGAGAAAAAGCTTCCCAGGGAACAGAGGAGACCGACACAGCTGGCAGCAAGAGAGCAAACTATCTGCAGAACAATGTAGTGTGGGAACATGTAAAGAGATATGGTCTGCAAACTGAGTGGGAAGATTAAAGATTTAGGGAGAAACTAGAGCAGTTTGAAACAGACTAGTTTACCAGCAGGAAAGATCCCCAACAGTAAGATGAAGTAGGATTTTTCTTTTCCTTTTAATGGAAGTAGTGGTATTTCAGACATCTGAAAGATGCCTGAACAAAAACTCGAGTCCTTATACGGAGCACCCTTGAAGTAGATTCAGATACAGGAAAGCTCCTTGCCAAGATTCTAACACTGTGTCCAGCCTGTAGTTACCTAAAACTTGTCCTTTAGTCAATCACTGAAAATACAGTTATGCAGGCAATGGAAACAACAGGAAGCTCATCCAACAAATAATTTAAAACAATTAAGCAGGTAATATCAAGGGTAATTACTATTCAGAATGTAAGGGACTGTCCTTTATAGAATAAAAGCTATGTGTTTACTGATCAAAGTGTCTCATGTTAAATGACAGAAAAAGATTGAGTTGTAAATCCATAGGGGGAAACAAAAGATGACTTCTCTTTATGGAAAAAAATCTACCGAATAAAATAAATATCTAAATAAAATCAGATCATTAATAGTCTTATTCTTTTAATAGTTGATAACTGTCTCAAAATCAGTGCATTTTTAAATCATACATACAGAACAAACTTTGTAGAACTTACACAACAAAGAACAGAACTTTAAAAAAAACATTAAATTTTAATCTTGTGATAATCATAAAGAACATTTTTAAGTGTCTATGTTCAGCCACAGGGGAGGAAAAAAAGCCTTTAAAATATCCATTAAGATAACTGTCCAAATCTGGACTTGCCATTTGCAGTCTAAATCATATCAATCACACACAAGATCTGTTACATTTAAAGGCTTAATGCCAAAAAACCTGAAGTTTTATTGGGCCATCAAAATGCCAGATGAGCCTCCAAGGATGTGCATTCCTTCCTTACTGTTAAGAAATGTGTTGGACTAATGGAAAAAGAGTATTACTCAAAACTTACATACTTATGTTTTTTTGTTGAAGATATAAAAAACAGCTAACAAGTTCCAGGACTCTATATTAGAAGAAGTTTTAGCTATAAGCTTACTGAAACTTAAAAAACATACAGTGTGTCCTTCCACCATATTTACCTTATCAATGGAAAAGATGAATATTGTGGATATTAAGGATAAAATGATTAAATGCTGTCACAGATTGTAAGTGCATTAAAAAAAGGAATTGAGAAATAAAAATATGAACAGAACTCAAGAAGGAAAACAAGAAAATACTAACAAGAAAATACTGAACAAGTTATCAATACAGTCAGGTTTGGAGAACACTAAATAATACTTAGTAACTGAAAACTTGAAAAAAAGTTAGCATCAGTAACACCCCACCCTCACTAAAGGAATTATTCGGATGGCAGACTCTTTACCCTCTATTTTTAGTAGGAAAGCCATAGATTCATTAATTTCTAGTGATCAAATACATTTCCCTAATCAGCCTCAGAATGGCAATACTATGGTTCATTTTGATTGGGTTTTCTTAATAAACTGTTGTGAAAACTAAGACAGGAGGCATTGTTCTTCCCAGGTATGCCAGCAACAGCATACATGACATACAGAAATAGAATCCCAGAACCTCAGTTTACATCAGGTTTTTCTTTTACCCTGGAAGAAATTCAGCCTTATTAATGAATCAGAAAAAAGTCCCACAAACCCTGCTAAAACACTAAGAGCCTATGCATATGGGAATTATGTGAAGGGGGAAGAAGGGGAAATAAAGGGGGGACAAAAGAAACTGTCACAAAGAAATGGGTTATTGTTTTTCCCTCTAACACTAACTAATTGCATACTGGGTAAGGATAATCCCCCATGACATTCCATGCGTTCAAAGGTCAAGACTTTTGCTTTTCAACTGTCCCCATCACATATTATTCCCTGAAGAAAACAGTCTGAAGCTGTCCCATAGCACAGACACTCACTCTCAAATGTGAGGGTTAAGGATTCTAGCCCTGCATAGTGAAATACTGCACCCAGCACACCACAACCCTCAAGAAGGGCAGACGAGCTCACAGCGCAATTAAACAAGTACAAACAATAAACACAGAGCCAAGAGCTTTTAAAGGCTATTCCAAAGTCTATTCCAAAATAGCAGAGACATGCTACTAACACAGCCTTACTCACTGTATTTAAAGTACTCTTTTCACCTATGTTGTTGAGCGACTTTAAATTGAAAGCAGAGCCACTCTCTCTTGGTGTTTTAAGAGCATCTATGGAAAATGAGACTGGCACCACTGGGAAAGCACACAGTAAGGGGGACCTCTGTATCCTCATGATCAGCTACAGAGGAAACACTCCATCCAATGCACCAGATATTTTATTATATATATTTATATATATATATTATATATATATTTATATATAAAAAATAGAGCCCTCAAAACAAGCACCTGCGCTGTTGCTATTGCTGCCTGTAGTCCTCTAGAGCACATGCAATTTGATTAAACTTCCTCAACAGGAGAGCACTATAATAAACACTGTAAATTAAACAAAACTATGCTGATGATCTAGTTGCAATTACTTCCAATTGATTTGAGTCTTTATTGTTCCCTCAAGCTTTAAACTTTGTAGATAAAAAAAGGATCAGGCCTTACTGGAGGAATACCAAAGAAGGAGTTACGAAACTTTCTTTAAACACATTCAAAAGCAACCAGACTAGCTTGTCCTCCTGACAAAATTGTAATTAAATTTAACCTCGAAGTTTAGCAAAAAAAAAAAAACCCAGGCTATAGCAGAATTTTCCATAAACAAGCAAGTTAATGCTTGGAATAAACTCACTCACTGATTAACACACATACATACAAACAAACCAGAAATTGTTGCAGCCTATTTTATTTCACAAAAGTTAGACACTGCCAAAAGACTTTAGGAAACTTCTACCCAGCTGATTTGATACAATCCAGGTCTCGGGCATTACAGACTCTTCTGAGTTGAGCCAAACTGTCACTTGATTGCAACGGGAAACATAAGCACACGAGTGAAGTGGGTTTGTTTACTGTGATACAAATATTCCATGAGAAAACAAAAGCAGATATTCTTATTCCACTCCTGGAAAGTCCTCTGCTGAACAATCCTGGAGTAACCTGCTGATTTTAAAACATCCTCTTAGGTCCTGAGATATATATATATTTTATTAGGTTGGTTTCATAATTAATTTTCAGATATTAATTTCATTATTAGACTCAATCTCCTTGCAAGAGCTGGAGCTATTATTCTGATTAATTTTCTCTTCCATGTTTTCAAATCACATTTTCCTTGCCAAGCTGGAACTATTCTCAAATCACCCTTTTTTTCTGAAATTCTTTCTTCTCTGAGGTTAGCCCAAAACTGCCACAGATACAAGGCTTTAAAACTTCCAGACACATTTTATATTTTACATTTTTTTAGATATATAGCTACCATTTTGCCTTCGTGGTATACATCCAAGCATCAGTTCCACTCCTGGTGTGCTTTTAAGTGGGAAGAACTTTGTTCAGATTAGAGGAGGCATTTTGTTTTGACAAAAGCAGGCAGAAAAGTACAATACAGACCCCTCCTCAGGGTTTTTTTTACAGAATTATTTTATACTAGAATTAAATTTTTGTGAGTTTTCTTGAAGGACAGACATCAGCTCACCCTACAGCTATAAATATCCTCATAGCACAGTGATCTTGCAGAAAATTCAAATACAAAGATGAAGAGTCATACCTAGCTCTGTTATTTTCTTTACATGACACAGGAAGAGAAAAATGCAGTTCTGTTACTTATAGCCATCAATTGTGGTACACTCTCAAACAACTCACCATCTCTACAGCTAACTACTCCAGCTTTTAATAGATTATTCTTTCTCTGTATCTTAGCTGTTCTCGTTATATCACCTATTTTCTGCTTTAAATATTTCAAACAATGACATAATGCATGTATGTTCAAACATTATTCTCACTTTTGAGGAAAAGAACTTTGAAAGAAAATTTAATAGCTTTATGTACTACCCAAAGAAATTCCACTAACAGATTTAAGGGAGTCAAAGCAACCCTAGCAAATACCCAATTAAGAATATTGCCTTCAGTTTTAATGCTTTTAGATACAAATCTGAATTTTCTTGAATATATAAACTGTTGGGTTTGTTAGGGGTATTTTTTAAAGCAGAGAAAATGAAAAGTCTACATATCCTGGTTCCAGAAAAAGAAAATTCTTCTGAGCTCCGTATTCTCATCAGATGTAGACAAACATATACACACCCTACTCCATCACAATGGTGATCCAATTTTCAGTCATACACTTGCAGTATGCTGCTATTAGTCCCTGGCTCGCCTCCATCATGTACTTTCTCTTCATTCAGAAGACAGGAATGGCTTCCTTGTGTTGGGTTTTCTCAAGCAGAGAGCTACCATCAAGTGTTATTTGCTTGTCCATTGCTTCAAATGATCCTTGAAGCATTATTACAACTAGAAACTGCTCCAGTGATTCCTCTGGTGCCTCGGTGTGCAGACACTGCACACAAAATTAAGGGACAAATGCTTGAGTACAGGGCATTGCCCAGTGGGTAATTTTTTGGTTCAGAATGTGAAATAGTCCTCAATTTGCATTTAAAAAGCTGGACAGCTGGAGTTTAAAATCCTGCAGATACTCTGCTCTTGCATCATCACTTCAGTCTTTCATTAGGTAAAGTCACACTACTCCATGGCTCCAGGAAGCATTCCCAGATAACAATATGAAAAAAAAATATTGAGATGAAAAAGTTTGCCCAATGAAGTTACCACCAACAGCTTCTCCTCTCTCACAGGTCTGTTTAGAAATTCTTCTCTTAGAAGTTCACTTCCAACTAACATGTTTTAGGCAAATGGATCCTATACCCTCGGAATTGTGCTGTTTGTGACTTATCTAAGGATTCAAATATCACTATTAAAAGCAGAACTGTGAGCAGCACTTAATTAGAATGCCTTTTAAAACCTTTTTTACATTCAAATGGTAGAGTCACTTGCCCTTCTCTCCACTGCAATACTATCACACCATCTGCTTTGTCATTTATTTATTTGCTATTGAGACATTTTGAGGGAATTTTCTGCTAGCTTCAAGTTTAATATTTATTGACCACACGTAGATACACTTTCCTTTTTACTCATTTCATGTTTCTTTTTATGGTTTCTAGTATTTTCTCTTTCATAGTACTGAAAATTACAATCAACATTTCAAAGGACAAAGGAGGGAAAAACGGCACTCAGTACCAGAACATTAAACAATGTTATTTTCCATATTACACCAATCAATTCAGCCAAAATGGCTAACAAACAACACAGGTTGCAATGGCACAGCCATCCAGTTGATCTTCCCACATGCACTGACTGATGCCTCTGTTTAAAAAGCACTATTGAATGCTTAATGTGTTAAAGGCAAACACAACAGATTTAGGTCTTACACATACAGTGTACAATGGAAATTTTCGGGAGGAATTCCCACCACGATAAGATAGGAGTTGAGGCCTTCAAATTGAAAAAGACTGAATATTGGCCAAGAAGGCTAATCTCACAGATGCACAAAAAGTAAGTTTAACTTCTAAAATGCATGGAGACTATTAGGTTCATAAAATTATACATAGTCTTCATTCTGTAAAAGGTACAGCAAGTGAAACCCCCTTTCCATTTCTCCCTTTAATATTTTCTGTATTTTTAAGAGCCTGAACACTAACCATTTCCTGGAAAATAGGAAACTCCTGAGGAATAAAAAATAAAAACCAACACAATTTCTGTAAAGTCTTACTTTTACAAGAGCTTTACCTTCCTTTTTAACCTGGATGTTTGAGAAAATAACCTCAGGCAGGACAAACCAAACAAATCTTACTATTCCTTAATCTGAAAAAGACACTGCTGTTATACAGAGCAATAGCTGGCAAAAGACTTCTCAGTTGTAATCACTGTTATTGCAATCATAAGACTGCAGACAATTAACAAAATAAAACCAAATCAAATTAATTTCACTTTGATGGTAAGCCACAAGTAGTGGCAAACTCAGAATAACTGGAAATATGAGAGAGATGGACAGAAAAAAAAACAACTTAATCCACAAAAAACATCCTATCCCCCTTTCCCATATTCACAGGAAGACCAGGGTGGCCAGGGAAATGCTCCAAGTCTGTCTGATACCTGCTGTGATCCCAGAGTCTCTGAATTATGTGAAGCCCTCTTCCAACTGAGCAGTGAAATCATCGCATCCTCTTTTCCTCTCTAGAAATTTAAGATTTATTTTCACTTCCTTATTAATGCAAGAGAGAACACCTCCTTTTTAAGAGGCATCAAAGTCTGCGTGGGATTTCTGCCTCTCTTTGTGCAGTAATATGTTTTAAACCCAACTCATAATGAAAAAAGGCAACTATGGAAGACATGCTTGGTATTTCATGTAATCTAATGGTATCCTTCCCCTCCCCTGAACTTTCAGGCCAAAATCAATGGCACACAAACCTGCTGAACAGGAAACCTAATTATTCTAACATGTGCAACCAAAGCGATAGGGAGTTTCTCAGTAAAACTGATAAGGAGAGACATAAAAGACTAATGAGCAGCCTGCCAGTGCTCCATTGCTAGGCTAGTAAAGGTCCCCGTGGAACACCTTTAGTATTGTTCAGTAGAGAGACAGGGGCTGGGACACATCCAAAAATAACACTCAGGAGATTGAAAGAGTGAACACATAACATCTGCAGCTCAGGTTCTTAATCCAAGCACAGAAATAAATTATTTGAAAGAGTATAACCAACAGAAAAAAGCCCAATGTGGTACAGAAAGAGCCAATTAAATGCACTCAGGTTACTGAGCAGATAGACCCTTTGTGCTGTTGGAACACACTGACAAATGTCTTCTTGACCCATGCCTGTGGTGCAGGTGACTGAAAATAAAGGCCCTTGATTAAGGAGACACAGTCATCAGTATTATTAGTGACCAGCATCAAACTACTGGGCCTGCAATAATCAGGCGTGAAAGACGTAGAAAGGCCAGTGGTGGCCAGCAGAAGCAGCAGCCCCAGATCAGAAAAGGAAGCATTCAACAATACCAACTCCCTCCTGTTACTTCTAGGGTTTCCAGTTTGCCAGTAAGTCATCCTTTGACCTACAAAAATGTGTGTTCTTCCCCAGCAATATTTTGTGCAGGACAACCCAGGTGCCTGAGCAGCTTGTCCCTGAGGCAGCAATGCCATATTCCCTCTGTATACAGAGCGCCTGAACTCAAGCACAGTTGTTTCAAACAAGGATGGCTTGACACTGGTCTCTCTCTTCAGAAAGTCGCAGCTTTTCCTCAGATAAAACTGGCCACGTGATCTCCTGCTGCTGAATTTCTGTAATATTTTGTGTCTTATACACCTAAATACCCGGTATTATAGAAATAGATGCTCTTCAGAGACCCACACCTAGGGGAGGAGAGGAACTTCCCCTTTGGTTGCACAGCTCATCCTTTTCACTTCTGTTATCCTTGACGGGGAAGAGAACTAGAAACAGCAACTTAGAGAGCCTTACAAAACAGCAGCATCACATGTCAAATGGGAGTGTAATAGCTTCTTAACAGACTTACACTATGGCAAATTCAGTCACCCTGCAAGGTCCAAACCTTTAATTTCTCCCTACCCCAGGACAGCATCTTTGGAAGGAAAGGGGGATTGAAGTCATTGTTAACACTGCTTCTCATTTGATAAATCTTGTGCCATGGGTCAGCAAGCTCCAATACTGATGCCAAGGTAGCCAAAACTCTGATTTTAATGGTAAGCACCAGAGGAGTGCAAAGGCAAGGCATCACCAGTAAGGGAAGCAGCATCTTGGAGACACAGCCTCCCACCTTCCAGGGGGCTTTTACCACTACACCCAATTTATAATCTGGGAAAGAAAATACTGTCTGCAAACACCATCCCTGCCTTACACCAAAATATCACCCGATCCCCCAGTTTTCCCCATGCCTAGTAACAAACTTGCATTGTACAAAAATCTTCTGTAAGTATCCAGATTTCATGGTTTGAGAAAGTTTATTTCTCCGTATTATACAGTGACACAAAACCAGATTTTGCTGTACAGATTTCAATGCATAACATTGAAAGGCACTCTAAAAAATCAGTTCCCACGCAAGATCAACAGAAAACAGAAGTTTAGAACCTTCCTGAACTTTACCAACTTCATTTTATTTGAGTACCAGCTAACAAAGACCCCATTCTTTTTTTTTTTTTTCTTTAAGTCCTTTTTGACAACCAAGCATGAGGAACAATTTCCTTCATTTATACTTCCAGAATAAAGGAAAAAGAAATGTAGTAGCAAAGGATCATCTCTGCTTCTCAAATCCCCCAAAAAGGCATATCAGCATATCATATTTTCCTTTCTCATAATATTTAATCAAGAATACTTCATTACAGTCAAGGTCAGAAAGCTCATCATGCTGCAACTGATGACAAACAAAATAGTGCCCACAACCCACAAAGACTGACCTGTCTGATTTGCCTACATTTCTGCAGGCCAAATTTACTGACATTTTCCACAAATTCAAAGCTGACTTGAGCCTGACCTTCTATACCTCTGTAATTAGTCTTCTGTGTCTTTACAACTAGAAAACAAGCTGTTCCTTTACTCTCCTGAGTTCAGTGGTCCATCTGTAAACTAGAAACTTCACCATCTACTCAGCCAGTCAAAAAGGTACACAAAAAAAAGGAAAAATATAAAGAAAGAAAATACACAAACTGTAACCTTTCAAAGTCATGAAATTGAGCCTGGAAAGGGCCTTTTAAGATAAACATGCCAATTTCTAAAAGAAGAAACAGAAAAAGCAGAACTAGTTGGTGGACTCAAATTCAATAAACAGCATTTTTATCATGCTTTTCTAAAAAAGACAATATAAAATGAGGGCACTGGCATAGACAAGAACCATGAAAAAGCAGTTGGGGGAATAAAATCAAACCAGAAACCAAATCCAGTAAGTTTAGTCCCCAACGCTAACAGGGCAGTACAAAAAGTACAATGTTAATACATGGATTCAGCACTAGAATTTAACCAAGATTACTAACACAGAGGTTTAGCTGATGAAGACATCCTCTAAGACCTTCATTTATGTATATAATCAGGGTTTATAATCCAATCCTACAGTTACAAAAAATACTTCCTAAATACAAACGTAAGCTTAAAAAGATGAGTTGAGTCAATTCTCTGGAAGTTCTGGATCCAGCTCTCCACTGCAGTCAGCAAGATGCAGATCTGCTTTTCCCCAGATGGAGCAGAGGAGAGGCCAAGGTCAGAGCACTGCCCTGCACTTCAAATTCCAGTCTTGGCAAAGAGCGACGAACAACCACAGACAAGCAGGGAACAACCAACAACGTTCTCTGCACCGTTTTCCACCTTGTAAAACCTGAGGGGAGCCGCTCAGCTGGCGATGAGCACTTGATTCCTTAGCCCACTGTCAGCCCTGCCATTTCTCTGCCCAACATCCAACTTGTCCCTGCAAACTCTATGGAAACAATACGGTGCTGTGGACCACCTTCCCCCCAGCTTCTTGTCCTAACACATCCCTGTTTGGGAGTCTCCACAGCAGTCAGACCCTTCAAGAAAAGCATGCCCAAGAGCAAGTAAAGACTTAATGTAAAGATATTTCAAATCAGAGAAGCATTTCTTTTGCATAGCTGTATCACAAAGCACACATAATCTAAAAAGCTGCCAGAACTGGCAGCCTCGTATTCATCAATGTAAAAAAATTCTATTTTTTTTTTTAGAAGAAGGGCTGCTAATTATCACCACACATGAATTTTTTAAGTGGAAGTTTGGATTTTTTTTATTAAGTTAAATTAATCTAAAAATCAGCATGGAAAATTTACTGAGTAATTCTATAAATTCAGAATTCTCTATCTGAATTTTAATACAGAAATACATCTCAGGGCAAGTCTTTCTTTTTCCTGTTTCAAACCATCACATATAAGTGGTGTTTCCCCTTAGGTCATTTATCTTCCACAATTTTATTTCAAAAAGTTTGGTTACAAGTAACATGTTTAAAGGTATTGATTACAAAATGACTAATGAACTGTGTCAACCTGGGGAAAAAAAAAAAAGGAAAAAATCCAATTTGAAGTCCAGCCATTAAATAAAAGTCAAGCTTCGATATTACACACTCAATCTCATACCAACTTTTGACATTTTGAAGTTCTACGTTACTGTTTATTAAATATTTTGCCCAATTTCCTAGTGTGTTTGGTTTGTTCAAAAAGATAGTGCAGAAAAACAATAATTTAACTAACTATACATGATAATGCAAAAAGCAAACTGCGAAACACTGCTTTCTACCCTCTTCCCATGATGACAAAGTAGCCTTACTACCAACTACCCCTTCCACAGGGATCCACAGTTCTACATTTGAACTTAATTCCATGGCGATAAAAGAATTTGCACCGTTTGGACTGATACAGCCACGTCTAAGCTTTCAAAAGTAGCCATCGTAATTCAAAGTATTACATATAACCCCTCATCTTTGTTATTTGCAAAGGAAAGGAAAGAGAGTCTGCCAAATCCTGAAGCAAAACCATATCTAAGAGAATGACGCTCTGGATTGGAAAGCACAAACATTCGGTGGGACTCCTGAGCCACAAGAGTTGTTACCCTTTGCTGAGCACCGACACTTTCGAGGGGCTGCAAAAGGGGAAGAGCAGCTCCCGTTTGGCCTCACCAAAAGCCCGGTCCTCGCTCCATGTGCACGACAGGCTAAGTACGAGCAACGCGGCGAGCACGGCGCACACAGCTCCCGTCCTGTCCTGCCCTGCCCTGCCAGCCCCGGGCTTCGAGACCTCGGCAGGTCGGACACGTGAGGCACAGCTAAGAGGATTTCGGACCTTCTTGGGAAACACAACCATTTCTAGAAGGCTCAGATCCAGCAATTAGGTAGATATCACGATTCTTTCATAAACATCCAAAAGTAGAGGAAAGAGGTATCTTAATTCAAAGAGAACTTTTGGGGCTTTTCTTAACTGACCTCCTTCAGAATTTTATTTTTCTCGGCTTGATTCCAACATCAGCTGCTTGCTGTGAATTGGAAGCAATGTGGAGCAGGAGTCAAGGTATCTGAGAGATAGGAATAACAGAACAGAATCAATGCTGTTGTTTTAGAGCAATCACCTTTCCACTCTCGAGGGACAAATCTCTTTGTAGGTAACCCAAGTAAAAAGTCTATGACCGTAAAGGATACACTACGCAGTAATTTCGCGCCGGCAATCAAGCAAATCCGGCAACTTTGTATCAACTCCACGGAGTTTACGCTTGCTTTGTAAAGGGAGAAAGCAGCAGTATCACAAAAGCTAAGAAGGCCTACTGCACATGAGCTCCCGCTCTGGAAATAAACTGCAGTTTACGCTAAACTTTGCCCAGCGGTTCCCGGCTGTCTGAGGCTGATCATAACGAAAAGAAGGCAACGTTCAGTTTGAAACCGGCGAACTCGCCAGCTCGGACACGAGCAAGGTGATGGCAGAGGTGCCGAGGGCGCCAGGCAGGAGGCACCTCTGCGCACCCCTGGGTGTGAGGGAGGGAGAACCGGGCGGCTGCAGCCGCTACAGCCACTCAGGAAACCCGGGGTGCTGGCCCTGGCCAGCGGCGAGCGGGAGCCCGCCCCGTCCGAACCCGTCCCCGCCGGGCCGCCCCGGTCCGAGGCGGGAGGGAGGCGCTGCCCTCGCACGCCCCTCGGAGCGGCACCTCCCCGCCGGCAGCCGGCCGGGCGAAACCCTTCCCCGGGCCACCCCTACAACTCCGCCCGGCACCGCACGCCCCTCCAGGGCTCCCGCCCCGCCGCCGGGACCGGGGGCCGGGTCCCAGCCCGGGGCGAAACAAAAGGCACGGAGCTGCGCTGCCGCCCTCGCCGCCGCCCGGACTGCGCCCGGCGGCGGTAGCCCGGGGACGCGGGGAAGGGCGGGCGGTCCGGGCGGCGCTCTGCAAGCAGCCTGCCCGCGGATTACCCGCGGTAATGGGATTACGCGGGGCCGAGCGGGGTGTCCGCCGGGCTGTCACCGCCCGGGGAGGGGGCGGCGGTGCCGGGGGCGGCGCTCGGGGCCGCCGGCTGCCGCCCGCCCCGGCCGCCCCTCGGGCGGGTCCCGCCGCCCGCCCCGCAGCCCCGGCCGCGGTGTCCGGCGGGGCGGGCGCCACCCGCCGCCGCTCCCGCCCGGCCCCATTGTTTGCCGTGCCGCCCTTACCGTGCGTGGGGCTGGGGCGGCGCGGGCTCCCGCCGGCTCTCCTCGCTGCGGCTGGTGCAGGGGCAGTCGCGCTTGGCCGCCGGAGGTCCGAGCCATTAAAAGCTCCGCGGGGAGGAGGAGGAGGAGAAGGCGACGGCAGGAGCGGCGGCAGCGGCGGCGGCGGCAGGGAGAGGAGGACAGCGAGGGGCTCGCGGGAGCAGGGTCGCCATGTCCGGCTTGGCAGCGGGGGAAGCCCACCGGGCCGGCGCGGAGGAGAAGGGAGGCAGGCGGCTGCGGAGAGGCCGGTCCTGCTGCCGCCCGCGGACCGGGGGAGCGGGAACTGGACGCCGCTCGCCGCCGCTCTGCAGCGGCTGCACCTCCCTCCCCTAACCCTGCCCCCTCCCGGAGGGGGAGCCGCCGGCGGGAGGAGGCGGCCGAGAGCCCCCTCCAGCGTTCGCGGGCGGCGGCGGCCGCGCGGATCGGCGCTGCCGGCGGTGCGGAGAGCGGGGTGCCCGCCCCGGCCGCGGTACCCGGGCAGCCCGGGGCGGAGAGGGGCGGAGGCGCGGCGACCACCGCCCTGCGCCGCTGCCTTGCCGAGGAGCTCCAGGTATCCCCATTCTCCTCTACCTCCTCCTCCTCCCGTCCACCAGGATGGACGAGAAGCGCCCAGGTGGCCACGGTGTAAAGGGAAGGGTTAAACCCGGCTGCAGCCCCGGGGCAGGGGGAGCGGGAGGCCCTGCGGGTCCCTGTCTCTTCCTGTGGATTTTGGGGACCATCCGGCGTGGGCGCCCAGCGGGACACCCCGCAGGAGGGCTGTGCCCTGACGCCGTTCCTCGGAGAGGGAATTGCTAGCCCCCAGTTGTGAGGCTGTAGAAGTAGGCGGGTCCTGCAGGAGGAACCAGGACACTGCCTAAGGGGGCTGTGCACTAATGGGTACCCCAGCTGCTCTGTTTCAGGAGCGAGGCATCAGGAACCGGTAGAGAACACAGCAGTGCTTCACGTGCAGGGAGACGACCCTCCTCACTCATCTCAGTCCCAGATGCTTGCCTGAGGTGTCAGAGAAACCGGAGGACTGGGTGTGTGTGTACTGTATTCACATTTATGGTTACTAGTTTGTCATAAACTCTATTTTCGTCCTCGTTAGACTGACATAGATCAGTAAAGTTTAACCAGTAGCAGCAATCTGGGCTTCAAGTTCTGTCTCACATAAGAGTCTTCAGTACATCAGCAGAAAGGAGCCTAGCAGGCAGAGGGCAGGGCTGGGTGCGTGCCTCCTCCAGAGGCTGCATTCCCTCAGTGAAGATTAGGAATTACATCAAAAACGCTGTCACACCTAGGTCCAGCAAAGCTGTATGCATACAACTCTTGTAAGCAACTCTTAAATCACCCCCTTACATTTGCATACCTGAAGGGTTACGGCGTGCATCTCTTTGAGCCTTCTACAGTCTTTCACCCGGTTTTTTTCAGGGAGGAAGACTGGGTTGTGCATACGAATGAGTGGAGTGAGTGATGCAGGGAAGACCCTTCAGGTCTTTTAAGTCTTTTAACTCTCTCAGTGCCCCAGGAGTGAGCAGTAAGCTAGGTTTGTATTTGTAAAGTAAGCCTTCTGAGCAACTAGCATTTAAAGGCTATTTGAGGAACCATGATGTATATCTAGTTTTTAATCACTGGAGGAAAAAGTTATATGAAAACTCTTTTTTCTTCCCAAGCCTTCTCCTTGCTTAATCTCCAAAAGACAAATTCCTCTGCTGTCAACAGCAATGCTTCTCTGTGCACAAACCTCACTACAATTACGTCAGTGCCTGTGCCATCAAACCTCCTGAGATCCAGAGATCTTAATTCCTCTAGTCAACCCTGAAACCTTAATCAAAAATGCATTCATTACTGACTTAAAAGCTGCCTTTACCTGTCAATACCTGATAAATAAATTATTGTTATTTCCCACAAAACTTCTTCCATACGTAATGCACGGTCTGTAGAAGATCCAGAAGAAAGACATCTCATTCTGACAATGTAGAATGTAGAATAGAAGCAGAGTAAGCGGAGAGAGTATTTTGGTTGGAAGGGACCTATGAGGACCAGCTAACTGACCTGACCATAGGAACTGTGGATAAAAACACTGAATAGAAAGCTTTCCTTTTCCCAAATACCTACTTTGTCAGCAGCTTTAACTCTTATTCAACAGTGGGAGTGCTTAACATTTAGAATTTCCTGGTGCTTTTTATCTACACTTCCAGATCACTAATGCCTCATTCACACCTAACAAAAGAGCTGTTGTAATCTAATTCGAATGTATGATGTCATCTTCAATGCCTTCCAAGTTTGAGTGACATTTCTCGGCGCTGAACAAAAGTAACAGGTTGCCTCGCAGCTGTTGACCATTTCTTTCCAAGCTTCAAAAAGCAACAGTGAAATACTGTCTCGAATGATGTACCTTGAAGTTGGTAAGGTGTTGGACATTGCTCTAGGAGCCATGGACAAGTTTGCCTGTGTTTATTTAGTTAACCCTTCGATTCTTGGGTCTTCTGAAGGCTGTCAATGACAACTAGGGACTGACATCTGAAAAGACAGCAGTTTTTCTCTAAAACATATTTCTGTCTTGTAAATTGCAAATGGCAGCATCTTGTGCTCTTCTGATGTGACAGCTGAGAAAAGCACCCACTGCTGCTGTTAGTTTCCTGTAGCACACTGGGTTACATTTCTTCCCTGTTGAATAAGATGTGGAATTTGTTGGTACATCAAATAAACAGTAGAATTTCAGAGAAAAGGCTTTTGTTTTTGAAAAGTCACTGAAATTAGAAAAATGGTTCTAATTAGTTCATGTTTCTGAAAGAAAACAGACAAGCTTTGTCTACATCCACCGACAAAGAAGAGAAGAGCTGGAACTGGATTTCAGATTATTAATTTCTGCTTTACCAGATAAAGGAGAGCCCAAGGAAAAGGAAGGGGGGAAGTATGTTAAAAAGGTTCTGTCATCTTGAGAGACTGTGCTTCTGCACTTTCTGCCTTTTCTCATTAGGAAAGAAATAGCAACGGCTACAACAGAATACAAATACAGATCTCTGGAAAGCCTTCACTTTTTCACAGCTCTCATATCCTGGGATGATTTGCAGTTATTTTTTCATCGACACTTTCTCCTACATGCTGTGAGTTTCTAGAAGGTATATGTGTATGCAGGCAGATAAGGCAGGGAACCTGCAATTTCCGTTTTCACCGCCCATGTGGGAACTTGTTTGCCTGTCTGTTTGCTTTGTCTAACTAGATTACTGGACTCAAACGCCAAGTATTTGGATCAAGTTCTTCGGTCTGGTTTACACTAAGGTCATACTGGATCCTTTAGTGGTCCTTCTGGTCTTAAAATCTTCGCCTCTTTTGTGAACTACTTTACAATATGTGTTGAGTTCATATTTTGCTATGTTTCATTAAGGTGAGAAGCTGAGATGCTGCCCAAGACGAAATCTGTGTATTTCAGAAGTCTAGTAATTATTTTTCATAAAACATTCCACAGATGTTTTCTCCGAAGCTTGAAATTTTTTTCAAAGATGCTTTCAGCAAATATTTCCGTGCTAGATTGATCAGTATGTTCTTGTATAAATGTGGTTTGGGGCTCAGTCTTGCAAACCTATAACATTAGATTGGTCACTTTTAGGCTCTCATATGCCTTTCTTTACTCGTGTAACTCATCAGTTTTTGCTAATTTCAGTGCAAGGATGCGACAAAACTATCCATCTTCCACTATTATTTTTATTACACATTTTGTAATAAATGTACACATTCGAGGATTCTACATTTCAAAGGCCTTTGTTTGCAATATATTTTTGTCCACATCTTCTCAAAATATTATTAGAGTCATCAGTTGTAAAGATTACCCCTGGTTATTCTGTTAAGATTACTAATGTTGAAGCAATGTATCTTTCTTGTTTCCACATTGGAAGGCAATGTTCAACTTACAGCTAGAGGCAGTGGTCTTTTGCAGTTTTCATAATAGTGCACAATACTAGCAGTAGACCATGTCCTAACTTTTGAGAAAAACCCCAAGTATTTAGCCAGTTGGCAAAGGAGTGAATTTCTAGGCTCAAATTTCAGGATTGCCGTGTGAAAGAAATACTCAAACATTGAAAAGAAGCCATTCAAACACTTAGAGCCAGCTAATTAACAGATTTTGTTTACTGCCTGCTCAAAGGGTATAATATCATGAATTAAGAGAGAGCCTTTTAATGGTGTTTGCAAGTTTCCCAAGTCCTTAAGAATTTATATAAAGAGAATTTTGCATGTCAAGCAGTTGGAACAGGCTCCTCTCCCCAGCCTCAGCACACCAGACAACATCACCTCAGTTACATGTCATCATATTTACCTTGTGTTGTCCAGTTTGCCTGGTTCAGATTAATGAGTGTTGCTTTAGCTGCATATCTGTGCTCAGATCTTCAACAATGCGACAGTTCATAGAGGAATCATCCCTGAAGCTTCAGAGCTAGAAAGTTCATTTGAAATTCGTGAACAATTTATACTTCTCAAAACTACACAGATTGCATCAGCTTATACTTTTTTTTGGTGCTTGCTTTTTCCCATCTGCAAATCCAAGTTAGACAAAAAATGTTTGTTTTTAAATGACACTGACATTTCCAAAGTGTTAATTAATGGACAAAACTGTCAACTACTGCAGTGTAAATTAAAAAATAATAATATATTATAATTATTGATAAAACAATAATTTATATAATAAAAAATATTCTACCATTCAAGAAAGAAAAAGCCAAGCAAAAATACAGATGTTTCTTAAATGAAAAAAAAAAAAAAATCGTTTTGCTGTTCTTATTTGGGCTTCCTCTTCTACAATCCACTTTCACCTTCTCTCCCAAAGAAGGGAAGAAGAACACTGACTATCAGGACAAAGTGCATATTCTATACCAGTATTTCCATCAGAAACTCTGTCATGGCGAGGAGACAGAAGTGATAAAGGGAAAGAGAAAATATTAGCAGAGCTGGAAAGATTTCATACAAACCAGACACATAAATCTTTCAATACTACTTTGGAGAAGAAAACTAAATGTGTTGTTTCAAATAGAAATGTGTCTTTAGAATTCAGAGTCTAGGGTAGAACTCCCAGCACCATAGTTCATTCTCTTCCATTGCTTTTGTAATTTTGGACAGGGCAAACTGTTTCTCTGTTTAAAGAAACAATGAAATAAACAAGAGAGAAACAAAAAATGTGATACTTTTATAGGAGGAAAGTGTAACTAAATTTATAATTTTTTTTTTTTTAAAACATTTAGCTGTATGATGAAGAACCTTTTAAGTACCTGGACTGATAAAAGTAGGTATGGTTTTAAACCAAAAAAACACCTCATGTTTGCAGCCCCTTAGAATTTACACCATGACTAATCACAGCTGAAATGAGTCCCCTTGCAAATATGAAAATGAGAAAAATATAGAACATTAAACATGGCTTTTAGCATTATCAGACTTAAAGACTCCCATGAAAACAATAAATCTCTTGCTCTCCTCAACACTCCCCGCCAATATTTTTGCTGTGACCTTCTGCAAGGGAATACATCTGGAACATATCAGTGTGTTTGAATAGATCCCTCTGGGGTAATCCCCACTTCAAAATAGTGGTGGGGGAGCCTTATCTGGTGCACTGTTGCATTCAGGATCTCCCATGGGTCCTTTCTGATTTCATGCTGGCTGACAGACATTTTATTTTTACAATGGGTAGTTAAAACAGGTGGCTTAATTATTGTCTTCTCCATTGTCACGTTCTCCTGTTTTAATGTTTAGAACATCTAAATCTGGCTGTGGGGACCACTATAAAATCTGTCAAAGCAAACATCAATCCAGCGTATGATTTTGCTATTTCAGAATGCAGCCCATTCCTAAATGTCTGACCAGAAGCCCAGTTTTCTCAGAGTGGTAATTTTTATGCATCCTACATGAAAAACAACAGAATGAAGAGAAACAAGACAATCAATTTTCTATCTGTGCTTAACATAATTAGCAAAATTCCTTCTTCAAAAGAGATCTATGAAACTTTCTGTTCTGAAAGTGAAAAGCATTAAACAAATTACAGAAATTACAGAAATAACATTTCATTGTAGAAAGATTAGCAAGATCTGCATAATCTGTTTAATAAAATTAAATTATTAGAGACTTGAAAAACATTTTTTCCTGCTTTTTAAATTTTTTTCTTCTCAGAAATAAAATTTCAATGAATGTAAACAAAACAACTGCTCTAGAAAGTAGAACTTAGATGAAAAAATATGAAGCACTATTTCCATTTTACTGATGAGAAAAATCATCTACAATGACATGGTCTATTTTCTGCTACAGATTTCTTTCAAATCAGGAAGGAAGTTCTTCCTGAAAGGTCAGGTATATTGAGCATACACTTTTCCTCCCATCAGCTCCCATCAATTTGCTGAGAAAGATAGCCAGAACTCTTGGTCAGTGCTGGTCTGTCACTGTCAAAGGTGCTCTTTAACCTGTTCTGTGTCTCTGCCTGTAGCTTTTAAGTGTGAGTGATGAGTGCTGTCCTGTTTCCTAGACTCCAATGCTGAAGACAGACATAGAAAAGTTTTTGTTTACAGCATCTTCATTTTCTGAGATGCAGGTCAGAGACACAGAGGGTAGTGGTTTTTCTCATGCCTTTTTTTTTTCCACCTAATATAATCAGTAAAAATTCATTACCACTATTTCCAATTAGATAGTTTTCCCTCCCTATTTCAGAGAAAAAAATTCCCTTATGTACGTTAGTACTAGTGTGGTTCTCTGTTTTCTCAGTTAGTGGTCTGCATGCCATGTATGGCTGATTCCCCACATCATTTTGGTGTCCCATAGTATTCCAGGTTAATGTGCAGTTTTCCACTCTATAAATATTTTAAACATGAGATTCATGGTTTACTCTGACAATTAAATACAGAAAGCAAATGCTTTTGGTTTATCAGTAATCTTTAGGATATGATTGTCTTTTTAAAAAATCTTTGTTTTCTCTAGTGAACATTTGGTATTTACAAGTGAACCAAAAGGAAAAAAATATATAATTTTTTGAAATACTAGATTTCAAAATGGACATGAGCTTAATATAGAATTGCATTGACTTCTTTCTGCTGAAATGGGACAGGCTAAACCAGAATAGTTCCCAGGAACTCATTGAAGCACCAGGAGTTGTAATAATAGTCCATACTAAATTTAACTGGTTCTTTATATTTTAAAAAAAGGGCTGCCTATTATCTTATGCTTTTAAATGCTGAAATGCAGTCTTTTCTTTGATATTTCCAATTGCTTCAGCCCTGCCTGTTTAATTTGTTCCCTCCACGTTTTCTCTGCTGTTGATAACAACATTGGGTATTGCACATCTGTTCTGTGCCATATCTCTCTCTGGCACTGGAGAGGAAATCTTAATCCCTATTTCCTGCTGTCATCTCTCATCCTAAAGAGGCAGATCAGTAACAAAGGAGCTGCAGTTCTCATAAAACTGCCCAAATATTAAAATGGTTTAATCTTCTACTAGGGAAAGCCAGAGAGTCTCACCACATGCCTTACTTTCTACTGCACTTTGATCCTTTGTGTAAGCTACAAATATTTAGCATTTCAGATCTGCCATATTTGAATACACAATAACAATACAATATCTCCTTCAAGAAATGTGCAGAGAATAAAGGATAGAGATTTTATTATGTTTGTACTTAATTACAGATTTCTCTTTTGTCTTTTATTTAGAATCCTGTAGCAGTGTCAACATAAGAAAACACATTTTTTTCCTTCTCAGGCCCCAGAGAAAGTGTCTCCATGAATATGAGCACTGAGATGTGCTTTACACAAAGTGATTCCTGCTCTGGCTGATCCTGTAGGAGCTGGGTGAACAATTATTTATGTCTCCCAAAGCCCCATGCAAAGATAGTGAGTTTTGATCTGTATAAACAAAATCAGTGAGGGCAAAGTGAGGAGTGCTGTAGGGAAGGATTTGTACAAAAGGCTGTGTGAAGCCTGATCAGAGAACTGGGTGTCTAACAGAAGATAGAGTAATGGAGCTTTAAGGAAAGAAAACAAATGGGACAAAGTAATCCTTTTCCTTGCCTACTCTCCCAGCTTCTGACAGCCAATGATTTATGGACTTCTTGAGCAAGTAATTTCCTCAGGAACACCTTGCTTATTAACCATTCACACACCCTTGAATAATTTGCTTTAATAATCTATTTTTGACTTCCAGACACATCTATTAGAAATTACAGTGTATGAAAAAATTTGTTGCTTTTAAATGTCCTATTTAATACTTTATTTGGGCAGTCTTGTGGTATGAGAAACAGTGAATTGTTCCTGATTCCCCTACTCCCCTGCTTCTGTCTGTCCTGCAACCACTCAGAGTTCAGTTTGGCATAAGAATGATCAGAAGAGTCCAATTCCAACAGCTTGGAGGTTGAGGTCGTGGAAGTCTTTTTTATGTTTGTTGTTCCCCCCAGTGATAATAAATACCATGGGACAGTATTTTAATAGCAACAAGGGCAGATGAAGATCCTCTCTTTTAAAATTTAATATAACTTCTTTACCAGTTAACCCCCTTTTAGCTTTGCACTCAAAATGTGTTTTCTCACCACACTGCCACTTCCAGCTATGTCTTTAAGCTTTTACTCCTTCTAAGGACAGGAATCCACACTTGTTGATGCTAATACAGAGCCTCAGGAGCCCATCTACAGAGCTGCAGTTCCTTCTCACTTGCTCCCTGAGACTGACAGGCATCTCAAATGAAACTCATTTCCTCCTTATCCTGAGGATGAGAAGTGGCAGGTACCAAACAGAGTCTGGCTTTGTAGCTGCAAGAAGAAAGTTGCTCTGCCTGTCTCATTTTACAAGAAGGCATTTATCCATGGGCATGTACTTTATTCACACTCTTTAATGATGGGAGAAAAGGGATAGGGAGAAGACCTGGCTAAGCCGGTACTGATTTAACACTTCATTTTCTCTTTGTTTTCTTTCATCTCCATCTACTGGCCAGAAGCAGCTTTAGCTGGAGCACAGAACGGCTGAAATGAAACCACTGCATCCACACACTTCTTCGCACTATTGACAAAAATTGGAAGTTTTGGGGGGGTTGGTGTTTCTTTTGTTTTTTTATTTTCCAGGGATACCAGCTCTCTAAACAGACAAAACTTCACAGTAAAAGATGTCTCTTGGTATTTTATTCTCAGGTATTTAAAAATGGTGATGTTGCACAATTTAGTTCAAGTAATATAGGCAAGGTTAGATTCCCTGATTCATTATCCCGTTTTACATTATTTCACACTGATCTGAATCCAAAATGTGAATTTTATTTATTTTTTTTTTTTTTTGGTTGAAAGATTAGCATTGGTTTTCAAGACAGTATATGAATTGAATATTAACTTACAGCAAATCCTATCAACCCCAAACACAAGATAGGCCTGAGCAGTTATTAAGGAACTATTTTGTTAATAGCACATATTACATAAAAATTGTACTTCAATATATTTAAAATAAAACTTTCTGTTGCTTCACAGGAAAAAAAGCAGCCCCACATTTAGTGCAGAAATAGTAAGTGGAAGAAATATCCCCTTTCTTTTTTGCTTCTTACCATCAGAAGACACTGGACATCTGCAGTAGGTAGCAAGCAGTGGTAATGGTGTTGGCAAAATGAGAGACAAGCAACAACCTTCAGAGCAAAACTGACTGAAATTAAACTTGCAGTTCTCATCAGTCACAATTAAGTTGGGAATACTTCACTATACACGCCAGGATGGTGGTCCCTTGAGGAAATTCTGCCAACATGTACCCTTCTCACTCTTCTGGAAAAAAATTCAATTCCATCAATGAGTATGGCTCATCTGGCACCCCAGGGGAGCTTTGAACCTCTACTGCTAGCAAGGGCACACACACAAAAAAACCCCCAAAACCGAACTCCCCCATCCCCCCCAAAAAAACCCCCAAAACAAAAAAAAAAACCAAAAACCAACAAACCCAACAAACCCAAACAACCAAACAAAAAACCCACCACCACCAAACCTCCTTTAGGTAAGTGAAATTCCACTAGATGTCTGCAGACATCTGCAGATGTCTGCAGATGCAGACTAGATGTCTGCATCTATTGTTACATAAGCACAAGCTATTCTTAAGCCTAGAGTGGCAACAATACTAAAGATATTCTGATTTCATGGTTTAGCAGCCACAAAAATTCCCTGCACCTGAACTGAGGTCATGGGCAGCCTTTAGAGTGATAAAGCAAAATCATGAAAGTCAAAACTGACTTGTACTTCCTAGGTCCTATCTTTCCGTCCTGAAAACATGCAGAAAATTTATCACTGGTCTGAAATGGAATGATAGGAAATGATCTGTTGCAAAGGTTGAAGAAATGGTCTCCCCACAGCAGAAACTGCAATCTCCTAACCAAAGAAATGAATTTCACACTAACTCCAGCCTTGCAGAATGTCCTGGTTTCAGCTAGGGCAGTGTAAATTTCTTCTCAGTAGCTGTTACAGGGCTGTGTTTTGGATTTGGAATAAGAATGTTGTTGATAACGCACTGATGGTTTGGGTTTTGCCAAGTTGTGTTTACCCTAAGTCAAGGACCTTTTTCCCCCTCTTTGTCTCATGCTCTGCCAATGAGATACAAAAAACAAACTGTGAGGGACCATAGCTGGAAGAGGTGACCCAAACTAACCACAGGAATATTCTACACCACAGAATGCTATGCCCAGTATATAAACTGGGGAGTTACCTGAAAGGGTGGCTGATCTAGGTTTGGGAAGGTGGGTCTGGAATCGCTCAGCAGGTGGTAAGCAATTGCACTGAGCATCATTTGTTTGCTCATCAGGAGGAGATATCCCAGGCTGATTTCCAATATAGGCTCAGAGGAACTGAGGTGATGTGGCTTCTCCACCAGGTAATTAAAAAGATCAGAGTCAATTCAGTGAGGAAAAGCTGTGAACTTGTGACAAATGTAAAGACCAAACATTTAGGCCTCGTGGGCTATGAAGAACAAGATATTACCTTTGAAAAGCAAATAATTTGATATTCTGACCACAAAAGGGGTCCAAAACTCCAGAGACAAAATCAGATTTCTACTGGAATAAATGTACTATGGCTCATGTTGGCATTTAGTGTTCAAACACAGGAATCACAGCTTTCATGTTCTGAGTAGGCCTCCATTCCTCACTTCTCTTTTGCATCAAAGAAGATGCTGTAGAAGCCTTCTCCTGAACAAATACCATGACTTCTACTCAATATTGAGCCCATACCTCCAAGCCTCAACAGAGGTTAAGCTCTGCTGGGAGACGCTCTTCCTTAACACAACACAAACATCTTCATGATAACCAAGAAGCGAAAGCACCTGTAGTAGACAGACACTTAGATCCTGTTTATTCCTTCTTGGAAGACAACAAATGCATTTCTTAGAATTTAAGGTACCATCAAGCCCTATAAAAGGAAGTAGCATTATCTAAGTTAGCAAATAGAGATCAAACCAAAGGTTGAATAGCAAAGGCTAAGCCTCCTCCACAAAGATGCCCAACAAAACACTTCAAATTGAGAAAATGTGGAGGCAAATACTTGACTTTTGTATTACTTTTAATAGCACACTCATTGTATTTTGAAGACTCAGCGTATGTGTGCACCCCTACAAATACCACTAAGGTGAAAACAAAGCTCCAGTTCAGGAGCCTGAGGCAGCTGCATAGCCAATACAGACAAGTATACACAGAGTCAATAGGAAATTCACCTTCCTTAATTCTTTATTTCATCAAAAATTCCAACTGTGCAACACATCTTACTCTCACGCATGAACTCCATACATGAGACTGACAGATCTAGATGTGTAGAGAACAGACATTTGGCATAACAACAACTGTTCTATGTTGGGGAATACCAGCCCTTGCACTCAGCAACACTCTTAAGTCTCTGCAGGAAAAAAGCAATGACAGAATGCCTCAGCAGTACACAAAGTCCATGTTGAAAGCATGAAGGATACTTTGCCTTTTCACATGAAGGCATGAAGATCACTTTCTTACATAGATTTTGCCCAGGGTTCTCTGGGGGATCTTGTAGATAAATCCAGGTAAAGGAGACTCAACATTCATCTGCATTATTATCTGTCATGACCAACCTAGAGCTGCAAACACAAAGGAAGTAGCTTCACCTTCAGAACAGCAAGAACAGGTGAGAGTTTAGTTGGCAACTCACCCACCCTTCAGGCAGATGAGCTACTTTTGAAAGCAGTGCTCATGAACACTAGTTACTGCCATATGCTTTTAAAACAGGCTAATGAACTCCAGTACTGGAACACCTGCATGGTGTTCCCTAATTGTGCTTTGTTACTGAGTGCAACTTTGAGCACTTTTGTGTGGATGCCTAGGGTAGATTTGGTACCTTTGTTCAGGCAAAGTAAAACACTGCTATTGTTTGCAGTGCTCTTTACTCTACACTAGATACATCTCTCACAATAGCTGAGCAGTTTGTTAAAGCAAGATTGGATTTATACCCAGGAAAAATGGTTGAATCAAAACTACTTTTCCATATCAGTACCACAGTTTAAGATTACTTTGGCTCCTTCATAAAGATGACACTATTTTTAAAAAGCAGATAAAGCTACTGTTCTACTACTATACTTTCTTTGGGCAGTACCTAAGGGCAGTGAAGAACAGAAATGGTTGACTGATTAAAAGTTCTGCATTAAGGAAACAGAAAAGCCAAGATTAGTGATACAGCTTTTAAACAGGTGGAAAGGCAGTGTAGTTTTTAAAGCCTGTGCAAACTGAGAAAATGCCACAGAAGCTTTTGGATTAACTCTGACAAGTTCAGTAGGGACAGGCAAGAATAGATCTCCAGGTAGGACCTAGAACCAACCTACCTGTCAGGCTGACAGTGATTCACTCACTGCCCTTTGCTTTGATAAAACAATTAACAAAGCAAAACCAACTGCAAATTTGTTCTTTGCTGGCTCTGGCAAACAGAGCAACCCCATCTCCTGGTTCTATTTATTCTCAGTTACTTTGCCTGAAAGGAAGGCAAGAGGATTACAGCTGGTCCATTCGGAAAGCAATTCAAATGCTTCTTATGTTACAGAGAGCCAAAGCTGACACTGTTTCTAGAAAATGCCAAATGTGCTACAATTCTCACCACATAGTCCAAAGAAAGGGAAAAAACATCTAAGCTTTAAGATCTGAGATAAAGTACAAAAAGTTTGCTGCAGGGAAAAATTTACATGTTTCAGACTGAGAGGAAATTGAAATAACACCTAAAAAACCAAACCCCACAAAGAAGAAAAATTATGGACAGAGTATGGCAAAATTCTTAATGTTAGGACCAGTGCTTGAGGTAACCAACATGACTTAGTAGTCCTCTCACAGCACTGGTATCCAATCCTTAACATTCATCTTCCAGATGCATGAATGCTTGAATTTCTGTAAATAAGAGATTACCAATACTGAACAAAATGAAAACTGAAACAGTAGTTTGCTGTACTGTTTCAGCTGCCTCTAAACAAACTACATTGTCAAGTTCTACAGTTAAGGCAGTTTGTCTCACAAACCTTTGTGTATAATGGTCCTGGGCTGGTTTTAGCACATGTCATTCTTTATTTTCTTTCTGAAACACTTTCAAAGGCAAAACTAAGTTTATTCTGTAGTATGAGAGACATTTATTACATGCCACATACTACCTTTTCTTATTATAAAGGAAGAAAACTTACACCCTCTTTGTGAAAAGATCTATTTCAAGAGACAATTGAGATCAACTTGAAGAACACTTCAGTAAGAACTTAAGTATTTAAAGACCAATGCATATATTAGCAGCTTTGAAGTAACAGAGTGGAAAAACCTCACTCAACTTTGTTAGAAATGAGATACTCTATGCCTATGTTTGCTGGTAGATGATGTATTGCTCTCGAAGTACCAGAAAGGCCTGAGGTTTTTTGATTCTTTCAGGTCAGGCTATCAACTGCATGATTGTTTTAAATGAAACACAGGCTACTACAACAGGTTTGCTGCCTACCAGATCACGTTGCACATTTGCAGCTGGAACAACACTACATTTTATAAGTTAAGAAATGCAATTGCATCTGAACATGAAAAACATTTTAAAGTTGAGATATGTATATTTACTGTCACACAAGGAATGTCATTAAGTTTCCATTCTACATACTCAGGTGAAAAATTTGTTAAAAAGTCAAGAAACAAAAAAGCATAAAATCTGTAATAGGCAACAATATACAAAGTTTCAAATATAAAATTGTGACTTGTATAGTTTGTTATTTTCATCCTTTCACAAGAGTAAATAAAAAGAACCACACACCACTGAACTTCTACACAAGCTTCTTGTGTTTCAATGTCATTTATTGAGGAGTGAATGAGATACTGTCAGACATGCCAAAGAGACTTCACATTCAAGGGCTGGAAGCTGAACAGCTTTCCTCATTGAGTCACTGTACAAGTTGTTTTTGGGAATTGAAAGTGCGGTCAATGAGGTCTTCATGCTTGATGTTAAGTCTTCAGTTTTTCATCTTTTGATCTACTACCTTGCTGGGCAGAAGGACACTTTCTACCCTACAAAGACTCACACTCCAATTAATACAATTAACACTAGATGTGGAGAAATGTTTATCTGTTATAATGTACATCTACTGCTGAAGGTCTTATGTCTAATGAGAAAATTCAACTTGTTTCCCTTTCACCATCGTATGGATGGCTGATACCGTTAGAAAAATACTCTTCAGTGCTATTGTAGGGTTTACAGGAAACTTCTTTCATGTTGAGGGATAGAAACTGATTTAAACACCGTTCTGAAAGAATGCTTCTTCCTGCTGCCACTGACTGTAGGTTGCAGAAGAATGGCCTACACGCACTACAGTTCTGGTTTTACTCAGAAAAGAAACAAAAGAAACCTAAACAACAGGGTAAACGTTTATTTGGAGTTAGTTTTCTTGCAGATGATAATTAAGGCCCTTCAAGCAGAGTTCAGGAGCTCCTGTATGGCTGCCTGTTGATCTGCATTGAGCTGTGATATGCATTCTGTCCACAGTCCTCCGGATGTCTAGAAAAAAAAATGAAAAGTGGTCTTTATGCAGGTTGAAAGTGTCCAAGGCACATCCTAAACTTCGCTATGTTTACAAAGCTCAACATTCACTCAGCTTATTGCTGTAATATACATGCCAAAGAGACTGAAATCTTAGTGATACACAGTGCTACAGAGGTTCAGCTTGAGATGCTCCAAAAGGCTGAAAAGCAGCAGAGTAATTGATTCAGAACTCCTGGGGACTCTCTGTAACAACTACATGGGTTGACAAATAACACTCCAATGTTGACCACAGCCTAAACCATTTTCTCGTTTTGCATTGAAGTTAAAAGACCAATATTCAGGCAAAACTGAACGAGTGTTTTGGGCACTGGTACAGCAGTAACACACTCAGAGCATCGAGGTGAGCACTGGGATTACAGCATGGTGTGGGTAGGTGTGCAGAATTCCACTGCCAACACAGAGGGTGGTGCTTTAGTGAAAGGAAAGATCAATTACTTCCCAGAGAGAGCCACACCGCACCTGTCCGCGTAAATGTAACCTCTCCATCTGTGCTACCACAGCCCTCAGCTGAGACATTAGCTTTTAAAGTCACCATCAGTTAGGACTGTTCTAATGACACCAGGAAATGCTGAACGCTAATGAAGATGGAGGAAAAAGTATTTATTCACTTATCAATAGAAACTGGAAGCAATTGGCACCCTTTTTTCTTTAGGACAATGACAGGGAAAAAAAATTCCTGGTGACTGACTTTAGGTCTTTAGATTGGCTTTTGAAATAACAGCATAATTTAAGTAAATTTTTTTAAAAAGTTTTATTCATATTTGGTATATTTTACATTCAGTTCTATGATAACACCCTTTTCTCAAAATTTAAAAAGTTTAAAAAATATAAAAGTGGATTCAAAAAATTAAAAAATAAATGCTCTCAAATGTAAGTTTGTGGGTTTAGTTTTAAATATCATTAGGCCTTTTATGCTCTTAATGTATGATGAAATATTGCAGAATTAAATGTACTCTTCCGGCATTTCTGATGCACATTTAAATCAATAGTTTACACCGAAATTTTTCTGGCCTGACAACACCTAAGCAAAATAGTTTATGTTCAATTCCAATAATGACCATGATCCTCATGTCAGACACTGGCAGTGAAACAGCTTACTGAGATAATTTCCAAAAAAAAAAAAAAAAAGTCTGGAACCTGGGAAGCAGGAGCTTGTTATCAACTACACAACCTTGAAAATTCCTATCATAGTATAAGACTCTTACAGTCAGTAAGAGTATAAAAGTCTTACAGCATTACTAAAGACAAAACAGTATGTGTGAAGAGAAATAGGATTTGTAACACTGTGCTAAAATTGTATTTTTTAAAATACAAGACTTTGAAGATTTTTTTTTTCTCCTCAGTCTGAAGGTAAACCATGCGGCCAATGCTGAAGGTCTTGTCTCATATTAATGTTCCTATCAATCCTGGCCAAAACCAGACATTGCTATACACAACTAATCTATATGTGTATGTGCCACCATATTATTAAAAAACCAAACCTTGATGATTTGAGGTAAAGTGAACAAATGCATTAGGTAAACCCTAAGACAAAGGTCCGTTCCCAGACTTTAAGTACTAACAGCAAGGACTTGTATTTGTCAGGCAGAATCTAGAGCAGTCACTTACACTACTTTCACTTTTAAACTTGGCTCGATTTCCTTCTCTTTATGTCTTCAGAATTTTAACAACTTTTTCTACCAGACAAAATCGATCTCTCAGACTGATACACTCATACGAGTGAATCCTTTCCAATTTCAAGTGTTTCTAAAATTCTTGAACCTGAATTTTGCCAGGTCAGGAAGAAAGGCCCATAATTGAAGGTCTGCTGGTCAAAATCCTCCATGCTTTTTTATGAGCAAGATGCTTACAAGGCACACTCCTTTCTCTCATTAGTACTACATCCACCCAACAACATTTGGCCTTGGAGCAGATCTGCACTACGAACACTATCACTTACAGATAGCACTGTAGAGAAGTGCTGTTTAAGTACCTGGGCATCCCCATCATCATTATGGGACTCATGGCATAAAGCAAGTGAACCTTAAGGCAGTTCCCCAAAGGCAGGGAAAACATTGAACAGCCACCTATATTTGCACTGGATTGAAAAGGGCAGTAGTAAAATAACTAGTGGTTTGCACTTGTTCTCTAACAAAGAAGCTGCTGCTGAACTAGAAAGTCACCACAAGATGCTGACAACCCTTACAAGAACCACATGTTGGATCAAATCCTGCAATACAGTTCACTGATAAAAGGACATGCAGATTTCTCTCCAGATTCTAATTTCTGACTCAGAAAAAAAAATCTACAATAAACTAATACTGGCTCACACATTAACCATCTCACTGCATGAAAGTTGGTTACAGTTATTTTATTCAAGTGCAAATGTCACCAACTTGTATCATTAATCATTCAAGAACACCCAATAATCTCCAAGATCATGGTTGAACCATTATTCTCTAAGGAGATAAGGCTCTCAAAACTGGTTTAACAGTTTAGATTCTTCTGAAAACAGACTCTAAATGCTCCTTTTATACTTAAGCAAGCATTTATTTACCTGCACTTGGCGAACAACGTTGGCCAGCCGCTTGGTACATGGATCTTCATGTTTGATAGCTTCATGGATTTCACCATCCGCAATTATACCAAGTATTCTGGGAAGGTTGGAATTGTTGGGACCGAGGACAATTGGGTTATTGCTGTTACAAAAGAAATATTGCAAAGGAATTAATGTTTATCTAAAAGTAATGTAAACACTTTACACGTAAGTAAAGTGATTTTGAATGATCTTATTCTAAAGCTGCTTATTTAGGTTTAAGTTTCACATGGCTGAATAAGTAATGCACAGCTTTGTTGCCTGCTGACGGCATGTTCCCCCTTCTGTTAATATTTAACCAGCTGATTCTTTACTCAGCCTAAACCTTATCAGGAAGAAGTTCTGAACTTTACAGAATGGCTGAGTTCCATGCCGATGGAACTGTAAATAGTGTGACAGAAATACCCTACCCAAAAGGACTTATGTCTCTCTCTGTGCCTCCCAGGACCTTGCATTACTGGTGTCAGGAGCGCTGGTAACTTCAGCTCTCTGCCAGCACTCTCCATGACACAGCAAACAAGCAGCTCTGTTCCCTCTTTCCCAGCCAAATGCTGGAGCAGAGGAGTATTAGCTATCAGGAATCAGTGTGGAACACATGATCTACTTCCAGCCCTACCACTTACCACTGCTGGAATGCAGAGGCAGTGAACGTAGGACTGGCAGAGCTCCACAGAAGCAGGTAGCCAGCCTGAGCCACCTGCACAGAGCTGGCTACAGAAGTGTACTGGTACTGCAGTTCTCAATTTCTATGTTCCTGTTTACATGCACACCTGGCAGCATTATTATAGTGTCTCTACACAATTGCTCTATAATCAGTCTAAATACCTCAGTTGCCATTTTGAGACTCTGCCTTAATAAAGCACCCAGAGATTCAAGGTATTCACAAAATAAAAAGCTGTGATAAATCTAAATTACTTCCTTTATATTTTTCTCCTAAAATGTAATACAGTGCCAGCCAGAATGTGCTTACTACATTAACACCTCAGAGACTACATTTTTTCACTCATTTATGAAGTGCGACACACTGGAATAACTGTTTACTTTATTCCCTCCATTTACCTACAGGAGGAAGCGCAAATCCAAAGAATAAACTGTGGGATAAGATGCTTTTAATAATAATTGAAATAATTATTAAGAAGAGGTAGCACTGTACAATGAATTTTTCCATATTATTTCTCTACTTTATACTTCACTTCGTTGGAAAGCAAAAAAGTTGCAAAACTACTTAAAAGAAGGCTGCAAGAGCATGTGTGCTGCTTTTAAGAGAAAAGACCTGACCATTTACTGGTTCTGATATGTAAGCAGAGTATCAAAAACTTGTCCTGAATTTTTCTGTAAAGTTTTCTGCATATCCTTTCCCATTATGGACATATAAAGCAGCCAGGATTTTTTTCCAGCCGTACAGACACTGTTTAAAAAAGCAGCAATAACATCAGGGAAGGCTCAGTTCTGACATTTCAAATGATCTAAATTCAAATTAAAATTCTCTAAATTCAAATTTTTCTAATTATCTAAACCATATGTAGATTAACCTCATAGTTTCTTAATTTTGGAAAAAAAGTCTAAGGAAAGAGCATGCAAACAGGCTTACTTTTTGCCTTAATGTGAAGACTTTGCCTTACCTCTCAAGTAAGTCACACAGATAATTGAAAGTATGAACAGCTTCTTCTTTGTCTTCATGAAGCGGAAGCCATGATAACCAGTGTGGAAGGACTTCTTCAACATTTATACAGTCCGGCTTGAACTTCATTATCTTTCCTATTGCTGAAATGCAGTTTTCTGTTGCATTGACATTCTCTTTGGCTTTGGCATCTGGTGACTGAATGACTCTCACCAGCAATGGAAGCGCCTCTAATTGTTAAAAACATAAGAATAAAGTTTAATGCATAATCAAACTATACTTGATTAATATAAAAAATCTACTTGAGACAACTGTATGTATTAAACCCAGGATTTTTTGTGTTCCAAGCACTAAAATCTAGCTATTCCGATGTTCCACTGCTTCTAGGTTCTTCTCTGCTCAATAATTACTCTATGAAAACCAAACAGATAAATAAAGCTCTGCAAGGAAACAGAAGAAAACAGCTACTGCAAAAGTTTGAATTTGCTTTAGAAGTTTGGAAGAAAACAATATTCCCATGTCTCTCGATTGGAGTTCTGCAATCTAAAACACCTAAGACACTGAAGATAGCAAGCATTATCTGTTCAATCAAATATACTCTACAAACTTAGGAGAAGGAAGAGTACTGCTACAGTGACATTAACTGTGAATGTCACTCATTCATTCAGTGTGAACCACAGTGCACATCCTCAGTGCATGCCTGCTGTGTGTCTATTGCTAGTGGGCACATTTGTATATAAATTTTTTGAGGTCAGAAAGGTGTGCCAAGCACCTTTTAAAACAGATAAGGCCATGCAAATTTCACAGTCTGATTTTTACCGTAGTTACAATAGGTCAGAAATAAAATATTTGCTCAGGAGAGAGGAGAAGGGACCTGAGGGGAGATCTCTCCGTCCTCAGGGACCGGAACTAAGAGAGAGCTTTCCAGGGAGCCCTCTGTTTTTAACCCCTTGTGTTCTCAGAGGCGGATCCTTGTCCTCAGTGGCCACACCAGGTGCCAGTCTTTAAACCTGAGCACTCATTGGTTTGACCACTGAAGTTCAGAAAAACTCATTTTTTCTAAACTACGACACCAGTAAAGAAAACAAGTTACAAATAAAAGCTCACAAACATAATGTTTTTAAGTAATACAGCAAAACCTATGGGATAGATAATGCCTCATGACATGGACTTACTTTGTTTCTAACCACAGTATATCTTCATCTATTAAAATAGATCACAAAGTTCTTTCATGCACAAAAGGATTTAGAATACTTTTGAGTTGTTTGCTAATAAATTGTATGCTGTAAAGCTGAAAGTTTATTTTATCTGAAATTCAACTTATGGAGAAGCCAAGTGTCTGGGCATAATCAAGGATTATTTGTCCAAATACAAAGAGATGGATCAAAGATATTACAAGGTTTAAGTGTGGTAAGATAAAGTGTAATTAATGAAAAATAAAATTAGACTTCAACAAATGCGAAAACATCACAAAAAAAATTAAAAATCACAACTATCTAGACTATTCTAAATTTTCATGCTCTTACTGATTCATTGCAAGGCTTCCCACACTGATTTGTCTTTTCTTTTTTAAAAAGACACTTTATCCTGATTGTTATCAAGTAATAGTTATATTTACATTAACAATGAAAATTTGTTGACCCTGATTGATGTAGGCAAGATTTGTGTTAATCCCTATCAGATTATTCTTATTTTTTTTATCATCTAATTCAGCTTTCATTTAATATTTATGCAAAATACATATTGAGATGACTAAATATTTTCTTTTAAAAAGGAAAAGACCTTTGATAAGGGGTGCTACTTAATATGAAAAATTATCTTTGGTGACTGGCAAGAAGAGCGCAAACAGACAGTAATTTCTTTAGGATGAATTCAAGGTTTCAGAGAAATTTGAAGCATTCAGAAAGAAAGGAAAACAAAGTGTTTCTGGTAAGTACTATCACACTCGTTTCATTTCTTACTTTACAGAAATCAGGCTCCTTTTGATATAATCAGAAAACAGACAAGTAAGTTGTATTTTAGGCTATCCTTAATACAGGTCTCTTGTATAGTTTTCCAGACATCCAAAGAGTTTTGCATTAATATGTAACCACATCAATATTAGTAGAAAGCATCTATGAGACAACTGCGTATCAAAAAGGTTTTTATGAAATGAACATTTGCATGTCAGATCATATTTTACAAAAGAATATGTAAATCAAGTTTGCTAAGCAGTCAGTGCTGCAACAGAAATGCTACTAAGCAGAACAACAATAAAAGCCTGAGGAACTAGGGTACTTTATTGATCCATCACCAGTTGATGACACAGGTAGTACTGCCAAGGGGAAGAGACCTCCCCAGCCGAAAGGTGAGCCATTTTTCATTCTTCTCCCGACCCCCCCAGTTAGAGTTCTGTCGGCCGCGGGTCCGTACCTGGGCAGACGGGCCGGTAGCTGTCCCCGCCGAACTGTGCCATCACTCCCACTCCATAGGCAGCCGCCTGCCGCACCTCGGGGCTGCTGTCACACACCGCCTCCAGCATGGGCCTCAGGAAGTACTCGGCGTACTTGAAGGAGGCGGGGCTGCAGTGCTCCACCACATCGTCAAAAATGCACAGCCCCACTGCCGGTCTGGCCACGGCCGGTGTGGACACTGCAGCACAAAATCCCAACACCTGAGACACCTTGAAATTATTGTACAGCCAACGGCTGTATCAACAACAACCACAGGAACAGTGCTCCAATACTTTTGTTACAATCTTCATGGATTAAACTCAATCCTAAGTGATCATTCCAACACTACCATGAACAAAACAAAATCCAGGTGTCTATCTTTGCACCTCTATTTCACACTCTATTACATTTATCAGTCTCAATTTTCCCCCACAAGTCTGCAACATTTTTTGTCCCTCCTCTTTCATTTTGGAAATCCATTTTTGAGATACTGGACAGTCTCAAGGAAATTAAATTTCTCAAAACAGTTGTGTGTTTCAACGATCCTGGGTCTTGCAACACAGATTTTAAGTAGTGCAGCAGCGATCCTGCTCAAAAAGCATAGGGTAACAACTTCATCCTTGAACTAGAATAAACCTTCTACTTTGTAAAACAGGAATTGCTACATTCTATCTACCATGTTATTGAAGATGTCAGCATGGAAGGCACATTAACACTTCAGGAAAAATAACTAAATTTAAATTAAAGGAAAACAAGGTACTTACAATTAGGTTGACAATTAGAGGAAGTAACCTTTCAAACCATGGCAGTACCTTCTCTCTGTAACTACTGAATATTGAGTGCAAAATGTCTGATACTTTAGTCAAAATATAAATGTCACTGTCATCCTGAAAGAAAAAGGATACAATTCACATAAAGACTAACAATCTTTAACAGGGTGGAACTCACATGAAGTGCTAAGGTGTCTAAACTAATGGAATAAAGTTTGTTTATGACTTTTTTTGTAAAACCAATTTTTTTAAGTTCACTAATTTCTAACAATTTGTCTAATTGTAGAATGATGGAATAACAAAATGGGTTGGGTTGGAAGGCACCTTTAAAAAATAATCTAGTTCCAAACCCCCTGCCATGGGCAGGGACACTTCCCACTAGACCAGGTTGCTCAGAGCTCCATCCAACCTGGCCCTGATCTGGGGCATCCACATCATTCTCTAGGCAACGTGTTCCAGTGTCTCCAGGGATATCACTTTTTACTGTCATGTGGATATTGAGGCACTGAATGGAACTTTTTTAACATGGCCATCCAGTCAATTTCTTATCTGCTGAATTCATCAATTATGGATCTCCTCAAATTAGTGACAAGGATGTTGTGTGGGACCCTCTTAAATGGTCAAGGAAAGATGTCAAGACATCAGTTGTTCTTCCTTAATCCATCGATACAGTCACTCCATCACAGAACCCACTAAATTAATCAGGCATGATTTGCATTTTGGAGGCTATATCAGCTGTCTCTAATCACCTCCCTGTCTTCCACAGCTGCCAGGAAAATGTGTTCAGTGATCGTACTGGGCAAAGAGTGAGACTGACTGACTGGAGTCCTCCTTTTCACCCTTCTTAAAAATGAAAAATTGATTGCTAGAACTCAGTTGCCTAGGACTGGCAGGTTTGTTTCAGGGACAAAAAAATCAGATCAAGACAAAACTGTCTTGTGCAAATTTACTGCTCAAATGGGTTCTCTTTACAGAAGGCAAGAGGCCTTTTTCCTCTTGTGTACCTTACAGCTACCATAAGAAGCTTTTATGGAAAAGTAAATGGATAACTGCCTTTGTGATAAAGATTGTAGCAAAAATACAACAAACATTATTCTCCTCCTCTTGTTGTTTAAATTAATTTTTCACCTTGCCCAGTTAATACATCAAACTGGTCAAATAAAGAGCCTTACCTCAGAGCTATCAATTCAAGCTACATTTACAGGTGAGGATTACCCCCTAGACACACTTACGCTGGAAACTTTCTTTTACAGCAACTTCTGTTGTATTCAGTATGGTCCCTTTAACCAGTTTATACTTTATCAGGCAGGGAAACAGCACAGCTAGTTTCTGGTCCCTACTGACCTTCACCTTTCTCACCTTCTGGTGACTAACTAGTAACTATTTCTTGTGCAACAGGCAGCTTCCCACAACTGGACATTTAAACCCTTCCTAGGGAGCCAATTTCTGCATCATCAAGGCACAACTCAAGCAGGAAGCCTGGAACATGCACACAATGACATTAAGAGGTAGAGAACTGCTGCAGCACACCACAACGTCCACATACCCTGGTACTCCCTGTTAACCAATAGTTGTTAACAGATGCTTGGGGAAGAGAGAGTAACTCCTGCTTGGTGTATGCCTTCCACTCTCTACCAAATCAGCAGTTTAGATATTGCTGAAGTGAGGGCTGGATCTGAAACTACTGTTTGAATAACTTTCATGACTTCCGTGCTTCTTATATTTCTGCTGCCTTAAGGTAAGAGCTACATAAACATACTCTGAGACCAAAGGTGCATATCCAAATGTTACCCATTTGTTAACTCTGTCCATATGGCGAGTGATGTTGTCATCCCACCCCGCCTTTCACAGGGTATGGAAGACAAGTCTTTCTCCCGACTTCACAGAAAAATCAGCAAAGATTAGAACATTCTTTAAAATGCCTTGCAACTCTGTTGCAGAGTAGGGACAGCTTTTCTGAAACTGCTGCCTGCTTGCATTTTCTCTCAGTACAGAGTGACACTTTATAGGAAATAAAAGGGTCTTGGAGGCAACAAAAATCCATCCTCTTGAATGCTGGTCTAATTCTAAAAAGCCTAAAAAGAGGCTCAAGAACCACATTGTTATTTAAGACAGTATTTACATACAGGTGTATGATTTCTGGAGTCAGCATACAGGTTAAACTCATGTGATCAAGCTTCTAATCTGCATTGTGCAGCAAAACTTTCTTAGTTCTTAAATTTACTGAGAATCCTTTGTCTCATTTTATAAGCAGCAGTCAATTCATTATTACACTCTCTCTCTCTCCATACTAATAATGACTTAATAATTTTATTGTATCTCTTCTACAATCACCTCCACTTGGAACTATTAACTCACTTTGGTACCCTAGTGCGTTAAGGAGTTAAGTAGTCACTTTGGCATTCTCTATAAGCAAACACATGATGGCGGCTGTTTATCCTGCTGTCCTTTTCTGATATGGGGTTTTTTGGCTATTCTTTTTGAGACAGGCTCCTGACATGACACACCAGATGTCTTGGGATCAAAGGTTAAGAGCCACCCAGCTTGCAAGGCTCAGAGAAAAAATCAACTCAGCAAGGTTAGACCCAAGGAATGACCCTACTGCAGTCTACAGCTTCCTCACTGGGGGAAGAGGAGGGGAAGGAACTGATTTCTTCTTTGTCGTGACCAGTGACAGGACCAAAATTAATGGCCTCAAGTTGTGTCATGAAATATTTTGTTTGGGTATTAGAAAAAGGTTCTTCCCCCAGAGTGCGGTTGGGCTCTGGAACAGGCTCCCCAGGAAAGTGGTCACAGCACCAGCCTGACAGCGTTCAAGAAGTATTTGGACAATGCTCTTAGGCACATGGTGTGACTCTTGGGATAACCTGTGCAGGCGCAGGAGTTGGACTTGATGATCCTAATGGGTCCCTTCCTGCTCAGCTTATTCTTTAATTAAATAGTGTGCTGTCAAATCTGTATCAGTGTTAATGTCATCCAAGAATTGTTTGAGCAGATGAAGAAAATAAAAAGCTATATCCTGAACTTCTTATTTCAGCATATCAGACAAGGAAACCTTTCATATTTTCTAGTTCACAAATGTAGCGTGACCCATTTCTTACTGAAAGTTTGAAGGACTATGGTAACAAGATTGTTCTATGAAGAAATAATTCTGAGGGTGTACTATGCCCTAAATATGTAGAAAGCATATTTGTGCACTATTTCGATCCTGGTACTTGATGGGTAGAAAAACTCTTCAAACTAACTTACTTCATCTTGCAATGACTCTTCAACTTGTTCATCTAGTCTTCATCTTGTCTTTTCACTAAATTAAAAAAAAAAAAAATTAAAACACTGCATTTCTATAAGTGCATAAGAAGCCGGTGAAAGGGAAAAATTACGCAGTAACAAATTTAGAAAACAGGAAACGGTAGCTGGAGATGCAACAGGAATTTTCCATTTTTAAGAAGCTTCAAAAAACTTTCACAGAAAAGGAAGTACAGGACAGCTCAGTTTAAGAATGTGTAAAAATGCATACAAAATAGAAACAAACACACCAGCTTGTCCACAAAGACAAGAAAAGTGCTTAGAAATGAGAAACTACTATTGCTTTGAGAAAACTGCAAGGACTTCAGATGAAAAAAACCCATGAAAATGACAATACCATAGAAGTGCACCCAAGTAGAGTGTCTTTCAAGTAAATCCATCCATTAACTTGATTAAACTGACAGTATTCCTGAAACAATGTCATCTTCATCCTCCAAGAGCTTAAATATACAACGAATGGATTCTGTTGGTTCACAGTCTAATCACTTTACATAGATTTACAAATCAATGAAATCTAAACATGTTTTTTTTTCTGTGTTCAGAAGTAATTAGAAATTCCGTTTTAAAGAACAGACACATCACATGCTAACAGGTTTTGTATTAACTTACCCTGTCTTAATTCTTGATTTTTAAAGTGCTCTTCTAGTTTTTCTTTTAGTATTCCTCCAAGTTCTTCGAAGTGTTCATTGTTAAGGCATCCATCTCCCATTACCTCAATGCACTTGTGAAATAAAACAACCAGTTTTTCAGCTTTAAAATTTGACATGAGCAGTCTTAATGAAATCTAAGTGCACAAAGAGTATTAATACATGCTCTGGATCACTAGCAGGAATAATATTAGAAGAACAGTCATATGTAATCAATTCTCAAATTATACAAATAAGACATAGCACCACTGTACATTTCATACTCATAATTTCATTTGCTCGTGGTTAAAATGAAAAAATTTGTTAACTGTTTTAGGTTAATACTTTAGTATTAATATCTTGCAAAACAGAACACAATTTTTTCCATCAGCTTTAACAACCTTTATGGTCTCAACAAATTTCCTGTAGAGGAAGTCTTGCATTTATTTGAATCATTTAAAGGAACATCTAACGTGTCTGGTTTTATTGCAAAAAGCTACAAACAGTAACACCATGAAATTTCTAAGAATGTTACCTTTGCAAAAGAATGCATTATTTCTGAGAGGACATCGGACTCTGGCTCTGTCCCAATGGCTTTGATGAGAGCATCACACATGAAGTGCCACATCTGTGTGAGGTACTCTGGCCCACGAACCCTGGCACATTCAAGAAGGAGGGCATGGACTCTGCTGCTGCCACTCGGACACGTGTCATTATTAAGGAAATACAGCAATCAACGCCAACAAAGTACTCAGACTTTAAGACCCCCCCACCATAATGAAGTACTTAGTTTTCTACCCGAAACTCATTTCATTACAGTCCGTGCATTTGATTTCTTCATTAGATATAGATTAAATCATGGGAAAATTACACTGTCTGCTGTTTAGAAGTGGCTTCAAGCCTGTTTCAGGCCATGACAGAAAAGCTGTTCAAATTCTTTTCTACTTTGATACACAAATATCACTTTTTCTACTGACTGCTTATTTAAAAAGAAACTAGGGGAAAAGTAGGAGTACATGCCCTAAAATAAGGGTGTGTAAACCAACATTCTCTCTCTGAAACTATTTCTGCTATAAAGTCATAAACTACTTTAACACTAACACTTTCAATTCATTTAGGAAAACAGCAAGCACAGTTTTGATTCTAAGTTTCCATTTTCACAGTGGGATTTGCTAATAGGATATCATCATGGAAATAGAACTTCAACAATGGAACCATCAGCTTTACAACTTGCTCTGTGTATTCCACAAATCCTTCTTTTAGCTCCTTTGCATAGCAAACCTGAAAAATAGATACGTCTCTTTTAAGGGAAAATACTTATATTTTTCAACTATGTAAAGGTGAGAGGGAGATTTGTATAAGTGCAAGGGTTTTTTTAGTTTATTTTAAAAAACATGTAATAATCCATTTACCTTCCCCCCTCAACTGTGGTAATTTGAGAAACCCTGATAGCAGCACGAGTTGTCACTCTCAGCACAAGCATTTTCCAAAACAGCAATATTTGCAAAAAATAAATACTTTTTAAGATACCCAATTCCTTAAGTTTTGCTAACAAAGAAAAACTGTCTGTTAATTTTAGAAAATTTAAGCTCCTAACTAAATAAACTATATATAATCAAATAAACCACATGCAACTAAGTGCCTGCAATCCAAACTTAGCAGTATCCCCTAAAAAACTCTTACACATGAGACAAAAAAGAGTATTTTTGGCTACAGATTTTGGCTTCAGACTCGATTGACCAGAAATACATAGACTGCCAAAACTGTTTTATTACTCACCAGCATTTGGCATGCAGTTGCTTTTTCTTCAAGGCCTGCAGTTTTAATTCCAAAACTCTGCTGATCTCCTATGCTTACAAATTCCCAGCCATCATCATCACTCATATTCTCCATATCTTGTGCTGTTGTAAAAAGGGGAGGAAAAATAATCTAAATGTTCTACAAAATCATTTATTTCAGTATACTTTTCAAGCAAAACATCATCTTAAACCTACTGTCTAAAAGAGCTACTTCAGGTTTAATGGATGCAGTCTTCATTAGAGGTCCCATGACAACAGGAAGGTACTGCTGAAATTCCTTTCCAAGAATTTTACACATTCTGGCCCATGCAGAGATCATGTAAGAAATCTAGAAAAGAGAAGGCAGAATTTTCATGTCCCAGATTTTATTTTAATGCATACTTAAAAGGAAAGCCTAAAAGAAATACATCACACAATAGGACTTATGAAAAGGATTTGTAAGCAGTCCATAAAGCTTATTTCAAAGAGAAGTAATTCAATATGCAATCCACAAAAAAATGTATCTTCAAAAGACACCTCAAGTTTAACAACACCTTGACAGCACCTCTGATCGAAGTTAGAAGTTGTCACATATAAAAATGCAAGTGTAAGATTCATGATTGCCTTGCAAGTGCCTGTTCTAAAAAAATATCTTTTTCTAAAATATTTCCCAGATTTAAACAATACTAGCAAGCCACATTCCTGAAAATGGTAAAATAGAGCAAAAAATAAAAAAAGGTGCAATACTATATTTTCAGAGGAGTATTTGTTTTCAAATGCACAAGTTAAAATAGCTCTCTACTCATTAGAACAGCTGCTTAACAAGTCTTGTTGATCTATTTATAAGAAGGTGACAGCAAGCTCAAATTTCTTCTGCAAATATAGGTCCTGGAAGTCTCATTTCCTAACCAGGCTTCTGTGAAAGATTCTATGGCTATGTCAATGTCAAGTTTTGTAAGATAGGCTGGACAATTAGCCTGAAGGGTGAGGGAGGGGGCAAGAAACATCATGTATACAAAGAACGTTTTTAATACCAAAGAGCTATAAAGACACAATTTTAATATACCTGTGGATCATCATCTTCTAGATCACTGAAGTCTGTCTGTGTCTTCAATAATAGCTGCATTACATCTGATGCATCCTGCATAAACTAGATACAGGAAACAACTATGTTTTAAAAGGCAAATTAAGATGCTACTTCTCAGAGACTCAAATGCTTGCTTAAATAACACTTTTTCAGGCATCCACATACAACACTATAAGTTTCCTTTGAACTGGATACATTTTGCCCCTGACACTGCCTAACTGCCTAAATGAGACGCCATGTCATTTTTCTTAAAGAAAAAAAAAAACAAAAAAGAACTCAAAGGAAGAAAAAATTCTTGCTTTCAAGAATTCAATTCAATTACTTCAACACATTTTTCAGTGTGACAAGAATTACTTAAGCTACAATAAGATTCTACTGCAAATTTGTGAACCTAACCAGCAACACTGACCATCACTTCAGAAATGGAAACAAAGACAAGCATAGAAATCAGCAACAATATAGCTGTATGTTTAAGAAGTGATTATATTAATTCAGTGCTAATACCACAGAAAACAAAGGCATTTAAAATATATTTAGACCATTATATAAAATCTAAGCTTACCTTTTCTTTGCCAACAGCAAGACCAATTAGACTGATGCATTCAATAGTCTTTCCTCGTAACAGTCTTAATTCCTTCTGAACAGCATTTTCAACAATGTGTTTTAAGGAGGGCATAAATAAATCATAGTAGGGAACAAACTTCTCCTCTACTGTATCTGCAACTGATGCAATTGAAGTCACAACTTGCTCCAAAACTAGTTTAGTGCCTTTCTGTATCAACTTGGAAAGAGGAAGAACAAAATGTTATATTTCTAAAACACATATTTTACTTTAAAGCATGCCAAATATAAGATCTGTTCTTGCACATATGCTAATTCTTATCAGTTTAGACTAACATCAGCAGATATGTATACTGGATCATTTCTGAGGTCTTAGGTCAGCTATACTTATACTCCCTATGTGACAAGGTTATCCTCCCATCAAGCAATTTGTTGAATGTACTATACCTCTTGTAATTTTATCACCATAATGGAATGAAGATGCTTCACTAAATTATCCAAATACGGAATAAGCAGTGACTTGGGACAATCTTCAGTGAAGTTTATGAGTGCTGCAGCTGCATGGGCTTGAACACGCTGGCTACCTTGATCCTCCATGGTTTGTAGCAGAGCTCCTATCACCTGAAAAAGAAATACTCTTTTTCAGACAACAAGTTTCTGAAGGGAACATAATTTTACCACTTTTCTTTCCTACTATTCTACTACTTGCCTTCTCATGAAATTTCTTTTGAAACCCAGGTGCAAAGTCAGTTGCCATTTGTCCAACAGCATTACAAGCGGCGTATCTTACTCTGGGATGCTGAAAAAGAATTTCACACAGTTAACAAGCAGTTGTGAGAGAAAAAATGAGAACATTTGGAAATAATTACTAGAACTATACTCACAGGATCCTGAAGGAACAGCAAAACGAAATTAACTATTTCATTTAAAATTCCCTCCATCTGTTGGTGGCAACCTTCTCCAATGGCAGAGAGTGCCATCAAGCCAGCATGCCTGTACTTCCAGTCAGCTACAAAAGAGTGAAAATGAAGTGTTACTCATTTTGAAAACTACCAAGAACCACAAAGATGAATCACCTTTTCTTTGCAGGGGCTGCAGGACACAGGAGGAGGCAGAGTGAAGAATAGGAGATGGAATGGAAGTTAATGCATCTACTTGATTTGTTAAATACTTTTCCATTTTCCTCATACATACTTCCAGAGATGCACAAGAAATTGAGTGTCTAATCCAGGCCAAATCCAGACCTAGAAAAAAGAATTCTTAACTGCTGATACAAGCATATACACAGTACTAATACCTGGGAACTGCATTTTAATTAAATGAGCTGACCAGGCAAACATCAGGGCAGTATTTTTAAGTATTTTTATTTCCCTCTCCCACAATCTTTTTTCTGTTTTAGTATCATCAGAAGAGCCCATACCTTCCTCAAGAGAAAGGTCTAATGACTCAAATAATATCTGAATTTAAAACAAATAAATGATTGGTACTAAAGTTTTCAGCAGTCTTCTCAAGGCTGTAAGAACAGTAACATTACACTTACGATGTACAGTTTCCCCACCACCAAGTTGTATTAGCTTATTCTTAGGGTAGTGAGTATTGTTGAAACGAATCTGTCATGCCCCTCTCTCCTTTTTAATTTGAGCAACATGTGAGAAACTCCAATTTCTTTTACTTATCTTTTACAAAAATCTTTCTCTGTGCTAGAAATCATTGGGATTATAGAAGAGAAAACCAAAGAAATAAACAGGTTTACCAAATGACCTGTGGAAAAAGCATGTTACAGAACTTATCTCCCAAAACAGTGCAATATTTCATTATTGCTAGTAACATATTACATTCCTGGAATGAAGAACATCACAGTTCAGAGCAGTAGAATCCTGACACTCAGGCTTCTGTCTGACCAGGATGTGATGAACTATCATCTGGACAGAAGGTACAGCAGAAAAGCAGCAGTTTATTTTGCACTATTTCAGTTCGTTAGATGTTCCAAGTTAAGCCTCCACCCTGTGACTCCCACTGCATTATTGTTAGCATGTATTCCAAACTTGAAATTAATGAATCTACAAAAGGAAACATAATCTTCTTTGGACAATCTGGCCACCCAATCGAAACTCCAAAGTCTTAAATTATTACTTCAATAAATATTTGTAAGAAAGAGGGGATAGGAGCAGGGAAAGTTTGACTTCTGAGAGTACTGTCAATGTTCTAATCCAAGTGTCTTCACCTTTCCTCCTAAATCCCTACCAGTGAGAATTTCCAATCCAAACATCTTTTGCATTTCCCTTCTCCAAAGAGTATTAATGGTTATGGAGAGCTCTGACCCACAAGAAAACAAGCATCAGGCATGAATTGCACGACCTCCCCTTCACAGGAGTCAGGTCTTTCAGTCATTAGACTCCACTATCCTATGAATGTACTATAAAATTAGCTAGCTGCTAGCCTAGAAGCTACCAACACTGGGTCAGGTTAGCTCATTTCATTAATAGAATTTTCTTTATAGAAAAAAACTTTAATTCCAAACAGATTTTTTAAGTGTTCACGCACAGCAGATACTACCTTGAGTAGCCCTTTGTTCCATACCCAAAATGCTAACAGCTTTTTCTGGACTGGGTTTTAAACCATGAAGGCAGAAACAGTACCCAGAGCCTCTGCATTATCTACTGCTCCAAAGGCTCAAACCACAGCTCAAGTGAGAGCACATGAAAGCAATGCACAGTATTTTTTTGAATCACTGGCTGAGCAGGCATTACAGGTATTTTAAGAGGAAAAGAAGCATACAAAACAACTGATTCGAAACATCTCATGAAACAAGTGTTAAAATCAGCATACCAAATAGCCTACCAATGACCTCTGTCCATCAAATTCCAGGGGGAAAAAAACAGTAAGTTTTCCTCTGTGAACTGTAACATATTAAAATTTCACTTAAATGCAGCACTTTTGAAGAAGCAAATCCACTAAGCTACAGAAAACAGATGGCACTTTAGACAAACTTAAGATATTGTGAGGGTCTGTTTTGAAACAGGAAATCCCCAAGTCTTCCCTTATTTTTATGTAATTCCCAGTGTTTTTAAAAAATTGTATTTTTAATGACATCTCTGCTCATCTGTCCATGTACCAGAAAAAACATCATAATGCACTCTATGTAAACTTAATAAATCAGTCTAAGAGAAGGTATAAACTTTAAAGTTGACAGCATTTACAGTTTTTGCTGCTGACATCAAAAGTAGAAATGTATAATAACATATCAAATGTTATTAAAAGCATGAAGACTTAAGAGGTATTGAAGTTCCTGGAAAGCACAGAATTGTTTAAAAATAATAAAAGAAAATGCAGTTACTTACGATTCTGAAGCATTTGCATAATATGTTCTTTAATCATAGGCAAAACAAGTTTCCCTCCAAGGCCACATGCCATCCTGTCCAGCGCACTCTCACCAGCCACTGCATTGCTAAAGATCGATTACATAAATATCAGTGGTTTGATAGCTACAATAAAACAAGCAGTCAAACAGACTGCTCTTCCCTGCAGTTCTAGTCTTCAAACTTTTGCCATCTGAAAACATGAGCCTCTTTAAGTAAATAAACCATACCCAAACCTAAAAACACACACTCCAGTCACAAAGTTGTTATTTACTATTCACTGAAATATTTGTTATCTGCAGGCCACTGATTAAGTTTACTACCAAAGAAACTCAAGCCTTACTAGCACTAGGTCTGAAGGTACAGACTGAATTTCACAGCAGTTACACACACCTAGAAAGCTGAAACTAAATTTGCAATGAATGAAGCAATAATGTTGGCCATCATCTTTTTGTCACAAGAACATATACCAGTTCAGACTTGCTATGATTCAGGTGAACCAGCAGAATTCAAACTTTGGCACACAAGAGACCTTTACTGTATGGCTATACTCAGTAGAGTGGTCTCTTGTCAATGACTCAGGCAGAAAACATCCAGACCAGGGGAGGAATTTGTGACTCTTGGCCAGTAACAGAACTTAGAAGAGCCCAATATTATCTGTGCAAAGTCAATTGTTCCACCCAAAGGAATTATTCCCTACAAAAGAGCAAGAAAGTTTCCAGGAAGTAGATAACTACTGTTGGAGACTGGATATGATTGGCAGTCCATCCTAGACACCCACAATGATGAAAAAGCTGAATAGTGGTTCAGAAAGGGATAAATCTCCCTCTTCTTCAAAGTTTCAGTCATCTGGGTCAGAAAGAGGTCTTCAAATTACTATGCTTGAATTCCCAAGTGTCATTACAAAGCACAAATAATCTAGAAACTCACATGTTGTGAACAAAGGTGATTGTGAAAAGGTATCAACAGCACTGTATTTGTTCCTCAGATTAGTCATTCAAATAAACAGACATCACCAGCAGGACAATGGAGCACGGGCACAAAGGGTTAAACTGGAGCAAACTCACTAAAGTTAACAGCAGCTTTCATCTGAAATTCCATTCCTTGAGCTTTCTTCCCATCATTAAGTCACACATTCAGTTTCAAAAAATAACGATAGTTTATCTCAGAAAAATGACCACACATCTCCCTCTAATGTTTGCAAGGCTTTTGCCAAGAAGAGAGGAAGTCAAGATTAATCTTTTCCTCCTTTAGAATTTCACTCCTTTATGAAGTTGGAGCAACAAAAAAGTGGAAATGCTGAAGTATTCCCTGCTGCTTTTGTGTGGGCTGACTCATATCCCCCTTCACCAGATTCGAACACACCCTAACTAGGGCGCAGCCTGATGATCATTAGCCTGTTTTTTGGGACTGCACAAAAACATGAGTCTTCTCATGAAGCTACAAAGACTCAAGCATCTGCAAACATTAGCATGCACATCAGCCACTGAGCTCTCCAGAGAGGAGAGCTTCAACGGTGGGAAGCACATAGCAGCACTAGAAGTGACCCTGCTAAAAGAAAAACTGCCCTCTAAGCTTGAGGCTTAGACATAAACTACTGGACCAGAGACCAGCTCATGTCCAGCAGTTTGTGTCTAAGCCTCAAGCTCTCCTACTACTCTGAGGGCCAAAGGAGCTCCTCCAGGCTAAGGTTGTTGAGCATAACTTGTTTTCTGATCTGTACTCACTCTACTTGTGACTTCTAACAAAGAAAAGGAAAATTTTCATTATAAAATCCATAGGCAGCTAAGCTGTATTTAGAAGAACAAAGTCACTCTGCTGAAAGTAAAGACAAAATGGCAAGCCTCAAGTGCATGATTCAGCATACTTACTAAGCTGCCTAAAGCAAGCCATCTAAATAAATTTCCACACCCTGAAAGGCTTGATAAAGATATGAACTTGACTAATCTATTCCTCCTTGAAATTTTATTAACTGAAAAGATTCAAATACTTAAATTTAAATGCAGTGGTGGTGTCTGACACCAGTATAGCAAAATTCCAGTACTGAAGAAACAGGTTAAAAGGGTATGGTCTATTATGTGAGGGAGAGAAGAAAGAACAGCTCACTTTCAATTTCATAATCAAAGGGAACTAAAAAGATTACTTCAAATAAGGCAAAGATTAAATGGATTATTCCATTAATTCCTATGCATCAGATCTTCAGGTGTCTTTACATACCTGCTATCTATTAGACGTTGCTTTACAACTCAGGGTAAATGAACATCTCTTCTATTGACTATTTTCCTGTGAAGATCTCTAAGTGTTCTGAGTTAAATTGTCTCAAAACACTAATTACACCTGAGTCTGGATGAGCCAGGTGTGTCGAATAAGTGTCTAGACTGGCAAATGATCCATGTCTTTACATAAGTGTGGAGATTGCAGAAATACATGCAGGAATTAACTTTCTTCCACTTCACTCTAACAGTAGCTGGACGAGAGCAAATGTAACAGGATGCTGTATGCAAATCACTGTTTCAGTAAAAAGTTGGAGCAAGCTACAAAGCAAAGCATGTAGGAATAAACAAACCCAAATGACTGGACATCTTTAGATCTTTCTTGCCTAACACACAAGATAAGCTATTGCTAACCATACCAAGGGATATAAAATAATAGCAAAATTGTAGTAGTTTTGGACTAGGTGAAATCCAACAAGGAATTCTGCCATGTATGATGATATCCTTTCAAAGTCATCTTTTTTCTAAAACAACACATTTTCAAGGGCATAGACACAGAAAAACACAAAGACATTGGTTGGTTGTGGATGATTAAACAGGTCAATATGCTTCAACTTGGCTTCTAGCTAACTTCAGGATTAGCCCTCAATTTAGAGGATTAGGAGGTACTGACTTCTGAACTGAGTAATGACAGAAAAAACAAAAGCTAAAGGCTTTGAAAAGCTACAGCAGTACAAAACAGCAAACATAGGGACATGCAACTTTTCTAATTACAGCAAATACGAAAAATGAAATTATTTATGTCCTTGCTGAACACTACCTAAGTAACCTACATATAAACTGCTTATGACTGAAGGAACAAAATTACAATAGTTATCTGAATAAAGAAAAAATAATACATTACTGGTATTTGCATTCTGCACTTTAAATGTGCCTTTAGTCACAGCCTTGATAACACATTGAAACAACTGGTTTCATAATTACCTGTCAAAATCATCATCTGCAAGCTCATCTGCATTTGCCCAATCTTCATCTTCTTCCAAGTCAACCATCATTGCTAACATCTGAGGAACTGAAAAAAACCAGTTTTAAACTCAGTCTGATCTCTTAAAATATATTTTCAAATAACAAGTATGAATTTCAAATTTTCTCCTTTCAAAATATTTGATGAAAAACAGCTTTTCTTCCAGTAGCAGATGGCCAGGTCTGTCAAACTGTATCAGCCAATAATCCAAAATTGATTGCCAGAGAAGTATTCCAGAACATTTAAATTGAGAATAAAAAAATCTTGAGTGTATAACTTACCAAGAATCAAAATTTTTTTGCAGATCATGACAACTGTAAAAAGCAAATTCCTTAATAAAGTCTATATTCTTGAAAGAGTTAAAAACAGTATTATATGCTTTAAGAATTCTGATATACTTCCTTAATTTTTCTGAAACTGACATCAACCTTTGAACATTTACTAATGAAAGAGACAATTAATTATGAAAGAACACTACTGAACCCTTAGTTTTATTAACATAATAAATTTTGTTAGCTATTTATACAGCAGTAGCTTAGCATAAAGCTTTTCTCTTACAATGAGGCCATGGTTTAGAGCTTGAGATTGCTTTTTTCCCACCTAATGCAAATTTTTCTTTTGTATAAAGAACATATCTTGCACATTCTAATGCTCCAATTTTCTACTTCTAGCTCTGTAGATTGATTCTGTCCATTCTTCTCATTCTAAGTCTTTATAGAGACTATTACACAATCTCTATTGCAGCATTAAACTACTATGCAATAAGCATCACCTATTCTTATGAGTTCTCAAAGGAGGAAGGAGCACACTGGTCTGTTTTGCTCTATGTGTGCCAATTGCTGTGCTCTTCAGAAGCACAAGGGGTGAAAAGTCTGCCTTGCACTTTCAGAGCAAAATAAAGGGCTCTTAAGCTCTTCTCTACTCCCTATCACACACCAATTGCTCAGAGCAGTTGTTTGCATTTGGTATAATTTATGCAACAAAGTTTCAGTCAAAGATTCAACCTTCGACCTCTAACATCCTCTTTAGCACAGACTACCACACATCATGAAGCTAGCCATCACAGGTAACTGCCCTTTACAGCAACCTACCTGAAAAACTAGTAGGTATCCAGTAACTATTCAATACTGCTAGTCAGATTTACTCGAACTGATGAAGTATAGTGCAACTTCTGAATTTGATAATATACCTCCACAATTGTAATCTACCACAGAGACAACACCCTAAGCAAACTCAGCACCACACATCTGGGCAGATAATAAACTTCTGGTAAACTAATGGCAGAAAAAAATATTGCTCACTGACAGCATTGTAGGGCAAGTATCAAAAAAAGATCAAATAATTGACTTATTTGCTTGCTATGGGTACGTATTTTCAGACAGAAAATATTCTATGGCTCCAAAAACCTTCAGAGGGCGTTTATGTACTATCAAGATAAATTAACAGACACTATGATCTCTCTAGCATGATGCCCATGCCAGTTTTATACACACTGATTAGGCTTCAAAGAAACGCCAAAGTATTACAGTCCAGAAGATTTTCAGACACAGACATGCCTAAGTACACACACGAGAACCATGGATTGTCACAACAGCTATGGAATATGGAAGACAAACATCATGTAACATAAATACTCTGTGGCTCCAAAAACTCATGTCAGTGTTTGTTGCCACTAACAAACAAGGCTGAGAACAAACTCTCATCCAATGTGCTCTGGCGATCATTATACCCAGAACCTACAATATTTTGTTTCTTCTTGATGTTTAGCATGAATGTGGCTGCCAGTAAGTACAGTTTCACAAAGAGGTTTTTAAAGAAATGTAGAGCATGCACAGAAATTTCAACATTGTCCCAACAAGCCCTCAAAATTGAATTACTGCCTATTGCTGTCTATTACAGACTCTTACAAACAAGTTAAGCATAAGCCCACTAAGCCTGCTTCTTATCAGAGCTCTGCAATCCTGTGAGCTCAGGAAGGGAAGTCTTAATCCAAGTGGATTCATTAGCAGCTAACTGGCACACAGGACACAGCACTGTGCTCAGTAAAACCAGCACAAGATGACAATTTTGCCTAGGTGCCAGTTATAGTTGTGAGTATCAAGTGATCTAGCAACTTCTCAGTTGAATGAAAACAGAAAGCCTTTTAAACTAAGACACAAAACCAAGACAAAAGCAATCCTTTTTGGCTACCTTTTTAGCATTTCCTGAACACAGCTGCTTTACCAGCTCTGCAAAATAAATATTTTTCTCCTTGATAATACATTAATAAGACTAGTCTTACGATGAATTGCAAACGAAAGGCATTTCATTCCCATATGATGCTTTATCTTAATAGAAATATTTAATTCCTAAAGAGCAACCCAAAATAATAGGAATACATTCTAAAGAGGCAAGAGGCACTTCTGAACAAATAAGAAGCTTGTAACGATGTGGGGTCAGCAAGTGTCAAGCGTTAATAATTCCAACAAGCTACAAGATGGAGTGAAAATAGTGTTCTGAAAATTTACAGATTGCAAAATATGTTCCAAAGAACCTCTTCCTTAAAAAAAAAAACTCCTCTTCTAGCAAACAAAACTTCTCATCAATATTTTAAACACTTAAGCCAAGCAGATCCAGTGTGCAACATTTTTCAACAGAAGTTTTATAATTTCAGTGACATCTATACAACTTTCCTCAGGCTGAGCACACAGCAAAAGTTGTGTGTTTCTCTGGAACTTTTATGCAAGTTCCAGAAAGCAAGCAAGAATTTAGACAAACACGAGTGTGACAAGGAGGGAAAAAGCAGACTACACTGCTGTGCCAGTGCCCAGATCTTGTAAAAAAAAAAAAAAAAAAAAAAAAAAAAGGTTTAAAAGGCAAAGAAACAGCAGTGCAAACAGCATTGATACTGGGGCTGCCCAGAAGGCATTTATTTTTAGCATTTCAAATAATAACGCATGATTTAAAAAGTGCCTCTTCAAACACTTTACCATCTGCATGTTAAATAGACTAATTGGTTTATTTCTATGTATTTATACCAGCATCTGATTTTTTAATTCACAGCTTTAACTCACCACTGATGCTCAACATGCATGCTGAATTCCTTCAGCCTTGACTTGCGAGCACCACAGAGTATCTGGCCTACATACCAAACTCCAAACGTAGAACTTCAGAACTTATTTTTTTTTTGTTACAGTAAAATTTTCCAAAACCAGCAGAAAAGCATGCAAGTAGTGTTTTCCTTGGAAACATCTAATAAGAGTCCACTGTATTTTTATTCACATTTTCGGTGCTGCATAGGCACAGATAAATTTATGAAGAGTCATAATAGAAAGGGGGTTACTCCATTAGGTGACACTGAGTTGAGTTTTCTTAAATTATGAGCACCTGCAAACTCTCAGATGTGGTTTTGCCACTGACCAATAGCAAAGTCAATTTAATACTGTAAAGGATGACGGTTTCAACAAGGAAAATGAGGAAAATACTTACTGGCTTGTGCAATAATATTTGTATGCCTCCTCAGCATAGCAGCAGCAGTTTCTGACAAGGCCACAATTACTTCGAGTGCCAACTGACGCTGCATGTTACTGAGACTGGCATCTGCACACAACTACAACCCAAAAGATTAGCGTAAATGGTTAGAACAAAGGTTTTGAGGTGGAAAAAGTGATTCTTAAAAAACATTCCTAGCATTACCTTCAGAGTTAGTTGCAAAGTAGCTTCTAAATGTGGTCGTAAATACTTAGGAACAGAATCTGCAATTTCTACAAGGGATTTCAGAACAGAATCATCATTTTGGTAGCAGGAATCATTTAGAGCCTATAAAAAGAAAATATAGATATAAAATTAACTAGAACAAATCAACATTATGAATAGGACCCACAGTTATAGAAGGAATTGCATTAATTGTATTCTTCTGTCTCTGAAGAGTGTCATTTAGTATTAGTAGCTAAGTAGCCAAAGCCTGAGGCCACAAGAACTGACCAGAGTAAACTTTTTGTTAAAACCAATGCTTCTAACAATGAACTAGCTGATTCCAGCAGATACAAGCAGAGTGAAGAAGATAAGAATCAAGCAGACAATTCCAAGAAAATGAAGTAACTTCATCAGAAGATCAGCCCTGCAACAGTGGAAACTAGTAAGAAATCAAGAGACCACCAACCAGAAGTAAGCGGCTGGGGACTGGGCCATCAGTGGAACACCTACAAATGAGAGACATGAATTGGGGTAGGGGTCCCTCTCTGGAGGCACCAGCTCAAGCTGTAATCTGAGAACTAATAGAATACAATTAATTATAAGCCTTCACTCCAACTTTCAGCAGGATCCCAGAGTCAGCTCCTACTATGATGATGTGTATGCATAAACCCATAAAAGGATACTATGCATTGTCCAAAACTACAAGTTTTCTACAACTAAGTTATGGCTCACAATGTTCAAATCTAACCTGCAGACAATCAGAAAGAATTAAGGTCACACATCAGAGGCTCCAACATGCAAAACCACTGAGTTCTGACAACAACTTCGAAATCTGTTTAAAAGAAACTCACTCTGCCCAAAAGCAGGAAAATGAGCCTAACTCCTCTTTTGCCTGTTACATGAGAAAAGTTTTGAATAGCTTACACTTATAAACACCAGAAACCACAAGATTAAAGAGGTTTTTTCCAGACATCCCTTGAGAACCACCAAATTAAAGCAGACCTTTCAGCCTTCAGTCACAGACATGGAAAAGAGAAAAAGAAATCAAGCTTTTTGTAACTATCTTTTCTAACCCATATCCACATTCTGAAAAGTAATTTAAAGCTTACTTTTAACTGATCAGAGCAATATTTTAGCATCAGAACAGAACACTGTTACTCAACGGTGTTAGAATTGAGTAAGTAAACAAAGCTCCAAAGAAAAAAGTCCTTACATTCACTTCTGAGGTTTTGAAAGGAATTTAGCAAAGTATTTTATGTCTTCCTAACATTGAAACATTTTTTGAAGTGAGTAACTAAGTGATTTTTAATATTTATGTAGAATTTAACATTTTTTATAATGGCACTTATATAACCCACGCTTTCAACACAGAAGCACCATCTTTTAGTACCAGAAATACTCTGGAAAAATCTGGGGAAAAAAAAATACCACGGTTAAGGCCTTTTGGTCTAATAGCTACAACATCCTCTGATTCTCTCAAAGGACAATGCAGTACTTATCAGAATTTTCTGCAAAACTGTATTTTATACCCATTGCAACTGTGACAGTTTTTTAAAGCAAGACTGGTTTTCTAAAGAAAAGCAGCTCAAAGTGAAAAGTGAGCCCTAAAAGGTAGAGGCATTTTTCTGTAGTTTTAAACAACATCCAAGGAAGTCAGTGAAGTTCTATCTGCTTTTACCTCTCTTTGCAAGAGAAAGCCTTGGGTAAAAGTTTCAACTGTCAGTTTTGAAAGTTCAACTTCCAGCATAACCATTATAGATCTTGTACTGAAAGGACTGATATGTCAAGTCAGAATTTTATTTTTAGGTTTTTTACTGCATCAGTATTTCAACAAAATCAATTTTAACAGCAACAAAAAAAGCATCCAACTGTCTCCAAAGGTCACTCACCACTATTCTAACACATTCCTATTTATAAACTCGTATCTTCATATCCATCTTGTGTTACCACAGCCAGAAAATCTAGTTCTTCTTGCAGTAAGTACTTTAAAAAGACAGATTTCATAACACAGCTCTGTGCTCTGTATTTGCAAAAGAAAGCTTTAAAATGCAAGCCAAGTGCATGCGTAGTTACAGCGTCTAAATAGTGTAATAGGAGCATTGAAAGTTAAGGCACACAGAGAGGGCTATTAGCCCAAAACCTAAAACCCATGCACTACTTAAGTGTCAGACAACAAGATAAATGGTGTGACCACCCCAAACCCTGCCTTGGTCCCAACTTACACAGTACTGTGTAGCCAAGGTCCTCTCAGGCAGTTATAATTTTTAAACGACAAAATTGTTATTGACAAAGGCACAGACAGGGACTAACCACCAAACAGAGACCTCAATATCAAAACACTTAACTTCTACACACTATAGCCTATTTTCGAGTTCAGATGATTTGAATAAATTCCTTTCAGTTTGCATTTAAGATCAAGCAGAATTCCATCAGTTGCAGATGCCAGTAGATTTGGCAAAATTTTTCTTCAGCTTGCCACAAAGCAAACGCAGTTTACAGCTCACACTGTCAACAGGAACCTGCTGTTCTGACTCTAGTGAGAAGTCTGTCTTTAATGTAAATTTAGCCTAATTTAAAATCACCATAAGTTCACTTCCTGCATTATCATATCAAACTTAGTTGCTTCCACTGTTTCTTGATATAGAAAGGGAAGTGTACTGTGAAATTGTCATCCTTCAGAGCTCAAACCATTTCTGTCTCTGGTTAGGTTTACAATAGGCTTATGTGCAAAAGTAAATAACCTTACACTAGAATTTCAACTTCTGCTCAAATTCATCCACCCAAGAGATCTAATCCAGCCTCAGAAATTATATGAAGCTTAAAATGGCATTTTATTTGTAATTTCCTAATTTATCAAACAATAAAGATCATTTCTACAGGCTCTTGTTCTCAGTCTGAGAATCTATGTTGAAAATAACTCTATGCTTTCCTCTAAAGTGAAGAGATACAGGATATTACAAGTCTGTGAATTCCTCAATTACAGATTACCTCAAATCTCAGGGTAGCCCATATTTAAACTATATTTCAATATCATGGTTCATTAAAAAGCTGTATGTTTTTGACCTATATATCTTACAAAGAATTTTAATTCATTTATCTCTGTAATACTGCATAAGTTGATCAGCAATGAGCTATTTTCCTTAAAACCCTATCAATTATCCTGTTTGCAAAATTCCTTATTAGTCTCCATCTTGCTGGCGACTGCTGTCTGGCTAATAGATTCAGTTAATTCAGGTCTCAGCAAAAATTCAGGAATTTGCAGACCAATAGTTTACATTTGGATATAGTCAAAAGAGATGGTAATGGCAAAATAAGTGTTACTTGTTTGACTTCTCACCTGTAAGATTCCAGGTAGCAAGTCTGCAAAATGCTTAAGAAGGGGAGCATTGAGCTCATTAGCAAGCACAAATGCAGCTGCAGCTCTAGCAGACAAAGTCTTGATCTAAAAGACATGATTGGAGAAATAAATGTGAGAAACTAGTACTGAAATACACCCGTTAGTTTTTAACATGTGATTTTAAATTTTACTTCAAATTAAGGTAAAGTGATAATGAAGAACTTCAGCATCTACAACATTGTCTACAATACAAAAATACAAAAAGTTTATCATCTGAGGTAGCAAGTAGTCCCTAGTTTTGCTTTTTGTTTTGGTGGTTTTCATTTAATGAAAGAAAAGAGGAAAAACCCCTATTGTTTTAAACTTCCATCAAAACTTCAAATGTGCACGCAATTGTCAGTCTCATTTTTCAAGAAGTCTGATCTAAGTGTTTAAGACATGCTTCTTTAAAGGCATGACTTGTGGTACTTTAGAAAATGTTATTCAGTTGACTTTCAAAGGTCAGAAAAAGTAATCCTTGGGGGAGCAGCAAACTGAACCCATATATCACAGCAGGGTTTCCTATCCTTGCCCAGCATTTTCCACAAGAGAAACATTTTCAAAGTACAATTCTCTGCACAAATCAATTAATCTGAAGCCTTCCAGAAATGCAAGGCTTGTTTATGCACCCTTAGAGCAAAACATGCACAACAGTTCAAGGAACTGTGTATATTCAGAATTTTGAAACATACCGTGTAGATACTGTATGCAGAGACACGACAGACTTACACTGTTAAACACAAAGGCCAGAAAGAGAATTCAACAAGGAGTTTCTGACCCCTCACTGCTGCTGGCTAAAACCCAATCTGCTTGGGGCCATTGCAACTGGGTCTCTCCAAGCATAACTAGGGAAGAATCTGGGCCTAAGCAACAGAGATATGAGGAGCCAGTCAACTTTACGACCACAAAAGGGTGTGAGCCTTTGGTTTTGCAGCAGGCAGTCAAAACTCTGTACATACGTAAGTTTCAGGTAATGCAATTCTCTGGTTGAAATCTAGGGTTTAACCTCTATGTTTGAGACAACTGCACTGAGTTTCTATGCTCAGAACATACTAAAATCCCAAAAGAGCATAAAGATCTTACTGAGGGATGCTCCTGATCTTGCATACACTGAACCAGCATTCTCTTAATGACGTCCAAATAGTGTTGCTGTTGATTCCCAAAAATCCCAGGAAAATTCCTAAGAATAAGACAAAAAAATTAATAAAATCCACAAAAGTTAAGGTTAAACTACTATTTCAAACTTATCCATTGTTTAAGTCACAGATTGTAACTGTGCGTGTTTAAGTAAGCCACAATAAAAGAAAATAAATGAAATATAAATATGATTGCTAGTTAGTTACATTGTGAAAGTTTTTCTTTTATTTTCAGACATGATTTAGCTATCCTACAAAAATGTAGCTTACCAGAAAATATGTAGAGCAGCCTCACGCAGTCCCACATTCTGAGAGCTGACAGAGTCAAATAAGAATTTCAGAACTTCTGGCCACTGGTTGTTGCCATCTTCGTCTACATTAAACACAACAAAGTTTTGGGATAAGCAAACTTCAGAATGTTGAGATATCAATTGTGCGGGAAAATCATTCGTCACTGACTCTCTGATCTGAAGATGTGCCTAAGTCACAATGTAAAATATTGTGAAATGTTTAATCTAAAAACACTCCTGAACAGATGATCTCTGTTTACTGCTATTTAAGCAGCACTTAAAAAAAGAAACCGATGCAATGTTCAACATAATTCATGAATTTACACAAAACTGGATTTATAAACCTTAATACAATCTCACCTAAACTCAGTTTAAAAAGCAGAGTTTAAGAATCTTATTTTTATCTGGTCAAGGATAGTGTGAACAAATATTCGGTTCTATTATAAGCCATGGAATCAGTTAGCACATCATGTGCAAATGCCTAAGCAGGACTAGAGAACAAGAGATACAAATACAACTACTATCAATACATAAATATTTTACTAGAGTAACAACTTATTTATATAAAGTACCTATTAAATTCCTGGCCAATTCAGCGACTATGTCACATATTTTCTTTCTCATAGTGGACTGCATTTCTAACTGGATAAAGAGCAGCAATTCACTCTTGACTGATGTCTGATCCTCAGGTGACAGAGCTGGATAAACTTCTTCAAATGCAGATGACAACAGGCGGCGCAGAAGGACAGCTGCCATCTGCCGAGCCTGTTGAAGGAGAATTGTGTATGTGTTAAAAGTGTTTGATATGCTAATCATGCTCCTACGAGGGAACATGGACATCATGTTCCAAATGACACTTCCATTGTGTAGACTTCTTTGGTGAATGGAATACCTCTCAAGCAACAGATGACAGTTATGATAGTAACAAAAAAAAAAAAACACTGTAGAGAAACATCAGCTTATAACCATGTTTCTGACAATTACAGCCCTTCAAAGAAATAATCACAGTACTGAGGTATTCAGTTTTTTTCTACAGCTGAACCTCAGACATATTTTGTGTCAAGTTAAGAACTTAGCTGTGGTATTGGAAGATCTTTAAAGCATGAATTCTTTCTACCTAAAATGGCCTAATGAGGTCATTATAATCCATACATGTTTTTCTGGATTAAATAGTGATTTATTGGGACAACTTTGTCAGATAATTAACCTGTAACCCTCCTTCACTTTCTCAAACAACTAAACTTCAAACTAAAGATTCAAAAATGTACAGCTGGAATTTGGCAAATAAAACTCTTTTCTGAAAAATAAAAAATCCACATAAGCAAAAAGAAAACACAAATCCAAGTCAAAACAAAGCTTTCAGCATTTTGCAGGCCTATGATAAAACCTTTTTCTTTGAACTCGAAATTAAGCTTCAATATCACTTATTAAAATCTTGCTTCCTGTATGTGTACACCTATTTTACAACAGCATCATTTACATATCCATATTTATTTACAACTGTATAAGAACTAGAAGAAAAAGAAAAAGGTTTAGTATTTCAAAATTAATAGAGAAACACATGCAGTAAAGGCAAAAAGACACACGAAACTCTCTGAATAACTTAATAGAATGTTCATCAACTGGTGTTTAAAGACACACAGCAATTAAAAATCACCACCCAAACTTCTAAAGTTTAACACGTTACAAAACCTTATGTGTGCTAAATTCTCAATAAAAATAATCCAAACTAAATTTTTTCCTAAGATATCCTAATCTTTTTCCTAAGAATATCCTAAGATATTCTTATATAATGCACACTTGAATGACAGTTTCATTTATAAACCTTTGAAATTCAAAACTGTTCAATGGCAGCAAAAGTAATCAATTCCAATTTCTCAATAATGTTACTACAGCATAACCTATAGACTGGAAACAAACTGCTACAGAGCGTCAACTTCTAACACACCCTGGAAATACCAGGTATTGCTAGTACACAACTGAAGATACTATTGTTTTGCAGTCTCCAGACTCTCTGTGTCTTTTTCTAATCTACCCAGCTCTCTTCTGTACAGCTAAAGAATAGTGCACACTAGCAGAAGGAAAGGAGTAGAACCAGACCCAACTCTTTACACTTCCTTATCTCCTCACCATCTCCAAATGTGGACTAAGGCCACCAAATAGGTAGGATTAGCTCTTCCCTAGCAGATGCTAGGAAGGTGAACAGTCACAGTACACTCCTGTGCTGTAGTTTCCATCAAAACCAAGATTCTCTAGCAATAGGCTGTCACATGGGGAATGTGAGTTTGGAAGGACATTCTTCACTCACTGCCTATGGGAATCTTGCCAACAATGTGTCCAAAAACTTTCATTGTACCGCAATATCCTTCTTTCTCTCATCCCTTGGAGAAGCAATATTAGAAAAGATTAAACTTTTCCTCATTAGTATGGTAAACTTACATAGAACTGCCTTAAGTGAGGAGCCAGTTCACTGGACTAAACATGGCACAAACTCTGGTGTTTTATCTTCCCTTACTCAAGGCATTGTGTTTCACTGCATATATGACATCTGCTAATGACTGAACTCACATTATATTATATTTTTTCATGAAGTAGTGACAGGTGGACAGACAGGGAAAAGAGGTGAAGACTACCTGCTTTATGAAAACAAGGATAAGAATTTCCAACTCTGAAGAATTTAAAATATTGGAAGACTGATAGACTGACTGCAAAGTAAAAACACAAGTAGTAAAGCATAGAGAAAGACACAAGATCAGCATTACATGAATTATCTCCTGGTTATAGTTACTAACTTAGGAAAAAAAACAATCCCAAAAATCCCTAAATCAAACTTCAGGTGTTTTAAGGAGTTACAAATGAGCAACTAACTTCTAATAATAAAAAACTGGAATATTTTCCTCAGCAGATATTCACTTACATATGAAAGCTATCATTGTCAATTTAATTATAACAAACATGGTTGAATTAATGGCACCTCCAGGGCTGTTTCTTCTACTCCAAGAAAGAATATATGTATTTTTCACACACTCCAAAGGTTCTTTTATGTTTAAGTATTTCAAGATATGTAGTCAAGTTTTAAAATCCTGTAATTTAGTAGCTTCTAATGAGGAGAGCAGCTTTTAATGAGGAATATAAAGTGTATATCCCGAAAGAAGGAATTCCAACTACCAATGAAGCATAAAGAGCACATTTTTTCCCAGCACTGGGTCTTCTGCATGTCTAAATTACTGAGATGCTCATATACAACTGAAGTGTTAAAGTTATTAATATAAAAAGCAGTCATATTTCAACATACTGCTTCTGATTAGTAGAACTTATAGGGTGTTAAAAATGTTTTAGTATTTTATGGATGATGGAAACAAGACACAAGAAGAAAAATCAAATTGCTGAGCAGGACAGCAGCAGAATTATGAACAGCAATCTGGGACACCATGCTCTCCACTGATATTCAACGCATCCACATAGACCTACATATTTTATAAGAAAAAGTCTGACTATCTTGTATAGTGCTGTCACACTGAATTTTACTTTTGTTTTGTTGCTCCTTTCAAGTCCTCAAGGAGGAAAACATGCAGGGATGGAAGTAAAGAACATTTAGCACATGGTCCAAAGATGGACTTGCACAATGTCTAACAGAGATCTAGTCCTAAGTGGAATTCAAAGCACAGAGTGCCCAAGGTCCACAGACAACTCAAAGGCAGAAATGTGGAGCATCCTTGGGCTGCCTTCCTTCCCAAAAGGCTCAACAGCAAACTGTCCACAACAGCAGTCTTCAAAATAAGAAACGCATCCCTTCATGTGACAATATGGGCAGAGCTCGGGGAGAGGTCAGAGCTCTCCAAGAAGCAGAAGCAGAACTGTTTCTGTTTTGAGTACAGCAGAAACAGCTTTACAGAGCATTTATTATTTTATCCGTCATCTGTAAATCGGGACACAACCAAAACCTGCCAATCCAGAGTTAACTAAGAAAAATAAAATGCAGGAAAAAATGCAGAACTTCTGCTCCTCTCAAAGATTTACGTGGTAAATCAAAACTGCAAAGTAACAGCCTAAAATATCTAAGACGAGTCTTAGGAATAAAATGAATCAAACTGTGAATATATATCTCCTTTCTGTACAGTCTTTTAAAATGCAGTTGCACAGAAAGCAGAAACTTAACTTTGTAAACTTGAAACTACAAGTGCAGGAAATAAGGACAAGCCCCTCCTTAGACTGAGGTGTACAAACTTGCACATCACCTGGCACAGAACTGTTCTAACTGCTAAGTCAGATGCTTCCATGAACAGTGTTACTTTGCTATTAGAAAAGCATGAAATAAGAACAGAGGAAAGATGTGAATATTTCCATAGTTTAGGCATCTGGTTAGGAGAAAACTGTTATACAGTTAGTTAAAAGAGTTATTCCAAATCTGGCTTAATGGTGTTTTCTGTCTCAAATGCAAGGGGTATTGGGAGCACAATCTGCATCCCTGTTTCTCCACTTAAACACCAAAACTACAGCATTGCAGAGGCAGGATTTCCCCAACTGCTGTCTGAATAATCCTACAAATCTTGTACTCTCTACAACACAGACACCCAACTCTTGCAAAAAGGATGGGGTACATTCTTCAGCCTAGTTTTCCTTCAAGGAGTAAAGCAACACAGAGGCTTCATTCGAGATGAAGAGGCACCTGAACCCAGCTTTCACATAGCCTGTACAAGGCATGTTTAAAGGTCTGAAGCTCCTTCCAGCATCCTGTGTTCAGTGGTGCTGGTACATTCAAGGTGCTCAGAGGACACATACCAGGCCCAAAGCTCTATCCACTGGTGACATGCAACATTCTGCTCAGCATTTGGATCTCTATAAAACATGCAGAAACTACCTGTTGATACCAGCACCATATTAAACATGCACAGAATGTTTCCCAGCATGTTTATATGCAGTGTTTAGATTGAGCATGGGGATTACTTCACTTAGGCTCTAATTAGGCTATTAAGTAGTTGGATTTACAGGGAAGAGGTTGTAGGTTTTATTAATCAGGATTTTTTGAGTCCAGAACCTAATGCTTACTTATGTTAAGAGCTAAAAGTTAAACCTTTCTTTGACTAATCCATTGGTGGAGTTAAATGTCAAGTTATTCTACAAACATTAGCCTTTGACATCTTTGGAGGGAGTAACTTCTATAGGTTAAAAGTTGTTTTTTTTTTTTGTGTACTTTGCAAGTTGGATTCCAAATCATTGGCAAGATTCCTAAGATTTACACTGGGTTATTTCCTTAGCTGATGTAAAGGGAATAAAATCAGCAAACACATGAAACAAGTATTTATTTACACTTTGTAGTAACACTGCTTTACAGTTTTCTATCTATTGAAACATCTCAGAGGAGCAGAAAGCAAAACTAGATACCTCCTATGCAACCATTTGCTAGTATAATATTGAAGGAGTCTGTCAGAAGAACACAACATTTTAGATCGATAAGCATCAGTTTGGATAAGCTGATACTTTCTTAGCATTAAAAAGCACAAACAACTAACTCTAAATTGAATAGTCTGCCAGAAGAGATTGCTATCCATAGAGAAACAGCACACTTATACTCTTATAATAATATTGTTCAGAAGTTGTTAACTTCAAAATTTTTAATATCTTGAAAGTTTAGTAGTTCTTCGCTCTGCATATCCAGGTGAGTAATAGTTTTACCAGTAAGTACGTTAACTGATTGCTAAAGTTGTGAGCCTTACAAAAATGAGGAGTAACTAAAAGGCACCCTTACTTTATGCCCAAATTAAAAAATATATATAATGTTTAGACTATTCTCCATTCATTCTGTAATACTGGCTAGATGACTTAAGAAGCACTGAAAGTTTCAGACAACAGACAAGTTTAATATGTTTAGGCACAGGGCCCCAAGTAGAAATGTAGAAATCAACTGCAACTTGAAGAAACATGACAGTAAGTCACATATTAGTTACACATTTAATGGAAAATAACACTCATTAAGGAAAGCACACAACAGAAAACAATGGAGATCCAAGCAGCTGCTTTTGAAAAACTATTCCTGAAACTAAATATCCTGCACCAAAAAGTCTCAGCTAGTGAATTTGGCATGCAACAAACAAGATGGGAAGATGAGTGATCCCTCTACAAATGTGCAGTAAATTAAGATGCTTCAGTTAATGCCAAACTTGCTCATTTATCCCAAAATGATGAGCACTGATTTATTCCCCTCTTCTCCAAGTCCCCTTGAAAATCCGCACAAATCCAAGGTTACTGAGCCATACCTCCTCGGGAGTAGCATTGTTCCTGATTGCCTGCAGGAGATAAGTGATCTTTGATGGGCCCGGAATAGTCTCGTAGGTCTCCTGCATAAAAAGAGATGCAGCTTATTGTAAACATTTATTAGAAAGCGTGTGTTAAGCATTAATATGAACTGACTTTCCTTTTAAAACAAGATCAGTATCCATCCAATTTTAAAAAAAATAATATAGCAGAAAAACCCAAAATTTATTGAAGTAAAATGTATGACTTATTTTAAAATTATGAGTAAAATCTTCTTTATCTAGAAACATCTGACATATTAGAATGATCTATATATGCATCACTGGCCACTTAAGAGATTAGTCACAAAATATAAACAGTAAATAAACTTTCAGAAAATAACATTCAGAAATAGTTCTATACTTAGTTACTTTTTGTGGACAATCTTGATGATGAATTACTTCACCCTTTCCAAATATTCATTATCCCATCCTGAACTCAAGGAATGAGCCTATTCTGCAAAGCTCAGGTTCTTTTCTATCAGTTCTCTGCCTGCCTACTTCCCATTTTCAACACTGCAGCAGCTCCTTCCAATACTCTTAACAAACTCTTACATACCTTGACAGGATACCTGTAATTGTCAATTAAGCAGTTTTGCATTTAATATTAGACATCATCTTCCTCCCTTTCTGTACCTGCTTCCTAGTAGGTCTTCTTCACAAAGTCAATCCTAATTTCATATTCTCTCTAGTTGCCAACATACACTCACAGTCAATAAGACTCTGAATCCCCAATGAATCCCTGCATTTAATGTAATCATTTCATGGAGACTGCGAAATTAAATGAGGTTTAGGGTCAGAACAGAAAGTCTTCTCAGGTTAACCTCTTCCATGAATGCATATATTTATTATATCTATTATCTACAAATCCAAAAACTAATACAGAAACACAATGGTTCCCTAAACCAGGCCCAGCACAGACAGCCGAAGCACAGTAAAAGCCAGCTTCCCTCTTGTCAATTCTGATAACTATAAAATTCTATTTTGAGTTGTTTAACTCACTAAAAAATGGCAGCAACCTAAGCAGTTGTTCAATGGTGTGACTCTGTCAATTCAGTAAACTGGATTCAGAGGATGCTAAAGCAAAGGGGCACAAGGAACATATGGCCAAATGCAGAACCCTCACCTCTGGGCTGGTGGGAGACTTCTCTGCTGGCCCTACCCATCTTACTATCATTCTTGCCTACATTCTATGTATCCTGCTACATCTTACCGTATCCCTTCAGTTCACAACTAGCTCCCCAGTTATCTTATACAGAAGTACAAATTTCTCACACACCACGACCAACTTTCATAACACATGCAAGAAAGTATCTATTGTCTACACTTCTCATTTTCTCCTAAACCTGAGAAATGGGACTTTAAAGAAAGAGCACAGAATCACCAAACCAAAGTAAATAGAAGTTTCTCTATTAGAAGACAGACACACAAGTAAGAGGAAGACAGGTTTTTATACAACAGACAACACTCCAGGATGGATGGCAAAATAAACCAACCAGATTTCAGTCAACTAGTCAGGTTAAGTTATGAGCATGCTAGCTCATACACATAATCACAGAATGTTTTGGGTTGGAAGGGGCATTAAAGACCATCTAGTTCCAAACCCTCTGCCATGGGCAGGGATACCTTCCACTAGACCGGATTGCTCAAAGCCCCAGCCAACCTAGACTTAAATAAAATACTTAAAATAATGGGGCATTACAGCTTCTCTGGGCAGCCTGTTCCAGTGTCTCAACACCCGCACAGTAAAGAACTAATTCCATATATCTAATCTTAACCTGCCCTCCTCAAGTTTAAGCCATTGTCCCTTGTCCTATCACTGTATGCCCTTGTAAAAGCCCCCCTCCACCTTTCTTGCAGGTTCCCTTTAGGTACTCTAAAGCTGCTCTAATGCATCTCCAGTCTTCTCTGCTCCAGGCTGAACAACCCCAAAGTGTCTCAGCCTGTCTTACACAGAAGAGCTGCCTCTGACAATCTTTGTGACCCTCCTCTGGACCCACTCCAAAAGGTCCACAAACTTCTTGCGTTAGGGGCCACAGAGGTGGATGCAGTACTTTGGTGGAGTCTCACAAGAGCAGACTATACACATATAAATCCATACACATCAACTGAGTTTGGAGCCATTAGGCTTTCTTCCTCACTTTTTTTTTTTTTTTTTTTAAACAGCTTTTACTACAAACCTTCCAAACAGGATATGACCCTACATCTCCATCAAGTTCAGTCTTTAACTGAACACCCCTTATTCCCATTTCAATGGCCAAACCTATTTAAAAGAACCTGAGTCTGCTTAATTCCCTGTCTATCCATTTCCCATTCTGACTGGTTTTCACTGGATACAAATGAAAACATGCTATTCAATTTACTTGTAGTTATTTGAATCCTTTATGTATTTAATATTACCTTCCAACAGTAAGTACACTTTGAAGAACTGATTAGACTATGCCAATGTTTAAAACCAAGTATGAGTCCTGTATGATATTAGGAAGCAAGTATTTTAAAGGCTATGTAATACTTTTATCCAAAGAAATCTGACTTCAAGAAATAGACAACTTAAGTCAGTCTAGCCACACTGTAGAAAGATAGATTTGTGTTTCTAGGTGAAAGTTCACTACCCCACCATGAAGACTAAGGGGGGTTCTTCACAGCCATGCATAGTGGAAAAATGAGAGACAACAGGTGTAAATTGAAAAAAGGAGCCTCAGACTGGAAGAGGTCCAGATCTCTCAGCCCTAATGAGGACAAGTCAAGCAGGAGTGAGTAACTCAAAGAACTTGTGCAGTCTCCATTCTTAGAGGTTTTCAAGAGTCAGCAGGACAAAGCCCCAAGTGACCTGATAGCTGACACTGCTTTGAGCATGACAGACCTCCTGAGGACCCTTCCACTCTGAATGATCCTAAACCATAAAAGTATTTGCAGCACATCTTGGAAATATCCAGAAACTAATGCCAAATTCAGTGCAGTTAAATAAGTAAAAAGTTATACTACTCCTTTTATTTTTATAAGAAATTAACAGACTTGAAAAGCTTGGTATCCATCGTGCCATCCAGCGTTTTTTATTATGACTGACCATAGTGCATATGTATCTATGATGATTAAAAAGAACTCCAACTCAGTTTCAAGCAAGTTACTGACAAAACATGCCAGTTTTAAGAACCTAAGCTTTAGAGTTCTTATCCGATCTTTTATTCATAGGCATTGTGACACAGCTGCACAATGAACTTGCTTTGTTACAATTCCAATAAAGTTCAAAAACTTTTAGAAATGTTTTTATTTTATATGTAGGCAGCTGAGAAGAGAAAGAAATTCACTCCAATGGCCTCCATTGCAGCTCTGTGTTCAGGAACGTGGGAATAATTCTTGCTGACTCTCTCTAGAAAGTGCAGTTATCAATACCAAGCTTCAACAGCTTTCTAAAAATGTTTGTCTCCCCTCCTTCTCACTCTGGATTCATATTTGAGGAATTTTCACTGCAGCATCAGGAATAATGCTTTTTATTCTTCACCAAACAATGCGCTGAACTCTGCTGACCGCTGGAGTGATGAGAGCGATAAAAGACCCGATGCATCCATGCAGCGGGAATTCATGCTAAACCTAGACGCTGGTATTTAATTCAACGGGAGAGATTCCCCACCAGGCTTGACAATGGAGCCTTAAGCATGACAGAGAGAAAGAATTAACGTGGCTTAGCCGCCACAAAGAATTTCAGCTGAAACAACACGTCTGGAAACTTTTTGCTGATAACGAGAGAAACTCAGCATATTGAAAACACTTCTTTTGGGTGAAATACTTCTTAGCTGACGAAACTCTTGAATACACACGGGGCCGTTACGAAAAGTTAAAAACCGTAACTACTGTGCGGCAACAGAGAAAGACCTCGGTCCCGCTCCTGCCGCCAAGCTGGGGCGGGGGCACGGAGCCCCTGCGAGGGCCGCTTCGGGAGCGCACACAGGAGCGCTCCCATCGTGCCAGGCACCCGCGCTGACCTCCCTCGGGAAACGCCTCCGCTCCCGAGCCACCAAGAGCCGGCCCCCCACACGCCGCTGCCGCCACCGACTTGTGGCCCCCCCTGCGCGGCGGGGCCGGGGCCGCGCTCCGTCACGCCGGGCGGCTCAGGCGGAGCCAGCCATGGGCAACGGAGACGAGCAGCCCCGGGGGACGGTCCCACACGGGCCACGACGGGGGGCGTCTCGAGGCGGGCGACAGCGGTGCCGGACACGCCGGGGCGGGCGCCCAGGGGAGTAACGGGACCCTTCCCGCCCTCAACGGCCAAGGGCCGGCGCGGGCCCGGCGCCCGCCAGGCAAAACGGCCGCCACCGCCCGGCCCCGCCGCCTCGACCGGGGAAGGCCCGGGCCGCCCCGGTGGCAGCTAGTGCCGCTGCTCACACGTGGGGCTCGGCCGGCCCCGCCGCCTCCCTACCCCACTCCCTTCCTTCCTCCCTCCCGCCCTCCAGCGAGGCCCGGCGAGTCTGACAGGCTGCCTGGGCGGCCGCTGACGCGACGACCCCGTTACCTCGGCCTGCTTGCGGACCGCATTGTCCGGGCTGAGCAGGTTGCCGAGGAGGGCGTAGAACTGCTCCTGCTCCGTCGCCGCCATTGCTGCAAGAGGGAAGGAGGGGGAGGAAGGGGGAGAGCCGGCCGCGCCGCCGGCAGGAGAACAAGGGGCGGGGCCACAACGCCAGCCACGCTCACATTGGCCGCGGCGCACGGAGCCTCGCCCCCGATTGGCCCTGCCTCCCTTTGACGTCCCGGCGGCTCGGGGCGAGGCGGGCGGCGGGGAGCGGCGGCTCAACCGCCCCTCAATGGGGTTTTGTCTCCTCGCGTGTCATTGGTTGCGCCGCCGCGTCGGAGGCGGAAGGCAGGGGCGGTGGAGCGCTCTGATTGGCGGGCGGCTCCGGCAGCCCCGTCAGGATTGGCCGGAGCCGCGGTCGGGCGGTGCGGGCAGGGAGGGGTCGCGCCGGGACGAGGGGCTGGGGCCGAGCCGGGGGGAAGGGGGGCGGGCGGGGAAGGAGAGGGACGGAAAGCGCGGGAGATCGCGGGGCGTCGCCTCCGGGCGCTCGGTGACGTCGTTGTGCTGTCCCGCCACAGGGAATCTGAGTCATAGGACGGGTCAGGCTGGCAGGGACCGCATGGGTCTCTGGTCTGAGCTCTCTGCTCAGGCAGGGTCGTCTTAGAGCACATGGCACAGGATTGCGTGGAGACAGTTCTGAGTATTTCCAGTACTCAGTCACTCGCAGAGTAGCGAAGTTCATCCTCATGTTCAGGTGGAACTTCCTGTCAGTTCTGTCAGTCTGTCACTGCCCATTTTCTCCTGTTCATTGCTCAGCACCACCGAGCAGAGCCTGGCTCCAACATCTTGACTCCTTTCAGATACTGATACACATTGACGAGGTCCTTTCTCAGCCATCTCTTCTCAAAGTTGAACAGGCCCAGCTCCCTCAGTCTTTCCTTTTAAGAGAGTTGCTCCAGTCCTCTCATCCCCCTCTACTGGACCCGTTCCAGGAGCTCCACATTGCTCTTGTACTGAGGAGCGCAGCACCGGACACAGCACTCCAGATATGGCCACACCAGGGCTGAGCAGAGGGGCAGGATAACTTCCCCGATTTGTTGGGAATGCTCTTCCTAATGTACCCTAGGATACCATTGGTCCTCCTGGCCACAAGGACATTGGTGGCTCATGGACAGCTCGTTTTTCACCAGCATTGACAGGTCCTTCTTTGCAGAGCTGTTTCCTAGCAGATCGGCCCCAGCCTGGGGGTTATTCTTCCCCAGCTGCAGGACCTTGCGTTTGCCCATGTTGAATTTCTGAAGGTTCTTCTCTGCCTATCTCTCCAACCTGTCAAGATTCTATTAGATTGAATAAAACCTAATTAATGTTCTCTTTGATCACAGTGGATATCACAGGTTCGTAATGTGCATGGCAAGAGGCTTTGAGCATTACCCTGCTGGAGGACTCTGTGCCTTGGGGTGCACCAGCCAGCTGTTTGAGATGCAGCCACGCAACAGTGTCTGGCCAGGTCAGGTGTCTCCTACTGTGCCTCGTCTGTGCCCAGGGAATGCCAGTGCTTTAAAAGCAGGAGGAAGGAAAAGGAAGTGTCGGAAGGAAGGAAGGAAGTGTCAGAAGGAAGTGTCGGAAGGAAGGAAGTGTCGGAAAGAAGTGTCGGAAGGAAGTGTCGGAAGGAAGTGTCGGAAGGAAGGAAGGAAGTGTCGGAAGGAAGGAAGGAAGTGTCGGAAGGAAGGAAGTGTCGGAAGGAAGTGTCGGAAGGAAGTGTCGGAAGGAAGTGTCGGAAGGAAGTGTCGGAAGGAAGTGTCGAAGGAAGGAGGAAGGAAGGAAGGAAGGAAGGAAGGAAGGAAGGAAGGAAGGAAGGAAGGAAGGAAGGAAGGAAGGAAGGAAGGAAGGAAGGATCTTGACTGCATCAAGAAAGAATGGCAGGCAGGGCTAGAGAATGATTTTGAGCTGACTGAAACCACAGAACGGCCGTAAGTAAAGATGAAATATAAAAGCAAGCATGCTTTCTAGTGTGAAGTGCACTCTGTAAATGTCCTTAGACCTCACCTATGTGGATTAGGTGTGTAAAGCTTGTTACAGGTTCTAGAGGGCCTTTTGGATGTCTTCTTGAGAGAGGCATGGTTTTCCTACCTTTTTATCACCTGTAAGCAGGTTTGTATGAATTTCAGTAACATTGCTGTCTACTCTCCATGCATAAGCAAATAAATGTATTTGCTTTCATCTTGACTTGTCTTAGTGGTGATTTCACTATAAATCTGATTCTTAGCTATACAGTATTTGATGGGGGTTGGGTAGAGAATGTAAACCACAGGATATGGAGAATGGTTTTCTTACTCCTGCTGGTTTTTGCATCTGTTGATGCAGGGACTGAGTTGTTATACAAAGACTGCCTAGTTGTCTTTGAGAAAGAGCGAGGCGTATTTGTCTTTGAGAAAGAGCGAGGCGTATGAAATTTGCCTAAGACCTGAAAAACAGTTGTCAAATTATCTTTGGAGTACCAGTGATGAACATCAGATTCCATTAGAGCTCGCTTGGAAGGGCAAGGCAGGGAAGGCAGGAACAACCTGATGCAGTTCATTAAATCAAGCCAAGCGAGTGTCTCTCTATGTGTGTATGTGTGTATATGTGTGTGTTTCTGTTCCTGTGTGTGTAGTGATCAATAAACTTAGTAGTGTAATGCTCTAGGAATAAATTTGAATATATTTCACCCTGGTACTCAAAGCATAGAAGGGAGCATCTGTACTGGGGTCCAGAGAACCTGCTGGTAAACTCAGCAGATTAATGCTGTTCCACTTCAAATCCTGACAGTTTGGGGAAAACAGATTAAAAACTTCAATTAGGTAAAAAAATAGTTAAGATATTGGAAGGAGTTCCAAGCAAACAAAGTTGTCACTAATGCAATGTGATCAGAGTCTGCCACCTCAGGTGCTCATTCTCATGAACAAGTTTGAACTTGGGACAAGTTTGAAGTGTAGGAAGCAGCCAGAAACTATGCCAAAGAAGCAGGTATCAGCACTAAAGATGGTTTGAAAAAGTGCCTGAGGAGAGCTCAAATAGATATAGCCATAAAGCAGCCAGCAGCAATGTTGGTATTTCTGGATATTGCCTGATTCCTGCAGTCTGTTTTAAAAAAAAACCCAAAAAAAAAAAAAAAAAAAAAAAAAAAAAAAAGGACAGGAGAAAATATAATAGCAGAAATCAGAAAAATTACCTTGACTTCTTTTAAACAGTTAAGGCCCAAGACGTGTGTCGAATTGTAGCTTAGCCAATGAAATTTTATTGATGTTTTAGTACTTGTACAGACTCTGAAACTGAAAATTCAGGTCTTTGAAGAGCGGAAGCTTTAGTCTAGTATTTATTAAACTTCACAATTCTGCATACAAATGGATTATAAAGAGAGGGAGAGCTAGAAAACTATTTATTATACCTGAGGAATGCTATAATACTTCTTACAGAGTAACAGGAGATGTGAAATGTGAAACAAAATGAGGAAAGGTATATCAGATTCTTGTAAAATATTTTCTGATGACAACTTACAGGTGAAGGGTTTGACATGCATGTGTTTCAACATTCAAAAGCAAAGAATGAGATGAAGGTAAAGAAAGGTACAGAAAAGAAGATACAGCAAAATAAGTTCAAATGTATTTGCAAAGCACAATAACAGGTCAGCTCTGTCATATGAGATCTACCATAAGTTTAAAGTGACTGTTGGTGGTCTATATGGATTCCATATACTCTACATATCACAAAAAAGTGCAACCATGATACCCTCAGAGGCCAGAGAAGAGTTAGAAAGTACATGAGGGCAGATTTCCAGCAGAAGTCAAGAGAACAGAGAAAATTTATGTCAGTGGGAAGCCATGCTCTAGCAGGGCCATCTGAGGCTACCTTGGCAGAGCAAGCTGTCTGCAAAGAGCAGGCAACACCTGAGGACTGCTCTGGCCAAAACATGGGGTGAGGCAAAGAATTAGAATCCTGTCAGTAATGACTATCAGTAGTGGACTATAGTTCTCACACATTTTTCATCTGTTCATCCATTTCTTGTGCTTGGAGCTCAGAAAGGCATAGTGGTCATATCTCATGCCTAAAGCATGGTGATGAGATGCCTGTAACTATACAGGGTGCTGAGAGTGGTGCTGCCCTTTCAATTCTACTCCAAGAAGCCCTGACCTGTGGCTTCCGGGGGTTCTGTGTTTGTAAGGCAGAGCTGGGAGGTGATACAACTGTGTCTAGCCACAAGATGAGGGGTCTAAGGGACTGGGGAGCATGCTGAGAGTCTGGAGAATAGCCATCAACCACTAATGAGATCCAGAATTCTTGGGTGGGAACTTTCTGAAGCCATTGAAATGGTTAATAAGCTTAATGACAAGGCAGGAAAGCTTCACACACAGGTTATTCTGTAGGTCCTACACACTGAAGACTTGAAAAGCTTTTGTGGTAAAGAAGCTTTGAGCATCCTGTAGAGCTGCAAAGAGGCATCCCATACTTCCCTCCTGCCAGATCTTCTTACTGAAGTCAGATATCCTTTGGAGGACATCAAACTGAGGAACTGACATGAAATTTTGCTACTTCCAGAAAGCAGATCACAGAGGGACTTGTATATATGCCTAGGAGTATTTTCTGAACAAGTATACCTGATAAAAAAGTTCACTCTAACCACTCCAGAGACCATCAGACAGTGCAAAATAATGAAGTGTTCAGGGCTGGGATAACCTGTGGAGATAAGTGACTTCTTGAACAGGGCTCTGTCCCAGGTCATTTTAACAGAGAGTGATACAGTGGAAGAAGTAGGAGACAAGGCTTTTGTGTGCATTACAGATAATACTACACTGTGGGTGTACCTGCTGTGTCAGAAGACAAGGCAGATAATTTACAGGGCAGCCTGAGTAATACCAAGTTCTACAACCTGCCAAGCTTCACAAAGCTGCACATGTGCTTAAAAAAAGAGTAGTAGGCATGCATCATGAATGTAGGCCCTTGAGTTCCAGACAATACTGTGATTTTATTAATTTAGGGGGAAACTTTCTGTCACTTATAGACCCAGTGTTTGTAGAACTGCATGATATGATTTATTGACAACACACAGGCTGAGAAAAGTGCAAAATCTGTGGGGTTTGTATTTAAAAAAATGGATAAATTGTGAAAAAATCATTAGTTTTACTCAATAACAGCAAGGAGGGGCAGGGAGAGATGTAACTGCTCTCTGAGAGACTAATATAAGGACATAGGGGATAAGCTTGTACAAAAAACAAACAAAAATTGACCATTCATGGAGTTTCTTAGAATAAATTCAGTGTTATAGAATTCAATTATTATTGAAGATTTGTAGATGGCTTCAGTGATATTGTTGCTTTTATTAAGGCAGTTTTTCAAAAGCATCCATCTGACAAGGCGATCTGAACAGAGGCTTTGAGCAGATTAAATAAGCTTTCTGACCCTCCTCATGTTAGCCTGGAAATGAACAGAAAATACATGAATTATCCTGTCAGTGCTTCAGATGCAGGTCTATGGAGGATGCTTTTCTCGAGATGGAAAGGGAGTATTACCTTTCAAAGCAAGATATGAACAGAATTACTCCAGAATGAGTACATTGCCACTGTGTGGGCTATTAGGTGAAATACCATTTCTTCACTCACAAATTCAGTGTCCGCAGGGAATAAATAGCAGTGACATTTTTGTCAATGTCTCATAATATTCATGGTAAATGTCCTTTATCCCTAAAGGGAAAAACTTGACAACATTAAAATGGATTCAGTATGAAAGAATGTAGTTTTGAATGAGTGAATGTTGGCAGGTCTGGTTACATATTCATTTCTTTGACAAGTCCCTCTGCTCCAAGCATGTTGCCAAGCTGCGAGGAAATAGGCAGATTCACAACCATTTTCAGAACTTTCTATTAGTTACTCAATAACCTTTTTGATTGTATAGCATGTTTTATGAGCACACAGAATGATAGTAAAGTCATATTTTTTCTGAAGCAATGAACAAGATGCTGTGGATACCTGCTGAGCTCCCACAAAAATTTTTCCTGTTCCTACTGAAAAAATTGAAAGCTGCCTACTGTATTAAGATGGTAAAAGCCTCTTTGCTCCCAGCTGGCTTGACATTTCATCAGGTATTATTCAGAAATAACGTAAAATCATGGAAACCACTATGGAAATGTCATACTGCTATATCTAGGTCATCTTGTCAGAATTCAAGTTTCCTGCTCCCTCCAGAACTGATTCTGCCTTAATGTTGCATAACTTCCTTTCTCCTTCCAGCTTCCATAAGTATGGGAGAAAAGAGATGGCCAAATAGTCACAATTCAACAACTCATTTTGCTATATTGGTAAAAAATAGCCCTTTCAGCAAGAATCAAATTTGCAATTGTTTGTGCATTAGTAAGAGCATCAATTGATTTGGCATATTAGTTGGCTTATAATTGGCAAATCCATTGGAAGGAGGCATAGTCTGGAAGCACATAATTATAATGAAGTGTGTTTCCAAATTACAAAGATTGATGTGCCCAAACATGAATGTTGAATGTCAAATTTCATTTATTCAATGGTTTAACTCATAGATCACTTGCTAAAATTTTGCATATAATATACTGCATTTGTGACACCTTTATAAAAGCTTACATGCTGTTAACCTGTTTCAACACACGTTCTGAAAGAACACTTTCAGATCTTTAGATTAAAGAAAAGGTTGATTGCAAATTTAATAGGGTCAGTTTTAATAAGAAACTAAGAAAAACATGAAAATGTGGCTCATTGTAAAGGAACTGTTAAATAATCCATATGAAAAAAAAGAAGACATTCAATTCAGTCAGTCATAATCTTTGGTAAGTAAAAGGAGGGACATATGGAGACAAGATAGGTAGAAAATTAGGTTTGATCTGGTAGAAGAATAGCGTGGCAAAACCACCAATGTAGTTTAGGGTTGCTCAACAGAAGCATGGCTTGCCAGCTTGGGGAGATGCTCATTGCTGTGCAAACATCACCTCTTGTGATCAGACAAAGTAGCAAGCACAAGTGCAGATTACAAGCTGTGCATGTGGCATTTCCATTCCCTTTGATGAAAACTGAATGTACTTATCACAGGAAAGGCTCTAACCTAGAATTTGGAGTCTGGGAGGATGCATTTAAAAGAAAAGCTAGAAGCAATAATCAGCAATTACCATGATAGATTCTACAAACACAAATTACACTGTTGAGAGTTATATGAAATATTATGCATCTTTACAAGTGGGCAGAATTAAGGGGAAAAAAATCCTTTGGCTATGTTTTCAGAAAATTTTCCTTGAACTTCCCTGATCATATGAGGTCACAGTAATGGAAAAAGATTTTCAAAAAAATGTCTTTGCACAGGAAACAGAGGTATTTTCCAAATCCTCAGTGCTTATCTTTGTAAGTTTAAATATTTTTCAACACTATCATTTAAAAAAAAAGTAAAAAGATAATAAAAACACCCATCATGTAGGATTAAGAGAGAACATTGCAAATGTATGGTCTTCCCTCTGGCCTGACTTGCCAGTAAGTGAGTATTTGAACCTGTCATTCTGTACTTCTCAGGTGCTATAGATTGGATCCAGCTGTTAACCTGGGAAAAACCTACTCAGATTTGGTCCTGCAGAATAAAAATCCAGCTCAACAGTGGCTCACAGGATTCTCACTTTAATCAACATTTTCCTGAAATGTTCTTGGAAAAGTTAATAACAATTCTCTATTCAGCATGTATGAACTATGACTTTTTTTGAAGGCTGAGCAATATTTTGAGAGTGTGCTAACTAATATTAAAGTTACTTTTTCCAAGGACATTTGTGTCATCAGAATATTCCTTAGTTCAAATTTAAAGGCCTTTCAACCAGACATGTCTCAAAGAAAACCTTGTAAAAATTTCTTGATATGAGAAAATGAAAATACTGTCCCTTAGTTCCATTCTTGGAAATGCCTAATGGCTCTGCATGAAATCAAACTAAAAGTATTTAATACAAACATGGCAATTTTTAGTCCAGGTTGTAGAGTTCAATAAAATTTAAACAGTAGTTGGGGTACTAGCTGAGTTTATATCATGCTTTATTTATAAGTTATGTAGCTCTTTCATCTCAAATAATTGTGGCATCTTCCAGCTATTAAATTGCATTATTGACTGTAGCTCCTGGGGCCTGTTATACATAGAGTATAAAGCGGCATTGGTTCCACTCACTTGTTTTTCATTATCCTGTAGAAACTGAAAGTGGTTCCCTAAGAAGAATGAAGGTCAAATTGTTTAATTAAAAGAAGATTTGATTTTTTTTTAAATAGGGATGGAGACTGAGAACAATCTGCAAGACATATTGAAGTCCAAAGAGTTTCAGTTTAATCTAGCTTAATTTAGTTTTAATTGCCCTGAATACCCAACTTATCTTAGAAGTCCAGGAAGTCCTTTGTTTTTCTTTTTTGTCTCTTCCAGCTTTCTATCTTACGTTTCTCTAGCTGTCTTTCATCAAATAAATCTTGCATAAGCTATCTGTAATTCAGGTATCTCTGTTCTTTGTGCTCTCACTGAATTTGTTTGCAGCCTGTGATTCTTTTCTATGCCAAAGATAAGGTGGAGAAGTGATTGAGAGCAGCCCTGCAGAGAAAGATTTGGGGTTGGTGGTTGATGAAAAATTCATCATAAATGGGCAATGTGAGCCCTCAGCCCAGAAAGCAAATTAAATCCATCAAAAACAGCATGGCAAGTGGGTCGAAGGAGGTGACTTTGCCCCTCTGCTCTGCCCTTGTGAGACTCCCCCAGGAGCACTACATCCAGCACTGGTACCACCAACATAGAAGGACATGGAACTGGTGGAGCAAGTCCAGAGAAGGGCCACAAAGTGGATAAGAAGACTGGAGCATCTCCCTGTTGAAGACAGGCTGCAGAAGTTGGGGCTGCTTAGCTTGGAGAAGAGAAGATTGTGCGGAGACCTCATAGCAGCCTTCCAGTATCTGAAGCCCAAGGGGAACTGTTTGTCAGGAACTGTAGTGATAGGACAAGGACCAATGGCTATAAATTGAAATAGGGGAAATTTAGGATAGCTATTAGGAAGAATTTTTTTAATGTGAGGATGGTGAGACTGCCCAGGACGGTTTGGAATGCCCCAACCCTTGTGATATCCAAAGCCAGGCTGGATTAGGCCTTGAGAAGCCTGGTCAAGTGGGAGGTGTGCTTACCCATGGCAGGGGAGACTGGGACTAGATGATCTTTAAAGTCCATTTCAACCCCTTAACATTCTATGATTCTATGGTTCTATATCAAAATCTGAACAATATATTGTTAAATCATGTATGGTATTAGGGAAGAAAATGTATTCTAATTGGGCCAGGGAAAATCTCCATCCTTTATTGGATGCTGAGGGGAACATTGTAACCAAGGCTGAGGATAAGGCTGACTTAATACCTTCTTTGCCTCAGTCTTTAAAAGAAGGACTGGTTTTCGTCAGGACAGCCAGTCCTTGAGCTGGTAGGCAGGGACAGGTGTTGAGCCTGAAAATAAGCCTTCTGATTTGTTTCTGTAGAATGGAGTCAGTGTTCTCACGAAATTGTAAGATAAACAAAATAGTTTACATTCCTTTGTTAAAGGTATGATGTGAGGGACTTCTCATCTGACCAGTGGGATTGGAGAGGTGGATACCTCATTACCCAATCCCTGGTCAGTGTCCTGAAAATGATAAATAGCTGAGGTTCCAATAAACTTGAGTTCTTTTCTTCTTCTGTGCCTGAGCACCTGTTGTCTGTGTGTTGCTCTGTGTCCCTCTGTGCGTCACAGTAACAGACAGGGGCAAGAACAGGAGAACAAGAGTCCCTGCAATCCAGGAAGAAGCAGTGATCTGCTGTGCCACTGAGACACTCACAGCTCCATGGGGCTGATGAGACCCATCCGAGGGAGCTGAGGGAGCTGCTGGATGAGCTCACCAAGCCCCTCTAAACCATTTATCATCAGTCCTGCTTAACTGAGGCTGTCCCAGATGACTGGAGGTTGGCCAGTGTGATGCCTGGATAAAAAAGGGGTTGGATGGAGGATCTGGGGAACAATCAGCCTGACAGTGCCTGGGAAGGTTATGGAACAGATCATCTGGAGTGTGATCACATGGCATGGACAGCACAACCAGGGCATCAGGCCCAGCCAGCTTAGGTGTCTTAAAGAAAGGCATGTCCTGCTTGACCAACCTGGTCTCCTTTTATGACCTGGTGACCTGCCTAGGCTGTAGATATTGGCTGCCTGGACTGCAGTAGAGCCTTTGGTACTGTCTCCCACAGCATTTTCCTGGAAAAGCTGGTAGACCACAACTTGGACATGTGCACTCTTTGTTGGGTTAAGAACTGGCTGTATGCCCAGGCCCAGAGAGTGGTGGTGAATAGAATTAGATCTAGCTGGCAGGTGGTCACCACTGGAGTTCTCCAGGGCTCAGTGTTGGGCCCAGTAAAGGTACTTTATATCTTTATTGATGATCTAGATGAGGGGATGGAGTGTATCCTCAGTAAGTTGCAGATGACACCAAGTCAGGCAGGAATGCCTATCTGCGGGAGGGTAGGAAGACTCTGCAGAGGGATCTGGACAGAGTAGACTAGAGGTAGGAGGTTCAAAAAGGTGAAGTTCTGGGTCCTGTGCTTGGGTCACAACAACCTTATGCAGTGCCACAGGCTAGAACAGAGTGGCTGGAAAACTGCCAGATAGAAAAGGACCTGTTTGTGGTGATCAACGGCTGCTGAACACAAGCCAGTGTGTGCTCAAGAAGGCAAATGGCATCCTGGCCTGTATCAAAACTTGTGTGGCCAGCAGGATCAGGGCTGTGATTGTCCCCCTGTATTCAGCACTGGGGAGGCCACAAGTCAAGCTCTGTGTCCAGTTCTGGGACCCTCACTACAAGAAGAACTTTGAGATGCTGGAGCACGTCCAGAGAAGGGCAATGGAACTGGGGAAGCGTCCTGAGAGGAAGTCTTATGAGGAGAGGCTGAGGGGGCTAGGGTTATTTATTTGAGAGGAGTCTCAGGGTAGACCTGATTTCTATCTACAGCTGCCTGGAAGGAGTGTAACCAGGTGGGGGTCAGCCTCTTCCTCAGGCAGCCAGTGACAGGACAAGAGGTTATGGCCTCAGCCTGTGCTGGGGGAGGTTTAGGTTGGACAGCAGGTAGGTTTTCTTCACTGTAAGGGTGGTCAAGCATTGAAATGGCTTGCCTAGGCAGATGGTGGGTTTACCATACCTGTGAGTGTTCAAGAAACATCTGGACATGGCGCTTAGTGCTATGGTTTAGATGACGCAGTGGTATTCAGCCAAAAGTTGGGCTTGATGATCTTGGAGGTCTTTTCAAACCTTTATTGATTTTGTGATTCTAATGGTTGCTTCTGTACTTTATACCAGCTTCTCTCACTCCAGCTGTACCCAAAACCATTTTCTAATGTATTTTTTTAACAAAAATATTTCAAGTATCTCTTTGTTGTGCCTTACACCTTAAGTATCCTAAAATATCAAGGTGCTGAGATGTTGATTTCCATTCAATTACTTCTCACTGCTGTTGCAGAAAAAGATCAAGTTCAGTTTCTACAGCAACAGGAGTATGCTTTTAGTTGTACACTTTTTTTTTTTTTTTTAATGGTTCCAACATTTACATGTTTTAATATAATTTGTAAACAAGTCTAAATAGTAAAAGGACTTTACTCTTTTTTAACCGCTGTGTCAAAGGGCTGGATGTCTGGAAATGCACGCTGGACTGGGTTTTCTTGTATGGTTCAGTAAAACATATTATCCTTTGCTTGCCTTCTTTCTGTGGGGGAGATTGAAAAGTGTAATGCAAACTAAAAAAACCCACAATATCATAATTACAAGGGGTGACATGTCAATGGTAGTTTGCTGTGGCAGGTTTTTTTGTAAAGAATGAAAGACAGGTGTTTGATGAAACAGTTAATGTAAATGAATGATACTTGAAGTAGTTGATAAAACAACTGGTCAAGGGACATGTCCTATTGATGGATGATTTATCTCTTTTAAGTGAGCTCTATTACAGGTAATAAATACTGGCAAACAGTAACAGCCATCTAAACAGAAGGGTTAGAAATCACCACACCTCCGATTAGCCTTAACAGAGCAATATTTGCTTGATATTGACAGAATCTCAGTATAGATAAATTAAGATCTTTCAGGGAAGACCATGTTTATCTAATGGAAGCTTTTTGTGGGACAGGGTATTTAAATTCTGATAGTTTTGGTAAATAAGGTCCAATTGATTTTTTGTTTCCTCACAACATTTCTATTGTTCTAAAGGCCAGCCATAGCAATAGTCTCATAAAATGGTTGGGGGAAAAAAATATGAATGTGTGTTGGGGTTTTTTTAAGATTAATGTTAGAAATTGGAATAAAAAGTTCTGCAGGAAAGCAAGAAAAATTTGTAGAAAAATCTCCTGCAGGGTTCTTCCTTGTTTTCTGTTTTCCTCAGATTACTTTTTCTTTTCTTTTTTCTCTTTTTAACTTTCTGATACAAATACTTCAAAAATACAGGGACAGACACATTCTTTTGTTCTTAAAAATTCTCAAAGGAAATCAATGACATGCTGGACCAGCAAAAAACTCTGCCCCAGATTTTTCCCTTAGGCATATAGTGCAATATAAAATCCATGGAAAAATTGGATGTATGATGTTTTATCTCTGTGTTTTATGTGCATGTTATTTGGATGTTGGGCATATTTCAGCCACTGTTTTTGTCTGCTATAGGCCAAGTTCCAGGTTCTGGGTGTGTTAAAATTGTAGAAGTCTTCCTAGGCAAGCCATGCCTAGCTTGGAAAGTAGGTTGTTTGGAAATAGGGACAGGAAGAGAACCATCTTCACGACTGTTGCTATATTTGGTCTCCTTCGGCACCACAGTCATAAATAAATGTGTTTCCTTGGGAGGATATAATTCTGTTTTGGAAAATATGAACAAAGATCCAGAATAAAAATATAGTAATTTAATACCCCTGGGAATATTCAATGGTGGAAGCAGTAGGTGAAAACTTGCATTAGGGTTCTGACTGTGAATACACAGGCCCTCACTTCTGCCTTCTTGCCTGTATGCTTTGCTCCTAATGCAGTAAGACACATGTCCTATCCCTGGGCACATCATCCTTTAATATTAAGCATCTGTCACATTCCCATCTGGAATATCAATGAATGGAAGGTGACAAAACACCTGAGATATTAAACTGGAGACATTAGGACCATTAAAATGAGAAGCTTGAGAGTTCCTTCCAACCCTCTGATTTCCCATGAAATGTCTGGATGTGCTTTCAATTCCAGAGAAGGGTACAGGTTAAAAAAGATTTTAAACTGGACCCAATACAGCAAATTTTGATCTTAATGGAAAAACTCTTAACGTGATGAGTTGGTTGTCTATCAACTACAGAATATAGCAATTGGAAGGTATCCCAAAATTCTTTCTCAGAAGGAAACACTCCTTCCCCAGAACAGCTAATGAAGTGAAATGGACCTCTGCTTGTCCTCAATGTTAGGGAAGAAACCAGCACGCTGATGCAACAGCATCTTGCATAGTAGGTAGTATTGTTCAGGCAACCAGCTCTTAGTTATATTGAGTAGTGGTCTCACATGTCTCAGAAATGACTTACCTGCTGCAGAGCAAGTTATCTGATAAAAGTATCTGCTTGTGAATTTTATGTTTCAAGAACTTTTTCAATGGTTAGATCTAGAAAAGTGAGGGTGCAGTGAAGAGATACTTATTTTCCTGCTACATCAAGGACTAGAAGAGTCTTATGGCAGGTAATCAATTTCTCACATAAAACACAGTCTAATTTGTGTGATAGCAGGAAGTAGCTTTGCAGATGTGACAGTAAAGGTGTGGTTGCTTTGATGAAGAGCACATCTTGATGTTTTAGGCAAGAAAATGCTTGGCTGTGATTATCTTGGGGGCTAGCTGATTTTAAGAAATGTGCACAGCCTCTGGGACTGTGAACCATCTGGATTCAAATAATCAGGCTCTGAGGGCTGTCAGCATTGCCTTTCACACATGCAGCTTTTGTACAGGAGCAGCTTTATGCTATGGCTTGTTCATCTCTGTTTTTAGAGATCTTATGCTGTGTAAGATTTATTTCCATGCCAGAGCCACTTGGAGTCCATACAGCTGGCTTACTCTTCCCTCCAACAATATCACCAGTTTCCTAACATGCCTGTGATTGTCAGCAGTCTACTCACTTGTTTGTAGTGCACGGCATGTCTGATGACAACTGGCCTCTGTCAGGGTTGGGAACTCACATGGAGAAGTCCTGCATCATCCTGAAACTGCCTTTGCCAACAGAGAGTCCATGTTCTGTTACCTGTGGGGAATGCTGTGTATAGGTAGAGCTGCCAGCATAGATTAGGGGGATTTCAAGGTGGGAAGGAACAACTTTCTTGCTAGAAGGAGAAAGACGCAAAATCAAGACTCTGGAAACAGGAGCCTTCAGTGAGGCAGCCTTGTACCAAACAAATGGAGCCACATCTGAATCAGACCACTGGCACTTCATGGCAGCACAGCAGAGATACTGTTAATGGAGCAGAGGAAGATTGCCCAGGAGTAGTGGGCTGAGTGGATACTCAGTGTGCTTAAGCAGGGTTCACTTCCTCACTTTAACTGAAGCTCCCAGAAGAGAGAAACAGCACAAATAAGTAAGTTTGTGGATGAATCAAAAAAAGGGTCTTTAAGAATCAATGCATATGCTCCATGCAGAGCATGGAGAGCCCATGTCTGGTGCTTGTCTCTGTATTAAATGCTACCAAGAAGTCTGTTTGAACATGTGTTAGTGAAGTGGTCTGGTAAAGTTATTTCTATTGAAATAACCAGATTAAATGCTAAAGAACTGCATGATAATAGTTTTTGATGTAACTTACTAGAAAAGAAGAAAGACATCCTGCTAACCAGGCTCTTCTCTATTCTCAACAGACTGAGATGCAGTAGTTGTGGTTGCATGCTAAGAACTTTTTGCAAGTCTCCTCTCCCTTCTTCCAATGAAGCTGGTCTCCTGCAAGAAGCATATCATGGAAGAAAATGAATTTAGTGCCTACTGCATGTCTGGGCAAAAGATAGGAAGATGCAAGATCATTAATTTATCAAATATATTCTTACCCTTTTTATATATAGCATGAAATTATAGGCTTTGAGTCACAAAGTTATTTTCCTTCATCTAAGTAATGAAAAGGGGGAAAAGATGCTTTTTGTTTAGTGGAGAAAACACTCCCATCTCCAGAAGCACTTAAATTCTGTGAGAAAGAAGAAGCAACTGAGAGGATGTTTCATGAGGTACCAACCTGCTCCTTGTATCAACAACTTATTCTACTTTAATCTTATGACCTAATACATGCTTTGCTCTTTATTTCTCTTAATCAATTTTCACAATTTTTGTTTGATTTCCCGGCCAACGCACCAATTAAAATGTCATGGTTTCAAATTGAAACCGGGCAGAAACACCAATTAATGTTTTGGTTTGGGTTTGCCAATTTGAAAGTTTCCAATCAAGAGCAAAGCAGGCTTAAGCTTAAAAGTAATAAGACTTTATTAACTAACACTAAAAGAAAGAAAAACATCAAGAATGAAGATGAAACCTTCAAAACACTCTTCCTCCCCCCCCAACCCTTCTTTTCTCCCAACAAACAATGTAAAGAAAACAACACTCAGAAATCTCAGTCAGTTTTCCACCTCTAAAACAGTCTTTCTTCAGTTCACTTAGGGAGGGAAGCACCTTTCGTTTGCTATGGAAAATTCCCCCCACAAGAAAACAGTTCTCTCGTGGTTCCAATCTTCATGAACAGCAACCACCTGGAAGATCTGCTGTCATGAAACTCCTCTCATGTTCACAGTTGTGTCTCTAGGCCACATCGATGTATGGGGTCTTATTTTAAAGATAACTGTTCAAAACAAAGGTTCTCTTTGTCTTTGGGATCACTTTCACCTCCAAGGAACAGAGATTCACTTCTTCTTCGAGGGCAGAGTCTTTATCACTTAATCTCTCTGTTCAACTTCTTATGAAATCAACAGTCCCTTCAACATTCCATTCCTTTGCTCAGGTCTACAATTTGAACTCCTTTATCTCCCCCACACTTCTTTATGTTTTAAAGGAAACATCTCAATATGTTATAACCCACCACCGTAGCTTGCAGAGTCTTTTACAGCTCAAAAGCAACTTCCCACACTCCTTCCACCTGGACTTTCACTCTTTCTTGACTGACTTTGATATTTCATGTGGTCTTTAATCATCTGCATTCTAATTTTCTCTCACTGGAGAAAGGATGGAGGGTTTTTCCAGGTCCCATCTGTGCACTGATGCACTGATAGAGTTAACAAGAGGCAGTGTCTGGCCTGACCGGCAGTGCTGGGGCTGTGCCAGGATCTGCCCAGGCGGGCAGTCCATGGTGTCAGATTTCAAAGCCGTGCTGAGGGGGCAGTGAAGATCTCAGAGGGTCCAGGCCCAAAATGCAGCCGCTTGCTGGTCTTTTGCAGCTGGGGAAGAGAGTTGGACAGATCCCAAAATTCCTTTTCCACCCCTAGGCCTAATCAAGGTGTTCCTGCCTGCATCATCGCCCCCTGCCCCGCCCCCGCTCCCCAGACACAGCCAAGGCAGGTTCAGCTGGGCCAGCAGCAGAGCAGACTCTGTGCCGCAGATGTTCCCAAAATCAGCTGTCCCTGCCTGGCCCGCGTGGCCTCCCCCTGCCCCCACTCAGCCCAGGGCAGAGAGGGCAGAGGTGTGTGCTCTGACAGCCGGGAGGAAAGAGACCTGCCCGGGCTGCTGCCAAAGGGAATAACAACGAGAAAATGCTTTCCCATTGGTCCAATAAAACACCAATCTCAAAACCAGCCAGCTCACTTCCCTGGGCTGGTCAAACCACTACACTCACCAAAATAAAGATCTCTCTGACAGCAGGTAAGGCTTATTCATGGGCAGTTGTCTTAACCTTTACAATTTATTCTGTGCAGGCAGATCCCATGGGAGAATTAATAGGGCCAGGAGGTGTTCCAGGCAGTAGAGCAGGGATTCCCCTGCAACTTGTGAAGACCATGGTGGGGTGGCTGTGCTCCTGCAGCCAAGTTCCACAGTGGAACAGACATCCACCTACAGCGTGTGAGAGATACCATGCTGGAGCAGGTGGGTGCCCAAAGGAGGGAATGACCACCATGTGGGAAGCTCACACTGGAGCAAGCTCCTGGCAGGACCTGTGGCCCCATGGAAAGATGACCCTGCCCTGAAGCAGATTTACTGCCAGGACTTGTGACTCTGTGGGACACCCAGGCTGGAACAGCCTGTTATGACGGACTGCACCCCATGGAAGGGACCCATGCTAGAGCCATTTGTGCAGAACTGCAGCCCATGGAAAGGACTCAGTTGGAGAAGTCCATGAAGGACTATCTCCTGTAGGAGGGACCCCACACTGGAGCAGGGGAGGAGTGTGAGGAGTCCTCGCTCTGAGGAGGAAGGAGCAGCAGAGACAACATGAGATGAACTAACCACAGTCCCCATTCCCTGTACCCCTGAGCTCCTGGATGGAAAAGGCAGAAGAAATTTGGAGTGAAGTTGAGCCCATAAAAAAAGGGAGGGACGGGGCAAAGAGCCTTTGAGATTTTGTTTTATTTTTCATCACTCCACTCTGATTTGACTTGTAATAAATGATAAATTTTCCCAAGTCAGTTTTGCCCAAGACATTAATCGGTGAGCTATCTCTCCCTGTCCTTATCTTGACCCATGAGCCTTTTGTGATATTCTCTCTCCTCTGTCCAGGTGACAATGAAAGTGACAGAGCTGTACATGGGCTCCTGGTGTCCAGACAAGGTCAACTAACTACAAAGTTTAGTGTTTTTGCTGAAGTCAAACTGATACTTAATTAATGTGTCATGTTCCTTGCTGTTTTTAAACCTGTAGGCCAGGAGTCCCATCGAGGTCACAGGAGAGGTGAATTCATTGAAGGATTAGTTGCACCTTTTTTTCCACTCTGAAATTGAACACTGTTGAATTGCCCTCATCAGTGCTTAGAAGGTAATATGAACTTGTGTTGAAATTGGCAGGTTCTTCTAAGAGCCTTCAAGATTAACCATTTCCCCTCAGTTTTATATTATTCTACTTCATTGCAAAGAATATTTTCTTTTGTTGTGTTGTAAAATCCTCTTAGGTAAGATAAAAATCAAATGTACATGTTCACAAAGTTCATGTGAATCTGTTTGCATTGTTTATTCTGCTTAGTTCTTGTGTACATTATTTCAAGGGTAAAATTATAATTTAAGGTGTACCTTATACTGTGCCTCTGCTTACTGTCATAACTGAAATTCTCAAAGCAGCTGATAACAAGGAGCACCTCTGGTCTGAATACTTTTTAAATAAAACTGTGAAGCTTTTTCTCTCCAGAGCTATTTCAAAATGTGAAAAATTGTTCTGTCACTCCAGCTGTAGCAGTCACTTTGTCAGGTAAAAGATACTATTTTATTTCCCTGTCATTTGCGTAATTCAATTGGAAGTACTTTGCAATTTTATTTTTAATTGGAATTCATGCTTATTCTTCATGAGAATTATTGTGCACCTCACCCCATAATTTCCAAACTAATGTATATCAGTGCTTTGTTAGCTGGAATTAGGATATTGAAGATACTTTGCATTCTCCCTTAAAGAGTTGTTGAATCACCAGAGGCACTTCCTCTGAGTGCAAAAATGGAATTACTGACCAAATTGAGTAAATTTCAAAAATCATAAATAGTATTAAAATTTAATTATGTCTCACTGCAAAAATATAATCCTGGTAAATAGAGTGCTTTATCCGTTTTGTAAGATTATTTTCTTTGCCTGCTGTTCGTTTGCAGCAGCTAAGAGAAAGTATCTGAACCAAAACGCAGTTCAGGTTACTCTCAGCTGTTATAAAAGGAAGATAGAACAAACGAGAGGCAGCCATCATCCCTCTGGAGATGACAGCTCCTGATCCTGCCCTTTGCCCCTATTAGACAGACCCAGCCAGGATAACTGCTAGGGAGTGATCTGAGCTGTCAAAGCCCATGGTGAAACAACTAAAGTGTGCTTTCTGACTGCTTGGCGTTACATTTGTCATTTGTATGGAGGCACTGCAAGTGAAAAGCCAATGTTAAGGCTTTTTAGCTATTTAAAATATCAAATAAAAAAATAATTTCAGCTGGAGAAGAGTCTCTAAAGGACCATCTAGTCCAACAGGGTGCTCAAACCTAGCCTGATTTTAAGTTAGACCAGGAAGCTGATATATGGGTGAAGGTGTATATATATGCGTCAGGGGAGAATTAGCCTTATCTGTGTTGAAACAGGTCTGGACTAGGAAATAACATTATAAACTAGGATGAGCATTTAAAGCTTTTCTGGAAAAAAATATATTTTCTTCATGACTGTGTGTATTCCTGTTCCACACTGACAAGTCCTGTCTTTTTGATACCACCGTAATGAAACGCATCCTTGGTTAAGCAGCTTCCTCTGGGATGGTGCCAGCATACACTGCATTCTCTGTCCTACTAACTGTCCTCCACAGTCCCCAAGCACGCCGTGTCTCTGTCAGTCACCCTGATTATAATTTTGAACTCTGCTGCACAGAAGTCACAATGTCCCAGAAGCATCTACTCCCACTCTTAAAAATTTCTAATTATGGAAGTGTCCCTTTCCCCATTAGCTCACTGCTGCAAGCAAAAAGTACAAAAATTAGGCTAAAATGTCAAGCAGGGGAGGGGATGCTGGATCCTTCCTTGCAAGAAGAATGTGAGAGGAGAGGGGAAGAAAAGAAAGCAGGGAATCCTGCATCACTTGAGAGGATGGGGAGAAATGGTGTGGCAGGTGCCAGGCCCCAGTGTGCCTCTGGGTCAAGGGTCTAAGGTCATGTGGACTGACTGCTGAGGCTGCACAGGCTCTCAAGCGTACCCAATGTATGTCTTGAGGGTATGCTTTGAAACCTTTCTTCTGGTTTCATTAAAATTAGATGCATTTTTTTTCCCTCAAATTATTAGTAGTCAGGACATAATGTAGGGAACTGGGTATCCTCAGAGCTCTGAGAAGGTATTTTAGCAGCTTCGCTTCATCCTGGACCCAGTGTAAACAATTTTCTAATATAAAGAAAGTCTTCATTTTAAGAGCTCAAACTGTTTCCACAACATCCTGCTAGTGACTCCTGGTCACAAAAAAACCTTATTTGTGCTGCAGGTGATTCTGTGGTACCAAATTTTGTGCAACTGTACAGCCACAAGGAAGCAAAAACATGAGGAAAAGGTCACAGAAGAATTTCATTCTCATAAAGAGAAGTTTCTTTTATCGCAAAAAAATATTTTTGTCTCACGAAGAGACTCCAGTTTTCACTTGGAGCTGGCAGAACAGCTTTATATCCCCTTGTCACAGGTCGGCTGTCATGGGCGTGCAGTTGGGGAGGGGACGAGCAGCAGGGTGTGCGTCATCCCTACTATTTTTGACCTCAGAAGTACCCACTAGTGTCCCAGAGAGGCTAAATTTATGGTAGGACCGCCTGGAGAGGGCATGTGGTGTAACCACTGCATTGTTTTACCTTGCACTGAGCCCCCTCCCCAAGGACTCTGATGCCCAGAACTCAGCTTGGGATTGCCCCAGCTGTGCAGCCCCAGCTCAGGCATCCACTGGTATGGCCAAGCTGCAAGTCAAATCATGGAACATAAGAAAGGCAGAATTGCAGGCTGAATTGCAGAATTGTAGCGCTATTGAGAGCAGTTTAGGAGGCAAAACTGAGCAACATGGAAAGGTATAAAATCCTAAAGGAAAACTGTAGTGAAGAGGTGGAAGGTCACAACATGGAGCAGCAGATCTGACCCTTCCCCACCTGCCTGATGCCTGCTGGATTGGCAAAGGTGCCCTTAGGGGTCTTATCAGCATGGAGGGCATATTAATGCCTGGTAACTCCTTAAACCCCAGCTGTGTATTCACCAAGAAAAGCTGCCTGGTGGAAACCCAGCAAAGCTGTGTGTACCTATCTGGCAGAGTTTCTGGGCACATGGCAGGACTGGCTACGGTGACCTGGAGAGAGCCAGCTGTACCCTGAAGAATGGCAGAGGTAGTCCGCACATATGTGTGACACCAGATATGCTTTTGTCTGTCTGCAGCTGTCCCTAAAGGTTGAAGTATTGTGAGATAGCAGCCTGTCCTGTCCAGCAGCCATCAACCTTGGTCAGTCTGGAAGGGAAACACTGATGACATTTCCTACAGTGGCACCATGCCTCCTACACGCCACTGTGAAGCTGTTCCCAAAGCAGGGCTGGACTTCCAAGGCTCAAGCAAGAGCTGAGATGCTCTTAAAGCCAAGGGGAGAATACACTCCTTCATCTTGTCCTAGTTCCAAATATAGAAGCTACAGGGTTTTTTCCATCTTAGACATTGGTTTTAATACTGATAAGAATTTAAAAAACCCAACTCAAGAACATGACTGATTCATCTTCCATAATTTGAGTATTAATCAATTAATTAAATAATTTTATTTTTACTTCACTGCAATCATTGGTGCAGTGTTCTATGGTTTTACTGTGTGCTGTATGAAAAGTTGCTTCCTCTTGTTTGTTCAAATCAGCTCCTTACTAATTTCACTGAAAACTCTTCCACAAAAAGGGTTGATGCAAAATCTTTCCATCTTCACCACCTTGATGTTAGAAGCCTCCAGTGTATTCCTCCTAACATATGCTTGAACTTTGTACTTTACCAAGAAATAATAAAAATATCTTTCAATTTATTATTTTTTTAAATGTTAAGCTTTCTAAAGAAGTAAGAAAAGACTGCAAATGTGAATGAATGAATGAATGAACTGTGAATGTGGTTCATTCTTTCTTTTATGAAACAATTTAATAATGTAATTGTTGATTACTAATAAAAGACTAAGATATTAGTCTTTTCATTTAAGAAAAGGGTGCCTGTTTCAAGTCAGGTACAGACACATGAAGAAGAATTATTGGACAGGATATTTTATTGTAAGAAACACCCTTTTTGTTTACAACACAGAGGCTTTCAAAATTAATTGCAAATAAATGTCATGAAAAAAGTACAAGTGGGCCTTATGTGATAAAAAAGCATTATTTCTAGGTGTGTACAAATTGTGAAATGTGTATGAAGACTATTTATATAGATAGGCAGTGTTCTCAATACTATCAAGAGATGCAGCAGTAGCAATGGTGATAGGGTTGAGCAATTGTATATTATTCAAGGTGCTTCCTTGAAAAGGCATCAGATAGGTGTGTAAGTTTCAGAAAAAGATGTAAATCTAGTTCTTAATGCTGACTGAAAAAAAGTTTAAAATTTTCATTCTGAGGAGTCAAAGTGCTTTCTTATGAATTGTGAGTACTTTATTGAAGTTTTAAATAAAAATTCAGTGTTCCCATGGCTTGTAGTTGTAGACACCTGTGAATCACTGAAGTCTTCCTCTATCGACAGAATGATCCTTCTTTAGTGACCAGCCAGGAAAATATATTTTGTCTTTCACTTTCTCTATTGATACTGCTTAAAGATTAACTAGAAGATTATGTTCCACTCCCACCTAGTGGCAAATAAAACATGCACAGTATAATTATCTTTTTTTCTGGTGAAGGGAATTTGCATTGCCCTTCCTAGAAATTAGCTCTGACTTGCTTAGAAATTATGTACAAACAGCTTCTAAATTAAAGAACACCTACTGGAATCAGTAAAAATTAAAACCAAAAACATGCTTCTGTACCTGTAACTTGGCAGCTTTTGTATAGCAGAAAATTAAGATGTATTTAGGCCATGGTTTTATGACTTAGCTTTATTTTTCACAGGTAATGTGTGCAGTCAATAATAGGATGAGACTGTAAGTTGACAGGTAATGAACATTAAAAAAAAAAAAAAAAAAAAAAAAAAAAAAAAAAAAAAAAGAAAGTGAGCAGCTGTTTTTTTGGCTTTAAAATGGCCAAGATAGGGAGTGTCCCTGAGTGGAACCCGAGGCTGCTGGACCAGCCGAGTCCAGCTCAGAGAGCAGGTCTGTGGACCAAATCCCATGAGACCACAGTTGGCCATCGGGACTTGCACAGCCCTGAAGAAATGATGCATGGGATTTGGCTCCAGGTTGCTGCCTCAATACAGGAGTCTATAATCTTGCCATTTGCCTACAGAGTTGACATAGACTAGTTCTGCAGAGTCAGCTTTCATTAAAGACCGTTCCTAAGACTGTGGCTGCAAAGTAAATCAACTGGAGCTGTGTTCCTAGTTAGGCTGATGTAATGCTGAGACTAGAACTGAGATGTGTAGAGACATGTTAATTAGCTTGTTTGATTAGCTTCATCATCTTGGAAGCATGGAATCATAAAATTATATGGTTGGGGAGAGGCTCCAAGAAGTCGTACAGTTTATTCCCATGCCAAAAAGCAGAAACTCTCCTATCAGCAGTGTTCCTTGACAAGCAGTAATACAACCTAGTTTTTAATATCTCATAAGCTGGATTTTTCACATTCCTGATACAGCTTCTTCCATCCTTCTGTATTCTCAGTGATAGAAGGTTTTTTCTAATATCTAATCTGTATCTTCTTTGTTACAGGCTCAGCCCATTCATTCCTGTATTTCCTTTAGGCACCTGTCTCCAGTTTGGATCTTCTTGAGTTGAGGTTGTCTTCTTTCCAGGCTGAACAAGCTCTTACTTCGTAGGTGATGTTTTCTAGCTCTCTGGTCATTCAGAGTGCTGTCCTCTGTACTTTCTCAGAACTAGCCAGTGTGGATAGGCCAGAGAATACCTTATTACTTTTCAATGGGTTATGCTCCTAATGTTATGACCCAGTAGAATATATAAGTTTTGTCAACAGTGTGACATCATTGACTTCTGTTCAGCTTATGATCCACTGAAATGCCAGATCTTAGCAGGCCTGCTGTCTGGTCCCGTTTTGCAATTCGTTATTCCTGCTTAAGCATAGACTTCTGTACTTTTCTTGTCTGAATCACAGGTTATTTTAGAAAAGGTTTCTTCAGTTTAGCAATTACTTTGAATTCTAACCCTGTTCAAAAGCTTATTTTCTTCTTTTATTTATTTATTTTTTAATTTGCAGATTTGATAGGATTCTGCTTTTTTTATCAGTTGGTAATAGATAGTTCTATTTATAAGATAACCCTGCAGAAACACTACTTTTGCTCTTCTGCTGCAGTAATTTAATCTCTAGTTCATTTATGAGAATTCTGTTTTCCAAGTTCAGCTATGTGACATATGCTATTTCTCCTTGATCCAGAAAAGGAAACTATTTTAGCTTAATGTTTGTCCTTGACAAATCTACATTGACTGTTACTTGTTTCCTTTTTTTATGGATGCTTGAAGATACTGGGTTGTTTGTTTCAGTGGCTTGGGGGAACTGACAACGACTAGCTATCCTGTGTTTACTCTTGTTTTTGTCTCCTTTTAAAGCTGAGTCTCCCTTTCAAGTTTTACAGTAACTTGTCTGTTCTCCAAGCATGCTTAAAGATAGCTCACATCAAGTTGTTTAATGCACTAGGATAGCATTCATGAAGCCTGGCTGATTTGAAAAAAAACCACTTTTCTTACTTAAATGCTTTCCAATCCATCTTTTCTCTATTCTGAACAGTGATTTGTCACTCTCTTTGGTTCATTAGCTAATTGATTTGTTGTTTTGTCTGAAGACAAAAATAGAAAGGTATTTGGTCTTCCCTGGTGTCATCTGCCAATAGGTTGTCTTTTCAATAAAACAACAGATACACACTTTTCTTGGTAATTTTCTTGGTACTTGGTATCTTCACAGATGGATTTATCTGCCTGCCTCTCCTCTTTTTGTTTTTTTGGGTTTTATTTTAATTCCCCTGTGAATTTCTGATTTTTCACTTAATTGCTTATGCTATTATTTTGTATACCCCCCAATCAATCTGACCTTGTTTCTGTGGATGTGTACTTATTTCCCTCATTTTATTTAATTGGAAATACCATAAGATAGCTAAACTGATCTCTCATTGCAGCTCCTGTACTTCCTCTGCATTGGGAAAACTGACTTGCAGACAAGCTTGTCTATTCAAAGTTTACAAGACCCCTTTTCCCTTTTGTATGTGAGACCTGTGAGATTTTTCCTGTGAATTCTCTGTGCTTATGAAGTCTATCTCCCTGAAATCCCTGTTTAACTACAGTTTCCTGCCTCTTCCCTTCTTAGGGAATGTAGTTATTAACTTTACACACACAGTCTCTCATTTTCTGCCCCTGGTGAGGATAAATTTTGCAAAAGCCTTCTCTAACTACTGCTTTTACCCTCTTAAAAAACCAAAACATCCCAAGAACTATGTGTGGCTGTGTTTTTTCCAACAATTTTGGCTCAATTGAATACCTTCACTAGTGCTGACTGTTGAATAGTTGCAAGTAATTCTGTCTTGTGTTGGTCTCATCTTCCTTGGTGACCAAGAGGCACCTAACTCCCCACACTACCAAACACTCCCTTCCTACCATCTGTCTCCACCAAAGTTCATTTAACTTTTTCTCCTTCAGCATTTTGGATCGCCGAGCCCCACTATACACACAGAAATGCCTTATCTTTTCATTCCTGAAGAAACTACACAACTTATTTTAACAAATCACTTATTTCCATAAATCTGATAATTGATGGTATTTGCATAACCCATAATAAGGGATAGTTGCATGAGCCATAGTAAGGGATATTTGCAGTGATAAAAATATTCCTTTAGCTGATGTGATCTATTTTCCTCTCCTCATGGAAAGCATGTTATAGTGGTGTGATTGTTTCATGCTATTGAGTCTGAACTGCTCTAAGTTTGTGATTAACTGTGACAGAAGGTATGTAAAGTTGGTGTGTTTCTAAGGCCTATCCATCCTTTACATGTTTCCAAAGCATTAGAAGTGCAACTTAATTCCCACATGCTACAATTTAGTTTTATATCCAGAATTCTGCAACACAGTGATTGAAATTTTAAAGATGCCCTCTCATTAATTGAAAATAGTATCAAGGATAAATTAAATTAAATGAAGAAGGCTGTAGTGGCATTGTTGATTGATGTATTGTATTCAGTAAAAGCCTCTGTTTTCTCCTTATTGAACTCAAGAGTCTAGGTTCTTTGATGTACAGCTCCCAATGGTTTTGTCACAGAGCACACAGGCATTGATTTTAATTTATTTTATGCAGCTTATGTTCTCAATGTATACTTCATCAAGACACTAAATACCAATAGAACCATTTAAAGGATCAACATCTTTGAAGATAAGATACTCACTTTTAAAAATTATGTTCTATTGGAGTGTCCAATATTGCTGTCGGGATGTTTCCCGGCTTGTCTGTCTGGACCTCGCTACCGAGCCAAAGAGCAGCTGCTGTGCTGTTTCACCCCAGAGCTACTTGGCTAGCTGGTGATGTAGCTGGGACCGCAGAGACAAGTCCGGGCACGCCGGGGCTCAGGGAGCGGCGGGATGAGCTTCCTCGGGGATGCTTGCTCCAGGTTTTCTACTGCAGGAGAAGTTTTAAGGCGATGGTGAAGGAAAGGAGTCGGTTCACACGGAGGGTTCAGTTCAGAACATTTATTCTAGCCGGTAGGCCTCTAAACTTCCTGACAACACCAACCGAACTCCTCGACCGCGTGGTTGCTGCTCCTTTTAACCAGGGGAGAGGGGGAGGGGAGGGGTCAGGAAGCCACCAACCAGGTACAGGAGAGGAGGTCTTAGGGGACAAAGGACACCTGGATGGCCAATGTCCCTTCAGGGGTAGAGAGCATCTTTTTGAACCTGCCAATCACTGACACCCTTCTGGAATTCCAGGAGTGATACAGTAATTGGCAGGGGTGGGGAAAGGAGGGATGGTCACACCACAACAATGTTCCATTCCTTTTCCAAAACCTTATGCTGAAGATTTAATTTGAAGTGCTTGGTTGATGAGGTAAGAGGGAAACATACTGTTGGATGGATGGATAGTAATTCATAGCTTACCTGAAATCAGAATATTTTCATTTCCTGTATGTTTCTTTGTATTAATCTCTATTTTTGAAAATTAAGTCCAAATCAGATATAGGGTCTTCAAAAAAGGTAATGAAAAGAATTTCTAAATCCTTATTTGAGTATGTAGATAGATGTAGCATCAGTGCAGTTGAGGAGAACATCTAAGTTTTGGTTTGACATTGCTGTCTAGTGTATTAGCAGGCAAGCTGTTCAGCAAACAGGAGGGAGCTCTATAATTCCTCAAGAAGTCTTTGGTGTTTACAAATACTTCTCATCATACAGATGAGTCATGATGCTCTTGATTTTTAGATTGTCGAAAATATGAAAGCCAGCTACTTGATGCTTAAAGTGCCTTTGCTTTACAAAGAGTATTCCTCCTATGAAGTTTTATTGTTCTTGACTTTGTGTTTATCTGCAGTGAGTAATGATATGTCATGGATGATGAATTACAGTCTATTTTATTGAGGACAAAACAACCAGGTAAATTTGTAAGTCCAAATATACAATTTTCTCCAATTATGCGAAGAATATGTGAAATAAGAAACAAGGCAAGAAAGAAAACCAGAAAAACTTTCTTCAAATATTGACTATATTGTTTCAGTAGGACTGTCTCTTGTGCATTGAGTGAAATTATTAGTAAGATGAAAGGAGAAGACAATCCACTCCAGAAAACTGAGATGTCATAAGCTACCAGTACTCCTCTAGAAATTCACTTCATGCAGCAGAACCCTGGGGACAAACTTGTTCTTTGCATCCTTTCCTAGGCCTGAGAATCTCACTTATGCAGGTTTTATGTGAAAAATTTTCCATGCCATGGGTTATCATGCTTCAGAGCCATAATGTATTTTCCAGGTTCAAGATCTGCCTTCATTAGGTTTACTGGTGGATCTTGGGAATTCTTCAGCTCTTCTCATCTTCTTGGATCTGAGCTCACAGAACACCTTGACTTGGGCATAGGAGCATGTGAAAACCTCTAAACATTCTTCTGGAGTCTTGGGAAGAAGAACTTTTATTTTAACATTTATTTCCTATTTAAAAGGGCAAGAATTTATCTGTAAGTGAAGAGGTACTGAAGTTTGTCCTGAAGTGGAAGCCATGACCAGCACATGCCCTTCCTGGTTTCATGTATCTGCTCTAAGAGCTGCTGGTTTTTAACTAGAGTGTAAGAGAATGCATTGAGTGAATTCTGTTAAGAGGAGCAGGAAGAATATTAAATTATGAAAAACAGGTGTGAAACATGTTCTGTGAAAGCACTAGAGGAATGTGTCTTGCTTTGAAAACAGCTTGAGAGTCTATCAGCATTTTTAGAGGAAAAGTTACTTTCATGTCTTGATAATTAAATTAAATGGTTTGTTTTGCCAGTTGTTCTTGTGGTATCAATTGTGAGAGACTGTTAAAGTGGTCGTTTTTGTCTTGAGATCTTTAAAAACCATGTTCTTGCTATTTTTTCTTGTGAAAGGCAATGGCACAGAATCACCATCATACGCCTTGGGAGCTGACTGGCTGACACACTATAAAGGTGAATTGAAACTGCTGTTTGGACCAGTATCTCATCTTTCATAATAAGAAATTGAGAAAGCTTTGCTTGCTTAATCTGTTAAAACAGCCTGACAGAGTAGGAACAAAACTGGTTTGAAAAGTTGTATTTGGAGAGTGTTATCCTTGTTGCACTGCCTGCAGGGAAGGGGCAGAGCTGAGAGTTCATCTCCATCTGTCCTGGGTGGGTTTTGCCTCTGTCCTTTTACTGAAGTCTTGGATGAGGAGGTGAGATATGCTTATTAAATTTGTCAGTTACTGAGACCTGAGAGAAACTGCTGTGCTGGTGACTGGAGAAACCATTTGAAAAACAGGCAATCTATGGAACTGTGGGTCCATTTGCCTTGCCTGTATCTGCTCTGCACATTATGCGAGCATAACCTTCCCCTTATCCCCTCCGCCTACCTGTAAGGCCCCATTTCCCACTATCACATCTCTGCTTTGCACTGGTGCTGGTTCTTCTCCATGTTCTCTGGCTCTGATCTGTTCTCTGATCTCTGACAAGGGGCAGCAGGACATGAGGCTAGTCCTGAACTAGACATGGCTGAGGACCAACTGGCAGACCAGGCAAAATAAATGCCCAGTGAGCTCACACATTGCAGCCTGAAACTCTGCAGGAGCTGTAATTTCTATAATTTATCCAGTCATTGATTTTCACACAACTTGAAAGAACTTAATTCCTTTGCAGCTCTTCAACTAAATCAGATATGGAGGTAAATGAGTTCAAAGAAAATTGAAGGAAATAAGAAGAAGTATTAGGTAAACAGATAAAGCAGCTGCCTAAATGCATGTGTTTTGTTTTCGTAGAAGTCAGGTAGAAAATAGGATGCAGTTCAATTTACAGTAACTTTCAAGTGAGATAGGGAATAAATTGCCAAATAGCAGCTCATTAGGAAATGATACAGGACCTAACAGAACCATGATTCAAAAATTTAAACTTTTAAAATATGTATGTAAACATTCATACAAATATGTATGAATACATACATGGAAAAGACTGAAATATTTAAAACTTCTCAGCATAGTAAGGTCTTGGTTGTGGTATTGTGTCTGTTCTTGGACACCACAGCTCATATTTATGTAGGCCAGCTGGTAAGAGCCCATAATGGCCACACGTCTCCATAGTGTGATTTATGAGAATAGAGACCTAATTTGTATTATTTATTCTATTAAAAATGAGTTTTCAAAGGCTGCATGTAATAGGAAGTTTTCCATGCAGATTTCCATGTCAGTATTGGCTGGAACAAGACAAAACAAACTTAATTTTTGGGAAAAGAAGACACAGATTAGACATTAACTAAAAATACCTCCAATAGTGTCTGGAGTAGGTTGCCTAAATCTATATTTTATTCACCACTGCTGGAGACCTTCAGTTGCTGGGGTAAGTTTCAGGAATCATATGGATGTATAGCAATGATCCCACCTCAGGGCATGGAAATGGCTCACATGATTTCTTAGGGTCTTTTCAGCTTTAGTATTCTAAGACTCCATGTTTAATCTCTGTAAATGTGAAGGAAAGAATAGCTATTTACATTAAGGAACATTATTGATAAAAAAAAAAATCCTGTGAATTCTGGCTATACATCAGTTATTTGGGAAATTAGAATAAAGCTTATAACCATTCAGGGACAGTTTTCCAAATGAAATTCAAATCTAAATGGCTCTGAGCAGGAACACAATCAGTTTCAGAAGGTATGGTGCATGTTTCCTTTGGCTCAAAGATGTGGAAAAACCCTTCTGGTAATCTTACAGATGCATGATCTTTGCTTCCCCAAAGAAGACAACTGAATGCTTTAAGCCCACAGGAGTCCTGCTATAGCTTGTGAATAAGGCAAGTGAATTTGACTCACAGTAGTGTGCAAACTCCTCTCTCCTTTTAATGTGTTATTTGGTACGTTCTTTTCCAAAGCTTTATTGTATCTTACCCCTTTTCTGATGTTCCAGTTGGATATCTAGGGGTTTATAATCCTTTCAATGATAGTGAAGCATCATGAACACTGGATGGTGGCATTGTAGAATGAATCAGGCATGCAAAACAAACAGGACCTATTAATATACACAGATATCCCAGTAATCAAGATAAAGATTTGCAGAGTAAAATGTGTTGTAAAATACCCTATATACAATTTACTTTTGGAAAAAGAGTTGTAACTATTATGTAACCTCATTCAGTATTTCAGATTTTCTTTTAAGTAAAAATATTACCAATTTTGCCTGAAAACAAAGGAGAATAATTAATGGCATTTATTCTCACAGAAAAATCTTTGATTGCTTTAAGAATAAAGCCTATGCAAAAAACCATTATAAAGCAGGCAGACATTTTACAATAGAGTTTATCCTTCAAGGAGGACAGGCAGAATCACATTTGTGAAAGATTTCTTTCACTTTAATTTGATTGTTGTTTCATGCAGTCGTTGTTTTACTTAAGCTCTGCAAGAGTGAGAAACAACATGAGCTCCTGAGTGTTCAGATGAGAGGCCCGTCCTCTGTGGCCTCATCTCAGCCTAGCAGGTAGCAAGATCTTGCCAGTTAGGGACAGCTAATACGTATGGCTATTCTGTCAAAGAGATTCACTGATGTGATAAAATGTTTTCTACTGGTTTTACTGAAAAAAAGTGCAAGGGTCCCTTGTAGAGGACCCAGACAGAATCTGGTAACAGCTGACAGGCTTTTCTTTATATTTTGTGAGTAAAGTTCCAGGTGCTTCAAGTTGGTCCCTCATAGCTGGATATAGCTGAGGAACTTATTGATGCAGATAGAAGGTTCTACTTTCTCAAATACCACCTTGCTAGGTCACTCCCAAGAAACCAATCTTCTCCAAAACAAGACCTGAGAAGGATTGGTTCAGGCTGACCGTTTGGCAATATGGACCTCCCCATGCCAGATGTGGGCACTTCTGCTGGATGGCATCTTTCAGCACCATCCTCAAGTTTTGGCTACCAGTGCTGAGCTCTCCCACATGCCTCTCTGCCATACCCCAGGGTTTGCAGTGCTCCTTCTCAATTTCACATTATGAAAATTCCAGCCTGGAGGGTGTCACCCTGTTTTCCTCTTATCCGAGATACTCGGAGACAAAAACAACACAGTCTCAGCCCATTCTTACTTGTGGTACAACAGAGGTGTTGCTCTGCCCCTCTGAGGAGTCCTGGGGCCAAAAGAGGCACTGGATGGGTGCAGCCCATCAGCTTTCTGAGGAGTGAGGGCTGAGCAGGATACACACAGCCCCTCTACACCACTTGGCCTTTGAGGTGTTAGTGGACATAGGCTGTAAATACAACTACGAGGTGCAGTCAGGTCAGAGTGGGTTTTCAGCTCTGACTTTTTGTCAGAGGCACCTGCAGAAGTGGTTAAGCTGGATTTAAGTCTTTTTATAGATACAGCTCTGCTGTCTATTTTACTAGTTTTGAGACCGTCTCTTTTCTCTTTGTGGGATAACAAATGACAAAATTGCTTTCCACTTTAAATGGGACTAACCCCTGTGGGACAAAATTTATTAGTAATATGCAGAATGATATTTCAAGCCCTGGCTTGTTGAAAAAATTAGTCATTATTGCTTAGAATTACTTCAAATTGCTTAATAAAATGGAACCAATGGATCCAACTCCCTAACACCCTAGTCTTGAGCTGAGTTCAGGTTCAGACTTTGGATGGAAACAGTGTAGAAATATAAAAGGAGAGAGAAAATACAAGTGCTGTCTTAATTATAACTCCCTGAAATGAAAAGTTTGTGCATTTTAAAGACCACTTTTGTGTCAATTAGTGAAAAAGTAGAGATTAAATGTACATTTGAGCAATTTCTCCTTTCAGTTTTGGATACTGCTCAAAGACACTAGATGGCACCTTCTGTTTGCTACGTGCATGGGGTCAGAAATGTTGGTGAAAGCTGACAATTATTTTTGAAGCAACTGGTGCATCCATATGGATCCTTGCTGACGAAGGAGACAGAAATATCCTGGTGCTCCAAATCCAGAAAAATGGAGGGACAGAGTACCTATTTACTACCTTGTTTCTTCATTTTATACCATCTCTGTGCTGTAGCTGGTGGGCAATGAAACACACAATTTAGCTGAAAAGCAGACTGGGAATGGTTGTTTTCATGATGCATTTTAAGGAAGGGATTTTCAGGAAAGCTGGACACGATACAGGCAGCTAGGTGTTATAACTAGGTTATTACTTACCCCAGCATGAATATGGAGTCTATGGACATGTGAGTCTGTAACTGCTTAATCAGACATCTGGTGTCATTCAGGGTGCCATAAAGGATCCCACAGAAAGTCCAGCCCCTGCTCCTAGAAGGAACAGATTCTATGTATAGGCTGAGGATTCCAGCAAGGGGTCATGAGCAACTAGCCAGTGACATGAATGAACATAAATGTAACACTGCAATGGCAGCCTTGTAGGAAGAAAATTTTGTCCATGACAAAGCTGTTTTTTCTTAATTCAGGGGTGAGAAATGTCTGACTGTTCTCCTTAACAAGTTTCTACAGGCATGTATCTTTTAGAAATAATTCCTCTGAATAGTTTGGGAAAAATCTGCCCTGAGCTAATTGTGCAATTTCTGCTCTGTGTTTATCATAGTGCAACCCCTCATTTTCATCATCTGCAAGCAGGGGGATTATGACTGTGCTGTTCTGCAAGGCATCTTAGGAACAGACCACTTGGAGAGCCTAAATCATCAGTCTAGTGCCCTGACATCAAAAGCCCTCATCTGGTTAATGTTTAATTCACAATGATTTGCAGAATCCTTGTTCCCCAGAGATCAGATGCCACAAGCCATAAAACATCTTTTTGCCTATTGTAAGTAAACCTTACCTTTACGACAAAAGTGGAAGTACGAGAAATTAAATGAAAGGTCTCAGAAAGGAGCAAGGAAAGATCTAGGGCTAGAGCCAATGACCTCTCTATCCCTCACCTCTACAAGTGGAGAGGGGAGAGAAAATATAACAAAGGGTCCATGAGTTGAGATAGGGACCAGAAAAGATCACTCACCAAAACTTATTGGGATGAAACAGACTCAAATTAGAGATATTAATTGAATGGATTGCTAATGAAGTCAGAGCAGGATAATGAGAAGTAAAATAAAAAACTTAAAACCACCTTCACCCTACCCCTACCTCCTTCCCAAATATACCTACTCCCCCAGCAATGCAGGGAGACAGGGAATTGGGGGTTATGGTCAGTCCATCATGTGTTGTTTCTCCCATGGCTCAGGAAGAGGAGTTCTTCCCCTGCTTCAGGGTGAGGTCACTCCCATGGGAGACAGTTCTCTGTGAACTTCTCCAGCATGAGCCTGTCCCAAGGGCATCAGTTCTCCACAAACTGCTGCAGCATGGGTCACTCTTCCACGGGGTGCAGTCCTTCAGGCACAGCCTGCTTCAGTGTGGGTCCCCCATGGGGTCACAAGTCCTACCAGGAAAGCTGCTCCAGAGCGGGCTCCTCTCTCCACGGGTCTGCAGGTGCCTGCCAGGACCCTGCTCCAGCACAGGGCTCCCATGGGGTCACAGTCTCTCCTCAGGCACCCACCTGCTCTGGTGTGGGGCTCCTCCATGAGCTGAGGGTGTATGTCTGTATCCCCAAGGGCCTCCATGGGCTGCAGGGGCACAGCTGCCTCACCAGGGGCTGCACCAGGGGCTGCAGGGAACCTCAGCTCTGGCACCTGGAGCACCTCCTGCCCCTCCTTCTGCACTGACCTTGGGGTCTGCACAGCTGCTCCTGTCGCATGTTCTCACCCCACTCTTCTGTGGCCACAATTACATCTGCACAATAACCTTTTTTTCCTGTTCTTCTTAAATAAGATATCACAGAACCATTAACACCATTTCTAACTAGCCCAGCCTTGACCAGTGGCACGCCTGTCTTTAGAGCTGCCATGGACTGTCTCTGCTGGACATGACATGGGGGAAGTTTCTGTCAAATTCTTACAGAAGCCACCCCTGTTGCCCCCCACCACACTCCCAGAGTTTGGTCATGCAAACCCAGTGTATCTGTCCAAGCCCGAGCCAGTCATCAATACATATAAACCTTGAGATTTTCAGTACTGTCAATATACTCTGCCTGTCATCCTATTTCTGAAGCTAGATCATGTCTCATGCTTTCAAGGGAGGAGGAAAAATACTAAGAAATCAAGTCATAAGTTAACAAGAGAAAAAAATCAACTTCCTGACCACGGCAAGCAAGTAGTAGAAAACCTGAAAGAAGAATTTAATTAGAAAGAGTTTAAAAATCATTCAAATTTGCTTTGTCAAAAAATATCCATTCAGTCTCCTTTTAGTGCCCTTGTAATTTCTCTATTCACTCCAACAATCTCCACTTGATGTGCATTAAATATAAATGAAATAAATCTACTACATTACCTTTATTGAATAGGATGGTATTTTTCAGGAAAAAAAAAGGGTTTATGATAAAAGTGGCACAGCCCCATCCAGCCTTGGCCTTGAACACTTCCAGGGGCATCCACAACTTCTCTGGGCAACTTGTTCCAGTAACTCATCACCCTCACAGCAAAGAATTTCTTCCTAATATCTAATCTAAATCTGCCCTCTTTCAGCTTGAAGCCATCACCTCTTGTCCTGTCACTACATGCTTTTTCAAAGGTCCCTCTCCATCTCTCTTGCTAGCCTCTGTCAGGCACTGAAAGGTGCTATAAGCTCTCCCATAAGCCTTCTTTTCTCCAGGTAGAACAACCCCAACTCTCTCATCCCGCCTTCATAGAAGATATTCTCCAGGCATCTGATCATCTTTGTGACCCTCCCGTGGACTCATTCTGACAGATCCACATCCTTCTCATGTTGGGGGCCCCAGAACTGGATGCAGCACTTCAGAGCAGGTCTCATGAGAGCAGACCAGAGGGAGAGAATTGCCTCCCCCAATCTGCTGGTCATGCTGCTTCAGATGCAGCCCAGGATATGTTTTCTGCATCAGGCAGAAACATCCCTTGGCCACAGCTCCCCATCACCTGTTCTGCTCTGCAGATACACTGAGCAAGCCCTTGCTTCCTCAGCCATTTGAACCAAAGTTCTTGATGCACAGCTCACTTGGCGTTGTCTCCATAGTAAGTAAATGTGGCTGAAAAGCTTGGTAAATAATTGATTTTGTTGGCCTCACTAGCCAGGCCAATTAATATTTAGTGAAAATCATACTCCTGAGTTTGAAAGGCAGAGTATTGTCATGGAATGGATGCTGGTGGCCAGCAAGGACCACATGTCTCTAACAGGTGCTTAAACAACAGGTCGGCAGGAAAAGGCTGGTAATTCTTGGGACTTGCATGGATGAGAAGTTACTTGTGGGAGATATTAAGACTAGCCTTCAAGCTCAGATCCCTGTGGCACACCTTGCTGGGTCTCCAGCCTGAGAGACCAAGACCCAAGGTGTGCTGCAGAACATTTGCACAGTAAAGGTGGTATGAATGGGATGTCTACCTCCAACAAGACAACATGCTGTGCCTTACACACCTGTTTCCCTTTTCTTTGGTAAAGAAAATGATGAAATAAGAATGATGAAACATGAGCAAAGAATTTACACCAGAGAAGGAAGATGGTGGATGTGAATGTATCTGCAATGTCCAGTCTGATCTTTGGGTTCTGTGAGCTTTCTTATGACCCTGCTTTCAGTGGTGATATGTCTCTTCAATTCCGTATTTCTCCTCTTGCTTCTCGTGTCACATTTTATGTTGAAATTATGTTGTACCTGTGTGAGGAATTAAAATTTGTGTTTTGAGTAGATGATAAATTAGCAGAATTGGGTTATGTTGCATTCAATATTCTAAGAATTTAATGAATCAACATGCAATCATTAGATGAACCCAGCAAAGAGCACTGGAAGAGTATCTCACTGACATATCAAAGGCTGGCTTGGACTTCTTTTCCTAATACTCTCAGGCTTCTGCTGTTGAAAATTATAAGAGTAGATTTTGTAATTATGTCTCATACCTCTAAAAGGGGAAACATTAAGAAAAAGTTATTAATAGGGAGGTATTAATGGAAAAAAGGTAATTCACCAATTTCTGCAATGGTAAATTGTGTTGCACTAATCTATTAGAATTTTTGAATTTGTAAGTAATGCAATGTAAGACTGCAAAGCATTGTAAAAATTAAAAATAAATTAATTTTAATTTTCAAAAGGTGAGTAAAAAGATTCCTTAGAAGGTGTAAAAGCATGTCTTGTTTCTGTTTGAAGAAACAATGTATTGTCTGGGAGCAAAAGCCAAGAAATAGGAAAAAAAAAAAAAAGAATCAGATGAATCCATTTCCACAAAAGCAAAATATTTAGAGTAGAGTACTCAAGTACTGATCTCTTGAATAATATTCTTGGAGCCTGTCATGAGGGGGGAAGGTTGTTTAGAGCTCCAGAGAACTGAACAATAGGGAGCAAAATGACAGCTGGAGCTCAGTGTCAACAAATGCAAAATACTATTAATTGGAGAGGGAAACATGATTTACTAATTAACCTTACACCATTCTGCCTGTGTCAGGTTAGGAAGGGGACTTGGATGTGGTGGTGGACAGGTGTGTATAGCCACAGTCCAAAGAATTAAACAAGTTCATAGATAGTGAAGGTATGGAAAAAGAAGGCAGTGCTTTTTATGCGGTTGGCAGCATGACTCTGGGGGAACAAAGCGCAGGATTGGTACTCAAAGTCTCAAGAGACAATCTATGAAGCAGATCTATGTCAGCTTCAGCACAGTGTGATGGGAGTGATTGGGAGTATGTTAAAATATTCAGCAGAAACCATGCTTTAAAAGGTTGAGATTATCTGCCTTTGACACAAGGAAAAGTGAGAGTATGATAGCAACGTATAAAATGGCAGATGATCTGGAGAAGTGAGTTTGGGAACTCAAGAATAAGGGAAAATCAATGGCTCAGACAAAGGAAATGCAGTTAATTGGAAAGAGTTCAATTCTAATTTGGATAATTCAGTATGGGTCTGGGTTTTACTGCTCCAGCCTGGTACACAAAACGTCTGGGCTTACCCACTTTTTCAGTCATTGAGTCTCGCAGAGAGAAAATTACATAGTGATAGAAGGGAATCTCATTGCCACAGAAAAAATAATTAGACCGTAAAAATCATTAACCCAGAGTTGTGTTTACCATTAATACTCTATCAAACGTTGATTGTGTGACTAAACTGCAGAGTAAAAGAGCATCCACAACTACTGCCCAATGATATAAATAAGGTCATTGTTGCTATGAAAGAAAACATGAGATGGATGAAAGTGGTCCAGGAGGTACTTTCATCTATAAGTGATAAAACTGAGCAGATTCTAAGACAAAAATCATGGAGTAGTTTTTCTGGTAAAAATATTATTAAGAAATTAGTGTCTGTTAAAAAAAAATAATCCCAGAAAGACACACTCCAAAGATTCAGAAGCTGTTTGTGCACATTGAACTCGCCTTAATACATTTTGGAAAGAACAGCATTTTGCTTGGTATGAACATGCCTGCCAAGTACAGCCACGTGCAATATCTGTTTTCTGCTATCCAGTAGCCTCCATTCAACTTTCTTCAATGTTGTCATGGCAATAAGACTGTTTTTGACACTGCCATTAATGAACTCTGAGGGTGAGAAAGGTCCTTCTCCAACAAAGAGTGACACCACCACAAAGCAAATTAAATTGCTCTGACAATGTATCTATTGAGAGTGAGTTCACATGTCACTGGAGCTTTTAGGATCTTATTGATGACTTTGAGTCTGCCAAAAGTCATAAAGTACTGCTGTTGTAACAGGTTTATGTTTATAGAGAGAATTTGCCTGAATTGTTTGATCGCCCTAATGCTGATATATTCTGTCATTTTACCTTGACAGTTGTGTTCACTATTACTCCTCTGTCAGTGAGTTAATGAAGGTGTGCGTGTCAGTAATCATTTCTTATCTCCAAGGAGGTATAATGTATATGCCATAAACACATAACTACGTGACAACTGATTACACTACAGTTAAGTGATAAGAGCAGTTGACAGGAGTAGCTGAGGATCACAAAATAGACATAGACAAGCACATTCTACTGGGTGATAAAAGCTGAAATAAAGGTGGTCCAAACCACATGTGGACAGGGCATTTTACAGCCAGTTTTCTGTCTGTCCAAAAAAAAAGGTCTGTCATCTACAGAAGTTATGAGACACCAAGAAGCCTTCATTCAACGACCATACGTGGATGTGCATGGAGCTTTATACAGACACATCACCACTCCACTGTGAGTGACTCCCCAATTCTAAACCTGTAGTGCTGTTAAGTCAGAGGTTATTGGCTGCATAGCAATATGTGTGTCTTATTTCCCCTGAACTAAGGAGCTGACATCAGTCTGCGGTTTTATTTTTTCTGGAAATCAGAGGGAATGAGGTGAGCTGAAACAGACAGACTGACTTGCCATGGTCACCCTTGGAAATGGCATAGGAGAGATGGAGGTGATAGGCGTTGTCGGTTTGGATAAGGGGGTCCTCATCCCATTTCAGTCTCCCTGCAAGAGGCTGCAAGAGAAACTGGCTTTCCAGGGCACTATAGTTTTGTTATTCTGTGTAGGCAGCTGGCTCCATCTGGTTTTACATACATGGCACTCTTCTGTCTTAAGTAACTGCATACCTCTGCTCAGGGCCAGCTGGCCTTGCAGGCAGTCATCATCCCCACAGATGGCACACCATACCTATAAGTCAAAAAAAGAAACCTTCTCCTACCCTGGCAGAGCACACAAGGACTGTCTGAGCATTAACCACATTGCAAGAGCCTCAGGCCTTTGTGCCTATAGCTCTTGTCTGCTATAACCTAGCTTCATCAAAACCACCACCATGTAATTTTTTATTTTCCCAATCACAGAAAAATTGTAAAGCTGCAGGCAAATGAAATCATGGGGATATTTCTGAAGAGATTACTGTATAGTAGGGTACATGCAGCCATACTATTGTCAGCAGCAAAATCATAAGATCCTAAAAGCTTCAATGACATGATCTCTAAACAGATATGCTTCCACCATGTGCTGGTGTTTTGAAGTCCCTGTTACTTGGGGACTCATAGGTTCTGTGATAAGCAAACAGCTGATTTGGGATTGTTATGGCACAGCCACAACAAACATCTGGACAAGGCCTTGACAACATGCTTTAACTCTTGTTCAGCCCTTACCTGGTCAGGCAGTTGGACTAGATGGTCATCGTAGATCCCTTCTGACTGAAATATTCCATTCCCTTCTGTTATATTCTAGCCCAGCATGGATTTCTTTCTACCAAAGGGGTTTTCTGTGGTAAACAGTGTGAACTGCTAGGCAGGTTATCTGGCTACCAAATGCTAGGAGTGTAGGCAAGAGGCATCCACCTTAGATCAACATAAGAGATGTCACAAATATTTAAGTGCTTTCCACCAGCAACAAAACCTTTTCTTATTTTTTTAAAACACATTTCAGCTCTTCCACTATCTACTTGTTTACAATGAAGACTCATTCAGAGTCCTCACTATTAATCTACTGTGGATCAGCCCACCCAGAATGCCAAGGGTTGTCCAGTGGTCATATGTACAGGTACTGTTTCATCCTTCTTCAGTCATATCATGCAGAGCCATCAAGAGTTTTCATGTTCTGCCTTAGAGCACCTTCATGTTACTGCGACTGGTGCTGGAAAAAAATTAAAACCAGCTGAGCCATGGATTTCAAGGTGCAGTGTAATCAAGACTAAGCCACTCAGCTTTACTGGGCTTCAGTCTCTCACCTTAGCTAAAAATCTGTAGAGAAAGCAACACTGCACTGACGACTTGATACTGCACCTGAAGACTCCTTTTGTTAGAATAGCTAATGCAGTGTACCTTAAGTGGGCTTATGGATGGGCCACAAAGGAATTTAAACACCCTTCGGTGCATTTCTATAACTTTACAAAAAAGGTGTAGACAAGGAGTCTGCAATATCTAACTAAATAATGTCATTGCAGGCATCAAGAATAACTTCTCATTGTTAAAGAAATATCATGACTCATAATTAGAGTTGCTTTTCAATTATTTGCTTAAGGGCTACAGGGTACAAAAGATGTATTCATGACACACTTCATATTATTGTTGCTTTTTTCATTTTATTTTTGGTTGATCACGCCAACCTCAGAAAAAATATGCTAATCTCTTTCACTAGAACTGATGTGCCCTCAGTCTTTGTGTGTGGCTGACACTGCTGGTAACCCCCATTTCAAAAAATAAACACGTTATCAGCACACACAGGAGGAGGCATCTGAAATCTCATCTTTGTCTTTCTATTTGGTCTTCCAGTCTGATTATTTCACTCATATAGAGATTCACCCCTTTTAATGACCTTACAGGAGCTGCTAAAATGCTCTGTCATGTGCTTCTTATGTAAGTAATAACTTGGTTCCACCCTGAGTGCAAGCGGAGAAATTCAGCATGAAAAATGATGAGAGAAGACAAAACACATCATGTAGTTCTGGTGGCAAAACATGGCTTTGCTTTCTGGGTTCATTGTACCAGCAAGCTCACCCTTATGTTAATTTGCTGTTTCTTTGGCATGGGAAAAATAGTTTAAACTGAAAAGTCAATAATAAATCCAGTACCTCCTTTCTATTTCATTTATGGGGACTGTGTTTGTTCTTTATGACAGGAATGGCTTTTTATAGACCAAATTTATACTTCTTAATTCAAATTCAAAAGGATGAAAAAGAATGTAAAAGGAAAGATAATGCAAGAAAACATAAAATTATTTCTTGAAGCCTCAAATATTATATAAGCTTATATTTTAATAGAATGAGGAAATAAAATCAGGTAAGACAGGGTGCTCCATGTATAATTTATCATCAGGATTTCAGCAGTAAAGGTTCAAATGAGTAGGTAATAGAGGTTAACTGCCTAAAGAGGAAAAGCTTTGGGTCTGCTGGAGACAACAGCTGGACATCAGATGACAATGGACTACTGCTAAACGCTGAATATCCTGCCCAGGTATCTAAACAGGAGCATAGTCTGCAAGATGTGTCACATAATCCTCTCCTCAGAACTGGAAAGGCTGAAGAAATATATGGAATATATGGGATTTCTGGGGACTGCACATCTAGAACGATATTCCTCACGACGACCTAGTGCAGAGGAGACAAAGAGGCATGGCCAGGATTTCAGAAAACATGAAATAGTCTCATTCAGCCAAGAGCTGGAAATTTTGTGGGGACATGGGATGGACCCATTTGCTGTCTCAAAGGGTACAGCACAAACAAGAAGGGGTCCCTGGCTCAGGGCAGGCTCGAAGCACACTCTCTCCCTAGAGCTGAAAGAGACAAGGGAAAAGCCCCTGTGGCTTACAGCCTGCTTTTCCTGGGGGAGTTTCTTTGCTGGGCAATTATAACCTGGAATGTGACTGAGAAAGCGGCATGAGAGGTCCCATCATGCTGTGGCCTTGAAATGGTTGTCCCCAGGACTGACAGAAGAGGTTGGTCTTCTCAGGTGTATCTGTCATGTCTACACCTACTTCATCCTCCACAATCCATCACAGAGAAGCCCTTCATGATTCAAACCTTCCAAATCTTGAGAGCAACTTAAAAATCCCAAAAACCTTGAAAGAATGCATTTAGGTTGCTTACTCTCTGGTTTTCAAGTGTTATAGACAATGTCTGTACTGTTAGCTGTACTGTTACAGGGCATATAAGCCTGCTAGAGTCGTGTTCCTGCTTGCCTTAGATATCAGGTATTCTGCTTTTATGCATCATCTCAAGACAGTTCGTTGGTCCATTTTTTTTAAAGGTAATGAGTGTTCACCTGTCTCATGAGAACCTCAAATCTCAACATTCACAACTTGAATATTCTTTATCTAAAGTCCCTGGGTACTGTATCCTGCACATTTCATTTAAGTTCTCCCACTGACTTCAATCTGAATGGTACAAACCCTCAACTCAGCAAATAGGACACTCATGAGTTCAAGTTCATTCTTAGTCAGTAAAAGCCCCGCTCTACACTGCATTACATCCTGTGTTTGAGAATTTTGTTAGATATGAGGAAACTTTGAAACTGACACTTTTTCAGAAACAGCTTCCAGCTGCAGAGAAACAAATTGCTTGGTGTGTTGATTGTATTTTTGTCTCCCTCATTTAAACTTCAGTTTATTTCTTTGTCTGCCCTTAGGTTTGAACCTTTCATAGAAGAGATCATGTTCTATTAAAAGTGCCTTGCACAAAGCTACTAAAGGTGCACAACAGTGCAAATGCAACAGCAGCAACACCTTTAACTAAAGGTAACGAAAGTACTTTTCATCCTGCTTTAAAATTGTCTTAGAAATAGAAAAGAATGAGACATTTACCAATTACCAAAGGGTAAGCCATTAGTCATATCTTTAAAATTATTGTGGTACTTTAACAAAAACTGGTCTTGAATAAGAAAATTCAAGTATGTACAATTAGAAAGTAGTGTAAATCCCCTAAGTAAAGACCCAGGTTGAAAAAAACAGGTATGATATGAGTCAGAAGGATTTAATTTATGCAAATAATCAGGACCAGATTATAGCATCCTAAATTGTAAATGGAAGTATTTAATGAGTTTATTGAATCCCTAAATTATTTCTGAGTTGTTCTGGTGAGTCAGGAGGGTAATGAGCACTGGGTAAGAATGTGGAAGTTATCTATGTTCATCTGTATTTGTGAGATTGAGGCTGTTGGTAGTCACAGTGGATGTGCCTGTTTCTTTGAAGTTTATTTTCTTTCATTTTCTCATAGACAAGGATAAAGTCAGTGGGGGACACTGGGGCAGGAACTCTTTAAGACAAAAAGCTGGAGCTCTTAAACCCCAAACTTTTGAGTAGCTGTGAGGAAGTTAGTTATAGCTGTGCTCCTGCAGGACTCCAGAGAGACTGGTGCATGTGAAATGAAGGGTTGTTGACACAGGTAGGCCACTAAGAGATATGAAAAAGCCCTCCTGAGCTCCTCCAAACCAGCATCTTAAATCCCATGCCAATGCCAACAGAACTTGCTTGTACTGGTTTTGGTGAGACACTGAAAGAGTTTCCCCAGAGAAAAGTGGTGGATGCCCTGTTCCTGGATATGTTCAAGGGCAGTTTGGTTGGGGTTATGAGCAACCTGGTCTAGTGGAAGATGTCCCTGCCCAGGCAGGGGGCCTGAAGCCAGAGAATGTTTAAGGTCCCTTCCACAGCAAGCCATTCTATGGTTTAATGATTATTATTTCAAAGAAGGTACTTTGCATCTTGTTCCTATGTACCATCTGCCACCAGCAGAACAATTGTGAGATAAAAGGGACACATATAACAGGTTACAGGCACAATCTGCTTTTAAACAAAACTTTTTCCAGTAGGTTTTGAGGGCAGAAGCTCTTGGGGACTGTCTTGGTAAAACTCTTCTACAGGCAGGATAATAAAATAGAAAGCAAAACTCTTCCATCTTCCCCATCACACCCGTCAGAGCAATCAGTGTCCCTTTATTTGAAAGAACATGTTCTTTATAGCCAGACTCTGTGTTCAAGGAGGCAGACTCTATAGTGATATGTTTGTGATTCATTATATAAGTGATAGTGACTAATGTCATTTTTCATGTCATCAAGGGATTAAACACAACCCACTTAATACACACAAGAAACTACTCTACAAAATTGTATTTGTGATCATTGCTGGTGACAAATGTTGGCTTCTAAAGTCAGACAAAAATGAGGGCTTCTTTGAGGCCTGCCTGTTTTCTTGAAATACCCAATTAATTAGCATTTTGCCTACAATAAGCAATTCACAAAAATAAGCCTCAGACAGGCATTACTGTCTGTGTTTGTCCTTTGTACCTCACCATGTTATGAAAGTACATCTGCATGTCCCTCTTTTCAGAGTTGTAGTCTCAAAACTCTATTGATGTGAAAGTACCTAAAATCAAGGAGAAAGGTAGTTAGAAATGCAGGTGCCAAGCACATCAAAACACACCAGCAGTGTCTGAGTGCCATGTTCATTCTGGTATTGATTGGTGTCAAAGGACAGGAGCCTTGTGGAGATTTGCTATTCTTTGGGATTACACAAGTTTGTTTATTTCTGAAATAAGAGTGTGTAGTAGAGGGAGATGTTCTCTCACCCAGCTCCTGCCATCCTCCTTTGAACATGGGGAGGAGTCCCAGAGTGCTTCTGAAAGCTTTTTGGGACTACAGAGCACTATGCTGCTTCTGAACCAACCTTTGGACCAGCACCTAATTACAGGGGTTGTACGAACAGATATTTGGATTTAGAAAACAATGTGATTCAAAAAGTGAGAACCCTCCAGATGGATTTCTTGGGAAAATGTAGAAAAAACTTTGTCTAGTCTGTTTCCAGCTACTATGTCCAAAGAAAGGGAAAGGGATTTTTCCAAATGTGCATTGGGAGACATCGAAGAGTTGGATACCTCAGCCCACAAGCTAATGCCCTGGATAAAGAGACTGTGCTATATGGGAAATCAGACTAGATCAGACTGTTCTTCTATTAATCAATATTTTTATTCATTATTTCAAATGAATGAATAAATGACTGTACATTATTTGTATATTCATTTACTCACTGTAAATCATTTAAACCAAGACATTAAAACTCTCTTTTTATTTTTGATGAAAGCAAACCCAATATATGATTGTTATTTGCATTTCAGAATCCTCATGCAGTTTATTTTTGCTTGATTCTTGTAAATGCCCTTTTTATTTCCCTTTGCTCTTTTAGATAGAGCTAACCAGGCCAGTTTTGTCTCTCTTTACCCTGGCATACTTACAACTGATGCTGCACATTCTAAATGTGTTGCTTTTCCCCCCTCTCCATTTCCACTACAGCTCTTTTCCTTCAAGTGCATGGTTAAAGGTAACCTCTGGGTAGATATATGCACTGCACATTAACGAATTTCTGTCCTTTAGCAGGGGTACTGTAGGGCCAAGCTTGAGTGTGGCTCCTCATTTTAAAATCCCTATTTTACATTCTCATTCTGTTCTTCTCTATCAGTCTGAGTGTTAGTTGCAAGGAGGCTTTTGTTGGAGCCTGGGCAGCTGCCTCCTGGCAGGAGGAGTTCTGAGCAGCTGACCTGCCTATGCTCATTGCTTGGTTAAAAAACTCCTCCATTTTCATACGGGTGGAACCACACAGAAAACAACTTTGCCTCCAAAAGCATCCTCAAGGAGTTCAGAATTGTTCTTCACCCCAATCAGAAAATAGAGCAACACAACAACAGAAAAGCTTTCTCAGATGTGAATACTGTACTCCTCTGTGCCCAGACACAGCCATCGCATTGTTCTAGCTCAAATAAAATGCACTTATAGTGCATTTACTGAATGCAGCTGATGTATCTCTGGAGAAGGGGGTCTTCCACTCGGTCCTGGGGAAGAGGGAACCCCCCAGCCATCTGCACTATGAGCCCTGTGCCTTGGGATCCCCTCTGTCAGTTGGTCCTGGGACTGTGACATGGCAGCAGGTCTGCTCAGGAAACATTTTGGAAACAGGATTTATAATTTCATTTTTTTCTCAGTGTTTAAGCAGCACAAATTTCTTTGTTGAAGATGGGGGTGCAGACTGCTGCAGTGCTCACCATTCTTCCTAAAGTCCTAAGGTCCACACTGATTTTCCTTTCTGAACCTTCTCCTGTGGTGGCCTGTGGTAAACAGGAGGAGATGCCTCCTGTGAGGTACCTCAGAAAGCAGTATAATGATTTTCCTAACGTTAGACCAATGTGAAGATATTGCCACCAGTAGGCATCTCAAAATGGCAACCATGAGCCCAGAATAGACAAAAGAGTGTCACTGCAATGTAATAAACCTCACCTTGTCCTCTGTCACTCTGTATATTGTGGGCATGCTTGGTTTCCTTGGAGCCCAGAAATCTAATGTTAAAAAAGACGTCACATAGGCATGTGTTTGCTTCTGTTTCATACCACTTATTCACCTCAGAAAGAAAAGGTGCTTTGGAAAGATTTACTCCCATTGAAAGAAAAGATTTTTATTGGGGGCAGGGGGAAGGAATTATGTTTGGAAGTCTGTAACATTTGATTGCTGTAATGGTAGTGACGGCAGTAATCTATTTTTTTGCCTTGCTGGTAAATGGAAGTATCCAGCAAAGATAAAAGGTTACCAGCTGGGATAACTATCCTCTAATTAGTACCACAGATTTTGGGGGGAATTTAGAAATAAAGTGATGCAGCCTCTTAAATTTGTTATAAATAGGACTAAATAGGAACAAGAGAAGTACTCAATATATGAACCACACCCCCTAATCTGAGAGGGCTGCACAGCCGTTTGGAGCAAAACACCACTTCATTGCTAAGGGAAGAGAAGCAGGTTGTTCTGAGAACCACTTCAAAAAATCAATTCAGTCTTGAGCTTTTTGCTCAGATAAGGTGCTCCTGAACTAATTGGTCAAGGTATGTGGCTGGTATAGTCATAGAGTGCAGAAGTACTAAAGATAACTCAAGAAAGAAGTACTTAGATAACTCAAGAACAGGTAAAAGATCAGGTATAGGAGGACAGACAGCCAACAGTCTTGGCTGATTTTCCCAAATAATTTTGTCAAGAAAATTTTTTAACTCAGAAACTACCAATTATGAAGTATGAGGAAGAAGGAAAATTCTTCTTCTCTCCAGAGTAGGGGAGCCCCACTACTCTGGAGAGATGATCGGGAAAAACCAAAGCAGCTAAACTTATCTGTGGACTGAAATTATGGCAGATCATTATCTGTGCATCAGTAGATCAGGTGCCTCTGCCTTCGGGGAGCAAAATCTAAGAATTAAGCAACAGCTTTATGTTCTGATTTCAAATGCTTGTGAGACCCCACGCCAGCTATGTGTGCTAATAAATCCCACCAGCACCTAAGCCCATGACTCCCTTGAGCTGTTGCCAGTGTTCTGTCAGTGAATGCCTATGTCTTTCCCAATGCAATCAACTGGTGACAAAAGTTAAAACCCAAGGGTAACTGCTTCCAGAGAGGAGACATAGGATAATGGGGACAGGTATCAAGCACTGTTTTCAAGCAGCTTGTCTGAGCAGACATGCTTAAATGTCTGGGAACCCGGACAGATATATTCCTGAACTCACTTGGACTAGCAGAGATGCAGTGTGGACAAGGAGGACTGGTGTTCTGGAAGAGTGTGCACTCATCTGTTTCTTCATCTCTTCCTTTGCCCCCATGTTTTTCTGAAGTGATGTGCTTGCAGATGAGAGCATTTTGGCCCATTTGTTGTCAGCAAAAACATCTGGAAGACTAGATAAAAATCACTGCTGGGCAGTGTTTGGAGTACAGCTGCAGCCCAAAGAGCTTGTGACTGCCCTCCTATTGCATCGACTCAAAGCCAGTGAAGGCCATGCAGGAGCTGACTCATGGGAGGCCACGAAGAAGCTGCAGCCTTGGGCTGGTTGCCTCCTTGCATGTTGATAAGGCCATGGTGGACAAGACCTGCAGCTGCTGGAAATTTATCATTCTTCACACATATTTGGGGAGTAAGGATATGTCTGGATTGCACTGCAAAAAACCCTTGAGGCTGCTTATCATCAGACCATGACACTGAGTGCTAATCAGAGCATCTTCTTTTAAATGTCTTAGTCTGCTATTTTTAGGCTGTAAGTAGGGTGAAAAAATTTTGCTTTTGGTCAGACAAGAAAAATACCTCTGAAAAAACAAAGTGGTAGAGAGGGGCATTCTCAGCCCCAAGTTTAGGCTGACAATTCTTGAAGATTGTTCTGCTGTGAACCCTTATGCAAGTGGGGACATGGGTATTTAAATATATGAGGCCTTGGAGGAGAGAGAGGTCTTGAAACACGTTCTATTTATGGGTGCTTTCTATGGTCTTAAAAGCTATTTACCAAGCAAAATACAATCCACACTTTAAGTCCCTGCCCATCATGTCCTTGGATAGTCCAGGTGCTCTCACAGCTCCAACAACTCCATGTCCCTTGTCCAAATTATCACCTCGTCTATTCAGGGAGCAATAAAAACTGGTGCAAATGTGACATAAGCACACAGAATTATCCAACCAGCAGTTCTTATGTAGCTGATGTTCACCCCACCCTCCTGAAATGTTTTTTAAATAAAAACAAATGTAATTCTCAGAAATCCCAGGAGATTCAAATGCACCAAGGGCCAGGGGATGCCAAGGTAGGCAAAATGTGATGGCAAAACCTCTGAGTAATCTCTGTGCAGAGGGCTAGACCAGCTGACCTCCTCAGGAGACCCAGTTTGGGTTTTTTTGCGAGTGGTGTTACAGAAAATTGGGCAGATTTAAAAATTCTTTGAGTTATTTTCTTTTATAGGTGACTGACACCTATAAAACAATAGAGGAATTTACTGGCATTTAGACCACACAGCATTTACAACAGACTGATGTGGTTTCTGCCCACTGTGCTATTTACTGAGGACACACTGGCTTTTTGTATGCTTCTGGAACAGTCAGCATGAATACAACCCCTGTGGAGAACACATTACTGTCCCAGGATGAATGGTTGGGTTCAAACTGTCTTTGTCTGAAACTGGCCTTGATATCCAGGAAATTAGGGTCCTTGGCTACTCCTGTGGCAGAAACAGTCAAGCCCACATTCTGCTGATAAGCAGCATCAGTTGCTATGTCAGAACGTGCTAACGCAGCACTTTTTGCTAGCTGGCCTCATTGCACAGGAGGGCTGAGCTCTGCTCCTGTGCCTCAGCCCTCCAAAGGCTGTCCCCACTGCTGGGCCTGCAGCAGAGCTTTATGCATTTCTGGGAAAAGAGTGTCACAAGCAGCCTCTCCTGCAGGGTCCAAGACCTTCACACAACTGCCTGACAGGAGGTTCTGGTGAGGAGGGGGTTCACTTCTTCCCACAAGCAACAAGTGATAGGACGAGAAGAAGTGGCTTCAAGTTTTGGGTTGGCTATTAGGAAAATTCCTTCATGGAAAGGTTGTTTAAGCACTGGGATAGGCTGCGCAGGGGAGTAAGTGATTGAGGACCTGTCCCTAAAGATATGTAAATGACGTGCAGATGTGTCACTAAGAGGCATGGTTTATTGGTAGACTTGGCAGTGCTGGGTTTATGGTTTATGATCTTAAAGGTCTTTTTCAACTTAAAAAATTCTCTGATTCTATACACATTTTCCTGTAGTGGGAGGAACTGTTCTCACATTAAGTTCACAGTGCAAATCTTTAACAGATCTTGCTGATGCTGAGGAGACACTTGCTGCTTCATAATTTTGAACACCCCAGGCAGCATTTTAATTTTCCAATTCTGACACCAGACAAGTCAAAAAACCCAACATGGTATCTATGACCCAAACCAGGACAGCCTGGCTGTCACTATGATTAAATATGTGAAGGATTTGATACTATTTTTGGAAAAGACTTTTCAGTCTTAAACATGAGATAGACAAGACTTTGCTTTTGCTACATTTTAAATAAGAAATAAATCATAATAGATAGTTTTTGTGACTTCCTACTTCAAAATAACATTTTTAAAGAGAAAATCTATCCGTCAATGCACAATTCATATTTGGACCCACAGAAATAAAGTTAATTTGACAGGCAAATCAGTACTATAGGTGTCTCCATCAACCAGGACATTCAGGGACTGAACTTAGCAAGGTAAAAGCTCTCTGCTGCCAAGATCTTTTGTACAGCAAGTTTTGAAAGTTTAGCCTAGTATTAAAAGGCAATACTCCATCCAGAGTGTTGTTAATGCCTTATTTGTAGAAGAAAACACATGCTAGAGAAAAAAATCCCAATCATATTTGTGGATTTATAAGTTTTCTGAAGTTTGTCAGGAAACTCCTGGTACTGTGTTTTCCCCAGGGCAGTGTAGCATTGCTGGGAGGGTGGACAGTATCATCACTGCAAAAATGGACGTATCACTGCATATGCAAATCAATCCCCTCTGTTGCAGTTCAACAGTCCCATGCCCAGTTTCTCTTCGGTCTTTGATATGGGTTGGGTTGCTGCCATCATTCTAAATGTTACCCTTATGCTAAGCTATATATGTATGAATATTTTTAACAATAAATTGCTACATTTATTTATGTAACTTATGGCAACAATAGTTTGACTGGCACATAGGGTATTTTGGAACTCGATGTTTACAAGTTAAGGGCAGGCACTTAAAAAGAGAAGTGCTTATCCTTAAATAAAAGCAAAGCCTGTTTAGACCTGGGCTTCTTGTACCATTAACCATTCTGGAACAGTAAAAATTTATTGTCTCCTTTATTATTGCCTGTATTAAATATATTACTAAAATATTTGTTATGACTCTTTTACAGCATCAGCATCAAGGTAGTCCATATAAAAGCATCACCTGCAAAAATTTTAAAAGTCTGTGTAAAAAGATTACCACCATTACCACATCTTAATTGAAGTGTTAACTTGGTGCCCAAGGTAGAAAATTAAATCTCGCTGCTCTATGTTTCAAAAAATAGAATTCTAGCCACTTCAGCCTTGGTTTCTTCTCAACTTTTGCTATTAATCAGAATGAAACTGAAAACCGATGCTTTGAACAAGATTTCAAGGAAATATTTTTTTCAACCTCCTATGGTTTGGGGATACTTTTGATAGCATTCCAACCAGTTATCTACAATATTTTTTACCTATACATCTGCTCTCATAATTGCAAACAAAGGAAATTATTTCCTAATTTACGCATCTTCATTTACAAAATCATGTAATTTGCATGTGTCTCTGTACTGTCAAGTATTGTATATTCTTCTTCATTATACCCTCATATCTTTCCTGTTTTGTCATTCATCATATACACTAGAATGTCTCACAAGTTACATATTTAATTCTCTTCATGTAATTGGTTTCTCATTCACTGTAAATATGGACTTTCTTGTCCATTCAGAATAAATTCTCACCTGATTGATAGGAGATTAACCAATATTAAATATTTTTTTCACCAATGTAAGACATCTGTGAACTGATTTCTTACTACAGTTGTTTAAATTGACATAATTATTTTAAATGATGCTTAGGGGATTCTCCTTTCCAGGATTTTCAGAATAAACACTAAAGATTGTTTACCCATCTTAGGTAGAGGTTAAGCAGAGAGCAAGAAGTTTTATTTTTTGCTAAGGTTCCCTGAGAAAGAAGAGGCATAAAGAAAGCCAAACCACAGGATTTTAAAATGGTGTGTTATTTGTATGACAGAGGAAGGAGTTGTAAGACTATAAGCAACAGTGCCCACCAAAATCATCTGTCCTTGAGCACATGGACAAGATGTGTTTCCATTCACATTGATGCTGATGCCCAAATCTCTCTCACTCAGCCTACTGCAATACAGCTTCTGCATCACAAACAAATGGGAAGCACACTGTGACTGCCAGGTTGGTGCACATATTTTTGGCATATTTGGTTTGCTTCATTTTGCTGCTGTTTTTGAGGGGGACATCATGTTGGGCAACTCACACAGACATTACAGTGTGCAGTCACACATTCTACACAGTAAAACTGAATGGTTCATCCCATTGTCACATGGAGAGGAAAGATGTTGTGTATTGCTGGAATGCAGCCAGCTCTCAAGTCAAGATTAGCTAGCATCCTGGAAACAGCAAACATTGGCAGCTGCGTACTTCTGAACCCAGCAGCTCTGTGCAAAGCTGTCGGTATGCTCTCAGGCTCTGCTGACACCACTGAACAAGGCAGACCAGGGCCCATCTGCAACAGGACATGAGTGCAACCTCTGCATCCCCTCCCTGTTCCTGAAGAGGATCATCCACCCGGTCTGTGATAGGGGTGAATGCCGTGATGGGAACATCTGCCCTGATTCTTTTTGTGCAGAAGGGATGCAGGCTTGGTTTGTGCATAGGTATCCCTCTGTTTACCAAGACTGGGAGGCCACAGGCTAACCAAATGGTGTAAATGGCAGAAGTGAAAAGCTATGTTTTGTGAGGTGTTAGATTAACATCCCCAGTATGAACCTGAGAGCAATGGAGAACCATAAGAGCTACCTAGTAGGCTGTCTGTTGTAAAAGTGAATCCTAAGTTTGGGAAACTGCATAAAGCAAAGGTTTTAAGTAGCAGTTTTATTCAGAATGAGAAAAAATATCTGCAGATAAGTGATCCTTGTCAAATTAAATGAGCCTTAGGAAAAGCCTGTGTATTACACTCTCTCCTGTGTAAAATAATCAGCCTGTCTAATCAAATGGATTTAACTGTTTGGTTTTGTCAGCCCAAACTGGAGGCAGAGTTTCTGAAAATTTTGTGTTCAGACTTACTGGCTCTATCGGCTGAACATTGATGGTACAAGTGCAGGTTTGTCAACACTGCTAAGCTGGGTGGTGGAGCTGACACACTGGAGGTAAGGAATGCCATCCAGAGGGACCTTCACAGGCTTGGGAGGTTGGTCTGTGGGAACTCCAGGAAGTTCCACAAGGCCAAGTGCAAGGTCCTGCACCTGGGTTGGGGCAATCCCAATCACAGAGACAGGCTGGGGAATCCAGTCCCAGAATAACCCTGAAGAGAGAGAGTTGGGACCTGTGGTTGATGAGAAGTTCAGAGTCTTGGCATTGTGAGCTTGCAGCCCAGAAAGCCAAACATATCCTGGGCTGAATGAAAAGCAGCGTACGACCAGCAGGTTGGAGGATGGGATTCTCCCCCTCTTCTCTCTCATGAGACCCCACCTGCAGAGCTGCACCCAGCATGGGGGGCCCCAAGACAAGACAGACATGGATCTGTTGCAACGAGTGAAGAGGAGGGTCGTGAAGACTATCAGGGGTCTGGAGCACGTCTCCTGTGCTGAGACAGGCTGAGGGAGCTGGGGTTGTTCAGCCTGGAGAAGAGAAGGCTATTGGATGGTCCAATGATCACACCACAACAGAAGGCTGTGTGAAGACTTAAAGCAGCCTTTCAATAACTAAAGGGGGACTGAAAGAGGACTGGAGAGGGACTTGGTAAAAAGGCATGGGGTGGCAGAACAAGAGGGACTGGCTTCCAACTGAATAAGAGTAGGTTTAAATTAGATATTAAGAAGAAATTCTTTACTGGGAGGGTGATGAGGCACTGAAACTGATTGCCCAGAGGAATTGTGGATGGCCCATCCCTGGAAGTGTCCAAGGCCAGGCTGGATAGCGTTTTTGGCAACCTGGTCTAGGGAATGGTGTCCCTGTCCATGCCAGGAGGGTAGGAACTAGGTGATCTTTAAGGTGCCTTCGAAACCAAACCATTCACTGATTTTAGGATTCCCCAAACTTACATAAAGGTTATATAATTCATGAAGTTAGTGAACAATCAGGCAGGACATCAATGGCATATCTACGAAGAGAAAAACTCTCCTGCATCCTGGATAAAGACCAGTATCTTTTAAGATAAGAATCCTTGCTATGATAAAAGGACACCAAAAAACCCCAGTAACAGTTGTGAGGAAAAAAATAAAGGACACAAAATGCTAAGGAAACCACCTTGATTTGAATAGCTTTGAAAGTAGTCCACTTGTCTTTTAATAAACAAAGTCCAGGTCTGAAGTCAGGGCTGGATGTACAGGGATGCAGGGGATGAGCAGGGCCCTTTTCTGACCCCCAGGAATTGTCATTTCTTCTCCTCAGGAACCTAAAGACAAGAAGGGAAAATGTTTGAGACTGATGGGAATAAGAAGCTCCCATCAAAACCTTTTTGACTGACCCAGCCTGGGCCAGCAAACATCAGGGAGAAGGAAGAGAACCTGCTTGTTAAAAACCAAACAACTCATATGAAAGTCTACACAGGAGTAGATTTACATGAGTTTTCTCAGAACCAGGGAACACATTATCTTTCACTCAAAAACTCTGAATGCAATGAAAATTATCCTGTTTTCTTGACTCATCTGCACTTTCCTGTGCAGCAGAGTGAAGCTTTCAGTGAGAAAAAGCAAAACTCAATTTATAAAATGACAACCATTTTAAAGCACTATTGCCTTTAGAAAAAGCTTTCACCTATTAAGTTTTATGCCTTACAAAGCCTAACATTTGTATTGAAAGAGTCACTGAATCCATGCAAATGTATCATATGGTAACAGTTGTTATAAATCTCAGGTCAAAAACTGAAGAAAATTAGTAGACAGTCAGCATCTTTCTAGAATATTTTTGAAAATAATTTAGATACTGTAGGTAGGCTATTTTCAAAAATGCATTTCATTGTAAAACCCACTAGTACATAATTCTATTACTCAAATAGCAGAACAAAAGTTATAAATATTCATCATCATGGCAAAAAGACAAAATTTACAGCCAGTTTTAGCCTATGTGAAATTTAAACTGTTACACTAATTTATAGAATTAGGCTCTTACATTTTCAAAATAGATTTCAGAAACACCACAAGAGAACCTGTGCATTCATCCATGTAGGAAATAGAAAGGAAAATCATCTTTATGTATGTGACAGCACTGTTTTCTGGATGGCTGGTGCCTGTTGTGCTTAGAAATGGTTGCCTATGACAATTCAGAGCTACTCTGGAGCCCTGCATGCATGCATAGTTCCATTAATATGTCTAGATTGCTCTAAATTTTGGTTACAGTCCACTGATACTACTAAATTGCTCTTTTGCAAAATAGCAAGATATTCTCTGAACAGGCAGCAACACAGAAAACTGACTCAGAGTCTCATTGGAAAATATTGAGTAATTTATGCCTACTTTCCTTCAAATCTGATTGAAGTTGATAGCAAAACCCCTTGACCCTGATTACAATGGAAGCACAGATGGAGAGGTTTCAGCCTGTGTCTCCAGTCTGGTCAGCACGAAGGGGATGAGGTGACTAGTTATCATCACAGGAGCCACAGTGTCCATCTCTGCATCCCCAAGTGCTCTGTGTTTGCTGCCAGCTAGCATGTGGATAGGTGGCTTTGCAAAGCTTTGGATGAGTTCTTTCTCCCCACAAAATATTGTCCAAATCCCTCAGGCACTGAAAAGAAGAGACAGACAAAAGGGAGTTGTTGCTGATTCACATGGTAGTAGAATCCACATAATGTAAATTTGAAAACTAGATACTCTGTTATCAAAGACTATAATTTAAAACATTATTAAATTCATTGATGTGACTTTTTCAGTAGAAAATTGCAGTCTGGTTTGTATCAGATTAGAAATTTAATACATCTGCTGTTAAGTATCTAGAAAGCATTGCGTAACTTTCATCCATGAAGAACAGAGCTGGAGTAAAAGCACTAGAAAATGAAGGGAAACCTGCGACAGGGGTGTTGCATGGCAACTGAAAGCTTGGCTCCGCCAGTCAGTGGCTGTTCTTTGTACTTTAAACTCTGTGGAAGGGAAATTAGTCATTAAAGTGAATCTCAGATGGATGACTCTTAATTTCTGAAATACAGCTGAAGATCTGCTGTACACAAAAGCTTGCTTATGAAAACATTTCATTTTGAATGCAAGCATGCTTTGTGAAGATCTGGAGATTAAAAAAAATAAAATGGACAAAAAGAAAAAGCCTGATGCACCTTAATCAGAGAAGGCCCGTTGCTCTTTTTCCCTAACCTCAAATGATCGAACATGCATCCTGGTTTAGACCTCATACAACGTTCAATCTGTCCTTAATTTTAGAGAAAAAATAATTTTTCTGTTTGGAAAACAGCATATACCAAATAAAACTGCTTGGCCTTGAAATAGTATTTTTTTTTTTTTTTTTTTTTTCCACTTGCTTCAATAATCAGCAAATCTCATAGAAGACAAAGGATTAGTTACATATGAATTTGCTCAGTTTTTCCACAAAAGTTGCACAGGCTGAGCAAGGGTTGCTTGTAAACATCTTGTCCAGTGGGTGATCTGTTTTTCGCAAAAGGCTTTGAGAAGCAAGAGAGACACATCTTTAAAATTACTTACTTCTTTTTCTACTAACAACCAAAATCTGTGAGCCACTTTCATTTTCTATATACTGCCCTGGTTGAGGGCCATGGATGCAGGAGGGCTGGGACCTGCTAGGCTGGGAAGGTCCTCCTGTGCCAGGTCTGTGGGTGGATGTGGTTCTCCTGCACAGGGGGAATTTTGGAAAATCCCCACTGGGAGGAAATCATGTGGAGATGGCTGGACCTTAGTTCCTTTTCTAGGATCTGAAAATGTACCTCATATAACAGTGAAGGCTACTGAAAAGAAGACTGAGGCTTAGTCATTACCTGCAGAGGACAAGATCAGTTGTGCTGTTTCTCAGGCTTTGATCATGGGTTTCTTGGTGTTTGTTTGATTTCTATGCTGAACTTCCTTAGTCTTTCAATTTGTGAAAATCATATTTATGTTAATATTTTTGGACACAACACATATCCAGTGGCAAACCTGCTTGTACCTAGACAACAGAAGTGGTGGTGAACAGCATCACGGACACTACACAGATGCTGTTGTAGATATGTGAACTTTTATATTTTATTTCCAAAACATTTATTTCACTGTATTTCCAAAATTTGAGTTGCTAAAGATGAAGCAGCATGCTCAGAGAGAGGCTGGGGGAGATAGTGTGGAGTGTTTTACTGAGGATAGGCAGAGATGTGGAGGCAGAGAGCTCAGAAGAGCCTGGAAGGTTAAGGTGTGAATATAGTGAAACAGATGAAGAAAGATATGGTTTAAATTTGATTTGCTGATGAAGCCATTTGTAATTTGAAATGTTTATAAATGTTCACACTGTATCATCTTAAACTTCAAATGTGTCAGACCTGTGGCTACCTTTTCAGTTTATTTCCTAACACCTCCTAAAACTTCACATTTCTCAGAGAAATTACTCTTTTCTCAGAAATCTCCCATTTGAAACATTTACATGTGCTCTGAAAGAGAGAGCATGGGTCCCTGTCAGGGTTTCACTGTCATTCTTGATGTTAGAAAGCCATGCATTTGTGCAAAATGCTGGAAGACAAGCACTTGCAAAAAGGGTGAGTTGTAAGAGTGCTGCATCTCCTTCACTTTAGAAAGCCGAGGAATTAAGGCCAACATTGCTGGGGCTACTCTCCAGTCTGTGGGGCTTGGGCACTGTAATCACTGAGACACCTTCTAAACTCCTTCCTTAGGATGCTTAGGTATAAGTGTAGGACACCAGCTGGTTTTGGATCTTGGCTGCCTTTATGAAATAAAATGACCTGCATTCATTAGGTTCATTGAAATCAGTGCAAGCAGATTTTGTTTCCTGGTGCTTTGCAATGAAACTGTACTCTTGATGAGTTTTTGCCACTGAAAGTTATTCCAAAATAAAAGTCTGTTTTATAAATAAATTCACACGTTTAACTTCAATTCCAAGTGCAGTTTCTCTAAACTCAGAGGCAATGTTCTCTAGGTGAAGGGATGCATATTTTACAAAAATGCTATAGTCTGTAGCTATTTTATCATATTAAGACAAAAACCCCCTAATTAACAATAGTGCTGGTTCAAATGGTTTTTTATTTAATTTTTAGTTAAATTTTAAAAAATCTCTGTTCTGAATTTGAAACAGCAAAAGTTTTCTTTTAATCACAAATCTGATTTTAAATAAATGGTTCCAGCTGGTCATTTGTCAAACCCGGAGTGGAAATGCTTCATGTGATTTTTATTTTGGGCAGAATCTCATGGATTTAAAAGGCATGTATCACCCTGTTGAATTTCCTACTGATTTGTGTCCCATCCTGTTTGAGCTATCCCTCTGCAATATTCCAGCTGTCCCTCATGTCTCCTACAGTGCTTCTGCTTGGTGAGCACAAGCAAACACTGTCGCCAGCCAGGAGCAGTGTTCCTGTGGCTTGGGCTTCCAGCTGCTGCCAGGTGATAAATAATGTGTGAATTTGGTCTGCTTTTCTGCCAGTGGGAGCACTAAGTTAGGTTCTTTGGCTGCCTGGCAGTGAGCATTCTCAGAACCTGTAGGAACTCAGTTGTCCTCACCTGCTGCACATTCAGTTGAAAAGCCAAATTTGTTAAAGACGTGTTAGGGAAAATTGGCAGACATGTGATGTGACACTCTAAAACTCACTTTATTAAGAAAGGAAGCTAACAGGGAATATTAACTATAGTACACAGGAGGATGGAAAAAGATCACACATTATAGCTTGTGCTGTCTTTTAATTTACCTAGAAAAAGTAGGAGAAATATGGGGCAATAGGTAGAAAATCAAGTAAAATTGAAGGACTGAAGATATGGTGGAAGGGATTAGGGGCAGCTGAAAGAATTCAGTGTTGGTAATAACAAATTGTAAAGGGGAGAGGAAAAGGTCCTGCGCCTTGAGAGAAGTGTGTTGGAGAGGCTTGGTCGATCCTCCTTTCCCCCTGGGTCTTCCTCTAGTTGAAATTCAAAGAAACCTTCCACATCTCCCTGAACACAGAGGCAAGTTGTGGATGTGATGTAGGCAGAGAAACAGGGTGGTTGTCATCCTCTGGACAAGACTGTTTTGGTGGATGCCTATGAGCTTCCCAATCATACAATTTGGTTTACCCTTCCCCCCCTCCCCGTCCAAAATAAACAACACGCTCTTATTCACTCTTTCCCCATCATGCCTGGGTTTGGTGATTTTAGTAATTCTGGTCTTTACCAGTAACCTTGGTAAGTCTGGGAATCTTCTCTATTCCTACTGTCCTCTGACTTTGTTCATCCAAGAAAAGTTCCCAATACATCCCTTTCCCCACGTGTGGTATCTGTCAGTACCTTGGGTTGTTCATTAGTTTAGCCCTAGGCTGGGGCTGTCCAGCCATTCTTTTTCCTTCCATTGCTCTCAGCAGCTGGCAGTTTCTCATTTTTCTGTCATATTGCCATATTGCTGGAGCCTGTGGCATTCAGGGGTAGGATCTAAATGCTGCAATCTGCTGCTGAAGGGGGCCTATGGAGAAGGTGGAACCCACCTTCTCTGAGAAAAGCGTGAAGAGGAAACAGTAATGAGTTGTGCCAGTGGAAATGCTGTCTGAAGATAGAGGAAAAAAGTCTTCCAAAAGGATAGTAGAGCATGAAACAGGCTGCACAGAGCAGTGGTGGATCCACTCTCCATGGAGGTATTCAATATTAGAAAGAGGCAAGGTCCTAAGGAACCTGATTTAACTTTTAAGTGGTTTTTGCTGCCCTATTCAGCTGGTCAGCTGGCCGGGTTAGTCAGGAGGTCAAACTTGCAAATCCTCCCTGAGACGTGCAATAAGCAGATTTGCCTGTCTCCTGTAATTAAGATTTGAAAAGCAGTTTTACCTCAGGCAGTATGATAGCAGTCAGTTGTCATGAAGACAAGTGTGCTGTCTAAAGGAGGCATCCATGTAAACAAAGAAACACTGGCTTTTTACAGACCCTTTACTGTGGCTGTTCATAGCTCCAGTTCACTGTCAGAACACCAAAAAACAATCACTGTCGATGTACAAGGGAGTTTTTCTTCGGGCTCATGTAGAATAAATATCAAATCTCCCAATGTCCAAAGCATCAAACAGAACCCGTCGTCTGAACCCCGAGGGGCCCCACAACTTGTCACAAATGCCAAGAGTGTCAGTCAGGTGAAGGCTTGGGATTCAGCTGGGCAGTGAACTGGGTGAGAAACAGGCTCGGCAGTGTATGAGAGAGTTGGTTAGGGAATGAATCAGTTAGGGAGATAGTTGTGCAATTAAACTGATAAAGTTGGCAGCAAAACAAAAAGCAGAAAGAGAATGAATGCAACAATCAATCAATGAAGCAGTGAATCAATTGTCTAGTAAATAAGATAGTTAATTATGCAGATCAGAGCAGGAAAAGCAGTGTACTTGGTCAGTTTGGCTCCAACAAATCTTCCCACCATGTTTCAGTCACAGCATCATTTACTTTTCTAATTTTTGTTAACTTAGTCAAGGTTTGACCTTGGAATTAGTATTCCGCTGTTTTAAAGATAGCAGCTGTTTCTAGGCTGTTATGATTTATATCTTTATATTGTTTCAAGTAGGCAAGAATTAGGTTATGATCTGGGAGAACTGTACTCTACTCTGTAAAAGCAGTACTTATCTATCAGCATATTCTCATTTCTATTATTCCAGTATTTTATATTATTTTTATTATTTAATTTCTATTTTATATTACTGTGCTATCTATTGATCTTCCCACTGTCAACACAAATATTCTAAGCGTTTTCTAAACTGGAGTTTTCAAACCTTTCCTCAAAACAGTTTATAATCTGAAAGTATCCACTTTTAGAATACTTTGTTACATTGTTGAAAGAGACATCTCCATTTTCTCCCTGTTGTACCACTTAGAAACTTGAATAAAGAACTGACAATTCAGTGTCCTTGCATCCTAAAGCGGTACAACACAATGTAGTGCAGGAGACAAAGAACTACATGAAGGAGTCACCTTGTGGAAGAAGATAGAGGTTAAGGATTTTCAGACATTATCTGAGGCTTGGACCACCCCATGTGGAAAAGATATTCCTCTAGAATCCGTCTACATTATTTGTGAGGACTTTAGTGGTACTGTTGTGATCTGCTTTCACATAGTGCGTCTGCAAGTCTGGGCAGTCCTGGACACAGCCCAATAACTGTCTCCATGCCTTGGGCGTGAGAGTGACCTGGCCTTCATTGTTGGAGCTGGACATCAGTAAGCCTTGAAGATGCTTAAACCCCATGAGAACTTTGGGGTTCTGTCTTCTGAAGTTCCTAAGGTCTCCTAAGCTTGCCTCTGTGTCTGTATCTGCCCACCATTAGAAAGAGCTCATCTACTTGATACCTCTCTCATCCTGGGCCTGAAAGAGATCCGTAATTCATCTTTCCTTGTCAGTCCACAGACTGGATCCAGCCCAGTTGCTCACTGCAGAATCCAGGTCTGCAGAAAATGCAGTTCAGGTGTTTGGTCTCTGTTGGGATCAGGAACCATAGTGTGGTGCCCATCTGCATCCAACAACACTTCAGTGTAAATTAGAAATAATCCATCAGCAGACTTCTGTGGAAGGGTCATCCAGAGTCTGATGTGTTGCAAAACGAGTATTCAGCTTGAATTTATGACTTTTAATATTCAGTCAGAAATAGAGGTTTCTGGAGCTGTCTTTTGATGTGGTTTTGAAGACAGCCCTTACTAGTAAAGATGGAGGGGTTGAAGATGGAAAGACTATTTTTCTAAACACTTCTATTGGCAGCTAGATAGTGCTGTTCTTGTGTGTGTGAATTCAGCCTGGGTTACAGGTGTTGGCTGTTTTCACTGACTTGGTTCTCCAGGATGTTAGGTGACAAAGGTTTTTGTTCTGGGATGCACGTATGAAAAGACCTTTATTTGCTGGTGTTTCTGACATCATGTTGGAGGGGTCTACATTTACTGCACTGGCCTGATATTGCTCTGTCCAGAAAATTTAAGTCCTTTTGTCCTTAGCCATGCTAATATTGCAGGTACAGAATAATCTTGTAAAAAATTCCAGCTGTCTCCTGGTCTCTTTATGGGGTAGATACGGCCATGTCTGACTGAAACTGCAGGCACATGTCAACAGTTAGTCACCTATTCATTATGTCTTGTTGTCCATCAGATGTGGACTGAAATAATTTTAGGCACCTCATCTTGTAGTTTCACTGGATGTTTCCCTTTGCCTTTTTACATAACCTAGTATCATTTTGATGGAAACATCTTATATGGAGGCAATAACTTTTGTGAGGAAGTTGGAGCAAAATGTGCTATAGAAACCCAAATAATGGTCTTTGCTCCTCTAATTCCTGTTAATTTCATTGACTCCCGTGCAAGAGGCCTCTTTGCTGAAATGACAAGCACTTTGATAATTATTGAGGAGGTATTAAGACCGCCATAAAAATTCTGGTGACTGTACTTGAATCCTTGCAGTATTATATGTGACAAGCTGGAACCTGTCTACAGCACACTGTCAGATGTTTACACCCGTGGAACGTGCTGGGTAATTGTTCTGTGTCTCCCTCCATGAGCTGATCTACCTAAAGGGAAAAGCTTTTTTATACCTAGCAGACAGAGCAATCATTTTTCTAGCTCAGGAAGTCAGTGTTTGGGGCTCTAAGCTTTTGTTGCCATTAATTCCTTCTAGTTATATTTGGAGGACTGAAAGGCTTGTAAGGCTTGCAAACACTGCCTGATTTGTCATGTAGAGAAGAAACACTGTGAAGATGAGCTTGAAGAAAACAACAAATATGCTCTGTGGAACAGCCAAAGCATTATAGACTTTATCTGGGCTATGTACAATAACCTCTTCAGTCACTGTCACTTTTTAGAAGCACATAATAACATGCAGAAATATAAAATAATACAGAAGCACTCTAGGAGCTTAATCAGAAGATGGCTTATTACAGTGGAGTGCCAGTCTATAAGGAACTGCTTGGTAATATCAGCTTCCTGTTAATCCCATAACAATCAGATAATGGTGAAATGTTGATTTATTCACTGATTTACTCTTAGTGAGATTGAAATAATGGAGTAAAATGAGCCCATTTAGACTGGTCCTTAAATTGAATGCTCCTAATTGCATTTGAAAGAATAGACCATAATGCATTTGAGTATCGCAATGACCCTGCTAATCTATGCAATTAGTTAACTATTTTGGAAAGAAGGCTACCTTACATGTAGTTTTGTCTTAAAAATTAGAATATATTTTTCATGTACTCTCTGCATTATTCTATACTGAACTGATTGCCCATGTAAAATCCTCAATTTTACTCCAATACTAGTGTCTTTCTGTGTAAGTTTGCAATGGAACAGCTCAATTACTGTATTATATTTCCATTTAATTATTCAACTAGAATTCTGAAATTTGCACATATTCATTCTGGGTCACAGAGTTCAGCATGGGAGGGAATTCCAGATTACACATTCCATTAGATATTATCAAAAGGCCATCTGTCTTTCTTAGTGTGTTTCAATCACTCAAGAGCCTGAGGATATTTAGGCAGGAAAGGAGAAGTTAAAAGAGAAAAGCTCTTGCAGTAAAAATCTGACTAGGGCACTTGAAAATTTCAAATGTTTCTAGAGGGGTAGAAGCTGACTGCAATTTTACAAGAATCTCATGCTCCACTTAATGTTTCTCTCCCTAAATTTTTTTGAGAAACAGTTTTCAATACATGTCTCAGTGAAGACTTGGTGATCTCCTGTCTGTTGGAGCTCCTGGCTATACTCCTGGCCACTGAAATAAAACAAATGAAGGAGACAGGCTGGTGTTGGGCATTTGAGCACTGCTTCCAGTCAGTGGATGCTCTCCTTGCCTTCATTTGAAGATGGCCATATTGCCAAGCAGGCATCATTTAAAATGAGATGACTGTGTTAAACTCTTCTGTGTGTATTTGCATTGTGGTCCATTTTAGCATTCAGCTGGACAATTCCACGTTGTTACTGTGTGCAGCTGCAAATTGAGAGTAATTGAGAGCACAAGACTGTGCATCTCAACACTTGTAGCCACCAGTTGCATGCCCCTGAAGCTAAAAGACACAAACTGGAGGGACTGGACTATTACTGTCTCCCTGCATTTCTGTGTTTAAACATTACATTTCTAGGGTTTTCAGAGCTGAATTAGGTTATGGTTATTTTTATGCCTGGCCTCAGGTTTGTGCCCTGCTCTCATCCTGATGCACACATGAAAGAAATTCCAAGGGTACTCTCTCCTTCCAAAGTACAATGGAATGCTTGATGCCTGTACAATTAAGTCTGTGAAATATGCGCTATGAGCTTTGTTTGTTGATATTTCTGTATTCTTTCCTAAATAATGCAAATGTTTTCAAGTCATGAGACAACTGTTATAATAACAGAATCTGACACTCTGCTTAACACTGATGGAGTATTTTAAGAGAATCTCCTTGGAGATGAGCAATAAATGGTTTATCAGACTCTTTGCAGGAAATACTTTGGAGAAAAGCTATCGGAAGGGCAGCAAGAGGCCTATATAACTAGTGGCACATAACTACTGCTAGTTTCATTTCCTGAGCTCATGGAATCAGTGGGAAAGAAGTGCAAGAGTAAAGGCACTGGATGCATCCCTCTGGCTGTAGATTAGACTGAAAAACTTTTTGCGTTCGTCAAATTTTGTCAACGGAGATCTCCAAGGACAGAGAGAGAGAACAATTTATAGGGCTTGCAGCACCATCAGCAGTAGAGGAGAAACCTCTGCCCCACAGCAGCCACCTGCCTGATGGGCTCCACTAGATCCAGTTCAGGGTGTTCTGTTCCCTTGCAATCAAGCACTACGAGCGCTGTTAGGAGAGTACGAATGGTGAAAATGGTTGCATGTCCTCACTTTGAGGATATCATGACCCAACTGAGCGTCCTGTTTATCAGGAGTCCAAGTCCAAGGTGCTCATTGTGATATCTTGAGTTCTTTGCTGTGAATTAATATAAAAAAATATTAAGATAATCACAGTATGGCTGAGGCCATCAGCATCTCAGGCAGAGCCACCTAGAGTTGGTTGCCCAGCGCATACTTCAACAGCTTGTCTATGAGGAGGCTATCAGACACACTTCCAAGAGCCTTACTGATGTCAAGGAAGAAAATATTCACTGTTGTCCTCTCACCTACAAGATAGGCACTTCGTTGCAGATGTTTGTCTAGCTGCCAAGTGTGACTTGTCTTTATGAATTCATGCTAACTACTGCTGATTTTCTCTTTGTCCTTTGTGTGCCTAGAAATGATTTCCAGCATGACTTGTTCCATCATCTTATCAGGGACTGAGATTATGTCCATTGGCCTGTAGTTTCCTGGCTTCTCCTTTTGCCCTTTGTGAAAATAGGAGGGATAACAACAAGGGGACAGAGAATGTGTACATAAGATAGATCCATTTCCTGGTATCTGGTAAAATTCATCATAATGTATGTAGAGACCACCTCAAGGAGTTGTTCAGGAGTTCTTGGTGGCGTAGTCAAGAGTTTCTAGAAAATATTGAGGTCCTAGAAAATCAGGAATGGGAAAATATTTTGCTTAATTTCCAAAAGAAAAAAGTCAGCTTAGTCTCTACTCCTAAAATTGACTGGAATAATTACTGAAGCTGTTTTTGGGCACCTGGAAGTTACAATGAAGGCAAAATTGTCAAGAACAATTCATGTAAAAACAGTCTAATGTCTTCTGACAGGTTTGGCTCATAGAAGAGAATCTGTACCTGTCATTTCTTGACTTTTGTGGAACTATTACACTTGACATCCTCATAAGGAAGCTAGAAAACTCAGTTCTGGGAAAAAAAATGTAGCAAAGAAATGTACCAAAATGCATTGCCTTAAGAATAGGTACAAAGAGTTTGCTGTGAAAATGGGTATTTATGGCCATCTGAACTACCTCCTCCACAGAAACAGCACTAGCTCAGAATCTCCTTCCCTTTGCAGACTTTTTTCCCTGTCCAAATGAACATTTCAGGCTGCATAATTATATATATATTTTTGCTGATAGGCAAAAAAAAAGATATGTTAGAAGGGAAGGCTTCTATTGGGTAAGTTTATTGTAATGTGGTTCTATGGGGCATGAACAGGAAAGGAGAGTGGAGTCCCAGATAAAAACATAATCTGAGGAGCCCTGTGGTTCATGTGAGTTGCTCAAGCCTTCTTTGCCAGTTTACATTTTCATCTTGCTTTCCTGCCTCAGAATTGAAGTCTGTCCGCCCAAAATTCATGGAAAACTGAAATTCAGAACAAGATTTAGAGCCATGTGTCACAGAATCCCAATTTGCTAACATCTTCCCCTCTGAATGGTCTCTCATGCTACTGTTGAAAATAGTATTTATAGAGAGCTTGCTTGTGTGATGAAACCACTGTCTGTCTGGCACATCAATATCCACTGCACAGAAAAGCAGATGTGAGCTAAATCTTTGGATAATAGTCTTCAGATTTCATAGGGATAGAGTAAAAAATATCACATGGCCTATTAGAGCCAAGGGTGAGAATGAGAAAGGGATTATGATATTTTTAAGGAAGGTAAGGACTGGAAAGATTGGTGCTACTGCATATTTTTAAAACCTTCTCTTGCAAAAAGAAGATCCTTGAGGATAACATACAGCTAGACAAAGGCTGTTCCAAGAAATTCACACCAGATACCAGTTGGCAGGGGCATGGGGACTGTCCTGCCTTAGCAGGTTCCAGATAGTCATAGAGTTGTTAAGGTTGGAACAGAGCTTTATGACCATCATGTCCAACCACCAACCTCACACCACCACCATGTTTACCATTAAACCATAGCTTCAAATGCCATGGCCAACACACAAGTGTTTTTTGAGCACTCCCATTGCATTGGGAGTGGAGTGGATGATGACTCCACCACTCCACTGCATGGACACTCAGTACCAATGTTTTATAACCCTGTCCATGAAAAGGTTTTTCCTAATATCTAATCTAAACCTTCTCTGGTAAAACTTGAGGCTGTTTCCTCATGAGAGAAACCTTTCTCCCAGCTATCTCCATTGTCTGAACTTCCGTGTCAGGCATAGGCAGGGTAGTTTCTCTGTGAGGAAATGGGGAATAGTATGGAAAAGCTCGTAGAGCATAAGTGAACTGTAGGGTTAGTTCAAGTGTAATATGGATGATGAGAGTCACTGTGCTTTTGAGATAGATTTCCCAAATTGCAGCTTTCTGCCATGAAGTTGGAACTCTTCTTTTGTGTGTCTTTTTCTGCCTTAAATTTGTCACTGTCATTGCCCAGATCTGGGTAAAACCTGCACATTTGACTTCACATGCTAGCCAGCAGTGCTCAGTCCCCTAGCCCTTGCTGAGATGGCCCCTTTTTGTTCAATAAAATAACAGTGTTTATTGGAGCAGGATGTGGCTGGCTGCTGGAAATTGTCATCCAGTTTGTACAAATCTGCTAGAGAAGCGTGGAAGCTGCTGCTAGGAGCTCTCCTTATATAAATTCATTGTCTGTACTTCCACAGCTGCATTCCAGATAGGGAAGTCTTGTTTGAAACAAAAGTGGATGAGTGAGCCTTACATCTGGCAGCAGAGGGAAGAGACAAGAGGCCTCCAAATAGTTTATATCCCTTTGTCTAAAGCAAGAGGTATCCTAATCACTTATTCCTTGTAATAAGTCCTTGTTCTTGATCTCTTGTGTTCTTTGTTTGCTTGTTTTGAGTTTTTGTGTTTTTTTTGTTTTTGGGGGTTTTTTTGCTGTTTAGGTGTTACCAAGGTAAAATTTTCCTCTTGGCTTCCCACATGGTGATGTGAGGTTCCTGCAGAACTCTCACAGAAGTGAGGTTTGTCCAGAGGACACAGTGATTCCTGTTCTGCTGCAGAGAAGAGACTGGGAGAGTGCACTGCAGCAAGCATGAGCTATGCAGCAGGAACCCTTAAACTGCAGATACAGGTTGAGATGACAGTTGTGTATGTCAGATGTTGCAGGAGATGTACAGGCTGCCTGTGGGAATCACTCTTCCAGTACCTCATGGTCTTTCTTGACCATGATTAAAGACAGTCTCTTCATAACTGCTTCTACAGGCTGGAGAACTTCTATGGGATGAAGAAAACCGTTTATTTTGTTTTTAGGAGAAATACCTCTGCAAAGCTTTCTGTGGATTGTCATTGCCTATGTGATGCAAATTAATTATTAATAAATTTAGAGCTGTGGGTACATGTGAATAACATATGTAAGCACTGAAATTTCGATGGGTTCTAATTTTAAGCTGGTCTTCACAGACCTGGCACCCCCTCAAAATCTTCATCCTCACTGCTCCTTCGGGGTCAGGAGCAGGAGCCTGTATCCTGGCTGCAAACACAACACAGGCTCTTATCAAGGTTTGAGGAGTTTTTCTGTCCAGCTCCTTTTTGAATACTTTAGCCAAGATGAAATATTCAGACTGAACTTGCCCCTGCAGTGAAGAGATTAGAGAGGGTGAGGATGATTTTCCTGGGAGGTGCTGCTGAAGCCCTCACCAAGGATGGGAAATGTGGGAATGCATTTACCAGAAGGAGCCAGGGGACAGCTGGAGGAATGAAGAGCAGACAGAGAGGAGGAAGGCAAACAAGGGAGGTTTTAGACAGCCAAATTTCTGTCCTTTGCTTACCTGAATGGCTCCTGTGGGTGTTTATTTTAACCAGGACCTTCAGGCAACAACTGCCAAGCTCAAATCCTTTTTCTTATGTACTTAATTGAATTGAAAATTAATAATAGACTAGCTCTGGCACTTGACTGGACTTTTTTTGCCAATGTTCAAAAAAGGAAACAGCAGCTTAAGGACAAATAGGTCTCTCAGCTCTTTGATATTTCTCAGAGTTGTGTCACCAGATGGGAGAAGTGATGGCACTGTATGGTGTAAAATGTTGAGAAAGCCTTAAAAAAATCACATGCTTGATATGGATCCAATTATGCTCAGGACTAGGATGTGTTATTCTAGCATACCACAGCAAACTATAAGCTTGTGGTAAGTACAAATGGAAAAAAACCCCCACATTTCCATGATACTAAGGCAAGCCAGAGAGAGAGAGAGAGAGAGAGAGAGAGAGAGCGTGCATGCCTGGGAACAGCATGTTATAGGGACTTCATATCTGCAAGGGAGCTGTGCTAATGACTTCCCAGTGGGTGGAACTGGAGAGGAAGTCTTATCTCCAGACTCCTCAGAGATAGGCAGTTGGAAAACACCAGCTCCAAAGCTAATATTTCTGCCTGACTAATAGAAGTGCAGAAGTCAAAGATATGGTATGTGTTATGTGTCAAAGCTAAAACAGTTTTCACCAAGTCAAAATCATAAGTGCATTGTCAGGCAGAAAACCTTATGGGGAACGCAAGGATAATGACAAAAATAATAGGAAGAGAAATAAAAGGTGGAATCCAAGGAGCCACCCAACCATCTGAAATCCTACTATATTTAATTTGCTTCTGAGAGAAGCGTTCTCTTGTGGCAGACAAAGATGCATCATTGGTTGAAGTAAATCAGCATTGCTCTTCTGAAGCCAGTAAAGCCATATTGATTTACATTACTTGATGGTCTCTGCTTGAAAATTCATCATTGTAACAAATACTATAAAACTCTAGGTTTGTCACCAGCAAAGAGCCTTTAGGGATGGCAGAAGAGAATCATCCTTCCTGCCTGAACAACAGGATTACTCAAATGGGAAACAGGCTTGCACCAGTCTTCCTTCAGGATATGATGCCACAGCACTATGAGGTACAGCAGTATGGGCAGTAATCCTGGAAAGCAGGTGAGTAGCCAAAACCCAGGAATGCCTGGCAGCTGAAAACATTAAACAGGAAGGAATGGCCAAAAAAAAGAGGCATGTAAACAGGATAAATGTATGAGTGTTTTACTGGCTGTACGCTCATGGCCACGGAACTGCATGGATGGATGTCTACCACAGGAACAGCAAAGTAGGACAGCCTCCGTGGAGTCAGTATGAGGAGCATGGTGAAGCCCCAGACTCTCCTGGAAGAGGAAGGCTGATTGGAGACTTAGGCTTTGTAGGAATGGAGAACTGACTTTAACCCATGGCTTGTTTTGAAGGTAGAACACCACTGTGCACAAGTTTCAGAATGCTGCATTCTTGGCCCCAGCAGGGGCTTGCCACTGTCAGGAACCCCACAAACTATCAGTCCTCAAGTAAACAAGTCCTGATATACACCCTGTTTCTATTAATAGTGCCTTTCTTTTTGCAAACAGGGTTCAATTCTTTATCTCATTGTCTGAATGGGGACTGTTAGTGGATGTCATCTTTCTACATTTATTATATGCCACAGGAGCTTTCTTTGTGCTGTAGTACAGTCATACACAATGGAGGGAGTGCAGAAGCTAAGCAAGCAAAATCATACAGGAATTCACAGAGCTTGCTTTTGCCTGCCTTTAGCACACATTAGAAACAGCAAGCTCATAATCAACTTCATTTGTTATTCAAAAGACCTCCAAGCCACTTCTGTCAGCTACACGACGTTGGGGGAGAAGAATCTGCTCTTATTTCCTATGACATAAAGCAGATGGCTCATGTTTTATGAATGGAGTAGATACCACATGTACCTTTACATATACAAACACATCAACACGTGGTCATGTGCCCAAGCTGAAGCTTTGCATGTCTTAGTCCGAAGAACTATTGTATCTTGTGCTTTTTAGTAAGAAATTTGCTGTTGGTTTGCTTTGGTCCTTCTTAAAGTTTGGCAAGCTGTTTTTTTCAGTCTCTTTTCTCTTGGCATTGTGGAAGTAGCAATCTCATACTATTTATCTCAAAGTCTGCCTTCTGAAATATATCTATTTATCCTCTGTCTAAACTGTCCCCCCTCATGTTTCATGTGCCTATAGAATTTCATTTCTGTTTTTAAGAGCAGAGAAGAAATTATAGCCTGTGATTTGATAAGGAGACTGCATCAATCTCGACTTTTGATACAGATGACCTTTATTTTCCTACCTGTAAAATTCAGATTCAATATTTTCTTCTGTTTTGCTGCAAGGCCTGATTTTCCAAGTTGGATTAAAACCTCAGAATGGGAGATAATTGTGAAGTGCACAGAAAAGTAAATTAGCCTGGGCAGTAGAAATATACTTTAATGGGGCCAGACTGATTGAAGTAGCTGAGGTTGCACAAGTATTTTGAGACAGTGCTGGGCTTTGCAGCCAGACCCTTTGCACTAAAGGATTTCCCCTGAAAGTGTGGAGCATGAGGAGATTATCTGTCCAGCTGATTGACTACCAGTCTTGAGTGAACACACACTTCAGTTTAATTGTCTTTAGTGTGATGGCCACCTCACTAAATGCAGAAACACAATGATATTAAAAGTTATGCACCCCCAAAGGTTGAATTCCCATGGGTCATTAATTATACAAACATGTAGAGTTCTTCCATATACTTTTTAAAACAATACTCTTACAATATGGATTGTATATTGAAGACTGAAAATGAATCTGGAGTCCTTGGAGGTCTTCAGGGTGACTCAGCCTGTGTAAAGTATTTGTCATGTTGTCCTGAGGATATGACAGTAATTTATACTGCTACGGGCATGATGACAGGGAGCCACATCCTGCAGACCCTACTGAGACAATCTGTCCCACATCCCTGCTGGCCACATCCCACCAGAGGACATCTGCGAGAGAGATAATGATAGTCCCAGCATCTGAATCCATAGCAAGTTGGCACATCCCCAAAACAAATCCATAGATGCTTCATTTACACACATTTGTATCAAATTGCTTCTGCGGGTGGAAGGGAGCAGGGGCTTGGACTGTGATCCAAAAGATGTGGCTGTTACTGGCAGGAGCTGTCCTGGCTGCCAGTTTCCCAGGGCTGACAGGGTAACCACGTGAGGAAGGCATCTCCTCCTCCTGATGCTCTTCCGGAGGGACATCCCATGAGGGGCGTGGCAGATCCAGCACTTGGCTGAAATTGTCTGTGGGTCTGTCGTGGTCAGCCCTTTCAAAGGCTCAGCCTGGCAGCCTGCTCACATTTTGTCCCTGATTCCCTGGGTCTCAACATCCTTACCCTTCCACAGAAATATACAAAACACCGGGGAGCTCTTCTCCCCACCAGCTGACTTTTCAATTTTGCTCTTTTTGTCAGGACTTCTCCCTGGAGCTCACCAGCAAGACTGCGGAAAACTCCCACACAATTTATTTAACTGGCTTCCCACCCGCTGGTCTCAAAGGCACATGCTGGGCAGTCACTCAGGCAGCAGCATGTCTGTGGCCTCTGGTGCCAAACTGAGGGGCTTCACAGTCAGCCCCGAGGGCTCAGAGAATGTCTGATAACCCCTCTGCCACCGGGCTGCTCATAACCTCACACTGTATATATGCATGTGTACACACACACACACACACATACATAGATACATATTTTTAATATATGTATATTCTTTTTGTGCATGTGTTTGTATATTTATCCAGTCAGGGTATACAGAAGTGATTCTAAAATACAGTGAGAACACTTTTTACCCCAAAACTGCTTACTTGTCTTAACACTTTGCAGTTTAATTTAGGGTGCAAATTCATCCTGAATGACTCCGACATGACAGCAGGATGCACTCATCTGTTCGCTTTTGAATATGAAAAACTTCAAGGGACATCAATCAAGCTTTCCTAGTGACTTCCCACATACATCCATCCATCTTCCGTATTTTTGTACACACTCAGGATGCAGTAAGTTTGAAAACAGAAAAGTTGCAAACTGAGAGCTATGCAATGATGTATCAAATAACAGTATGCCTCTGGTTGTAATTAACCACTGGGGAACTTACACAAAATTAAAGCCAATGTACATGGATGCGTGTGCGGAAATTTTTAACCCAGTGTATATATTAAAAAATTCGACATTTTCAGAAGGAAAGAAAAAAGAAGCCATGAGATGTTCCAGAGTCTTCATTGTGCAGTGTGGGTGGAGAGAAAAGTAGAATTTTGTCCAGGTTTGGTGAAGGTGATGATGTTTATTACCTAGAAAAGTGACATATTAGCTCTTTTTCTGTGTTTTTAATTCTAACAGAAGTTCTTTCCTGTACAATTGCCTGGGTCTTGCTCTGTGAGTGAGTTGTCTGCCCTCTCTACTTATCAGCTGGTTTCAGGGAGGGCCTGCTTTCCTGTCTTTCTGTAAATTAGCTCCCTATGTGAGGCTTGAGTAACCCTGTCAAGAGTAAACCTCCCCCCGTGGCATAACTCTTGGGGTCACCGAAATACAAAAGCTTTCCCACCATCTCCAGATGCTCTCCCCTGGGGAGTATCATCCTACATATACATGTATATATAGTACAGCCATATAAAACCTGGGAACTCTGAGAAGGCAACAGCCTCCATGACTTAACAGGCACAGGGCATGTGATGTAAGTGGGAACTTCCCCTGAAAGATCACTGCAAGATTTGTCCCATGTGTATTACATGCCGTGATTATATACATTAAAGTGTTTTGAATTTTAAATACACTCCAGATGCTTTTTCCTGCCCTTTTCTCCCACTCAGTTTGATTTTCCCCCAGCTGATTGATTCTCATAGTTTATGTTCAGGGATTCAGTATTTTGCTTACTTGCCAGATTAGCTGTTTTCGGCACACTGAAAGCTGCCCGGTAAGCCTGGGGAAATGCAATATCATATGCTGAGAAGCTGCAGTGTATCAGAATGGGATGAGCAATCAGAGTGTGAGTGTTCAGCCATACTCAGCACCAGACAAACTCTGGGTTTTGTGAAGTCAGCAGGAGTTTTCCCAACAATTCTAAAAGTACAGAATCAGGCCAGTGTTGGTAAGAGCTGACAAATGAAATCTATCAAACAACAGGGAATCATTCCTTCTGCTCTGATTCTGACTCCTTTTCATATATTTCTTCTTGTGTGTTTCATAAAACATGAAAAATTGTAGGCTGCCTTTTGTCCCAGGTCGCCTGCTGCATGTACCTTATAATTCTCCAGTTCTTCAACTGTTTAGTGATGGCCAAACACTACAAACATCCAGAAATCCCCCACCATTTTTTATTCTCTGCTTTTGTACTGCAACTCCCACCTTCCCTTCTCCCCAGAGGAGGAAGCAGCATGGTCTTGTTCCATTAGAGGGGAACTCACAAAAATTGCTCTCTAGGCACCCGTTCTGTGTGCAGCATGTAAATAAGAAAGGAAGATGCAAACACACCTGGGATATGATCCAAAGAGGAGCAGTAGTAAAGAACAGCCTTGGATGCAGAACAACCTGTGATCCCATGAGTCACAGGGTTTTGGTTTCCTTCCCTGGCAGCTGTCAGTGCCGCTGAGATCCCAGGTGAGTTTGGGTATCTCTCAGCCCCCTTTAGCCCTGGAAGCTAAAACTGCTGGGAAGTTTTTGGGATCTGCTTTACACACACAGGATGAAGGAAAAAACCAGTATGTCAAAGTACTCATGAGGGCATGCAGGGAAATGCTGATTTGAGGAAGGAGGAAGCCTGACAGGCAGCTTCCTTTTCAGGATGATTGCACAAAACCTCTACAACCTCTGCTTTTCTTTGAGTCATTCAAGTAGTTCTTCCTATATCTAGTTGATATATCATATTAAGAGGAATAATATTACTCATATCTGTGATGATCATGATTACCCAACAGATGTGTTAAGATAAAAGAGTATTTTTTCCTAATGCGTTAAAGTAAGAACCACATATATATTCTTAGCATTAAACTTATCAGACAGTAGAAAACACATACGGAAAGCACCATATGTCATGGATGAGAGAACACAAGAGAGCTGGATTTTCCTGCCTTGTGCTGCCTTGCCATGCCTGTTCTGGCCTTTCATCAGTCACCAGAGACCATTCTTAACAAGCTCTGTAAGAGAAACATCAGCCCCTGAAATTTATTCTCCACAGCTCTTTAAGGGGGAAGGTCTGTTTATTGCTGTACTGGGTCACTGGTGGAATCAAAACTCAAGATCCCCTGAGATCTGCTCAGGATCTCTTGACTGGTACCCCATGTCAGCTCATCACATCTCACCTACAGGGATCATTTCTTTGGTTCCTCAGCAGAGAGCAGTCACATCCGTTTGTCCATATATCCCCAGAATTGACATTTTAGCGAACTACATGAACTAATCATGTTCATACTTGGTTTTGTGATGCCTAGTTTTTTTCTTTTTCTAGCATGAAAGAACAGATTTGATTGCTTATGAACCAGAAGAAGCAGGATGACGACACAGAACACAGGTAATTCACTGGCACAGTAGACTAAAGTAAAAACAACCTGAAGTTCATAAGTCAAAGGGAATTCCAAAATCATCATAGGTCATATGCTTTTCCTTGCAGCTTTATTGTGGGCAGTTTATTGCTGTTTTATTTGTTGCTGTCATTGCAGCAACATTATTTCTCTACTTTCTCTGACCCAATTCTTTACTAATGCACAGGCAGTACATTCATTGTCTCTTTCTTCTTTAGACAGAGAAGACACGGTGCTAACTACTCCACTTATATTTTTTTTTATATTCTTAATATATTCTTTAGACATAAAATTCCCAATAGCCTTTCACTCTTTCAGCTCACAGTCATTTTTCTTGAACTTGTAACTCCTACTGTACACAGCAGTACAGATGATATCTCATTGCTGCCTAATGCAGTGGTATTAATATTTCTTAATTTCTGCTAAACAATCTAATGTTTAAGGATTGCATTTGCACTTTCACAGCCTCATCAGACTGGTAACCTATAATAATCAGGATGATAATTAATACTCTTCTTCCTTTGTCCTTTTGCATAGTCTCCCTGGTTTATAGCAGAAGATCTTGTTAATTGTCTGGATGTACATTATTCCTGCCTTTCAAGCTTTTGCAAGTAATTTAATTTCAATTATGTGAGTTTGCAGAATCATTAATTTTTTTCACTCATGGTATTTAAGCCCTTGTAGCTAAATGTCTTTAGCACATTTCAGTAGCATACTCACTTTGCATCAAGTTTATTTGTGCAAACATTAAATAACATCAGCCCCAAGATGAAACCTTGAAAAACTCTGGTCATAGCCTCCCTCCAGGCAACAACTCTCTTTTCACTAGCCTGGTCTTCCGTTCATCTGCTCTCCTCTCTTTTACATTTCCTATCCCAATGCTAATTTGTGCTGATGGTTTCCAATGCAACAAAGTACCATAAGCTTTATAGAATCAATGCATATATCTCCTTTGTCTGAAAAATCAATCCCATCACAAGAAAGGTACCACATATAATATACCTTTGATAAACCCAAGGGGGTTTTAATTGTATTTTTCATTCTTCTCCATATTTTTGATATTTCTTACCCTTTAAGCCTATTCTGAAGTTCTTATCTGTCAGAGATCACGACAGTTATCCACCAGAGTTACTGAGACCAGAATGATGATCCACCATAGCACAGGCTATCTTCACATTTTCTTGGAAAACATGTCATGAAAGGCCCCACTTGTTATCTCTATTCCAATAACACGATCTCTGAGATGTGAAAACGTACTGAAGATCCTTGCTACTGGCCCTGCATCCATATTCTTTCTGGATGATGGGCTTTAGCCCAGGTGCTCTGTCCTTTTTGACCTGAGCACTGAATTTTGATTTCCTTTTCTTGCTGTGACACTCACTTTAATTGAAGGTGCTCCTCTGCCTCCTGGCTTTTTATTGACCTTGCTATTGAAGATACATTAAAAATGGTCACTGAGTTTGTGCATGATGACAACAGTGTCATTGACTCGTGCTCATTGTCTCCCCCTCCAGCTGAACAGGCACCATCAGGATCCCCCAGTCAATTCCCTTTGTAGGAGTTGGGTTCCTGGCCCTCCACCTCACTTTCCTGGAGAGGTCACTAACTCCTGTTTTTCCATACTTTGGTTATCTTGATAATCTTGCACTGAATCAGATGTGTTTGTTGTTCTGATAGAAACACCCCAGCCCACAGATAAAGACACTCCATGGAGTCAGTCAGATTGCCCTAGGCAGGATCCTTAGTGCACCTTATCTCTTCTCAGATAAGCCATGTGTTTACCCCATGTTTATACCTCTGTTCAGAAGCTCCCATACCTCTGTTCCAACAGGGAGTAAGTATCCAAATATTAGAATTTGCAATATATTTTTCTACTAACAAGTAAAAGAAACTTTTACCTTTGTTCTTCAGATAATGCGGGTGTTTTTTTGTAAGCCCTGAAGTGACTATTCCTGTCAATTAATAGTTCCCTCAGGATCTTTCAGGATGTTGCGGGGAATATGGATGGTTTGTGATGCTTCCACAAAGTAGTGGCTGCAATAGATTTGTGCTACCTTACTGAGAAGCAACTGTCCAGGCTCCTGTGCATTTTACCACTGGAATGGTAAACACAGTCACACACACTTTATCTCCCGCCCACACAGCATAAGAAAATGACAAAATAGAAGTCCTGAAATGTGCCTAACAGTGCTTCCTTGTCTTACACATTTTAAAATTAATTTCTTTCTTTGGTTGTCACTTCTGTTTTTGCAATTTGTTTTTGTCTTGGATTTCTACAGCGGTCTGTACATTGTTCCTTTGGGCACATCAGAACAATATCAAGGTTTGTAGAAGCAAAATTATACACTACTAACCAAAAAGCTGTCTAGTTTTGACAAATACATATTCTGGTCCAAAGAGTGAGGACCTGCTCTACCAGAACTCTTGTTAAGCTGTGATAGCACATCCTACTCCCTTCACAAGTAAAGCAGGGTCTCTCTCAGCCTGCTGGCAGGGGTGTTAATGCGTATTTGCATTGGCCCTTCTCTTTTGGGGCTGGAGGCAGAAGAGCCAGTCAGGAGGGGTTTTGTGACTACAGAAGAAATAGTGGGATGTGGAGAAAATAGTAAAGTTTATAGATCTATAGTGCCATAGAGAGTGTTTTTGGGGATTTTTTGCTTTCGAACAGGCCTTGAGCTGGCCAGAGTGATTTCTCTGTATCTGAAACTGATCTGTTCTGGACCACTGCTGTAAATGGAGAGGATTCAGTAAATGAAAGTGCAAGGGCTTCTTCTCTCTACCAACTGTGAAGACAGCCAAGTGCTAACTCTGCCCTCACGGCATTTAATATGTTGATTAAGGATTATTTTGGCATGAAGACAGATCTGAGGAAATACAGTAGGCCTTTCTAGTTGCAAAACAGGAATAGTATTACAGTGTTCTTACATTTTAACAAGAAAATGGCAAGATTTCCTTTCAGATGACATGCACCTTTTCACTCTAGAGATAAATATGTATTAAAGTTGGTGATGAAGAAAAGCAAAAAATAATATCAAGGTGACCTTTAGTAGGTAGATGGTATACTTTATACCAGTGTATACTTAATAAGTACTACTTAATAAGTATTCAGTGTACATGCCAGCCTTGCCTTACCCATATTGTCAGACAATTGCTGCTACAGGAACATTGTAACTATCATTAATACATTTGTTTATGCAGTTTTTTAGAATTTCTTTTCTGTTTATTTTCTAGATGGGGAAAAAGAAATTTTTTCTCCAGATTTGGTTTGGAGGAAATCTGCTACTGAGATCCCATGCAATAATTCTGATTCCTTTTTTTTTTTTTTTCTTTTTGTTTGACTAAAACTGTCTAAATCTTCTTAACAGCATTTTGGTATCTTTTCAAGTTGGAAACTGTTCCATTTCTGATTAATTCATGCTGCCACACGAGTCCTATAGCTATGCAGATAAGCTGAATGTACCACACTACAGTATCTGTGCTGTAAACCTAAGGGTATTCATGGGCTTTTCAAGTGAATGCACATTCATACGTGAAGTAGGCAACACACAGTGAATGAGCTACATTATGTGAATGTGCTCAACAGCTGAAAAATGAACTTTGTCATGGATTTCAGCTTCATGGAGTGAGCAGCTGAATTTGTTGGTGACACTGAAAGATTGTTCTTCTGTATGACTCAGATGGATTCACTGGTCTGACAATTCCCCCTTCTTTGTGAATCTTTAGCACCTGTAGATGCACAACACTAACAAAGGTCTAATTCTGGCAGTTAGCAAAATCTCAACTGTTAGCACATTGAAATAAGTGCAGCAAATTTTCTGATGTCGATGTTCCTTGCAACACTCATTATATGTGGAAAAATAGCATTAAACTGAGCATTCTTTGAAAGCTCGGTTTCAAGACTTTATATCAGAAAAAAGTATCCATGCTGAGTTCAAAAGGCTCTCAAAAAATTATAGAAAATATATGATTCCTAGACTGTAACACTGAAAACTTGAAGCCAAATAGAACGACAATTGTCTTCCCTCTTAGGCCACTTTGTACTAAATTATTTGCAGGATAAATAACATCAAGCCACTAAATAAATACTAAAGATTTCTCAGGAAATCTAAGGTGACACTCCAATGTCCAACCGCAGGAAATCCCTACAGACTTTAACCATTGATTTTCTAATTGATATACCCCCAAATAAATATTAAAACCAAAACCACAAATGGCATTCGCCTCGCTGCTTGAGATATACACTGAACTCTCAGAATATTAAGGCTGTCTGTACCCAGGTTTTTTATAAAGACAACAGTGGTTGTAACAGAGATAGAAATAAGGAAAAAAAAGAATCTATGTGAGGCTTGCTTCTGGCTAACCAGCTTTGGATCCCATCCCCAGTTTTTAACTGTAAATCAGGGTTTCAAAAGAGAAAGGGAAATAAATCATTCCATATGCAAGAAAAACTCACCCAAGTTTTTCTTGCTGTAGAAGTTCCAACACCTAATTTTTAGCAACTATTTTATGAAAATGACACTGAGAAACCATAAATCTTCAAACACTCCTGCACACCACAGAAATATGCAAGAACCTCTTGAAAGCACCCAGAAGTGAACTACAGGGCCAAAATACAAATTCAGGTGAGATGCTGAAGCTTATTGCTGGCTGTATGATGATAAATGATGTGTTCAAGGTTCTTGTTTGGGACTGTAGTTCAAATGCAGGAAAAAATAGAGAAGTGCTTGATTCAGGGTACAGCAGTCACCTCAGGTAACTGCAGCCTAGCCTGGAAGCCAGGCTGTTGAATTCCTCTCTGTGTGATCAGTGACGCAGCCCAAGACCAAAAATGTCAAATGCAATAACACATGATTCAGAAAAGCTTCAGGAAGGGACCAGACAAAAAGAGCAGAGAAGATGGAAGAGGCCATGCAAGGACAAAAGAGGAGGCAAGGGAGGTTTTTTCTGACTGCTGCCTATTCAGGCAAATCTAATTTTAAGGGCTGTGAGTTTATTGAAGTATTACAGATTTTTTTTTTTTTTTTTTTTTTAAACAACGCTTTCCTTTAAGCACACAAAGTCATAGGGAAAGAGCATTGGCTAAATCAAATGCATGGAATGGATTGTGCTCTGGAAGCCTGTTTAGATACGTCATTAAAGGAGATTTGATTGCAGCTGTGGTGGCAAGGCACATAGCGTAAGAGTCCCTTCCTCCAAGAGAAGTGGTTTTGGAGGTACCAACATTTGAGGTGCTTGTGCCACCTGGCCAGCACACCATCCCGGATGAGCTGGACACATACAAAAGGGCATTTCCATCTGGGAATAGTCTTCTCTGGGCAAAACTGCCTGGGAGTTCCTTGGGCTATGCTGTTGCACTATGGGCTGAGAAACAGATCTGAAATTCTCTTCTCCACTTCCAGAATGGACTGCAAGACAAACACTTCATTTCTCTCTTCAAAATGCTAAGTCTTGGTCTAAAATAGTAATTTTCAGGAGTACAAAGACATGGAAATTATTGTCACAGCTTTTAAAGCTTTGCTGCCATTTTTCTCTTTCCTTCCTTAAGTGCAGTCACCAAGTGGAACCATTTTATTTCACAAAGGTGTACCTGTACTGTATTGGAAGATACTTTGAACTAAAATTAGTAGGAGTAAAAGCAAGGACAGCCCAGTACTATCATTTGCTTAATATAGATTGAGTCTTTTCATATCTAAATATCTGTGAACATGGCACTTTGCAGTGTCATAAAAGAAAGACAAAGTGCTCCACATACTTAAAAAGTTTGCTCTCTTAAAAATCAGAACAGTGCCTACTCATTTTATGGGACAGTTGGTAATGAAGATGGTAAGGGAGGGTAAGGTATGAAGGATTAGTGCTGGAAGCATAATAAGAGACATCATTAACACAAACTTAAAACATTAGTTTTGTGATTCTTAAAAGCAGACTGCAGACCTCTGAAAGGTGGACACACACAGAGGCAAAGTGAAAAGGTTTTGGAAATATGAGAGGCTCCTGGTAACAGCTCTGCCCTAAAAAAGGAGAGTAGGTGGGAAGGCATGAACCCAGGAGATGCTCAGCCTTCTGCTCTCCACTTTTCTGAGAGAGAACATGAGAGTAACTTCACTCAGTAGGGCCTTTGCTAAGCTCCTGCTTAAATTCTCTGTTACACTGCTCCTGGGCACCAGGCCATCTCTTTCAAACTGTAGCTCACTGAAGTCAGAGCTGTTAAAAAGAAAGATGAGAAGAAATTCTGAGTCCTGGGACAGCACAGAGTGACAACAGACCTGCTAGGAGAAGCTCAGGATTGCAAGGGCAGGCACAGCTCAGGGACGTGGTCAGACCAGCAGCAGGTTGCCTCATGAAGGATGCCAATGAACACCATGAAAAAAATTATATCATCAGGTGTCCAGGAACATGGTAAAACTCATAGGAAGATGAAAACGAGAACTGACTTCCTTGCGCAAATAATTGCTCAGAAGCCTTCTTGCAATTTAAATAGGGAAAGCTCCTTGTCCTTTTTATTTTTTTTTTTTTGCAGTGTTAAATGAGAGGGAAAGAAATGAAGAGCAAACGAGAAAGGAAACTCACTCTTATTAGAACAGAAAAAGAAGAACAAGAATTACAAGACCATGAAGAAGCAAAACCCCAAGCAGTCTAAGCCAAAGATATTATAAATTCTGCTGCGCCCTGCACTAGGAGCTTTGTAGGATGAATCTTTGTGAAATCAAACCTGGCTTGCATTGGAGTAGAAGGGAGCAAGGCATCTTAGACCTGACCACACCACTGGGCTGCTCAGCATGTCAGAGGAGCTGCTGTGGCTCCTCTGAGCCTCTGCTCCTTCCCTCTGCTTCTCCTGCCCTTTTGGTCTGAAAAGTTCTGGGGCAGATCCCCCTGGATTCTGTGTTTGAGCAGAGTGTGGGACTTGACAGGCACCTGCATTTCAGTCCCACCTCCTCCTTCACTCTCCTGCATTGACATGAGATGAGATGGGCACAGGCATAGAAGCAGACCTGCAAAAACCGTGAGAAAAAAATGATGGTAGCCCAACTAGTTTAAATGCCAGGAGTCTTTGGGTACATTATATATTCAACTTATTGTTGGGTTTATGGTCAGGAGACAATTTTGCTCGAATGAAAATATAGGAAAGTGTTGAAGTTCAGAGCCTATGCAAATGGAGATTAATATACATTTTCAAAAGGGTTATTTAACATTTTTGCTGCTTTAGAACTATAATGCTTTTGGATTTTGAACATTTTCAGGATTATTAACTTTGTTCAGATTTAATACAAGAAATTTATATATGTGAAATGGAAAGACAAGCATGCAAAAATTATTGCAGAAAGTGAATTGCAGTGTGAGGACTGTATGTGGATGCTGAAAGACTCCATATATTTAAAGACAATAATTTTGGGATAATGACGACTGAGTCATCATCACATAGTGCATGTCTTTATGTGTCAAAATAAGAGTAACAAATGTAGTCATAAGGCAAATCTGTGTGACTGAGTAATGAAGGCTGAAAAGACCTAATGGCTGGAATAATTATGGCTGGGAGGGTTGCTTGCTATGATAATATGTGGTTTGCCTAATGAGGAACAGGCACAGAAGAAGATTCAAGATATTGCACTGTATATTATAAACCAAAAGACCAAGGGATGATGGCCAAAACCAGCATGTAGGCAGACTTCAAAGGGCTTGTGGTACGTACTCAGTGCATCACGGAGCAAGAGGCACGCTGGAGCTAGCAAGGTGACAGGGTATCCTTCTCCCAGAGAGTTTGCACCTGTGGCTTCTGCAGAGCATGGCCAGCACACTTGGTCTGTGGCGTGGGGAAGGGAAATGAGCCTTGGTGCACCACGCTTGAGAAGATGGTGATGATTGCCACAAGCTGCTGGTGGTACAAAAGCAAGTTGTCTTGTTCATGGAAAAGTGAGAAGTGACCCAAGTGCTGCTGATGGTACCTGTGCACTGGGAGAGGGTTTGATGCAAACAACGACTTTCCAGTTCCAAAACGCAAATAGTTCTGGAAAGTCAGTACCTCATTTGCAGGTACTTCAGTGAGAGTTTTGCTGTTAACTTCAGGGCATTAAACATTTCTTCTACAGATGTCTATGAATAAAAATGGTACAACACTGAGCAATGGCTTAGCATGAATAACTTAATATGCCAATTGTGAAATAAATTATCTGCCTTAAACGCTTCAGTTAACAGAAGCAATGAACCATGCCCTAACTTCATTGGTAATTTTTCCCTATGTAGATAATAATTTCTCTTTAGATTTTGAAGTCTGTATTTTGGACCTGTGATAAGAGTGTCATGATGATTTAATGATTTTTTCAGTTGAATTTATTTATAACATATATTAGTTATTTCTGGAAGTACTATAATTTAATCAACATGAAATGCAGAAGAATTTCTCTAGTAATAGGATTTTTCTAGTAATAGATTAGCACCATCCATTAGTTATCATTTACTGTCAAAACTAACTAGTGAAGAATACCAATGTTTGGGAAAAACCCATTTTGTCCACAATGAATATACGCAAGTTTTGCATGCTGTGCAAGTCAAATATGACATTAGAGATCATTTTGAGCATTGCAGGACCATTCACAGGGTCAAGTCATGGAGCAGGTCACTATCTGCATTGAGTTCCCCTCACCTCTCAAACAGAACCTAGGTTCACAGCTGAGAGCTGTGGCAGAGAGCTGTCCTGGGGCATCCCCCTTGTTCCATCCCCTGTCCTTCCTCTCTCTGAGCTATGGATGGATAATCACACATGAGAGACTGGGTTTGTACACCCAACACCCTTTCATTGCTCTGTTTACCTCAATGGGGCTGTTAATGAAAATGAAGGTTTGCTGAGCTATCTGCAGGGTTGTGTGCCTGAGGGACAGAATTTTTAATGGGACATAAATCCAATCAAGATTTTCATACCGTGTGAGGAAGCTGTGCAGTTTGCGGAAAACAAGAGCCTCCCTGAAAGCTACTGTTAAGCAAATGTCAACACACCAGCAGCATACATTAAAGACGCCCTCGAATTGCAGCTTTTTGGCTTGACACAGGAGATAAAATGTGACCAAAGCAGGAGGGAATAGTACTGGTCAATTTGCAAGATAAAGATAAATAAAAAGAACTTATTGCATGATTTATGTGGAAATTTTATGGTTAACTCATTAAAAGTTTTTTTAAAAGACCTCTTTTTAACTTTCTGTTCCAGAACTATGATTCATTCACACACAAAGGTTATATGAGAGGCACAATTTTTTAGTTCATTCAGGCTTTCCTGTTCAAAGGAGGGAGGCTTTTGTGAGATCTGCTGTTGTTCAGAGAGGGAATTAGTTTTATTAGCAGTGTGTCATTCACAGTGTGCCTTACACATATACCAGCTTCCTCATTTATTTTTTTTTTTTTTTTTTTTTTTTTTTTTTCCAGTTTGTTAGCACTGGCGTGGTTTGGGATTCTCTGTATGAATAAAACCCATTTTCTGCTTCCAATATTCTCACCCCAGGATGGCATTTCCTTCTGACCAAGGACACAGGACTCTTAAAAAAGAAAGGAAAGATAAAAAAAAAAACCCAACAATGCTGTTCTTGCAGGACGTCGATGTTACCAACTGATTTAACCACAAAAATCTTCCTGCCTCATCCTTTCCTGTACCTTTATGTGTTGTTTTTTGCACTGAACTAGCTCAGGAGCTTTTCCAAGACCTTTTGTTCTCTTTGCTGAAATCTGCATGGATGGTGCTAGAATTAATTCCCTCGTTGGGTAGAACATCAAGGCCGTTCGCTACAAAGTGAGCCTTTATTATTCGCAAATCCTGCTAGGATCACATGAAGCGTGGGATGTCTCCCTGGTCCCTGGCAAGCTGACACGAGCAGCCGCAGCCAGCCTGCCCTGCTCTAGTCCCAGGCAGCTGGAGTGGGAGCACAAGGGGCCTGTGTCCCCTTGCTGAGGATGCTGCCGTCGTGTAACTGGTGCCCAAAATAGTCTGTTAGCAGAATTTAGGAGTCTCAGTTCAAGTAAACAAGCAGGCCAGCCCTTCTTGCAGCAGGGCATGGTTGTATCAGCTCTCACATATAGGTGATAGAGCTCTGTGCTGCATCAAGTAAGTATCGAGTATGTGTGATAATTTGGGGTTTATTCTCAGAAATTAAAAGTCCCGGGGCAACTGAGAGTGACCATCCCTCTAACTGCATATGGCAGATGATAAGCTTTCTTCAAATTAATTGGAGCAAGAGCATCAGTTCCAGAAAACACTCAATTCATTTTAAAATTTCCAGTACTATAGAAACTAACAAGCTAAGCAGACACAGAGAACTCATATGCTTAATGATTTGTGCCATCTTTCTCATCTGAAGTTTTCTGATTTCAACACCTGGGCACTGCCTGCTGTTACACTTTTCTTTGCAGAATAAAGAACGTTCAAACTTTTGTTCCTTTCATTAGTAGTTGTAGACTGTGATCACATGTCTTCCTTCTGCTTAAATAAAACTGATGGAGTTCCTGGATTGTTTAATTATTCAGCATATTTTTCCTATCACATTCCTTGTCTTTTGGCTTTTCTCCTGAACACTCCTCATATTCTCAATGTCCTGCTTGACCAGGGTACAGGTAATAGATTGTCCACTGTGGCAATAATCATATTTGCTGCAGGTATGATGGATGCATCCTGCTCCTTTTCCTTCTGCTCCTCCTCCTGGAGCCTGTCCTGGTTCTACAGCCTCTGATCAAGGCTTGTTCAGACCTGCTGGTGCAGTGTGGGCTATTAAATAGCAGTGGGCATATTTCAGATGCTCAGGTCTTTTCCAGGATATCTCAATATACCTGCAAGATAGAGTTCTGTAAATGCAACCTATGTTCTGCAGTTACAGGTTTTCAATTTCATATTTGGCTGTGTTAAAATGCCCTTGGGTTTCTTCTGTTCAAAGTAGTGCATGATTTTTTCGCCGCCTTGAAGTTTCTTAGTTGTGATTCTTCTTTTTTTCATTTCTCTCCCCAAATCACCAATTAAAATATTCAGTAGAAAAAAAGAGCCAGTAGTTGATCTTTGTGGGACCTCCCTAGAAAGAAATCCTCTCCTGAGTAATTCCCCATTCACTCATGCCTTTAGGGAACTGTCAAACAGCTTTTAATCCATACTGCTACGAGAATAATATTAATTTTGACACTATTCATGCCCTAATGTAAAGGAGCATATTTCAAGACTGCCATATTTGACCAGAACAAAATTGAACCTGCAGCTGTATTTGAGTTTTCATGGGATTCAAACAGCAGACAGCTGGCTGACCATCTCAGGCTGTTCCAGCTTGATATCTCCATGTTTTTTGAGAAGGAAAGACAGACTTCTGCAGTGATGTGTTGCCAGTGTTTTAAGTCAGAGGTCCCATAAAATGTTCCCAGCTCAGTGTTATAAATCTAAATACATAAATTAGCCTTTGCAGAAAAAAAAAAAAAAAAAAAAAAAAAAAAAAAAAAAAAAGGCTGTGGAATCTATTATTATATCTTAACTCTTTATGTGCTTTCCTGTGATACAAGACAAAAAAGAATGACAAAAAACGCCTTAGTTAGATGTAATGCAAACAGCTATAGATTGCTCCTGGTAAATATGCTGGGGATATTTGCAGAGCCCCATTTGTGCTCTGGTATAAGGACTTCTGGGGAGAAGAGATGCCAAATGATTTCTGCAGAGAGGTTTTGCTTTCAGTCTGCCAGATCCTTTGTGCGCCCTGAGCAATTCCAGTTACAAATTCTCCACTCTCTGTATGCACACCAGAAGCCATCCTTTCCTGGATGTCAAAGAACTATTACAGGGAATTTTATGCTATATACTTCCCTAAGCCTCCCTTGGGTTTGAGGTAACACATGAGCAGCTCACAGTGCTACCTCCTTCTATGAAAATTGGCAGTAAGGGAGGGCAAGGTGAGAAGTTTCCAGGCAGGGCTCTGGCCAGGGCAGCAGGTGATGCCCTGGGTACCCCTCAGGTCTTCCTTCCTCAGCATGGTAAGAAAGCAGCTCTACAGTGGTTACTTTTAGTGCTGTCAGTTGAGATCCTTCAATGCATCACTGGGTTAGCCACAACCACAGCCAAGTACAAGGGAAAAGATGCTTGGCATGAAAAAAAATCCCTCTGGTTCTCACAGTTTTCAGTCCATTTCTTTGGTGGGAGATGACACAAACAGGTGGAAGAAGCAGGTAGGTCTGCAAATCCAGCCTGAGGGTCCTGCACTTATTAGAGCAACTCCAAACTGAGTGGAAGAAGAAGTCTCTTAGGCTGAGATAGTCTAGCTATCATTTATGAGAATTATTCATACCTTGAAGCACAATAATCCATGAATGCTTACATACCAGAAAAGCCCCAGATTTTCACTGAGAACGAAGGATACAGAGGCACTAAAACTTCTTGAAAAACAAAAAACAAAATACAGGCAAACCCCACAGCATGCAAAATTCAGCACCTAGATCTAGCTGATTGAAAGATGACCAGGCCTTTCCTTCCTCACCCAAATCATGCTTAAAATCATCTGTCTTAATTCTATAATTGTAAAGCCAGCAGCCAGTAATCTTGCCACATCAGAATAATTGCATAAGAGGCAAATTCATCCCCTAGAAATCTGAGGGAAGCAATGATAGAAGTTTCCTATCAAATGTCCATCTTTCAGGAAAGACAGAGAAATCAAATCCATGAACCACATTAGCTAAACATGCCTCATTTATCTTGGTCTTTCTGAAAAATAATTTTTTTCTCCTGGAAGAACATAGACTGCTTCATTCGTGGAACAATTACTAAATTGTTAAATTTAGTAAACTAAATTACTAAATTGGAATTACTAAAAAATTGCAGCTAATAAAAAAATAAAAACTATTAAAAATTGCCTACTGCTCACCAATAACAGACACGATTTCCTTTTGCAGCAAATAAAAAGAAATTTGGTGAATCGGTCACTCGTACACCGTTTCTCTGGTGCTCCTATCCCACATACTAGATACACGTGTGTCAGCTGTGCTTGTGTCATTGTTAAAAGCCTTAATGACTGACTCATTTTTCCATGGCATGTGTTAAATGTAGGCTGGACTGCTGCGGGCTCTTGGAGCCAGGGAACAGGAGGAGGCTGCGGGAAAGAGTGTCTGCAGGGAGGCAGGCACCAGGGAGGCAGCACAATGGGCAAGGCTCGCCCCAGCAAGCTCTGTCTCTTGTTTCCCCGCCTGGTTTTGGCCGCTCTGTGTGACTTGCTTGTAGCCAAGCATTTGCTTCGCAAACTGATCAGCTGATGGAAAACCGTGCTGACTCCAGCTAAATGCCATGACATCTCCAAGGAAAGTTACCACCTCTGTCTCACACTTCTGTCACCAAGGGGTGGCACAAACACATCTTCAAGGACTTCAGGAGAGCTCTGTGGTTGCCTGGCTCCAGCTGGTTGCACCAAGCCAGCCCACCTAAGTTAAGGAAGAGGCAGGAGCATGCACAGAAGAGGTGATCACATCTGCAAGACAAATATTGGTCAATGTCACCATTCTGTAATATCTTCTCACATAGAAAGTTGCTTGATTGTTTTGGGGAGTGTAGCATTAGCCATCACGGCGTCCCAAGAGGAGCAGTGTCCTGTTTTTTGTTCCAGTCTTCCTTAGTATCATGATCACTTTTGGAGTTTGTAAGTGATAAGGCAATTATTCTTTTTACTCAGGTGTTCTTGAAAAACTGGACAAGTTGGGCCAGAGTAAACATGTCCCAAAGCCAACCTCTGATTTGTACAAAATGGGGTACTTGGATGGACAGGAAGCTACAGCAGCAATGTTTAACAGTGGCTTAAAGTCAGGTGGATCAAATGTCTTTATTTTACGTGGCTTTGAAATAACAACACTTGTCTGCAAAAGGTACCAACTTTCTGACTCTTCCATGCATCTGTTGCACACCTGCTGTGGTGTTTGTGACATGGTTACCTTGCTTTGGCAGCCAGAGGGCAAGGCTTTCCCAAACCTGCTCTATGTGACTCACATCTCCTTGAGACTGGCATCCCCCGTGGGACTGGCAGCCTCCATGCTGCCATACAGCAGGTGCCATCTGGACAGTGGCTGGGCACAGCTTCTTCTCACATTTTGGTTAACACATCTCAGCCCACGTTGCAAGAAGCTCACTTTCAGAAAGAGGAGACAGACATCCCTGCTGGGTATCTGGCTTGTCTCCTGCAGCAGCAAGAGTATCAATTAATACCAGCAACGATGTCTGTTAATTAGTGGTGGTAGGCTGGAGGACATTGACACCTTTTCCTTGTATGTACTCTCGAGAACAGATTAATCCCAGGTGGGTCAACCAACTGTGTGGCAGATGGCTGCAACCCTTCCTGCTGCTCACCTTGGCTGGGGCTGATCTGGAGGCTCAGCACTGCCCACCTTGGTGTTCAGCATAACCTTCCTAGACCACACAGATTTTGGGGCAAGATGTTACTTTATCAATTTTTTTTTGAGATGTAGATAGCAACCATAAACACCCCATGCCACAGCTACATTTTGTTAAAAACCAATCTCCCAAGGAGTGAATTCTTTCAAGTGGAATTTCTGTACGGTTGTATAGATCAATTCAAAGCCACTACATACTAATGCTGCAGCAATAACCTGTGCACCATTCTGCTTTATGATACTCAAATATTATTTCAAATAAAGGTAATCTAAGATCTCATTCATCTGTATTGATTCCACAATAAAGGTACTAAAGAAAGTCTGGGAACTCCTAGGATCAGCTCCAGGCTTTACAACAGACTTTGCCATGTCGCTCTCATTGCACATTCATGTCACTTCTAGACTTCGTTGTCTTCTCCCCAAAGTTAGTTGCGATGGCCCCTCCTAAGATGCCAGAGAGGAGGTGACCTCACCTTGCTCAAGTGACCAGACATGAGAAGACAAATTGCCTTGTGGTGACACTGTAAGGGGTCCCTTTTAACTGGTATTTTTCTTTAGTCCAGAGATTTGTTCCCTTTACTTTTAAACTGTGCATTCTTGGCAGTGATATATGGCACATATACAAAGGCTTGTGCAGTAGAGTTCTGCACCTCTAGAGCTACTCTGTGCACCTTTGTGACAGTATCAAGGACCAAGCTCAGTTTCAAAGAGTGCTGTACAACTGCTGGGGAAATATTAGGTCTGAAATGGTCTTGACTACAGCTTCTGTCCCTAAGGCTTTTTACTACACTTTACATGCAGCTGGTAACAGAGAAAAACAGAGAATCTCCTTCACTGTCAACAGCGAAAAACCAGGATGCTCTGGCCTCGGTGCACGTACCACCATGGAGGTGTCAGTGGGCTCAGGAGCAGCTGACCCAAGGCTGGAAATAGTTGCACCTTCCCACCTTATCCTGCCCAAACATGGCTGTTCGAAGAAGAGTGACCTCATCCTTCAACTTCTCTGAAACTTCCTGAGTCTAACAAGTTTTAACTACTGCAACTCCACTTCTCAGAGCAAGAAACTATGAAACTTCTTTTATATGTGTCTCCAAGAACAAGGGTTTATTATAATACAGAACTTTTATATTTTTTGTAATATCTCTCCACCCATCTTTTCCCACAGATGAGGGTTGCATTTCTGTGGTTTTGTTCCTACATTTTGCTTGAAAGAGGTTTGAATGCTGGGACACAGGTGGGTGCTGTGGGGGTACAACCCTTTCCAGCTGGGATTGGCACATAGATCTCACCAGGGTGGTGGGTTTCATGGCTTTAAAAACCCAAAAGAAGGAGAAACCCAGCTAATGATATGCTAGAGACACAGGCTTAAAATCAGGCACCAGTTATAACTTGCTTGTTAATTCATGTTCTCAGAAGGAAAGCCCTTTTATCTGGATGAGCTATACTTAACTGCTCCACTTCATAGAACTGGGAATTGAGAAGCTCTCCCAGCTGGGGAGGCACCAATGTGGGCTCACCAGCTTTCATGTGCCTCTCATTTGGCTAGTCTGAGCTGCCTGTTCCAGGTGAGGGCCAAGACTAATGCAAGCATCCAAGAAGCTACTTCACACATGGAGAGGGTGCATCTCTTTCAGCAGGCTTGGCTCTTCAAAAGTCCAAACTGCTCAGAGCAGTGAAGTTGAAAGAGGCACTATAAAAATTTTGCTTTCCTTTGCCTTTGCTCTTCCATGTGCCTAGATTTTCCACCTTTTAATGTTCTCTTGAAAAAGTGATCCAGACCTCAGAGATGAAAATCAGCAGTGTCAATTATCACCCCTGACAGGCAGAGTGGCAGAAAACCAGTCCCTGTGGTCTTACCACAATCATCCGGACATCATACCCCATGTGGGTCAAGCATCCCCAGGCTCTTGTGGCCTGCACCCAGGGAAATAGTGAGCTTGGTTTCCTCAACACGTCTCAACATGTCCTGATCAAGCCACGGTTGGAGAAACAAACCCAGCGAGCACGAGAAGAGGCAGAACACAAGGAAGTGTGTAAGAAGCCCTCTGTTGGCTGCAGTGATTAACCAGCCATACAAGGGGTTTCTGTGCCGATAACATTCCATAACATTAGAAGCAGGAGCTTGAGACAGGTTTAAAATCATGAGGAAGAAACTGCAGTTGTTCCAAACAGAGCTGCTGTCTTTGGTGGTTGAGCTGTGAGAAGTTTGCTGCTTCTGCTCATCCCTCACTTTTGAGTGTGGCTAAAACAGGTACTACACACTGGGAATTAAGAGCAAGTATTTTTAAGAATGCCTGTCTGAGTCTGTATCCAACCACTTCTCTGTCCCAAGGCCTCCTAATCACCATTTTTTTTTCATATGGATTGAAAGCTGATACAGAAGAACTGCTGCTGAGTGGATAATAGCAGATGTGTTTGCCTCTGAGCTATTGGCAGCCAAATTATGACTTGACCCGAAGTTCCTTAAACGATCATGCCAAGTTTTTCTCTTACTTGCATATGGATGTGACTACTTGGTTGAAGAAAAATTTAATCAATGAAGACAGCAGCAACACAAAACGTGCCATGTGACATGAGCTTCAATTGCTGTCAGTAGGAGGAAGTTGTGGGAATCACTGCTTTTACAATATTGTGATTACACCAAATGCAATATTTCATTTTGGATCCATCCCAAATCAAACTATTTCTGAATTCTGGACAAATATAAAGGACTTCCTGAATCAATTTAAATATTATATTCAACCCCTAAGTGTTTTTCAAATGCTTTCTGCTCATCTGGGCAAAGGGTTGATCTTGCGCACACTAGCAATGGGGCTATTCAGCGGTGTGCTGGAAATAGGAGAAGGATGCAGATAGATCAAGATTCTAATCTGGGGCAAAAGATAAATGAAAGAAGGAAATCTAAGTCACACCTCAGAAACATGTCCTGACTGCTGGGAGCGCCTCCCCATCCTGCGTGGTTTTCTGACTGGTGGTTGCACAAATTTTCTCAAGTTTCCTGTCAAGCAGCGAGTATTCCTCAGAATTCACAGATAATTAAGCCTGGCTGAAACAGAATTTTTTCCTGCCAAGATCTTTTTCCAGGCAAGACATAATTCAGAATCAATACCAGGTATGTAGCAGAAGTCTGCCTGATTGTGCCATACAGAGGTAATAGAGCCTGCAAAATGACCCCAGGGAGTTGGGATTCATGCCTTCCCCCAGCCTTTGGACATGATTAGCCATTGTTAGTCCTATAGTGTATTCATCTCAGAGCTGCAGAACCTCTTTGTAACAAAGACAAATGTATATTGTATTTCTCCAGCTAAAAAGAGATGGAGTTGGCAATTTATAATGTTGAATTGCAAGTTCAGTCTAGTTTAGTGGTTTGCAGAATTTAATCCTCTATTTAAAGTTTTATTCAGTGTGGCTGCTTCATTCTGAGCAATTTTTTCAATTGACCCTCAGAAGATGGGGAATCATTTACAGCCTTTGACAGATTTGATCTCTTATCATTTTTAACTGGGGATTTGGAGATGTAATTATTTTAATGCTTTTTTAATTTGAAAATTAAACTTGCATTTATTTTATGAATAAAAGGACTAATAAGTTCCTCAGAGGGAAAGCCCTGCAATGAAATAACAGAAATGTACAGTAAGAACACAGCCTTAGAGCTGGTTTGGGAGGAGCTGTCTTTGAGCCAATTCTAAGATCAAGATTGTTGCCATGTTCATTTTTGGAAACCTCCTCCATTGATTTTCCATTTGTGTATTCATTAGACTGAAAGCCCACAAAGTGCAGTTGATAATTACCATCAATGGTCTGGTTTGAATTCTTTTCAGACAAAGTTGATAATTCAGCTAAGTATCTGAATGGCTGAGGCCGCTTAATACCAGCCTGCTACGTTGCCTTTCATTCCTTCCCTTGAAGGCCTTTGTGAGGCGAAGCGGGGGCACACGCACAGATTATCCTCAGCTTTTCTTGGTGGTGAGGTGCCAGCTTCCCCGTTGGTGCCTATCCAATTTTTGCTGTGGGACGTTTGGGCACAACAACCTCGTTTAACAGAAATTAGCAACCTTTTATTTTACAACAATGCAGATTGAAAATAGTCGTATCAAGCAGCAGATCCAAATAGTCTCTCCTACCTGTGATTTAGGCAAAATTTTAACCATTCACTCTTCAGGAAACGGGATGCAGCAGGTACTGGTCTACTGTGAGGTTTCCCATTCTTTAAAAGATGTAGAAAAATGCAGGGTGACAAGAAGCCCTTCACTACAAAAAGAAGGTGGAAGATGATACAAAGTTATTTTAATATCACAGCTTGCAGGTTTTTGAAGGCTGTTCAAGGCCAGTAATAGCTTGTGCTAAGAGTTACTTTTTTTTTAAAGATAGGGACATCGAAATGTGTAACAAAGGGTTTCATGAGAAAAATTACTTAAACACAACCGGTCTCCTGTCAGCACTAAGAAAAGACTCCACAAATAAGGACTGAAAGTGAAAGAGGTTGAACACCCTAAATGCTTTAGATGCAGCTTCCAGACTGTAACTAGGTTCTCATCTTCCCCCCGCCGTTGTGGCTGCTTTGTGGGGGTGGAAAAAATAGTTGCTGAACATGCAGAGCACTGAAGGATGCTCCTGGCTGAGACTTCTGATAAGCCTGCTGTTAGTGTGTTCTCCCATGTAATTATCCATATTTAGCATTTTTTAAATGACTAGTTGAAAATTCCCCAAATTTAAATAAAATTGGCTTGCTAATGAAAATCAGAAAAATGTGAGAACTGTGACCTTGATAAAATTTTCCAGTTTTAAATATAATCTGGTACAGTATATCTATGCTTTCTTGCAAGGAGTGCCTAGGAAAGGGTGCTATGAAACTGGCAGGCATCAGCAAACAGATAACATTTTGATATTTTTGGCTTACGTAGCTCACAACGTCCAGAGATCATGAAACAACTCAAATTTCAGACTACTCTTGTTTCGTGGATTAGAAGAGAAAAGCGACAGCTCTCAGTCCTTTGGTAATGTGCTAAAATTTAGTGGAAGCCTTTCCTTTGCATTGTTTTATCACACTTAAAATCTGTGTGATTTTTTTTTGCCCAAACAATGTGATAATTTAGGTGGATTTCTGTACTGGCAGCCACAAACAGAAGGTATGGTGAAATTCACGGCACTTCTTTTGTATGAGAGCTGTCGTGCCTGAACACGTCGATTGTTATTTTTAATATCTCAGCTCCGAGCCAGCTCTCGTTGAAAGACATCTCCTGCAGCATGCTCAGCGCCCACACTCCTACCCTGGCTCCAGGAGCTGGGGGAGGTGCTGCTGATGGAGGTGAGGCCGGTCTCAGGTCACCTGCGGATCCCTGTGGCTTCCCCAGCTCTGCCAGCCCCAGTGCTGCTGGTGCAGGACCTGGCTGGAGTAAGGGGATGGATAGAGTTTGGGATGATTTTTGCCAGATTACATTGGGGTCTGTCACAGCAGGTTAAATGAAAGCATGCCTTTTGATTTACAGTACTGTCCAGGTTTGCTAACATGGAGAGTTTCAGACTCGTGTTAAGGGGCACATTACAATCAGACTCTTATTTCATTTTTCTCCTGAATAGAAATGAAATGTTGTAAAACATTTTCTTTTCCTAGCCTGGTTATTTTTTTAGCATGGGTCATTACCAAATCACTGCATCACCATTGACATGCCTGAAATATTTATCTTGCCTCAGTTACATTTCTCCTGAGCCCTGGCTGGCTGTGTCTGCCAGATAACTGAGGGTGTGCCTGGAGCTTTGCTTTAGGAGCGGGGGTAAGTCATACTGTGTAGGCTGAGGTGTTCTAGCTTCTGCATACTACTGCTTATGCCTTGCAGTCCTTGGAGTCACCTTGCTGCCTTACCCTACAGACTTTAAGTGCTGCAGTGCTGTTTGTTACTAGGTGGAGAGCGAGCCTGAGGACTGCTTTGAGGAGGAGGTTGTTTCAGCTCTGGAGTGGCAGCATCCAGACCCTATTTACATTGTTCTTCTGGTGTCCTGTCTTCAACTGTAGTTATGCAGAGAGAAGCTGTTTACTTATTTTGCATGGCTCCCAAATGTCATTTAAGCATTATTAACAGGAGGGTTACTACCTCCCAAATTTCTAATTAAGGTCTTCCCTTCAGTCTATTAGCTGTGCTTTTGTGGACATATTCTTTAATTAGTTCTGACTTTCTGACTCCAGTGCAAAGCAGTTTTTAACTACTGTCTGCAATGCCCACGAGTGGTGAGTCAACCTATAAAAAATTAAAAATCAATTCTAGTTTCACCAAATGAACCAAGTGTTATTTCATCTTATTTTCATTATCACAGTGTCTGATAATCAAGGTGTTGGTGAGAGCTTTACAAACGGGGAGCAAAACCAGCCATGCCAACAGGCCCTGGATGAGGGAGGGGTTGTGCTCCCATGACCATACCATACCCTCATCCCAAGGAAAGGAGGAGATGTATAGTAGAAGGAAATACAAGGTGGACACCTTGGTAGGATAAGGATGCTGAAATCCCTGGGTTTTGATGTCTGCCCTATTGTGGGTGCTGATCTGGACCCACCTGGCATCAGCTCTGGGGGAAGGAGACACCACAGGTGCTTCCCTTCCTGGTTTTGCCACTCTGATAAAACATCCTGTTTTTCACAGCCCTGGGGAAAACATCTTAGAGACTTCAGGCAGCAAAACCCTGAAGATAATGGCTCATCCTAAGGTCAGGCCATTTTTATCTGGGTCCCTGTTTACCTTTTACCTATGCCCTCGGCACATAGACATCAAGCCTGGGTCTGATGCACGCTATTGTTCCTATCCTGGGTGTGCCAGAAGTGTGGGGTACCGCACATCAACTCCCAGCTAATGATCACCACCCACATAAAGCAATTCCCACTCTTCCCTCCACCTCCCATTAATGCCCTTGTACCCCTTCAGGGAGACAAACTGGCAGAAAACTCCCCTTCTGCAGGTTGGGGACTGGGGCAGGGACATGACTAAGCCTGGACCACGGTGAGAAGAGGAAGCCTGGGCCAGGGAGAACCACCACCGTCCCTGCAGTGGCTGCTGGTGTTTCATGGACTGTAATGAGCAGTGTGTGCACACTGTGTCCAGGTGTGTGGATAGAGTGTCCAGGGGGACCAGAGGGGAAAGGACACATACCTGGCACAAGGAAAAGCATGACTCTCCTTGAATATATGTGAAGATTCACATCTAGATTTGCAGCTCTCAGAAAGGGAAAATTTTGTGGCACAGAGCTGCGATTGGGCCCTCTCTTCATGCTGCCATGATTGGTTGCACACGGGTTCAGAAATCTGCTCAAAGCCATTTGCAAGATCAAGGCCTTTTCTGTAGCCTCTTTGGACCAAAGATGGTCTCTTATTAAAAATGCTTCACATCCCTACAGCCTTGCAAAGGGAGGAAATTATTCCAGCCCACTGAAACATTTGTGTGAAAACTTTGTTGGCTCAGACTTGGTGTTCACCTTTGTACTCAGGCTTGATTTTCTAAGTGCATGCATAATTACTAATGTATTCATTAAGAATATTTCCCATGGTGAAACAACTCTAAATAGATAACAGAACAGAGGGTCAATCCAACCACCGTAAAAGGTGAAAAAAAAATCTGTAAAGAACAGGTCAAGAGGAGTCTAATTATGGAGCAACCTCTGAAAAAGATTCGCATATAATTTTGGGTATGTGTTTTAAAATTTTAAACCCCACTGACCTTACTGATTCTGTGTTAACTAGAACTGAGGATAAATTATTTTCACAAATCAAAATGTAATAGTTCTGTTGTGCATATAATTTAAAACATACTACAGCACATCAAATGCTCTCTGAAAATAGGAAGTTGTTCACAAATATTAACATTGTCAAAATTTTGTACTTAACTAAACAGTTGGCCACAAGTAAAAGAAAACCAGTATAGTCTAAAGTGTTTTCTGGACCATGGCAATATTCCCCAAGTGTTTTTGCTTTAAACAAGTAGCATCTGAGTGGCAAAATTATGCAGTAAAAATTATGAGGTGCTGGGAAAGAAGTTTTAATTCCAGAGCCTCTACTGTAACTTTGGTTGAATATTTTTTTCTAGCATCATGGCCAGCAAGAAAGAAGGACTTTCAGAGCCAAATTAACAGATTGAAAGAGGGTATAAGGAAGAGAATTTAAAAGCATTTGACATTGGAGAATATTTTGGATGAAAGAACCTGGAGCTGGGACTGACTAGGTGTAGGAAACAAAAACGTAATGCAAGGATGATTGAACAATGGGACAGGTTGCCCTGACAAATTGTGCAGAGTTTGTACATGGAGACTTCCAGCATCCAACAGGACAAAGTAACATTGTCTGAAGCCAATGCTGACCTAGTCCTGAGCCATAAGCTGGATCTGAGATCTGATATCTCTTCCTGCCTGAGTGACTTAGCACTTCAGAATGAATGGGTCTACCACAGCCTAAAGTGAAGTGACTTCATAGCAAAAACTCCAGTCCCAAACACCTGACAATGCCTGTTTGGAGTTCACCAAGTCTGACTGCCTCAGAACAACCCAGAGCTCATGACCAGGGCAAGGGAACTTCATCCCTCACCAAGTCAGGATCTGTGCATGGCAATAAGAGAATGATCTGCCCATCTGTAGGACCTGTGTTCTCTATTGCTCCTGTTCCCCTGCCTAAAATGGGCATTACCCATTTAGGTCATCCCTAACCTAAAGGGATGTTCATGGAAACCATTTCCCTTCCACCAGTGATGGGGAAAAGCCTCCAAGAGAGAGACAAATGCAGAGGAGAGGCTGACAGGGCTCTGTTGGTATCTTCCCCTCTCTGGAAGCCACCTCCCTTGGATGGAGGACCCAGCCCCTGGGCTCAGGACCCCTCATTCTGGTTCTGACTCGTCCCCATTTTGCCTTGGTTTGTTTTCATGGTCCAGCACCTGCATTGCTGGGGTCCCCCCTAAGATCTATTGGCATGGAAGGGCCCACACTGCAAACACCAGCTGGGAATCTCCTGTGATGCCCAGGTGTTCAAGGCCCCCCATTTTTCTCAGCTCAAAAGGACAATGCCTTCACATGTTAGCATGTGAACTCAATGACACATCCATGGTTCAGAGGTGCCTAAAACAGCCAGTCACCAAGAGGATTATATGGGGACCACTGCATACTGCCATCTTCTCAGCATCCCATGGTGGCTGCCAGGGGCTGTTTGGGTTCTTGTCAGGCTCTGTGCAGTTTTCTTCTCTTTGACACTGCTAGAAAACCAAAAGGCATGATGGACATTTGGGCCTGGAGATGCTGTGCTCCCTGGTACTTGTGAGAGATGACCCACATCATCCCAATAAGCACCAGGATCTCTGCAGCCAGGACTTGGCTCAGCACACATTAAATAAGCCCCTGTGAGGAAGGGGAAAGAAAAACCTGCCCACAATATCCTTTGCCTCCCAGCAGCTGATTGGCTCAGCACTGCAGCTGGATCCTCAAGCACAGGTTGCAGGAGGGTTTTATTGCATCTCAGAAGAGAAAGACTAATTTCCTCATATCTCCAGCAGAACATCCCACCCGTTTTGCAAATCTTCTGGCAGTATTAGTCATTTATGACTATCAAAAATGATTTTCCAGATCTCCTTTCACAGCCAGTAACTAGGAGAAAATAAAAACGCCATAACAGAAATTGTTTGTGTTTCTAAATCACAAACATCAGCATTGTGTTATCCTAACAGCTATCATCTTTATTTTTAAGATATTTAATCAATTTGGATACTTTCAGATATATTTTACTCAGACCACTTTGCTCTAGCTTACCTCCCAATTCTTGTTGCCATGGCATAACAATGATTTCTCTTCTAGCTAAAAATAAACTTTCAGCAACAAATGTATTAGACATAAAAAAAAAAAAAACACAAACCAAAAACCCACAAAACCAATAAACAACCAACAAACCATGGTGAAAAAAAGCACCTCCCCATACACCAATTCACGTTATCCCACACAGCTGCTCCTTTGACAACAGTTGTACAAGGCCTTTGATGGACCTCTCCTTTCCTATTTACATACTCTTATATTCTGGTTAAGGAAAGACAGAAAAATGCTTAAAACATTGCAAACATTTTAAAAACAGCATAAAATCAAGCGCTGTAACAGAGACTGCTGTTCCTCAGTGAAGCAGAACTGGCTGTTCTCAAAGCCTCCATAGCTCCTGGGCTCTGTTGGGAGAAATCTTTTCTTTCTTTGGCATGAATCCAAGCAAAGGATAAAACCCTCCCTCACCAAAGAGGCTGATGGCAGACAAAACTGGGGCATGAGGTGCTTCTTCCTCAGTGTAGGGGCAGCCCCAACCCCATACCTGCTCAGCCACCTGTGACCTTGGCAGGGTGGTAAGGGATGGGTGAATTTCTATTGCAGCCTGGTAGAAGGCACTTCCTCCCTTCTGGTGAAAAATTCTCTCCTTTGCAGCTATGTTTTGGTCAAAAATAAAGTGGTATGCCACATATTTAAGAATAAAATTAAATTACTGGAAACCAAAAAACAAACAAGTCACCCATGAGCATCTCCACATGATTTGCAAGTGTTAATTTAGAGGTGCAGAAGGCTACAGTAATGCTAGAGATCATAAAAAAAATATTGATAGATTCGGAGGGGGGGGGGGGCGTTTCTTTCAGTTTTGATTACAGAAACCTCTTCCTTTCTCTTACAGTCCTCTGTGAGCACAGTGCAAAAGGAAGAGGGCAAGTCTGGCCAGGTCTGTCCTGCCCTGCCCTCATGCCTCTCAGCCCAAATGACTTGGTAACCTCCCCACTGAGCCCTGGAAGGAAATGTCTCAGCCACGCAGATCCCAGCATGCCTGTACAGGGGTGTGGAGGAGAACACGCAGCTGGTTCTGTTCCTTGCTACTGAAACAGGTGCTGGCCAGCCACAGGGCAAAGTGGTAACCTGGACACTTCTGAAGTTCACTTAGAGAAACAAGACTGAGCAAAGAAAGGAGTACTCTCTGTGGTTTTGTGGAAGATGGCTGGCTCTTTACCAAACTGTCCATATTTGCCAGGTCCTTACATTTGCTGGTCCTCTTTTTCTTCTGCGAGGCTGACCCTTGTCTGTCTCTGTGAATACAGCAGCTAGATAAAGGAATGAGAGGGGCAACTCCTGTCCCCAGGGACTGCCTGGCTCCTGTCCATGCAGCAAAACTCCCCATCCTTGATGTCATCTACACCTTGCTGATAACAATGTGCATATATATATATATATATATATATATATATATATATATATAAATACACCTGTGATGTTGCTGTCCTCTTGTAGCTGCTAAGAGCAGAAAGGCTGGTGGTTTTGAGAATGTTCTTCAGCTCCTGCAGGGACACCTGGCAGCGTAATACTGATGGTTCCATGGTTAAAGCCTGGCAGTTTTGGGGCAAGGAATCTCTGTCCTCCAAGGCCTGTGTGTCGAGGCTGGAGAGCTCAGTGGGTGTTCCCCAGCCTGCAGCAGAGGCATATGCTTTCAACATGCTTACAATGGGTGCCCAGTTCTCCTCCCACAAAAAACAGTTGGAGCATGGGAGTTTCTGTAATTGGTAGCTCTTTCAGTCCAGGAGAGGCCCTGGGGCTCATCACTGGTATGAATGCTGGCACAGTGGCTAACCAACCCAATAGGGTCACCAACTGAACCTGTTGTTTTACCTGTTGCTAATGCCAGAATTTTAATAAAAAACCCACCCTTAACTGGGAGAAGAGTAAAGCACTACCTGAATTGAGCTGGCCTGAGCTCCTATCCCAGATTTGTACCTATATCCACACAAGCCATGATATCACTCTCCTACTTTTCTTCACAAAACAGGGCCCTCAGGCCTGGAGCTTGTATTTGGGAAAGAGAACAAAGCTGTGCTTTGTAGGTGGTTGGATTAAAGTCCCAGGCACAAGACACCATGGCTGAGCCAACATCCCCAGTTTTGACCTGAGAACGTGCAGGCCTGGAGAGGCTGTCCAAAAACACACTTGATGTTTCTTCCTTCTCTGGCCTTTAGGCTTTGAAGAACAGACAAGGTTCTTCTCATTCCCTGTCCTCACTAGTTACACAACCACAGCAAAGAAACCAATCTCATTAACACTGCTCATGGGCTTTTTGAGCATGATTTTTCCATAGTTACACTGTCCAGCCTCCTCCTCTCATGTCTTACCAGCACAATATTGAAGGAACAGAAGGGCACATTCCACATGAGCTGTGCTGCTGGGCTCACAGTGGAAGGACTCAGGAACTGAGTGAGGATGATGGGGAGGTTGGAGTGAAGGCTTTTGGAGCCTGACTGTGCTTCTCGTGCTGCGGGAACCAGGAAATCCTTCTGACTGTCCTGGGAAGATTTATAAGTCACAAGAATTTAGATAGCATGATAATTAGTATGTCACATGGTGAAAAAGTAGAATTTGTGGATTTTAGATGAGAGATCAGGTGGCAAAGATGGAGGAAATGGGGTGTGTCCCTGAGCTTCTTCTTCATCCTCTTGTTCTCCATCTTCTGTGGCGGTGTGGCACATTTGGATTGGTTTGGAAGAGAAGTACACTGTACAACATAGTGTGGATAGATATTGGAGAATTGTTATAAATAAAGTACACATAATTTTCAGTATAAAAGATAGTGCCCTCCCAAGGGAAGACAGACGAAGACAAAGCAAGGACAGACGAAGGAAGGACAGACGAAGGACAGACCAAGACCAAAGAGGAAAGCACTGGCCTGTAGAGAAGCTGTGGCAGGCCAGGGAATGAATATGTGATAACAAAGAATAAACAAATTCCTGAGAACGAGAAAACAGACGACTCGAACTCTTCTTCAGATGCAGGGCTGGGGGAAAACAGAAAGCTGAAACAGAGACACAGACAAGTTAAGTTAGGTGAAAGCCAAGCTCACAGAGCTCTCAGAAACACCAGAAAGGCCCAGACAAGAAAAACTAAGAAACAACAAAAACAGAAAAATAAAAAAAACACACATATATTTTTATATTTTCATAAACATAACATTGTGCCAGACCCATGCCAACGCCACCAGCCCTTGAAGGAACGTGGCCTTCCACTTGTTCTCTTTCTCCTCTGGGCTGTGGGAAGAGTGAGAAGATGGGGGGTCTGTCCGCAGACCACAGGACATGGCAAAGGGGCTGTGGGGCTTTGGCTGCCTTTTCCCCCAGGGTCTGGCTCCTGAGGAGGATGTGTAACAGCCCATGAAATTTCTGAGATTTCTGGAAGGGCTGCTCAATCTTGAAATTGATTTTGGGAGAGATGATGAAGGAAAGCAGATCCATTTTCTGCCCAAACTCAGAAAAGCTGCCTTTGCTGTGCTTACAGAAACAGTCCTCTGTCTCTCCATTCGAGTTTCTGTTTTCCTTTAGAGCTCACATTTTTCTCTTTCTTCTGCATGAGGTCAGCTGACAATTTTAAAGAGCTTTAAAATCCCTATTGTGGTATTTAATGATTTTCCCAGAGCATCTTCCCTGTGTTTTATTCTGCTCCTCTCTTTGCTCATTATACCCATATTTTCTTCTGGAGTATGTCTCTGTGTCTCTGATCAGCTACAGAAGACCCTTCCCTCCTGAAATTATTTATTACTAGTTCATCATCTTGGAAACCAACTGTTTTCCAGCTCTACTTTTAATAGATGAGGTCATTTCTCTTCATAGAGACCCAAACGTGAGTTTCTGAGAACAAAATCCCTCTGTTGACTATCAGCATTGTCGTTGTTTGTGCTTTATTTATATCATTTCTTTCCACCTTTCCTCACAAAGAGAGGCTAAACCCTCTCTGATGCACTGCCTATCATGACTGTCAACTATCTAGCACTGTCATTAGTTTCACTGAAGCCAGAGGGATTTCTCTGCACTTGGCTAAATGTTATTGTGATGTGTTTGCAGGCTTGAGAACAAAAAAGAAATGACAATACCTGAAAACTTTTGATAATTTATGGATTCAGACTTCCACTCCATTAATGGAATCCCTGTGGAGGGTGAAACAAATTGTTAATGGTCTGAAATGGGATCATACAACCTAAAATAGCCCCATGCTGCCTCACTCCAAACTGCTTGGCATTTTTTGCTGTCATCTGTCTGGTGGACCTAAAACAGCAAGGGTGCCTCAAAACGCAACATGCTTATGGCCAAAAGAGCTCCCTGAGCTGTTTAGCAAATGCAAAGAGAATAAGGGGCTAAAAGCCAAAAAGTATTTTTATTTGAATTTATCTGAAAAACCCATCCTGGAGGCTTCTTCAGGATATGTTGTGGTGTGCAAAAAGATGCCATACACTGGTGCAATCTCAGTGCTTCCAGCACTAAGTACATTATAAACATACTGCTTTAAGGTCAAAGAGGTGGCAAATCTGTGGGAGAATCTCGCATCAGACTCACAAGGGCTCAAAAAATACATAGGATTTTAATGACCTCCTCCTCCTGTGAGCTGCTAACCTAGTCACTAAATTGTTTTCCTGCTGCTCGGATGTCGTCCAGGAAAGGAAGAGCCCAAAGACTGTGTGCTGCTCTATGAATGCACAGCATGTGCTGCTGTCCCTTCACAGGAGGAGAGGCTCTTTCAGATGACAGACAACTATTTTAACATCACTGTTGAGGCTGAGAGTCCGTCTCGCCCCTGGGCACACCAAACATCTGCACAGCTGTGGCTCTGGGCGCCGGGATGCGGGAACCACGGAGCGAGTCAGCTCACTGCATGATACTGCTGCCAAACCACCACCCGAGGGAGGAGTGACAGCCAGGGGGCAAAGTAGAGGAGCTCCATAGGTGGTTTCCATCAGGACTGCATGCTCAAGGGATGACATTGCCCCCTTGGTCAGTCGAGTGTTGAGGACACTGTTTGGAGGGGGCTGGTCATCACTCTAGGGAAGTCAGAGTGTGCTAAGCAGACACGACACCTGTGTGAAGTGCCAAATTTTGGGCTTCTTTTTAATGGCCTGGAAAAGTCTTTGAGTTTCATCTGGTTTTCCATGCCCTTCTTCTCACTCTGGTTTCATTCAAAGGCCTGCATTTCTGTTTAACACTGTAAGGGAGATGCTGTCTTTAATTTATCGCTGTCCTTTGAAAAATCATATCCAGAATAGGTATCTAATGAGGTCAGGTAAAGCACAAATGTATTCACATGCTTAGATGTCTATGACTCACCTTGACCACTCCTGATACAGACCTTTCTAAGGGTGATTGTGTTTAAAACTACAAGTACCATGCATTGTACCTCTCTCTATAAAAATATAAATATATGTGCATGTGTGCGTATGTACACTCATATAAAAAGTCTTTTAATCTGTATTTACATGAAAAACACATATGAAGCCAAAATAAATGTGTATGTAGTTAGATACTGATAGCACTACAGCCAAGTGGATTGTAACTTACTTTCAAATGTACAGTCACTGTTTGTTGGTACTGTGAGTAGGTTAACTGCTGGTTAGGTCTTTTTCTGTGTGCACGTAACTGCCGAATTAAGAAAATTACTGATTTCCCTGTGTAAAAGTGTAAGTAAAAAATGCATCATGGACAATGCTCTAATGAACTTGCACAGGAGACCCAGTAATAAGACCACCTGCCTCAGCCACACTCACTCCTCCATCAATTCAGAAATCTTGGTAAGAGCATCCAGCATGATAGGGAAAGCTCTTAGCCATGGCTAATTTGAGATTATTATCCCAAAGGAAATATCATGCCCTGGGTCCTGGTATGAGGAGGTGATGGTGGGCACAGCTCCCACAAAACCAGTTCTGGGGTCTGGTTTTTCATCTTCCCACACTGTGGGAATCTGCTGTGGGGCAGAGCAGCCCTCCTTTCTCAGCTCACAAGGGATAGAAGTCTCTGAACTCCCCTGGTGGGTTTCCAAATTTACAGATTGCTACAGTTTCAAGATTTTTTTACATTGTTTGTGTTCTAGATTGAAGCAAGATTGAAGTTTCCCCATGGACCATGTTCCTAGTGAAAAAAAGAAACACTTCTGTGTCAGAAAAAAATTAATTTCAATTTAGAATTGGGATATTTTTCATCAGAAAAAGATTTTGGAACATTTAGAACCACAGATCAGAAAATGCCTGTTTCCGTACACATCCTTATAGTAAAAGAAAATATGCTAGGAGACAAGATCTCAATCTGCTCCAAATGTTTAGGGTTTTCTTTTCTTCCCACATTTAAAAACAAACCAACAAATGAACAAACAAATGACCCAAACAGCTCCCCCCAGTATGGTCTAAGAGGACATTCTGGATTGATCAAAATGCTTCTGGGCATGAAATACCCAACCAGAACAAACCACACTAGGTTTCAGTTCCTTGAGTCCTCCCTAGGAGCTTGCTCCTTTCTCACCTGGGATACCCTGGTCATTCCTGCAGGAGCCAGAGCTACCTTCTCCTGCAGCTCCAGGCACAGCAGGCAGCTGTGGAGCATCCAAGTCCCAGCAAAAGCCATAGCTGCTCTTGTAGCTGTAAGGGAAGAAAATTCTGGCCTTGCTACTCTCTGGGATGCTGGAGCTGGACACGCATGGAGCTGGGAGTCAATTTTTATAGGTCAAAAGTTAATAGAATTGTTCTTATAACACAGGCACCTTGACAATCAGCTTTGACAAACGGTTCAGGAAAGCTCCTGTGTACTCTTTCAAGCTCCTTGAGCTTTGGTGTAACAGCTCTGCTGTTAAATTAAAGTAGCAAAAGCACAAAAAAGTGTTGAAGAATTGGGGCGCGAGTCTGGGAAAGCTGTGTCTAGAGCAAGGGAAGGAAGTGAGGAGATACAGGAAAGTAATTCCTTTGAGAGTCTCCTTCAGAGTAGTGCTGTCCAGATCTTGTGTTTATGGAGCTGCAAATGTCTGCATCATGTTGTTTTTTCTTATTGAGTTCTGAGTTTGTGGGTCAATACAGAACAAAAGGATATTGGAAAACAATGAAGTTTTATTTTCTAGCTTTTTCCTACTTCTTTTTCCTTGATCTTATTCTGACTTGTCTTTATTAGTAGAATTAATGCAGGACTAAACCCTTAATCCTCTGCATACCGACTGGTCACAGTACTGCCGTCCATGGGGGCATTATGGCAGGGCAAGGACTGAGTCACAGAGCTCAGGGATAATTTACTAACGTAGCAGAAGATTGCACAGCTCATTTTGATTTGCATTTTGTTGAACAAGGGCCTAAGTTCCAGCATTAATGTGCAATTTGATCTGGGACACTTGGGCAGATTAGTCCCGCAGCAGTGCTAGCACACACCTTTATTTTCTGTACCTCTATGTCAGTCTGTAAATACCATTTTCAGCCAAGGCTTTCTTGTAAATGGTTATAAGACTTGGTAAATCTTTTGTTCAGACTGAGACTGGCTCGGGCAATGCAAGAAAATACCCTGAAAATGCCTCCTGTCACTCTGTGCAGCATTGGTGGGTTTGGGGTCTGAGAGTCTGGGCAGTGGGCACGTTGCAGGGACAGTGCAGTTTGTAGGTATTTCACCTCCTGCCTCCATCCTGTCCCTCCTGGCTGCCATGTCCCAGTGTCAATGTCTGTGTGGCCTTGCAGCGACATTGGTCTTATGGGAAAAGCATTTATTAAACTCCTGTATTTGGATTATAAAACTCCTGTACCGGGTTTGTATAGCTAGGTCTCAGCAGCAAGGTGCCTATGGAGGTGTCTTCTGTGGGAAGCTGCCAGAAGCTTCCTCCATGTCCAGCAGCACCAATGCCCAGCTCCAGGATGGACCCGCTGCTGGCCAAGGTTGAGCCCATCAGCAATGGTGCTAATGCCATCAGTAGCCTGGGGATGGATCCTTGGAAGGGACACAACAGACCAAAATTAACCAAAGGGTTATTCCACACCATGTGATGTCAACCTAGCTTTAAAAGCTCAGGAGACGAGAAGGAAGAGAAACATTCATTATGTGCAGTATTTGCCTTACGGAGCCAATGCTAAGGGTGGTGAAGTCCTACTTCCCATGAAGTGGCTGGGCATTGCCCGCTGATGGAAAGTAGAGAGTAAAGCCATGTTCTTTTTTCTTTGCTTGTGTGCATGCAAACTTTCTCTCTTACTTTAGTTAACTGCCTTATCTCAACCTGTGAGTCATTTTCCATCTTATTTTCTTTCCCTTGTCCAGCTGGGAAAAGGAGTGACAGAGCAGCTTGGTGGGGACCTGGCATCCAGCCAAGGTCAACCCACCACAGCTACAAATTTAAGTTAAGCAAAATTTCCATGTTAAAACCGTCTCATAGGCTGTCTGCCAGCAGCCTCTAAAAGAAAAAGGAAAAAATCACTCTTTAGAGTGAAAAGAAGGAAAGAGTTGCTAAAATTTATGCTAGGCTTGCATACAAAATCCATCAAATTTTCATGCTGGCAAACATGAGGACTGGGTATATCAACAAAGCTGTTAGAAATTGAGTTGCTGAGTGCCACAAATAAAGAGAGGTCCCTGACTGTAGAGCAGGGCTCAGCCCTTCCTCTGTGAGCTTGAGACTCTACAGTTGCCTGCTTTCTACAAATGCAGGTCCAGATTCTGAGTGCCTTTGCTCTTTGAAAACAGAAATTACCTTTCAGATTGGTGTTTTCACAGAGTTTGACGCATTGTCTGGGCATTCACCCGCTAGCTTAAGAGACCTATGGGCTTTCTGATCAAATTGCTTAGGATTTTTTGGATACTGTTTTTTCCAGAGTTATTGGTGTATGAGTAAGAGTTTTTTTGACAAGGTGACATACCTGCAACACAGTAAGGCTGACCAAAGTGGCCTCAGTTACTCAGTTACCAGTGTCCAGAAATGCCTGGTTGCTTCCCTGCAGTGAGGTGCGTGCTACCGCCAGGCTCCTGCCTTGCCACCAAGGCTTAGGAGTCCAAAAAAGAGCAACAAGTTATCTCCTGGATTTGGAACAAGTGAGCTGCAGCTATCCCTCAGGTCTATGCATCCTGAGTCAGTAGGCTTGCCATCTCACCGACCTTTGGTTGGCCTATGTTACATTTTGCTTCACTTTCTGCCATGTCTTCAATTATTTGTCGCTCAAAATTTGTTTTATAGGGTTGTAAACCAATGAGGTTGGATTAATGAGTATGTAAACAGCTTGGATCATACCTTCCTTCCTATTTATCACACTAACTGGATTCCTCTGTTATGGTATCTGTCTTTGATTTGATAGATCAGAAATCCTTACTATCAGACTGCTAATTTCATGGGCCAGTTCCCTCAGCACTGAGGATGAAGATTATCTGGTCTTTTTAGCTGGAATACATTAAACTCAGAGTTTAGCTTCCATCTGTAGCTGGGTAATTTCCATTTCTCTGAACATTTCCATTAGTCATCCTGGCTCTGACCCTGCAGTCTAGATAATTATTCTTATTGAATTGCAGCGCCAAGCTAGTCTCTTATTTTTTGAGACCTGAATAAATTGTTACTCCTTTTAACCTGAGCAGGAAGCTGAATGTCAGGATCTCACAGATAATTTCATTTGGGAAGGTAAATCAACAGAAGGAATTGAGTGGCTCTGAAGAAGTTTTGTTGGTTTGCTTGCAAGGAGGTGCAAAGACCAGAACAAAATGCTCTAATAGGTTCCCAGCTGCCTGTCCCAAGGCCATATGGATGGTGCTGGAGCAGCCAAGACCAGGCAGGGCTTCCCACAGAGCTGGGGATACTGTCACTGTGACCACCCTCTCCTGCCAGCAGTCAACTGCAATGTCTCCTGTCCCATGCATGCACCATTTTGTTAATCTTTGAGAAATTTTTCTCATTAGCATATCGTTATAATTTATTTATCTTTCTGTTAACGTAAAACAAATCTACTCATGCCCACTTGGTCCAAGGTCATCTTCTGCAATGAGATCTTCTACAGCCAGTTTGAGGGATAACAAAATAGGTTGAGGTAATGCCACCCTTTCTTGGTTCAATGACAGGCGAACAGCTGCATCCAAGAATACATGGGGCTTGTAACTATTAGCAGAACTATTTTCCAGATAGCAACTCTGAACTTCAGGTCTTCTCAATGATATGATTCTCAAGAGTGTCTATTTCTGCTGAAACTGGAAAGCATTCTCCCACTTCTAAAGCTTCTGTTTGGAGCGTGTGGCAGAGCACACCATTTCACAGTCCCTAGTTCCCCAATCATCTCTTCCAAACTTAGCTGATAACATCCCTTGTTTATGGTTACATTGGTTTCTCTGTTTCCATAAATTAGTCTTTCTTGCTTTCATCTGTTTGTCTGTCTATCTATGCATCTACTATCTTCTGTCTACCTGACATGGTCATTGCTTTTGCTCCACCATCGTCTGTACAATATCCACATTTTCTTCCCTTTGTTCACTCTGACCAGCTCCCTAACAAGTGTGCAAATACTGCAACTCTGTGCATCTGATCTTGTGCACATTGTTACCTGTATCAGGCTCAGTGCCTCCCCTCTGCACTTCAGGCTGCATGAAAGCTTTTTTCAACAGTTGGATTTTTCCCTCTGTCCTTCCTTTTCTCATTCCTTTGTCCATTGATATCTCTGCTTTTAAATTGCTTTTCTCTTTCTTTGTAGTAAAATCAAGTGAATGGCTTTACTGAGTCTCACATAACCTCCTCCTCTTAAGGTTTTTTTGAAAATTCTTCTATTTCTAGGCTTCTTAACATTTATCCCACCAGACTGGTAGCTTAGGCATGCAGGTGAAGTCCCTTTGCCAAGAGAAGTCCCATTCCTGGAAATGCCTATTATTGCAGCAAGAATGTGATGAATGTTGTGTTCATGCTGTGCTGCCATGAGGGATGTCACATGAGTTTTGTTTGTCCTGGACCCCTGAGTACTTTTCAACATTATTATCAAAAACTTATAAAAATTTGCTGATTATTTGGTGGAAGTCAATCAAGCTGAAAAGTAGATTAACCGCATTAATTCAAATCTATTTAGCTTTTATTGGAGTTTACTTCTTCAGCAGTTATTTGCTGAACTTGGAGGTTGCTTACTTCATCTTGTGAACAAACCTTTGTGTCTACCTGCCTCTGTAAGTGCCCGTGGCTTTTTTCTTTTAAGCTTATCAAGGCAGGTGTATATGTACAAGACACAGCATCTTGGCTCATCTACCCTGGCCCCTGGCTGTGGCTGGAAGAGTTGAGATAGCAGTGCCACTGGCTTTTGTTGGGATCACATGAGGGTTACACCTCTTGGGTTGTCCAGACATAACCCTGGCAGAAAAGAAGTGGTCCAGGGAGAGCAGTAGCACACCCATTGGTGTGATGATGTGAAAACAAGTCTTCAGGCCAAAAGGCCTTGCAGACATAAGCTGAGCTGTTTGAATAGCCATCACACCTCCTGGTAGCTGAGTGTACCCCCCACTAGCTGGAATTGTCACCATGAGAGCAGGACCCCATCAGAGCGGTATGAACACTCTCCATACCACTGTGGCAGCCCTTCATTCTGCTAAAATCCCTGGGGACCTCACACTGAAAGAGAGGTGGAGCACTCACACAATCCCATACAGGGCTGCCTGTGGGCTTGCCCATCAAGGGCATATAACCTGGGATGGGGTTTCACCCAAGTATGCACATTTAAACCTAAAGGCAAATCAGGTACCTACACCCCACTGCAGTTAATGGAGCCTCAGGAGTGACTCAAACACTCAGATTTACGTATACACTGGAAGGTGAGAGGAATAAATTTAGGAGTCCACCAAACAAAGTTAAATCCTATCTTTGATGACTGATAAAACCTTCAGCTTCTCCAAAGATTTTCTAAATCCTTATAGCTGTAAACCCAGGCATTTAGTACACAGTTGGAGGCTTTTCTGCAAGGTCAGTCACGGACCCAGCCAAAGCTAATGGTTATCCCCCCATCACATGCTTCCCCATCCATCCTTGGGTGGAAAAAGCTACTCCAGTCCTCACCTCATGACCCTTGTGCTTGAACTGGAGGGAGAGCAGCAACTACTCCTCTCCTGCCCCACAGGTTGTGCCACAGATGGGATGGGTCAGCACGGCTGTTGGGTGGCAGACACAGGGGTAGGGAAATAGTCACTTCTTCCTTTTATTATTCCTGCTGTTCAGTGTCTGGGGAGGGAGCATGTATTGGATTGGGGAGTGGCATCTATGTCAGTCTGTGGCCCCTTTTCCCCCTGTGTCAGTCAGGGCAGAATGGCTTAGTGCTGCTGCTCCTTTTGCCCAGTGGAACTGCAAGGGGGGTGCATTTTCTTTGCCATTACTGACACCCCTAATCTCTCTTTCAAATCCAGCTTTCTGAAACTCAAGAGGAAAAACGTTTCCCTCCCTTCCCAGCACAGATATGTTTTGCTATTTTGAGACGAAGGGTTGCAGTGCCTTTCTGCACTGCAGCACCAGCAAATATGTCTCACAGGAACATTCAGGCATCTCTTTTCTCCAAGATAGGAACACCGAGACACTTATTTCCACTGCATAATCTGTTTAACCTTGTTTGTCTACTAACAAACCCCATTTAAGTGCTGTTCTTTTTATTTTGGTTGCTGTTGTACAGAAAAAGAAAGTTCATCAGGAGAAAAGCCTCTCTGCTCATGCCAGAGCTTATGAAAAAAAAGTCTTGGGTTTGAGTTTCATTGTTTCCCTTGCAGAGAGGCCCAAACCAGTCACAGGGCTCCTCAACTCCTTCACTGAGTCTGCAGCTGATGCCCTCTGGGAGCACAGGGCTTCCCATCGATTTCTTGACCACCTGGCAGTGAAGCAGGAGCAGAACTGGGAAAGAATGGCAATGGGGAGCAGGTCGGTGTCCCCAGGCACATTGATCCATCTGGCAGGTTGTCCTGAGACCACGTGGGGACATGGATTACCAAGAGTGGCCTGTGCAGCAGCCAGCTCATGATGCTGTACTGGATGCCAACCAGGGCCATGTGTCAAGCATCCCCATGAGAGACAACCCTCCCGAAGGGAAGTACATGACTGGCATGTTACCATTTGCATGTGTATGTTAAACAGCACTGATTGTAAATTAACCATCTTTTAGCCTGCATTAGAGTATTGTTATTGAATAACTGCACAGCATGGAAATGCCCATTGATGGCAGGGCATTTGGAGATGAAAATAAGTTCCCCTTGAAGAAGGATATGCACAGCTGCAGCTTCTGCAAGGTGATGGCTTTTCCAAGGTAGCCAAGCCTCAGCAGATAACTACAGTGAGAAAACACAAGTAAAAATGGTTCCAGAAGAACCCCAAGGCAAACAAAGAAACTCTCAGGACTGTTTAACTGAGCACAGACTCTTGGCAGAATATTCCAGGCACCTGTATGATAAACCCCAAATCATGCCACACTGAGACAGAGTGGCCCAGCAGCAGGAGCCAGGGCTTGCCCCTGGGCGATGGAGGCAACTTTCTAAGTCATGCTGCTTCTGCCAGCTCTGTGCTATGAAACTATGCTGGGCACCTGAGACTGTGCTTCTAGAGAATTGTGACAGGTTGGGACCAAGAGCGGGTCTGCATCCCCCTATGGGCACGGAATATTTCAGGGGGGCATTTCAGGGAGCCCTGTGGCTCTGTGCAGGGCACCTTAGGTGAAGAGGTTTGGGTACAGTGCGTCCCTCAGAGCACACATCGTGCTCATGCAAGGGAAAAAAAAGGGGTGGAGGGTGGAAGCAGGGGAGAAAGGAAACAGCTGCTTCATACATGAAAAGATTTGCCAAACTCCCGTGGTTAGATTTAATAGCTGGGTGCTGCAAGCTCAGGAGAACAATGTAATTTATGTCATTACTGTTAAAAGGCTGGTTTGATGGCAAGGGCTTCATTTGAGTTGCCTAAAATGTTTAACAAAGGGGAAAGTGAAAACAAACATGAAAGCTGTATTAAAAATTATGAGGATTTTGGGGAGACTGCCAGGTATATTTTTCTAATGGTACAAAGTCCTTGCCTGACAAACAGCTCATTTTGCCTATACTAACTCTAAGATATGAAGCTGGAGCTAGAGGCAGAAGGAAATAATTAGGTTTTGCTTTCACTACACAAGTTTTTGAAACAGTAGTTGGGTCACCCTGTTGTGTTTTAACAGCAGAAGCAGTAGTGTGCTTTTTTCATACAGTATTAATTGTCTCTTCTTGAAAATTTACTTAGTGTTTTTTGAAGTATTTTTGGGATGGGAATGGAAGGAGACAGAATAGGTCCAAAGGGAGGAGGTTTGGGTGGTTGTGCCAAACCCACCTTTTCTACTATTGCATCGAACATGACACTCTTGTTCTCACAGCAGCAAAAGGAGTGTGTGTGGCTAACCCTGCTGTTCCTCCTGGTTCGGCACACAGTGCTATTTTTACTGTGCCAGCTCACACAGCATTGAGTGGAGCATGGTGGGAACTCAAGTCAAAAAAGCGCTGCTGCTTCAGAAAGGCACTGCCAGGCCGCCCTCTCAGTTCTGTCTGCTATGAGGCCATATGGTGTTGGGAATGTCCAGTGCTCTCCCCAGAGCTCCAAATGCCACCGGGTGCTGCAGAGGAAGAACAGCTCTCATGCAGCACATTCACGTCTCTTGGTGCTGTGCTGAAGCTGGGTCAGGGTGCCCTCCTTGGCCGCCTGCTCATCCTCTGCCAGCACAGCACTCTGAAGGACTCAGCCACATGGGGAGAACTGAGACAGCATCAGCCTCCGGGTCAGCCTTTGGGCTGAAGGGCTTCTCTGGGGCGTTCTTGCCCTGAGCAGACAGCTGGCATCAGCTGCTATCCTAGCCAGGGTCCTTCTGAAGCACTGCTTAGTGTAGTAATGCCTGAATACTCATATCAGGAATTCACCACAGAGCCCCCCAGCCAACCATGCGGGGGGACATTTGAGAGGGCGGTCAGCTCACCCTTCATCCAGCAAGGCTGATCTTGGCTTGCTGTTAATTGCAGACAACTGGGTACCAATGATTTTGCAGCAGAACGGCTGCCAGGCCATTCAGATTATCTGCTCCAGTGCTTTGAGAGACAGCTGGTAAAGCAAATAGTAACAATCCAGAGAAATTATCTTTATTTGCCTGTAAGCACAGCACTGTAATGCGAGGCTCAAATGAGCCTCCTTTGGCACGCAAGGTCAGCGTTGCCTTTTGCATATGGCATACATTAGGATTGTCACAGCCCCACATAGCACCTCTTAACCAAGAAGCTGCATTTCAAAATTAAATGTATTTTGTTGCTCTTGTCAAAGATCAGCTTACGGAATTGGCTGGCAGGGAGATTTGAAGCTTCATATGTACAAATACTTGAATGCTTTTAGATGAGTTTTAAGAATTGATTATTATAGTTTTGCTGGCTCTAAGACTTGTTGCTGTGCACAGGAAATGGTCACCAATGTCCCAGGAGCTTTAAAAGGACAAGATACAAGATATGCACTCCAAAAAATCCCGATTTTCATGATGCTGAACATCCCATTCCCCCTCCCTTCTACCCTTACTAAGTTAATGTTATGAAGCTGATCGTTACAAATGTGGTTTCTTAGTGTAAAATATGCCTTTTGTTGAACAAATCAGACCCACAGATCATCAGACTCTGAAGATCTCTGTAATTTAAAGGTCTGACATTATGTTTCTGTGCCTTTTTTTACATAGGTATGTGTTTTTCTGACCCACTCTCTGACTCTGAAAACAAGGAAACAGAGCAGGAGAGACACTCAGACAGTGATGAAACTGTTGGATCTCACCATAAAGGTCTCAGGCACTTCACAATGCACCATCATACAGGACTTCCATACTACTGAGGCATTTGTGTCAGGGCCCCAGGAAAACTCTACCCTCTGTTTCAGCTACCACTGCCTGTGGACCCCATGTGAGCATTGCTGAGGGTGTTGCTGGGCTGTGAGGGCTGTGTGAGGACAGGCACAGTGCACATGGCCAGCACTGAGCCAATCTGCTTGCAACAAACTTCTCTCTTAACCAGTGGACCTGCAGTCTGTCCTCTGGCTGGCTCTTCCATGGAGGTTTCCAACAAGGAGAACGCTTCAGTGCTGGAGCCAGCTTGGAGCAGGTGCTCCATGGAGATCTGACTCAGATGTGCAGGTTGCCAGATACCCACCAGCTGCCAGAGTATTTCAGTCATTAATAAAGGCAGGATTAAATGCAAAGCATCAACAGCGTTTCCAGAATGAGCCAGAGTTTTCAGCTTTACCACCTTTTGCTTTTTCTTAAAGGATACAGATCCAGCATGGATGGTGCACCTGGAAAGGCCTTTGCTGTCCTTCAGGTTATGTTCATCACATTTGTACCATACCTGCACTGTTTGTACCACTGCAAGAGGAGGTCACCAGAAAGACCAGATGCTATTCCTGGCACAAACATATAAAGAATATTTCACTGACTCTACTGGACCATCCCTCCCAAGGCAGAGCATTTGATGCACTTTGCCTTTTCCCTTATGTCCAGCAGTGGCTACTGAAATTTCAAGACATTGGCTTGGGTGGTTCTGAAGCATTATGGCTGCTGCTGTGTTTTTATTCCTTCCCACCACTATGCATATAATTGTTGTATCGGTTTCAGCACTATCATTTCCTTGACTGTGGTTATCTCATGCAATAAACTCCACTGCCTTGTATTTGTGCTGTCTTCAGATGTTTTCCTTTTTGGAGTTGAGAAGGTGCATGGACTCTGCTGGATCTGCATGCGCTGTGCTACTCACCAGTTGTCGCATCTTCACCTCTTAGTCTCATCACATTAGACTCATCTCTGTCTTGAGCAGTTCTCTTTTTTCCACTGCTGACTGCAGAAGTTTTATGTATCACTAATCCTTCTCATTCTTGTCTCTGGCTCACTTGGCTGTTGCTGACGTATGATTTGAAAAGGCATGCTAATATCCCACATTCAAGTGGGAGTACAATTATTTTATAAAGAAGCTCCACATTTTTTTTCAATTTTCAGATTTGGTGTCTATTTTAAGTCCAGGTTATTGGACACAATGAAGTGCAATGATGCCTGGATCAAGGTGACTTGAGTTATTCTAGGACATACAGCCTGTATGTAATGAAAACTTTCAAATCATTCCTTTCCACATGCAACTTGAAAAGTGTTTCCGCCCACTGCTGTGCCATGCATCTAGTTTTCCCAGTTAGGACCATAACCTCCCAGTCTTCCCTGGTATTTATGAAAGTAGCTGTATATTTTGCTACCAGCCAGTTCTGCACCCGCACTGCTGTTCCAGATCGTTAACAGCTCTATTAATCATTGCTGCCAGTTTGGAAGGAGAACATACCCAATTCCTCACCTCTGGTTGCATTAAAATGAATGCTTTTTCCTTCCTCTTTTGTCTCCTGCCTGTTTCAGTTAATATTCAGATGCATCTTTTGCCCACTCTTGCCATTTCAGGGCCTTGAGTACCTTTTCTAAAGTGAGTAGGAATGACAGGTTTGACAGTGCCAGTGAGCTCTTCTGCCAGGTGGGTTTTGCTGACCAAGTCCCAGAATTGTTAGGACTGAAGTGGACCCTGACAGGACACAGCATGTGGCTCTGAGCACAGAAGGGATTTGCAGGAAGATAAACTTAGGTTTCTGTGAGGTAAGTAGGGTGGTATTTCATGGAAGCGCTTGATTGTACCCCCCTTTTGGCTCCAGCAGTACTATTTCCTATGATTGAAGCTGGGCAAACAGTCAACAGCCAGCCCTGAAGACGTGGCAATCACTTGATCTGAGTTCAAGAATATCCAGGGTAGCTCCAGGAGGCAGAGGCTCAATACTACCCTTCCAAGGCCATAGAAGAGGCTCTCAGAGAAGAGGGCAGCCTGCAAAGGCTTATGTCACTTTTGCTACCCAGAAACCAACCTGTGCAGGAGCGTGTGCAGAACAGTGAATTTCAAATGCCTGCAGAACAGGTACTGGAAGTGAATTTCAAATTCATATCAAGTACTGATAAGAGGAAGTTTCTTCCAAAAGCCAAGCTCAATCAGGGAATAGATACACCCCATGACCTTGTATCCCATCAACACCACCTCAGTGCCGAGAATCTCAATTAGCACCAGCAATGCTCATGGCAAACATTAAACGAACATCTCCTGGGCTGGAAGGGCTCTTTCAAAAGCTACTGGGTGGAGAATGGAGAGCATGCTGCCACTAAAGCTTATCACCTGTCTAAAGGGGATGGTGTGAGGGCTTCGACATAAGCTGCTTTTAGTCCCAAAATAGGAGGAGAAAGACCACAGTGAAGTATAAAGATCAGCTACTGTCACCCAAGTAAGGCTGCCCTCACTGACTGTGTTTGAGGGAGGTCAGACGGCGGAGCCGTGTTTTGCTGCTTCCAGTTTCTGATAATTATTGCCCACATGACAGGCAGTGAGTGCAGGTTTTGCATGTGGCCTCAGAGGAGCTTGTTACCTATTTTCTCCATCGAAAAGCAAAGATCTCTCTTCAGTGATGAAGAAGAAGAAAGCAAGGACACACAGGCACACTTTGCAAAATGAGTGTGCAGCTTGTGATGCAGGTACAATCGCCTCCCTGCCCACAGCCTTCATCTGACAGGTTACAAACAGAAGTACCCCTGGCAGCCAAGGCTTTCACCCCAAGGAATTGTTCCACAAGGGACCGAGCACTGGTGTGCATGCAGGGGCAGAGGACTGGTTATCAGCATTTTTCCATTAGCAGGAACAGTGTCTGTGGTTGCAGCTCAGCCAACAGCCAGTCCCAGGGAGGAGGCCCTGAGCCCAGGGCTCTGGTCCATGATGGATTTATCACCAGCAGAGGTGGCCAGCAGCCCCCACAGGGGCACTGACTCTGCTGTGGTGCTGGCCCAAGCCCCCCAGCTGGGAAGTTGCAATCCCTTGGATGTTTTCTTCCCTTTATCTCTCCATCTTGTCTGCTCGGGCCAGGGCCAAACCCTTCCTCAGGAGTGTCAGCCACCTCACACCAGCCCTGACTCAACAGTGCTGAACTCTCTGACAGCTTCATCTGGAAAGACATGTTGGTGTCTGCATTCCTCCTCCTTGCCCAACTCTAAGACGTGCAAGTCTGAAACAGGATTGAATTTCCTTTTGCTTTCCTCCCTTGGAGGCCATTTTAGGCAAACTAATTTACTGAGTGATATCAGCTGGCCTTGGCTGGAAAATATGGAGAAGGTTTAAAAATTGTTTTTAGCAGCTCTAAGAAAGCATTTCCCAGTAGGTATGTGCCAGCAGAGACTGCCAGCTCAAATCACCTCACAAGGGCCCTTCAGAGCAGCTCTCAGACACTGGCAATTTTGATAGTGAGAACAAACATTTCTGCTATCACTTTTCCTTTCCCCATTAGGAAAGAATGACCACTTAGCTTTCTTTATTTTATATATTTCATTGGATTGGCATTGTTTATGTGGGGAAATTTCACATACTGACTCCTGTAGCTGTTTTTATATTGCTCCCTCTTCCCCTGCTAATTTGTCTATCAGTAAAAGCAGTTACTATTAGTACAAACTTTTCTCCTCATTTCTCCTGGGTTTTGAAAGACAATAGGAGTCTGACTGTAGAATCACTCTTTCCTTAGTCAATTTAGGGTGTCCCATGCACTCATAAGTTGGAGTGCACCATGCTGGTTGCTTAAATACCGACTGTGAGAAGATCTGCTTCCCTTGGTGGGGACTGGAGACTCCCCAGAGGAGCTCATTATTCACCATACACTGCCAAACACACAGGCAAGCTTGCTTTTACACAGGCAACCTCTGACATCAGGTTCACAAAGCACTGCTCTGTTTTTTTTCTTCTCCCCCACAACTTAAAGATCAGGAAAAGAATTCAGCATCTAGAACCCAGTTGTGTGCAAAAGAGTAGTCGTTATGTACTCACTTCCCTCTTTTCCATCCCCCAAGCCAGAATGCACAGATATCCCCCAAAAAGCATCTTTCACTCCTCTAACCATTAAATTGTGAGCAGAAACATGTTAATACACAAAAACGTACCCTTCTCCATTTGTAACAGCTCTTTTAAATAATTCCTGCCAATTTACTAAGCCTGACCTCATGTTTCCCCGACATCACAAAGGCCGGCTCTATTCAGGCTGTCCCTTTCCAGGAGATTCCCCATTTGAGCACTTGAAATGCTTTTTGTCTCTTTGGCCACATACAGCACTGAAAAGACTGGAGTAGAGTTTATGTTTACCCTGACTACTTTTATAAGTACATCAAGATCTGCAGAGCCACTTCTTACTTCATCAGGATTTTAAAAGCACAGGAAGAAGAAAGATTGAAGCTTCAAGTTTTTTTACAAACAGAAATAGTGCCAACTTCATTTCCTCCCTTGTTGCTTTACATTTCGTATATGCTGATGCACTTAGAAGCAGGGTGGTTTCAAAACCAATGGTCTTTTGAGTTTATTTAGTTTCAGGGTTTAATTTTTTTTTGGTCAGTTATTTTTACTAACAGAATAACTCTCAGGGAGGGGAGTTTGGGGATCTGTTGTGCCAGGGAACACTCCTTTGGATGAATATCTGTCTCTACAACTTTCTTTCCACAAGCATGAAATGAGGATATAATGCATATATTTAAGTCAAGAGTTTAAAGCGCAATGCCTGAGAGCATGATACAAATATAGACAATAAACTCCGCAAAGAGAAGGCAAAATATCTGTTATTTCACCACAAGAAATGTTACACCATTAAAACAAAAGACTGCTGATAAAGCTTACATGCACTTTTGGAAAAATTGCTAGTAAAGGATTTGTTGAGTATCAGCAGAGGAAAGGATTCTATATTCCCAGACTTGAACATGGCACATGTGCAAAAGTGTCTCTTTGCTTCAATAGGAAAAACCTGGGAAGGACAGATCATTTGAGATCCTCTGACTCTAGGTTCCTGAGTCTAACTCATCCTTGAGCCACTCAGCTGAGGAAAATGTGACTGCTCAATTTTTCCAAAGTATTTTTAAATAGTTGTGCAGAAAACAGAAGTTGGAAAATAAGTCTTAGCTGGAAAGTTTGCTTTAACTGAATATCAATGGTTACCTCCTCGAAAGCATTCAACAGACATTACTAGGGTATTTTAGTTTTCACTGACTTTTAAGATAGGCTTTCAAAAGTCAGCTTTACCATCAGTGTTGGACTAGTTCTGGCAGAACATTTCAAATGCTATTGTACTGTAATCCCTAGATGAGAAGCCTTGCCAAATTTAATTTTATTTTAATTTAGCTTTTCTAAATAAATAAATTTAACTAAAAATTTAATTTTTAGTTACAGCCTCTAACTTTCCAGTTTCCATGACTATTTAGTTAACTACAGGAAAAATTCTTGTGCTCTCAGGTTGTTGCTTTGGTCAGTATTAGTATGAAGAGCCACTCTTGAGTGTTTTGCCAGTGACAGTTAAGTTGTGCTTACTGAGAAGTAAATGGAGAGGTAAGAAATATCCCATCCTTTGAAGAACCTCAGTGTGTTGGTAGTGAATAGGAAAACATCCTACGTGCCCTGACACAAAGTGTCCTATCACGTCCTGCACCTTCAGTGACTTGCAGGTGGCAGATGCTCTCTGCACACCCTGGAAGTCTCTGAGTAGAGAATCGAGTTCTCCACCTCACTGGGTGAGTGGCTCTGGATGGGGTCCCCTGGGGCTGTGACACCACGTCTGCAGCCCCAAGCATTTCAGCTCTGGCTCGGAGGCAGGGCAGGCATGCCAAAGGCCAGGGCCTGTGTGCTGTGTCTGCAGCTCAACATGGGCAGCAGCACATGGGCTTTGTTAAGGATGCTGTCAGAGGATGTGCAGGAGGCACATCCTGGAGAAACTGGGGTAGCAATGCACCCACACTGCAGCAAAGTGGGCATTTCACAGTGCTGGAAACCCACACACATATCTGGGGCATTGAACTGCATTGCTCTTGGTGCCACTCAGAGAAATTTATGCATGCAAACATGCTGACAGGAAGGATGCTGAATTGCTCCCTGATACACCTTTGGCAGCATGTTTGTGTCAGACAGCCCGTGTTTGCTTCAGCAGTCAGGCAGTGGCCGGAGCTTTTCTAGAGTCTGTCCATGCAAAGCCAAGGCAATGGGAGGCCTGCCCTAAGGGGATTAGAGAGGATCTCTGCTTAATTAGTCTAAGAGGGCTGATCTCAAAGATTATTTCTCACATGGAACAGAAAGAGCTACCAAATTGATCTTTGGGTCAGTCAATATTGGGTGATGTGGCAGAAAACTGGTTAAGACTTCTGATCCAGAAATCCAGTAGCAGAGGCAGCAGCGGGGGCCGTGGTGACACACAGCTAGTCAGGGGGAAGCATAGGCCAAACCCCTCTCACAGGGTGGCAGAGCAGCAACCTCTGAAGTCATGCTGGCCTGATTAGCCCAGCTTATCTGGAAACATCCTCTGGGGTGGCTCTTCAAGGCAGGACAAGCGTTCAGCATGATCTGCAGTTTCTGACTAACTCATGGAAGAGAAATATAAGCCCTCTACCCTTCCTCTGTGATGGACAGCACCCAAAGGTGGTTTTTCAAGGAAAATGCAGGTTTTGGAGCAATTACAAGATCAGTTAAAGAAGCTGCATGTCTCTAAGGTACTAAGTCCCAGCTGTGGTCTGCAGGGAAGCTTTGCTAAAGAAGGTGAATGTAGCAGCTGCTGCAATGCTAATCCAGCTTTCTCGGCACTCGCAGCACCGTTGCAGGAGCAGGCTGCTCATCACCCAGTGCCCACATGGTGTGGCAGACACTTCATTCAAGCACTTCCTCACAGAGAGACTGGGATGGGTAGAGAACAGGGAACTCTCTTTTTCTAGAACTTTTCTTATCATTGCTGCCATTGAATCCAAAGTGACCACCTGCTTCCACCATCTCCTTTTTATACTTGATCAGGGAAATTTATGGATTATTTTGATACTACCTTCCAAACTCAGTATGCCATAAAAATTCTCCTACCCAAGTCTTCCTTTTCCCTCCTTTTAATTTGCATTTCTAGGTTTCTGGACACATAAAGGTGACAAACAGTAGCTGAAATTTTTGGTTTTTTTTTTTTTTTTTTTTTGGAGACAGCAAGATGAGGAAACCTGAATTTTGTTTTTTGTACTTTTGTTTGTTTGTTTTGTACTGTCCTTTAACTTGTTTGCTTGATTTTTTCTGTTTGGTGTTTTTTTGTTCATTGGTGTGCTTTAAAACTTTTGACAAACATGCCAAAATCTGGAACAAATGAAGATGTTTAATAAGGAGCAGCATTGTGAACTTTTTGAAAGTGTGGTTTTCATAATTTATCAGAAAACTCTACCAGTTATAAACAAGCAAACTAGGTTTATAGCTTCAGTGATGCATAGGCTGTGTACATTTCTGAGTCAGAATGTCTCCTGAGAGCAGGAGAGATGCAGCTTCTGCCATGAACTATTGATTCGAGAGCACACAGTGGTTGCTTTGTGCAAAGCCTATACAAGATTAGGAAAAAAAAAAACATACAGAAAAAGGGAATCAAGGAGGAAGACTCTCTCTTGTCTTACATGAAACAAATTGTTTTCCACATAGAAAAAAGATGAACATGAGAACATCATGTTCACCCAATGGCAGAGGTGACTTGCCTGGAGTGAAGAGCCATGTACCTTTATGAGCAGTGTATCTTCCCTGTCACTGTCCTTCCTCTATACTGACAAATACAAAGTTTTTCACTAGTGTATGTTTCTGGACAAATCAAAGAGCTCTGAAACTGGGGATACCTCACCTAAGGGGGAGAAAGAAATGTTTATTGCTCTTCAGATTTCCTCTAGCCATGAAAAAAATGCCAAGGAAAATGAGCATTTTGCTTTAGATTTGATGCAGAGAGTCCCCTCCCCACAGCCATCACAGAGAGCTTGTTTGCAGGTGAATGTTGTCTTGCTGGATTAAGGATATCCACCTGAAGGGTTAACTTTAAATGCAGAGATTAGGAATTATCACAGTAAACTATCATGCATGTCATGCACAACATTCCCTGGTTGAAAAGGGGAACAAGCAGACAACATGCTCTAAGTGCCCACCCACTCTTCATGATCCCTGACTGCTTGAATAAGCACGTTCCTAGAAATAACCACAAATAGCATCTTCATCCAGAAAGGTTGAAGGTTGATTGAGTTCCCCTAAAAGAGGTGCCAACTCTTATGAATACTTCTCAAATCTTCACAGTGTATCTTTTCCTGAAAAATTAGGCAGAACCAAAAGAATCTTTGGTGTTTTCACTTCATCTTAAAAAACAAATGTGTTAAATGTTACACAAATAACTACATTTAAGTGTTGTCTCCCTCACAAAATTTTTTCAATAGAACCACAGAAAAAACCCAAAAACTTTATCTAAAAACCAGTTAGAGAAATACAAAGGCCTAGAAGGAATCCTGCCCTGTTAGAGCAGCACCTGTTACAAGTGTTGAATCTTCTCCTTCTTAATGGAGAATTTGAGAAGCACCTTAATTCACAGTGTCCCTATCCATTTACTCTCTCTCAATAGGACACTTTTGTATAATTTTTGCAGAATCTTATGTTCTTTGCGTTCATCAATTATTTGTGTTCTGATATTTAAAATCTCACACAGCAAATATTATAAAGGCTAACTTCCTATTGCCTTACTTAGGAAAGGATTTCTAGGCAAAAATCACACTAGCACTTTTGGAAAGCTTTTCTTGCATGCCTGCATTGATGACATGCCATCAGGCAGGTTATGAGGCTCCTGTATTCAGACCAGTACTCCACTACTGGTATCTTTTAAGTCTGCCTCTGAATCTGTTCCTAGATGACTTCATTTCCAGCAAAGCTGATTTCTATTCCTTACACAAGAAACATTAAGATCTACAGTTGGAAATCCTCCCTGCTGAAGTCTCATCCTACTCTTTCCCACTCTATTTCTCAGCTCTGTGTGTACAGTCAAGGAGTGTGCCTTGCACCCAGCAGTTACTATATATAAAATACAAAGAGCAGAAAGCATACCCCATTCAGTTGAAGTGTCTGGATGCAGAATTTTATCCCTCCTTATAGTGGGCCATTTTTTCCAAGGCTTATAATTTGGCCAAGTTTAGATCCATGTACCAATATTGTGGGGTTTTGGGCCATTTCCCAGTAGTTCAAACCAGAACAGTGCCAGGTTTTGACAGAATGTTTTCAAGAATTTAGCACATGCAGAATGGTGCATCTTCCATTGTTTTAACCTTAGAAACAACTGAACCATTAAAAAATAGAGGACAAACAGCCACCCCCAAATCTGGGACAGAGAGATCATCCTGAAAAAACTGGAGCTCTACTAATTAGTTTGGAAAGCAGCAAAAAAAAAAAAAAAGAAAGATCACCTTGTGTCATATTGGGAAGTGCCAGGAAAACTCTATTCAGTTTGATTATTCCATCTGCAAGAACAAAGGCTGAATAGCAAAAAGAAGCCTATGTAATAACCAAAGGGGCTGTGATCTAGAGTATATTCTTGGCTGTAGGATGAAAGCATGTTTTGTTTTCCTAAGCTGTGTCATACAACTAGAAAGCTAAGGTGCCATGTCTCAAGTATTTGGGGATGACGTTTGAAGTTAATGTCTTTTGGTTATTAAACTGTACAAGGATTCTAAAGCAAGAAAATATTCGAAATCTTTCCACACAACATCTCAAGAAGCAACTTTATACTTACTTCATCGAAATGTCTTGTAGAAGGCTACACTTCAGATCCAGTTCTCTGATCTACCTAATAAGCACTTTTTGTGCAAGAATACTCTCAACCTTAATACTCATATTTCTACCATTCAACGTAACACTTAGTCTACCTATATATTTTTCTTCAGCAGTCTTTCAGGTTTATAAATTCACCTCTTAACCTAGATCCACCCCCATTCTCCTCCACTTCTGCCAGCTAACCACCTCACTGTGCTATTTTTTAGTGAGACTCCTATGTCTGGCCTTACAAACACCTAAGAAGAGCAGCCAGGTCTGTTATCCTGTTGTCTACGTATGTGGTCACTGCATTGTGAAGAACTTGAAAAAAATTCCCAGTGCTCCACAAACTATTCCATATTTCAGTCAGACCACAAAAGGTGTGCTTGAAAGTACACAAAAAATCCATTCCAGCAGAGTGGAATGAAGATGTGCCGTTGGCAGTTCCAGCATCGCACAGTGCCTGGCTCACATCAACACGGCTTTTTCTTCCACCCACTTGCAATCCAGCCTGTAAATGCAACCCACAGCCTGGAGAAGGCTCCGGGGAGCCTTCTGGCAGTCTTCCAGTACCTAAAAGGGGTTTGCAAGAGAGCTGGAGAGGGACTTTTGACAAGACCCTGTAGTGACAGGACAAGGGGGAAACAGCTTCAAACAGAAAGAGAGCAGGTTTAGATTCCAAAGAGAAGCTGGGATGTCCCATCCCTGGAAGTGTTCAAGGCCAGGCTTTTAGCAATCTGGTCTAGTGGAAGGCATCCTTGCCCATGGCATGGGGATTGGAACTAGATGAACTTTAAACATCCCTTGCTATTTGAATCATTCTATGAGCCTATAGCTCTTAACTCAGTACTTTTTACTTCCAACTTCTCTCTTCCGTGAGAAGAAAAACATGTTGTGTTGACCATCAGACAAATGAAGCCCTAAACAACTGAAAGCTAAATCCAAATGTATTAACTGATCTCCCTGTAAGGAAAAGAAACCTGCAGTTCCAAATGTCTGTCTCCAATTAGCAAAAAAGCACAAGAAAAGTTCTTTCTGCAGGTATTATGTCAAAACAGGAATTATGTTTAAGAACATGAGTAGGACAGTAGTGGATTCAAACAGAGTAATTGGAAGCTGGAAATTTCTTTCTTAAATGAGAATGACCAAGATGGTGCCTGCCAAAGGAAGAGATGACTACACTGCTATGAGCCAGAGCAATAAACACGTTTTCCAGCAATTTCACAATCATTCTTCCTGTGCTCAGAAAAATAGGTGTTGTTTGATGGAAAATAAAGCACAAGGTAAACAGCAAGGACACAATATTACTGGAGGTAACTTGGGATAGAAGATGTATCCCAATGATTCCCTGGTCAAGCAACAAAAATATTGACCAAAGGTTGGTGAAGCAGTTAGACTGATACCTGTGGAAGACTGATACCAAGATATTGTATCCAACCAAAATATTTTACAGAGTAAAAAGCTTCCTGCAGTAGTTAGAAAGAAAAAAAAAAAAATAGGGGGCAAGGGTGCAGAGAGAAAAAGCATTTGCTAAGAGTGAAAAATTCTGTTTTCTAGCTGTTCAGTTATTTGAAAAGGGCATGTCACACATTGGTATTTTTTTAACTGTTCAGAACATCCCAATGAATTCCTGTTGTCTCTCTATAGGTATTTTCTTGGGCAAAACAAAAGGATATTACTAAGCTAATGGGACTGAAGGAAGCCATCAGCAAAAGTTCCCTTGGAACTGATTTACAGAATGAATGGGTGAATCAAAAACATGCAATTAGCAGCATGTGTCAGCCTTCTATATTATCTATAGAACTAAAAGCTTTTAAGATGTGCCAGCCTCAGGCTTCTTGCTCCTTAAGGCATGCATGACATGAAAACAAGAGACTACCAAGCACCCATCATTACTGAAAATAGGGTATTTTAGTGATACTGGCATGACTAAAATGTAACTGCTGATCAGTGCCAATTAGATAGAATAATCCTGTTAGCATTAGCTCAACTATTCATTTATAAATCTCTGCAACACTAATTGTATTTGAAGTTCTTTTAACACTAACTCCTTTTGTGTGGTGCTGAAAGCCTTCAAAACACTCATCAATTGAACAGCTGATATAACAAACAATCCTTCTTTAACCTTTTGCAATCTCAGTGCTATAAAAATAGTTCTGCACATTAACTATATCATATATTGAACAAATTTTTATTTGGTCATTTTATTTTTTATATATGGAACATTTTATATATGTTTACAAGTACTATTTCCTTGACATAGCAAGAGCTGTATCTTATCAAATACTGAGTATTACTGATTGTTGGCAGTGTGTATCCCACTAAGAAAAGTGAACAGAACCCCCCCTCCCTTAATATTGTTCTTTATCAAGCTCATAACTTAGATCACAACATCCATCCATCCATAAAAATTAAATGACATTTGATTTTTACTTATTGCTATTTAATTTGTACCAGAAGAACATTTTGGCAGGAAATACTTAGCTGAAGTGAATATAGTTGACAATGTTGTTTTAAATTACTGGGCACCCGCATCAGCTCTGGATGAAGTTTTTGATCAGATCAAAATGGACAATACAGAAAATGCAAGGAAGATTTCATTAAATAAATTTATTTGTTAAAATAATTTAACTCCAAATACAACTGCTGAGTTTGCATTGAGTTCTATGTACAATTCTTGTTTTATTTGAAACATCAAGGTTTAAACAACTGACATTGTTACAAAACAAACTGTTGCCCCATTTTAAGTTGCCAGTTGTATTAGAGCTCAACAATTAACTGTGAAATACATTAATTCACCCCTAGGAAACTCCAAATCAACAGCGTTAAGTCTGACTCCAGAACCCACTTCAGTCTTCAAACCCTGATCAAGAATTAACAGATGCACAACAATGCAGATAAAAGCCTCCTGCAGTTGTCAAACATTTGCTTTTGTTGCGGAGTTTCACAATTAAAGCCTAACCAGTGCTTTGATGGCACACTGGTAAAAAAAATAAAAAAATAAAAAACAAACATGCACAAAACCCCCAAACCAAATGGCTGACATCTTTAGGTAACATTCTATACAGGAAAGCAAATACCAGTAGTTTTCCCACAGAAAAATGGCAACTGTAGCACTGGGGTTAGGGAGAGGCGAGAATCAGAACAGAAAATGTCACCATTTTTTTTATTTATTTATTTTTTTATTTTTTTATGCTCTGAAGGGTGGGCAGGGGGATGGGCACAACAGAAAAAAAAAACAAAACAAACAAACAAAATCCAATGCAAGTTATATTTAATACTCTTTATCTGATTCTGGTTTGTTTGCTTTGAATCGTTTTTGTGTGTAATTTTAAGGGAAAGAGGAAACAGTTGCTCTCACTATCATAGCTTAAAAGAATAAAAGTTGCAACTTTAAAAAAAACCAAACCAACGAAACTGGAGAAATGCTGTCTTTGTAGAAAATTACAAAGCTCTACAAGATCAGCCAAAGGAAAAGTGGGTCTTTGGAACAAATCATAATATTTTAAGGCATGTTATAAGAAACTTTCAAATACTATAATTTGCAATCCTCTCAGGATACAAATGAAACAGTGACCCAAGACCAGTGATTCCTGCAGGGTGGCCATGCAGCTGCTGTGTGGCTCACCTACCTCCCTTTCTGCTCCCCCTATAACTTGAAAAATCTGTCGAGTGCAACTGTCATTGATTCAAGCTCCACTATCTTCACATTAGTGGAAATACAAATAGTGCATAACTACTTCCTCAGAACTATACAATGAAAAACAACACTTACGCTTTGCCCCCCCAGCCAGGTTGCATGGTAGCTTACATATAGCCTATGCTTTTGAAAATGTAAGAGTGTAATGAAGAAACAAAACTGGGAGATACTCTCTTTTATATTTTCTGTTAAAAATTTACTGTGCAATTTTTTCCTATATTTAAAGCCCATCTGCTTTATATTATGAACTTCACATTAGGCTGTTTGTACTCCATGCCATTTTCTTGGTTGACGAACAATCTGTGAGGTAAGATTTTTAACATCTCTGTAAATAACCTCGCATAACATGCACTTCCAACTCAGTTTGAAATTTGGCTTTGGTTTGTTTTCTGGAGTTTGTTTTTTGTAGTTTTTCTTTTTTGACTGCTTATGCAGTGGATCTCACACTGACAAGCTGTTTTATGGATGGATTGTGCTGCTTGAATAACCGCTTCCCAATCTAGATATTTGAAACCCTGAAATATCATTAATCCAACATCTCACATCTTGTTTAAGCATGGCAGCTGACACAATGGGCAGGCAGAGGGTGGTAATAGAACATTCATACCATCTAGTTTAGGCATGTGAGTTGTGTGACTTGGAGGACTAAAGTTAAAAGCCTAAGTTTGCTATACAGTCAATGGAAAGAGGTAGGTGCCTCCAGGAGGGCTATTCAGAGCACCCAAAATGGGCATTCAGATGCCAGAAATAAATGGTGTGCCTATCTCCCTAAGAGAAAAAAGTACAGTAACAAAAGCTCTGCAAAGTAGATGGGAAATGGGCTACATTTATGTTCTAGTAAGGCTTAATGTTCTGTGACATCTAATGCCCTTTGTCACACTGGTTGTGGAAAGGTCTTGAAATATTAAGGGCAGAGTTGGCCAGTTCTCTTCTGTGAATATGATTTTCTTTAGTTATCATCCAGTGAACTATAATTCAAAATGTTAAGGATATTTATGTATGGAGGTCTGCAAAGTGTTTTCTACTCCAGTGTCCTTTGTGGCAGATGAGAGCGCTTTTAGGAAGTTCTGCAGATGGAGGCAAAACTCTCGAACCTAACTCCAATTACAGCATTTCTAAGGGCCATATACACACACACATACACACTCAACACACACACACACACAGCCCAGCACCCCTATTTTCACTCATTTAAACACAAGGAACTACACTGTTACTGCACAAGATTTAAAAACTAATAAACGCATGGTGTTATTTAGACCACAGGCTCAGTGACTGTATTTTTATGGCCAATTTTACCTATAAAAAGATCCAGCTCAAGACAATCTCTCCAGCATTTAAAATCTAAACATTGCGATTGAAAACTTTTCTATACTTTGATTGTAAGACTTTGAAATAGGTATTTCTGTGCCATTAGTCATGCAAATGATAAATACTTCACTGCTATGAAACTAGCAAGTCAGAGCTCGAGCATCCTTTCCAAATAAAATATTTGCGCCCACCATTAAACACTCCAATAATTGGGGCAACCTTTGACTAGTGTGTCAGGCAATTAAAGAGCCATTTCCACACTCACCTAAGGAATTACAACTGGAATTACTTCACCTCTGAACCAAATGATTTCACATGGTTATTCAATTTAAGTTTTTAACATTAAAGCTATCAAATAGCAAACTGGATTTTCAAAGGTTAGTTTGGGATCACACCAGAGAATGTAGCCCTTAAAGGCAAGAAAAACTGTTGTCTTTAACAAACTTAAAAATGCAGGATGTTCATACTGTCCCACGAGGTTTCTGCAGAAGGGAACATATGGATGAAACATGGCTTAATTTTCCTTACAAGATGGTACTAGTTAATTTATTAAAGTGTTCCTTGTTAGTAAGGCTCAGCAATTTTTTTTCCATCACAGTTGCTTCCTCCTGGTTCAGTAAAGTGAAAATAAAGATGCTTCCTGCTTTGTAAACAGAGGGTTTGTTTGGCTTTTTGTAGACCAAAACCTGAAGCGATCCTCCATTTTTGAGCAGCAAAATTGAAGATTTAAAACATTCCAATGCCAGCCTGTTTCTTCACCTGTCACTTGTTTCCAGATCTTGCCTCTCATTTCACACACTGATTCAACATTTTCTATTTCAAGATGTGGGATAAAGTGTAGAAATAATAGCATTGATTTTGAAAAGAATCCAAAATATATGGGTCTCTGGTAGCCTTCTCCTCCAACACTGTCAGAAGTTCTGGTGAAATCAACATAACTGACTGAACAAACTCAGCCACATGTGATAGTGCCCATTCTGAAGCGTGGTAATCAGACACCAAAAGATTTGGCTCTCCTTTTCATGCTTATGCTTGTCGTGAAAGGTCTTCAGTGATATTCTCTCCACTGCTTTTCTCTTCTGTTTCCAAATGGATTCTGTCCTCTTCGGAAATAGCTGCTGTTGTTGCTGTCTGACATGACAACACATGTACATGTGACTGGAATGACCCTGTAGATCAACTGACTGTGCCATAAAATTGCAGGTGCTCAAAGGGAAAAAACGGGTGAGATGTGGTCATTTAACCCAATTATATTCAGAGTCAGTGATTGACTTTCAATGCTCAGCTCTGAGTTAATGTTGCTACTTCACTACAGATGTATTTCAAGTGACCCACAAACCAGGAAGTGAAGTAGACAGTTTTACCACCTTACAAAATTTCTGCAAATTAAGTCCAGGTTAGGTCATCTTTAATGCTATTGTATATTACATGCAGAACAGCATGGATCATCTTTGTCTGGCTGTGCTGCATAGTTCATTTGTCTAACAATTTCCGCAAAGAGCTCATCCACCATTGTTTTACTTTTAGCAGAGGTCTCCATAAAGGGGCAGCCCCATTCTTCAGCTAAGGCTCTGCCTTCACTCAATGATACTTCTCTCTCACTTTCCAGGTCCACTTTATTACCAACCAGAATTACTGGCACCTTCTCATACCTACAGTTTAAAAACAAAAACAACAACAAGAATTATACTTCAAAAAATGGCAACATTCTTAAAGTAAAAAAAAAAAAAAAAAAAAAAAAAAAAAATTAAAAAAATCTATTTGCAAACAGTACAGACGCAATAAGAAAGAGACATTTGGATGACCTTAAAATTTTACATTTAAAAAAATGCGTATTTCACATTCTAGCAATTTGTTGCACATCTTGTTCCCCTCAGAGTTTTCAGAGTTCTACAAAAATCTTCCCCCTCTGAATTTTCTTTCCCTCCAGGAAATATGCCAGGAATACTTTCACACTACAAAAACAAGGAACAAAATACTACTTTCTCTGTTTGCAATCTCCATGTGTAAGAATAGCATAGACATCAAACCCTCCCTTCAACATTACACCCTCCTTCTCCCTGAACGGGTATTTTGTATCTCCTGCTTGGGGTAACGATGCAACACTCTCCCTTTCAAGAGTATATTTACCTTTGGTAAATAGACACAGAACTCTCTAAATAGCAATAAGTGAGACAAAACCAAAGGGCCAGTAAATGAATTCCAAATTTCAGGAAACTTAGTCCACTTCAAGTACTGCATACACATGGAAGTACTGTTACATAAAAGCACGTATTAGATAATACAGAATGTATATCTCTTCCTTGCAGATTCACATCATTATGCCAGCTAAACAAGTCAAAGAGAAAAATAAAAAATCACAATTAAGTTCCAGGCAATACTATCATGGTTCTGCTTCATAATCAACTTGGACAGCACAACAGATCACAGAGCTGTGGAGGAAGTCACTTTGTACTTCCTTGTGAAGGGATCCTTGCCAAAGTTTTTAAAAAATTGAAATGCCTGCCATTTTTTTTTCCATCTTCACATTCATAAACCTTTCTTCAGACATGAAACTAAGTGTTCCATCAGGTTTTAAATTTACATATTTGCCATAGAAAAGAAAAGAGAGAAGAAAACACTGGGTCTATTTCCAAAATACTCTTACACAGGTTTTCTCAGGAAAGCAACTAGGACTCAGAGAAAAAACAATTATGACTTTTTAGCACTCAAACCAGACCTAAGAGAAGCAAGATGGTACCTTCTTAACTTAAACCTGATTTTCTCCTTCATATTATCATATTATATTCAGTAGTATTGTTTTGAGTTAAATCACTGGAGTAAGACTGAGCCGTAGACAGACAAAGATGCAGCCAACACCTGCTGCAGCTGAAGATGACACTCCTTAAGCCTCCTATTACACCTTCTTCATCCCTCCCACCCGGGCCCCCTGCCAGCCAGGCAAGGCAGCAGAGCAGTGCTGGTGCATCTGCCTTGTCTGGCTGTGGGAAACAGCCTGTTTCCCTGTCTGTCACCACTCTGTCCTGGAACAGGTAACCTGTGTGTTCCTGCTGCCTCTGCTGCAGGGATGGCAGGCTCCCCCAGAATCCAAAAGGATAAAAGGCCAATAATGCCTCAAACCACATCAGCAACTCTTACATTACCAGACTAGTATCAAAAACTGGGGCATAGGATGTAGTTGAAATTCTAAACTTTGTTATGCCTCCTTGCTTACTAAGGGTATGCCATTTAATCCATAGTTCAGGGCTGTCATCAATAATTGCAGAGAATTCCCCTCATTTTTACCATTTATTCTGCCTTCATTTACCATCCACTTCTTACTCCGTGGATATGCAGAGTTTAGCACAATGATATCTCTGCAACTCTTGCAAGAGCTAAGATGCCATTAATTAAGTACCAAAATACACACAAACATCTTGAAATCTGTCCTCCTGCGCTTAAACACAAGATAGCATAGTCTTTAATTACATAAGATGGATGGCATTCAACAGATAAAAAGAAATACTGAATTGCTGTCTTATCCTTATTGTCAGATGCATGTATCCTACTGTATTGGCTGTACAGCATTAAAAAAATGCTTCCATAAAAATGGAATCAGGTACCCTTTCACTGCATTTCTTGATTTCTGAGGTCCCCAAACTTCCTCTCACTCCCCACTGGCTTGCCCTCTGGTAAAACAGAAATTCAGAGCAGATGCTTGAGAAGTGCCCACTGAAGAAACAGATGAGCCAGAAGTAAAACACAAGATCATGTCCCTGATTTTTGTGAGACTACACCAATTTGTTGAGAAACATATAATGAAACACATACAAACTTTGTTGCAAACTTATAGTCAGTTTCACTGAAAAATTCAAGTGCTTAAAAGGTTTAGGAACCCTAGAAAAGTTGTGTAACTGAATATCTGAGAGTCTGTATGCTATGAGTACTCAGCACCTGGGAAATGGAGCAATGGCAAGCCTGGTGTTTCATACTGAAAAACGGAAAGAACTGATGAGCTGACATAAAAGATGCGAAAAGCCTAATTTAATTTATTTGCACAGGACCATCTAGGAACTATGAGGTGGAACAGATAGAAGCAATTTTCTGTATAGCTTCTCCTTTTGCATTTACCCGATTCACAACCTACCTTCACTCCCTCAAAATGAGATCCTACAGTAATAGCCTTATTCACCTTATAATTCAGATTCACGCAATAACTTTATAATACTGAAATGTGTACAAAAGTGTTTCTGCAAAGCTCTCATTATGTCTTCTTATAAAAAATAAAGTTGCTCTTGTAGAATACATCCCTGTACTACCTAGATTTTGAGTAGTTAACTTTAAAGAGAAAATACATTTTACATACATATATTCTGTGTGACATGTATTTTAGATTTTTATATATACTTACGTCTATAGTAAATACACACAATTCATCTTTCTACATCGAAAAGTCAGTGTCTACTACCTAGAAAACAGCAAATAATGGAAAATAGTCCACAGATACTAAGCAGAAGACTGGCTCTGGTATGAGCTGGACTTGTGAGCTCAAGCTCAGTATCAGTCCTGCCATATCCAAGCTGAATATAGGGAGTCAGACTTATGTGTATCATATTCCCCAAGTACCAAGAGAATGATGAACTGTCTGTCCTCATTCAGAGTCCTAAGGGTCTCCACACTTTCCAGTTTTTGAGTTCTGGTAACACTTTGTGGAAAATCTAGCTCTTGACTAAATCAAACTCTACAAGCTCTGAAGTTCAAGCTAGCTCTGCACCCTTTACTCCCAACACTGCCAGAATTTCCTGCCTCACTTTGTATCCCGGGCAATTTTTTTTCTGAGTACTGAAGAGATCCCTGGCTCAATACTCTCCTTAGTACAGCTGCTGATCTCACTGGAGACAACTTCTGCCTGCATCTGGAGACTCCACCTGATTCTCAGGGCTTTGACCAGCCAGATGTTGGACACCACCACTCAGGTGGTGTGCGGCAGCACAGACCCACCAAGGGAAGGGTAGTTTCTTAGACATGGGGGAATTGCATGATTCTAATGTAATTGGGAGGGAAGAAGAACATCTTTTCCTCACAGGCTTTTCACCCTGTTGAATTTTAGTGGCCCAAGAGAAAAATAGGTTCTGTACAAAGGAAAATACAAATAAACAAAAAAAGAGAGCCACCTTGGAGTGTCCAAGCAGCAATGCAGAACCCTTCCATAAAACCACAAAAATAAAACTTAGGAATTCACAAATCCTTCCTCTAGTAGGATCTAACTTACTCACAAATACTTTTAGCAGAGCAAAAGAGGCTAAAAACGCATCACCTATACTGAAGTCCTCAATGCAGGGTACTGCTCCCATCACAGGATCTGTGAGAGAGCAGCTCAGCCCACAGTGGGAGCTGGGCAGAAGTTTTGCCTTTTGCTGCAGCCCATCTGTCCCTGCCTGTCCTCTTAACAACGGAAAAGTGGCACAGTTCTGCTCATTTCTTGAGCAGGAAAATCCAATTTTCTCAGTATGGCTGAAAAGCTTTGAGCAGCACTGATCATTCCTAATGAAAAGCATGATGGCCACCTGAAAGTAAGAACTGCTGCCACTTTTGTCTGTATCAAAGCAGCACTGTATGTATTCTAGGGCAAATATAGCACAGCCTGTAAGAAACACTCACAAATGCAGCAGGGGAAGGCTTGACTTTTTAAGACCTCTTCAGGAACAAATTTTTCCAAGACCAATTACACGTGTTTGCAGAACACGATTAAAGAACAAGGCACTTCACCCTGTTTAAATGATCTCACTATCTTTAGCTCCAACACGACAGATACTGAGCAGGAGCGACTCTTGAAGAGATAGCAGGACTGCAGTCATTTATAGCCCTATGAAAGACACTGGTGCAGAGTCAAATGCCATCATATCTAGGGTTTCCACTACTGGCAAGGTACAGTCATTGCCCCATGAAAAACAATCAGAATGTATTTCCCAGTTCTAGATAAATTCAGTGCTGAACCCCACCCTGTTACCCACCTTTAGTAAACACCTGGGACCAATAGCCCACACTTAATCTCTCAGTTTTCCTGAGGATGGACACCACAGCCACATGAAATCAATAAATACACAAACTTCAAATGTTTTATGGGGCCCAGTTATACACTGACCACACAGCCTTATGTGTTACACAGCAAGTAATATTTCTATATTTTACCTTACCACACACATCATCCACATTTCTGTTTAGATTACTACATACACTTTGAATAACAGCTTAAAACATTTAGAAAGCTTCCAAGTGAATGGTATGACAATGATCTTCAGAAACTTTTTCCTCACAGCTTTTTCACCTCCAATCATACCCAGAAAAACATGGGCAGTACCTGACTTCTTTTACAAGCTACTTCTCAGATTTCTGGTTAGAACCATCAACGGATAAAGATAAAAACAAAGATAATGTGCAGTGAAAATATAATACAAATGAAGATTGAAACAGCAAGAATTAAAAACCAAAAAACCAAACTAAGGCCAATAAACTGATCTGATTCCCTTAAACATGGTAGCGATTGCCCACTACCCCTACACTCTGTGTGTGTGTGAGAGTCGCACTAGTCAGCAGAGAAAAAAGTACAAACAGGTTACTGTTTTCTAATTTCACATTCTGGCAGTGCTGTCTCTTTTCTAGATTTTTTCCTGAGCTTCATATCAGACCCAAATATTTTCAACCAAATCATTCTGGGTAATAAAAACAAACTAAGATAACACCATGTATTCTTAAAGACTATTTTTTAAAACAAGTTTAAGTCCTGTTGAAGTTTTTTGAAAGATGCATGATTACAGCTTTACATGATAAAAACACGGACAACTGAAATACAAAAGGTATCTATATGGGATAACTATTACTAATATTCAAAAGGAGTCTCCAGTACTAAATCACCTTTATTACCTTCCACACGTAGGGCATTTTTTTTTTTAATGCATTTCTGGCACTTTTGATAGTATTTCAAGAAGGAAATTAATTTAAGGGATAAAGATATTATTGTTGAAAATGATGCAAATAGTATCAAAAAGTCAGTAAAAATAATTATTCTTCATTTCAGACTTATAAAATATTTGAGGTATGAATCCTGCCAAAATAAACAGCAAAAGAATTATGGGTAATATGAAATAAAGTACCAGAAATGATGGTTAAATCTATTAGGTTATTTACAAATTCACTCTAAATATAGCTAAATATCCTTTTGTAAAGCAACCTGGAAACTTTGATTGCCTGCAGTTAAATCTGTCGTAACTTGAACAAGCAGTTTCCTCATCTAGAGGAAGAACGTATTCCAAGTGTAACTATCAAGAATTTTTTTAATCCCTTTCATGTAATTACTTGGATATTTAATGCAGAATACTTGATAGTTAAAACTCACACCAGCTACGGAGGATAAGAAAAGGCACGGAGTGTTCTCCAGCCTGATTCTGAGCCTCTGAAGCACCAGGATGAGAGGGAGCAATACCACAGAATTTTCAAGGAAAAAAACATCCTTTGTTGAAGCTACCGATTCTTGAACCAAAGCAGCAGGAAATATATATAATATATATATATATATACACACACACACACACACATACACTTCTGAAGCTATTACCACCTTAACACACTCAGACAGAGGAGACATCTCACTTTTTCCAAACTTTTATTCTTTGTATTTTGGTAGCTGTAAAAACTGCAACCATTAGGGAGACATTGTGAAGAATTATGTTTCCATGGACTCCTGCAAATAGAAGGAGTTCACACGAATGAAGATGTGTCAATACCTGTATACATGCATAATGTGTCAGAGAGATACTCAAATCTAAACAAAAGTAGGTTTTTGCAAAGCACTTAGAGCACTTTTCCCTCTAATGGAAATGATTACAGCTTCTCAGGCAAAACCATACAGAACAGCTGTAAAACTCCCACGATTCTGGTGCAAACAAGTCATTCCGGTTTACTAATTAATTGTGTTTAATATTCAGTTTTGTAAGCTATATTGTGTAATGACTTAATTTCTTAAGCAACAACTCCCAACTAAAAAAATTGTCTTAAAATAATTTTTATAAACGAGGAGATGTTAAAGACTGGAAGTCTGAAAGACTGGAAGTACCACTGCAATTAGGTGGCTGAGTCATGAATCAGTTTGCTATAAAGAACAGAGTATGGCCTAATTGCAGGACTGGTATCTAACATTTTATTCTAGGCTTTGACATGAACTCCTTACATAGCCTTTGGGAAAACAAACTCTTCGGATGGATAGATTGAGGTATATAAAGTCATGATAATTGTACTTACTCATAGAACAGCAAATTAAATAATAATTGGAAAACAACTTGGGAGGATAGTATTAGAATAATAAATAACACCACACCATATCACTTTTGAGGAGACTTCAGAAACTTTGTTCTTGTACATGAAACTTTCTGGAAATAATCCCCTCAGCTTCAATAAAATCCTTTAAAGCCAATTCAGTTCTGTGGGTGTTAGAGCTGGCTTCACTTGCTAGTTTGGCTCACCATTGGTGCTGCACTGGTAAATGAGAGGAAATAGTTCCAAGCAAAAGCCCAAGCAACAACAACCAACTGCAGTACACAGAAGCACTATATGTATCTGCTTCCTAACTCTCAGAACAAGCACTTTTCAACCAAAGCACTTGCACACATTATTCCTAGGCAGCTTACAGCTGAGACCTTCCAATGGATAGTACAACCCAACACACATACTCAAAGGCCATGCAGTAAACATACATTCCCTTGCTGCAACAGATGTAACAGGATGATGTACATCATCTCTGTATGAAGGATACCAAAGATCTTTACAGGTCATTTCCATTCACTTCAGAGAAGAATTCTTATCTACAGAGAATGTTCCACATCTAAGAGTTCATAGGAGAACTAGAATAACAATAAATTCCTTCCATGTTTTCAGCCTGCTTCTGCAAGTCACTACAGTTAGAGCCTACCTTCAGCTCTCCCTCCAGCTTTTTAAAGTATAATGGCAAGAAGACCTGAAAATTCAAAGGTCTATCAACATGTTTTAAGGGTTTGCTAGTCACTAAAGTAAGTTCCAAAAAAAAAAAAAAAAAATCCCTCATCATTAAGATGTTAGGGAGACATTTTCTCATTAAGCTTACAGAACTCCATGAATGTTTAAACTAAGTCCCATGACACTGTCTGTTCCCCTCGAAGTAAGGCTCTGGCATAGGTGAAGAAAAACAGCTTTCTGAGTGCTGGGGATGACAAGGAGCCAATGACACAAGTAGCTTCAGTTCTCATCTACTGCCATTTCAGATGCTCAAAAGCCTTCACAAACAAGAGGTTATTTTTCACCTTAAAAAGGACAGTTCTCCCTAGTATCTATCATTAAAATTCACAGCTAATATTGAAGTCTATTATCAAGACTGAAAAGACTCTAAGGGATATATAAAATCTACCTTCTTAGCAGCAGGTTTGCTGAGAGCATATCCAAACAAGATTTTAATCCTTGAGTTCCGTCTCTATGCCAATCAAAATCCACATCTTACACAACCGAGCATCAACATCATCTTGTTGAAATCCTGAGATGCTTGGCACATTTAGCAACTCAGAAACACTGGAATTTTCAAATGGGAATTTTCTGTTCCTTTGTTTAGCTTAAGAAGCAATAACCACAAGTAAATACAAGGCAAGTATTTTACCTGACTTTTTCCATTGTGACTAAGTCCTTTGTTCCTAAAAGCAACAAGATCAGAACGTCCTGCAAATCTGAGATTCTCACAGCTGCCCCAACAGCTCTTGTCTCCCTACCCAGTTCATATTGAAAGAAGTCTACTCACCATGCAAACTACAAACAGATTATGAGGCATGTTATAGTTGCTTAAATACAAAGTTCTTGCTCGAAAAATTTCCAGACATTAAAGCTGAACACCTGATTTTTGTTGAAATTACTGCTACTAGCTGTAGGAATAGCTCAATATCCTGAAAATTAGGCCTTAGATTTCAATATTTAAGATCGGCATTCATAATTGAAAATTATTTTTAATAACCACATTAGTTTTCTTACCTTGAATATTTTTAAGCTATATCCATGCTAATATACTAATGTTTATTCCAATAAAATGAGCATGACTGGATATGTCAAGGCTTTCAGTACCTACCAAATGTGTAATATATAGAAGATTCTAAAATTAAAGTAACTACCATCTATCTTTTATTTAGATTCTGAAGTATCAAAAAAAGACATTTCTTTTAAATGACCACTTTTTTCAGACATAACTACTTATAATTAAATTTTATCCTCTGATGTCTTAGAGCAAAAACATTAAGCATCAAGCAAGAGGGATGCTGACATGATTTAAGAGATGTGGGTTCAGTTTCACACCCTGTTACGGACCTCCTGTGCAATTTCTAGCAAGTCCCTTGAACTCTGTACCTCTGCCCTCCATCTGAAGAGTTGTCAGCTTTAACCTCTATTGCCTATGGCACATAAACACTTCTGAGGACTTCCATTCTTAGTGATGGAGGCAATTTGAACATCTTGAAGGATTCAGTAGCAGTTTTGCTTGCTCTTCAAGTGAAAAAGCACCCTGCATCCCAGCTATTCTTCTCAGCAGTAAGCTATGTAATATCACTAAATTTTGGGATTTCTTTACAAGTATTTAGAACATTAGGGCAGATTCTGTGTCAACATCGAACCTGTCAGCAGAAGGAATAAAGCTGGTGGATTAGGTGTGTCTTGAAGTAAGAACACCAGCTTTGGGGACAAAGTCAAGGTTGTTACCTCATTTCAACACCTCCAGCTTGAGCAGAAATTCCAAAGGCTCACAATACCTTAAAACTTATGCTGACATTGAGAGATTTCTCATCTTCCTTGCTCCTCTGTACAAAACTCTACAAGGTCATAAAACCTGCCCATAACCTGATGTGGGACTCAGTAGGTCCCTTTACAAAGGCAATGAAAAATGCAGATACCTATCAAAAGCAATGCAAGTCTCTTGCACGTCACAGAAATCTATGGATTCCAACTGTTTTATAATTTAAAGTAATTACATTTCTGTGTTCAAACAACAGTGACCCTAAAATGCATTACTATTTATCAATACATGCTTTGTCACAAGTAATTTCTCTCAGAAGCATATCCTGATGTGCAAATATTTAGATAAACTACTGTATTATTTTTAAATATACTGTAAACTTCCTATACAAGCAAGCACTGACAAAGGTGAGGGAGGAGAAAGAAAGCAACCAAAGAGATTTGTACGAATTCAGATATATCAAAGTTTATGCTGGCTATATATATATATATATCAAAGGTAGCTGGCTAAAAAAAATTTCCTTGCAATAAAATACTGTTAATAATCATTTTGGAAAAGCTGAAACAGCATCCAGACTTTGTATAAAGCACAGAGTCCATAAAGTAATTTATGATTACTATGGTTTGTCTAGATTCTTACAGAGTTATCAATACTGCTATCTAAAGTTCTAGTTTTTCCTTCTGGCCTACATCTTTTCCCCTCAACACTCTCCAGTACATAATTAGGATTAAGCATGTGCTAGTTTCTTCCATAAAAACTACAGCAGTGACAGTGTGTCTTTCCCACCAACAATTCTGACAGAACTTAATCATTATTTAGATTTCTCATTTGTTCCAGATGTTGATCTGGGCAGGAAAGGATGTTGAAAAGTCTCCAGTCTAACCCCTGCTCAGAGTAAGGTCAGCCAGGAAATCTCAACCAGCTTCCTCAGGGCTATGCATAGTTCAGTCTTGAAAACTGCCAAGGACAGGCCTTCCACGATCTCTTTGGGAACTTGTCCTAATGTTTAATTTAGTTTAACTGCGCTGCAGAATTCAAAACTTACTGGCAGGTAATGGAGGAAGATGAGACAAGCGGACAACTGAGTTGCATAATGGTTGTTTACATAGAAAATGGGCTGAGAAACAAATGACAAAGTTATATAAATATTTATAGCTATTCATTTTTGTAGAGAAGTGATAATCATACTTACAGGCCTCAAGATAGACTTAGAATCTTAGAATTTTGAAAGCAAAATGAACTAACCTGATTTTGCAGAATTAACTAAAGCTTAAGCATAAGTTAAAGACAATTTCAAATTCTTTATCCTTGTTTATTTAAACTATAAAAAGCGAAACATTTTAGTGAATACATAAAGTAAAAAAACCCAAAAAATAGTAAAATGCAAGCACATTTTAAAAGAGCCAGAAGACTATAGTCCTATAAAGTATTAGTTCACTCTTCAAAGCCAACACACTCTTTTATTACTTTAACCAATTTATAATCACTGATAAAAATTCCACTGCAAAACTTGTTTAAACTATTCTAATAGGATTTTCTCTAGCTCATTAAAATTACACTTTTACAGTCTTCAAGAATAGGCCTGACAATTAATTCAAAACCTTCTTAGTAGCATCACCCGCTTCCAAAGGATTAGAGTTCAGGAACGACCGTGTTGTCCTGTCCAGTCAGAATCACAGGAAAAGAAACAGTCTCTCTTTCATCCTGATGTAAGAACTTCTTACTCCAAAAAGTCTGTGCTCCTGACTTTTGGCACAAACCAGATTTGGCCCCTGAAATGCAAGCCTAGGTCACAAGATTCACCTCTGATAATTTGACTGCCATGATCTAGTCTGCAGAATCCAGCATTACATGCTGATACAAACTGCAGTTCCACAGAAGCTTTCATTTATTTACTTTTTGAAGAATTTGACCATTTGCAATGAACCTAGCTGCAGGTCACTAAAGCTTCAGAAAAAAGTAAAACAAAAATAACAGGGCTAATTGGCAAACAACCTGGCATGAATGTCTTCTCTCTCATCAGCTCCCATGTAGAAGCTATGACAGGTAGATACCAGCTTCTGTGATACTGCACAGCCTGAAAAGAATTTGTGTGTCTAGTTCAAAGCAGAGACTTCCGTTGCCCTAGAAACTAAAGAAGAATACAGCTTAATGTCCTTCAAGGTAATGAAAACATCCCACAATGCACATAAAAAAACTTCACAGAAAATATTCTATTTCTAGAAAATATTCTATGTTCTAGAAAATATGTGATCTTCCTCACAATGGTACAATTAGGGTACAACTCTGGATATTTTTCAGAAGATGGACTTTTTTACAGAAACTCTAAACAAGTGACCACACTGATACGGTGAACCAATTCAGGACAAAACAGAATAAATGCTCTCATTTCCTCTTATCCTGCAGAAATAGTATTCTGATTTCATGTCTTTTTGACAATAGTTAAACCCTCCTCTACCAACAAAGAAAAATCCAAGGCCTTGACTAGTATCATGAGCAGATGCTCTGAAAATGTCTTCACTCCTGCCAAGTTTCTACCAGAACATTTTATTTTCAACTTGGTAAGCAAAACCATTCTGCTATCACTTCAGGAAGTTGGTGGCCCTTATCTTACAGCACAATTTATCTAATTACCATATGCCCGCTATAAATAAACAGAATGTTAGAATAAACAGAGCACCGAGAATGTTTTATTCTCCATAGGTTTAAGAAGTCACCTCCATCTTCAACACCTCAACTTTCTAACTCCAGAAATTTTATTCAAAAAGTGTGTATCATCTTGTTAAGTGAAACTGTTTCCACATCTAAAGACAAACAGATCAAAATAAGAGCTTCGGAACTGTCAGAATTTTTTGGTTATTTGTTACTTGTTTGTTCTTATTAAAATAAATTTTGCCTCTCTTTCAAATACAAAATACTGTCTCCCAATATACTACCTCTAAGTGGAATAAAGATAAATATAGAGAATAATTTCCTGGTAATGTCCCTTCTATCTTGAGCATAAACTTCAGAAATAATTTTCTTAGGAGACTTTTTTCATTCTTTCTACAATAAAACAGGTACTAATTAAAGAAAAACGACAGATTACTTCATCCTGAATCAGTGTTGTGGATATAATCCATTGAAATTTCTTAGTAAGAACTTGTTTATAAGATGACATTAAATACAGGTTATCTAGTGAAATCTAAACATTTTACTTTTCCTTGCATACATAGATGTGCGTATGTATACCTCAAATCTAATATTTGATTAACTATCAAAATGAAGCCAGCTAGAATGAGGAATTCAGATATAGTTATCATCTCAGATGTTGAGCTATTTATATTTTAACTACTGCATAAATGTTAATCTCCTTGGGTCTAGTCTACGTTATAAAAAGCTCCTTTTCCCCAGAAGAGCTCTACTAACCTGTCTGACAGCCAGTTTATTGCCCACGAAGACACTCTGTGGCAGCCAGTCAACCCTGCAGACCATTTCATCTTGTACCTGTTAACCCTACCAGCAGGGCTGGCCCCCACCTGGGCCTCCACCAGCACGCTGCTGCCTCTCTGGGGATGTGGCACAAGTGGTGCCAGCAGCGCCAGGGTCAGAGCCCATGGCTCTGGCTCTCAGTATCCCTTGGGCATGGAGCAACCCCAGCTCCACGCTGCCCTTCTGCTGGTGGCTGTGTGCCAGACAAGGGACGCTGTCACCCAGTGAGATGGGAAGGACTGACATTTTTTTTTTTTTTTTTTCCAAGAGGAAGGAAACACAAACAAGCTAGGCCAACCTGAGAAGGATCTTCAAAATGCTGCAAATTCCCACACGGATACCAATTTCAATATTGTTCAAATTAGGTATGACACAAACAATGTGGCTTTACAAACTTGTTCAGAAGTCATTTGGTGAAAGAATTTTCACACACAGACAAAGCCTATTTTAAATTATTTTAAACAGAAGATGACTGCAGAACCTGATAGAATTCATATACTATTTTTTTCCTTTTATCCTGAGTCCTGACCCCAGATGGCTAAAAGACTGAAAACCTCTTGTGAAAATATATCCATATATTTGTTTGTATGTTTTACATACACATACATTTTAACTGTCTCTCTTTCTGAGCAAACTTAATTTAAAAAAAACACATGTACTTTATTTTATTCTAAGAAACAAAATATTACCCCAATATTTATATGTCTAAAATTATATATACATTTTAGGTATAGAAAGGATACTTATCCCTCAAAAGTAACAGTAAGAAAATATTTGAAAAATATTGAAATATTTGAAAAAGAAGGTTTTATTTTAAGAAAGAAATTATGTTTAAAGGCACTGTACACACACCCCAGTGTCCATTACACCTTCTTCATTAAATCACTAATTGGTAACTAGAATTTCCTGAAAATAGTTCACTAATTATTTTTTCCACATTAAGTTGTCCTATTCAGAAAGGCCATTCCAATTAATCTGAAGGTGTGTGCAGAGGTGTGAAGCCCAGACTGGTCCCAGTCCTTTTAATCTAACCACATCTCTTGCTGACAGACAGAAAGTCTTTCAAAGCAAACGTTTTGATCATCTCTTGGAGAAGAATGTAAACTTCAATTACTAGTCTCATTATCCCACCTAGGAAGGCAATACAAATGCTTAATTTTAGAGTAATGATGGACTTGCAAGGTGTGCCTTCTCAGCTTCCATCCAAAGCTGAGCTTACCACTGTCCCTCTCTGGCAGATGAAGATACCATGATGGCAGTCACTATTTCTGACTAAAAAACATCTGCAGGAGAATTCCACATTCATCAAGTTATGTGATTTCACATCTTTAGTTTATTTGTTTTCTTTCTTGAATACTCATCTCATTTTAAAAAGGATGCTTTTCTCTTTTTCTTTTTTTATGTATTTTTTACCAAATATAGTTCATGAGAAAAAAATAAAAAGGGCAATATCCAGCAATAAATTGCAGCAATTACATTGAATAACCAAGTTCTTGAGAAACCATGCAAAGAAAAATCTTTTCTTTTTTTAAAAAATCATACTTCTTTCCTCTGTAAAGCCTACAATGCAGCAATTCTTTCCAGAGGTGGAAACTTCATAAACACAGGGTTGTTTATTTTTCTCCAATGTGTCCCTATCGTACCTAGTAAGCCCTGCAATTCATAGCACCTTCCTTCCCTCTTTCTTATGTTCCAGAGCAATTCAGCCATTTTAGGTTCAAGTACTATGATGGTAGCTTTCCGTATATTTTGTTTTCCTTTTCCTAACAGAGTTACATTGTAAACTTTGGTAGGTAAAACCTGAATTGAGTGGATTTGTTCAAAGAGTTACTAAAGTATCTAATACCAAGCAGTCTGGATAAACCACCTTTCCACCATCAAGATGTTCATCTTCAGCTTCTGGTGATGTAATTTTTAGAGATAAGGGCCCTTTGAACATGCCAGCTACAGTTTAGTCTTGTGATGGAGGGTTCTTATCATCTCCAAGTGCCCGCCACTTCCTTCCCTTGAGAAAGGGCCCTGCTTCCTGTTAAGTGTTCATTCCTCCTGTCTGCAAACCACCACTGCAGCCCAGCAGCTGAGCTCTTGGCAATTACAGGTGTAACCAACAGTGTACATAAAAAAGATGAACAGAACAGTAGCCCCAGTCCATCAGGAGGCTGTCCATGGACTGCATTTGCTCATCATGCATCCTGAAAACCACCTTCACACAGATGAGAAGCAAGCCTTCCCATTATACGCTCAGTGCAGAATCTGGGGCAAAAGGCCTGGTGGCAGCAGGACCATTCCCACAATGTAAAAACTGGAACTCAGAGTGGTAATAGGAACAGCATTCCTTGCCAACAGTTGTTAACAAACTCATCTGATGGGTAGCAAGTATCTGATTTTGGTTGCTAAGAAATCTAGTTACAAGTGAGCATTAGAAATAAAAGAGTTACAAGAAGTTTGACTAAAAACTGCTAGATAGTAAAACTCAGAAATTCACATCAACTACATAATACAGTGGTATTTTGTTAAGTAACAGAGGTTACAAAATCCCAGATGGAACAACTACATTCTGTATGGTGCCAGACTAAAGGTGAGACTACTAGATAGCCACTCATGCAGTCCAGGCAAAATTATCAGCTGATCCATTATGTTATCTTTAAAGGCAGCAGAGGACTCTTAACTCCTTTCCCATTAAAACACAGCCACAGATGCACCACACCAGCAAGCAGCCTGGTTTCTCCCCCCAGTTTTAATGAATTTTGGGTATATTTGGATTGAGTTAAATTCTAGATTGTGCCATGATGACTAAATTTTCTAGAACATCAAGGACTAAGGAACACAAGGCTATTGATTCTCTCATATGACCAACCTATACCAACTACTGGAAAAACAGATGGCATGAAAAGAGACTGCTGAGCATCTGCAGTTTCTAAAGTTAAGTGAGGCTGCAGACAACCAAACTAACAGAGATACCTAAGGAAGGCAAACTAATCAAGTTTCTTCCCGTTTGATACTTTAACAATAAAACTCTGTGGACTCTTGACAGGCTATCCTGATATCCTCTTCTCCAGTTTCTTTCTAGGAAAGAGTCTGTAATCCCTCAGACAACTATTTGTATAAGAATAGACATCTAATCAGACCCTACTCCAAATAAAATTTTATAATCAGCAATATAATATAAGCTGTGCATAGAACTTCTTCCAGAAAAGGAAGGCATCTCAAGTACAAGACTTGTTAAGCCTGTGCTGTGGACGATTTGATCATCAAGTCTGTGGTCTACTCCATATTCTATACTAAAAAAGTCATACAAAAGCATTCAGAAACTCACTGCTCAAAACGTACAGACTGAAACTGATGTGAAAAAGGAGGCAGAGAGATTAACCTATTCTGGCAAATATTTCTGGTTCTGAAAGCAAAACTGAGATAGATAAATATACTGTGACTCCAGAAGCATTTAGAGGCTCATGACCAAGAGACTGCTCCACAAAATTTCTCCCTCCCCACTAAATTTCTTGAAAAGCTACAACCACACAAAGTTTTTGTCAAAACAAGGTATCTGTCTGAACGCCTAGAGCTGTGCAAACCCAGATGAGCCACATACTGGAACCAATACAAGGTCACACACCTAAGGTCTCTGCAGACTTATGCAAGCAGCCAAGTCCCTCAAGTGCCCTAATTCACTAAACATTGCTTACTGAGTGTAACACAACAATAATAAGATATTCAACAAATCCACAAGAGATATCACTTCCACAGAAAGCCCTGGGAATAAAAGCAAGTGGTGTCAATGCCATTTCTCACATTTAACATAGTACAGCGATTACAACCCAGATCAATGAGGTGACAGACCTGTACCACACACCTCCTTTAGTCATAGGAGTTTCACATCTCCTTGCTTTTCCCAGAAGACTGTTCTAACCACTGAACTGTAAGAGAGGTTCAGAAAATACTATTCAATCTTTTTGTTGAAGATGTACCACTATGAAGATAAGTACAAACACATGGAGGCAAATTCACAAATCCCAAGGGAACAACAGGAAAATATTGGATGTACAAGATAAAGAAAGGTACCAGTCCTGGTACGCAGTGATTTCTCAGGACTGCTTTTTCTCTTTAGATTAGGAAGTCACTGCAAAAATGCAAAACTGATATCCCATATAGTCAATGATCACCAAAGACTCCCCTACTCTAGGTGACCATGATATTTCAGGAAGGGTCAGCTGCTGCCTTATGATGACATACTGACTTCCATTTCTCTCCCATTCTTTTTAAGTGTTTGACCTGTGGCCAAGCCTGTCTCTCAAGAGAAAAGATTCTACATATGAGACTCGGTATGTTACTGTGATGTAGATAGAAACACACAGTAACACACACAACAGGTGTTCAGGTAGAGAAGAAGAAAGGAAAGAAGTTTCTAGTTTATTGTTGACTTCGTATATACAAGTTTCTGGACAGTGATCAGAGATTGGACAGAGAAGTTACCACCTCTCCATCTCCACTGGTCACTTGAGAAGTCCATCAGGTGATATCTTTTACAATGAAATGCAAACATGATTCTTGTTTATCTTACAATTCATGAGAACTGACTCTACTATACTAAAACAAATCAGAAGGCTTATTTTCAAGGACAACACTTGGTAGTTTGAGTGGTTTGCTGCAACAGTATTATACACCTTAGAACAAAGCAGATTTCTAAGGAAATGACCCAAAATAGCTTAGTGGTTCTTCCTGATAGGCCCAGGTCTCATTTATTTCTAAATGAAATGCACAAAAAGAGAAAGTTGGCATTGGGGAAAAACGTATTAAGAACGGCATCTGTTCCAGAGCACTGCATGTTCAGAAGATCAATGCGAGGAGTGCCTGTTTGCATCCTGCACATTTGGTACAATAACAAAACCAACCTCTCCTACCTCCAAAGCCTCCAAGCATCCTGAGGAGCTCGTCTGTTAAACAATCCAAGCAGATCAAACAGATTTAAGTGGTACCACACTGACACACTCCTCCCTCCAAACCTAACAGCATACCCAAACGGTAGAAAGCAATGGGAGAATTCACTCCACATTGTCACTTGGACTTTGACAGTGGACTGCAGCACCCTTAACCCAGCAGAAGGTGACTCATTCTTCTCTCTTCCAGGCATTGTAGGGAGTGGCCTGCATGTCAGCTACCAAGAATCTAACTGCATCTGAAACTAACAGAGCAGATGTCTTCTTTAAGCACCAAGAGGGAGAGCCTGGATTTAACCGAAGACTGAAAAACACTCAGACCAGATAGATTTTTGTGCTTTGTGGGGATAGAAGGGTATGAAAGCCATCTGATAAAATCCTCCAGAAGAAATAATTCAACATTATTACCTTCTGCCCACCAAATTTTTTTAAAAATCACAACCTGAATTCCTGAAGCTAATTCTCCACAACTAAACCACAAAACACCACTGTGTCTGTGACACCTGTGACAGGTCTTCAGCAGAATTATTTCAGCAAGAAGAAGGGGCGAATTCTGAACCTGGAGAAGGGAGACTACCACCAGGAAAACCTATTAATGCATCAAGTTCTTTTGGCAGTAGAAAATAATACACAGACTGAAAACATACCTTCCTATAAACATGTATTTACAACTACCAGTACACAAATTAGGACTGATGTCAGAGTTCAAAAAATACACTTGTTCAGCATTCTGCATCTTTAAATACATAGGTGGGTGAAAAAACCCCCCACCAGATGTTTCTCCCCACTCATTTACAAATTCTGGGGAAAATGGTATAATCCCCCAATATTTTATATTCATTGTTTAGTTCTAACAAAGTCAAGGAGTTTCTAAAGTTTATAAATTAAAATCTAAAAACATTTCAAAAGAAAAGGAGTTCTTGAGGAGAGAATTTATGCATTTCTATATTGGTCTTATAAAGTTCACAGCTTTTTGAAAAGACAGAAACATTCCAATTATTTTATAAAACGTTTCAAGAAAGATTTTGTACAGTAGTTTAAAAGATGTTAGAGCCATACTGGAAACTGCAACCAGATCTAATTAGATAAACTAGGTTGATCAGTCCTAGTTTACTCTTTACTGTAAAATGTATTAGGAGTAAGATGGCAAACAATTCAAATATTCTTCTACGAAAACTTGCTCATAATTCAGCAGACAAGCATACAGGCTAGTGGTGACCTATTTGGCTATTTCTTTCAAGCATCCTTTCTTGCAATTAATCAGAAATCCAGGATCAAAGCTCTTCTTCACAAGATTCAGAGCACTTAAGTTCAGTGCCTTATCCAAGTCATTTCCAGTTCAAATTAAATTGCAGTGGAGTTGAAACTCACATGGGAATCTCAAACACTATTAATCTTTTAGTTAAGGTGGCTACCTGTTAACCAGAACAATAATAGAAGTCCCCATGAAGAAAACCATTCTATAAAGTAAGAACTGTATTTTATTTTACCACAGACTACTACCCTACACTATAACATCGTAATATTTTAAAAGTGCTTTAATGTCTTCCTCATTACCACGACTTTTACAGAAGATAATATTTTTAAAATTGTTAAAGCTCTATCTACAAGACCCAAGTGATATTTCAAAATGAACCAATCAAATCTAAAAACATTCCTTTTTTTTGTCCTTCATCTGATCTTTCACCCAGTCTATGGCTAACCAGGGCAAGAATTAAAATATTGTCACCATTGCATTTTTGAAGAGTACAGCACCAAACTAATTGAATGAGTCCCATGTCATTAATGATGAGAAAGGATAACATGCTCATAACACACCTTTAATTCTCTTGTCTAGACTAGGATTTAAGATAACACAGCTGCCAAAATGCATCCAACCAATTGACAAAGTGTTCAAGTTGCACTCATCACTGTAAACTGTACCTAGATTATAGTGCTTGCCTTAGCACAGCAAAAACTGAATACTAGTCCTGTATTGGAAACCTCTGGAAAACAAACGCAGAACAAAACAAAACAAACCCAAACCCCCACCAAAAAAAAAGAGCAGAAGCAAGCTAATGAATTAGAGAGCCCATAGAAGCAGATAGCTACAGTCCTCGTTACCTTAAAATCTTTATACAAGTCACTATGTGCCAGGATAATTTAGCACTGCAGTCCCAATTGCTTCCCTAATCTCTCTCAAAACGTTATCATCACATACCACCTACACAATTTACAAGGAGGAAAAAAAATTGTTTGAGCAACACTTGTAATGCTCCAGAAATTAAATGACTAGTAACCCCAGGTTTTTTCTTAGGTACAAGAAATAAAAATCTGACATTCAATTATCAAGAAGAAAACTAGAAAAGAAATTTAATGGAGGGATTTGATGATTTTTTTTGGGAGATCCACCCACTCAGACATTTCACATTTTCATTTAAAAACTTCCAACAGCCAAAGAATGTCTGTTTTTGAAATTTTGGTCTAAAAAGTATGCCTGATAACATAAGAGCTTTAACTAAACATAATGTTACCCAGAATGCTTCACATTTGACCAAAGAATGAAACTTATTTCTATCCACACACTATCCAACCAAAGAATTATTTTGAAAGAAAATATTAAACTTACTGCCAACTGTGTTGGCTCAAAACCCCCAGTATTTAAAGAATTACTGTCCTCTCAGCAAAAGAGAAATTCAAAGGCAAAGCTAGAAATTCTAATGAGCAATGATTTTTTAAAATAAAATTTTCAAAATCTTCAAAAATCTGTGTCAAAACAGCCTAATGAAGAGCAAGATAAAAAACATTCAACCCCCAGCATTAATGCTATATTACTGAACTAAGTTATGAAAGCAATTAAAGTCATGGTTATATTTGGTCTTTAACACAATTAAATAGCATTTTTACAACACAAACACAATGAAGCAATACTGCACAACCAAAAACAAATTTAAGAAGTCTTGCCACATACTGTTCAACTATTCAATAACTGTAGCTATCCAAAAATTATCCACACATCTCTACAACAACATAAGCTACAGCAGCAATTAAGACCCAAACTCAGAAGATGATGCTAAGGAATACAGGCATTATTAAAAAAAAAAAAAAAAAAAAAAAAAAAAAAAAAAAAAAAAAAAAAAAGCACTATACTCTAAACTAGCACAATCTAAACTAAACACGCATACAAAAGGAGCTTGCCTACCTGGCTTTTTCAATAAAAGTCCAAAGAACACCTAAAAAGCAGGAGGGGATAAAAAATATTTATATTCAGTGTTCATATATGAAAACTATCACGTCACTTTACCTTACAGAGAAAAATAAGTAAAACTTGGGAAGGAATACCTATAAAATCATTTGGACTAGGCCATGGGGGTGGTAGAGAACACAGAAACAGCCAAAAAAACCCCCAACACATTAGAACACTGGTTATGAGCATTTTTTCACTGAAAGAAATTCAAAGTAATATGAGTATTTCAGATTATGAAGAATGTGAGAGTGGAGAGTGTGGAGGGGAAGAGTCAAGAGAACTCTGCAAATATGTAATTAAATTCAAAAGTTACTACAGGAAAACATTAAAGGCTTTATGTTCTGAAGATGTATGAGCATTTTGAAATATCTGAGTTTAAGACTAAGCCAAACAAGTTTAAAATAATCTTCTGTAGCTTGAAATTGCACATTGTCAGAGACATTTTTTAGAGGATTGTCTGTATATGACTTGTAGGAACCTATAATTTTATCTGACAGAATTAGTTCATTAATTTCAAATTAAAACGAAGGTAGGTTCACACATACACAAAATTAATCTAAACTCTATACAATGCTTCTTTTGGTCTCTAAAGTTACTTTAAAAACACAAGAGCACAAATCTGAGTTGGACTCTTTCTATCACAGACACTTTCTAGAGGACAGGCTACATATCAGTTCCCCAATAAAACACAAGAGATGAACAGACAGGTGAAGGTTCTGATATATACAGTCACTCAGGTATGACTGACTACTTCTGTCTGCACTCCTTTATATCTCTACAGATGCTGAAAGTATTTACATTTTGTTCTTACAAGTCCTAAATTTCACCTGATAGGTGCACAAGAGTGGCTGGCAGCTTTGCCAAGGGGAGAATGGGGGCCATGCTTTTTACCCACTCTGGCTTTTTTTACCCAAAGATGAATACTCAAAACAATCCATTACATTAAGATTATTGCAAGAAAAAGAACTCTTGCTAAAAAAGGATTTCAGTGTGTGCTTATTTCTGCCAACTCTACACAACTAGAACCCATGAGAATCCCCAGACATTTGTCAAGCTTTGCATACAGTACACTTCAGAAGAAACAGGATTTTCCGTATTTCACTTCTACCAAACACTTCGGTGTTTCTTCCCGAAAGGCTGAAGCCATGTTTGTGGTTGAAGGTGCTATACGAGTGTTTATGAAGAATTCTCTAATTACTCCTCAAAAGTATAAAAAATACTTTTTGAAAATAAGTATCTATGTATTATAAAACAGATATTATAAAGTTAAGTATTGCATCTATGTATGCGACATACATAGAATTTCAGAAAACTGAAATATACAACCTTGTTTAAAGACATCTTATGTTCTTTGAATAAAAACCATACTTTAATTTCATAGTATCTGGAAAGCAATATTTTCAACTAGACTTTTGAGCAATTTGTAACTTCAAATATAGTTTTCCAGACTTAATCATCATTAAGACACTAAATACATCAATTATCATTGACTGAAGATGCTGATTTCACAGTTAATAAATTTCAACAATTACATCTCTTGTATGATTTAAATTACTACACAGAATCCCTAGACTGGGAGGCAGATTTTCATCTTGATCATAAACCACTGCTACAAAGAACATTGTAAACTCAAAGACACATTTTTGTGATATTTCATAGCAATATACTTATATAATTTAGTCTGCATTTTCAGCCAACCTAAATAAAATAAATTTTATGGTCTTTTTCTTTTAGAGAAGAAGTGTTGGATTAATGAAAAGGAATATTCCACTATTTGGAATAAAACAGCACTTTTTGAGAAATACTTTAAGTATGTTCTGTTAATCTCTAAAATATGAACGCAACAGTCTTGTACTTAAAGCACAGGTCAGACATCTAGAGAAATTACTGCAAATGAAGAACTCTGGATTAACTTTGAGTTTGTTTTTATTTCTAGGCTCTAGTTTTCTGCTTGAATAGAAATAATAATACTTTACTACTTCATGGGGTTCAACTGAAAAAAACACTGTAAAATTGCCTGTAGAACAGATTGAGAAATTACACTATTGAAGGCTAAGCAAGCACCTAAAATTGATACCCAGTGAGTCTTAAACATACTTTCATAATAGAAAAACATTGGCAGTCATATTAAAAATTAAAATTCAGTATTTGGCAAATACCAGCAGATTCTCTTTAGAGAGCTTTCTAATCACATGACAGGCAGACACAAAACTGTTAGAAGATACCCAACTCCTTTTTCCATGGAAAAAAAAAATATATAAAAAAAAATCACACTACCTAATCTTCATACTCACTAATTCTAAACCTTGATATCTAACTAGGGTGTACCACTTCCAATCACTTCCAACACCTTTTGACAGGCTCTGTTCTTCCTTTACTGCAGACCTTCGTTGGCATGGGCTCACTCATCCAATTTAGCCGTCTCACAAACAGAAGTTTTCTCCAGAAAATGGCTCACTCTGAAACTATGATGAGTTCTGTCTGCAGCATAAACAAGTCAATTCTTTGCTGCCAAGCCGGTAAATCCAAGGAGGAAGGCCCCATAGCTGCAGTACCCACCAATGCACAGGTAACAACATTGTGTATCACCTCACCAGAGGGCATTAAAGCAGCAGCTGATTCTCTTTATCCTTCTTGAATACAGGAAGTAAGTAGTCTTCAGAGCCACCTTATCTACAGTACACTCCATCCCCCTGGCAGTACCACCCTTCAGCATATGCAAGAATCAAGAAATGAGGCTTAGTGGACCTATTTTGCACAAGTAGGGTCCAGAAACCAGCACTAGGTGCCCAAACTCAGACTGGACCAAGGCATTTCAGATGAAGCATCTGTGAGAAGAAGAATGGCAGCTGTGATTTTGTACCACCGTGATCCTTCATCCAATGCTTGGCAGCACTCTGTGCTACAGGAAACTCCGGCTCAGAGTACAGCGAGCACCTCTGAAACCTCTTCCTCCTCCTCATCCTCTGTCTAGGCAGAGCTGCTGGGGGGGCACCTATCCACTCAGAACTGGCTCCCTTCTGAAGATAAAGCACCTGGACTCTCAGAAAGATCTGAACAATTTTAATGTTTTTTTTTTTAACTTTGAAAAGAGGAATACTGTTTACATTTAAAACATTTCCCAGGAAATGTTTTTTAATTGCCTGTTTAAAAGCCATAGAGACATCCTCCAGTCTTGATAAAGCTGTGCAACCTGACTGAAAGGGATGCAAGGCCTACACAAGGAAGCTCAAGTTCATAGTTTTGTCATTAGGGAAGTCCTCTGAAAGCTGGCAGAGCTGGATTTCAGGCTAAGCCTATTTATGTGCTAATAGTAAATAGCCATTTAAAGAGAACAGAAACTAGAGTGGCAAGAATGATCTCAATCTCTTCTAACCACTAAGCTTCAGAGCTAAGTGAAGGTCCACTTGTTTCCTCTCTTTCACTCATGAACATGTCATTCCTTCCTCTAAGGTCACTAACTTCATCAGGTGGTGCGAAGGACTCACTCAGCTTAGCTGGCTGGTATGTGGTAGTTAGACCAGGGAAGCAGAAGACTCAAGTGTGCATCTCTTAACCCAAAGAGAGAATTTCAACTGGCTTTTCTACTTCTTGGGAGAGTAATTAAAATTACTCTCTAATTATGGTATAATACAATGGATTGTTTCACCCCAAAATAAAACAAAATAGCAAGGACAATATGGAAAATGCACAGATACCTACCAGTTAGAGACCTGGCCAATCGGTTTTCAGGTACAACTAAAGTTCAGGAATTTTCAGAACATTGTTTTGTATCAATATAAGCATATAGCTGTCATCCAAAACCCCCAAGAAAATAGTACCACGATTATTTGTTTCTCAACATGGATTAAATGCCTTTCTGCAACTTCTAAATTATAATTTAGAAGTCCTTGTACAGATGCATATTGTATCTGTAAATATGCATTTTTCAGGTTCAATTGGTAAGAAAGATGCAAGCTTAAGTCTACAGCACATTAGGTCTTACACTGCCTGCGAACCTAAGTTCCAAAACATAACACCCCCACCACAACCCACAAATGCAAATCAGACAAGTTCACAAGTAAAAATCTGGTACCCTTGCTGAAGCTACATCCTTTTAATGCATCATATTCCTTCCAACTACAACTCAATTAAAATTATCTGGGCTTGCTAAAATTTTCAGGATTTCAGCTGCATTTAGATTACTTTGCATAAATGGAATTTAGGATTACAATGTTGCTCATATGTCTCACAAAATATCTAACCAAAAGCCTAAAGCTGAAGTTCTGCAGTAAAAGAGCTGGCAGATGAAAAATGAGAGCAGCATTTAGACCCACTCTCAGCAGTGCTGAGTCAATGTAACTATGGAAGTACAAGTTGCTTTCTATTCTGCTTCACCTATCTACAGCTCGTCAGCTGGGGTCTGAATGCAGATGCTCCAGCGCAAGGTACAAAGCAAGCTGCAAAAGCCACAGATATAAATTCAGAAGCTAAATGAATTTATAGTGTCAATTAAACACAAGAAAAGCAAAGGCATTTATTAATGAATAAAGTCTACCCAAACTACTTAAATAAAAATCGTTCTTCTGTAAGTTATGTGCAAATAACAAGGATGGAAGGATACTGAAAATGCATTTTTCACAATAAATTCAAAATAACTCCATTACATTGGTCTTTCGAAATCTCCACTGAAAAAGTCAGGACACACATTAAGAAACACTCACTATGAAAAAGTTGCAAGTCTTTAAAAATAGCAGTGCTTTGCCTCCTCCCTCCCCTTTCCCCTACTCACCCTCCTCCCCAATTTCAAAATACATCTTCCCCAGGCCTTGGTCTGGAATGGCAGTTTCTGTGAACAGACCATACCCGACCATATGATTAGCCATTATTATTATCATCACCTTTTACGCTCTACTCCACATTAAGATGCAAATCCAACAGATGTGGTCCAACTAAGTTATTTACAAGGGTTTCCCTTTCAGATGTCCAAGCCAAAGCTACAACCAGTTCAGCGATATAATTACAGCCTCTCTCCACGGGCAGTACCAGACCTCTGTCTGCGATGATCTGGCCAGCGGCATTTTCTCATCTACGCTCTGGTTCAAACGGTTGCTATGATTTCAAATGGTGCATCTACCCTTATTTTAGCGCGACTGGCTGCATTTCAGCCGCCGACATCTGACTGATGCACATCTAAACAACGCAGCGATTATAAAAACAAACTGGCAGTAGGCACCGGTGTTTCACCACCGTGGGCTCGCTCCTAACAGAGCGGCTGGCAACGAGACCGTGGGAAATTTAAGAGAAACACCAGCATACAGGAGGCCTGACACTCACAGCCGTCACTTTCACCGAGAAAAGAGGCTGGCGTCCTGCACTTTTAAGATTGGGAAGTTCATGGAAATACCTATGCAGGTATCTGAACAGGCAGATCTCTCGTCTGCCGCACGAAAGCATCCAGGTGCTTCCCCTGCACATCGGCCACAGCACGTCCACCGAGAAAGTGCACTCGAGGGCTGGCGGACCCGATACACCACTGGGGACCTGCTTTTTGGCTCCCACGGTTCCAGCCTCTGGCCAGATTCTCCACCGTATGCCATACGGGAGCACCCCAAACTCCCCGCACGCGCGACTGGGGGTAGGGCGAGCAGCGGCAACCACCGGAGCCCGCGGCCCCTGCCCCCGCTCCGCCACCCCCGGCCGGCGCCCGCCCACGGGGAGCCCGGGGCTGCGGGCGCGGCTCCGGAGGGGGCGGCGGGATGGGGGGAATGCCCTACCGCCCGGGGGAGGGCGGAGGCAGGCGGGCGAGGGAAGGGAGCCGCGGGGCAGGCACCTGAGCGGGCGTGGGCAGCCCCCGGGCCGGAGATCCGGGCACCGGGGCGGGGGAGGAGGGCACGGAGGGGGGGGGGGGCGGGAGGCCCGCAGGCCCCAGCGGGGCGGGCCGGGACGCAGGTGGGCGTCGGGCGCGGCCACCGGAGGAGCGGCCGCCGGGCAAGTCACCTCTTGACGCGGATGATCTGGTCGCGCATGGGTCGGATGTCCTGGAAGCTCTGCTGGTTGACCAAGCTGTAGACGAGGATGAAGCCCTGCCCGTTCTTGATGTAGAGGTCCCGCATGGAGGCGAACTGCTCAGTGCCCGCCGTGTCCAGGATCTCCAGGACGGAGGGGGAGGCGTCCACCTCGATCTCCTTGCGGTAGAAGTCCTCGATGGTGGGGTCGTACTTCTCGATGAAGGTGCCGGTCACGAACTGCACCGTGAGCGCCGACTTCCCCACCCCGCCCGAGCCCAGCACCACCACCTTGTACTCGCGCATCCTCCCGCCAGCGCGGACCGCCCGCCCGACCCGCACCTGCCGACGGCCCCTCCTCACCCCCCCGCCATCGGCCGCCCCGCCCTGCGCCCGCCGCCGCAGCCGCCTCCGCTCCGCTCCCCGCCCGGCGGATGCTCCGGGCCGCCGCGGCGGCTCCTGGGCGGCGCTGCCGGCGGCGGGGCCGCGCTCACGGGCTGCGGCGCGGCCGGGGTGGGGCGGCGGCCCCGCCTCCTCCTTCCCGTGTCGCCACGGCAACAGCCAACGGGGCGGGACGGGGGAAGAAAGAGCGGGGAGGAGGAGGAGGAGGAGGAGGAAGAAGAAGAAGAAGAAGAGGGCGGGCACCGCCCCGTCACGTGGCGCGCCCCCCCTTCTGCCTCCGGACGTGGCGGCCGCTCGCGATGCCGGCGGGCGGTGGCGGCGCTGCTGCTGTCGCCACTGTCGCTGCTGTCGCCCGTATCCCCTCCCGCGCCGTCGCCCTGGAGACACAGCGTTCCCGGCCCCGCTGTCTGCGCCGGCTCCGAGCGGGAAGGGCCCGCGGGCGGTCACGCGCGGGGGCGGGACGAGCCAATGGGAGCGCGGGCCGGGCTCCTGCGGTTCCGCTTCCCGGGCTGCGGGGAGGCGGCTCCGGCGCGGTAAGTTCGGGCCGCTTCAAGCCCGGCGGCTTTCCGGCCCTGTGAATCCCGCTGCTGGGTGTAAAAGTCAGTGGGATTCATCACATCCACGGCGCTGATCCGGCGCGCGTTGGATCCCTTTGGACGCAGTGCGGCTCGGGCTGTGTCTGCAAGGGGCGGCCGGAGGTGTTTGTTGCCGATGGGTGCCTGCCTTCTCGTCCCCTTCTGATAGCGGGCCACTAAAGGTGGTGGTGCGCTTTGGGAAGAGTGCTCCACCAAAACAATATGGAAAATGAAGATGACTGATGGGATGGAATTCACAGTTCCTCCCAGGAACTGGTATCACTCCGGAAAGATTCTCACACTTGTATGCTTGTCTTTCTGCTATGAGAGACTCCCTAACACTTTTTTTTTTTTTTTTCTCTTTTTCTCAAACATAATTGGTTGGAATTATTTGATACAGGGAGTAAAAGCTTTGTTTCCATTGGAGGGTTAAAGGTCAGCCAGAGCCCTTAGTCCGCTGTTCAGATGCTTTCCCAAAGATGTTGGAATCGAGCCCTGGTGCTGCGTTTCTTGTGTTCTTCCCACTGCATTGTCATGTCTTCGACTGAAGTAGGGTCCAAGGTGTCGGCCTGCTTTCCAAGCAGGTCCGGTTCTGCTTCCTTTTTGGCTTGTTTTCATGTTTCCAAACCTAACAGTGGCAGATGTATTAAGGCTTTTTTGGAGCACTTTTGTCCCTATCTGAGTCTTTCAGTTAAATGCTTGCCAAGTGTAGTATTTTAAGCTTTCCAGTATTTTGCTTGGGCATTCTATTTGGCTTTTCTTCTAATTGCAAAGCTTCAAACCAAGTTTTTCTTTGTCAGAGGGCAATAGCTTTGGTGCGTCGAGGAGAATATTTGCTGGCTTCTTGCAGTTCCCATGTCCAAAGCTGCCAAAGCAAACTGGAAACCACACGTATTTGAGTGATTTAAATGTATCAGTACTAAAGAGGTAGACAATTTTTTACAGGACTGTCAGAATTAATTTGTAAATATTGCAGAGCTGGTCAGAACTGAGTAGTAGTTTCAACGAATTACCTAATTTCTATTGGTGACTTGAGACCTTCAAGAATTAGAAATGAGCCTGCAAGAATGTGTAATATCACAAAATACAAGTTATTGCATGTACAGATTAGTAACTATTTGTAGTGTGAATCCAGGAACCCTCCAACACTGTAATGGGAAAATACCTGGATTTATTAGTCAACAATGAAAGGAAGCTGCCAATTTAATGTGGTTGTGAAAAAAACAGTATGACAGTGGTGTGCACACGGCCAAGTTTCTGGGTGACTGCTGAGACATTATTGTATCTAGTTCTGATAAATTATGTCCAGGAAAAAGGAGTTTGTACAGAAGTATTTCCGGGAGGGTTACTGGAGATGAACAAAGCTTATCTACAAGAGCATTGGGAATATTTGTTTGATTAACCTAGAAAAGCAAATGCAGGGGAGGGTTATGAGTAACCAGTAAGGCAGGGTGGAGTCAAGCTCAATCGAGCAGGCATTTAACCTGATGAACAACACTGATGGAAGAGCACAGATCTAAACTGATTATAACCTAGATAGAAAACGAAGCCCTATCTCAGTGCAGTGAGGGTTTTGTCTTCCTTCACATGAAGGACAGTGAAAATGGAGTTATCTAACAGGCTTTAAAATGTGTTATGCATCAGAATAGGAAGATTATATGTAATTATATGAAACAGATTTAAGTGATCAATGTTGGAGGGAGGAGTTTTGGGCCTCCCTGACCCATCCTGACACCAGAGCAACCTCCTGATGTTCAGCAGAAAAAAAGCTATCAACTGCTGGTTCATGATGAGGAGGCTGAGAAGGCAACAGTTCAGAAAGAGGTAATAGGAATGCTCCCACTGAGGAGATTTACACCAGGTGTTCAGTCTCTTCGATTTGATGGGCAGCAAAATTTTATTTTACTTAATAGTGTATGCAGGGATCTAAGAAATGTAGAAACTGGAAATACAGAGGAAATGGTCTATATAGACTATGGAAGATGTGAAAGAAAATGTAGGATGGTCAGCTGGAGGAGGTGCTGGATGCCATGAGTGGACGACTGTTCCCAAGGATTTCACCATTGCTGAACATCCTGTCATTGCCCTGTTTTTTCTGAACTTCATTTTTGATTGTAATTCATCTGACAAGAACAACAACATTGAAAATTCGCCTAGTAAGTGCTGGAGGCTCAGCCCTAAAAACAAATACAGTATCAGTTATGTGGAGTTATTTATAGTGAGGTGGAGAACATGGGGTCATGTAGGTGCTGCCAGTCTCTTTTTATTGCATGTGGCTTATATTTCTCTTATTCTTTACTGAAGAACGGGAGAAAAAAAAAATAAGGTAGTAAATTTCAGGGAAAGAGAAATTTCCTGCCATAAAAGATTGAATTGGGCAAAGCTTGCCAGGCAAATATCTCAGCCCACAGCATGCTTTCCCAGCGTGACTTCCTTTGTAGCTTCTCGCAGGAGACTTGAGAGTCATCTAGCCCCCTGTGCTGTACAGCAGGGCTTTTGCTGGCTTCCTAGGATTTAGAAACTTCAGTTTTATTGCTCACTTCTCAAGTCTTTTTATGTCTTGTATCGAGCTGTCCTATTTCAAGCTTCAGTGGCCTGCGGCTTACCGCACTGTTTTATGGTAGCCTGGAGTTTCTCAGTAAATATTGAATTTTTATCTTACGCAGCAACCAACATGCTGGTTTGTAATGTTTTTGCTAGCTATTGTAGCCTCTGACTATGCATTAGGGTATGTATTTAAAAGAGGAAGAAGGCCTCTATTATCTATTACCATTCCAAAGCCAGGGTTTGCCAATTCTTCACTACTAACAGGATCAGTCACAAGATGTAAAGCGTAGCAGTATGAAAGATTGGGGAATCTGTAGTTCCCTCCCTCTGAGAGCTGATGATGGTCTTCTGACCCTGAAGCACAAGAAATTGTGTGGAGATAAAGCTGTCTGTGCTACAGACTGTTGTGGTGTACATTTGTTTTCCATGGTCAAGTGTTCTTTTAAATGCATATTAGTAGAAGAACATGGTTTCTTGTCCTTGCTTACATTCAGGCCGTCAATGCAGTTCCATCCTCACATGGATTTCTTCTGTTTGTCATTACAGTATTTAGGAAGTGTTAAGCATTAAGATTTTACTTAGTCTTTAATATTTCTTGCTAGATTAATTATTTTATTTGTACTGTCCATAAAGTTGTTATCAAATTGAGGATGCAGCTAGCTTTAGTGAAAGGCGGCTGACTTGGCTTACCCTATCTTAGCATTTTTGGGTTATCACACTGGTAATTTCCCTTTCATATCGACAGTAAAGTTGTCCCATTCTTTTACCAAGTGCAAAATTCTAAATGTTTGATGCCTTTGTTCATGCTTTCTAGGTGAGAGCAGGAATCTGAATACTATCTGAATGTACCTGTAAAGGTACAGGAGGCTGGACCTACTCTGTCATGTCTGGTAGAAGTTGGGTGGCAGCTTGGATTGCCCAAGAGCCCATCAGTGACAGCCAGCACTCTCTACAGCCTGCTGGAGGGACTTGGATTTGGGGTTTAACTCACCACACTGGAAGAGCATGTTACAGAAGCAAGGTTCCATTAAATTCTCTGCTTGCAGGCCAGTTTGGGTTTGCTGGGTTTTTTTGTTTTGTTCTTAAGCAAGTGTAAGCCCTCATTTTGGAAGGTATGGTGAGCATGCTTTAGTTTTGTGGTGGCGAAGCCTTGTGTGAGCTCTGAGTGAGATGACTTTAGTGTCTGTGTCTAGCCTCACTGAAGTCAGGGGTGCTCTGTGCCAAGATGAGATAGCAGCTCTCCACAGACCTCACTGTAAGGCAGAGTCAAAAATCTGCAGTGATGAATTAAAGTCATCATTACATGTCTGCATTGACTAAGGCTAACAGTTCCCTATGTGCAGGCATTTGTTCCTGTGTGCCACCCCAGGCTCAGCACCCTAAGCTGGTAAATTAGGCTGATCTGTCCAGTGTAGCAAGTGTGATGGTCATCAGTATTGCTATGCTTTAGTTCTGGAACCTGGTTTGGGGAAGAAAATTCACAAAGCTGAGGTAAGCTCTAGTAAATTCTTGGCAAAACTGAGACTTCAACACTTGGATTCCCAGCAGCTAAGCATGCTGAGTGGAGAGATTTTAAACCAGTTATTGGAGATGTTTTTTGGGCAACTCTTTTCTGCTCAGTTTTAATTGTTTATAGCCTTCATTTTAGTATATTTAGAGTCAGAGAGCCAAAATCTGAAGTGGTCTCTTGTGCTTCCTGTGATCCATAGGGGTGAAAGCAGACCCTGGAAGCTGGCTCTGTAAGCTCCCCAGCTCTGCCCAACCCCACACTGCCTTTCTCCCTCTTGACACCTGTGCTGGGCCATTTCAGCTCACTGAATTTGTAGAAAACAAACCCAGACTATAAATACAAATTGTTTTATAATTCCTAGCTGCCAGGAGCTCAGCCATGAAAGAGGAACAGAGTTAACACCATCCTCACTCAAAACAGTTTAACCCCACACCTATTGATTAACAAGAGACTCTTTTGTGTTGTGAGGGAAAACAAATGAGATTACATTCCAGCAGAATGAGATTCAATTAATGTGTTATACCTTACAACTAGAGAGGACAACCAGTGTGAACACAATTACTGTGGCTCCACCAATAGATACTCATTAAATTGCTGTACCTGCAACTTTCAATTGTGTGATCTGGTCACTAGGGTTTGGGTTCTTCCAGCTTTTTACAGTTTGAAAGAGATGGAGACAATAGGAGTAGACATACCAAAGTCTTCTCCCAGTCATAATTTAATTTTCTAATCAGAAAGGAGCATTAAGGTGGCTTCAGTCCCATGAGTTTATTTCAAAATTCAATACATCTGCAGATACCCACAGCTTTCTCATTATTGATATTTCCTAACACTGCAGGTAAACTGTTAAAGGAAGGGGATCACTTGTTGAGAGGTAGGAATTACGATTTTTTAACTATTTTATGCATTTAGATGGCCATCCCTGTCATCTGTTAAGGTCATTGTGTTTAATTGAAGATAGTGGCTAAATTAAAAAAGAGTAATTGCTCCCGGCCCCTCTTTTTATTAATAGTGAAAATTTGATCAAACCACTCCCCAAAGTACAAGGAAATCAAAGTGAAAATAGTGTGAATTAGCTTGTGACCTGATTTTTACTGTTTCCAGTGGTTTTGGTGGACTTTTGCTGATGTATTATGGCATTTCACAACAAAGTCTTCCTTGCTTCCCATAAAGCAAATGAGAAACCATGATGGTGCTATTAATTTTAATTAAAACTTCCACTGAGTATTTAAGTTTTGTAAGAAATTCTCATCACTAATAAAGTTAAATAGCTGTTGTTCAGATGTAGGTTCAAAACAGGGGAAGTCAGTTTCAAGATATAAAAAACACAGCAAAATAAACTAAACTCAGATAATTTATTATTCTATTTGACTCTTTCATTCTTTCTTCTTATGATGTTTAAAAATAAATTCAGTCACCAGAATTAAGAGAAAGATAAGACAACGATAGTCTGTTTTCATTAAGATACAAAAGTTTAGCAATATCTGTCGCAAGTCAACCTTTTTTTTTCTTGAGTCAAACTTAATAATAATAATTATTATTTTTAATAATCAGTATATAAGCATCATGGACATGTATTTCATAAGCATTAGATTTGTAGGCATTAATAAATATTACGGTTACAATAATATTTTCTTTTGATGTGGTTATTTTTAGCAAAATATTCAGAACTGAAATTGTAAGATGCCTTAGTTGCTCTGAGTTATACTGTAAATTAAAAAAATATTTCCAATATACTTTTCAGAAAAAGGGGAAGCATTTATTCTCAATTTCACATAGTCCAATCATAACTTAGATAAGTTCAACTTAGCACATGAACTAAAAGCGAGTAGGTCATTTTGGCGCATATCCAGAGGGATGGGTTTGCTCTGAATGTTTGCATTTACATCACCTGTTCTGGCGGAGTTGGTTGCTCTGCCAAGCATCCTGGTCACAGTGGGAAAGGCCTCAGAAGGGTCCCTGAGGAGAGGCAGGCTGTAAGGGCAGACATGGAGAGGTAGGTTTAAAGGGGGCTGGTCACTGTCTGGGTGATGTGGCAGCCCCTGGAAAAGACCCAGCTGCCAGTTTGCCAGCAAGTGCTGACCCTGTCTCTGTACAGAAGGAGGTGGGCAAGTGTGCCCAGCTCAGGCATGGGCCCTTCCCTCCCTCCATCCCTGGCTAATTCAGGGGTGATACGGTGGTGGAGAGGCAGCTCTCACCTGTACAGTAACTTGTCTCTTTCTGCATGAAGGTTTGGAGTTTCTACTTGCAGGAGCTTGTGGAGCCCAACCTCTAATTAGTGGAACAGGAAGTTTTAACTAAGTGCTTCAGAATCATGTGGTTTATATATGATCTTTATCAACACAGGAGTTACTAACTGCTGCCCTTCAGAGATAAACATTAAAGGCCTTAAAAGCAGCCTCCCAACATTGACTATTTGGTTTGTCTTTTGGTCTTTAGTTATTGTTGCTTCTTTTTGCTGCTTCCTGATAGGCTGTTTGGATTTTTTTAACAGAAACCAGGAATCTCATGTTTTTGATCCCAGTAGCTGATGCTTTAAGACAACCCAATATTGTAAATTTATGAAAAAATCATTCTGAGGCTGAAGAAAAGATTCATCCAAGGAAAAACTAAAAGGAGAAGAGTTTGTGAGGTGTACAAAGCTCTCATACTCTTATTTAGGTGCTGTACATGGTGAATGCAACACCATGACTACTGTATTAAAGCAACCTTTCAGAGGTGTGTTATAGTGGGAGGCGTGTGCAAGCAGGAGATCTGCATATCCTACTTTTAAGAACCACAGCTCATTTGCTTGAGGAAAATAATACAAAGAATTAGCTCCAGCCCCTCTTGGCATTTCCTCTTGGGCCTTCAATGAGAGCTGATACAACTGCAGGTAGATGCTTGCAAAATAATTTGGGAGCAACCCACAACACACCAAGCAAATACATAGTATTATATTTTTCCAGAATTATTTTGGGACTTTCATATAGATCGGGTCCCACTGCACAGAGATGAACTTTATCAGGATAACTTTTCTGGGACAGATTCCAACAAGATTTCCTTGTGGGTTTGGGATGAACATACTGGACATATTAGATGACTAATGAAAATGCTACTCCATGACAATCTTCTCAAGGTGGTTAGTACCTGGTCATGCCTCCACTGGAAAAAAAATCATCTTTAGGTAAAAATATGTGTGCTGGCATGCATCATGCTGATTTTACAGTAAATGTATTTTTATCAGGTAACATGATGGTTTTCTTTACACAGAGGGAGATATGAACAGCAAAATTAGTGGTCGCTGTGGCCCTGTAATGTTCTCTTAAACCACACAAATCAGCCACCACCTGTCTAGTTAAGGACTAGCTTTTCATGAAATACTCCTAGAAGCAAAGTTTTAAAATTACTAAGACTGTGCTGGAAAAATAGGTGTAGTATTTTAAAAAGTGGTAATTCAGTTTGCATATGTTGTCCAAGTACCTGTGTGTGTTTGTGTAGTTAAGAAGACATAAAGGAGATTAAAAAACAAGAAGTATTTTCTGCAGTGTTTTCCATGGACTTGAAAACCTTCAGCCAGTGTCTCAGCTACTCTGTATTGGCATAAACTCCAGTATCTTAAAGCTGCCTTAGTTTATGTGACCCAAGGAGATGACCTCTGGGATTTGTGGGACCACTGTGTAAATACCAGAGCCTTCAACCTGCCAGGATCAAATTAAATAATGCCTTTGGTACAGTCCTGGCCCCATGCTTACATTTTACTCCTTGATTTAAGCAACATTGTGTGAAGCAGAGCAGGGATAAGGAAGCCTTCAGCAGCTCTCCACTTTTCCCCAAAAAACCCCCCACCAGGCTGTTGCCATTTTCATCCAGCAGGTGGAAACTGATGAAGAGAGAAGCTGTCTCCTTACTGCAGCGCTAAAAAATGCACTGTTTTTCTGGTGGGCAAAAGAGGTGGTGGCAGATCTTTCCAGTACTAAGGTGCAAACCTTCTGAAGAACGTGTCACATGACAAGAAAACACTTGCCTGTGGAGTGACACAGAAGGAGGTGGAGAAATGCTCTTGCAGAGCTGCAGCTCTGCCCACACAGATGCTTCCTTTGTGTCAAGACAAAACAAATTAAATGATCCCCACTGGCTTCTACCTGTGCAATGTGCTCCTCTGCAGGGGTGGATGCATGGACACTCAGGGATGGAGCTAGGCAGGCTAAATTTCTATGAACATAAATGCATGAGGAATGGGCTTTTAAAATTGTTTGGTTTTTTTTCCCCTGAGATAGAAAAGGCAGTGATGAAAAGCTATTGGGAGCTGAGGATTGGCAAAAGGTGCCAATCCAAGCTTTATCCAGAGGAAAAATGCAGCAGTCTGGGAGGTGCCAGGGATGCTCCTGGCAGGAGTAGCAGAGTGCACAGCCATTCTTCCCTGCAGCAGGTTTGCTGTCCTAGTAGGCTGCTATCATCATAAACCTCCACCTATTTTCATTTCATCAAAACAAATGCAAAGTTTGCCTCTAAACAGATATAAAATGCTCTAGAGGAGTCTTGGGCTTTTTCTAACATGGGAAAGATGCAGTGAGCCAGGCCCTGTGTCCTGTGCCTGTGTGGGTAAAGAAACCAGGAAAGGCTGAGGAGCAGTTGCTGGGAGGCTGGGTTGAAGCTGAGGGAACAGCTGGATGTGAGCCTGTGTCACCAACGTTGAATTAGTGGGGTGGTGCAGGATCGAGGGCCTAAGGCACATAAATCCAGCCAGGTCTCTCTTCTGAAGGAGAGGGAGCTTTGGCAGCAGAACAGGGACTATCAGTGGCATGGAATGCGCAAGGGCTGAAACAGGCAGGTGTGTTGCAGGCAAGCTTTGTCTCACCTCAGCTGCCTCTGAGATCTGTCGCTGCCCTGTGGGAGCTACTCAACCTCCTAGACCCCCAGACTTCTTAATTTTACTGGTTTAAAAATAGCCTCAGGCTCCTTAAGGGGCTGCAGCTGAGGAAACTCCCTTGTAACCCAGCTGGCTGAACGGGCCCTGTGAAATTCACCTGCTCCCTTAGGTCCTCCACAGGGATTTTTTCCAAATATTGTGGCAAAAGACATTTTTACATTTCTGTCTTTGCATGTGCTCCAACTCCTCCATGTTTTGACGGAAGAAAACGTGGCACAAGGGGATGTCTACAGGGAATGCCAGAGATTTGGCAGAAGAAATCCCACAAAGAGAAGCCAATAGGACTTACTGTAGAGGCCATGGGCTTTCCTTCTTCATATTTACTAACTTCTCAGAGATGTCCTGCTACTTCTGATGCCATAGGTTAGGGGACATTGGGTTTTATTTATTTACAGTGATACCATTTTTCATGTGCAGGAACAGGATAGCTGGTTAGGCTATTTGGACTCTGCCACAGGATATCTTGAAGGAATGAAGACACATTTCTCAGGCTGTGCCTCTGAATCTTCTTCTTTGAGCCTTCCCATTACCTCCATCTTTACCAAAAGGCTGTAGGATGCTCCTGTGGTAAATCTAGTAACCTGCTGGACAAAGCACCAGCCACCTGAGAAGACCTTCAATAGCTTGTTGACAGCCAATCTAATTTTCCCTGTGGTGATTGCCACAGACAGACACACACTTTAGGATCCTGAAAGAAAAACATTGTTTGAAAAAATGAGGTTCTTCCATTTCTGTGAGACTGGGTACTTTTCACTGCTGAGCAGCTACCCACAGGTTCTGCAGAACACAGGCAGTGTCCATAAATCCACACACTAGCTTCTCCTAATAACTTGCTCAAGTAACTCATCCTGAGTCTATTCCTTTTAGCTATGCATCCACTCTAGTAATAAGTGTTTAATCCCAGTGAAGCCCAACTGCTGCAGGTCTTGCTTCTGAGGGACCCTGTTGTCCCTGAAAATAAGCCTTCTGATTTGTTTTAGTATAGTGGAGTCAGTTCTCATGAACTGTAACATAAACAAGAATCATGTTTGCATTCCTTTATAAAAGATATCACCTGATGGACTTCTCAAGTGACCAGTGAAGATGGAGAAGTGGGAACTTCTCTGTCCAATCTCTGATCACTCTCCAGAAACTTATATATACGAGGTCAACAATAAAGGAGAGACTTCCTTTCTTCTTCTCTGCCTGAACACCTGTTGTGTGTGTTGCTGTGTGTTTCTATCTGCGTCACAGTAACAGGACTCCACCACAAACTGGATGTTTCCATGGGTATCAGCCCCTGGGAATGGGAGCCTCTGACACCATGATGCTGCAGCATTCATTTCTAGATACAACTCACCTTGGGACATACTTACATTGCTGAGCAAACTAAGTCTAAGTTCTACAAATGCTACATCTTATCAGGGCCATTTTCTTTATTAGTTTTATTGCAAATTGGCTTGAGTCTGTAGACTCTTAGAGCATGAAGCCACATCCAGCTAAGTCTTAGAAGCTGAAAACTAAAGGAGATGCAGCTGTTTTTCTCTGGAGCATTCATGAGGTAATAATAGTAACAATAAGGGGAAGGAAAATAGAGCAGTTTCATTGTGATGTTTTTTAGAAACTAAGGATTCCATTGAATATAAAATGATGATTGATTTTAGCCACGTTGATAGACTAATGTTTGTTTTTAATGGAGTCATTTTCTGAGGAGAAAAAGCTGTGTCAAGAGGGAACAACTCTCACTTTGTATAGAGAGGTGCTGCTGAGTAGAAGTGCTGGAGTCCTTTATTTAAATAGAAATAATTATATTGCACAGGAAACTTGGATTTGAAAGCAGTTCCTCTAATACATTCCTCTTCAGGAGTAATTATCTGCTGCATCCATCAAAGCCCAAAGGCTGATCTCTTATCACATTGGATCATCTGCATTATGGCTAAAATTAAAACAAAGGGAGAGGAAACAAATAAGAAAGGATGTAAAAGTCCCAAATGACAGGCCTAAAAGGAAGATGGAAGGTGGAATGCCTTTGGAGTGAATATCTGATGTAGATGGAGGTGAAATACAAATATGAGAATAGTTATCCTGCACTTGGTTTTCAGCAACTGGCTTCCCACCACATGATGTCCCCTCACTGCTTTGCACCTTCTGTTTTCCATGGGGTTTTTCCATCATACTCAAAGAGCTCCCATCAAAACCTTTCCTGTGGACAGTATTCACTGGGAAAGACTGGAAGACTTCTCTGGCCAAATAATAGTAAGCAGAGAGCTGCTTCTGCTGCTGAGGTGGGGATTCATTTGTGGTCAGCCTGCTCCATTTGTCTTTTTCCTGACCATGAAGTGTTGGACAGAGCAGACGAGACATTTCCTGCATGGAAGTCAGATCTTCTCTAGGAAGGCTTACACCACTTTACTTTCCATGCCAAACAAATCTGTAATTAAATGATGCTTTAAATGCTCAGACAGTTGTGGTTTCCTGCTTTAGTTATGAAAATGAAGTTAATTTGGTCAGTTCCACAGGAACTGACTCACAAAGGTTTCCATAACCTTGCAAAGAACAAACATGGGCCTTAATTTGGATCCAAAGGTCTCCTAAGGAAGGCCAGCAGAATCAAGTGGGTGAAGATAAAAGCCTCTGTGCATGAATTAAGACATGAATTAGCATTGGCTAATGCTTCTGCTTAAGTAGCAAAACGACATTTACCCCCCTGAAGTTTCTCTAAACAGTAAAGGATTCACATTAATGTGCCTGTGTAGTGATGGGGAAAGGTATTTGATTACTGTAGAACAGATCACTTAAACCATCTCCTCCTCTTTCAGGCAGCGTGCTCAATCTGTGGGGGCAAGATAAATCAGTTCATTGCACCCATTACATTCCTGCAGTGGTGCAAGGACCACAGTGTGCTCCCTGACCACATGATGCTGTAAAAGCCTACATCATTTCTAGAGTCAAAGGAAGAAAAGGGGAACAAGATGCTTTGAAAAAACTACCACCCTCAGACAAAAATAAAGGCACAGAAGCCAGCAGGTGGCATGGGATTCCCGTGGTGCATATATGCTTAGAGGAGAAGCTCGGGTGAAAGCCAGAGCAAGAAGGAGCTGGAGGCAGGATTGGGAATGCACAGCACCCTGCTGTAATGGAGGAGGGGTCACACTAGGCACCTCTGTTGGGAGCAGGGCTGGAAAGACTTCAGAAGAAGCAATTCTGCCTAGAAGTTCAGTGTTGTTACCCTCTGGCAAAGCCTCAGTCACTCTCCATTTACTTATACAAGAAGCCTGGGGCTGAATGCAAAAGGCCTGAATTTTGTGTGGTAAAACCATGTTTCTGTTCTGCCTGCACACAGAAAAGGATGCTCAGAAAGAAACTACTGCCACTGTTCAGGCAATCCATACTGTGCTACATCTGGCAAATAGAGTGGTTGCAAGCAATCCAGTGACAACTGGATTTAATTTGGTTTCATTTGCTTTATGGGCTCCCTGTATGGAGTCAGAACGGTTTGGGCTGGGAGAGACATTGCAATGTCATCTAGTCCAACCCACTACCATGGGCAGAGACATCTTCAACTCAGCCAGGTTGCTTAGAGCCCCATCCAACCTGGCCTTGAATGTATCCATGGATAGGGCATCCACAACTTCTCTGGGCAATCTCTTCAAGTTTTTTGAAGTCGCCCCTATTGTAAAGACTAGAATTCTGTCTTATATGTAATCTAAATCTACCCTCTTTTAGTTTAAAACCATTATCCCTTGTCCTACCACAACAGGCAATGCTGAAAAGTCAGTCCCCATCTTTCTTAAGGGCCTCCCTTAGGTACTGGAAGGTGTTCTAAGGTCTCCCTGGACTCATTTCTTCTCCAGTTAATCACCCCAACTCTTTCAGCCTGCCTTCACAGGAGAGGTACCCCAGCCTCTGATCATCTTTGTGCCCCTCCTCTGGATTCACTCCAACACATCTACGTCCTCCTTATGATGGGGACCCCAGAGCAATCAAACTAACAAATAAGTTGGTGAGAAAAACACCAAAGAAAAGTTCCTGTACATACCTGCAACTCCAGATGTAATTGGACTTGAAGAAGTCCAGCCTCTCACATCATCTAATTAAAAGGAAATAAAATGAGAAGTCCCTTGCCACAGCAGGAGTTGCCAGCATGCTTCTACTGCTGCCCAGAAGCACTTATCATGGATTCCAAGATAATAGCAGAGGAATGGGCAGTACCATCAGCCCAGGGACTTCCTTCAGTGACTGCTCCTTGCAAAGTTCACACTCGTGGAGGAGTGCATTGATTTTCTATTAGAAGAGTTCAACCCCATTTATTTCCTCTGGAATAGGTATAAAGTAGCCACTTTTGAGGTCAATAGGAAAGGAAAACATTTTCTCTCCCATTCTGTAGTTAAAAAGTCCACTGATATCTGCTTAAGGCTGACGACTTTTTTTCCATGTGATTTCTCTTTCACTTGTACTTGCTTATGTATCTTTTCTTTTGAGCCCATCTGGCTTCAGGAAGGACACAAAATGGGACTCTTGCCTTTCATCATCGTTTATCTTAAACCTAGAAACGAACATGTAGGTTCTACCAGCGCCTGTCCAAGGACAGCTTGTTATCAAGACTTAAAGAAATTAATGCAACATAACTAATTTGGATAGAGTAGGGTACAGTCATTTCACATGTTAAACAGAACAATTTATTTGCATACAGGGACAGTCTATCCCATTGGAACTGCACTCAGCCTATGTTGTACTGACAACATCACACCTTCATTGGCATAACAATTGAATTGAGTCCATGTGGAAGTTAAGCCTGAAGAAATCATATCATATCCTAAAGAGTTACCTTGAGGTTACCTTTGTCACTCCTCCCACAACATAGCAAGACATAAGAACTGCTTGAATTTCTGTTGTCAATTTTCAGAAGTTCATCAAGAATTTTATGAATTGCTCTTTAGCTTTACATCTGTGAGCACAGGAACATGTTAGGTGACATGAAAAAAAAATTTCTAGGTACCATAGTAGGAGAGAAAAAGTTTAAATATGCAAAGATGAACTTCCTCCAAATACCTACAGAGAAGATCAGGATTTTTAACTATCATATAGTTTCAGTCAGTCTCATGATTTTGTGACTTCTTGTGCATGATGGGTGTTTTAAAAGCCATCAAAACCATGGTCCTTTGTGAAAACAGGTGGGATTCATTGACTAAACTCATCTAAGGTGTTGTGGAGTATCTGAGACACCTGCATGGGGCTGGCAGTCTTAAGTTAATATACTCACCCAGACCTGTGCTCCTCCATAGCAGCAGCTTTAGGCCAAGTGGGTGCTCTGCAGTGTCTCATTTGAGATTCCACAGCTACAGAGAGAAAGCTGAATCCCACTCTAGCAGTTTTCCAAGTGTGAAAAACTTGCCCACTTGCAGTCCTGAGCTGTGCTGTCAGCTACCAACTTTAGCATCTCTGGATGTGCTCCATGGGCATTCAGTGCAGTGGCTACAACCATAAAACAAGGAAGTAAAAGCACTTCCTCCTTCTAGCCCTGCATGAAAAGTAGAGGCAGTCATGGCAAATGCAAACACAGCTCAGGTTTAGCATAGGCACACCTGCTTGACCATCCCTGGGGGCTGTTTCTACCAGGTGAACCTCACACCACTGTGGTCACCCTTGCCACCTCCACATCCTGGCATCCTTTGGTCCCACTGAGGAACCACACAGGCGACACCTTGACTTTTGTGACAATTAAGACTAAGGAAGACACTCACCAGAATTTGTTTTCCTTAAAAGTAGTATCCAAATCCATCCCTTTGAAGATGAGAGGAGCACGGCGTCTTTCCTGTAGTGATTTTCCTAAACCATAAAGCCAAGTGTCTTCCTCACATTGCAAGAAGCCTTGATGGAAATAATGCAACTGCCCCCCAGCATTGAATAGGAAAGTAATACAAATACCTTCCTTTCAAATTTCTCAGTGTTGCATTTTTTCCCCTGTTACAGCAGAAGGCATTTTCATGTAATAAAATATGAAATGTTGTAGAAATTTCTATGGTTTCTATAATTACAGAATTAGAAGAATAAAAATTTAGAATGAATTTCCATAATTATCCATCCACGTTAATCAAACCATCTATTCCACACCTGTCTGCTTGAATACATTACATACCAGTAATAATGCAACCACTGAGGTGGTTTTGCTCTCACACACACCCACTCCAGCCATAAAAATCATCTTGACCCAGGTAAAAAAGGCTCCAGAACTGTCAATTATATGACATTAAAAAGGCAGGCTACTGGATAAAAGGCTTGGCTAGAGAACTGATAGCAGGCATAAAGAGCATGGTATGCTCAGATGACCATACAATCAGATGCTAAGAAAGGTGTTCAGCAATTCCAGGCAAGGTGTTTTTTTTTGGTCCCATGAATTCACACAATAAATGTCAGTAGCAGGAGATTCAGTGCCTGCACTGTTGAGCAGCCTTACTCACAAGTCCTTTAATCTATTGTCATCCACAGTACAGAAATGCTGAGTTATTCCTGGGCTCTCTTCTGGAGTGAAACAACACTTTCTGAAGAAAACCCAGTTGTGGTTTTAAGTAACTTGCTCAAGAGTCACTGCCAAAGTGCAGCATGAACAGGGTTCAACCAGTTTTGCCTTCCTTTGCTGTATACAAACATGCAAAACTATCCCAGCAGGCTTTGATCCCTGAAATGTCATATCCCCTTTTGTTTCATGCTTTTAATTCCAGTGGACTGCGAAAACACCCCAGTGTTTTCAGACTCAGATTACTTCAGACTTTTGAACTGACCACCAAGCAAAACATAGAGAGTTAGTCTTATGGCTGTGGCTACCCCACGTGGGGCCAGGGGAGGTGCACAGCCAGTCGGGTGCGAGTGCCCCGGGCAGTCTGCTGATGGCTGATGTGGAGCCCCAGTACACTGCTGCAGCCCTTGGCCTGACCTGAGGGCCACAGCAGTGGCCACAGACTGCCCACGAGAACATGCATCGAGAGGGGAAAGCCAAGGGTTTCTAAAGGCTCTTCTCTAGACATAACTTGCTTCGTTTTGGAAACTGGTGTTATCTGAAAGGGTACGTTCTGCATGTGGACACATACAGACACTGGGTTTGCTGTGGCCCCTGCAAGCTCATGGCTTCCATGAGAAGTTCTCCAGTGCCAAGAAAGTGTCAAAGTTGACAAGAAACAAAGCAGCTTTCAGACAAGAAAAGCGGCATGTCCTGACCCTTATTGGCGGCTGACAACTGTCCAGGGTGGGGTTTAACAAAAGAAAGTGTTAACAGACAGGCTTCCCTCTCCTGAGTCATTAGGAGTTGAATTGTAATCATTTGCTGCTTCTGCTCTACAATGCCCTTGCAGCCCTCTAATGCTCCAGTCCTTCCCTGTCCCTGCAAGTCATCCTGTTTCTCCTCTCCATCCCACATACTCATTCTCAGCACGGTTCTGGCTCAGTACGTCTGTGATACATCCAAACAGACCAGTGGTTTACCTGGTGTTTTTCCACATCACTTGTGACTTTGGAGTCCTTTCATCAGCCCTGTGCTTATGAAGCATAGACAACTTTTTGACACAAACTCTTGTTTCTGCAGGAATTGTATTTCCTTTCTTCAAAAACATTTTAAAAAATAAATCACAGAAGGCAGTGTGAAGAAACCACAGACCTGCCAGCTAGAAGTTTTAATCCCTCCTCTGTAACTAGCTTGCCATGCAATCTCTGCTGGTGGGCACACAACTCCTCTGTGCTACTGCTCTCTCCAGAGGAACTAACAGGGATTATTTGTTTGGTGTAACAGTCTTCAAGACGTAGGAAAGAAAAGAAAAGAAAAGAAGATGCAAAGGATGTGCCCCCCAAAATTCCCTCAGTGGTCAGGCAATTGGGAGCCACACCCCTGGGATAACCCATGCCTGCCTGCACCCCGGCATGCACAGGTGGGCGGGAAGGGCTTGGGATGGTTGCTGGAGGCTGGAGCCATGTGGTGTGGCATCCTTGGCAGGAGAAGGGCATAGGCTTCCTCACACAGCATCTGCATGTCCTGCACCTTAAGGATTGCACCCAAGGATTTGTTACCAGAAAAAGCAATTAAAGAAAAAATAAAATTAAAAAAATACATACTTTTAAAAAGATTTCTCCACTTTCTTTAGGCTATTTTTTGTTATCCCAGGTCCCTCTTCCCAGAGTGCACCACAAGAAAGGACTGCCCTGACTCCGCTCTCATTTTAAAATGCTTCTTTTTATTTCAGTGGTTGTACATTGGGTGAATGAATTTAACGTCACAACAGAAATAGAATGGCTATTTAACAGACCACTAGTAATTATATACGCTGGAAAAAAGTGAATGGAGGGGGTTCTTTTAACTGTTATCGAAATATTCATTGTACGTGTCATCAATTATGCTGGATGAGAGAGGCAAACAAAAAGGTATTTTGGTGAGGTGCTGTATCCTTTGAAGAAAATAAGCACTGAGACATCTCAAGTTGCTTGAAACCATGTCCCAGCTACAGTATTCACTGTCTCCGTGTTGGCCCATCTCATGGTTCTTTTAGGGGTTTTATTTCTTATTGTATTTTTTTTAATTAAACAAAGCATTTAAAATTTAATCATTTTCATTAGACTTTTTTTTAAAATATAAACAAAGTTTTGGCAAATAATATTTATACAGAAAAATAGTTTTAGATCTTCCCAAATTTTGAAATAGTCTATAAAATTACTTTATAAATAAATAAAATGCAGAATCTGTTGTACACGTATTTGCACATCTCTGTAATTGCCTCCTTACTGTTAGCATAGGTTTGTACTTGTACAGTTTTCAGGAATAATACAAAGTCATAAAGTCGGAAAGTGGATCTCTTATTAAAAATACATTTTCTCTTTTTGTCTGTCAGTTTATCTGGATGAAAGACCTGATGTATCTGAAGCTTAGTCATCCATGGGCAAAAAATAGTAATATTGGATTAATTGTAAAAAACATAGAATAACAGTAATTTTGAAACATAAAAAGTTCACACAAAACGATGTCTTGAAGAGTTATCTACATAAAATATTTAAACATGGATAATTTACCATTTAGTATTATACAATAAGCTACCCAAATGCCTAAATTAACTATTATAAAAAAATAAAAACAACTTTGACAGATATAGGCAAGTTGCAGTGTCAACTACCTAGTTATAATGACTGAGAAAGTCTACAAATATTAGTGTTTTAATAGTATATAATGGTGATACCTTAACTGCTAAAGTAACAAGTTAAGATACATTATTTTTCCACAAATTAAACTAACGCAACGTTACAAGCACTATGTTAATTTTACAACCGAATTGTGATTATTTTTTTTTTTCTTTTGGATGATCAAATCTCCAGCTTTATATATAAATAGATAGTAATTAGACATCGGACAAACAAGATTTAGCCTGGAAAATAATTTCCTAGACGAATAATAATATGGTTAGTGCCTTCAGTCGTTCAGAACAGGCAGTGCTGCCAAAGTTTAAAATAGTTTACAATCAATCTGAAGAGGTTAAGTTAAAATACTGCAATCACTAGTAATGTCCACATAGAAAACTTATGCTGCAAACAATTATACATAATATCCACTTATAACAGCTGTCTTGTTTTTTTTTAAACAATAATTTAAAAACTATGTCATTTATGTGATACATGTGCAACATATAAAATGTGAAATATGAAATATTTGGTACAATAGTTCTTGAAACAAATCTCAAATCAAACAAATGAAATTTTAATTATACATATATAATTACCTTGTAAATCAACAAAGTACTTAAAAAAGTAAACAACATTAAAATCTGCTTCATCCATATATATGTATGTAGGTATATATAACATGTATATAATTGTATTAAAGATATCTTCATACTTCTGTGACATAAAATATGTTTTTAAAGGAAAACAATTAAAAGAACTATTTTTCTCCACTCTAATCTGGTTACAGTCTCATAATCCAATTAAAAAAAATGCAAATACAGTAATGATTTATTAAACTGAATCTCATTCTACATTCTTAGTGTTCAGTTAATAGCCTAGATTAAAGTCACCTATGAAGTTTCAGTGACTCAACTGAATTTTAATTAAATTAGAGTATCATACAATCTCTTCATCTACAGCCTTCTTTTTTGCCTTTTCTTTTGTTAGTTTGGTCTTGTTTAGTTTCATTTTGTTTGATTTTACACTTCTAGAAATTACTTCTTAACAGCTTGGATCTTTTTGGTAACCTGACTATGAGTTTCAAAGATTATTCACGTCCGGTGAGATTTGACTGTTGGCATCAGGCTCACTTTCATCAAGTCTGATGTGACAAAATTTAGGCACTTCTGCAAAGTTTATTTTAAAAACATTATAAATATACTTGTAAAATAATATTCTCAAGACTTTGTTCTTTTGGGGATTGAAAGGGGTATGAAGTTCATACTGTGCAAAATTTTTAAAATTTTCTTCTGCTATTCTGCTATGATTCAAATGCAACTTCTCCATACAAGTCAAACACCAACCATGTGCATCTAAAGACTTTGTGCTTTACTTTGGACTTCTGGCTAAAAATATCAGATTGGCAGCATGATGTGCAGGACACCAGGCTGCCTTTCACTTCCTCTGTCTTGGAATCAACTCACCAAGGGAGCAAAACCAAGATTTTTTTTTTTTTTTTTAACTGAGAAGAAAACCCCGAATCATAGTTTGGGTGAAAATTAAACCTGCAACTGGGGAAAGTTTTTAGCCAATGCAACTCAATTATTGCTGAGCTCGAAAGATTCATAAACATGGAATCTCACGAGACTAACTGATCTGGACCATTTTCATTAGGTGTAATTATGGAGAAACAACAACATTTGCAATAATTAAACTATGCTTAGAAAATCTTTAAAACTAAATGTTATCCTTTATGTCTTGAAACATCACAGCTGGTATCAGGTAGTTAACTATTTTAGGTTGGAGTATAGTAAGCATACCATATTTAATATTCATATATGACATAGCAGCACTAGCTTTTTTGAGTTTTTGATTTGTCCATAAGAACAAATTCTTGACTTAGCATGCAGTTTGTGGCAACTCTAGAGAGGAGGAGACGGGGTAGTATGTACAGTAGCCGTGCTTGGCTGTCCGCAGGGAGGCTTCGTGACACTCCGTTCCGCTCCTGCCAGCTATTTCAGGATTATCTGTTGAGAGAAAGGGAAAGCGTGATCGCGCTTTTAGGGGATGCGGGGAGAGCAGTGCGCCCAGACGGCCGGCCCCGGCCTAACTGAGCTCAGGCACAGATCACACGGGACAGTATCCTGTGTGGAACAGTATCCTGCGTGGGACGGCATCCCGTGTGGGATAATGTCCCATGTGGAACAGTATCCCCAGTGGGACAGCATCCCGTGTGCTCAGGCTGCCCGGGAGGCTTTTGTGTCTCCCACCTGATTGTCTTCCCCTGCACAGAGGTCCTCATGCGCATGAGAACACGTAGGGGGGACTTGATGTGCCGAAATACTGGAGGGCAGTGCAGGGCCGTAGGCGGGCTGTGCACCCTCCGTGCCCCGCCTACCAGTAGAGCTGGAAGCCCTGCACCTCCCGGAGGAGCTCAAGGTGCATCTGTGCTTGGGGCGATTCTCCAGCTCCCACCCTGCTCCTAGAGTGTCAGGAACGACCAGGGGAAACAGGGTAGGCAAGGCTCCCTGCCACTAACAAAGAAAAAGATGTACTGGTCTGGGTGTTTTCATGAAGCAGAAGTGTCTTTTCAATGCACTTTTAACAGCTGCTTATGCCCTAAAAAAATTAACTGCAGATCAGTGAACTTGAGAGGTTTTCTCACGCTTCCTTAGGGCAAGGATTCTAGAGGGATTACCACAGTGGTACCTCTGTGCACCTAGCTAGTCACTACCCTTGCTGCTTTATCTTCATGGTGTCTTAAATGGAGGGTGAAGCAATCATTTTACAGGTGCAAACGCTTGTGCTTCCACCATTGCAAAGGTTAAATGCACAATGTGCTCAGCAACCAACTCCACCTGCTCACAGTATTGGAAAATGGTTCAGATTTCCATCACCTGCCTGAAATGGCTGTCAGTGAAAGTGATATCAAAAGGCAGGGTGTGGTATTTTATCACACCATTGCTATCCTGTGCTCCAGACTTAAGGACGAGTCAAGGAATTAAGACTGTGTTGCCTGCTCTTCCTGTTTCATTTGGCACTTGGCATATTTTTAAGCTGTATTTGCTGGTGGTATGCAAGGCAGTCATACCATGCACTTGGACCTACTTGTGTATTATGAAGCTAGACCACTTCTTAATGCAATATTTATAATAAAAGTGTGGGGGGGAAAGGTGTTTGGAAAGTAACTTCAGTAACTTACTACCTCTGACATACACACCACCAAAAAGAAACACGCTCCGCTCTGCGTGGCAGGCGCTTGTCCCAGTCCCCTGCCCATCACCCCACTGCCCCTCACACCTGCACTGCCTGGCTCTCTGTACACAAGCACCATCTCCCTGACCCAAATGACCTTGCCAGCAAGCCAAAAAGCCATCTTTGATTGCCATCAGCTCTTGAAATCTGGTGACACGTGAGGCCCCATTGTAATGACACTGTACAAACACCTGCTGCTCCAAAGGACTTAACCTCTAAATACATCATGCACACAACAAGGACATATATTTTTAATGAACTTCCACCCATTGTGAGTTTGTTAGCTTATCGCCTATCTTCTGTTTCCTTTTTAAATAACAAAGAAATACCTTTGCTCAAATAATAATGCCCTGTCTGTGATAACCCTGGTCCAGCTCCAGCACAGTGATTTGATGATATGTAGAAAGAACATTGCCGTGCTGAAAATAAGAAATTACCAAGATTTTCAGCACTGGTATTTTTAGCATGTTACAACCCAACACGTCAATGTAATTAATAAAGCAGCTTCAGTTATACTAGGTTAGCCATAATCATGCAAGTGTATTTAAAGAATCCTAAGGTCTCACTTAATGGGACAGAACCTGAAATTTACTCAGTAAGTTTTTTACTCAGTGAAATCCCAGAATTTCAGACACTGCAGATGACTACATTGTCTGCCAACTTTTGAGTGGATAAACTTGCATTTTCCTATAGCTTTTTTTCTCACAGTACAGGGAGACAGGTAACAGCCCCTTGTGCGAAGATTACTTTGGTCAAACAGTCCCACAAGACCAGTGTTTACAACTCCCCCAAAATGTGTGACAGAGAAGGCAGAGGGCCTAATCTCAGGCTTTTTCTTGGGGAAATGGTAGGGACTATTCCTGGCATTGTGATTAACCCAAGTGCCACTCATCCTGCTGTGTGCCAGGCAGGACAGAGGGGTCCTGGGCAATGTGAAAGAGCAGGGACCCCTTGAGTGAGTGGCAAAGCCCAAGGTAAGGACTTCACTGCCATGTTCCTATTCCCACCTTTTCTCTCCTCCTGTCAAAACTCAGGAAAACAGCATAGATAATGTAAACACTTTCCTTTTCTGTGCAAGCATGTCCTGTTTATGGGTTGCAGGTGCCAAAGGAGCAGCTGGAGCTCTCGCTGTCGTGCCACTCCCACTGCCAGTGGCCGTGGAGCTGGCCAGCTCCCACCGCATTGTCCTCGATGTGCCACCCCTAGTACAAGAGCCGTAACTAGGGCATGTTGCACCCAGCTATTTCTAGTACATGTAGGAGTCCTCATGGGAAAAAACCCCTCAAGTCTCTCCTACAGAACAAGCTTCTCCAGTGGAGAGTCATAGAATTTAGGAGCTACATTTCTTTTTAACCTTAGCCATAAAGTGTAAAATGTCTCCTGTAGTCTTTAATTACATGTTCACACCCTATTTCTCAAAAGATATCACAACTCTACATACACAGGCATCAGCTTCGGCCACTGTTTTTTTTCTCAGTGTGTCTGACAGAGAAACATGCTAAAATGCTAAACTACTTTATATGGAAAACACACTGTGAACCTGTCCTGTTTAATCTACAAATGAAGTAATAAACTGTGAAGGAAGGCAGAGGTTATCTAGTCTGCATCGCTGCTAATTGCTTCATCAGTTGCATGCTGAAAAAGGAGAAGGTGTATTGGAGAAGGAACATCCCTGCAAACACCTTCTACAGAGTCTGCACTCCCTCATTACTTGTAAATAGGTTCATGTTCACTACTGTTTGAAGAATTACACCTCAAATGCACCTATTTAGGACTTGTCGTATTTGCCCTGATGCTATTAAAACATTACAGTTCACAGCAACAGGATGTAATCTCATGATGCTTCTACCATAGTACATCTAAGAAAAAAACCTGAAAAACAAGACTATACAGAGTATGCATTGTCCCATGTACAAAAGTCTGCAGGTCTAACGTGGGAAAGCACCTTCTCATGCTCTGAATGGAGAAGATCCACAGGTGTGGATACAGACATGCCAGAAAACACACCTTCTGCTGCTGCAGTAAAATATCTAATAAGAAGACTATTTCCAGCATAGGCAGAATGTTCTGGCACTTAGAGTCTTGAGTAGTACCTCACAGAAGATTTAATAACAGAAAAGGGCATTTTTTAGTCGTAATCACAGATAAGGGTAGCCTCTCCAACATTTTCTTGCTTGGTACCTGCCTGAAGTGGCAGAAAACTGTCTACCCTTTAGATTAATCATTCACACTGTGCCAATGATAGTTAGCAGACCTCACTGAAACTAGTAACACAACCAGTGAATCTAAATTTCTGCAAACTACTTTCTAAATCTGCTCCTCAAAATTTTCCAGCTCTTTAGAGGTGACATTTTCAGCTCCTAAATGTCAAGACTTTCTTCCCTACCAGAGTATGGCTCTCTTAGATCTTTACCTTCAGGACTTCTGAGTGATCACGGTGGTCATTAAGCTCCATGTGCAACACAGAACATCCCAAAATTCAGGGTTGCTTGTAAGGCTGATATAGTTCTGCAGTGTCATCGAGGGAAATGACAACCAAGAGAGATGTTACTGCCAAAGGTGTCAGCTTCTCACCAACTCCCAGTGCAGATAAACTGATTTGGGAGTTCTTCAAACCCGGCAAAGCTGGCTGTGATCAGTCATTGTGTCAAGACTTAAAAAGTAAAATTGAAAGTCTTTAGAAATTCCATTTTTGTGAACTTTTTTCTGACACCCAGGTTACTGCTTTACTTGATACAGTTTATGGAATTGACCAAATTACAGAGAATCATGACTAGGTTCTAGGAATTACAAGAATACTGTTTGACTTGAGATTTTCTGTTTTGAAGCTACAATTCACAAAATTTCTTTATAGTCCCTGACTTAAATTCATTTTCCAGTTCCAGATTTATTATACAATGATGAATACAGAAAATTTACCATTCTGTATGAATTCAGTGTACATGGACTCTTTTTCAACTAAAGACCTGTCACAGTGGATCAGCTGGAAAGACATGTTTCTTTTTCAGAAGTTTTGAAATTATTACTCCAAAATACAATGTGCTTTATAAGCCCTAATGTATTTTAAGAAGATATTAAGGTTATATTTGATCTCTACATTGCAAAGTGCTTACCCATCCAAAAATTAACTCATACATAGCAAATATTCTGGTCTGCTCAGCCTTCCATTTTGAAAGCAATGTAGTAATTGGAGTTTCTTGTAAACAAGATTTATCTCAGAGCATTTCAGACATGAATGCCGCAGCCGGTCACCCATTTTATATCTTCCTAGGCTACCTCAGGCAACTTATTTTAGCATGAGACAGATTATCAACTCATGATGCTTTTTTGCCCTCCACCAAATGAAGAGTCTGTGGTGAACCGTTTGCACCAAGGTATTTAACTTTCAGACACCGGCGTCAGGATAGATGAACCTTTCCACAGTGACATTTTCTGTTTTCATGTTTTTCACACGAGTAGCAGACTGGTCAGATATATCTGGGGTATACATTAAAAATGACAGATATTTTCAGACAGCTGGCTCATATCAGGCTGTCTCATAACTTCTCCCTCTTTCTAAAAATAAAAGTAACACCAAGTATTTCTTCCTTATGACAAGGAAACAAGACTATTTATATTTCCCCATGCCTTTGGGAAATGCCTCCATGTCTTTATTTTTCATTTTCTCTTAGAATGTTCTCTTGTGGTATGTGCCTTGTTGTGCCTTGTTCCTTTTCCTCTAAACAACTTTTTTTTTTTTTTTTTAATTAGTAGTGGAAGAAAATTACTAAATGTTCTGACACTTACTGAAAGTAATCTCTATTGTATCAGTTATGCCTGGTCTTACTTTTTTTTTACATAGCCTTACAGATGGACTTTTTCACCTCCTTTTCCCCACAGATTCTGCACCAGCACCTCCATGGAGCACCATCCCAAACATTCCCCTTGCCCACACCAGGGCTCCCACCAACACTGTGCCATGGGATAGGTTTTGCCCCTGTCTTGACTGCTGACAGCTGAGCCAGTTCCAACTTTTGCTTACATTAAACACAGCCTGGACTTTTTCCTTTGCTACTCCTTTTCCCCTGAAACCTTGTTCTCATTTCCAGTATATTATCATTTAATGGATATGTGCTTTGTTTTATTCACTAACCATGGTCCTCTCCTCAATCCAGGGCTGAAGGAAGATTTTATCTTATTACTTTTCCATTAATCCAGTGCAACCCCAATATATCTGTTTATTTTGCTCATCAATAAGGTGACCTCTGATTTGAACATAGCAAGTGAAATGTCCAGGCCACAGATGGCTGCCTGCCCATACAGGGCCTTAATATTGGGAGCATCAGGTCTTTCCTGAGGGCTGGAGATCCTATTTCCCTGGCTTTCTCATAGCCCACTACCTCACATGGTAATTCTGGTACCCTGCTCCATCCTCTCTTTTCTTCCCTAAATCTGAGAGTGTGCCCAGTTTTGCCCATCCCATTTCTTAACAGTATGCCTCTGGAAATGGCTGAGGGTCAGATGTCTAGGCTGAAGTGGACACATCTGCTCGCACATTTTCATTCTATCAGGCACAAGCTGTTGGCCATCAGGTTGTCATAAAGCTGACAAAGACCTTGTCTGAATCCAGCTCTTCATGACAATCTAAAAAAAAGTTCAAGGCAATTATGGGATCCCAAAGGGTTCAAGGGTTCAGCAGCATCATTTTGCTCATTTAATTGTCACAAGGTCCTGAAAGAACAGACCAAAGCCACTTGTGTTGCCAACTCCTTAACTTGCTTATGAGCTTCAATAGGTATTTACTCAAGTAATAATGTACAATATTTAAGTTCAACTTAATAAGTATTTACTCACTCTGGAGAAACAGAGGATTAGTTGGTTTAGAAATGAAAGCAATCTGGCTTTATTTATTCTTCTTTAAAGTAATAAATAATGCAGTGCTAAAAATTGATCAAAACATACTCTAATATATTCTACCAAAATCTATTTTTAGCTTATTGCAGAGGCAGCAGAGAGACTATATAGAAATGAGAAAACCACTGCTGTAGTATTTTAGGAACACCCATGTGCTGCTTTGGATAACCATTCAATTTTATCTTCCAGCAGGTCTGAGCTACTGCAATAATCTGTGTTTCTCACTTCCTACTTTTAGGTAATTTTCCTCCTCTTCTTGAATTTTAGAAACTGCCAGAATAGGCTTGCACAGAGAAACTGAGAGCACGAATGAGTGAAAGCCAAGCACAAGTAGTGTATTATCCATGGAAGTGCCCATATTCCTCTTGCAAGGGTGTTACTTCTCCACCCCTGACATCCTCACTTAGCCTTTTTCCATTTTTTTTCACAAAACCTGCTTTGCATTTTCCTTTTAGACACCAAGCATGCCTACATCATTCAAGGTGAGGCACATACAGCATCCTTTTTAGGTGAAGGCACCACTGCACACAGAGCACAGCCAGCACTTCTGCAGGCTCCTCAGCAGTCATCACCACTCTGAAAGCCCTCCTCTCCCAAAACCTGGCACTCCAGTTCAGACTCCCTTCAAAGCAAGTGACAACACCCAGAACTAAACTCAAACACAGAAGAGTACCAAATTTATCTTCATCAAGGTTACTCATAAGACCTTGCGTCAGTTTTATAAAACACTATACTCATAACTTCTCTGAGGAAATCTTAACCTTCCTGACTTTGGACTACTTACAACTTCCTTAATTTTATTCTTATCTGATTACTCTCTCATAAACATACTACTGAGTGCCATGGCAGGTAATAATGAACCAAAAATGAAGTCAAGCAAGTTAGTAAATTTCTGCATCCAGCTGAAAGTCACAACAGATATAATAAAAAAAAAGGAAAAAAAAAAAAAAAAAGAAAAAAAGATGTTTGCAGCCTCCTACACACTCACAAGCCACAGAGACTGGCATTTCTAGTAGGCAATAAATCATACACCAAGATAAAAATATGATCTTTGTTTAATTCAAGGGAAAGTACTTGGAGCATCTAGAGATGTCCAGATGCAATTATTTTAAAGGACAGAATCCTAGACAAGTACATCTGGAGCTCTGCACTGCTCTGTGTTGTTAAAATTTTATGATGGAAAACCCCAGACTGACATGGAGCTCTGTGTATAAACCATGAAACAAACTCATTTTCCCTCAAATGCCTACAAAATTAGTGGACCTCAGAAATAATTTCCTAGGTTTAAATAATAAATACATGCCCAGAAGACTTTTACTCCACTTGTCAAAATATCAGTTGTTGAATAATAGAAAGAAGGAAAACAAAAAGACGTTATCGTATCAAACATCAACACTTTTTCTTTAAATTTCTATAACAGCAAAGGGAAATCTGTTTTGATTTTTTGTTATATAAAAGAATGAAGCCTTTGCTTACTGCTGATGTTGTGTGACACTGCCATCTAGCAGGATACCAGAAGAAGTCAGGTTTTAGTCCTAAACAGGGGAGAGGGGTATGATGGGAGAATTTCTAAAATAAACACAAAACAGAACAGAGATTTTTTTTTCCCATTTCTTCCCCACTGGCTTGTAAATGAACATGCAATCTAAAGTTCCGTGTACAAGCCTGCAGGAACTTTTTATTATCTACAAAGAAACAACATGCTATGTTAAGAGGCCAAAAATATTATTAAAAAAAAGACTTGGTTAAAGTTTGCATGAGAACTAAAATAGAGTTCCATTATATTTTCCAGGGTAATCCTTTGGTTTTGCTTCTCTGGTGCTTTAGAAAATAGTTTTGCCACTTATTTTGTAACATTGGCTGTTTAAAGGCAATTCAAAGGCTGTTTTCGCGACACTGTTCAAGATTTGCTGAGGGCTTTAATATTGGAAACTCTCACTTCTTGAGTCTGCGAGTCACAGCTACTTCCCTGTAACTCAGTGTCAGACAAATTAACTTGAGTGAGACGAGGCTTGTGATTCTTGTGTGTCTAGCATAAAAGAAGCAGCAAGCAGTTTAAGTTTGCCTTTCCTACTGTGAGAAGTTATTGCTATTTAAATACCTTCTCTAGAGAAATAATTCTTCATTATCAAGGGTCACTTAGGTTTGTTTTTCCAGCCTTGTGCAGGCACAAGGCAAGATGGTCTGCCCTTAGGTGCACTCGCTAGATGCCCAACACTCTTCTGCTCCAAGCTGGCTCCCTGAAAGTATTCCCTCTGATAAATGTGTCTGAGGATGGAACTTGTTCCTCTGTCTTCTTTTCTGGGCTTTTCTAAGTCAGATTCAAATCACTCTTTCTGTTGTTAGAACAGAATTTTCCATAGAAGCATTTAACTTGGAACTTTACGGAGTTTTTAGATCAAACTGTTCAGACAGGAAAAAAAAACAAAAACAACAAAAATTGTTTAGATACTCATTATTCCCAGAAGAAATGCTTTCCTACCTGTTCCTTCATTCCCCCAGAAACTGCAATTAAAGGTTTTCAAACCACTAACATGAATTTTGCATGGGCTCTTATTTGAAATATTCTTGCATACTGGCACTAAGGATGTAAATAACATTTGTTTCCACTTCCCACCTTCCTTCTAAAAAACTTGCCTTTAAATGACCAAAAAAAGTCCATTTCCTACTATTTACCAGATTTTTCAATTCATTTTCTCAGCATATTGCTGCTATTCTTTCCATTTATAAATACAGCAGGTTTCCACGAGGAAGAAAGGGAAATGTGAGGCAGCAAAATCCATGTCAGCAGCACTATGGGCAGCTCTCTGCCCTGCCAGACAGCTCTTGGGGTTACAGAGGAATGGAGAGGAAGCCCTCTTGGGGGACACCAAGGAACATTTGCACGAGGGAGCAACTGGCACTTCCACTTTGTGCAGAAAGGGAGATCACCTATAGTCAGTGTCCCATGATATCCTGGTCTGAGAAGAATCTGCCTCCCTTGGGAGTGGTGCTGCCTTTGCAGGCACCTTGGCAAGGAGAGGAGCTCTGTTGCTGCATGCCCTGGTTCTGTTCCCTCCTAATGAAGCCACCACATAGGGTGTCCCAAATCTCAAAGTTTGGCATGTTTATATTCTACACTATGTTAACTAGTTTTTGAATTCTGTGGCAAATATTTTAATTGTCCTTTTGTTTGTGACATTTAAACATAACTATTTTTATTTTTGCTTCATTGTATGCTAACAGATTTTGACAGAACTGAAGGCTACTGAATGATTTCATAATTAATATCTGCATAATTGCCACCTAATTCAGTGCAAACGCTGATGCATAATTTAAAGCAGCTGTGCCAGATAATCACAAGCCTTAGCATGAGACAGCCTGTTGATCTTATTTTTCTTTTTAGATGCAGGCTCTAAGTATTTAATTTTTCTTTTTGATATGTTCTTTACTATCTCTGTCTTGATAAAAGGTCATAAAAGAATAGAATAATGTCACTAAATAACATACCTAAGCAGCATTCTCTATTATGCTGTTTTCATACTATCAGTCTCTGCCCATTTCCATTGGTACAAAAAATAAAGCCATGTACTGTTCTGAACTGATGTGAGCAAGACTCACATTGCTTGAAATTGTTTGGAATTTGGTAAATGTCCTCTAATAACTGGGCACTATGGAAACACTCAGTGAACCTGAGGATGCAGATTAGGACGCAGAAATGCTGGTGTCTTAACCCCCACACACACACTCACTGACTGAGGTGACACAATCTAGTAGTAAGCCAACCAAGCTTGGAGATCCCTTCATGTTATCACCAGCTGTAGGCTCGGGTCATATGCTCACCAGGGATTTAGTACTGCTTGGGCTAAGGACTAATGTCTCTTGCCTGTCATCCAGCTGCCAGTTCAGAAGCGGGTGTGCAAATTTGTCTGTAGGTCCTGTATTGCATCTGCCAAGCTTGTGAAAATCTCTTGGGTAACCTAGACATCCAAGGTTATCTTAGGACAATCTCAAACGTCACCAGACACATGTTTAGGCAACTGAACCAAGCCCTGTGAAACTTCTGAAGGACAAGCCAGGCTACTTTCCAGATTTCATCTGACTGGGCTGATAAACTTCACAGTCTACAATGGGTACTTAAACTTGTATCTTGCATGTAGACACCCATACTTAAGACACCAACACTTAAGTGTCTTAATTTTGGGCTGAATTCTAACTTTCTAATCCTTGTAGGACTCACTGAGATATATCTAGATCTATATAAATCTAGATCTATAAATGGAACAGTAGTGAGGCTTTCTAATTTAGAAATTTAAAGCCCCCACAAGGAGGTGTTTGCCATTATTTAAAATTGAACTTTATCCCCAAAAGTCAGAATAACATCTCTCTCATATAATGTCAGGATAAACCCTATGTTAAATTATCTTTAGTGTAGAAGGTGGAGGAAGTCACACTTCTCTGCATTTCCATTAACATGAAGATCCTTACTTTCAAGTAGGCTATATCTAATCTTTTCCCAAGTTTATAGTCCTGTATTTTCTCATAAAGCAAACTGAAAAAGAAGAAGATAAAAAACTTCAAAATAATTTTCCTTAAGGTCTATGACTTTTATATCATCCTGAAATTACAGCACTGTACATTCTTAGCCTAAAACAAATCAGTAAATATTGTTCTTTCCCTCTACAACCACTTGAAAAGAGGTGGTACCAAAGTGGGGATTGGTCTCTTCTCCCAAGTAACAAGTGTTAGGATGACAGAAAATCACCTCAAGTTGTACCATGGAAGGTTTAGATTGAATATTAGGAAACATTTCTTCATGGAAAGGGTTGTCAAGCACTGGAACAGTGCCCAAAGCAGTCACCATCCCTGGAGGTATTTAAAAGATGTGTAGCTGCTGCACTTAGGGGCATGGTGAACTTGGCAGTCCTAGGTTAACAGCTGACTCGATGATCTTAAGAGTTTTTTCCCAAGCTAAATGATTCTATGATTCTGTGATTCTACCTGTGAGTGAAGCTCGGCAGGTAACAGTTTCCTTGCTTGCTTGAGTATTGCTAGTCCACTAGCTGAAGGAGTAAGCAAAGCTTTGTTAAAGATCTCTGAAGTATTATTTATATCACGAAGACTGTATTAATATTTTAAGCAGGACATTTTACCTACCTCTGTCCACATGCATGCACTAGAGGGAGCTAGGACCAAACCCTCTGTATTCATGTCCTAATGCTGCTTCTCGCCATCATTTCATACTTTGCTCCAAGAAAACACTGTCAGCATCCCCACACAACTGAACTGAAAGTTCATCAAGCATCTGCTGCTCAAGTGGGGTTAAGCAGCTGAGGCTTCAAGCCCCATCCTGGCAGGAATGGCTGGAGCAATTGTGAAGGGCAGAAGAAGGAAAAGGGGAAGAGTCTTTCACCTCTGACCAGTCATGCCCCTGGACATGTACCTTTCCAGCTGCCTTTCACTGGAAAGCTGAAGTCCCCTCCCCTCCATTCCCTCTCATCACAGCCTGGAAGCTACAGTAAGTGGGGCACTGCCTTGAGTGAACAGCACCACCACCAGCTCTTGTACAATCAGAGTAAGATTTTAATCTGAGTTTGTGAAACAGGGTTTGTTAAAGCACTTTTGCTTCATCCTGTTTATATTACATTAAGCCAAAGCAATTATCTTGCCCTCTGAAGTACACTGCAAGAAAATTATTTTAAAAACCTAACCTTTCTAAGTTAAAAGCAAGAGATGCCTAGTTTCTCATATATTCTTAACTGGTGTCACCCTGCACAGTTGGACACATTACAGCATTTAACTTCACACAATCTTCTCATGTGCCTTGTTGCCATACATTGAATACACAATTGCCAGGGCTGCTGGACAAACGTGACTGACAGTGTCTGCCAATGCAGGTGTATTTTGAGCTCTTATTTGTGTTATTTTCTGAAAGAAAGGATATACAGAAGACATGAGACATAATGAATTTTTTTTTCAAAACACAAGCTGACAGCACATACTAAAGTATTTACAGGACCCAATGGAGTTACTATGTTTTATTAGCCATCACCTGAGACTCCCTAACTTTTGGGATGTTGACTTTTCCCTTCTACTTGTGCTTCAAAGACACTGGGATCATCACACTCAATCCCAGGAAGACCAGCAATCTTTCCCCAGGTCATAATACTAAACCAAATGATATTAAGATAAATGATTTAAGTCCTGCTACAACTTTCTTTTAATTTTTGCCTGGAATTGCAAGGAGAAGCCATCGGAGCGGAAATGGGACAACCTGAAGGCTGCAGGTTGTAAAAAAAAAAGTATGGTACAGACACTGGAAAGAGTAAACTGTACCTCACAGATACGTAAAGCAGTGTGGTACAGACCAGAAAAGGAAATTTTATATATTTGGGAATAAAAAAGTCCTTTTCTGAAATACTCAGGAGAGTTTAAACCCCTACAAGAGGACAAAGAGAATGCTATGACCATGAACGAAGTCATGTTAACTACCAAGTTAATAACCTGCTCCTGCTGTGTTTTTTGGGCTAAAGAAATACTGAGAATTTGTGCCACAGTGTTACTATGGGGCTTTCCTAGCGTTGTAGCTTTGTCTCCAATCTTAGGATGTTGTAAAAAACCAGAAAACTTGGAGTTTTGTCTCTTATAAAGAAGGAACTACTACTACTTTCCCTACTTTGAAATACATGGGTTTTTTACAGTAGCTTTTAAAGGCTTACAATGACTAAAACAAATAAAGGAGTAAGGAAAAAAAAGGACTGTGATGACACATTCTACAGAAGCCAATGAGCTCCTGAGGTAGGACTCAACTCCACATGCAGTGGTGCAGAATTTTAGTAACACACTTACACTCATTCCACAGGCAAGGGACAGAGGCAGGACCCTCCAGGGCAATTTACCCTGCCCTAACATGAACTTCCAGAAAAGCAGATGAACTAGATGCCAAACTTACAAATGGCCTAAGTCAGACAGGGATAAACCCATCCTCCTGTTGAACCATCCATTAATTTCAGCATGGGACTGTCTGTATACACACACACACAAATATCTGCAACTAGATAAATACAGACGCTTCCTACAACTCCTGTTAAATTTGAAATTCTGTAATCCTCCAATGTGAACAAAATCTGCATTGGGAAAGAAGGGGCTCTGCCTGCCATCTTGATAGATGAGGAAGAGCATTAAGGCACACCTTTGTCTTCTCAGTGGCACTAGTTAATTGCATGAAAGTGTTCCCATTAACTTTAAAAAAAGTACTGCTTACTGGTCCTTTTGTAGGCATCCACGAATTTATTCTACCTTCAGCTACAGTCTGGCACTCAGGAGTGCAGGTGGTGGACCTGCCCAGTTGCATTCCTGTGCTGGAGAGGGTCCCTAGCTGAACCTCTCCCCAAGCCATCCCATTTTCTCTTAGTCCCTTAGCATCTTCAAGTCTCTCTGTTGCCACTTTGAGATCACAAAACTACACTGAATACCACCAAACAATTTTCTGCTGTAGACACTGTTCTGGGAAGGACTGTGTACTACACCATTTACCTGCTGCATTTTCATCCTTATCCCAAGCATTTTTTACAAGCTAGCTCTGAAAGAAGTAGGCACAAAACAACAATCCTCTTTTGATGAAAATGCTAGAAGCAAAAACATCACAATGTTGGCAAACGAACCTTAAAAAAACCAAAGAAAATGGACTGGTTTGTGTTTCTTTAAGAAAGTGGGATGTATTTCAGAGGTAGTATATTTTTTCTAAATTATTAAAAATAAACTCTTGCAGCAACTTCTATTTTACCATGGGATACCTCAATAGTTTTGAGAACGTCAGTAAAAAAATAAACCTGTTAGTAGAACATTATTAAGCAAAATATTTTCACTGATTTCTTTCTAAGTCCTTGGCAAGTGGAAGGGAAGGACAGCCAACAGCATTTCTACTGGGTCTGCAACAGCTTGTCAGTCTGTCCAGGAGCAACACAAGGAAAGATGATGGGGACACAGCCCTTTGCAGTCTTCTGGTAAGCAAATCTGCTTGTTTGCTTTTCCATTGACCTCTCAGAACCTGAGGGAAACACATCTCAGGTGGAAGTGCCTGAGCATGGTCCCAGAGCAACAGAAAAGTCAGAGTGATGCAGCTGCTGTGCAAACTCCTCTCTTGGCACACCGGGGTGGGAATTGCCCCAACAGAGGAGTCAAAGCTACACACTCTGGGCTGCAAGAGAGATTGTTTCCCTGGGAATTACATCCTACAGGAGGAGGGGAAATCCAGCCAAAATGAAAACTGCCATTAGCATAAACTGCAGAAGAAGAGGAGAAAGTACCATCTTTCTTAGCCTCCCTCAGACAATAACTCTTGGGATTCTTTCTATCAACATACTTCCTTAGGGAAATATAATTCCCAGCTTAAAGATACACTTCCAAATATAAAGCAGGCATAGTCATAAATATCTTGATTGCTGTTTTGATTACTAGTATTTACAGAAAACATTCAATTTTTTTCCAGCTGCTGTCCTGCTTGTGATTTTTTGACATCTTCCATGCTTACAAATTAGTCGCTTCCACACCTTATGGAGAAGGCTACGTTAACACACCTGAATGTCTGAAACCTGTGATGATCTTCCTTTTGAACTTAGGAGTTAATAATAGACTTTTGTAAGTAGTCCAGTGCTACAGTGATTCTAACTCCAGCTGGGTTAATTACACAATAATTAGGTACAAACATCGCAACACAAAACACAGCTACATCATTATTTGCAACAAATGTTAACTCTAAATAAGTGCAACCTGTCCCACAAACACTTGCTATAAAGGACTTAAAAATAAAAGTAAAATTTGATGGGGTAAACACAGAAATAAAAAAAAAATTCTCTGTGAGAATTTTTTTTGTTAAAAAAAATTAAAATAAAAATCTCAGCACTCATTTAGAGTTCAGGATCTTGTGAAAGAAAGCTTTAAAAGGAGCAAACCTGATTTGCTGTGGCTGTTGCGGCGAAGGGAACACTTGTTGCAGGAGTTGTTGCTGCAGAGACAGTGGCGGCCGTAGCGTTGTGCATCATGGGTACTTTCAGGAGGGGAACCATGGAAGCAATGACAGAGGAGGTGCAGCATTATGGTAAGAGAAGTGGTATTTTTTGGCATGGTGAATATCAAGAGCAGCAAGCCATCGTCATGGGTTAAACCGGCAGATGGCATGCAATCACAGTGCAAAGCGAGAAAGCGTGGCGGAGAAATAAAAAAAAAAAAAAGGGAAAATAGCTTATTACAAGTACAATTAAAGGAAGGTTGTCAACACAATCGGCGATTCCCAGAAAAAAAGAGTAAGGACCACTGAAAAAGCCAGTGTTGTCTCTAAGAAGAAGATTACTTGTGCAAATGAGGCCTTTACTGAAATAGCCTGTTACCTGCGGATTGTTACATGTGTGATTTGTTTTCCCCCAGTACAGTTATAAACCACTTCAAAATAAAATCCCACTGAAAAAACCCCAGTGGTTTATACTGTGAAGAAAACTGCAAAATGTTAATCTTAATTTTTAAACACAATTAAAAATGAATTATTTCCATGTATCTTCATTGTGAAGTAAGCTACATACTCACTGTCTTCCTTTATAATCCAATTTATGCATTTTTTCCTACTAGCACTGCATAACTGTTCAACTTTATCAGAGTTAAATTACCATCTGCTTGAGGCAAAAATCAGGAGAGGGATGATAATAATTACTCTGATATATATGCTACTTTGTTTGATCAAAAAAAGCAAGATCGATTTTGTGAAAGACACTGCTTTTTCTCATTTTAAGAATTAATTTTAATCAGCATCTTCATGGGGGAATTATTAATTTGATGTATTAAAGGCTTGATATTTTAACTGTTTATGTGAGTAGGCCCAAAACCCCAAAATAAAATCACTGGGATAGAGCAAGAGAAGAAAGATTACTTTTCTGTCTCAGAGGCTGTTGCATTGTACTTCCACTTTGCATGCCCAAAATGTTAATTTCAAGCTGCAAATATATTTAAAGAAGGAGTGAGATTCAGTTCACGAGAACCTCTGTGGATCAAAGTGGGCATTTCTGGGAAACGCTGATAAAACTTTCTAACACACAGCAAAGGAGAAATAGGCACACCACTATGAAAATTTAAAACACTGATGAAATTTGCTGGCTTTTTCCAGTATTTTATGATTTTATAGTACTAGACAATATAAAATATAAAGAGAAATAAAACTCTGAAAACTGAAAAGCAGACTGGAATTCATGGTATTATGCTTTTGCAGTGTAGTTGTTATAGCAGGTGATATCATGTCTAAACTGCAGCTTTCATCTACAAATCTAAACACTCTGCAAAGTCAACCAGAAGGACAAGCGAACCTTTAATTCTAGTCAGTGGCTAAATCTTGCCTAGGATTTTTGAAACAAGTGAATATACATCATATACAGTATAAAAAGAGAGATCAATAAAGAAATTTGGAACCTACCAATACTGGTAGCGGGTGTCATGCACAAAACTGACCCTGCGTGTCATGCAATGATAGGTGAAAAAAGTGGATAAAGGGAAGAAACAGGTTAGCTGTTTAGAGTTAACATTCAAAGTGAGATTCAAGCATAACCACAGAGAAGTAAGTTAGTTAAATGAAACTGTAAGGTCATTCACAGTTTTGCTTTAACACAAAAAGGTGATTGTGTTTGTACTAAACTCCTGTACATACTGTGTAGGTTTTGGCATGTTTCTGTACATATTCAAGATACTTTATAAACTTCTGTATTTATTAATGTTATCCTTTCATTTAGTGGTTTTGCAGCAACAGGATTTTGTTTATAAAAGCATCTTTGGTTAAAGATTACAGTATTTGGGACTTTTAGAACTCATTGCATAATTCAGACAGTTCAATGTTGCCAAGATCAACATTCATCAATTTTTTGTCACGTGACAGGAAAAGAAAGTGGAATTAATACAATATTCTACTGCAGGGACTTTGCCAAATTTGTGTTTGATGTTAAAGTACCCATTCTTGACAAAAAGAAAACTACTTTGACAAGTCCCAAGCTAAACACCTCAAAGTGTGTAACATTCCAGCAGTAGGCTCCCAGTGCACCTCAGAAATGCTGTGGGATGGCTGCCCACCTGCTATATAGTTTAGCACTGGTACCTAGCCTACCTTTAACCTTTCTGGAAAGGCCAAATGAAAGAAAGAGACCACTACTGGCCTATTTCCAGTACAGTGCATACAGCAAGCTGGTGAAGGCAAGCAGGTAAGGAGACTAGTGCCAGGTATGTGCATATTTGACCCGGAGTTGAATATGCTTCCTGTGTTCCTGCTGAATTACTACCACAGCCCCGTATTGGACATCACAGGACTTGCATGACTATGAATGACCTTACCCAAGAACAGTCCCAAGAGAATACACAGAGTTCCTCCTCTAGAGGCTATAGAAACACTAACAAACAGCAATGGGAAGAGAGAAAAGATCTGCTGGCTTTAAAATTGTTCACCGAACAATAAGGAGAAGGTGACAAAGCAATCAAACTGATGTAGAACAAACAAAGTGCAGAACTTTGGAGGTAAGCCATGCTAAGTCAAGCCCCACACTCTTTATTAGGGGAGCCAGTGGTTAATAAAGCAGAGAAGTTATATAAAACAATTAAGTTTTATATATATTCCAGCAGCAAAACTTGTCTTAAAATTTAACACACACGCACACACACACAAGGAACACATTTGAAAATTATACCAGTTTAGAAAATATCACATAATCATTTAAAATCCAACAGATAATGTCATGCATTTCTCCTCAGACGTGGGTTGCATGACAGTCCTTACGCCCACCAAATCCAACCTTCCCAGGAAATGTGGGAATATGAGATGTATCATCTTTAATGGAAAGCTCATGACACCCATTCTTACAGAGGGTGCTCCCCTTTCCTGAACTCCTTCCATACCCCACTCCTCTCTTTAATATCCTTCCTTGGAGCTGATGGTGCTTGAAAAGAGCAGGAGGTTCATCACTTTAAGAAAGGTTTTCTACTCTGCGGCTTGGGCTCCATCTGCTATTTTATACCTGTTTCTTCTTTTTTTTTTTTTCATGCACTTGTTTTGGGGCTTGACAATAACCTGGCCCTTAAGGTTTGGTTCCAAGAGCCACCCTTCCTACCACCAGAAATTGGTCAGCTAAAAGTAGAATTACAACAATTAGTTGGAAAGAGGGATGGACAAAAAAGAGTACAAAAAGTGAGTTCCTTAAGGAAGCATGAACATTCCAAAAGTCTGGAAAATATCCAAATGCTTTTCCACTGAAAAGGGTTTAAAGTACTGTATTTTCCATAGTAATTTGAAGTCCTTGTCAATTGCAAATAAAAGCAATAAGCCTGAAAGGGAGTGCTTAAGAAGGAAAAAATACCTATCATGCTACAAATTCTCATAGCTTCAATGTAAAATAAATTTGTGGAAATTTCTGTATGTTCTGTAAGCACAGGGCAGTCTTCCATTCAAGTCCAAATAGGCAGTCTCACCATTTATTTACTTTTTTTCAAACACTCCCATAAATGTCAGTGTATTTTCTGCCACACATATTCTGGTGCACCAATGTGCTAAAAATAAGGCTATGCTATTACTTACTATTACAAATACGGGGGCAGGCTCCAAGGTTGTTACTGAGGCCTTATAGAAAAATTCCATGAAGTCAAAGCCATCTGTGTTTGTTTTTTATCTTTAAAAACATATGGGAATGCTGATAGATTGGGAAATCATCATGTGTTGCCTTTCATTCCTTGTTTAACCGATATTTCTTCTATAAACTAAAATAACATTGCTGAAATGTCAAGCACATTTGCAAACACATAGTTTTAAACTATTCTGAAATTCACACTTGAGAACACCCTGACACTAAAATACGTAATTTGTTAATTACGAATGAAATTACAGAATTCCTTAGGAGGGATATTCTCCTTCGGGAAGTTGGAGTGGGGGTGACTGACACAATTTAGAGAGTAGTGTTGTTATTGCTTACACAAGCACCCAGCACATCCCTTCTCTCACAGTGTTAAAGAGAAGCCCTGCTACCAGCCAGGGTGGTCAAGCCATCTCTGAACGCCCTGATTTTCACAAAGCTCTGAGCACTGAAATATAAATTACATTCACTCATTTTCAGATCATCCTTATGAAGAATTATAACCCCAGCTATCAGCCACAAATGCTAGGAAAAGTCCTGGTGGTGCTCCAAAACCACGAAAATGCATCTGATGCCCGAGAGCCCTTTAGTGCAGCTGCGGGGAGCGATGTGTTTTGCCAGTGCTTCCACGCAGGTATTGACTGGAAGTTTATGGCTGGTGTTCATGTAGGGCTGGGGAAATCCCCACAGCTGTAAGACAGCAGCTGAGGGAGCAGGAGGATGCTGTGGCATCTCTAAAGCGCGATGCTTTTCCCAGCATTTTTGTTAGTGGAAAGATACGAGTCAAAATCCAGCCAATTTACAGCAGGGAAAAAGGGGCAAACTCTGGAGAATGATGAGCAAGGCTATGAATGTGCAAAAAAGCAGCTTAACAGCGTGTTTAAATTTCTGCTTGAATCCTTGTCCTTCGCAAGAGGAATTAAAATGATGTGCAATCATCTGTGCAGACTTCACCTCAAGTGGGGCAGGGAGCATAATAAAACCTTCTGTTAAGTGCAATTGCCCGACACAGAGGCTACCTCAGGGACACAAAACCAGTTCAATGTGGATACAACATACCTGTTGGGATAAACGCTGCATGTTGCTGCAACTGAGCATTGGCAAGAGCCTGTTGATAGTGCAAGACACTGGGATTGAAAACGGCACTGGCACCATTGCTTTTTTCAAGTGCTTGTCTCTTTGGTAAAGGGTGAAGAACACCAGGAGGAAAGGCCTGTAAATAAGAAAGTTAGTTAAAATGGTGCCATTTTTAAGACCTTTTCAGTAATACATACATAAATACAAAAACTTAGTATTTTTTAAAGCGGCTAAAGATGCCTCGCCATGCATATTAACTCAAAGCACAGCAATGTAAAATGAATGAAATTTTGTTATTGGTAGCAAAAGCATGGTACTATTAACCTAGAACTGTAGCAGCACAACTACTGAAAAGAAACATTTGCTTTAAAGCAACGAAAATGGCATTGCCTTTAAGTAGGTTTTCAAATTTTACAGGGAGAAAAAACCACTTGTGTTTCATTGCCAAGTATTTTCTTTTATTTTTAAATTTAAATATCGTTTCCTGTTATTACACAGATTAATTGATTATGTTATGCATTTTCAATTACAAAAGCAGTTTTATCTCAATTCGACTTTTCATGAGAGATTTAAAAAAGATGAAACTGTGTTAGGAACCAAACTAAATCGTCTGTGGTCTATTACGTATGAGAATGAGATGGATAAATAGAGCTTCCAGTAAATTAACAAGTATGTGAAATCATTTCCGGTTGATGTTTGAAAAGTAAAGCGATACAAATTTCATTAGTTGCTTCTCTGAAGGAAAAAAAAATTATAATAAAATAAACAAGAAAAAAAATTAAAAAAAAAAGCTACATGCAAAGCAAAAGGTGAAAGGTCAAAGTACCAGGTCTACAGTTGCTTCGAGAGGTCGCTTCATTGCTTTGGCAGTCGACTGAGTCTTTTAATAACAGGCAGCGAGCACATGATGGCAGTGGGCCAATGGGAGTCAAGCGAATTAACATACAGGTAAACAGCAAGCAGAGGTGCGTCATGGGAACGGCATTGCATTTGTGGATAGGTGAGAAGGAAAAAAATATTCTGAATGCAATATACAACATACAAAACACTAGGCATGCACAACAACAAAAATGTCTTCTAAAGAAATGAATATTACATTTTGAATTAGTACCGAAGCAAAAATGCATCTACTATACCTTAGTTAAAAGCATATAAGAGAGTAAAATATAGATGTTTGAAATTCAGGAAAGTTGAGTAAAACAGCAGCTTGCAGACACTATTAAGCATCATATAAACACTTCACAGAGATGCAGAAAGTTTTAAGGATACACCTATTGGAATTCCTGATAAGTTAGTTTGGTCGCATTTTGAAAATGGGAAAATTTATTTGGGAGGCTACATTTTCAAATACAAAACACTAGTGAAAGTTGTAGTCCATTACAAATGCTATTAATATCAGTGCTTACAAGGTGAGTGTCTTAATTTAGAGATGTGAATCATTCAATGGTCAAAATGAGAGAGGTTCTCCTTTGCCAATACAAAACAAGAGTACATAGTATGCTCAGTTACACTAACTTATCATTAATTCCTTTTCTTTTCTCCTACAGCTGGGTCATTTTTGTAGATTTTTTTACCTTGTAACTTACCACATTACATTGAGAGGGGAAAAAGGTCTTTCAGAATTGAAAACATACTTTCTAAATTTTGCTATAAGCTTCAGTACTAGGTTCAGGAGCAGGGAGTAAAATTTGGCTCCCAGTTTGTAAGCCAACATTAGCGTATGAGTTACGATACTAGTCCAGCATTATTAATTTTTCAAAAGAAAGTATTTAGGCATAGTACATAGGCATATACATTTATGTATTCTTCCACAGTAAATTCAAACTTATGGCTGATAGACAGCATTCTGTTAAAAATGTTCTCATATAAAATAATACTTTCAAGTTTTATAGTGTAACTAATTCTTATAAACCTTTAGAAAGGAAAGAAAAATTTACTTAGAAATCAAAATTTTTACTTTTGCTTTTTGAACACAAGCTGATATTTAGCTCTTTTTAGAATATGCAGATTATGTCTACTTTGAAATCAGTATGTGGAAATAGGGAACAAAAGCTGAGTTGGGGGAAGAAGACAAAGCACAAAATGCCTGCAAACACCTTTTGGTCATAAGCTTATCAGGTGCCAACAGGGTATTCTGCAGGACAGTCCTCATTTTACTTATTCCTTGTTCCTGTCTCTGTTGCATGAGTCTTCTCAACACCCTTGTCATGTCTTCTTTAGCACTTTCCTGGATTACATACCCTGATCTACAGGATCTGCTCATCTCTCTCGGCCCAAGACCCAGACACAAGAAGAAATACTTAGTCTGAAGTGGGGATCTGGACAGACTTCCATGTAAGCAGCACACTGTGCAGGCACCACTGCAGGGCACATCACTCTGTGCCTGGGGCACAGCCTCAGAGCCATTCTGCCTCCACCACAGAGGGAAGTCTACACAGAGCTGACACGGTACAACTGAATTCAGCATTATGCAATGATGAAGTCATGAAGTTCAAATCAACATCACTAAGAGTAAAGTGTTTCAGTTAATTACCTTTATTAGCCAAATACAGATCTTATCTAATCTCACTTTTTAACCTATTATCTCTCTGTTTGTTATTGCCTTTCTCCAATTTTTCTCTATGCTCTTCTTAAAATCATCTCCCTACTTTGAAGCTTTCTTCTGGCTTTCCCTTCATATTCCCCAGCAAGTTCAGCCTCAGTGTTCCCAACCCAAAGGCCTGATCTTCTCCTAAACATACTCATCAACCTTGCTTCCACGTAGTCTCCCATTCTTTTCAGACTTTCAAACTGCTCATTTTGCTCTCCTACGTTAATATTTTCTCTTATTTCATCCTGATAGTAAAACCATCTTTGCCTCTTTCTGTTCCACCAAATTATCTCCTTCTCAATATCTGATCTACGTAACTATCAACCAATGAATCAATAGCTACAGGCTGGAGAGGAAGAGGATAGAAAAAGGAAATAATGTTAATATTAAAAATGATCCAACGTCCAAGGTATAGTATTTGCCTGCCATATGGCACATTGGTATGCTATAATGTCTCCTGGAATATAAACAAGATCCACACAGCAGTGGCCTCCATGAATGTGCAAGGAGCTCCTGACTAAACTCAAATGAAAGAAGGAAAGCCCACAAGAGGTGCGAGCATGGACAGATGGCTCAGGAGGAATAGGGTCTCAGCCTGAACATGCAGGGATATGTTAGGAGAGTCAAAGATCACCTGGAGTTGAATCTGGCAAGGGATGTGAAAGACAGCCAGAAGGGCATCTCAGCAACAAAAGGAAGACTAGAGAAACTGTGTTTCCACTGCTGAATGGGACAGGCAACCTAGTGACACAGGACATGGAGAAGGCTGAGGTTCTGAAAATCCTTTCCATCTCAGTCTTTACTGGCAAGACTGGCCTTCAGGCCAGTGAGAAACCAGTAGGAAAGTCTGAATTGAAAAGGCTTTTCCCTTGGAGGAGGATGACCAGGCTAGGGAACATTTAAAAAAGCTGTACGCACACAAACTCATAGGAACTAAGAGGATGCACCTTGGGTGCTTAAGGAGCTGGCCAATGTCACTGCAAGGTTACTCTTAATTATCTCTGAAAGATCCCGGTGACTGGGGGAAATTCCCAAAGACTGCAAGAAAGTAAATGATAGTCCTATCTTCAAAACGGGCAGGAAGGTGGTCTGAGGACTGACAGGTTGGTCTGCCTCACCTCAGTCCCTGGGAAAGCAACTGAGCAAATCCTCCCTAAAACCGTCTGCAAACACATGAATGCCAAGACAATGACAGGAAGTAGTCAGCATAGATTTATGACAGGGAAATTGTGCTTAACCAGCCTGACATCCGTCTATGATGAGACTGCCAGGGTGGTGAAGGGAGAGCAATGGATGTTGTTTCTCTTGATTTCAGAAAGGATTTCAACACCATTTCATCCTCCCAGACAGATTTATTTATCATGAACTAAAGGGGAAACAGGGAGGTGGACTGACAATTGTCTCACATGCCAGGCTCAAAGGGATGAGACCAGCAACACAGAGCCCAGCTGGAAGCCAATCGCCAGTGGTGTGAAACTTGGAGGAGTGGTTGATACACAAGACAGATGTGCTACTGCTCAGAGTGCCTAGAAAGCCTGGAGAAATGGGCACAGAGGAACTTCACTAAGTCCAACAAAGAGAAATATCAAGACCTGCACCTGGGGAGGAATATCACTAGGCACCAGTACATGCTGGGGACTACAAAGGCTTGGCAGAAAGATCCTGGTAGACACCAAGCCAGCAATGTGCCCTCATAAGCAAAGGCAGCTGATGGCATGCCAGGCTGCATTGGGAAGGGAGGTGATTCTTCCCCTCTCCTCAGCCCTAGTGAGGCCACATATGGAGCACTCTGTCCAGGTTGGGCACCCCAGTACAAGAAAGATACAGGTGTACTCGAAAACACTCCCATAAAGGACCTGAAAGATGAAGATACAGGGGAATCTCATAAGTGTATACAAATACCTGATTTCAGGGTAAAGATGGAGCAAATGGTGCCCTGGGACAGGAGAAGAGGCAATGGAAACAAATTTATATAAAAGAAATTAAATTTAAATGTAAGCTTAAAGAAAAAAAAAATTTCTTTTTACTGGAAGTATGGAGCAGGTTTTCAGGTTCTGGAGTTTTCATCCTTAGAGACTTCAGTAAAGCAAGCAGGCACATCCTGGGCAATCTCCTTCCTCTAGTTCCCCTGCTTAAGCAGGGGAAACAGGCTGGAATACTTGGTACATATTTCTCTGCAAAATGTTACCCTGAATTACAGGTCCCTGTTGCCTTCTCATGTGACATTAGACTGCTAACATTTGAATTCTGTGTTTCCAAAGATGCTTCATCTTGCTTTGAGGCTAATGTAACTCTAATTAAGCCTAATTTAAAACCACAGGATATATATCTGCAACCGTTACCAAAGTGCAAAAAAAAATTAATCCCCTCATCTCACTCCTTTCTTATTTAGTATAGTGCCTAAAATATTACATTCTCTAAATGAACAATAAATATTGCACAACAGAAGCTAATCGGAATAAAAACCCAATCTTCTCTGCTTTAATTTCCAGATGGTATTCAATTTCTGCAAGCACAGGAAACTTTAACTGAAAATCATCCAATTTGAAACAAAGGCTGTGGATACTAGTAGAGAAAGAATATTAAAGATTAAGAAATATTCTTTTGTTTGGTGGTTTACTTTCTTGCATAACTTACCCTTTGTCCCTCAGAAAACTCTGGTCTTTTCTAATTTGTTAAATATAATAGCTTGGGGTAGTTATGTACTGTACTGCATTGTGTTTCTGGTAGGCTTTTTAACCAGAGAATAACTGTATTGTCTTTAACTATTGTATGCACTGCCCACAAGTCCACAAACCACATCTGCTTAATTATTCGTCCACTGCCAGCAATGAGGACAATGATTCTTTGATTTGCTGCCAGCAGTTTTGTCTCTCAATTCAGATCCTGCATGTTCAATCTATTTAACTTTATCAATACCACTGCAAATTCATCAACCTTCCTGGTAGCAACTGTAAGAGGAATACAATCCTGGTGAAGGGGTGGGTTGTCCTGTCTGAACAGTTTTAACTAAGAGGTTAAAATATCTGAAAATAAAAGCCCTCACTCTTTTTTCTTCTGACTGTAGCCACAATATCTCATTCCTAATGATTCCCATTATAGTTTACTGCTTTAAAACCTCATGATTCAAGTAACTGGCACATAATTGCAGGAGAGACAAGAAGTCTCTAGGCGTGAAATGCATCTAACCAAAGTTCAAAAAGATACAGGCAACACTTTTCAGTCAATGGGGATAGCTGCAGACCTAGAGAGGGCAGTTCTTTCTCATCTTCAGGCAGGCTCTAATGGTAGATCAGAGGATCTACCAGTCCTGGTTTTTCTACACAACCAATACAGTGAGACCACGGTGGCTGGCTGGTTGCTTCATTTCTAAGGTGGACTGTGCTGAATCTCAATGCAGGCTTCTGTTTTACTACTTAACTCTGAAGCAAATGCTCTCTCTTTGCTTTTCTTCCAAATTTCCACATGTATAGCTGTCATCAAAGAGCTAAAACAGCATATGTGTTCCTGTTTTCCTGGGAACACTGAAGCTTATCAGTTTTGTTTCTGTTTGGAAATACTAGGGGCAAATTTACATATAATTAAGGCAGAGAACAGAAGTGGTATAGAGTGTCATTTGCTTCACTGACTTGAATAGAAATACAGCATTAAAACAAGGACATAAAGAAAAGAAAGTGCTTCCTCCCATCAAGCAATAGTAATAATTTCATAAGTTCTTATCTTTCACCAAATAAAAAAAAAAAGGAAAATTAAAAAAAAAAAAGAGGCAAAAGAGAAAAGAAAGTATAAGCAAACAGCATTAAATTGAAGCAAAATAGGCATCAAAAAAAAGGCAGCCATACATGCCAGCACTTACCATCACAGTCGCAGCTGCCGCAGCTGCCTGGGCTGCCACTGCAGCCTGGTTGGCTTGGTGTTGCGCTGCTTTGATTTTGGCCTGCAAATGTGCAGGAGGGTGAAAATACTTGCATTTCTCCCTCATGCAACGACCTTTTATGTAATCCATACACACGGTTACGGTGTTGTCGTTAGTGTCAATCATTGTGCTGTCTGCCGGATGTGCAAAGCGGCAATCAGTCTCTCCACGCGCACAGTTCCCCCGCTGGAACTCCCTGCACACCTATGTGCAAAATAACACACGTTGCAGGGGTACAGCTCGGTGCAACGTGAAAGGACAAGGAGTGTCCCACGCCCCCAGAAGGCAGACCTGCCCCCTTCCCCTGTTAGTTCAAGTTTTACAGCAACTTCAATTTAATAAACCCTTTGTCTTTTGGTGGGTGATGGGAGTGCACCTGTTTTACCCTTATGTTCTTGGCTCCTCAGGTAGTTCTCTGGTACTGTGGCTAAATAAACTTAACGGGCAACGGAAACATTCCCAAATGCCTTTCCTTTTTTCCTGTTTAGAAAGCAGCTGGGAAGGATACTTACGTAACTGCTCCTGCAAAACTAGCTGGGAATCACAAAATATTTTGTCTCTTTCTGACTACACTTTGTATTCTTGCAGGTTGACTGGTAGGGAAGGAGTTCCTCTTGTTGAAACCCAGGGAAAATACACATCAGATGCACTGTATTTTTTATGGAGTCTACAAACAAAATTGAGAGCCTACTTAAAAATGATTTTCAAAAATGGGCAGAATGAACACACTAATTTTCCTAAGAAGAAATGTGCTCTAGACCCTGGTGCTTAGGCTTTTGGGAAACGACATTCATTTCTGCAAGAGCCATTTGGCCTCCTTGTGTACTAGGGCCACATTCCACTGAGCCCATCCACACAGTGGTCCAGCAACAGCTGGGAGGCTCTGCACATAGCTGGAGGCTTGTCCCTTCAGCCTGCTGCAGGGTTGGTAATACTCCACATCTCCATTGGCAGCTCAGGGCTGAAGGGCTACACCATCCCACTAATATCGATCCATAAAGCTATAAAATTCCCTTATTATCAGTACAGAAAAAACAAGACAATTATTACTGAAATAAAAAATGTGCTTGTTAGATATTTCATCAAGGCATGCCGTTACAGGCATGTATAACTGAGGTTTCTTGAGATGATGAACTTAACAAAAAATGAAAACTCATGTTGATGTCTGTGTATTAAGTATAAGCAAAAACATTGCCTCAAAAATAACAGTATTTAATTACCACTGGCTGCAAGTGCAGAAATCCTGCTTGGTTGCAAGTTTCTTATCTGGAGCAACTAAGTTTAAGCTTCACTTCTAAAACAACAGCTATACCCTCCAGGCTCTCTCACATAGCCTAACAGAGAATGTATTTCTAGTCACAGTGGTTTCTACAGTACCTCCAGTTTATCAGTCCTGAGGATTTTCTGGGTAGCAGTTGAACTGGGGACTGAAACCGGTGGACTTCCAGGAACAATGACAGGCGGCGTGGGTAGGATCTCAGTCGGGACTAAGCCAACTCCTGGTGTTACTGGGTTAGGTAAGGAGCAAAGCTAATAGCCGTGTTCGTTCCTATTGTGGGACCCACCGGAAATGTGGGCTGAAAAAGGAAAACACACACTAAAATGAAAAAAAAGCCTCTTAATCAATAGCTTACTAGTTGTCTCTCCTTGCTGTTCTTTCTGGCATTGATTCATTTTCTTAATGAAACAGCTGGCAAAACACACGGCATCCTCTCTTCTTTTAATCACGTAACACATTCCAGCAGCACACGAAGCACCACCTTTGTAACTCTATTATGGGAAAAGTCTGCTGATGCAAAGGAAGTCCTACTTTGAACCTGAATCTGTGTGGAGGTCCAGCTTACATTGCAGGCTTATTTACACATCTAAATGTAGAAATAACATAGACTTTATTGCTTTTTCTCAAGAACCTGTTTTCCTTGGGAAAACAAGCTGTTTCTCAAAGTATTCAGATTTCATGGCTGAAGAATTGTTAACTATATTAAAGCCATATTTCTAATAAGAGTACATATAATGAACTCTTTGGCATGTAACTTCCACTATGTTTGCATACGGTATTTTGCTACCTCCTGCAATTATATGTTACTGTGTCTCATACACTGAAAAAACCCACCTTTGTAAACTTTTGTGCGCTCAGCTGTCACCAGTGGCAAGCAAAATAAATACTATAATCTCATCTGGACACAATATTTAGAAAAGGATTATTCGGGCTTAGATTAGTTCATCATATGAAAAACTTCGATTCGAGGGAATGATACGGGTCTAAAAATCTTGGTTTGTTCCTTCCTACAGTGAGTCAGTGAAGTCATGACCAGAAGAAAGAGCATTTGTGTGATGCTAAAACAGCCACGATGAAGTAGAATACTGGGTTTGTTGCCACCAGCTCCACAGGGCGTGGAGGCAGAACATTACTATGCTCAGACCTGGAAAGTGCTTTAGTTCTAGAGAGCTGAGTTACCCCAGAGAGTGAAGCTATAATTATAAATGAGGAAATATATGCGGAAAAACAGGACACATCTCCGATTAGCTTTGTCAGAAATTAGGTTCCCAAATAAGCCAGCAGCTAGAAAGACAACAGCACAACACTAAGACTTCAAAACACTTTAACAAAAGAGAAGTGTCTTTCTCATTAATGTGGCCTGCATGACACAAAGTAGGTAAAAAATATACAAGAGAAAATACAGGAGCTAGGTTTTTTTCTTTTTTTGTTTGTGCTTGGGGGTTTCTGATTTTTGTTTGTCTTTGGAACCAATTACTAAGTTATAAAAAGAATGTGACTTAGTACCAATAAATGCTCAATTCTCTGAACATACAGATTAAACAGGATAACCAACTACACAGAAACGGCATCTAACGGACCTTAAAAGTGTATTATGCTGTGTTTTAATAAGTGATCAAATCTGCTTGATATCAAGCAACCCGGTTTATATGTCAAACATGAGCTAAAATTTGAAGAGCATAATAATGAGCATTTATATGAAACAATGGTTCGACTATGTTGAAGACAATATGTGTTATGTGAAATATAAATAACAGCTTTGTGTCAGATATAATGTTAAGAATAAATCCACTCATCAAATGATTTCTATGAAATTTTCTTTCACTTTTTATCCATTTGGTCAAGGCTGAGTCATCTTAATCTGGCAATTTATGTGAGACAGACCTGGCATTTTTATCACAGCAATCAGTAACAGAAGATATTACGTCAATGAAATTGTAAAGTTCAAATGATGAAATGGATGAGAAGAAAAAGAAAAGTAATTTTACCACTTCAATTTCTTCAATTTTTCTCATAATATTAAGTGGTTGAATCTATTACTTCATCAGAACTTTTTCTGGTGAAAACTCTAGCAGTAAACCCCCAGGAAATATCAAGACACATTAGAAGGCCAGCATCACCAGATATAATTTGATGAACATATACTAGAAATTCAGGGAGTCCTGACACTCTATTCCTAATCCCATCTGATGGTAGACGTTTCAAATATAAAAAGTCATTACTGAAAAAGGCATCTGGGGTGAGCTTCCTGCGACCAAATGCAGATGTCTTCTCCTGAGATACCTGCACTTGACTTCTATGGTAGCCTATGGAAAGACAAAGGCACTTTGAAAACTAAATCACCTAATCTGAATGCTGATGTCTGGAACGAGCCAAGCAAATAGTAGTTAGGAGTGTCTATGTGTTTTGATAGACTATAAACGGACCTTGGAAACTCACTGCAGAAGTTGATGGCAACATTCCAGATGCCTCAAGTTAGAGAAAAAAAATCCCACTCCCGTGGGATGCCTTACACTAAGAATTTAGCTTGAAAAAACATCATTAGCAGCCATGTGAGAAAAGTTTAATTCAGATTACTCACCAAACTATGCTTTGGAAGTCTACTACACTAAGGAGCCCAACTGCAAGGGCTGCCCAGAGCAAGTGATCACTTTAGTGCACACCCAAAGATGCTGCTCACACATGCCAGACTCTAGTTCTATATCACCTCCTCGATATGAAGTGTCTCAGGCACTGTATGAATCACCTTGAGACAAAACATCGAGTTTGTGAAGTACATGTACCACCAATTCTGCCTTATCCTCAGACACTTCAGACTTCAACAGAGTAAGAAAATGCTACCCATTGACCTTTGTTCCTGGCACTGGGATTAATATTTAAAGCCATTCAAACCCATAGACTCCTGAGAAACTTTGTGTTCCTACTCAAATTACTTACTAGCAAATGATTGTCATTAGATAATTTTTCACTTCCAGAAGGACTACAGGTAAAAATCTTGCAAACATGACATGAGATGCATTAAGGGGGTAAAAAAGAGGAAAAAAATGCAAATTATTATGGGATAAAAAAAATAAATAATTCAAGTCTACAGCAACACTCCATTATAGCTTGAAATGCAAATATAAATGAGCGTTTCTCTAGCATCTTGACCATTCCTTAAGTAAACAGACAGGGATTAATTTTATTGATACTATTTAGAGAACTTTTTCAGATCAATAGAGTCTTCAACTTTACTTACCATTAAGACCATCAGAGAAATACACTTACCACTGGCTGTAGTGGTGTCCCTGGAAACATGAACTGCATTTGCTGGGCAAGCATTGCTGCTGCAGTTTTTTGCTGGATTAAGTTGTTCCTGCCATTAATTTCCAGTTGAGTTTTTAAATGTGTTGGTGGATGAAGGTACTTGCAGTTCTCCCTTGTACAACGACCCTGGAAAAAGAAATCACACTAATCAGTCGGCTGCTTTTGATGATAGTTTAATGCCTTCGAGCAAAATATTACATAATAAACTAAGCAAGAACTAATGAAACACAGGGTGTTTCCTGGGAACTATGTACTGGGCTGGGAGGAGCTGATGGCCTTGAACTCTGCACCTCAGCCCACCACCTCGGATTGATCATTAAGACTATTAGCCATGGGGTAAAAAAAAAAAAAAAAGAGAAAGGCCATGAATCAGCATTTTCATTGTTAAGTACAGATCACTGCCATACAATTAATAATCTCAGAACTGTCCAGACTCCCTGAATTGCCTCTCACAGACATCCTGGCTAGAGTATCTGGTGTTACTGTAATATAAAAGTTTTTTTATTAAATGACACATAATGAATAACAAATTGAACCTTCTTTAAGAGAAATGCAACTTTTAAGTACATCATATTAAAAATAATTGTGTGATCATGGCAGTGAGGATCTAAAGTTGCCATTCTCTGCTTGTGTTCTCTCACACATTCACCCTTATTCCAGTTCACTGCCTTCCAGCCTCCCATTTTTATTACATCAGCAAAACTTTGAACTATTTCCATTCAAGTATAAAAGAACAGAAGTAAAGGTGGTACTTTTGCAGCCTAAATTTAGAAGCAGTGCATGGACCTAAATCTGAAGGTACACAGCAAAAGGACAGCTCCAATCAATATGAAAGGAGGAGATTTTAGACAGATATGAGCTAATAAGAGACAATAAAAATATAGGTGGGCTGTCATCTTGAGGTGGCTTGGGTTAGAGGATATGGCTGTACAAGCTGACCCCAAACACAGGCAGAGTGGTGTAAGACACACTGATGTATTTTCCCCCAGAAAGGGAAATTGTAAAGTGCACCAGGAGGTTGCGCAGCTGCAGGGCAGGACCTGCTGAGATCAGAAGCTACTTGATGACACGCTCACAAACAATCACAGAATTTTAAGAGCTGCAACTAGAGGACCTAAAGCATTAGTCAAACCACAATGGATACACTTAACTTGTATAAGTTGTTTCCAAAGTGAGATGTTTTTAAGAAGTGCTTTTTAAACTTCCCATTCACCGAAAATAGGGCCTTATTATTTGTAGACAAGCAGGAGTATTCTTCTGTAGTCAAGAAAGCATCTAGATCCCTATGTAGGAATACCATACAGTACAGACATACACTGACTACGTGTATGCACACACACAACACACTGCTACAAAACTTTCAATAGGTTTCAAATGTTCCCAAACAAGTGTTACTGTTAGACTTTTGACTTAGACACCAAAACAATGCCAATTCTGCTTCAAATTTGCTACAAGGATGTCATAAACTAGCTGTTCAGGGGTGAGTTAAACATGTTCAGGAAGCTTCTCCTGTGTCAAGGCTGATGGGAATGCAAACAGCTACTTCCACACTATCAAACTATTGAGAACAGCCCTTTCCTGAACTGCCCCTGGGAGTATGCTAAACAGCAGAAGCCAGAAAATGCAAGAAAGCTGAAAATTTAAGATGAAGCAATGGTCTCAACACTCAGGAAGAATGGTCTCAGGGCTGTTTTAACCTCCCAGTACAGATGCAGCCACTTTCAGGACATCATGTCTTCCTTCTGTTGAGAGAATCACTAATGCTGTCTGATTTAATGAATTACACAAAAGGAACATTACTTTGTCAGCTGGCATGAGCAGAACCAGAAATAGTCATGATTTGATGGCTTGCAAAAGAAAGCTGGCTCTTTCATTTGGGGGGAATGTGGCCTTTACCATCATAACTGAGAAAAACGGGCAAGGAGACCAGCTCCTTTTTGATGCCTTTATTCAGGTCAGCTCTTAGGTGGGGGGCTCAAGGGGTCGCGTACCCCACTGCTGCTCCTGCTGGGCGACGCTGAGGAGAAGATGCACAGCTTTGTCTCTGGGCAGAGCTGGGGCTTCTGTCCTTGCCAGGGTCCTCAGGAAGAGCCTGCTGGCTCGTGGTCTAGAACTGACATTTACACTGAGTGCTGTCCAGTCATGGTGACAGGATGGAACCTCTCCAGTTGTTGGTATATGATTCTCTGTGGTCCTGCCAGGCTGGAGTTACTGTTTTTATTCTCTAATTGTATGCTGGTTTGTTGCTTTGAGGGTTCTAATTGCACCAGAGGCCCTTCATTTGCATATCCAAGTTCTTCTGGGAGCAGCGGGGGGTGGGTGGGGTGTGTGGTTTCCCGATGAAAAGGGACATGGGTACAGAGTGACAAGGGACATGGATACAGGGTAACAGATACAGGATTGGAGCTTCACAAGGGATCTTAACATTCAACAACAAAAGGCAAATCTAGAACTTTAACATTCAACAATAACTTAACATATTAAGAGCTTGTGTCTTTGGGATCTTATTCCTTACAATAACGCTAAACTGGAACAGATTCAGCACAGACAATGTGCATATGCTTTTTTGTTGGCTGATGAGGCCAACTGACTTAGACATTTTCAACTGAGATCTATTTCATCTTAGCCTGTTTTGTATATGAACAGCTCCTACAGCAAATCTAAAAATTAAAACAGCAAAATCATCAAACTACTGAATCTGATGGAAATATTGACCTATGGAATCAAAAATGTTCCTTAAGCAAGGACTGAGAGCAACTCTCATCCACAGTGGCTTCTGAAGTACCGTAAACCTGAAGAGTGACTTCAGCCAGACCTCCAGTCTTACCTCTGAAAGCACACAGCTACTGTATACCATCACTTCAAGCTCTGCAAAGCAACCCACAGTGCACAAAAGATTGGTTATTTCTGAAAACTTTCAAAATAATCCCAGCATACAAAAACGTACTGTCCTCTCTGAAGTTATTCATGCCTGTGCATCATGTACTAGTTTTTTGAGCTCCTGGTTAGCAATGAACGTATGTACTATAAAAGAGCTGTGTGGTCCTGCCACGCTGCTATAGAAAGCCCTCTAAACAGATCAAGCCTTGTTGAAATTAAATGACCCAAAAAAACCCTGCAGTGGAATGAGCACTGAAAATAGTGAGTAAATTAATCTGCCCTCACTACCAAAATTAAGTAAATTCTGAGACCGGCTTTTTTACTTTTTGGACCTACAATGGTAGCAGGAAAACACCTATAAGGAATTTTTCATTCCTTTTACCCTAAATGCTCCATTTCCCAACTATTAATCACTGCACAAACAAAAATTCAAACTTGTAGTATCATTTCAGTCAAATGAAATGCTATTGACTCTAAAATTTTTTGTTTATTAAAAAGTCAAATATGAAGTCCAACTGACATGACAGCACTTATCAACCAAAAAGCATAACAGGTAACTGTACACAACATGTAGGCATATTCAACATATTGGTTAGGTCACCATCAATGAAGTCCACTTTGTAAAAAGCTACTATGCTAAAAGGCCACATCACCACAAATGCAGAGACAAAATCAGGTACTTTAACTTTCAGACACATCAGTATCAAGCCTCTGGAGTGAGGCTTGCTTCATCTTAAAACCACATGACTTTAGGAGCTGTTCCACAGACCTTCAGTCCCTCTGGCACAGGACGGCACGAACTCAGCAGGATAAGGCAGGCAGCAGGGAAAAATAATTGCTTCTTACAACTTTTAACCTGTTCCCAGATCTGAGGGCACAGACAGATTGGTTTGAAATTCAGTCCCTAGAAACTCCTGTCACCCATGAAGTGAAGGTTATCAACAAGCACATCATAAGCGGTTGTGCACTTCCCATGGGTGTTCATGCAAAAAAATCACTTTCAATGAGCTATCTCCTTATCTGCCATAGATAGGAACAATGAACAGACATCAGGTTACATTCTCAGCAGTCTGTAACTCCCCTCATCCTGGAAGGATGGTACCTAACTCTGACCTTTTATTTCTTTGCCTTTGTCCTCTACAGCTGTCCAGCCTACTGCCCAGCACCACCTCTCAAGCTGGTAATGGAAAGTTTTACAAGAAAACCTACTTTTCTACTGCTAATTATCCAGACTAGAACATGTTGTGGCTTGCATCAGGCTGTCACACAGGTTTCTTTCTAGTAAAGCAGTGGGAGAGGAAAAGGGCGCATCGAGGAGCTGGGAACTCAAAGGACTGAAGTGCCCAATACCAAGGCATAGCAAAGAGAAGCTCCACTTCTGCAGGGGCGATGGTCTTGGGAGCTGCTACCTGACTGGCTTAATTTCAAAAACACATCACTTAACAATCCAAGTCACACCATTTGCTTTTTTTAAAAAAAATCAATAGATTTTCCCATTAAAAACAACAGGTAGTTTGTCTAAGATCAATGCCACAAGACACCCCACAGACCAGAGTATATTAAAAACCTGGATATGTGCTTAGAATTTTAAATTTCAAATAAGCAAAATGAGATGAATGTTGAAGCAACACCCCATAACTTTGCATGTTAACACACTAAGGATCCATTTCCTGTCTTTGAATATTTCATAAATTCACAACTTTCAGTATTTTACTCTTGCTCTAATAGTAACAATAACAATAATTAATTCAAGCTTGGGAATTGCTTGTGTAGTATAATAATAATGTTAGTTTTTACTTATTAAAATTATCTTCCATAAAATAAGATATCTGAACAGAAAAAGAAGGGAAAACAATGTTTCTTCTATCTCTTAAGGCAAGAATCAACTAAAGCTTCCAGAATTATTTTGCACAGGTATAGAATTTCAGGCAATTTATTGATGCTGTTAGTGGGAAATAACACAGCATGACTCCCCCAGCTCACGGCACAGCCTAACATCTGACACACCTTTCAAAAACAGGTTATCCAATGAAAAGCACAAAGTAGGAGGCCTGCTGCCTCGCAGGCGTCTGTCCCTTGTTCCAAATCTCGCTCCCCAGTTGTTCTTCCAGCTCCCCCTACTCAACTCTGTTCTCTGTAAACTCTCGGCTTCCTACTATACCCCACCTCCCTCCTTCCTTCCCCCCTCCAGCACCCTCCCACCTCCCCTAACTATAGCCCAGGGAACAACTCACAGGATAATTATAACTCGCCGGAGCCGTGCGTGTCCTGAGGAGCCGGCCAAGACGAGCATGCTGCTGGCAGATCACACTTGGGAGCGGCTTAGTGCCTGCTCCTGCCTTTTCCTTAATAGGGTAAAACTTTGGATCTCTCTTCTACCCAGAGGCTGATTTTTTGCATATCCAGTAAGAACTTTGAGGTATGTCTTTGAGATGTCTGCTTCTAGCAACTTTGCTTGAAATTGGCTATGTTGTTCAGAAGTTATCAGGGTAAGAGGATGGCACTGGCAAAAACATGGACAGTACATTTATGCAAACCCTGTTTCCTTAAGAAAATAAGCTAAACCTAAAATGCAGATGAAATTGTATGAATTCTCAAGATTGAATATGCAGTCTAATGGGAAGAAAAGTATGTGACTTTCAAGACATAAATGGTTTTAGAAGGCATCTGAGCAACTGGTTCTACAAGGGAAAAAAAGATTTTCTGGTTTCCAGATAGACACTATAAGATCTAAACACTTTCTTGGAGTTAGAAAAGACATACACAAACTTTTAAAAAGTAATAACCACCAGATGCCATAACTATTCCTCCCACATGAGAAAAACTTTTGCAATTTTCTGCATGCCTTGCACATGCCTGTAAAGATCAGGAGACATTTTAAAACAGTAATGCCTTTGCAGCTGTGCGCATGCTGCTTAGCTAAACATCACCTACTGAAGATATTACACACTGTTCAAACCCCAGCAGAGTGGGAGCTAGCACAGGCCACTGTTCAGGGTGGTGGCAGCACATAGCAAGAATAGCCACAAAGACAGCAGTGTCAGCAGCTGGGGTGGTACCTAAGGCATAAATAATTCTTTGGAAGAGTTTCTGTTAAGAGCAAAAACTGTTTTTTCTCCTTTGGGATTCCTCCTCAACAGCCTCTCAGCAAATTCTGGTTAGGAAGATGTGTGGCCTCACCCAATCAATTAAAAAATTTCAGTATCACATAAACCAGGAACTTTTCAATTGTGATAATCCTGTGCTCCCTGAGACTAAAAATAGACCCAGTCACAATAAGAGGGCGGGTATTTTGAGAAACTTAAGCTTCTGCTCCTATATATAGACAGCCACACTAACTCTACCAGCCCAAAACATCCAGTTCAAAAGTTATTTTTCAAATGCAGAAATAACAAAAAGGAAAAAAAAAAAAACAAACAAAAAACCCCAAAACATTAAAGAAAACACTGTGTATTCATACACAGAGAGGGATGAGTCTTCTTTTTCTACGTGATTTGAATGCATGCATTTCCCTATATATTTTAGTAAATGAGAGTTCAATCACCAACAGCGTTTTCAACACTCATGGAAAACCCTCAGACTTCAGTTTGGACTGAATTAAAAAGCATTTCCATCTAACATCACAATCCATGAATTCAGTTTTCCTAAGCAGGTCAACCTGCTTCCTAACTTCACTCAGGAAGTAAAAAAACCCAGACACCACAGCCCCATTGAAGTATTCCCTTTGCAATTGCTGTGAATATGCACCACCTCACACAATCTGTAGCACTGCACATGCTCATAAAGTTATGCATATGTCCAAGGACCTGGGGGATTTAGTTAAGCCTTAAGAATGACTAGTCAGAGATTTAAAAAAACGTAATGTAGCATTTTATTTCTTCCTTAAGGCATGTAAAAAAAATTCAATTTTTTTTTCATTTTGCATAATCTCACATCTAGAGTACATTGCCTTGCAAACATGTATGCTTATGAAAACACAGGGGTTTTTAGCCTAAGCAGAATTTTATGTAATTTTATAGAAAGAAATGGAGACCAGAATAAGATCCCTCATCTTGAAAATAGGGCACATTTGAACTATTTGTGAAAATGAAAAATAATTCAAAAGGACCAAACTGTACTACTACTAGAAATATTAAGCTTTTGATGATGAATTCAAATACCTCAGACTTTATTATTTTCCATACACCTTACAAATACAAAGACCTAAAGGAAAAAATGTATTTCAAAACAACACAAGCATCTCTTATATTACACTTGAAATGGTTCAGCTCTTAGATCTGTTTTCCTGGAAAAAAAAAAAAAAAGAAGACAAAAGCTACCAACAAAAACAACTTGAAAACAACTTAAAAACATTGCTGAGAACTTAGTTATGTATTTATAAAGCCACCTTGCTAGTCCACCCACCAGTTAGTGAGTGTGCATACATATTTATATGCACCTACACACTTCCGTTTCAGGAAAAAGGAGAAGGCAAATTCACTTTCCTACTTTAAGGTAGAAAATAAAGAAGGAAAAAAAATTCTCAGGTGACTTCAGTCTGATTCAGTTTCCAACAAACTAAGAAAACCCATTAGCTACTCTTTTAATGACTTCAATTTTTTGTAAGACACTAAAAGCTGGTAAAAAAAAAAAAAGATCATTTTATTCATAAAAGTAGAGAACAAGAACTGCCTGTAACTGACAAAAAAACAGAAAAAATATTGAACAAAAATGGAAGCCTTACAAAAAGATGGAATGTCTAAATGATGTAAGAGTCTTACCACTAAAGACTTAATAGGAGATATTTATTTAAATGGAAAAAGACAAAATGTTCTACTGAAGAGCACATTTGCAATGCACAAAGAGCTCTGAGTCTCTCAAGATGCTCTTTCAAACAAATGTTGAGCATTGCTATAGAGAATGGTTTAATAATTTGCCTTGCAATATCAAGGGAGGTGTACTCAAATTGCTCAGAAGACAAAGAAGTCAGGCACATATTGCAGATGCGAATAAACCCCATTTATGAAATTCTAAGTTGTTTGACAAACATCCTCAAGATTATTATAACAAATAAGAAGAAAACTCAAAGAGACAACTGTTTAATATAAATTTATTTTATTTCTGTGTTTATTGCCTTGAAAATAATTTAAGAATGATAGGGCAATAGAGATTATTTCTTCCCCAATTATGTAGCTCCTTTTGTTTTTCTTTTCCCATTCTCTCCCCTCCAGTGGCACTCAAAATCAACCAGATTATTTTAATCTTAGCTTCAAGTTTGGCTACCAGCATTGATCAGCAGTATATCACAAGCAACTGTGGACAATCCTTGAAATAAATCTTCACTCTAATGCACATACACAACTTCCGTGGAATGAGAGGCGGCCAACAGGTAGTACAAGGGAAAAAAACAACAGAATGAACACAAAAAAAGCAGAGGGAAGTATAACCTTATTAAGTTAAAATTCCTCAGAGGTCTGATTTCTATTACATGGGTGGTGAAAGACTTCTCATGGCACAAAGCTTCCTTGTGCAGGGCTCCAACAAATACAGCTCCCCTGTGGGGGAACTGGATGCAGACTGCCATGGGACACAAGATGGGTTTCAAAAGCAGAGCAGAGATCTAAACCCTCCAACTCCGCCCAGCCAGAGAAGTCAACATCTTCACTGATTCCGGCATTATAGAAAACAATGTCTAAAACCTTTATCGAGTCTCAGGATAGAGCATTACACGTAGTCAACTGATGTCCGGGAAGCTTTAACACACCTGCTCATCTCAAGGATTGAGTGTTTTCATGGAAGATAGAGGAGAGACGTGTAATTGTGGGCTGGACCACACAGTAAGTCAAGGTGACAAGAGATTTTTGCTGGTAAACAACATACTTCACCATTAAATTTAACTTGACTGAACTGTAAAAGATAAGAGCTTGATAAGAGGCAATTTTCTTCAAATTTTCTCAATACCTCAAGAGCAGACAAAAGCAGCCATTCCAGAATTAATCCCAGCAAAGAGAGGCAAGTTATTTGGCTGCAGGGCAGCTGGCAAGAGAAAAGGCAACAGTGGTGTAGCGGAACAGCAAACAAGAAGATGGTACGGCACAGCACCACTTTGTGACATAGCGCTTTCCCCACCTTCTTCCCAATTCCCATAAAAACCTTCAAGCAGACATATGTTGACTTTAATCCAAGCTTGCTCCTATGAACAAGACTGAGATTAAGTTCCCTTGCTTTGGAAACACCCCTATGAAGTGACAAGGTAGGTAAGGGTAACTGCAGAACTGACAGTCAAGCAGTCAAGCCCTGAGACACCTTATTGCTCTCTCAGTGGCCTGTAAAGGAAGCACTGTGGCTCAGCACAGACTTCACCCTCCAATGTCTTTAGCACATAACCTCCACCACATCCAGGTTAGAAAAAAAATTGTGAGTAATGGAGGGAGGCCTTTGCTGATGGGATGCCCATAAGCCCAAAGGATGAACAGCCCAGCAAGGACCAGGCAATGGGCTGGTGTGCTGGCAATGGCTCTCTCAGCAACATGCCAGGAATCTTAATGCACCTCAGGAAAAGCCATAAAATCAGTTACGTGGCATCAAAAAGAAGCAGATGATATACCTTGGCAGTGAGGAGCCTGGTTGACTGGATCAGAAAGAAAATGAGAGTGGAGTGCTATAAAACTGACTACACTGGCTTCCTACAGCAATTCACCTGGCCAAAGGAGCCTTGAGAAGGAGATTCGTTTGAGAATTGAAGTGAATTAAATGTGACTTGGAAAAGGCCCATTATTTAGCATAGTCTCACCATATGGAAAAGATCATCGGTATGATAGAGCAAGTCCCTGACACACAAGGATCCACTGGTGTACTACAGAGAAGGGCAGAACCTAACGTACACCAGAAGCAAGTGACTGCTTTGGATACCAGCATGCCACAGCGCCCAGCTCCCAAGTGGGATGCCCAGCAGCCCTGAACTGCTACCAGGTGACCTGACTGTCACTGGTGAGTCCCTGTGCTGCTCCTCAGGTGTATGCCTCCACTCCAGCCAGGTCACCCTGCACTCCTCTGTTTGCTGGGGCTCTGGGGCTCCCAGTCCCACTAGGGCTTCCTGCAACTCTTCCCGTGATTTCACGCTTTCATGGCCAATCATTTTGTAAACAAATGGAAAAAGAAGGGGCCAAGTTAAATACACAGATGGCCAAGGACACCTTACATAACTGCAGAGGTGAAAAGTACAGAGTCTTGTCCCTCTGCAGAGGAGGAGTGTTTACCCACTCTCAGTAGCAGGGCTGGCACCACCACTGCGTTATTAATAAATCATCAGCTTTGCTCCTAGGACCAGCCAGCAAGGGCTGGAGTCTGACACCAGCTCTCAACTGATTGGCAAGTTCCTAAAAACAAACAGAAATTAAAGAAACAAACACCTAAAAATGTATATAGGCATTTTCAAGGAAGAATCACACATAAATTCCTCCTTAATTTTTATAGCGGCTGAGAAGCAGCAAACAAATTATTGAGATTAAAAGACAACACATCACTGTGGGGCTGCCTACAGAGAGCAATCAAGTACACCTGACCTGAAAAACCAAGGGGAAGCAGGGCACCTTTCCTCACCTTTTCTATAACCAGGTCACGCTCCTCCTCTTCTGGGAATTGGTTTCTAAACATCAGTGAAACATTTTAGTTTCCATCTTTTCTTGCAGTCCTTGAATTTCCCTCCTCAGGGAATGGGGAAAACAGCGCTAGAAGCAAGAGGGGCAGTGAGACCCCTGCTCTGAAGCAGCAGTTAGCAGAGAGAAATACCTGAGTTAGCAGTGAGAAATACCCAGAGAATCAACAAACTAAATCAGCTTAAAAAAAAAAAAAAATGGGAGAAAGAACACTGGTAAGAGGTTCATAAATTCAAACAAGAGGAAAGAATAAGGCCCTGGCATTCCAGTAAGCTAAAAAAAACCCCAAAAAACAAACCCTTTTCTTTTTGCTGAAGGGCTATCTATCACCTTCTACCAGGTATTAGGAAGCTTCCAGAAGATCTAGCAAAAATAGCAAAAAAATATAATGCAGTTACTTTTATCTGAAATGGTAGCTTAGAGAATTAGGCAGCTAAATCATGGTTATGAGAAAAGATAAGACACATTAGGATGTCTTATTACTTTCCCTGAATACTATATTCATGCCAATACTAGAATATGGATTGTGGTCTCCAGAGTGCTTATACCTTCTCAATACTGTGTTGAAGGAGCAGATAATTATTCTCTTCCTTAAGACAGATTCAGCACTGACTAAATAAAATTCTAGGTTAATTTCAAATTAAAATAATGCCTCTAGGTTTTCCAAGGCATATATCTGTGACTTTGGGAGGAACACACACACTAAACTCCCTACCATTTATTATATGTCAATGACACTGGAATACCATGACAATGGTACCTGTCTCCATCAGTAAAAGCAGTGATACCAACTTCAATTACATGACCACATGTACTACTTTGCACAGCCTTTCTCACACAGGGAATAGGCAGTTAAATGATATTTCTTTTAACCCTGACAGTCAGCTGTCAATACTCCAAGACCTGTTCACTTACCTCCTGGCCTGAATGCAAGCTACTCACTCCCTTTTGGGCCTATGCATAGGGCTGGCTCAACAGGATCATGTTAGGAATTGCTCCATTAAAATTATTAATGGATTTCTCAGTCTTCTTGTGATAATAGACAGCATTACTCCCACTCTACGCAGAATAAACTGAGACCAAATATGGTTAAAGGGTTGAGAAGTGCCTGCCACACAAGTGCTGCTGTCTGCCCTCCTTTCACTTTGCAGTTGCATCCATGTGGCACATGCAGATGTCTCACGAGACACCTACTGCCCTTGGGATTTCGGAGTCCACCCACCTCTTAGCTAAGCAGCTAAGATGCCTGTTTCAGGGACTCACTCACTGGTTTCCAGAGGAAGAAGTGAACACTCTGCCACTGCCTGCCTCTCTTGCTGCACCAGCACCCTTTGGACAGAGACCTGACTCCTCCACGTGCCACCCCACACTGAAGCACAGGGAAATACAGGGCTGGAAGAGAGCATGCACCAACGTTGACTGGATAGCCCAGCACCAATACATTTTCCTCAACTCTTGGTGCCTATCCAGTTCACCTGGCCAAACTTCACCTTACTCCAGATCTCTTCCTCTCCATTTCCTCACCTTCAGCCTTACCTCTTTCCCTGCTCCTGGCACCAGCACCTGACACCAGATGGAGCTGGGTCATTGGTCTGAAAACAGACCAATGAGTGTATGTGGAACCTGCCTACCTGCACCCAGCCTCTGCTATGTACAAAATGACCAAATTTGGGTGAAATGTCACAAAAATAGCAGAAGGCGAATTACTGATATCAGAGCAACCATTCTGGTGCTAGATCTCAAGGTTCAGCTATGAGAAATCAAGTTTATTATTGAGCCAGTTTAAAAAAAAGTGGAAGGAAAACCGTGGTATTTACATCTCAACCATTTTTCAAAGATGGCTAAAGAGTTTCACCAAAACTTTAAATAAACACAGCAAGTCAGTAATTGAAATGTTTCAGCCCAGATAATTGCATTTTGAGAGACTTGGAAATCATAGAAAAGGAGGATATTATTTGGAAAGTGGTGGGGAAGATGAAATCCAGGTGATGATGATGGCACACTGTTTGTTGGTAATAAAACACTCATGTGTGCCTCATCAACATGCCCGACCAAAGGCTAATGATCACAGCAGCCCCAAGCATTATTGAGCAATAAAAGTATTTAAACACAATGGCAGCAAGCAAAACATTCATGTTAAAAATTAAATCAGATGGACCATTCATGCAGAAATACTTGAATACAAGCAGTTGTTATATGTTCAAAGCTGATGCACTCCACTGACAGAATAAAGAGTTACCAAAGAGCATTTTGGAGATTATAATGCTATAAGCACATCAACATCATTTCAAGGCAAACACTTTGTTCTACTTCAAATTACAATGAAAGGGATCATATAATAGTGTACCAAGACCTTCCAGTATCACAGCAAAGCCCCAGTGATTTATACAGAAAGAAAAAAAGTCATGACTTGAATTGAACCATTTCACTTGAACAAGGACTATTTTAGCTTGTTTTCTTCAGCATTTTGAAGATGATACCTTCCCACCTTTAACTCTTAGCAGGGAAAAGAAGTTCATCAAGTATTAACAGGCTATCACAACATCTAGTATGACACGTGCAAACTCACTCGGAGAAAAGAACACTTGTTCTTCCTTCCCCCTAAAGTTTCCACGGGAAACAAGCAGGCTCTGCTGCAACAGAGACAAACAAACAACTTCCAGTATTCTATCTCCTCGAAGCCTTCAAAGGTTTGGCACCATGCTCATCTGTTTCTCAGGAGAAATTAACTCAGGGTCTGAAATACTGTTCTGCAAACAGGAACCAAAGTACAACATAATTTGTGACTTTCCTTTGTGGGTAAAGTGTTTTCACTGCCTGCACCTTATCTGAGCAGGAGTCACAAGACAGAGATTCCCATCAAACCTCTTTTTGTCAAATGTTTCCTTTTGTTTGGGTGCTGGAAAGGAAGAGGCAGGATGCGGTCAGGAGCCAACAGCACAGCGAAGGCTTCCGTCACTTTGGCTTTTTATGCCAAAGAAGGAGGAACTCTAAGTGAAGATTATACAACCTTCTCCCCCTCTGCTCCCAAGCAGGAACAGAGAGACCAGAAGTGCTGAGAACTTTCCTCTCTGGAGCAGGAAGGAAAAGACCACAACCACCAAGACACCAAAACTGCATGCAGACTTTGAGAAGGTACTCAGGTCATCAGCTGGCCTGGTGGTTGAACTATGTTTTCATTACTCCCAGGAGACTCATTCATCACAGCTACTTTAAAGGACTTTGGTTTAAATATTCGATATAAATGTCACCAGGCTGAAGAATACGTTACACTAAAACTCTGCAAACCAAAGCAAAGTTTTATCGAAGAAAAAATGCATTATGATCTCATGCTTTCCACTAGAGTGGCTCTTTCACAGCCAGAAACCCTTCAGTATTTCTATTTTCTATTTGTCTGATGTGCACATCATAAAATGATTAGAGTAATTGTGGCATGTCAGATTCAACGTAAAGGACATACAGGTTAGAATGTAGTATGGTTAGAAATGTTACTCATAATTGAAACCATCTTGATTCAGATTTTTCAAAAAGCCTTTTTAATTTCAGACAGTCTGGAAAGTAAGTGTTTAAATGGGCAATACAATGTTTTTTCCCATCCTGCTGCTTTTCAGCAAAGAAAAATTGTGATGGATGGGTACCATTCATCAGGAGAAATAGTCAAAATATGAGATCACTAACCAGCAACTAGACAGGGTTTAGTCAACTCCCCTGTTTAATCACTGGGGATTCAGTGTCTGGACGGAGGGAGGTGGGGAGGGAGTTTAGAGGATTCTACAGTTTAATGGTAGCATAATAAAGAATTTTAAAAACATTATAACCATTTAAACCAGGCTGTAATAGCCTATTTCCATCACAGCAGAGAGAGGGATTCTCTCAATCAACAGTGACTGCATGAAAGTTGGTGTATGTAGCAATAAAAGCTATTTTGGCATGTTAGCAAGACAAAGACTAGAGTCAGGTCTTCTTTGTCAAGCGCAAACTAAAATCATGCCCAAAAGATACAGTTCCTGATGCAAGCTATCATTTATCTCCTACCACTCATTCACAGGACAGCTTATAAAATATTCCTCTTCAGGCTATTAAATCCTTATGCTATACTACTTAGTAAATAAATAAAGCAATAAAAGCCAAAGGAAGATCTACTTTAAAAGTGTTTTCACATCTTCAGGCCAGTCTTGGGGGCATATAAGCTGCTCTGTAGGGTAAATAACAGGGTATCAAAAAACACAGTATGGGAAGGTAAAGCTCATTAGGGATCCTCCAGACGACCTGTGAGACAGATGGAGCATCTTCCTATGAGGGCAAAGCTCTGACCTGCAGCACTGCAGAATCGATTCCAAGCACACAGGTAAAAGATGTTGGAGGTTGGAAAGATTGCACTCATCTACCATCATTGGTGGGCAAGCCAAATGCTACAGCATCCATGGATTATATATATAGGCAGACCAATCACATACAAACAGCTCTGTAAGAGTACTCTTATCTCTCTAAAAATATGGCTTCTGACATAGAGATTACTTTGGAAATGAGTTAAACATGAAGACACCCCAAGCACATCCTTATTAGCTTTACAATTACAGAGTTTCATTTGGGTTTAGATTTTTATATACCTTTAAAGCAGACTGATTACAAGTATCTTGCCTTCCTACAAAAGATGCTGTGGAATATAGTAAATAATCTCAGCCTTCCTTGACAACTTCACTAAAAAGGAATAAACTGCCAATGAGGGAAAAGTCTTTTAATTTTAAAATCAACACTAAGATTACTGAAGTACTGTTAACATGCTTAAAGAAATTGTTTCCTTCAATATATATCAACAGGATTTTAAGTTATTTTACTTTACCATCCCCCACTGAAAACCCAGTGTTTCATCAGCAAGTATTTATCCAAATTCTTCTCATCAATGGTAGCTTCAGTGTTAAAGTTTCAGTGAACAGAAAATACCAAATTAGCTTTAAAAGTCAACTGTACTTAAAGAAGAAGAAACAGTGAATTTTAAAGGTGTGAAGGCCTCAGTAGAAGGTTCATCATATCTACAGCCACCCACCATACTGCAGACCATGCTTTATTAATTTTCCCATGCTATAATCCTGAGAACAATGAAAGCGAGACAGTAAAGAATGGAGATGCAGGCCCGAAGGACTCTCTTGGCTGGCTATATTTAACAAATAAAGTGTTCAGTTTTAACTCGTTAAAGAAAATTTGATTAGCATATCATAGAAACCAAAGAAAAGGTAAGTGCTATGAAAAACCTTTTCAAACATCAAACAGAAATGAAACTAGCTCATAAATAGAGTTGCCTGCAAGCAAACAATTTCTGGAATGTACTGGGGGAAGCAAGGGAGAATCCCACAACAAAGGAGATTGCAAAAGCCAACCTAGTTTAACAAGTGGAATTACCAGTTTGGAGACTACAGGGAAACAATGCAAAAACACTAGCAAGTCTGACAGAAAGAACTTTTCTCAGCATTTAATAAAAACCTCCAACAAAAAGTCCAATTGCTAGGCAATTAAGCATGGCTCTTTGGAAATGCAAAGCCTTACACAGACTTGGTTAAGTACTCCTGGAGTATTAGAATTAATGAGGAACTGCAGCTCTCTTGGAGTAAAGCTGAACAGTTTCAGACACATCTGATCACAGTTGGAAAATGTTAAGCTATTAGAGTACCAGACAACAATTTATATATCAATCAAACAGATGTCTGCCAATTTATCATCTACTGCTTGCAGACACACAAAGAGATGATAACCTGTAAAGATCTCAAAACCATGATTCTTACACTGTAAATCTACCTTTTATGTGTGTTGTTAAAAACAAAGTCATCCATACACACTAGACCCTGGATGTATAATGAAGTATTTTTCAGATCTCTGACTGCAGCTAAGAGGATGATGACAGCCCTGCTATGATGAAAACGTGGTGATTGCCACTGCTCTCTAACACCCTTAAAACCCACACAACCTCCCTAAGGCTGTAGGAGAGTGCAGGTAATTGAGATTTTCCAGTCTGGAAAAGAGAGACTCACTTTGTGATATTTCTCCATGACCGTGCATGGGCCAAGCAGGCACTGTGGCTCATGGATTCAAGCAGCAAGCTGGTGAAGTCCCTCAGCTGTTTGACACCACACAAATACTCACCATCCCCAGCTCCCACTGCCTCTTCCCACAAGAGAGCAGGTTATCCAAGAAGGCCCTGAGTAGCCACAATGAGAGGTGTGGGGTTGCTGGTTCTGAGAACAAGCCAATGCCATCTCTGAGGAACCAGCAGAAAAGCCAGCAACCCTATCCAACCCAACCCAACCTCCCCTGCCTTAGCACTGGCAGTTCCCACGAAACATGGGGTGAGCCAGCCTGGACTTGTGTGTTCAAATAATTAACTACCTAAGCACCTATTTAATGGACTTCAGATAAACATCGTCTTCCATTTGGAAAGGTAATTTATATACAAAACAAACTGCAGCCAGTCTTGTCTTTTGATCATGTTCATGAACAGATCAGGGATTAATACTGATATTCCCACATCTCTTTAGCTGCCTTATAGTTAGGAAAAAAATAAATTCATAATCCAGAAGTTTAATTTGTTTATTGTTTAGACCTAAAATAAAAGTACACATAGGCTTTCCTTAAAATGAAAGTGCTTCAAGGACAATGGAGTCAGGTAAAAATATATTGCCTGTTGACTACTGCACCATCACCAGAGAAGTGAAATACTGCTATTCCAAGTACTACACCCAGGAAGCATTTAGGACAGCTATTCAGCCAATTTTAACTACTCCTAAGCAACGAGTCAACAAAGCCCAGTATCTGTAAATGCTCTGACAATTTATAACACAAAGACAGGAGTGAAGGTTTACAAAATTTCTAGTTCCCTTTAAAAAAATAAAAAACGAACATACAGGCAGAAGGTGAATGCATCATGCAATAAAATTTCACTTAAGCAAAAAACCCAAACCTTCCTGAAAATAATTAAAGCAGATGACAATGTACTTCATTACAAAATCAGTTAATGAGATAAAATGGGTAAAAGTACAGTGAAATTAAAGTAGAAGTTTTATTTTGGTGTCTAAATGTAGTAATTTGTTGAAAAATCTGGGAACACAAATTCTAATCCTAACAAAACTTTCATATTTACATATGGCCAAATAAGCAGGTAAAATTAATGCCCAGGAATCCTTTCAGATTTGCTCTCAAGCTCTCATTGTAAGACCATTTTCTTTAGTCCAGTGTCATTAACAACAGACACATTTGGGTTCCTTGCAGCATACCACAAATGTGTTGATGAGTTCAGTGGTACATTAAATTTGGAATAGCAAACAAAAAAAAAAAAAAAACAAAACAAAAAAAAAAAAACACAATAAGGAAATTGAGTTCACATTTCTGTCTGCTACTTGAAAAAAACACAACAACAACAACAACACAACCACTAAATTCTTATTACATTTAAGGATAAAAATTAATGCTAAAACAGAAGTTTCAAAACTAAGTGTGAAAGGTTCTAGTTGTGAACCCTTACAGTTTTGCTAAACTGACAATAAAATATTTACCACCTACACTTTTGATATGGTACTATGGAATTTGGTCACCTCCTCTCCCCTGGTTTTCTCCTATTCCTGTTCCTGAGCAGTGGCAACAACAGCTCCCAAGCCTGGGGCAGATTCTGTTCCCCTCTGGCAGCCTGTATTTCCCCCAGGAGTGCAAGCTGGGATAGCTGCCCTATTCCTCTGCTGTTGTGGCCTCTAGCTCTTCCCAAACATCCAAATTTTTCTGCGTGTCACTCACTTTGTTATGACACACATTCTTTGCCTCTGTACTCAACAGAAGGCTACAATTAGGAACACTTCTGTAATTACTTAGATGAGCTGTTGTACACCTCTGAATTTGTCTTCATATTCTCAAGAGCAAACCGCAGACTGTGCTTCTCAAGAGCCACTGCAGCTGCATACAAGTAAATAAATAGAATTTTTTTTTGACAAATGATTCAGCGTTTAAGAAAATAAAACAGCTGTATTGTATTAGACCAAGGTCCATCTAGCCCAGTATCCTGTTTCCAAAAGCAGTCAGGAACAGATGCCTAGGGAGCAGTATAAGAACAAGGAAACTATTTAATGGTATATATTGAAAATATTTTTCACATATCCTTGATGGAAAACAGAGATGGAATTTTGACAGAAGAGGGGAAAAAAGCATGAGAAAACAAAGAGTCTAACACACACACCCTTTGCAAAAGCATAAAACATTCCTTTCAAAATAAAAAGAGATTTGAGAGGAAGATAAATTTTGCAGATTTCCTTCTTTTTTCCTTTTTTCTTTTAAAAGAAGCCTCAGGAGCAAGAAAAAACCAGCAACTTTCTTGCTAGCAAAGAAACAGTGTAAGTACATACTCATGCTTATCACAGGCCAGCCAATTTTGAAGAACCCTTGACTACCAGTGTCAATGGGTTTTCTCTTGTGAAAGGGCCCTCGATGGAAACCTACTGGTAGGGATTCACCTCATGAAATCCCAGATGAGAGCTCCCAAACAATTAAATTAATGGATTTATAAATACAGCTTCAAAAAGTATATACCTCAGTCAGGGGGAAAGGAAAGCCTGCCCCGCTTAATTCACTGGGTCAGACAAGAACCATTGAGGCACTAAACTGGAAACAGGCAAACCAGGCTGCACTTAAAAAAGTACACAAAGTGTGGGGACAGTGAAGTGCCCCATGAAATTAACTGGAGATTTACAGTTGGCTTAGTTGAATATGGGATCAGTTGCAGAAATCATCCATGGGAACACAGGCTGGAGGGGCTATGAAGTCACAGATGCAGAAAGCAACTACTCTGATTACACTTTTAAGCTTCATATCTCCAGGACACCAGACCCGTGGTTTCTAGATCTGTATTTTTCAGAAGCTCCAGCTAAGCTAATGAAATGTGGTGATAACTCTTGCTTATTTGGGAACGGGAAGACAGAAGCATCAGGGTGTGACAGAAGATGATGAACTTGAAATTTGGAGAGCAAGAACCAGAATGAAAGAATAGAGCATTTCTAGGATGTGACATGAGTCCCACCCATAAGTGCAGACAAAGACTGGAAGGTGTGCAGCTATAGCCTGGAGAGGGAGCTGGCCATGACAGAAGAGAACATCATGGATGCTTTGGTCAACTACTGACTGACGGTGGAGATACAGGTGTGACACACCGTGTAAAAAGGCAATCACAGCCCCAGGGATGCATCAAATGATGACTGCTGGGGAAAGGCAGCAAGGCTTTCTTTTCTGCTGCGTCAACTCTGCTTGCAGTGCCACATGTGCCTCTGGTCCCCAGCGTCACAGCATCTGGGTTAGACCTGAAGCAGGCATGGGTGAGGGTTGCCAAGGTGGCTCAAGGAAAGGAAAGCCTGTCTTACAGAGTGTGGCGGGGTTTTTTGATTGAGTAAAACACAGGCTGAGGAGGGGCGGGTACTAAACATTTCACCTGTGTATTTATAAGTATGTATGTGAGCTATGCATTCATGGACTCCTAGGTGCACAGTAAGTTGTGTCTGAGCATCTCATAAGAGATGCAGCTTTTTCCAAATATTTTTAAATACTCTCTTTTTTAATAAGTGAGTCCTGACAGGCACACTCTGTGTTTCCAAGATGATCTATAAATATTACCCAAAGAAAGACTTGTAAATATAAAAGTTGGTCTGTTTTTTCCCCAGCTATGTTAGCAAGTCTAATAGAAAGTATTGTCTCTCCTTACTAACCTTGAACAGCTTAGTATTTTCTCCTACTTCTGAAAGAAAAAGATAGGGCAAGCAATAAAAAAAACCAAAATAACCTCAGTTGCATCCCTTTCACACAAAGGAAAACAAAGGGGAAGAGCTGTTAAATAATTCGATTCAAATAACAGAGGACATCATGTCAAAAAATGCCATTAAAAAAACCCATCTTCCAATATCCAAGGTTATCTATGACGCAAGTGCTTCTTACGACTTGTAGACTGAAGACTAACTATTTCAGCTCAAAACAGGCAGAATCAGGTGTTTTGGAAGATAGGTGTGTTGAAATATAGGTTGTATATCTTCTGATTTACTACTCACAAATTTTAAGACTAATATGAGAGAAAGCCAGAGTCATTGTCAATTATAACTAAGATTTACAAATACTGTAAATGTTACACATATTTTTAAGAGGCTTGTGCTGCATCATCAAACAAATGGAGCCTTATAGAGAGAACAGAAAAAAGTACCACCTTTAGGAAATTGTAATTACATAAAATTTAAGCACATTCTCTCCACATTCTTTGGGGAAGGGAAAGCATGCAAAAGTTGCTGTATTTATACTGATAAATTATGGTTATCTATTTAAACTCTGGTTTTAATTAGACACAGTGTGCACATAAAAAATGCAAAATAAAAAAAAAATCAAACTAAAATTTAATAACGATTCTACAGATACCATATCAGAAAGTTTCAGCCTTCCGTTCAGATCAATTGAGGGCTTATTTTTTAAAATTTTCTTTGTCTATAGTTGCACAGTAATTTTTTTCCATATGATAGCACTGTTCTCCAAGCCAGTCTAAATGAAACAGCCAAACCTGAGAACATGCATTACCATCTAAATATACTTGTAACAACTCAGATATTCCCATGCTTTCTGTACTTGCTAGGTTTTTTATCATGCCAGGAAACAATGAGTTTAGAGAGATAGTTGCTTCATGTCACATGCAACAGCAGCACATCTGTCTGCAGCCTTCCCCTTTCTATGTGCCTGCTGTAGTCTGTGGAATTTCACCGAAAAACCAACAGTCTTCCAAACTGTACTGTCCTCTCTGTGGCCTTCTGATGGTATGCACAGAGATGCAGAGCACCAGAGTCTACTGCTAGGCTCTGCTGCCTCACCAGTGTCAACCTCTCTTCCTTTGGGCTGCTCTAATCACATCTCATATCAAGCCACTAAGCCGCTGGAGATCCCAAGGACGCTGGGAACAAGAGAACCTGTTAGGTATAGCAGTTAATTAACTTCTGTTGAACTGAACCAAAAATCAATCTGCTACCATTTCTTTATGGTGTCTAAAGATGCTACACATTTATTAATTCACTGCACTACTTTTTCATTTGATATTTCCACATCTGCATCAATAAGTTGACCTGCTAAATAGAATTTGGCCATGTATACAGATATATTATGAATTAATTAACCTTCACTTGCTACTTAATTAGCCAGTGATAACATTTCTCATTTCACATTAAAAACTTGCTGGCTCCTTTCACACCCCTGATTCTCACGTGCATTGCTGAGATGCACAGCTGCTTTATAGCAAATCAAAGCACACCGAGATACAGCTGACACAGATCACAGTGGATCTTTTTGCAACATCCAGGACTGAAAGGCAAATAACTAATTAGAAAGAACAGCCTTATTTAATTACTTAATAATAAACTCCCTTGCTTGTTAAACACATTACATATATTGTAACAGCTGGCATACTGAAGTATCTGATAAAGGAAAACCTGCTTATAGTACTGTTGGTACTTTAGGGAAAGCTGGATAAATGGGATTTTTTATAGTAGCACTCATTTAAAGTAACATCTACAGTCCAATAGTGGAGGACTTAACTATACTGCAACAATATCAAGGTTGGGTGAAGAAAGTAAGATCTCTTAGGCCAGCCCTGAGTGATGCACAAGACAAGCTTACTCCTGCAGGACACAGGAACAACCCCAGAGGGCTGCTCCCCCAACACCAAAATGAGAAGCTATGAGCTTAGGACAAAACAGCATATGGTTCTTACATAAAACACAGCCACCTTTATTTCCAGGACAACATTCTTTTTTTTTTTTTTTTTCCTTCAAGTGGCTGTCTAAAGAAAAAATGCCTCAAGAAACCTAGCAGCAGGGTTGGTAACTGCAAACCTCCTCCTTCCAGATGAGGACTCACCACAAACTCCAGAGTGTTACATCTTCTCTTGCTCTCTCTTACTGCCTACAGAATTTCTGTAGCACTTTCTATACAACAGCCAGCTTCAGTAAGGGGTGTCACCTTCACCACCTATCATCCAGAAGCATTTCACTGCCTTGCACACCCATAAGACCTAAATCTGCATTCCTAGTGGAAATTTCCTTCTTCCTGAAGAAAAAAATCATTGTAAGTACTGACAACTCAGTAAGATAAATGTGCTACTTGAAAAGATTGAATATGGAAAATATCATGAAAACTAGGCTCTAGAAGCATGCGGAGGCTAAAGGTAAGGGGGAATGGCTGTAGGTAGTCCTTCGCCATATGTCTGCCCAACACCAAGACCATTACTATCATTAAATGGGTAGTGCTGCAAACATCAGCTCAAATGAAGGTGGGGCTTTACACTTTTGATTGCAAATCCCAGACCCTGGCTTCTTTGTGGTTAACCAAGTTTTAAGGATTTCCTCTTGTCTGCATGCTTTAAGAACCTCTACCATGTGGGAGGGCTTATGGGTCTCTCTTTCTCTCTTACTCCAGACTAGTATTAGGCTACCTGTTTTTAAAAAAATTTGTAGGCACCTTATTATCCTTGAGACTATGATCTCTGTCAAATTTGGCTGAAACTGGCCAGTGGATTTACAAGTTAGCACGGAGGAGGGAGGGAAAGAGAAGCAGACTGACTGTGTAAGCCTCATTTCCTCAAGAATCCAGGCTAAAAACAATTATAGCCAGAAGGTTCAATTAAAGGAGGAGACTCATAGACGTTTGCTGCACTTCAAATACAAACTGGTTCATGCATACTAATCAGTTAACTCAGCTCTCACTGAAGAAATGAGAGTTTTGCAGCAAATTAATATTTATATTGATTTAAACCAAGAACAGTGGCAGGCTGGAATTTCAACAGCATCAACATAATCAACATGAAGTACACAATCACCCTCATATTCCTTCATACTAATTTACTTACATTATAAGATGCTCACAGTATCTCCACAGCAATATCCACACACCTCCAACTCTGCACATACAAATCCCATGCCTGCATTTTTAGTACTGCTGACACATATGGTATGACCAGTGCTTTGAAGCACAACATGAGGCAAAATGCATGCGGGGAATAGCCTGCACTTTCATGACATCCATTATTATCTACTAGTTTAGGAAAATTACCATTAAGATACTGTTGGAAAACCAAATACTCTTCTCTCCTTTGTATCTGAAATCAACGAACTACATGCATATTTGATAGCACTTGACAGATGTTCATATGTTCACATCTGCAAATGAAGTAAGGCAGAATTATAATTCAGAGGAACAAGACTTCCTTGTTGTAACTTTCATGTTTTTCAAATGCATATTCTGGTTAATTTCTAGTTTTAAAATCTTCATAAAGCAATAGTAATAGTTGGTATCTAATTTAAATTTGCAAAAGGTTGTCGAACTTTTTAACAGGCTGAGTTCACTGCCATAACATTCCTGTGCCTAGAAAGATTTTCTTTTTCATAGATTTACCTTTCTCACAGGTAGCAAAAAATGATCCCAGTTACATGGGTCACAACTATTTCAAACTAATGAATTTACATTAGCTGTTCATGTTACTAAGGGTGAACATTAAGTCATCCCCTTCCTGGTCCCCACAAGGGCATTCTTCTGCTAGAGAAGACAGTTTTTTTCTGGGTATGGCCTACAACCCAGCTTTTTTCTTAGCAAGGTTATCACTATGGCAAATGCACTGTCCACCTTTTTACTCAAAGCAATTCACACTAATTTCCAGTTAGAAAAAGAGCTAACACTGCCTCTAAAGAAGAGCTTCACTCTGTTGCTACAGAGAAGTCAGCAGAACAACTTGGAGCACCCTGGGATATCCTGGACTGTTGCATGGTGCCAGCAAAGATGACACATTCCTCTGACAAACTACTGAAAAGCCATTAAGAGTATCCAGGGCATCTCAAATAGAAGCAGATGCCTCTGGCTGGGCAACTGAATGAAGTCCAAAGACTCACATCCTAACCCCAGCAAATAAATACATATTTAAATTTAAAGGGATGGCCTTATCTAGCAAATGACCTTTGAAATAAACCCCAAACAATCATGATACATCTCCTCATCTTCACATGTTATATCTTGTTTAAAAAGTTGGCTTTTGTTGTGTGTTTTACTCAGTTAGGGCTGAAGGCTAGGGACCTGTTTGATAGCAGCCAGTGGGGCTTGATCCAATGTCCGACTTGCTGGATTTTATTTTTTGGCTCACTGTGAACCAGTGAAGGTCCCAGCAACTCAGTCAGCTTTGAATCACAGCTGGGCAGTTCTTATGGCCACTGCATATCTGTACAGGTGCCACCAGCCTGCACTGGGTAAGCTCCTTTCATGACAATATGTAAGATGGTAAACAAACCCATTCAGTCACTGGCACAGATTCACTGTGGAATAGTGTTTAGGGCCCAAATTGCATTTCAAATTAGAGTAAATAAATTGGGTTTTTGCAAAGTTTAAAAGTTGTCTGGTCTACTGGACATGCAGGTGAGGTGGCAGCAGCACACCTGAGGGGCTGCTAGGCCAGGATATCCCTGCAGCTGCCATGACACTGCACACTGCAGATCTCCTATCACTCCAGCCAAGAAGTCCCGTGAGGAAGCAAGGGCTGAGAACTTGTAATACCTCATGAAAAAGGGAAGATCTACTGCAGTGATTGCACCAGGTCACCTGTCAGTGAGGAGCATGGCATCAGTGCCGTGCTGTGGAGCAGTGTGTGAGCCTGCAGGGTGACAGCAGCCCACAGTGAGCAGGACACCTCCCTGGGGCACCTGAGTCAGCAAGTACACACCAGGGTTTGCACCACAGCTGCTACGCCCCTCATGTGTTTCTCACATGAGTATTCCACTGATTCTCTACTTCTTTATTTCTACTGCTTGATGACTTGATCTTTCCAAGCATCAGGGCTCTTTGACTCTTGAGAGACTGCTCACATCACCTTGTCACACAACCCATTAACAAAGCAGATGAGAAGATGGTTTATTTTCACCATTACTAATTTGTTCTTTATTGTGGTCAAGACCTTTCAGGAATCTAATACTGGGTGGCACACCATGCCCACAGCCACAAGACAAACATCAATGCCAAAGAAAAGGGATACTTCTAATTGCTTTTTGCATTTCAGTTGTGGGACTTATACCTCACAGCAGGCTTCCAATGATGTTCCATGATCTCTAAAACCAGAACAGTTTTCCCTTCATTGCAATAGGTTTCCAATGAAGGCCATATCCTCAAAAAAAGGTGCCAGTTCTCATATGAGAAGGCAACGAGTTCAGAGAGGGCACAGTTGTCAAACAGACTTGCAAATAAACTCCCTAATTCTTGTTGTGTTGATTTTTAGATTTAAAATATCTTTATAATGCTGGGGATGAATTGGACCAATAGGAATACAGGACTTGTCTCTGCTAGGCTTTTCCATCAGACAAGCACAACCTTGTACTTTGCATTTTATGATGCAGTCAAAGCATAACAGCTTGGGAAGAACAGCTGACGCCTGAGCTGAGCAAAAAGCTACATACACAGGGCCAAGGGGAAAAAAAAAGCACCTGGAATGAAAGAGGAACCACCTGCCAGAAAAATAAAGGAGTAGGTGGGGAGACCTGGAGAGAGCAAGCCTGTGGGAACAGTGAGTGACCTGAGTTAATAGGGAGTGTGGGGGAGGAGTGGGCAGTGAGCAATTGCTCTTGTGTTCAAAATCCTAGTGATGGGATGAGTCAGAGACTCTGATTGAATTTTGCCTTCACTACACCCACAAACTGGTTATTATAAGGCTTAGGGGAGCATGGATCGGTACAGCAACAAAAACTGCACAGTGAATTGATGTGTATATAAAGCACCCTGGAGTGCCTGAAAATCTGAAGAACATCTGGCAAACACCATGCCCTTTCATACAAGGTTTCCTGTGGCCATAACTAATCTGCCTTGCTGCTCTTCTTCGTGTAATAAGATTTAGACTGATAACCAAATGGCAGCTGCATCTGATGTGAAGGGGTACGGCACAGTACCTGGAAATGCCCTTTGCAAGTCTCTTCTGGAAGCAGGAAGCTCCAAGAGTTAACTCAGCAGACCACTGCCCAGGAACTACTACATACTCCTTTGGTCCTTCTGGACAACACAGTTCATTGAACAAGAAGACAGATTTGTATTACCTCCCTCAGTGACTGTTCTTTAACTGCTTTTGCTTTCAACCGTTTCTGCCCTCGTGCTCATCCTCCTCCCCAGGCCAGGTGACCTGCTCAGCCAGCTCTAACACACTGAAACCAGCAGTGGAAACAGCACTGCTAACATCCCCTTGCTCTCATCAGGTGGCCCAACAGGCCAGAGGATGACAGGCTGCCGTGACACATCTGCTCCTTAAAAAGTGCTGCTCTGACCACCGAAAGGCTTTGCCACTGAACCGCACCTCTGGGAAAAGGGGCATCCCGAGACTTCAGAGGGAAGGAAGGCCTGGGTAACTCAGCATCCAACTGCAGCCTCCTTTGAAAATGGAACTTAAGCTATAACAAGGTGCGCAGTTTTAAAATCTGGCAGGTCAGGTGGTGACAGGTGCTAGCAGTGACAGCCAGGACAGCTTCGTGCTCTTGGTGCTGCTGCTGAGAAAGACAAATGAGGAAATAAAAGCAGGACTTTGAAAGAGACACATAGCTTTTGTAGCAGGCTATGTAATGAACTTCAACTGGTTCAACTTCTCTGCTCTTCACAGCCTCAGTCTGAAGGCAGAGACATGGGCAGCAGTTAAGACTTGCTCCTCCCAGCTGACTTGACGGCTAGTGGCCCTCTACCACAGAGGCCAGCCCTTGGCTCAGCCCTGGCAGTTCACCGGTGCTCCTGCAGGTTAAGCACTACAAGTGGCTGTGCCTCCTGACTTTGTTCTAAGATAAATCAGAAATCGTCTCCTCTCAGCAGAGACAAACCCTAGGAAGAAACATGGTGCCTTCTGCAGTGATCAACAGCCTCTTTTAAAACTAAAAATTTAAAAAAGAGTTAAAAAGGTTAACACCATATAATACAACAGCTAAAGGCTTATTGCAGTTTTTCTCTTTACCAATTTAAGTCAAGCTCATGAATTTTTAAGTGCATCAGCCCAGCAGTTCAGCTACTTGGTTTTTAATTTTACCTTCCTTTTAACCCTTCAAAGCCAAAAGAGCTGGCATGGAGACTGCTGTGTGAATAGATATGAAGGAGACAAACTGGAATTAAAGGAATTTGTGCCTGCTGAGGACTACATGGAAACAGAGAATTTTTATCAGAAAACAAACAAGAACAGGTGATTAAACAAACAAGGAATACTAAGAGTTCCTAAGCTCAGAGATAATGGAGGGGTCTTCAAAAAAAGCTTATCCATTCTTAAACCCTTTTTACCTCAATTTATGCAAGATGGTGCTGCCTAAATTTGTAGTTTCAACTTATATTTAATGCAGTTCTTCCCTATCCTTTGGATCAACTCAAGTTGCATGGCTGCATGACCACCTGAAAAAAGATAAAAATGGGGAGCTAGCTGTGATACGCCTGCACGTAACCACCTCTTTTTAGCAGCTGCTCACAGTTGCATGGATTTGGTATAAGGTGATATATAGTCTCAGGAAACAGAATGGCATATTTTCATGCAGCACCTTATTCTGAGTGCAAAAACTGCCACAGTCTGAAAAAGCAGGGCCTTTGGGAATCATACCTGTCCTGAGAATAGCATTTTCACAAAGCAGATTTAAAACCTTCTCTCATAAGGCATCCTTTGAACTCACGAGGTAGAAATATGCCCCTTCCAGAGTGAAGTCAGTGGAAAAAAAACCACCCAGTTTCATCCGTAGGACAATTCAGAGGAGAGTCTTTTCTGTTTTCCAGTACAAGAACTGGGGACATGCCTGAGATGGGGAGGCTTGAAAAGAACAACAAAATTTGGTTTCCATGGTGTAGGTACTGAAGTTGTGGAGGTGGTTGCTGTGCATGCTGAATGTGAGCATGGTTAAAGAGCTGTAAGGTACAAGCATGGTATGCTTGTACCTTATAGCTCTCAGTCACCATCTTAGCACTGTTTTCCAGTGCTAAGATGGTGACTGAGAGCTATAAGGTACAAGTATACCATGTCTGGCTCTCAATGTCCCTGGGCAGCACATCCCTAGGAGCCATCAGACCACTCCAGGAAGCCACTACATGTTTGCACACCATCTCCAAGACATCCACTACTGGCCATTACTGGGTCACTGGGCTAAACGGGGTTTTGGTCAGACCCAGGATGGCCACTGATATTCTGAACAGAGTCCACAGAGTTAATTTAGTCAGAATTAATTCCACAGAGTTAATAGAGTTATCTAAAACTGGCCTTGATTGGCACTGTCTCTTCAAGCCCACACTTTGCAGCAGTTCAGACACATGAAAGCTTCTGCCAGGTAGTGTTCTCAGAGTACCTAGAGATTATTGGACATTTTACAAGAACAAACAGAGGTGGGTGAAAAACAAAGTATGCACCAAAGTTGTTCTGCAGGAAGAGTGAGACCTGGATTCTGTATCCTCCATCTGAAAAGTTACACCCTGCAAGTTCCACATCCCCAGAGCCCACAACTACTGAAAAGGGCAACCTATTCCCCCAACATCCTGCTGAAACTGGGTCATTACGAAGCAAAGCAGGCAAAATTCATGGGCCCAGGAGGTACAAGCCACTCTGTCACCCAAGAGAAATTACTTTTCCCATTTCAGTAATTCTCTCCCATCAGCCGTGGGCACAGTCCTTAAACTCACCTTGTCTTTGAACAGTGTCAAACCACATAACTAAGTGATGGACAGAAATTCAACCAGCTAGGACACTATAAATACTCATTTAAATGCTTTCTAGTATACACAAAACTAGCTAAACCCCTTTCCATGTTCATCTATAGTCTGTTCAGAACGTTTCACCTGCCAAATGTGAGCAGGTATTACTTATTTCAAATTTTGAATTGATCCTGAGTCCCTGACATTTGTAAAACATTTAGAGACCCACAAAAGAATTACAGGAAGACAAATGACTATGTACTGCCTCCCAACCCTGAGCTCGTTCTTGTACAAACACCCTGCTCACTTTACAAAGTCTTTTTCTCCCTTTTTCTAAATAAAGTTGAAGCCATCTTAAAAAGATTATTTTCAGTTCCAGATCTTTAAGCATAGTGGGTGTTCCTAAAATTTATTTTGTTTTTTTCCCAGTAATCTTTTAACTTTTTAAGTAAGTCTGTGCACAGCTTTCAATTACTTTTTATTCTGTGGTACCAAATGAGACCAGATAGACATATTCTTAAAAGGCTTTCATGAAAATGCAGATGACCAGTTCACAGTAGTCTGCTAGCTGAATAAATAGAAGAGTTTGAAGTGTTTAGACGCTAATAGAAAATGGAAGAAGTTATCTGGAGCCCTGAAGAAGCTTTTGCTTCCTTGTTACCACAGTAAAACTTGCAACAACACTATCTTCAAGATACCATCTGTTACCTGTATTAACTAAGACAACATATCCTTCTAGTAGCTGACCTACAGAAAGGGTATAAATTTGAGTCAAGAAATGACACCAGGACTGAAAATTCAGACTTGCCTGCAAACATAAGAGTTAACTCACATGATTGTACTTTCTTATCTGCCAAACCTTCCCCTTTTCCCCCTCCTAAATATCACTATTTGTTTTAATTTTTTTTAATTTTTCCAATTCAAATAGAGCAAAGTGTTGCATGTCCTCACCCTCACACGTTATATTATATATTAGTATTCCTTTGAAAGGATTTTGTTCTTTACTTCTAACAGAACAAGAAAGCCTTGAAAATAGACTTCCTTATAGTGTCCAACTTGGGGGGATCTAAATGTGATATATTAAGTGTTATATATCCATATTATTCAATTTTAAATTAAATTACTTCAACCTAGGCAGAAATATAAATTCATAAAGGAAGCTGCTTCTGAAATTTGAACTTCTGTGTTAGACAGCTCACTTCACAGACCCTTCCAAAGTCATTCAAAGGGGAGCTGTGAGGGCTCCAGAAAGTTTTCAGTATGGTTATGGCAGCAGACAAAGCTCTGGCAGTGCTTCCTTAGCACCCTTTATCTTCCCACCCACCATGAGGGCCCAGGGCCCTGCCAGGAAAGGTCCCCTTCGTTCACCTCAAGCACAGTGAACCGGATTAGCCCGGAGACACTTTCATCCTCACGTTAAGCTCACCAAGGCCACTTGCCCAGCACAGTTTTGGGTGTGTTTGTGTGGCCACACTGGTGACCCAGTCATGTGGGGCTTCTGCTGGATTGAGCCTCACTGCTGGCAGCAACTTGTGGCCAGCTAATGGGCACACATCTGTCCAACTGCTACACCTACCATCCATGGGGTGCACAGGGATGATCTACCTGCATTCTACTAAAACCCCACAAATGTCCTGTTTGGAACAAAGCAGATTCTGTCCTTCACTAAAGAGGGAGAAATAAATGCTGAGCTGCCTCTCAGAAGCCCATGCAGCAGAACCTGGCTTGAAACCAGCAGGTTTCTGGCCTGAATCTGACCCAGACTCATTAGTCTTTAGCTATTTCTGTCTAGCCTGGAGCATCTCACAGATGAAGGATATTCAGAGCCCAGACAGTCTTCCACAGTGAGCATTTTGGCTCCTCAAAGCTGTAATCAGTCCAATGGGTCGCTGTTGCAACTTTTGCAAGGACAGGTATTGGGAGGCAAAAATGCCATCTCAGTTAACAGTAAACAGGGTCCATTAAATTCTGTTGACCTTTTGCTTAGTACCACCGGAACTACAAATAGACTTCTTTAACACAGGAAAATTTGAATTATGATGCGATTATGTTACTCCAGAAAGCTAGCCTAAGGCCACAGCACTGTCACTGGCAGATGTGATCCAGTGCTCCGCTAGTGCCACATAGCCCCTCCCTCTTCTGCAGCAACTACAGCAATAACTTATGTATCCAACCTGGTAGACCACACAATCACAAACACAGCAGTGGGAGCACAAAGAAGGGCAGGTATCACACAGAGGCAAGTATCCTGGCTGGGATTACATCCTTTGGTCTCAAAGCCGTCTTTTGCTAGCTTAGAAAAATCCTTAAACTATAGGAAAGTCTGTGTGAAGGTGCTTCTGGTCACACAGTCACAGGACAGTTGAAGTTGAAAAGGTCCTCTAGATGTCATCTGGTCTAACCACCTGCTCAAGGGGGTAGAGACAACTGCCCAAGGACTGTATCTCAGACAGTTTTTGAGGATCTCCAAGGATGGAGACTTCATAACCTCTCTGGGCAGCCTTTGCCAGTGCTCAGTCATCCTCACAATGAAAAAGTGTTCCCTGATGTTCAGAGGGATCCTCCCGTGGTTCAGGTTGTGCCTGTTGCCTCCAGCCCTGTCACTGGGCAGCACCGAGCAGAGCCTGGCTCTGTTCTCTGCACCTTTCCTGCAGGTATTTATATACATTGATGGGAGCCCCCTGAGCCTTCTCCAGGCTGAACAGTCACAGCTTTCTGAGACTTTCCTTAGCAGAGGGATGCTTCATTTGCTTCATCATCTTTGTGACCTTTCACTGGACTCTCTCCTACAGCTCCATACTGGTGCTCTTGTAGTCTGATCCAGCTGGCAGATACTGAAAGCATGCTCCCTTGTCTGCCCTGGGAATCTGGAAAGAAGATGGCATGCAGGGGAGCATATGTCCACGTCCAGAAAAGGGATCTTTTGATCAATCAGTGTGTAAAGGAGAGTCTGCCTCAGAGTCCTGTATCTTGTGTTTGACTGACTTCTAAGGAGCAGCTGTTACTACCAGGCACCAACTAAAAGTAACATAACTCCATCACAGACTAAAAAAAAAAAAAAATTTCTTTCTTTCTTTGGTAGAAAGATGTTTATCCAGAGACTCAGCATAATTTATTTTTACAGCAGGTATACCTAACCAAGACAGTTAAAAGGCTAAGCCTCCAGAGCTCTAGATGCAATGTAAATAAATGCTAAATAATTGCCTGCATTGAACTGTGTGGTTCAATGTTCAGCAAGGAAAATAGCTCTTGTTTTTTTTAAATTAAATTCTGATTTTATCTATAATTCCAGACTGTTCTGCTTGTTCATTTACATGAAAATTCATCCCACTTGTTGAGTGCCAAAGCCTTATTCTGAAACTGTATGATTAACACCAGTACTTCCAAAAGCTACATATCAAATAGTTTTATGTGACTAACCTAAAGTCCCTCAGCAGGCAATATAAGCAAACTGAGCTAACCAGGCACACACATTCTTGCTGTGGATATGTCAGTTTACTAACACTCTTCTGAATAACTGAGATAATGACTGTGAGGACAGCAGACAGCACAGCCCAGAGCTGTACACTCGCAATGGTCCCAAACAGTTTCCTGTGCACAGCAGGATCAGGCAACACATGGAAATGCACAACTCCGACTCATGCTCAGAACCAAGAAGCAGCACTTGAAGGCACTGTTGTCCCACTATTGGATTTCCCTCAACCTGTAGCAGAGCTGGTGGGAAGAAACCTGTGCCTCTACCTCTGCTGCTTCAATCCGCAATCTGAATTCTGGCTATAATCCCATTTTTCACAGCAGTTTAACCTATTAGACTCAACTAGAAGATGCAAGATGGAAGGCACAGGTGTGTGCTCTCTTCTGCATGAGAGAGGGTGATGATGGGCAGTGGCACTTCAGCCACCAGAGCTGGACTGGAATGGGCTGGCCCTTCAGGACAGATGTCCTCCCACACTAGGTCAAAGCATGGATGCTTGCTTTAACTACATTTTTTACAGGGTTTTGAATGCGTCTCCACTGAGCAATGATGCTGGTTGTCAGTAAGTTATCCACTGTGATCCCTCAGGATTTCTCTTCATGGTATTATTAGCTTAGTCTGTGACTCCAGTTTTTATTTGCAGACAATAACCATCCCTGAACAAAACTCTCCATCTTGAATAGCTGGCAATCCACTGTGAGTGCCCAGCACTACCAGGGAGAGCGATGCTGTCCTCAGGAATCAAGGACAGGTGTATCGCTGATTTGGCCAGGATGATGCAGCAGCAGCACCTCACTGCAGAGCCACTGTCCTGCCAGCCCAGGGGTGACCAAGTCCTGCTGCTTATCTCCAGCCTCCCAGCTACAGACCCGAGACTTTACAACACATCAAAATAGCACACAAAAACCCCCTTCTACTTACTTTTTGTAAAATCAGAGTACTGCCCATTTGCTGCAGACACTAGTCTGCTTGTTTTAAAAAAAAAAAAATTATCCCATTGGCAGACAACCAATATACAAGAACATCTACAAAGAAGCTGTTACAGTTTATCGTGCAGTAATCCACAGATTAAGGTCATTAATAGCCCTCGATGACATACTGCCATGTCTCCAAAGGTGCTCTTCTGGATTACAGGATATACAACCTGTAACCCCCTCATAAACATTGCCCTGAGATAGTGACTTCTAAATCTTCAAAAGAAGAAATGAGAAAAAACAAAAGACGGGTGCCTAGCACATCTTGCATTGTATAAAAAAAAAAGTTGCAATAGAAATAAACTACCCTGAGTTTTTTCACCTTCTAGACTGATGTTTTCACAGTAAAAGAGTTGCTGCTAACTGAAATTCTGATCCTCAGAGCTAAAATAGGAAGCCAAGACATTCTCCCGTGCCTAGAAGATAAAGCGGTAAGTAAAACTTTCAAAATAAAATCTGAAATTCACAATTCTACCTTTAATAATTTACATGAAATAAGCTTTCTCCTTCTGTTGACACAAGAACACAAATATATCATCTTGGAAAACACTGTGTTCTTCTCAAATCCCTGGGGATCATTAATCTTCTTTTATGCAATACACGAACTATTTTCACAGAACTTTTCAAAATAGTTTTCTAAAGCATGCCTGATGTCATTAGGAAGTCAGAAGAAGCTGATGCCCAAACAACATAATTGCTAAATATCCTCCAAAGAAGAGAATCCCTTTGCTCTTTCTAAACTTAAGCTCATATCTGCACTCTCCATACATGTAATTCCAATGCTATTAATTTACCTGAGTCTCTGATACCAAGAGTAAACAACCCCTTGTGTCAAATTTGAAGTAATGGATAGACTTTTGTCACTTCTGTTGATCTAAATAAAAAAATCTGCACTCTTTCCATATGATTTGTTTCTTTAGGACTCTGGGAATGGCATACTATTGTGCTACTGTGTATTTTCATTTACCATGAAACAATTATAATGCATAAAATGTACTCGGGAGAATACAATTGTCCTACCAGCTGCAGCCAATTCTGTATCCCACAGTCACATGTAATTTTTGTAAACAACATAGTGACATTTAAAAAAAAAAAAAACCCTTAGAAAGAAATCTTAAAAGCTTCAGCAAACAAATGTTATGATAAACAACATTTCTTTCAATATATATCTTACCAAGAACAAATCACTCATCATTTCCTATTTTACTTTCACTACAATGTAGTATCATTTTCACTACACAGGCAGTTTCTTTTTCTTACCTTTAAGGAATCAAAGCAGGCAATAACTCTTCCATTTTCAACCTGGCAGCTTTTAGGGGGGTGTGCAAATTTGCATTCTTCATCAGAGCGTGAACAAGTTCCCCTCTGAAACTGCCTGCACACTTCTAATGTCAGCCATTTTGTATCTCTTACGGGAGCAACATTCAAAGCCATGATGAGAAGCTGATTTTGAACTTGGAAGTTGCTGTCAGGTGAATTATGCTGAAGAAATTTCCAAAACTAATGACAAAGGAAAGGGGGGCAGGGGGGATCAGAAAAAAATAGCTTCAATTCTAATTGAGAAGAAAGTTAAAAAAAACAAACAGCGGGGGACGATTAGCGACGTCCAACACACACAAAGCAGAACAAGCAGAGAAAGTTTATCAGCAAGCAGTCACTCATCAATCATTAAGTCCCACTTGTAGACTTTTGGCTGGGAAAACACATGCTCAGTTGCATTTCTGTCTGTAAAACACGTGGGTTTGTTGATTGTAATCACGGATGCACCGGTTTTAAGCCAAGGTCCATCAATGCAATGGCACTCCTTGATAGAACAGCAGTCCTCTGATGGTTGCTTGCCGGTATTGATTACATGAGAAAAGCAATGCAGTCATTTGTTCATATCCCAGGAATAATAATAATAATCCTTTTTCTACTTTCAGTTTCCCATCAACTAATTGGCAAATGGAGACAGCTGAGGTATCTTCTGCCAGGTGTAAGGTGAAGGCAATGTCTGGCTGGCAAAGATGTGATTTTGAGAACACGGGCGTAGCAGTCCTCGCTCGTAAAAGTGACTTGGCAAAGGCACTTTTTAAGTCAATGACCTGACAAAACAAATACAACATCAGTTCACGTGCAACTCATTCAAATCAACATTATGAAACCTATAGTCCCTTTTTATACAGCCAAAGTTCACTCTTTTTTTAAAAAAACAAAAACATCTTCCCTTGTGAAGTTACATGTGACAGGGGAATAACCAGTTGAAACATGTACTGCAGTAATATTCCAGGCAGCAATCCAAAAGTTGGGAATGATTTAAATAGATGAATGTGGCAGACACAATAATTAGGCATGCTAGTTGTGAAACAATTCAATCAAATGTGCTTAGTCTCCAAAACTGTATACAAGAACCCATTTCCATTAATTTATCACTTGGCCCTTAAGACTGTGTCACTACAATTAAAAGTTGTTACTCATTTGTTCTTCCTTAGAAATGAGGATGGTAATATTTTGCTCAGAATTTTTTTTCTCCCTCTATTTCGCAGAGAAAAAAAAAAACAACCAAAAGACGTCATTTCAAAATTATAGGAAATAAAACCTTCCATATGTAGAAAATAGAGTTAGTTTTCCCCGTTAACCTAGAGGTGGTTCCATAAAGGTTCCATGAAAGGGCTCAACCACCAAATCACCATGCTCCAATGAGTACTTTCTAATATGAAGCAGTCTTTATCTAAATATTCTTTTGATTTAATTAGCCTGTGTGTACCTCTGCAAATACATCCTTCAGCATCAAAACCTCAGATTCCAATAGGGCACTTAAACTATTTGGGGACTATAAAATACCTGGGATATTTTACAGAAAAACAGATCTGAAAATCAAAGGGTTAGATAGTACAAAAAATTTTAACCACTTACTATATTTAATACATAGACATGAAAGCATGAACATGATGTTTCCTTCTATCCAGCTTCAAAGGAACACAACTTTTATTTTGCAAATACCAGCCAAAACCAGTTGATGGATTATTTTTGTGCAAGAGAAAGGGAAGGACTAGAATAAGTGAGATGTTAAAATACATCAATAAAAAAACAGTTCTAAAAACACTATCAGCTTTTCCATGTCAGAACAATTTCCATTCTGTGATTGGATTCACTGGTCTTAATTGAAGTCAGTATTGTTAGTTAAGTAAGAATTACTCACACCCAGTTTCAGGATCAGATCCCAGTTCTGACTTCCAGGTCTTCACATCAAAAGGCTTTTCCACTACTTAGCAATGCTACCAGAAGGGGTTTTACTATGTGACCAATACTTACACCAAAAGTTCCTACAACTAGCATGAATAAAGGCAATGCAATGCTAATTGCTCAAAAATTCAGTTTCAAGTCCAATGTGCAAAAAGATGGGTCTGGGTAACGCTTAGATAGCTTTACTTGGTCATAAAGAATATGGCGCAAGAGAAAGCAGTACATTTTGAAATAATTCTATGCAATTATAGTACAGTGCAAAAAGTACAAACTGCTCAAATTAAATATTCCATCAATATTGTCTGACAGCATCAATGAAGAGTGAGATTAAGCTGAAAGCATACAAAGAGGTGAGAAAATACTCATAATTGATGAAAAGGAAAGAGAGGAGAAAAGACAAGAAGAGCCTCTCCACAAGGGCTTGTTGAGCTGATAGCTTGTTGGGCTGATGATTTAGCCGGCTAAATGCAAGAGGAAATACTCTCCCTAGGGCCACACATTCCAATTCAGAAATGTCAGTAACGGTTTTCAGTAATAGATGTAGGAGACAGACAGAAATTTTGGTAAAAGGGTAAATGCTATACTGCACACTGCTGAAAGTCATAAGTAGTAATGCTCTGCAGGGCTGCATACCATAAAATTGACAAAGTTGTTTCTCAAGTAGTGGGTGTTAAGACTGAAAAAAACCAGACACAGCACGTGGCAGCAAACAGCACACAGCATAGAAATGGCAGTAACCATGTTGTTTTTTGTTTTTTTTTTTTTAAGTGCACAGCAGAATCACATACAAGATTTGTGAGACTACAGCAAGAACTCATACCAAAAATTATTTGGGGTTGGAGGACAGAAGAATGAAACACAGTATCATCCTATTTCTTACCCTCATGCTACACAAAGATTTTCTAAAGAAAGGGAAGCATGAAAAGTTTGTCTCAAAAATTAACATCTCATCAAACATAACAGTGCCACCTGATTTCTCAAGAGTCATCAAGTGCCTCAGAAGTTTCTACTGGTGCAAACTCAGAAGACAGAACTGAGTCCTTTCTGAAGGAGGCCATGCCTTCAGCAGGGGGCAAATGCAAACACGGTGAGGCCAGAATAATTTGGAGTGCTTCATCCCTACCATTTACATGACCTACATGTTCACAACCACATGCTAGGCAGCTGTCATGCCTCCTCTGCCCATCACCTGCACCAGGAGGATGAAGGAAGAGACGCCACCCTGAAAACTTGAACATGAGGGATGCAAAAACAGGAGAGAGGAGAGAAAAGCAGGGAATAAAATTATGTGAAGAGCAAAGAAAAACAGAATTCAACATATGAGGAAAGTTCTCAAGAGAAGGAAAAAATGGGAGAGGAAGGTAGAAATAGGAAATGGCTGGCTGTTAAACAGAAAGGGAAGGAGAGACTTCATAGGAAATGGAAGAAAGGAGGAGAAAGGTTGTGAACACTGGAAGAGGGAGGAATGAGGAAATTTTAGAAGGAAAGAACAGAAAAGAGAAGAAAAAGCAGAAGAGACTGTGGTTACAGGGAAAAATTCAGCAGTTTGAGTACAGAAGGGAAGTAAATAATGGAAAAGAATGGAAGTTACATAAGAAAATATAACAACAAAAACAATAATAATCCTCAATAAAATGCCTGTTAGGTCACACGCCATTATTAACATCACAGCTTACCCTGACCTTGTGTGTTACAAAACCCACCAATCTGGAGAAAACCAGTGGCTCCAGAAAATGCAAACTCTGCTCTTCTTCCCAATATTTATAATTGTGACCCAACATATCAGCCAAAACTAGCTGTCCTGCCAAAACCAATGGTACCTCACCTGCATAAAGCCCTCAGTGCCAAGAGTCCCTTAATCTGGCAGAAGGTTTTGTTTGCTTGATTGTTTTGTTTAGTTGTTTTGTTATTATCATTAATGATCCCAACTCAAGACAACCCCCCAGTGTAGTTAAACAAAATATCAAAACTTACAAACAACTGAGCTGCAAAATATTTTTACTGAAGATGAAGGAAGTACTCAACATAAAAACAAATCCTTTTTGTCTTTTTACAACTATTATTATTTATTTTCAGTCTCTCAAACAGCTGAATCAATGGAATTGATCAAGAATGCATACTTACAAATACAGTTTTTTGTAGGTTAAGTGAAATGAAATTCACGGGCATGTATTTATAAAAGCTATTTAGCTTTGGATCCATTTTAGGATAAGCACCACTTCCCTTTCACAGAAAGCAAGCAAGGCATAGGTGTAGAAGGCCTTTGTCATGGTTAAGAAAAAAAATACTTTCAATTATTAAACAAGACAAAGCACACAGACACTAGAAGCCCACAGAAAAAGTTCTCAGAGAAATATCGGGCAGACAGCCTCATCTCTGGGAATTGCAAGTAAATACAAAGCCCTGCCCTATTACAAACCAGTTGGATCTTTCAGCTGGAAAACAAGAGCTCTTGCTATCTACAAAATCCGAGGTGCTTTGGCACAGTAGTTTTACTTATCAACCAGATTATGTGGCAATGAATTATGCAGTATCTATCTAATAGTGAAGCTGAGACTTCCTGGACATGATGTATTCATGCTTCAGTAGATAACGTGTAGTAATGAGCAAAGACCTCATCTTCAAAAGTCATCTCTGCAGGTGATGACTTCCAGTAAAGGAGCACAGTCTTCTACATGGTCTCACCACAGATCTCTAGAGGAACAACTAAGTCCATTCAAAAAGTGTTAAAAACAATTTTACACTTTTTGAAGTTTAAACACTCTGTATTATTCATCACATAAAAATCTTTAGTAAGAGATGTCAACACTGGGTGTCGATTTGTTGCTCCTACTGTCAAAATTTATCAACATGATCCATATATTTCTCCTATAAATATACCAGAAACTCAAGAATTAAAAACTTAGAAAACCCTCAGTTGTACTTAAAGGGAACTGTACAGTTTGAAGTATATAAACTCTTCTTTCCCAGACAGAAAAGATCTACTAAATATACTTAGCTTTACAAGTTTGGTAATTTGTAAACAATGCTCTGTTTTAAAAACAAGGAAACACAAAAACCCCAAAAACAAAACACCCCACAAACGCCAAAGACTCAGTATGCTGTGAAACCAAGGTGAGCCTTCTCTAGGTCACTAGCAGAGAGAAACACGTTTACTAACAGACTGCTGCCCAAATTCAGTTAAACACATGTATCCAGGTGGGGAAAAAATTCACCTTCAGGACCTATCTACAGCCACCAAAACTGACCTGCTGGATACTCCAATGCCAAGTCAATGTATTGAGAACTTAGTTTTCAAGTCCAGCATGCATATACTGCTGCTCCTCAGAGACAAACTGTTTTCTTAAGCAAATGTCAGATCTTTTTCAGGAAGACCAAGGTCAACTCTCTAACCCCAGGGAAATGATACTGCACAATTTTAATACCTTGGCTCAAAGCAGGTTGCTGCTACAACTTTTATCCATTTACACATAAACAAAAACTCATGTTGCTTTCTCCCAGAAAATCATGTTCATAGTCTTAAATTTCAGAAACATTTTAACAAAGAAACAATAGCAATGACTCTTCAGGAGACACAAGGCTGAAAGAACTTCATGTCAAAATTTTAAGGTCTGTCTAGAAATGGGAAGCAGCAGTAAACTGTCTCTCTACCCTTAGACAGGGTTAGCCATAAGCATCACTTAGCTTCACACTCCACCAGCACGAGTTCACAAACCAGCAGTGTATTGACCACATACTACTTTAAATCAGATCCTCCTAATGTTCCTTTTTGTTCAGGAAATAAGATCTTGAAGAAAAGAAATAGTTTTGCCACTTCTTTCAACCTGGACTTACTAGTTTTGAATCAGTGATTTTACCCAGTTAGATGACGTGGGACAAAATACAACCAACTCCAGATGTCTCAGGACATCTGAAAACACAGATTAACCAATGTATCCCACTCCACAGATGTATCTTCAGACTACTGACGAGAATTCTATTCCTCCAAAAAGCTGCTGCTTCAGCAGTTGACCTATTTCCAAAGGAAACTTGCTTTGCATTTCACTGCATTTACAGAAAAAGCCCAGTGGAAAGATTCCCTGCATAAGTTTAACACATATTGCTTCTGTAACCAGATCAAGTTATGTATCCTGAACATTCACAATGGAAATACAGATATTCGAACACTGACAACTACCGAACCCTCACCCTTATTCCAGAAAAAGGCATTCAAATCCCACTAAGTCATACCTCTTGTTTGCAGCTGCACAGTTGACTCCACTTTCAAATCATTCAGGACAGAGACATAAGTTTAGGAGATACTGGCAGGTGCTTTAGTCCAAAAGACGGAACTCTGCTTCCGTTTTTCAATTAAACCTCATTGTTACACTCTTTAATGTCCTTTTTCCCCCATTGTTTTTAGTTTAAATAGCATTCGAGGCCTCCAAAGAGAAGAGAAGCTGCACACTAAAGGACAGCCACAATCCCACAAGCTCACTTCACTGTTGCTTTACATTTCCTTGACTCCCCTGTGAAGTTCTCTCTTGAGCTGCCCCAAACTCCCTGCTGAGGAAAGCAAGACTGCAGCTTAATCGCAGGTTAGAGCTGGATCCATTCTGACCTGCCTCATCAGGTGCAGAATAACAGAGCAGCATAATGCCTCACACGTGCCAGCCAACTCAACAGAGATGTGGCCACCTGCTCACGTCCCATTCCTGATGAAGGAGGGAGCAGAGCAGGCAGGACAGGGCACCCCACCTGCAGCAGGTCTGGCTCCTCTTTGCAAGCTCTTCTAGCTACAGTGCTGGATCCCACAGGACACGCTCCCTGTCCCTGGAAAGCAAGGCTGGCTCTCAGGTACCACACACTAATTTAAGCCGCATTGTGGAAGATCTCCCACTAGCCAACACAAAGAGGATCCTACTTCAAAAGATGCCAACATGAATTAAGTAAAAAATAAAGTAATTTTACAGACAAATAATGTGACTGTCAGCATGCTTGTTAATCACATTTGAATAAACTACATCTTAAAGAACATGCAGGAGATTCTCCTGTGATGGATAGGCTTTTCTCATCCCTTCAGCTTTCCAAACTAGGGAAACAGAACCAGAAGTGATGCAACAGTACAAAGGTATCATTCATCAGTGAGTACTATGCCAGCTTTGTGTTCTCCTCTTTAAACCAATTTCTAATATTCATCTTTTTTATATGTACCCTTATACAAGATACCTAGTAAGACTGGACAATGCACAATGGAGTTTAGTAGTGTCTGCACAGTTATGTAAATAGACAGCATTAAAAGCAGAATCAAGCTTTTGGTTTCTCCTCTGAACCACTGTGGAGTCACAAAAAATAATAATCCCTAAATTCAAGAAACAAGAGAAAATAGGACAGGTTTCCATGAAACATCATCCATTCTTTGATGAAAAATATGAATAGGAGATCTTTCTGTCACCATAACATTTTTAAGAAGAGCCATTCAATTACAGTAGAGTGTGATGAATGCATTTTCTTCTATAAATTTCAAATGAAATATTTAAAAAAAAATTTTCAGGGTTTTTTTTTCCACTTCAAGATGTTAAGCAGCTCCCATGTTGCATTGAGGAAACCAGTATTGCTCAAATGAGGAAGAAGCCAGAATTGTCGTATGAGGGAAGCAGTCCACTTGTTTGATCAGGTGGCTGGTAGCCAAAAATATCAAAATTCTAATCCTGGGTCTTGTATTAATTCGATATGAACCAGCTGAAGTCAGAAGTGTCAGGACTTACAAAAAACACATTATTTATTTTATTTGCTTGACTTGGAGATCAACAATTGCAACATCTCTTTGCCTGTTATACAACCAGTGATGAACACTTGTGAACTGTAATTCAGATGAACACCTTACACAGAGACAATCCTAACTATTTTAGTTAAGCTGACTGAAGTCCACAGACAGACTAGAAAACAACAGTCTGCTTTATTTAAACTGAGCATGACCTTCAAATCAGTTTTGCTAAATGAGCCATATTTTCCTTGTCATGATCACTAATGTGTCAGGTTCTGGCTTTTTAGTATGTCCCCCACTATTTACAGTATGGCAATGAGCTTCTTGTTAAAACCTGCCGCTTCCCTTTGAAGCTGGCTTTACAATATAATAACTCTAATGTCCTTTGTCCCTGGGGAAGTAGGTGAGGAGGAAGGTGTACCACTCACTGTGAAACAACCAACACAGACTGGGACCTTTTCAGCAACCCACTGTACTACTTTGGTAATGGACCGTGAAATATTTCTGCTGAACTTTAGGTCAGTGGATGACTAGAGCCCACAAGAGTATTTTCTAATACCAAAGTGCTTCGAAGTCATGCTGAAAAAACTAATGCTTATTAATGCTTTAGTCAAAATACAATTGCAGAAAAGAGTTTTCTTCTAGCAAACTACTTTTGTTTTTATTCTACTGCTTTTTTGATTTGTACCATCTCACACTTTTTAACTTAAAACACTTTCTAACTCCAAACTAACTTGATTTATCCTCTAGGTGCATGAATTTGATACACAAAATTCTGTTCCCACCTTGAGAAGAGGGCAAAAGCAATTTTTGTTTCTGTGCCTCGGCAAGCAGAGTTAATCATCCCCGGCAGCAATGACGTTACCACTTGGCCTCTTGTGGACACAATGTTTTGCTTTTGCAGAGTGCAGCACATAATAGCTATTAATCAAACCCAATTCCCCAGGAATGGGTACCCCAGTGCCTTAGGAGCTTCCACTCATACCCAGCTGCAGATGTGCATTGTATTTATGTTTTTAGGACTGTAAAATATTTATAGAAAAGTGTGCTTATGTACTGTGAAATTTTTATAGACTGGCTTGAGCGAACATGCGATCAAATGACTGTTCTCACCTGCCAAAGGACCGAGAACATGCTGTTACACAGGAGCACAACCTAAAAGATCTCAGGCTCCGCTGTCAATTTTCTTTTCTCTCTAGTCCAGTTTTGTTCTAAGCCAAGAAGGCAGAACTCTTGCTGAGGTATTTGCTTATGTGACAAACAGCATCCCTTTGCACTGAAAGACAAAGATAAGTCTGAATAATCAAAGGACTGTATGTAAATTAATATGTTGAATTCACAAGCTGCACATGTTTTAAGACTGCCAACAGCATTATTAACAATACACTCCAGCAAATTATCCAGCTCTGGGAAGTTGTGTGGCACATCCAAACCAAGCTCCTGAGGCAAGGGCAGCAAGAGCACTACCTAAAGCTATTAACTCCGACTGCCTCTTAAGTGCTAAACCCATTCTACTGAACAGATTTCCTACACTGCAATTCAAGCAGCATCACTGTTCTAAGATAAAATACCTGCATTCCTGTGCCATTTTCTCCACCTTTTACCTGAGTTCAAGATAACTATACACATAAGGATGACCTTAGCAGATGAGCCAGAATCCATCTTGCTCAGAATGCAGCCTGTGACTATGGCTTATACTAGATGTCTTCAGAAGAGTGCAGAATCAGAGCAGGCAGAGCATCATAATTTCCATGAATTTTCTCCCAACAACCTGTAACTGATGTCATTGTATTTAATAGGTCTCACTGAATTCTTCTTCCACGGATTTCCTTAATCCCTTTTCAAATGCTGCTCTGTCAGAAATGTCCTTTATAGTGTGCATTAAAAGTAGGATACCAAGAGGAAGCCTGACTGACTTGCACAATTGTTGACAAAAGCACAGACTCTCAGGAGAGGAGTATGGATATAGAAGGAAACACTTCAGGACTTCTTTGGAGATTCACAAAAATTTGAAAACCACATTTTGGAGCTGGGGAGTAAGATGACTAATTACAAAAGCCTTCAAGAGAATCTGTGTTGTTTTACCAGTACTCCTGAATGTATTAAACTAAAAACTCCAGCAGAAGTGGAGCTTGAAGAAAAAGACTTTTAAAACCTACCACAAGAGGAAGAAACATCAAGACCCCTTCCTCTGTGCCCCAAGCTGCATCACCTAGGAACACTCCCAAAAGCAGGGATCTTTCTCATTAACCCAGTGGAGAACGAAGAAAACCTGAGAGCCTGTCTAAGGGAGACTAAGCAAGGCACTCCTGCATTCTACCAGACCCAAGGCATTTCGCAAGCATCTCAAATATATTTTGGAATAAGCAACTTATCACAATGGCAAAGTGCTTTTGGCAGGGAAAAGAAAAACCTCAGTAGCATCGTTAGTACTCAGAGGGTTGCCCAAGCAAGCCTTCATCAGAGTCCATTTTATCACTAGGATTCAATTCCCCTTTCACTCCATTAGTAGAGTGCATGTAACACACAACACCAGTTTTATTTACTTCCAAAACTAAAGAAATCCTTATGAAGCAGAACATGAAGCAAGTGCTTTACTGCTTAAATATCTCACAGGACATACTACAAAGCCTGATTAGGTGCCTGTGCCAGAATATTTCATATTTTACAACAGTTGAAAAGACAGAACAGCAACCTAACTTTAAAGACACCTATAGAATAGCAGGTAGTCAACAAGTACCTTCAAAGATGATTTATTTTTATATTTTTTAAACAGTGTTTTTATACTAACATTCAGACAGAAGCTGAAATTTCCCACTAAAAGCCATTTTTTTCAAAGAACCTTCCCATTTAAGAAAAACCAGAAATGGGGAGTTTAGCATGGCCTTGATGAAAAAAAGGTAGTATTTAACAGGCTGGTCTCTATTGGTCTCTTCTGAAGGTAGGCTGCCACTTTGTGTTGTAAACAGAGATGGCTTCCTGCCTGATTATCTTTGGTCCCCCAAGGTGAATAAAGAAAATATTTAATTATGTTCCATGTGAAGATGACAGTAAGAAACTTTATTGTCAAAATTCATGCATTTGTCCACAAGGAAAAAAACAAACAAAAAACCCTAAACAAAACCAACATTTGAAACTTCAAAGACTACCTGTGTTGTATTGACAATACATAATGCAAGCTCATTCTTCCTGGAATTGCATTTAGTGAACCACTATTCTGTTGTCAAATAGCTATCACAGGTTCATAAAGAGAATGCTTTCCCCCTAAAACTGTTTTTGCAACTGGTGTAAGAGAAGAAAAGAAGAGCTTTTCTCATATGACTTGTAACTTCTGGTCAGTGGCTATTTTCCTGGAAGTCTTGAATACTTCTATTTAATCCTGAGGCAAATAATGGAGTTACAACTGGAAGGAGTGCACAGCAACCGTCTGCAGACATTGCCTACCAAGTAAACATTTTTTTCCTGAACTCCAGGATGACGAATTTTGGGTTTGGTGTGCAGTACTGCTACTGACCTTCCTTTTTCCTTGGGCACCAATTAAGAAGCACTGACCCAATAAAAATGGGTCATATCGATCTGTTGTTTTGATTTGTGTAACACGTCTCCCTCAGTCCAAAAAGCTCACCACTCGCTGCCACTTGAAGAAAGTTACTTTTCAACTCAGTTTCATTTTAGAAAGTAACCTTTTTTTTTTTTTTTTTTTTTAATTTACAGCTAACAGGAGATAAAGTACTTAAGCACAGAAAGGCTACACAGAAATAAACTCAGAAAGTTCACTGGCCTACAGTAATGACATTGGATGTGTTCATACTCACTTTTCTACCATGTGTATAGTTCATCTGTCTGTAACAATAAGAGGACATAAACTACATTCAGGTTTCTGTAAGGGGAAAAGACCCTAAACCACAACAAAAAACTCTGGCCAGTATCTCTGAAAAGCAACTTCAGCACATAGAAGTTGTTTCAATTTCTCTTAGCTTAAAAGTTGAAAAGGGAATGGATTTAGTCAGCTATACTGACAGGTTAGGCAGTGTTACTCTATGTCTCTGAGCCTGGCACATCCCCACCTTAAATCAAAAATTTTCTCAATATTCAAATTACAGCCTCTATTTTAACTCACCTGCTTATTGTGAAGAGAGCAGTAGGGAAAAAAAAAGTCTTTAAAATGTTGAAAAATCAAGTGCTTTAATGCTTTGACATAATGAATTTTAATGTTTTGAAGTAAAAACTGAACACATTTCCTCTAAATGGCTTGACAGCGTCCTCTTCCAGACCTTTTTCTACTATCTCTGCTTATGTGCAACTGCAGAGATTTCTCGGTCCTGCTGGGAATGGCAGAACAGGTAAGCAGAGCCCGGCATTCACCAGCGCTTCCAAAGCAATGGAGATGCTTCTGACAACTGAGCATAAGCAACTGGCTTTTGGCAAGAGATACTTTTCTGCTCACATTGCAGTAAAAAATTTTGACTGGTTAAAGTAAGTCTTGATATTTTTGTCCTTTACAGAAGCTTAATTCATTTGTTGTAGTTCAAGCTTAGTGGCAAAAGGATATTTAAAGACATGCTTTGTTTTGCACTTTACATTATGTATTGCCTTGAATAACTTCTGTGTTAAATCATAATTTAGGAGCTTCTTTTAACCATGCACAAACAGCAACTCAATATACAATACTATTTGTGAAAGACAATGTCAAAATTTCTGTGTTACAAAGTGAATAAATAGCAAAAAAGAAAAAATAAATTTGATTTGGTCAAATAAATAATATCATCACCACCACTCAAAGAAAAAAACCCTATATAAACGTAAGAAGAGGACTGTTGCTGTTATGCTTACACACATTTCTACTCCAAAAACAAGTTTTCAAAAATTATTTAAATGTGTAATGTGCCTCATTTTAATGCAATATTTGCTTAGCCTTTAAATAAGATATTTTATAACTTCTAACCTTCAGCCTGTACATGCCCTGACACCTGGCAGGAATTCCTTCCATTTCATGCAACATTTCCCAGATAAAACTGGTGAGACATACAATCAAACCAGACCACAAAATAAACCCAAACCAAAATAAAAAAATGAATAAATGAACAACCTCTCTCTCGGTCAAAGTTATGCCCTCCAGTAATCCTCTGCAACTTTATGGGCTGCAAAGTTTGCACTACCAATATTTGGCTTTCGCAGTGATAACCACTTTATAACAATGCATAGCCTCTAGAAATCCTGAAAACCTACTTGAATGGCTCTTCTCCACATTTATCCCTTCTGCCTATCACTTGAAAGAACAGAAACCATGGTACTACTTTATAGCAATGGAACAGGACACTCCACTACAAAAAAAACAAAATAACCCTCTGAAAATACAAAAAAATCTCAACACAAAAATCCCAAAACAACCAAACAAACAAAAACCCCAAAAGCAAAAAAAAAAAAAAAAAAACCACACAAAAACTCCCACAAAACAAACAAAAAAAACTCAAACCAAACAATTCCCCAACTCCACGAGCCCCCGCAAAAAAAAATCCACCAAAAAACCCCAACCCCACAAAGCACTATACCCTGTAAAGACAGAAAAGAGAGCGATAACAAAGATGCTGTGGTATTCTATCTCTATCTATACCTATGCTTTCTTACAAAAAAAGTTCGCTCAATTTACATATTGGGGAGTGGTCAATTTAATTATTATGGTTCTGTAAAGTTGGATGGAAATCCACAATTTAAGGTTCCATATTTTTTCACCAGACGAACAAAGTCCATCAGGAAAACAATTAAAGAATAATCCTGCATGATGTACCCTAGATTTCATAACTGTAAAACTGCAGTCAAAATAGCCACACAAATTAAAAAAGCTAGTATTTTGAAATCAGAAAAGTAGAAACCTGTCCACAAATTTGAATGTCCTATTTCACGAAAATCCTTTTTACATTCCAGTGAAGCACTTCAAAAATTATAATCATCACATTTACCTTTCCCCTAAGTGAAAAGTATGCTGATGCTTCAGCAACTGGAGACCCAGATGGATGAGGTACAGGTGGTTATCTTCACCAATGCAGAATATTACTACTAAGTCTGTTTTAATTTCATTTCTCTTTAAGAATACAACAACAAAAACCCTCCAAACCATTGATTCCTATTAAGAGAATCTTCAAGTTTAAGAAGAGAACCTTACTGCAGCACAGCTATCTGTTGCCCATTTCACTGGAAATCTGAAAACATCAAGTACGTTTCATAAAACCTTATCACCTACAAGTATGCTTACAAGCAACTGTCAGTTTTCATTAAGAAGTACAATTCTGACAATGGGAGGGAAGAGCTAGGAAACACAAATCCTAAAAGCTCAAAATTAAGCAAAATGAAAGCAAATTAATCATCTCATCTTTGTAACCTGATGATTTTTGTGGAACCCAGTTATTGTGATGACTTAGGCCTTATGGATGTTAAAGAAATTTAATTTAAAAGAGCAGCTAAAAGCTCCAAGCATTTGCAGTCAGTATGAAGATTCAAGTCAGAGTAGTTCACAACAAACTCACAAGATTAAATATCATGTTTTTCTTCTAATAATATACTGTAATTTTCATAATTAGGTTTGCCAAGTAAGTTTCCTTCTCTGCTTTGCAACAATAGCCATAACTAATAAGATAGTTTGCAGTTAACATAAAATTTTGAAGCCAACTGTGAAGAGTTACAAAAGGATCTCATGAGTTCACTGGGTGATAAAATAACATCAGTTTTAACATAAAGATAGGCACAATAATGCAAATAGGAGAAAGCCAGACAAATAATGAATAGCAAACACACAACACTAGGTTCCAACAAGACACTGTTACAGAGGAAAGATCATGTGGACATTACAGGCAATTCGATGAAGACTTCTGCAAAATATTCAGCAGCTGATGGAGTATAAAACAAGCAGAACATTTGGCACTATCAAAAGAAAACAAAAAAGAATTACACTAGTGTGTATAGTCATGGAGCACGTAACTCTGGAATGATAAAAGAGTGAGAGAACAGTAACAGCACCATCAACACTGCGGAAAGGCTTACATGCACAAAGAGGCAACAGCGAGGATGTTGACAACATAAGGAATAGGAAATTCATATAGACTGATGAGGAGGATTGTGAGATTTTGACTAGGAGGCAGGGAGTGTTCAGTCATTTACAAGTGGGGAAGCCATGGAAAAGACAGCTGTTTTTGCACACAGCAAACAGCACAAGGGTGAAGTAAAATGGCAGGTAATGCAGGTAATGTGTTGCAGGTCAAAAATACCAACAAGTTAAAAAATAACTTTTCAATTAAAAATCATATTATTTAAATAGTCATCAGAATCAACGATGGCTACTATGTGTGAGAAGGAAAGCCCTCCTCAAAAAGCTTCTCAGCCCTCATAGCTCAAGCCACATGCCAGTCAAGGCTCTGCTGTCTTCTGCCTTCTTCATTTTTGGAAGGCAGCTCAATACAAGAGGCCTAGTTCTGCAACCAAGACTGGCTACAAACCACCAGGGATCCTGAGGCTCCATCTCAAGAAACTCAACACTTTCATCTCCTATTTCAAACAAATGTATTTCAGAGATGACAGACCCATCCCACCAAGCTTTGAGCACTTAAAGGAGTCACTGATGACCAAAGAGCACCATCTCTCCTTCACCCTCCGTGTGTCAAAGAGGAGTCAAGCACCTGGGGCCACCATGAGGCCATCAACCTAACTGGACAGACACATGCCTACAAGGACTAGCAGATGGATTGTGCCACTGGCTCTGCACTCCAGAGGAAAGCTTTAGCAACTTGAGAGAGCAAACAAACCCAAGCACAAACACGTTTCCTCTCAGGCCTTACTCTCACACCTTTCAGTTGTGTCCTGCCTCCTCCTCCTCAGGAAACTGGGGAAAGAACCTGGGACAGAAGCAGAGTGAAAAAACAGAGAGATGAGAGGGACTGCATCCCTTCTGCTGTACAGAAGTGTCCAACCAGTTCTAGCTGCAGGGAAGAGGTCCAGGTCCAGGATATGACTCAATTGCAGGTATCACTCTCCAGCTCCTCCCTCTGAGAGGGATGTTGTGGCTTCTCACCACTTAGGACCTTTTACACCAAGGATTAAGCAGAAGACTTGTTCCCTGCTGGCGTTCCCACTTCAAAGAGCTGCTGCTGTGGATACTAAAGCCTTTGAAAGTGGCCTCACTGCACAGTCCCAAGCATTAAATGAGGTCTTTAAAAAAAGGAGGGGGGGAAAGTAGAAAGTGCACTGGCTTTATAAACACATCAGTGGGGCCACTTTCAAAGCCTTTCACGCCGTCTCCAATGTGACAGAGAAAATCTTAGAGCTTTTTAGCCAGCACCCCAACTCCCTTAAAATTACGGCAATAAAGTAATCCATCCACAGTGTTTTCCAGCATTAGCAGAGGACAACTAAAATACACAAGAGAATTGTAAAAAAAAAAAAAAAAAAAAAAAAAAAAAAAAACACAGGAAGCAAAAAAGTTTTTTAAGACAAGCACTAGACTCCAGGACAGCGGCGCGCCGTGCTGCCAAATCATGTTCAGCATGCCAATAAGGACTGCAGCACTGCAATCCCCAGCACCAGCAGCCCACGCACCGGCATCCTCCTCTGCAAAAGCCTCCTGCCAGCTGGAGGAGGTGCCCCAGGCCACACCACTTTTTGGCTTCGGGGTGAGGAGACGAAGGTGGGAAAGCTGGCACTGGTCTCCTCAACGGCAGAGAGGGGCTGTAGCAGGGGATGCTGTGCCACAGGTGAACACAGCCATCAGTCTCATATGTGTTATCACACAGCCTCTTAAGTAAATAAGAGCGAGGCGGTGCTGAAGTCCTGAATCATTAACTGGGTGCAGAGGTCTGCTCCTGCCAGCAGTGAGCCTGCCTGGTCTGCCAGGGGCACAGCCAGAGGGGTCTGCTGACAAACCAAGGCAGCTCTAAGCTTGAAATACGCATATAGCTGCTGATAACAGCACTGCAGATAGTCTGAAAAGTGGAAGGAAATACCCAAAAAATATATAAATTATCTAAAACAGGGCTTTGCTACCATACGAGGCTGCTGCTTTACCCACCTCAACATTAGCAGGAGTGTCCCACAGAGAGCTGCCTAAGGAGACTGTGAAGGCACAAACCTGACATGCTGAAACCCAGCACCGAAACATCATCCTCCTGAATAATGGAAAATAATGGAAAACTTGCCACTTGGAAATTGTAGGTTAGTTTTAGACTAAGTTCAAAACACTGCCCATGACACCTATAAATTACATAAATCATGAGAGAATCAGAAAACTAGGGCTGGGGGACTCAGCCATTCAACATACCTGAAGTATATAAAACAGAGCAGCAGGGGGAAAAAACCCAAAACAACAACATAAAATTCCTCAGAAACTCAAGTTAAAAAATATTCAGTCTGGATAGGCATGAACACTAGAGGGTTAAAACCAAAAATTTATTTACCAGGTCTCTTAAACGCAATCATATACAAAAAACATACTGAAAAATGCTTTCATAATTCCCACAAAAAAAAAAAAAAGAAAAAGGCATTTCTAACCAAATCCCAAATTTCTCCTTCCATAAAACTACCACACGAAAACGTTTCTGCATTTTTCCTTACTTGTACTCACTAATTCTGCCTACTGTCAGAGGTTTTATATTCCCTGCAGGTGAGAAGATTTTACAGCTCATGAACCTCCAGACTGACCTTGTCTCTATTTATGAGTTCAGCAATGTATGATACCCAGATCTTCCCAAAATGCTTCACAAAATGTTTATCATCCACTCAGAAACTGATAAAAAAAATCATTGATCTAAAATAGAAAAAATTAATAGACTCTGATATGAACCATCTGTTCCTATTTCTTGATCCACTTCTTTATGCAGTGACTGTATCACTTAATCCCTCCCACTGTCTTCATTAGCTATTGTTTTCGTAGTACAAAAATCACAAAGATGAAAAACTATATTTTTATGAGTGTGTGTATATTATGTATGTGTGTATGTATTCACGGACATTTATCTACGAATGAAAAAAGAAGGAGAAAAATAAAGGAAAAGAAAGAAAATAAATAATAAAAAGAGCATGAACCTTTGTGTTTATCAATTTGTTTACAGATGAGCTCTTCTAACTGGCAACGTTTCAGGTATTGCAAGCCCACCAGGTCTTCTGCCAGACTTACGACTCCGGGAATCCTACAAGTCTCCTGCAGAAGCAGCAAAATGCACACTGGCAGTTCTCAACAGCTTTAGTAATCATCAGTAGCACAAAGAGTCCCCTACATAATTAGTATTTCTTTGTGTTAGTTATAAGGATTTTGCATATAATCCCCTGTTAGGTATGCTCTTCTCTTCACAGCCCCAGACTTTTCCTTTTTTAGCATGCCTGAAATACTGAACTAAGAACTTGACATCGCCAGCATTATCAGAGAGAGAGCTCGGTGTTTTAACGGCCTGGTTACAAAAGAATAATAAAAAATCGTGGCAATTCAGAAGTTGGCAGATTCTAGAAAGGGGCTGCATAACTTCTTTCTCCTCATGCACCCTCTACTCCAAATGAAGCCAAAAAGTTTGGTTTTAAAGTAAGACGTTTTAAAAAGGAGACTCTGTGTATCAATAACCAACAACTGTCGCTGCATTTGCTAATAACGCATAAGGAGATTAGTTTAATTAGTCGAACAGTTAATAGTGCTATTATTTGAACTAGTTTTCAGCACTGACACTCTCTTGAAATGAGTTTTATTTTCCTCAGGCTATAATTTCAGCCTGTTTACAGACCAGTTACATAGCACTGGTGCACAATAGTTAACCATAACACATTGTATTAAACATAACAAATTAGCCTCACTATCAAAGGTTTTGAAAAGAAGATAAATACTAACAATTTTAAAACAATAGATTTAGATCTCTTTCGCTAAAATTTTGCAACAGCCATATTCATAAAAAAGGAAAAAAATAATTTGATGGTTAAAAAAGCATTTCTTCCCTGGAAGAGAAAAAACAATCCTCAAAGTCAGAAATTTCTAGTAACATTAGGAAGCATGGTATCACTAATAGCTATCATGTGAAATTTAAATATCAGCAATGTGTTAAAACTCTATGCAAAAAAATTAATAAGTAACTTCAATTAAACACTTTTTTTCTCATCTCTCAGTATTATAAGAACTGTACCTTTTACAAATAAACACAGTTTAGATTATTTCTGACATATTTCTGAGCAACAGAGAAGAAGATTCATTCACAGCTGAGGTGATACCCGAGTGCCAGAAATCCCACGCAACATTAAGAGCCATTTTTCTTGCTCAGAAAAAAAAAAAATTAAAAATGGTAGCACATAATTATCTCACATTTCTGTAAAATGTACACTTACAAATTAAGAAGTTGATTTGCCTTTATAAACACTCTATTGCCAAGCATTATACTTCAGGACCTCTAACTCATTAGAAAATTCTATCTTAGGAAAATAGAGTAATTCTAAACAACGTAATTATTCCTTGAAAACAGACAAGACTGCACATCAGAAGGTTACCACACTAATAGCTCTGATGAAATACACAGAGCAATTAAGCAGAAAAGGTATTACTAAATTAAAAGAGGCCCCAGAATCTGGTTCGAAATACTTTTAATACCAAATAAATGTAAATACAGAATATTTAGTACCCCCTCTACTCTCTAAGCTGAAGGGTCATTTACCTAACCACATAAAGTAGCAGTATATATGCACCTTGGCCAGGAAATATTTTTTTTTTTTTTTTTATCCTTTTGTCATTTGATTGTCTGTCAGTAGGTTTGATACAAACTACTTCACTAAATGATGAATGCAAATTTTCACTTTGGTAGTCAGGCATAACTAGATATTGTGATCTACAAAGTATGGAAACTAGACACTGAAATTATCTGAAAGTAAGAGATTTTTTTCAAAACAGGAGACTGGAAAGTTTTCTCTGAAAGCTCTGCATGAAAACAGTTTTATTTGCAAAAACTAAATATTTGTCTCATATTTTATAGCTTGAAAAAGATTATTTTATTTGCTTCTAATCATCAGTCTTTGCCTCACATGCTTAACACAGACTGCACATGAACAACACTTTTAAGCATCAATAGTGATGGAGTTAAACATACATATCCATACCCTACAGATTTGTAAAAGTAATGCTCTACACATCCTGACATGTGTTTTATTTGTTAGCAGATCCTGAAATTCTCAGAAGACACAACACTGTTTTTACTTTAAGACTGCAGCATTCAAAAATAACTGGTTTATGAACTGAGTTCGCATCAACAACTCAGCCACATGTCTCCAGCAAGTACTTGGCCAGGGAGCAGGGAAGTCGTGTCAACCTTTTCTGAGCAGAGTCAGCTGTGAGGAATTGGGAGGTGACATCAGGAGTTCTGAGCACATGTCCTGTACTTCTCCTTGAAAAAAGGGAGGGACAATGAACAGTTGGTCTAGGGACAGTTGGTCTAGAAGGGCCTACTTGCCACAATATTGTTAAAATCTGTGTAACTCACTCCAAGGATAAAGGAAATCTTGAAACTTTCCCCCCAAAATTACATCACTGAAATTTTTTTTAGGCAGCAAAAGATTATTCTACCTGATTTCTTTTTAAGAAATTGATCTTCCTCAGTACATACACTTATTTTTTCTATCAACATCCTAGCCGAATACAAGTATCCATATGCAATGTACATGGCTATTACAGGATAAATAAGACAACATTTCTTGTTGTCTGACCATAGGATATTCCTAGGGGAAAAAAATTTAAACCCAACTATATTACATACTGTACCTATAAATGATGCTGCTATAACACAACTGAAGTCAGCATGTTAATTCAGGTCACTAACTGGGTGACATCCTGAAAGGTACTGAGCACCATCAATGCATATGGCAGCCTGAGAAAGTTGAAGAGGCTTCAGCATATCACAGTATGAGGAAATGTTCTCAGAGCCCTCCTGCAACATGGTGGTAAAGTTTGCTTCCTATCTAATAAATAATAGTAACAATTAAAAATTACTCTATTTTTCCAGAATTTTACAGAATTCTGCTGAAATATCTCTTCCTTCTCTCTAGTGCATTTAACATAAATCTCCATTGTTTCCTGAGACTCCTCCTCTAGAAGAAAGTTGATGTGCCTTAGCACAGTGAAATCATTGCTTTAAAAGCCAGCCTGCTCATTAAATTATTCTGCTAGCTGTGTGTTCTCTCATTAAAAATGTATAAAGATCAGATAATTGCAGCACGTATTATTAACCTTGTTTTCCTTGTTTTCATGTACAGGTTCTGTTTTGCTGCATAGACAAAGACCTGGAAAGGGCAGTTTTCTACAATTAACTACAATAAGCTAAACTACGATATGAAAAATTCCCCCAGCTTTCCTTGAAGAGCACAAAGAATCACAGTGCAGTCAAAAACACCTATACTTTTATAACAGGGTAAAATACTGTAATCCTGTTGTATACTCCTACAAATCTAAAACAGGCAGTCTTGGCTTTAGTTAAAGCTTCCGATAGGGAATTATTTAGATCAGCCAGTCTAATTCACCTAAATCTTCAAACATAGCTGCTATAAACTTCACAGATTTCCAGGATGACTCCTTCTCCTTCTTAAAGCTAGGCTGCAGTTCCAGACAACAACCCAGCTAAAAATCCAATTAGGGTAGCAGCACTTCTGAAACACACTGACCTATTTCTTTTTTTACTTGTTTTAATATGCATATACTCGTGTTCTATTTCTGAAGAGAGCTATTTACACTGGAAATTAATACACTTCAAAAACAAGTTACCATGAAATCCACCTATTTCATCCAAACAGAATCTATTCATGGGAGAAACACTGTTTCCCCGACTCCCCCAAGCAACACATACAGTATGCAGTATACTGCAGCAAACTCTTGAAACATTCGATAAAAGACAACGATCCTCCTACCTTGTTTAGCCCTGTCTATTCGACACATTCCCAACGTGAACAGGAACATCTGATATAAACAAACAGCCATATCTTTCCCATCGCATCATGGTAACTAATTCTTACACGAAATGATGAGCAGCCTGTAATGTTTTGGGGTTTTTTTCTCAGAAAGCCTTGTGACTTATCTGGGGATTTTTCCTCAGATGATGAAGCAAAGACACAGCCTAAACTCTGTTACTGAAAGACTGCAGCCCTTCCTCCTCACAGAGCCCTCCCAGCATATGGCAGCCAATCACACCCAGCTTCGTCAGTCCTACTGCTCTTAAACTGATCCTAACGGGATGATTGACACAGCAACACAGCACTTCTAATGTGTAAAAACAATGCATCCATACCAATGAACCAGGAATTTCCCTCACACAGAGAAGGAGTTTAGTGGTGAGGCAAAGTGATAGCTCCATGAAATAACATACGCATCAAAAGCAAACAACTCCCTCTCCCTCCACTGCAACAGCAGCTTCGCCATTTCTTGCACAAGGATTTTCAAAGCTTTTGCTAATTGTAAACGTGTGCACAAACAACATTTCTGAAACTGCAAAACTGCAGGGGTGCTGTTTTGTTTGTAAAAGTGAGACATACACCATAATAAATAAAACCATCTATCTTTTATTTTAACATGCAGTCAAAACACACTCCGATTCAGACAGTAATATTATTTTAATGCTGCATAATCTTATGTGCAATGTCTGCATTTAACAGCAATAAAAACATAACATCTTTTTGATTATTTCAGACCGGTTGTTAGGGACTGAAGGTATAGGATGCTTCTCAACAAAAATACAATCGATATGATGGTGTTTTAATTCATATCCATGGCAGACAATTCCCATCAGCAGCATATAAACTGAGGCCTGTGCAATTAGCTTGCAACTGATATTCATTTGTGTCAAGGTTCTGGCACAAGAACTACAATACCAGTTGCCATTTTCAAGTCAAGCTGTGGGCAGCTCGACACGCTTGGTACACAAGGTCAAGCAGTTTTCCTATAAATTTTTCTGAAGTTTTAAAACATGAGAACAAAGCAGCCAAGGATTATTAAACAAGAGTTGCAATTAAGAAAAATATGAAAAAGGAGCTTAAGCTGAAAGTCAATCTTTATCCAAAAAGGGATAAAGATTGCAGCGCAACCATACTTTTAGGCAGCAGTTTAGGCAATTTACGCCATTACATAAAAATGTGTAAAATGTGTTTAAAATGCCACTAAAAGTTTAGAAATATGAATAGACAAGAGTAAAACAAAGCTCTCATTCACTGGCAGTTCTGTCCCAAGGCCCCATTGTTTCCTGTGGACCATTTTGCATACTATAAACACAGCTTCCCAAAAATCTATTATTCCTCTATCCAGCGAGCAGCAACTCTCCTTTGGGCTTCGCCATCTCCCACACAATTTATGAAAACCCTCCCCTTCCAGGCATGGCTGAAACGTGTTCCTGCCAAGAAGGCTCCTGCCAGCCAGCCCTTACTTTATGTTCAATCATCCTCTCCATTCTTCTCTATTCTGCCCTATGTATATATAAAAAAATGAAAAAATCCAAAAACAACCCTCCTCAAAAAACCCAAACAGTTGATTCTGGTGGGTCTGAGAGACCCTTGAGACAAGGGTGGTAACTCCACCCATTATTAAGATGGCTTGGTGCATCTTGTCTGGATTTTCCACATTCTTTTGACTCTGCCAAACTTGAGCTGCCCTTGTTAAAAATTTTCCACGCTGGACATCTGCTGCAGGATTTATTGACTTTTCTGCCAAAACACAGTTTGCCTATTTCTGAGATAGCCTAGACAAAAACATGTTGCTCTGCCATCCTTGTAACTCACTGGGGAATTCCTGCTCTTCTGCCCATGTAGGAGCAGTCTTGAAATATGGCAAAGTGCTGGTCCCTTGCTTTTTTGATGTTTTTTGAGGGCAGTTTTTTAGCATATCGAGGTTTTTTATATGTTTTGCTATGCATATGAAAATATTTTCCTATTTGACAAAGCTTTAAAACCTGCTAATAATTCAGCTGACTCACAGCATCTTTTTAATTTTTGTTTCTGATCCCTATGGTGCAAATCTCAGAAAATGTTCTGCACTAAGCATCCAATTCCTTCAGCCAATCATCCATATGTGGCTGGAAAGGCACCAGCCCCACAGTGCGACTGAGCATGTAATGGGCTCAGGTTACAGGAGATTAGCAGGATTTCCCCTGTAACTGCTGCTCCCATCTGCCAGAGACCAGACATTGGAGCTGACAGCAGGAAGACAACCTCGCCTGTTGCTCTCATGACCCTTCGGCCGGTGCCCCATGGACATGTGTGAGTCAAGCCTTTCAGAGCACACTGCAGAGGGGGTGCCAGAAAGGTCAGGGGGGCCAAAACAGGGCATGAGCCTGGGCAGAAGAGGGAGAGAGTGACGAGAGAGAAAGGGAGGAATAGATCCAAGAGCCAGAGTCTGTCTGGTCTAGTCGAGCAGGTTACAACCTAGAAGAAGATGGTGCCCCTGCCATACAAGGGAGAGTAAGCAGCACAGGCAGCACCAGCCAGCAGGAGCCAGCCACCCTCTCCACAGACCACAGGCACATTCATATCACAACACCCACCAAGTGGCTCATTAGTTCGCTCCAAAACAGGGAGGAAACTTGCCAGTTCCCTCAACCCTTCCCCACCACAAACCCAAGGCAGGTCACTAACACAACCTCTGAAAAGGCACAGGCTCAGCACTGCCTGCACAACCCAATTTCAAGAGGCACTGCTTCACAGGCACACTCTGGTCTTCACCACAGAGCTTTAACTGCAGGGGCTCGGGTGCTTCCAGATAACATTCCTAGGACTCCTGAATAACAAATGCAAAACTGGAAGTCACACACCCACCCAGATCCTTGTGTGGATTATTATGTTATGGATTCTCCCATGACAAAGGATTAGAAGACCCTCAAGTCACTTAGGCCTGCTGAAAATACATCACATCCCATTTGTGAACCCTTTAGCTAAGAGCCATCAAAAAGTTCAAGAGAAAATATATGCTCTCAAAAGCAGAACCTGAGTAGTACCATAGTAAGGCATGACTTCATGAACTGCAAAAAGAATTTTTTTAAAATAATTGCTCAGTACATTGAGGAGTGAATAGTTCTCAAATGGAGATGTGCCTATGCACCCATTCATTTTTCACATCAGTTACAAAGCAAAAGGCCAGAATTTTGTTTTTCAGTCTGATTTATACAACCATATTATATATTTAATTGCAAAACAACATCATCTTAGAGAAGCTGAAAAATTCAGATGTCAAACTCAACAAAGAATAACAAAGGTAAATTCCCAACTCAGAAAATGCCATCTGCTCTGCCTGATATGCTCCTGTAATTAATGAATCAAGGGACAACTGCTTCTATCAGTGACTATTATACATAATTTTCTGAATGGTCTTGATACAACTTTTGGAGAAAAGTGGACTATTTTGGAAGTAATAAAGAGGAGAACTGAAAAATGCAGAACCCACACAGTTATTTTTCCTTCCTTACTCCGGAATCATGGCAATTAGGTCTAATTCCAGAAACAACAAAACTTGTCGATTTCAAGGGATTTTTGCAATGAGGGTGGAACATACATAACACTAGCACAAAAATATCCAAGCAATTTGTGATATTCGGTTGCAGCAGAGTGATGATTTTGAGCTGTGCCTAGATGACCTATGGCAACAGTGACGTTTTGATAAGTTCGGCAATGACAAAAAGAACTGCAAAACTATTTCCTGTGTCAGTAATAGACTCTTCCCTTAGTAACTTCCCACAACTGTTACTACGAGCAAAATTCAGCTTTGGTAGCTATGGTCTGAATGACAGACAGCATAAAGAAAAGCCAAAACAGCAGCCAACATTTTAAAACTAGGCACTCATGCATAATACCACTGATGCCAGCTTTTGCAAAATACCTCAATCTCTATACTGGGGCTGAAGGGATGGTGGAAATCGTTATTAGGTAAAAATTTAAAGAGTCATATCAAAGTTCCAAGTTACTAACAGGGAACAGGTTCTGAAAGGACAGGTATAATCTTTGTTTTAAAAGTAGGCTTATCACAAGAACTTTAAGTCTGGCTTTTCAACTGTTCTAACTTCCTACCTCCCAGACATCTCAACATCTCCCTAACTTAAGAAAACTGGAGATTGTCTGTGCACAGAAAGGAAAACAGACTATTCTGTTTTCATCATACATATGTCGAGAGAAATATAAAATGGAAACACTCCACAGAAGCAAGCACATATTCGACTTACATGTTAGGAATCAATCTTACCAAAATTAAGGTGGCTCCTGGAGGCTTTCCAAATGCTCTCTCCTTTCACTGCTTGCACAAGGAGTTTAAGCCACGTCTAAATTGTGAGATCCAAACACATGGGTTCAGACACACATCCAGTCTGCATCCTGACTTTATTTTAGGATGACACCAATCCCCCATCAGGAAGAAAACTAAGTACATGTGCACCATTCCTTTTGAGGGTGATTCCAGTTGGGAACGGTGATGAAAACATCAGCCAGAGAGTACTGCAGTCCACTCCGACCCGGCTTTTGTAGCTGACTATTTGAGACACATACACCAGGTGCCATGGAGAGCTGAGCTGCCTCAGGATTGTAGCCTTATGCATTTAGCTTGAAATACATTTGACCAAATATAAACAACCACATTTCACTGAGTCACTCTACTCCCCCTCTCTCTTTATAGTCGCTGAAGAGAAATAGGCATTTGTGGGCTGTGATTCATCCTATCCCAAAGTAGCTATTCTAAGAGATTCCATCATATCCTAAAAGCATCTGCGCTTCTGTATTGGTTACCTGAGATGGTCACCCTTAGGCTTCTTCTAGCATGCTCTTCATTAAACATGTAGGAGATTAAATCTTACTACAGAAGAAGCCTTATTACCAACATAAATATTTAGATATTTCAGTTACATACACTGGATAGCACTTGATATTTCCAAATTCAATTCAAATAACTAAAGACATTAGCATAGAGCTAAAGGGCACCTGTATTTTGACAATGTACAGTTGCAGCTCTGGTGTAAATCCTCAGCTTGCCATAAGCATGTTCCAGTTATGTTGCTATATAAGCTACATAAGCTTGTTCTCTAAGCTATGCTGAACATGTTCCAGGGTTTTTTTTTTCCCCCTGACTGAACAGCAATCTTTGCACTCACTCACACTTTCCTCCTCTGAACAACTGATTGACACCAAATTAACCTAAGAAGAGTTGAACTGGGATTCTCCTCTTGATTTTCTTTTTCATTTTGGAGGGGACATTTTTGGGGAAGGGGAAGGTTGGTAAAATAACCATTATCTTGCTGACTCTACAAGGCAGATACTATAAACTGGCAAAATAATAAGCTCAGTAAAATAAATTGGCAAACCACCTACATTGCCTTACTTACTTACTTACACTGACTTATGCAAAATTTTTTTCAGGAAAGTAATTCTGTTTTTCTTCATGACAGCTGAATAAAAATCAATTTTCAGCTTGCTCATCACAGAAATATTAAAACATTAAAACTGCAATTTTAATCATCCAAACCCAGATATCTAGTTCATTCTAGATGCCCTAGGGAACTTCTGTTGGCTGTCAGCGGCCATTGTGGAAGGACTGGGTTACTGGTATGTCTTATATTTGCCAGTCCCACACAGATGTCCCAGATATAAAATTGTCTAGTGCCATTTTAGATGCCATATATTTAGATACCTGTACCCATCCAAAAATGCAACCATTTCCTCAGAAATATTCTTACCAGAATCTTATCAGAACAGATCTTCCCAAATCTTCCAGCAGAATGTAAAAGGGTTATATACAAACCAGAAACCCTTTATCATCAGCTGCTGAACCCTATTCAGAATATGTTTTATGAAACACAAGAAATCACAATGTAAAAGTACAAATACTATTTAAATCAGAGACATACACCATGAATTCAAGATAAACCACTCTCTGCTAACTGACTTCATGTCCCCTTAGTTTGTACAATACATACCACAGCTAGGGACCTACCTGATAGAAGCCTCCCAAGCCTTTGACTTCAGCTGAAATAAACACCAAATGCTTAAGTCTTCATAAAAATGTGTTTCAAATACATGTGGTTAGGAAGAATACTTCCCAAATGTGTGAAATTAAGAAGAAAGCAAGTGTTGTACCTTTAGGTTTTTAATACTCATTTGGAAACAATGCAAAGGTGCAATCCAGCACTACCCACTGATGCGTAAATCATCTTTAGTGAGACCCCCATGTACTGGGGAAGTTCTTCCATCGCTGATAAAAACATGTTCCTTCCTCCTCACACCCCTCCATGACTAATTTCCTCTATACCCATTGTTCTGGCCTCAGATTTGGAGGAGTTCCTATTCAAACCCACAACAGGAGGAAAACATTTGATAAATCACCTTTTTATAAAACCTACTAACCTCAGTCACAAAGTCCCATGGGCATAGGAAAAACCTCCTGTCTTTCAAGGAATGTAATGGAAGATACATATACTAAACTTCTGCCCCTTATCTTGGGAATTTCCTACCTGCTGGGAAGACACAGGAGCAAGATTTGTCCTCCAAGAAGTTACTAAATGACCAAAATTAATACTTCATGTAACGATATAGGACATGTATTCCAAGCAAGTTTTCTCCATGCAAAACCAGTATTTTTAAAATCTGTGAAGATTTAGTTATCAGCATCAAATATATTTGAAATCCTGCATATAATTCAAGGAATGGCTACAAATAATACATCTTTACATGAGTGATATAATGAGAAATATCTAATTATCCTTTAAATCAAAAGCTCTATTTTATTAATCCATTATAAATCCAAAGGGGGAAAATGCCACTGAAACTAAGCTACATTTTGAATTTTCCCATCTTCAATTAGCACAAAAATAATTCAACTTGCTCTTTCTAATTCATTAAAATTACCCTATTGTTTTCGCACACTACTACAGGTGTAAAACAACCTAATTTAACAGGTGATGCTGCCTCCCATTTCCCTACAAGCTCCCTCTTAAAAGCCTGAGTCTGTAGGGTAGGTGCTCAGTGGCATGCAGCAAAATCAGCAAGCAATCTGCACTGTAAGCAGAGAAAATAGGCTCCAGGAAACGTCACAGAAAATGAAAACCAATTGGATAATATTTGGTTTTTAGAATCAGTAAGAGCAGCCTTCAATCCCTCACCCTTTTACAGCAATTAATAACCCACACATGTAAGAGCAGAGGACTCTATATAATTAAAAAAGCATTACTTTGGCAAGAAGAGAGGGCCTGGAGTATGTAAGTGCAGGGTTTTATTTCTTTCTGTGAAGTATGGATGACAGGTAGGAGAAAGCTATGCCAAGTGAACTGTTGGCAAGCAACTAGTCTTTTAGTTAACAGGCAGCTCTGTTTTGTGAAGTCTATGAGTTAGTGTTCACTTAGGCAAGCTTTTCTTTAAACATTAGATTTAGATGCATTCAGTCATAAGTTTTACACTAAGTTTCCATTTGCACCTCAAAAGAGGTTGCTTTGTTTCAGCTTGTTTTCTGACTACTGTGAAGTGTCAGGAACACTTTGTTGTATAATGCTTTTAAACATTACATGTGGATCTTTGCCTAATTACTCTGCCAGAAAATACTATATACATGAACATGAACCTTCAGTTTCCCCAAATGTCATGTAACAGAAACCAAGAAATAAGTAGCTGTAAACACAAAGAGAAATAAGAATTGTTTTCACACACACACAAAAAATAAGCAAACAAGTATGAGTAATGCAGGGCAAGAAACAAGGTCCTCTAGCAGAAGCATTGTGTGGGATAAAATGGCATCCAACAGCATGACCTCTGAAAACAGCATGTTTCAAGTAGAACATGTCAATACTTAATCCCACCACCAGAAAAATGAAGCAAATTACAGAAAAAAATGCCACAAAAACCAAAATGCATACAGGACTTCATTCACTAGAGATCCAAAGATGGAATGGAGAGTTTATTTGTAGGGAATGTCTGTAAGGGATAGCATCCAGCTTTCTAACACAGCTACTTCTCCCATTCTGTATTTTTCTCCAACTCTCCTCTTCCTCTCTCTCTCTCAAAAAAAAAAGGTGTTATAAATTGGCAAAACCATTAATTTGGCTGTTCCCCCTCATATCAGTAGTAATAAGGATAAAATATAACCACTAATACATATTAGTAGAGCCAAAATAAGATTAGAAGATATCCTGTCTGCTACCTTTGGCTTACTTAAAGGTAGTACTACTAAGCAAAGGGGGTGCAGGGAAAAAGTAGAAGATGAAGATTGCACAGGTCTTTGCTGTGGGGTGTATAGTATTATGAACTTCAGATTTTAAGCTAAATTTCAACGCAGACCACCTGCCCTTTTGGCAACTGTAATGCCACCATATCCCCCAGAGCTCTCTTCAGCAAAACCACGAGGAGAGGTTTGCCTGTTTGGGCAGGACTGTATTAACCATCAGAGTTCTGTCCCTTTCTTCAGGGACAGGTAAGAACAAACATGCTTGAAACATGCAGTTGACAAAAATATTCTGCTGGTCCTCAAGTCATAAATACTTAGGTTAACAATACTAATCTAAGTATAGCACACTGAAATATTACTGTATAAACTACAAAAGATATATTGAGGACATGAAAGTTTACCACCAAGCATCCCACAGTAGCTGGGCACTCAGTCCAAAGTTGTCTTAAAAATTCTTCACTTGAGAAGGAAGAGGGGGGGTAGGTGGTGGTGCAAATTCTCCTAGAAATTTTGATTGCAAGAAATCTAAGGGTGTTTCTTACCTAGTCCAGTTTCTGCCGCAAAAGAAAACCATCATCAAGAGCAGACTGGGTCAGCATGGCTTTGCCTTGATGAACCCTGAGAAGCTCAGAGGGCAGATACTTGCTCCTCTGGATGACCTGCTGGTATGCTGTACTACTGTCCTAGTAACAAGATTTTCCCAACATCCAACCTGAATCTGCAAAGAAACAACTGGTTGTCACTCTCCCTTGGTGTCACCTGCCACTACTAGTTTGGTCCTACTATTTTAATAATCATCCTCCAATAGCTGTAACAGCTACTGGACTGTCCCTTGTCTACTTTTCATCCAAGCAAATAAGCTCAGCTCCCTCAACCTAGAGCTCTACTCATAAAAGTAACTTTTCACTGGAACTAGACATGGCAATGGAACTTCATCTGAGCTAGAAGTACAGCCTTGACAAAAGCCATGACCTCATGGTCAATGAACACTAGGTGTACTAGAAAGACTTGTAGGTTTTTTTCTTCCCTTTAATACTGGCTGCATATACAAGGAACTACCACTCAGATGTTTTGCATTTTCTTCTTTTGATTCCCCTTTGTACTGCTGACAGAAGGGATATGTTAAAAGTTCTGCATCCTGTACAGAAATGTCCACAGAATTTCAGACCTTTCCTTTTCAGTATATCTCCATTTCAGACATTTTGCATACTGAATGCACTTCTGTTTTACAAAGGTATCTAAGATCAAGCAACCTAACAATAAAAAATTAAGTTACTATTGCTTATTTTCTATAGGAGTTCCGTTTCAAATTATGGCCATCTCCAGGTTTTTTGAGACAATGTAACTTCGAGAGTACTGGCAGTGCAAAACAAACAACAAAAAAAAAAAAGTCAAACCAAAAAAATCTATCCTTTATGGATATCCATTCATTCTGCTCCTTTTTCCAGTCTATTATGCAGAAATCAACAAAAAACTAAGAATCTTGCTGGAGTAAGCAAAGTGGAACTACAGCAGTTTCAATTATTCCTCCCCTTCAGAAAATTCATCATCTCAATCCTAAAAGCCCTCACACAGTTCTGCACAAATGACATTTTCCCCCATTCCAGTTTGTTTCCAGCAGCAGACTCCACCAGGGACTCAGCAGCAGTGGGGACAAGCTCCAGCAGATCAGGAACTGCTCATTGCACGTAAGTAAAAACATTTCAGTCATCTTTGAAACTTGTAAAGAAGAATGGTGTAAGCTTTCCAGAAAGCAAGAACAGTGCTGTAGTAATCCTCCTGTCAGCCCCAGGGCCATCACCACAATTCAGTTGACCAAACTCTTCTGCTGCTTTGTGAGGGAGGAGTATCGAAATCCACCCAGCTCTGGACTCCAGTTATTGCCACATCATTAATCAAGTGGCCTCTTTACAGCTCAGGAAGTGGACAGATTTTTCTTCTCCCTTCCTCTAACTCACAACAGCAAGGACAGGTTATTTTAAAATAAAAAATGAGTGCCTGAAACCACCAACACTATCCTCTGATGAAATGTGCCCTAATCTTCACACTACCCTGCCCTCATACTTCCTGTCTGCACTCACCATGGTTCCCACAGGAGGCATATCCAGGTCTAATCATTCCCAGGATTCAACAGTTTGTGCCTCCAAGACAAATCTCATCCTCTCTTGTGGGACCCAGCAATCCAAATGACACAACACACTTCATATGCCATGGTATAAACTGGACTGGGTTTTCCAAGGAATTAGAGGGAAAGAACCAGAGAAATCGGACACTTTCTGGTAGCTGCAAGTAGCAGAAGAAATACACTCCACCACAAACAGGAAGCAAAGAGCACAAAGCATTATGAAATTAAGTGAATGAATTGAGTAATGTAAGACCTACCTCTAACTGCCAACAGGCAATACACAATCCTGAGAGTGAAATACATGATATACATTGCATCACCCAAAGCTCCCTAGATGAGATATAAATCCCATGCCTTTCTTTCCCATTCCTCACAATACAGCGTCCAAGACAAGCAGACACCAAGAAGCGCTTTGTTCACTTGTTCTGCAAATGTGAAATCTAAGGTGATTATATTAAAGCATCTTTATTAGATCTCATTAACCTGAAAAGCCAAAGCTAAAATTTATTCACTCAAAAATTACAATAAAACAAACAGCCTAAGAAGCTATATTAATATCTTGCAATGGAAGGTAGAAGAATGTCCCAAAATTAGGAAGCGTGAGAATTTCAGCAGATACTTTGACACAAGGTTGAACACGATAAAATCCCCAAACTTTATCACTTGCTTTTTTTTAAGAAAAGCCAGTTCCTCACAGTCCTCTTGGCGCCTTCACAGATCACACCTGGACCAACCTGCAAAGCTGATCATATTTTTGACCTAACACTTGACAGAGAAGTTGAACATTATGGATATCACAACACAACTGCAGTTACGGAAAGAGCATTGCTTCATTCGGGCAAGTGAAAGCATGGCCAGCTTCCCAGGAACCAGAGAAGGTCTCAGCAGAGTAAGGACTGAGAAACTTCAAAATCTTGCAGATCTCATCAAGAGCAGCAGGGCAAGGGCCTGAGGGCTCAGGGAACCACACATCAGCAATGATCAAAACCACAGTCAACTCCCGACAAACATACAGTAACATACTGCTCCAGTAACATAACCAAAAATCACCCTGATGTTATCAGTATCTCACCATATGCGTAGCACAGAAACTCTCAAATGGAGAAATTGCCAATAAATGCTGAAAAAACAAATGCATCAAAGCCTATGCAAAGGCTTTCCATGCTCAAGGCCTATGACATCCATAGACATACTGCACAGCAAGGAAAATACTCCCCTTTGTGAAAACCTTGTGAGCACTTGGAAAGCCCTCTCAGGAAACAAAACCATGCCTCGCCCACATCCACCCAGAGTCCGCTCGCACAGCCCAAGCCAACCACATTTAGACATTGCCTAATCTTAAAACAGGGCGTCTTTTTTTCTCTGAGACCTGTGAATTCAACCACACTCCTTCCAGTCTGAAATCATTAACAAAATACTTGGACATCTTCTTCCTTGTTGAAAATGTAACAGTCCTACCAACTGCTGAGAAAATTCATTGTGGATATACTGTCCTGAGCAACCACTGGTTAGTGCCAAATCTCCTATTCCTGAAAAAGATAAGCAACAAAATCAACTATTTGCTTGCTTCAGTAAGTCTAATGGTACAGACAAGGGACATCAAACTAAAGAAAGGACATGGATCTTCCCATATTTCAAATTATCTCTTTTCAGAGGACGTATGGGATGATATAAACTCAACCTTACAGACATCCTTTTTGATACCATCAAGCATGAAATATTTGTCTCTCACCAGGGGGGATACCTCAAAAGGGCCCACAAAAATATTATTAATAGTTTGGGTTCTTCCTGGATAAACTAGGGGCAATGGAGAAAAGGCAGCAGTAGAAAGCTGCTTCCACATCACTTGTTCCTTCCCCCGTAGAGACTTACAAAGCTCAATTCCCTATACACTACCTTTTAACATCAGTGTCAAACCACCAGATGAATTAGCCAGCAATGGTCTCAAATCCTGCAAGTGTGAAAACACAACAGACCTATTTAACCTTCAGCACAAACAGCACATCATCCAAACAAAGAGGAATAGCTGAAGTTAAACCCAAACTTGGAATTCAGTGGAGAGCAGAGAAAAGTCCTGTCAAGAGTTTGGAACCACAGACAGACCCTAGGTTTGTTGCTTTAAGATACATGATCCCAGCTGGTCATAGGTCAGTAGTATTTCTGGACTTCACACTGACATTATGCTTTCATACTGAAACTCTACTCAGTAACAGCATTGCTGTCTCAGCTCTATCTAGGCAAAGAGTCATCTGTGTCCCCAGTGTACTCTGGGCAGCCCATGAAGCCTTCCAATCTAGGAAATCTGATTACCCCAGAACGTGTTATGTCCTTCCCAGTAACACAGCATCATACCATCATCCTCCCAACTTCCAGGCTGCATCCTCACTGAGCTCAAACATTTACCCACTGTCTTCCAGCTCCCTGTGGCCCCAGCCCTGGGCAGCAGCAGGGCTACCTTGGGCTCTGCAGAGGAACAGCCCCTGACAGTCATCACTGCCATCCATCACCCAACATGACCTCAACACATTGGCATGAGCTGCAAAGCAAGATAAACTATTGAGTTCTTCAGCACTTTAAGATTTTTTAAGAGGTCTACTCTTTCTTCATACCTGTACTTGATTGAGCCATGTATTTTTATTCTGATCTAGTTGAGTGTTTTGATACTGTGTTTCTTTAAAGCCCTAAGCCAATCGATTGTGTCAAACGCAGTTACCGCAAATAATCCAAACACAATGATCAAGACATTGAATGCATAAAATGCACAGGGAAAGAAAGTATCAGCAGTAGAAAAGAGATTGTTTTTGTTTTTAAAGGTTTTTTCCACAAGAAATGAGTGACTTGAAACTGAAAAGCATTTTTGATTAACACTGCCTTGACTTTCATTTCAATGACATTTTAATGAACACTTTCTAAGTAGCTCTACTTGCAAATGAACGTGGGAGAATATTGAAGAAAGGTAATGGGAGGGGAAAAAATAATCCATCAGACATTTTATTTCTTAGATGCCTCTGAGAAAATAAATAATAATTCATCAGAGGAAAAGTGATCCAGCAAAGATTCAACTGTATAAAGACAGTTTCCATCTGGAAAGGAATAATAAGTATACTGGAAAAGTCTGAATTATGATAGAGGGCTATGAAGAAAGATACAGTATGATCTGGAAGCCAATTAGGTGACTTTGTAATTTTTCAAAGATGAAGGCAGTGTGTTCACATCTGTCCTGCCTACTTCAACCACAGAGAGCTAACAATAAACTGTCAGAAAAAAAAATTATAGAAGAGCAGTAAATGTGATTGTAGGACTGGCTGGAGCCATGAGAAGTGAGATTTCTACCCTGGTAACTGACAGCATGAAAATACCTTCTTTGATAACAAGTTTAATATGATTCATAGTACTTTATTTCTATTTTTATTGCCAGATACAACAAAACTCAGAAACATTCAAGTAGAACTACAGTAAGACTTGTGAGGGCCTATTAAAAGGGGAGTGGGGAGTGAAGGCAATATAAACAAGAAAATCGTTCGTTCACCTAGCATGGCATGACTCGCAGTGAGAACATGCCAAATCTAAATAAATTAGGCTATATAATTCTACTTGGCATCATGAGGAGTAAAATAATCATGTAGTGTTGCTGAGATTCTAAGAGCTACCCAGAGATTGCAAAAAATCTAACACCATCAGGCAGCAATGGGAATACCAATTTATTACACATTTTCTTTCTTCCTGCCATAAATCAGGACAAAAAAGTTAACAGAACTTTTTCCAGTGTCTTGTAACCAAGCTTTTAACCCAATTAAAAGCAAGACTAAGAAGGTTCCCCAAATAGCAGTCACATGCCAATGGTGGCAGGATTCATGTACTACTTTTGCTATGGTAGGTATTACCACAGTTTAAGAATCCCTAGGTTAGTACTGCACAGTACAATTCTAGAGACTGCAACCAGCAGAGAAACTGCAGAGCATCTGGAGTATAAGAGAAGAAAATTTCACTCACCAAGTGTTAGCAGCAAGTAGACTTTATTTTTAATCTTCTTATGACAACTGTTATTCTATAAAAGCCAAATTTAAGAAAATGATGCTCAGATGAAGATTTCAGCATCACAATCCCAAACATAACGATTCCAAAGACTAGAGATTTTGGCAGGGTTACTGTTGACTAAACCCAGGCCATTTCTTCAGAGAGGGACATAAATAATAGATGAGGTAAGTTTCAGAGGAGAAGGTATGTTGAAGTGACCTATGTTATATCATCCCCCCACCTATCTGCCCATTGCAGATAGGTACCCCTCCTGTGGGGATGGCAAGGATACCACCACGAAACAGCCCATCTCTTCAGCTGCAGGAAAACAGGCACTGTCTTGCAGGTAACCCTGCGCGGACAGACACACAGACCCGCACACTGTACAAAGCAGTTGCCCACTGCTATTCCAAATTTCACTGACATGTAGATAAGCCACAGTGCATGCCTGCATCTGTGGCAAGTGCAGAAAACTGGTGTGCCCCAATAGGGAGCTCCAGCCTGTGGCAGAAGTTCTGCTGCTATGATCTCCAATGAACAACCCTGGAGCTGGCACCCCATCACCACCTTATAACTGGAGAGACAAACTGCAGGGTTGGCTCTACCCAGGGGTTCATGCATCCTCTAAAAGCATGAGGTTGACACTGCACAAAAGGGCCTTGTCCACAGTGGGAAAACTACATCCCTTCCAACAGCAGTATCAACTGTACTCCATGAATGCAAATAGTACCAGTGCCAAACACAAGCTACAAATTGACATAATTGATGCCGTAGCAACTATTTTTTTAAACTTTAAATATACTCAGAAACTGTATGAAAGACACTTTCCACTAGTCCTTGAGAGTAATTTTAGAGCATTTCCCAGAAGAGTTAAAATATGCATTTGGCCCTAAAGCTTACCGCACGTACCTTTTTCATTTGCACAGTGAGGTACGTGCACACATGACGGGAAAATAGAGGACAGATGGCTAAATCTATGCATATTTACCAAGGTACGAATACCATGTTAAAATAATAAGCACTAGGCCAAGTCACGTGTTTAAAATTAATTACACTTCCGCTACTACCTACTTTAAAAATCTACAAGTCTGAGCAAGACACGTCAGTGTGACACGATCACTTAAGTATATTAATCCCACATGGATATCCTCTGCAGCTGAATTAAAGGCACACAAGTTATTCCTTGCTACTGTTCAAATACATATTCAGCCACATTACTGTTGTCTGTTTCCCTCTCAGCAGAAATGTAAATATGCCTCAAAGAAACAGAAAACAAAACATCTGGAAACAGAAGCCTATAAGCAATGTTCTCATAGTTCAAAAAATGCGTGTGCATATTCTGTGTATATGTTGACAAATACATATGTACGTACAAGGAATAAATATATGGGGTTTCCACATAAAACCAGGAGTAAGAAAAACATTTAATTTCTGACAGTTTTTCCCCCTCTGTCACACTCACCTTCACGGGTGGCAGTCCCGTGTCGTGTCCCCACCACGAACCCGCCCAGCGTTATTCCCCGCTGGCTGCAGCGAGCCCCCGCCGCAGGGATGAAGCGGGCGGGCATGGAGCGGGGAGGGAGGATTTGGAGGAAGCCGCTGGGGCGGCCACGGCCCCACGGGGCCCTTTCCCTTTCCCTTCCAGAAGTAACACAAAGTTATGACTCCCGCTCGCCGCTCTCCCCGCTCGCACGCCGTGCCAAATGCTGAGTTAACAAAACCATAAATCACCGCTGAACCAGACGCGACGGCCCGGCAGCAGCGCCCGCCGCCTCTCGCCCCGTCCCACGCCGCGGCGGCTTCCCCAGGGAAGCGAAGGGGAGGCGAGCGGCGGGGGCAGCGGGCACCCGAACGGGCGCGGGGCTCGGGGCGCCTTCCCGCGCCCTTGGCGGCGGCAGCGGGAGGGACTGCGGGTCCAGGTGCGGCGGGACGGGCAGCGGCGGCAGCTCCCCGCGCAAGGAGGCGCCGCGGGCCGCCGCGGCCGCCAGGCTCTCCCGGGGCCGGCGGCAGCGCTGCCACGGCTCCTCCCCGGGGCGCCAGGCAAGCCGAAGTCCCGCCGCCGCCGCTCACCCGCCGCGTCCCCGCGCGGCCCGGCCCCGCGGCGAGAGGACACGGGCTGTCCCCGCGCCGTGGCCCCGCGGCCGCCCCGGAGCGGGGGTGGGCTGGCGGCAGCGCGGGGAGAACTGGCGGCGGCGCGGGCGGCTGCCTTACCTCGGAGCGGAGTGCGGAGCGGGGGTACACCCGCTTCTCCCAGCCGGGCGGAGGCAGCTCCGCGCGGCGGCGGCGGCGGCTTGTCACCTCTCCCGCCGCGACCGCGACGGCGGCGGCTCCTCGCGTAGGGGCGGTCCGGCCCCTCCCTGCCGGGGCCGAGCGCCGCTCGCACCGCCCCGGGGCCGGGCCCGCCCGCGCCGTCCGGCCGCCGCCGGGGCCGGGGAAGGGGCTGCGGCGGCGGCGGCGGCGGCGGCGGCGCGGGGGCCGGTGCTCTGGCGGGGGTGCGGGCCGGCCCGCGGGGTTTTGCCTCGAGCCCGGCCCGCCTCGGGGACGGGCCCGAGCGTTTCCTCCGCAAAACAACGGGGGCAGCGGCGGGCGGGCGGTGCTGCAGAGCGGCCAAAATCCTGGATTTGCGTCGTGTTGTTCGGCTTCCTTTTGACTGCTGGAGCTATGGCGTGTCACCGGTTACCGTGGACCATTTTCTGGAGAAAACAAACGCGTGGCATGGTTCCAAGGGCTTATTCTTCCCGCATTTTGACCCGAATTCGTGAGCAGTTTCTGTTCCTGTGAAGTGTCGTTCACGAGCAAAACGGGCTCTCTTCCCCTCGCCCGCAGCAGCCAGCGCAGGCCCCTGGTACCCCTCTGCCCCCGTTCTCCCAAAGGCCGCTGTCCCTGCACCAAGGGCTGGCGCTTTCCCTAAAAACCGTGGAATATTCCCCATCCAGAAAGAGGGGCAGCTGCAAGGATTCCCCGGTTCGCCTCCGGCCCATCAAACTGCTCGTGCTCTTGTACTAGGCGAAGCTAAAGGTGCGGTTCGGCGGAGCTGTGGGAGCGCTTCCCGCTCCGTCCGTGCGTCCCCAGCGACCCCTGGCCCCCCATGGTCCCGGCGAAACCCCGCTCTGCTTGCTGGCAGGGCTGAAGCCTCGTCTGGAAAACCCCACAATTCATTTCCAGGCAGCTCAGGTCCCTGAACAGGGCTCTCCGGAAAGCCAGGCAACACCCAGGGTGAGGCCACATCTGCCGCAACCTCGATGGATCTTAACCGCTGCAGCATCCCCATGTAAGGCTGGTGGAGCAGGAAATAAATCAGAAAGCAGTTGCACTTCAATTTCAACTAAATTCCTTTAGACTGTCCCTGAGGTCTTTCACAAGGATCAGTAACTGCTACTGAAAAATGTGTTGCATTTTGAGAAGGAAAGCGACCCTTTCAACGTAGCCACATCCTTTTGGTGTTAGAAGGCTGAAAAAAAGAGACAAAAAGAAAAATTCTTTTCTTTTTTAAAAAATTTAAGTAATGAGCAAAATGGCAAATTAATATTTTAAGGCTAATTGGAAACCAGTTCTAACCAGTCTGTTCAAGGAAACCCCATGGTTAAATGTGTTTGAATACACCCGATGAAAAAAATTATGATAATATTGTTCTACTTTGAAAGGGAAATGGAATAAATGGAGTAAACACAAAGCCAAGCTAGAGCCTAGCTGAGGATGCTGCCAGGTACAGTAAGTACCCTCCCTCAGTTTGTAGGAGGACACAGTGGCTTTGAAAATGGTGGAAAATAAAAATCTGCTGCTGCTCCAGCAAAATCCAGTGCTGATCATGGTAGCCCCTAGGTGACCAGAAACAGCAACAGCAACATCTCTATCCATTCCTTCCCTTATTTTGTATGATTTTGATCTTGGTGAATTGCGGTTTTGTGAAGGAAAATAAATGAAATTGTAACTTTTTTTTTTTTTCCTGGAACATTGTTTTAATCTTCATTAAATGATAGAAAGCAGAACTAAAGAAGTTGTTACATGTGCAAAGGGCCTCAACAGGATATTCCATCAATAAGAGTTTAGTGCACAACTGATACCATAAAATACAGGATCTGCTGAGGCCTTCTGTTAAGCATCTACTCCCAGAAGCAGGATTGATATATTTGAGGCCAAATCCAACACGGGTTTTGCCCTGCTTTTAGAAACCACCCATGAAGTGCCTATTCTCTTCAGAAAACTTGATGTGCCCATCTACTGGCTTTGAGCAAACCTCTTCCTGCAAATTAACCCGATTAAATTTTGTCTTCCTCTTTTGACTGTGGAGATGAGTGATATTATCTTATTTATGACAATCTTTTACATATATATCTAAATATAATGCATTATATTTCCCTTCAGACTTTACTTTTTGATTGATATGGCCACATTTTCTCAAACTTGTATCATTCTTGTAGCTCTTATCCAGCAGAGGAGGAATTTAACATCCACAATAGAACACTGTAGACCAGCCAAGCCTCAGCAGTAATGAAGAAAGTAGAATAATTAATGGTGACTTACATATAGAATTTTCGCCAATAAATCCCTCAATGTGATTTCTTTTTTCTTGCAGTAGCAATTTCATGCTGACTCATTGACTAGTAGGTCAGTGCCAAGAGCACCCTTTCTTCACTGAGTATTCCCTGTATGAATTTCATGCCTTCCTAAATGCCACTTGCCCCCATTCTTGTTCATTTTGCATACCAAATTGAGAGTATTTTTTAGTAGCAACAGTTTATCAGTGTACATTCTGAAGTGGCTTATTGATCTTGCAGCATGGATCATTAATTTTGCATTTTTCTTTTAAAAACTATTTCTCAATCAGTTTAATGAGGCTTAGTCAATATTATCCTATTTGGAAAGGTGCGGCCTAGAAAACTGATGAGAAGGGAAGACAAAGTTAAATACCATTAACTCTTTAATATTTGCAGGGATTTTTTGTCTTATTTGTATTATTAAGTTTTACTACAAATGTACCACAAGGACTAAAGGAGGTTTTACCATTTAAACAAGATGTTTGAATAGAACTGTTCATATTTTATAAAATTATAAAATGATATTCAGAAATGATGCTGAATTTTGCTGAAACTTGACGGCTTATCTGTCAAATCTTTTAACAGAACACGAGATCCGTGTTTCTTGTCTACGTTCTCACCCTCCTTGCTGCACCAGCTGTACCTCAGGCGCTTGCTCACTGGCCGTGGACTCCAGGGGAGTCCTACGAGCTAGCCCGCAGAAGGGGCCAGCACACGCCCATTTTCCACCAGCAGCCATCCCCCGCCCAGTGGTGCCCTCATGTGTCTCCACACGTGAATTTCAAACACTGGGATTCCAGGAATTTGTACCATTTATGTGTCACTAGAAACCCGGCATTTGCAACCTCTATGCCGTGCAGCAACTTTCTCTCTGGCCTAAAACCGGTTTGGGAATTTCTTACAAGGGAAGGATGTATGGAGTGTAATAACTTGTGCCTGTACCGGCATAATCTGTGTTTTTATTTGCTTTTATATAAAAATGTCTACCAAGAAAATCCAACAGTCTGTTTCAGACCATGACAAACTCCTAAATTCAGATATGAATTCTCTTTGTACCTCTATTTTTAAGGCTACCAGTAAAAAGAAACTTTACAAATTACCCTTTTTTGTATCCATATATTCATGTACTGCAGGAAGGGAATGTTGGCATGGTTTCACTGACATTATGCCTGTCTCCACAAGTTAAGATTAATTTGCTCTTTCAAAGGCCATCAAGCCAGTTCAAGTCTATGTCATTTTTTAAGAATAGAAAAATTCAGCTAAGTATCAAGTTTCCCTGTGTGTGGGCACCTATATATGTACATACAGAAGCCGTTAGGATTCATAGCTAGAGCAATAACTCATTTTTTTCCCTATGTTTTTTGTTTGTTTTTGTTAATAGTAAGGAGTTAATTGCACAAATATTTTATTATTAAATGCTGGAGCAGAAGATTTCCATAAACAATTCACCCAAAGTTTGTGCAATGCCATCATCCAAGGAAACAAGTCTGCAAGCTGCTGCTTCTACACAAGATTTGCATTTTTTTTTTTTTTTTCATGTATGCAACATTAAATTTGTTCATACAACAATTGCAGCATCTGCCCCATCTGTTCAGGATGCTCTTGGGAAATAACACTTCAAATACATTCACGATATGTTTATTGGGAAGTTTTGCAATTTTTCATTATTTCAGTACTCAAGGCCATGTTGAATCAATAGATTACAGATATACCATGTGCCATGTGCTATTAAATTTTCTCAAGGCACATCCACAGAGAACCAGACCAATGACATTGTTTTCATCTTCAGCAAATACAGCAGAAGATATCTTATCCCACAGCAGACTGAGCTTTGCATGCTATGCTCAAAGAAACGGAGAAGTTGAAGTTGACCAAAGACCAGATAGGGGCTGGGTTCTTCTTTAATCTGTAGTGGTGCCATATTGCCAGATGATCCTAAGAGAAAACCGTTGCCCTGTTCTTCAAAGGAAGACAGAATACCCCTGACTTGGAAGTAAATTATTTCCCATTTATAGATTCATTGAATTCTTTGTCATTTCATTCACTGCATGAAAAAGCTGTAGAAGACAAGCATTGGAGAAGAAAGATTCTCCATATAATTGCAGAAAATGAATGCTTCCCACCAATATTCCAGCTCATTCCTACTGTGTCAGAGTAACCCTCTACCCACAAAGTACAATTGGGCTATTGTGCACCAGAAAGAAATCTTTCCATACTGTGAGAGCCAACCAGCTGAATCCAGACATATAAGATTTTAATGCATTCATTGTCTTAATGAAGAGCTGTAAATATAATGAACATGCTCAGGGCAATACAGCAGGAGTGCTGGAGGACATGAGCATCTCCATGCTACCTACATATGACTCTTCTCTGACCCTGACTCTTCTCACTTAACCCTGTGGTCAAGTGACACTTTGTGTTGCATGCACATGGCTAAACTTTCTTCTGTGCTCCTTAAAGCTGACCACATTTATTCTGCCCAGTGTGCATAGTTTTTTCCTGATCATGGAATACAGTGGTGTGAGTTTGCATGCTCAGTATTGTCTGAAAGTGTGTCATGCAATGATAGCATTTGGTAGGTAGTCTTTAAACGATACAGACTGAAGCAAACTGTCAGTACTGAGCCTGTACTCTTGCCCTTTGCAGTTTACTTCTATATACAAAACATCATGGAGTTTTCTGATCCCAAGTTTTCTGTTCTATACATACAGCTAATGTTGCCAGATCCCATGTGTAATTCACTGTACTTGGCCTTTTAATTTGATTTTTTTTTGTTGGATTGTGGCTCTCAATTAGATGATTCAGACTTACTGGCAAAAGCGGTACATGCTCAGCAGTATTTACTACCATCTGCAAACTTTGCCATAATATTTTATGTTGTCTAGATCATTGATAAAAGTATTAAGCACAAAAATAAGTTTCTGGGGAAAAAGAAAACATTGCAATAACTTCTTCTGTTTATGTCTTTTCATTAACAATAGCATCTGGAGATCAAACAGTGAGTTGGTTTTTAATCCATATAATGTTAATTTTGTATAATGGAAGTTCTTTTAAATCAACGTGTTATTTCTGTATTGACTGGGAAGCTTTGAAGGAATCAATGGCTGTCATGTGAACACAGTTCTCTGTAGTGCTTGGAATCACAGAGTTTTCTAATCAAAGGAGGAAACACAGACACAAACTCCCCAGCAAAAAAAACTATAGTAACTACTTTCTTGGATGCTGTGTTGACAGATCTCAATTGTATTTTGACCTCTAATTTTTGCTAATAAGATCCAAAATTAGCAATCTCTTTGCTATGGTTAAGAATAACACCATTAGTTATTCAACAAGTCCTTTCAGGCTTTTCAAAACTGATTCAACTTTGACAATACTCTTCTGGAATTACCCACGACCTAGGAAAATGCCTTATTAGCAGCTGTAGACAAGTTCTTGCCTAACTCTGTTAGGACTGAAGTTTGATTTCAGCAGAACCTGGCCTACTAGCTTTATTGCAGGTAATTTTTTTCTCCCTCTCTCTCACATGGATACATAATCCCTTTGTTTCAGATACCAGAAATCTATTCTACTGTTTACCTACCGTATTTCATGTGTACTCGCAGTAAGATTCTTCCTTGCTTTTCCTCCTAATATTTATGTAAAGTGCTCTTATATTGCATTTAATCCGGTTGCCTGCTACTACTCCAGCAAGTAACTTTTTCTTTTCTTGCTACTTTTAATCCCTGTCATTAATTACTTTATTTCCCCACCTGAGTCTTTACAAATTGATTTTCTATTTTCCCATTTCCTGATTTAATTTTTTAACCAGGGTGGCTTTCTGCCCAGTAAAAGCTTTACATGCTAATGAAATCATGTCGATCTACATATCCAAGTGGCTACCTTTGAATGACTGGCACTTTCTCTTAATGCTTTCTACTTCAAAGCCATGTTCTCTGTCCTTTATGCTGACAATTAGTCTAAGCTTTGGGTAATTAGCTCTTTTTAGAGTTTCACAGATGAATATTGGTGCTACCATTGCCTGTTTAGGCAAATGGAGTGTAATCAGATTCTAATGAGAAATACATAAACAACCGGGTAATTTTTAGAGTGACAATTAACTATTCTTTGTCAAGAGAAGGTCTTATAATGAGTCATTCCCTTTGGGTAGAGGCATACTGCATTAAGAAGCTTTAAAAAGAAAATAATCCTTCTCCTTGAAGTTCATAAGTTTGTTTTGTTTTTTTTTTTTTGTTTTGTTTTGTTGTTTTTTTTTGTTTTTTTGTTTTTGTTTTGTTTTGTTTTTTGTTTTTGTTTTTAACTTTTTTTTTTTTTTCCACGCAAACTATCTGGAAAACATTCCCTGGTTAGAATTAACCAATTCTATTTATTTTCCATCTCTATGTGTTATATTTAGATCATAAACTTTAGCACAAAACATATTGTCATTTGCTAAGATCGAAATATTTTGATAACTCATATATAGGAAAACATATTTCAGGTGTGTTTTACCCTGTTGCTTTTAAAGGCCAGTAAACATAACAGCAATAATCCAATCAGATATGCATTAAAATAGGACTTGCATCCAGGCCACATTCACCTAAATTCAGATCATCAAGACATAGTCCTATGGTCATGACATTACATAAAACAGGGCAGAAGTTAGTGCTGAAGGTTCTCTGCTGAAGAAGTTGTATTGTTAAGATAACATTCTCTTATTTTTATACAAAACTGCATTGTGTATCTGTTTGACCACATGCCTTTTTTAAAATACCATTTTTGTACCTAAATGTAACCAAACCATTTCACTCTTTAAAATGACAGCTCACATATTTTTAAATATTGTTAGTCCTTGCCAGAGAAGTTTTCTTAGACCTATTAGGAAGGTTGCTAAAGTTCATACTTTACAGTTTCATCTACATCTATTTAATAATTTACAGGGCGGGAATTGCAACACTGAATTCTGTTTCAACAAAGCACTTAACTTTAAGGATTTGTTTAAGTTTATTGCTATTTCTCAGACCACTTTAGAATGTCTTGAAGTTCCAGTGGAGCCTTGGTATGTTTGAATGGTTTGCTGAATAGAGATGACTTTAAGAACACATGTTTGTTTTCTGGGGGTTTTTGTATGTTTTGGTTTTTTTTTTTTTCCCTGCAATAGAGACTAATTCTATGATATAATTTATAATATAATTTACTTATTCTATTATTTAGTATACATTTTCAGCATTTCTGCTATTTAATGTCTAAGAATGATAGCTGTTCAAGAATTTTGATTTTAAAATTATCCAGGAAAAATAATGCAAATATTTTTATAGTTGAACTAGAGAATGAACCCAGATATCCAGTGCCTTATAAATTATAGTAATTTTAAAAAATGTGTGAATGACTCATATAGGGATATGCTAAATGAATATGTAACAGATCCATAGAGCTACTGGCACAACTTCACAGGAGTTATGTCAGAATTTTATACCTATGCAGTTCTTGTGCAAATGAATAGAGTGTAAATAATTAATTTCCTTCTACATTCAATGCATTGACAAGCATAGATGCCCACCTATCTCCCTGAGCCTCAGGTATGGTGTGAAAAAACAGATGAGAGTTCCTGGAAGCAGGAAGGTACAAAACCAACAAAATCATAGAATCATTCAGGTTTCAAAGAGACCTTTAAAATCCTTAAGTCCACCTGTTAACCCAACACTTCTGAGTCCACAAATAAACCATGTACTTAAGCATCACATCTACAGTCTTTTAAATATCGTCAGGGATGGTGACTCAACCATTCCCATGAGCGGCCGGTTCCAATGCTTGACAACCCTTTCTAGGAAGAGATTTTTCTTAATATCCAATCTAAACCTCCCCTTGAGGCCACTTCATCTTCTCCTGTTGCTGGTTGCCTGGGAGAGTGATCCTGACCTGGCTACTCCCTCCTTTCAGGTGGTTGCAGAGAGTGATCAGATATCCCCTGAGCCTCCTTTTCTCCAACTAAAGAACCCCAGCTCCCTCAGTCTCACAGGACTTGTGCACCAGACCCTTCACCAGCTTCATTGTCCTTCTCTGGACGTGTTCCGGCTCCTCAGTGTCTTTTTTGTAGTGAGGGGCCCAGAAATGAACACACAATTGAAGGTGTGGCCTCACCAGTGCTGAGAGACAATCACTGCATCTGTCCAAGCCATGAACAGCTGTTTTTTCCAGGAGAATGCTGTGGGAAGCAGTGTCAAAGTCTTAACTAAAGTACAGGCAAACAACATTTACAGTCTTTCTCTTATCCACTAGATGGATGACCTTGGCATAGGATGAGATCAGGTTGGTCAAGGAGGACCTACCCTTCATGAACCAATGCTGGCTGAGCCTGATCCCAGCACATGGTACTCAGGATGATCTGCTCCATGACCTTCCATAATATCTGGGTCATACTGACAGGTCTGTAGTTCCCTGGCCCCTCCTTCCAACCCTTCTTACAGCTGGGTGTCACACTGGGTAGCCTGCAGTCAACTGGAACCTCTCCAGTTAGCCAAGACTGATGATATAGGATGGGAAGCAGTTCAGTGAACACTTTTCCAATTCCCTCAATACCCTGGGATGCATCCCATTGTGGCCCATAGACTCGTGTGTCTCTAAGTGGTATAGCATGTCACTGACCATTTTCTCTTGGATTATGGGGGCTTCATTCTGCTCCTCATCTTCCAGCTCAGGGGGCTGTGTGCCCAGGGAACAGCCGGTCTTACTCCTAAAGACTGAGGTAAAAAAAGCATTAAGTACCTCAGGCTGTTCCTCATCCTTAATCACTGTTTCCCTTCTCATGCAATAAAGAATGGAGATTCTCCTTAGCCCTACTTTTGTTGCTAATGCATTTATAGAAACATTTTTTATTATCTTTTGAGCAGTAACCAAATTAAGTTCTAGCTGGGCTCTAGGTCTTCTAATTTTCTGCCCTGCATAACCTCATGACCTGACTTAATGAAGTAAGTAATGTAAATTCTGACATGAAAAATGACTGTTGAAAACAAGAGGCAGCTAACCCATTTAAATGTTTTAATCAATTAAAATAAAATAAAATAAAGCAGAAGATTTCCAACTGCAATGAAGCAGACTTGCAGCCTGGTGATTCTGAGTGTCCCAGTTCCAATTACCATCTGAATTGGGTATTAGAAATCTATCTGCAATCAGAGAGAAAAGGCTCGTAGTGACCAATTAGGAGTTGCAGACGAAACAATCACATTGGATGACCCTGGCAGAACATGGAACTTGAACTAAGCAACTATTTGAGCAATACCAGAAGAGTTTTTATTTCCAAATCAATAGAGCAATACAAAGTGAAGCAGCAGATGGGAAAGTGATACATGTTTTCACATCTACATAATTCACCACTAATGTACAACTCATATAAATGCTTTCATGTGGATGAATTCAACACTGCACTGTGAAGAAGAAGTGCATCTGTAGGTTAACATATAGAGTATTTGTCAGTAAACAGGGAAATCTTGTACTTGATTTCACATCTTGTACAGGTGTTACATATGGAATAAAAATCTGATTTGGCAGTATCCTATTTCTAATTGTGATTTGGCTAGTCTGCACCAAATTTACAGCATGTAGGGTACAAACAGTGCCTTAAATATATTGAATGTATGCCTTGGCACTTGATTGCTCTTTTCTACTTAGTTTTAAAAATCTGAAGAGCATTTTATCTTTGTCTCTTCTCTCATATGTTTCATCGAGTGTCCATTTTTTTTAACCAACATAATGCAAAGGAACTTAACAGTGGAAATCCTCTACTTACCTAGGTTAGAATCTTGCTTATGCTAAAAATTTAGAAAGAGCCTTATTGGGAAAAAAAACCCCAACAAAACCAACAAAACTTTTACAAATGCAGCTGTGAAATTTTTTCTCCTGGAAGCATTGTGGAAACACGGTACTTAACCACAGCAAGTTCATTTGTGGTTTTTGACGCTAAGTTATATTATCTTAGACACTATATAAATATACAATATAAATTCATTTGACTTAGTCTTATGGATAAATCACCCATCTTTAAAGGAATGTTTGTTTTGTAGAGCAACATATCTTAAGGGAGCTAGGTAGGGTTGAATTATATAAGAATATTTCTGTAAGTTCTCCTTGGATTTAAAACTGGATTGCAAATCCAGCTGCAGCTAAAAATTGCAACCATGTGGATTCCTAGGTAACAACAAAGGTCATCAGAATTTAGCCCTTCTTATTGTGTTGTTTTACCTACCATTAATAAATGTCCCATTGCTGTGGCACTTGAGTTCTCTGCAAAGCAAATTCAATCCACTGGAACGATAATACAAAGTAAGAGTAAAAAGTAAGAGGAAAAATGATTCAGGCAAAATGGATACAAAATCACTGGATAATAAAAGAATGCACTGTGTATAAATTGAGGGGGTTGTTACAGAACTATTTCTGTTACTGATTTTTCTAATAAATTTGGAAAACTGAGGATTATACAGAATTACTAACTTGGGGGAAATCTGAGTTTTGGGCTTCATTTTCTCATTACAACATCTGTGAGACTGATTCTTTTTCACTCCCAAGGGAAACTACTATAGTCTTTTTAAATACTCAATGCCATCTTTTTGCTTCATGATCAATACTTCACAGCACTTTGTCTCCTCGAAGTGCAAAGCAAATGCTATGAATTCAATATAACGTTAGACTGAAGTTTAGTAGGCTAAGGATTATATTCATTTAAGAGAATGCTATCAAGGAAGAAATTAAAGTAAATCTTCTTGTTTGTGTTTTTGATTAGAACTATGTGTGTTTTCTTCTGTGCTTCTATGCCCAACTACAAGGGTCTTGTCTATTCTAATAAGGACTAACACCAATCCTATATCATCTGATTTCTTCTATGCTTTCCCTGCCTGAACCATCACAGAGTTTGTACACACTTCCTACCAATACTGCAATACAAACAAAGACTTGTGCCTTTATAATCTGCATGTAAGTTTCTTCATTGTATTGAACATATATTAAAAGATTGTCTGTCACACCATCCTTTTTCTTCTCTGTCTTTTGACATGGATACATATGTTTATACTAAGGGATTTTCCTACTTGCTCCCATTGAGCCTGCAATACACACAGCAGATACTAGTGGGAAATATTACTGGTTTACTATCTTAGGCATAGGTTTCCTGAGATGGTGCCTCACATGTCAGGAAGAAAAGGCAGCAATGGCACATTTCCTTTGAGGAAAAGACATAAAAACTGCCTGGATCATGGCCAAACAGCCTTGGCACACACACCACAGGTATATATCTTGGTGCATCAGGCTGCCTGGGCTCAAGAGAAGTCTAAATAAAAGAAAGACTTTATTTCTAGGCCCTGCAAAGAAGCTAACGGGCAATACACTAAACCAGAGCCAGAAAGCATGGATACAATGATGGATTTGAGAAAACATGTATTCTCTAAGGGAAAGAGGAATGTGAGTGACAGATGCTCTGGAAAGAAAACAGTTTTGTCTGGATCTCCATACATGCTGGGCTGTCTTTAGGATATATACTGGATTTGCCCCTTTCCTGTATCTGAAGAGGGCCTCTGCTGTAGTTAGATGAGATAAAAATGTATATAGGTTGCTTGCTAAAAAAATAATTTCTAAGCATCTATTTACCAAATTTGCTAAAAAAGTTCAGCTTGCTTTCAGAAGGCATTTTTGTCATTCCTATCATGATTGCCATGACAATGAGAAGTTGACCCAGGAGACACAGAACCCTCCGATTGCAGTCAAAGGGAGTCAAAAGTATCTACTTTCTACATTATAAAAATGTTTTTTTTTGTGGTTTTTCAGGAATTGCTTGGCCTCCTATATTTTTTATTCCAACACTCAAGATCAGAATTTTATATCCCTTTTTTCCTATGGCAGTCTGTACAAGATCATCAGTGCCATTTCATCTGTGTATTTAAATCCTCACCTAAAATATTTTCTCTGGTAATATTTTTAATAATATTGAAAGCAGCACCCATATAATAAAGTTGTGTGCTCCCACACTCTTGCAGATAATGCAGAAGACCCTTACACACAGTTTGCAGCTGTGTACTAGCACTGTAATAGTTCCAGAAGATCCTTCAACATTCGGTACATACACAGAGAGAGAGAGAGTCTGATTCATATTCTCAGTCCTTCAGGATAATGGTTTTTTTGACAAACGGAAAAGTGGATATCTACAACCATTTCAGGTTCCCAAAGAGACATGTAAATGAAGCCTGTTGTACAAGTTCTCATTTCTCATCAGATAGATCCAGAAAAAAGAAAACAGAGAAAGGGAGAGATTTGGACACAGCATTTTATTATGCTGGAATTCCTTACAAGAGGAATGGTGATACCACAGTCTTGTTCAAATTGTCTTCTGAGGCATGTGAAATGGCAATGAGCAGCGACTGATATTACACTTGCATTATTTACAACCCTTTAAAAGGCAGATTTAAATTATTCTTTTAGTTACTATGGTAATCTAGGAGACCTTTGCAGCCTCCAGCTTTCTGAGTAAGGAATGAACTGTTGCTTCAAAACACTTTCAATATTGCTACAGAAGATTGTTTACAGTGTTCTCTTTTTTTTAATCTTTCCCTTTTTTATTTGTTTGGTTGGTAACACATTAGATTTCTGTCATCTGGAGTGGTGACTTCAACATAATAATTCTGCCACCAGACCTTGTAGAGAACCTGGGTTAAAGACTTTTATCTTCTTATATTAGGATGTAAACCTAGAATTGTTTCATGTCAGATCATAAAAGTACTCCTGATTAATAAAATAGGAGGCAAAAATTTGGAATTTATTTTATTGTAATGTTACATATACATATACACATACAATTTTTCTCCCCCTTTTCCTATTTTTTTAAAGTCTTCATTAGAGGATTTGCATGGGAGGTAAGATATCAGTTATTCTTACAGAGATGCTTTTTATGTTGGAATTTATGAAAAATATTTACAACTACTACCCTTGAACTTCACTGGATAGTACTAAACATTGGTAAACTGGTTTAAAATATTACTCTATTATTCAATTTTCATGCAAGCTGTGTGCAAATAAATAATTTGTTTGTTTTAGAAAAGGAATGGCATGGCTGTGAAAGGTGGGAGATTGGGAGAGCCAATCTGAGATGTTAACTCAGAGAGAAGGTGTGATGCTGAGTATTTTGGTACTGCAGGTTTGCGTGTCTCCCCACCATTCTGCCCACACCTCAAATAAAAGCATCAGCAGGATAAGAAAGCATTTCCTGTCTCTATGCTCCTCCAACTGCTTACTGTCCAAGATACCCAAGTTTCTTCTTAGGTGTGGTGCAGGTGGGTTGGAGTTTTGTGATACAGGCATCAGTCTTCAGGGAAATCAGCTTGACGTCACCTGTATCAGGGAATGGTCATCCCAGTGACAACAGCTTTCAGACATTACTGACTTGGATTTTATTTGAATCACAGGTAAAAATATTAACTTGAAACTTGTTTTCCAGTTTATTCTTTCTTGTTTCAGTATCAGTGGATAAAATTTGTATTCCTTTCATACTAGGCATAACTCTCAGTGTTGATTAGAAATTATGGTTTCAATTAAAACATATACTTTAAATCTTCTGTGTTGCATTTTTCCCAAGTTTGTAAAGGTAGAAGCTGCTAAGCATTCAAGAAGCTTTAGCAGGTTTTGCATTCAAATCACTTTCTTTGTCCAAACTCTTCTATTTACCACTTGGAAAAATTCACAAAAATATAACATAACATTTAAGTTTCTGTGAATAATCATGTTGCAGTGGTAGCCACAGGACTTCTGATAGCTTGAGTTGCTTCCCTGGAATTTAAATCCATTACTTATGCAGCATCACAATGTAAGTAAAATTCATATTGATACAACTCACGTTACTTCCCAGAGAAAGGCACTGAAATAAAAATTTGGATTTTTCCACCTCATTATGGCCCATTCTTCAATTTCAAACTACTCTAACATGCTCTTTCAAGAGAAAGCATATGGAATGACACCAGATTTTGCATTGTACATAAATTGTACACATCTTGTTGATCTGAAGGAAATGTTGAACAAGTGAGCAAATATAATTAGAAAATTAATTAGGCTGTGTCTCTGCTGAGATTTTGGCTTGAACCCTTAAAGCAGTTTTGAATCAAATTCCCCAGTCGGTCATACTTGCTGCACATTGTTGCGTAAAAGGAATGGAGCTTGTATATACAAACTGTATTTCTTTCAGAGAAGCTAAATCTCAAGTCCCATACCAGGTGCTCCCCAAATGTGCTCCATCCCCATGTGGGGTCTGAACCACAGTGCCCAAACCTAACATCTGACAGTTTCTAACCACAGACATTTGGTCCAGAGCACCCCATTAGACCTACTTGGAGTGAAAACTTCAGATTGTGTTTATTGAAGGTGCAGGAGGCTCAGCACCTAACAGTAGATGTATTGATCTGCTCCTGATGCATGGTGGTGCTGGCTGACATGCACATGGTCTCTCTCTTCTCTCTGCATGTGCAGGCCTGGTGCAGCCAGAGGAGGGGATGTCTCTGCGTGCCTTTGCAAACCCTTGTGCAACTTGTGCTGTTGTTGTGGTTGACTGAACCACAGCTATTAAACCTTGCCCTGGGACGTGCTGATCATTGCTCTAGCACTGCTACAGGGCTCCTGTGTGCTCAGCATGCAGGCCAGCTCATGCCTGCCCACCAAAGCCTGTGTGCCCATCCTCAGGGCACTGTTCCACATGTGCTGGATGTGATTCTGCACGGAGCTTCCTTAAGAGCAGGAAGATCACCCAAAGATGCTGCTCCCAGGCTCTGGGCCTGTTCCTTTTCCCCTTGGAGGAATGTTCTAATGATGGCATGTGAAATTATGCAACGCTATCAGATTTCAGCCAAATCGGACCATAGGTCACGTACGACACAGAGATGTCTGGAAAACAGATGCTCCTTGTAGCTTTGGTTATCTGAATGTATGTGGCTGACTGCCTTTTACATGTTAATGAATAGAAATCATGGGAAACCTTCACGTAAGAGGTCAAAATAGAGGTCCAAAGGTGTTTGCAAACACACTTAAAAATGCAACAGCTTTGAAACTACAGTGAATACTTGACACAAAGATTCGTCTCCATCAATATGCATAATGTTCTCCTTATTGTTGTTGATGAGATATTCAGCATAAAATTCTGAGGCTTATCTTTAAGCCTATTTGTGGATTACTTCCAGCAAGGCAGTTTTACAAAAACAATCCTAACAAAAAGCACACGGTGTAGCTCATTTTAGCAATATATTTCCTATTCCTCTTTTTTTTTATAGCTACTTTATAGTCCGCCCATCTTATCACATAAAAGGAAAAACACTTTCATTACTGAGAACTGACTTTCATATGAAATAGCATAACTCAATACTTTTCTGCTAGGTAGAAAAATTAATCCTACCTTATTAAAAAGAGAAACTGTTTTCATTTTACTCTTTTCTCTTTATCAGCCAAAGAAAAGATGAACAGAATTCAAACATATGTTCAGTATTTCAGCTAAAAATCTACAAGTGTATTTGAAAAAAATCAAACTTCAAACATGCCAGAAAATAGTTTCTCTCTTGTGACACAAGTTTGAAGGGCACTTGCCAGACACTTACACACCCACTTCCTCAGGCAGAAAATCTTTTAGTAACTAGAAATTAGAGTTCAAGCATACATTTAAGTGCAAAGTGCTAATGCCCAACATTAAATGCTCAGCCATCTCTACAGCCACATTGTAAAACAGCTTTGCTTTCTCTTTTTCTGTCTTCCAGTTAGTTCAGCTGCTTGCCTGCACTCATCTTTCCCTTTCTTATCAGACATAGAGACATTGTAAGACTAATATCTAAAACAGCTTGTTCAAAAAATAGCTTTTTTCCTGCAGGGTACAGAGGATTGTATGGCCAAGCAGTAAAATTTGCTACTGTGAGATCTATTCCTACAAACTAAATGAGGGAGAAGGGAAGAAATTATTAATCTCCTTTAAAAGATAAATTCTGAACAAAACTTTGAAATACTTTCTAGCATTTCACAGTTCTATTTTCATAAAATTGATCTTACTGCCTAAAACATCAAGAGAATAAAAGGAAAAAAAACACAAGTTAGTAACTCCTGACTTTCCCATCCCAAGACAAGTAATCTTCAGTGTGCTAGAGATATTGCTGGTTTTCAAAATGTCTTAAATCAGCCAAAATATTCCTGTTGGAGTAAAGCAAAACTTAACATCACCTAGTCCTAATGTGACCTCAGCTGGAGTCCAGTGGGCAGCTCTGCCCATCCATGCTTAAGAGAGGAGGGCTGATATTCCAGCAGTTGCAAATGATATTCAGATAATCCAAGGAAAGGAGAGCTTGTTTTACAAGAGTAAACTAAAAGGCCTTGGATTGCTTAGTCTAGCAAAAGGGTGACTGTCGGGGAATGTGATTCATATCATGTGCTTGGACTTGTTCCAAGCTGTGTGGATTCTGACCAGCAGGCCAGAACACATGTGCTCGTTGGTTAACGGGAAAGCTGAACAGATCAAAGTCACACTGGAGTCTCTCCAACCGTGGCCTGCTGATGTGCCTGCCTACCTAGCAAAGCTTTTAGTTCCTTAAAACTCATGAAAACATCACCTTTCAATCCCTTTGACAAATTCAGCTGAACTGGAGCCATGGCTTCAAAAGATACTGAGTTTAGAGAGACTGAAACAGACAGACTGACAGGCACAGACAGAATCAATAGTTTCTTAGGAAAGCATCTATGGACATCTCATTAAAAATGTATAGTGACAATAAACATATTTAAAACAAGGAAACAATGGGGAGACAGAGAGGGAAAAACAAGAGATAGTCACATATACTGAATAAGCCAGGAGAGAAAACAGCTCATTTATGTCTTTGATCATCAGGAACAGTGTGTTACCTTTTGAGTTTCTCCATTAAACAAATGTAGACTGCAAGTAGGAGCCTCTAAATAAAAGATATAATAAGCAGCATACTGAATTATTTTCTTCAGATTACAGCAATCACAGTTTAAGGAATTGCACTGCTGGAAAAAAAATCAGCAGTGTGGTTAGTGAATCTGCAACACTGTTTTCCTACAATAAATGCTACATTTTAGCATTTAAACACTTATTTTATGAAGTCTGGTTACCAATGTAAGTAAAAAGAGAAAGAAATTAGTGTCTCTGAAGACCTCTGCTCCTCAACTTCTTAAAGAACCTAACTTTCAGAATGGTTATTCAACAGGCATCTAAAATTGAGCTACAAGTCAATTATCCAAGATACATGAATTGAACATGATACTTACAATGAAGTATCTTCTCAAATCCTCCCTTTTTTTTTTTTAATCAATAACTTTCTAACTGTAAGAAAGTATTTAGTAAGAAACTGTGAAAGTAAGCACTGTAGGAAAGCACTTCCTTACTTTTACACATGCACTGTGAACAACACAATTTCCTGGTCCTCAGCATTGTAAAGTGTAGATTCCTCCCACATACATTCAACATTTTAACATCCCACTGAAACTTTTCTATCTAGCTAAGGAGATGACTTGAAAGGCTGAATGATCAAATAGATTTAAATAGCTGCTGTCATTTGTGAGTTTACATAAGAAAATGTTGAGGTTTTCTCCCTTACATGTCGTGAGGGAATGAAACTATTTTTGCCATCAGATTTATTTACAGGAAGCAAGAAAAAAGTTTAAGACTATAGAGTGCCAGACTTGAAGGACTTGTAGTCAAGAATTAAAATTTATTTGAAATACTGAAACATTTCTGTGTTGTGCTTATGGATTTTAATCAGCAAGATGCATTGGTGACACTTCCTGTGAGTGTCCAACTTTTACTTAGCACTGGGTATTGATTGCAACAGATGTCAGTAACATATAGGAAGATTTCCTCAGGGGAATGAAGGCAATGAGAAACGATAAAAGCACACTTAGTGAGAGGTGGAGGGGGTCCTGTACCGCCTGCAAGAGGAGGATTGATAGGTGGCTTCTACATCATTTCTGTCTAGCATGGCTTCTGAGACATACACTCACAGCAGAGATCTGGAAAAAATAGAGTGCATGGGATCCCATGTCACTCATGGTCAAGTACCAGGAGGATTGTTTAGTCACATCACTCAGCAGGGTGATGTATGCAGCTCTCCAGGTGGCTCAGAGACATCTTTCTCCAAATTGCTGAAGATGGCAGCTTCTCTGCTTTCCTACTGCCAAAGGCAGTACATGCCAAACAAACTGAAATCCAGATGCTGGAACTCTCTATGGTCTTTATCTTCTGGATTTCCACCAGCGAACACAAGCATAACAATGAATATACCACGATCATCTGAAAAACCATATGGAGATGCAGAATTACAGTTTGACATTTTTTACAAAGGTGAGGACTTCTTTTCAACAAAAGCCTAACTCCTTAACAAGAAACAAAAGAAACATAAAAAGATAATATAAAAAAATTAAGACCCCCCCCAACGGTATATTCTAGGCTGTTTTGCAGTCTAGTTCTCCACAGAAGCCTGTCTAATCTAGCAATTTCCTCACAGTGACTCCAGGCCAGTAACAGGACATGATCAGGAAGACCAGCACACTGCCATGAAGCCCCACTGAACTGGACCACTCTTCAAGATCCTATCTACCTAGCACCATAATTACAGAAAAGTTTTTTGGGTAAACACAATGTATTTCAAAGAGAATGATCTATTTAATACTTACAGTATTCTAGCACTTCTGTGAGACATTAGAGACCATGCAGCAAAACACAGTCTGGGCAGATGGACTGAATCATTCAATATAATGAAACCCTTCCATATCCAACATCTGCAACAATGTGTCCATCTCAGGCACTTGTGATAATGATCTTTACTTGCTGTATTTTGGACTAGTTCTCCAACTGATATCCTTTCCAAGTAATAGCAGACAGAATAATAATAGTTCATCGTTGTAGATGACAGCAGGCGTAAACACTAGGAGACACTAATTATCACCCTTTTGGTTTACAGAAGCAGAGAGCCATTAAAAAAAAAAAAATCCCAAGCAAAAGATAACTCTTCGCTATCAAAGCTTCTTTTCCTACCAAAAAGTGACCTAAAAAAAGAAAAAGTTGAGATTTATACCATATTTTTTATATATATTTTTAATGAAGTATAGAAGCAGTCTGGAAAAATATATTTTGATGCTCCAATTGGAAGATTATATTTGAAATTATGATTTGTAATACGTGGAGAATAAAAGAAATGGTGGTCTGAGATGTACCAGTAGAAAGCAAGCACAGGAAGAAGGAAGGGACTTAGATGAAGTGTCTGCCTATATGTTGGTAGCAACAAGTCCGGAGTAAACTAGGAAAAAAGAACAGATGGCACAAAGCCCAAAATACTCTTCACACCTCTGTCAAAACCTAATTTTTTGATAGAGTCATGTTATCTTTTGCTTGGTGTGACAGTAGACTAATATCAACTCTTTGTTGCCTCAATTGCAGTTTCTTATTTTCATTATTACATTAACAAATCTGCATTTTATGCTACAAGTATTTGGGGCATTATTGCACAGAAGACTTTCAAAAGTATAGTAATTTGTGGTATCAAATCAATTCATAGCAATTGAAGAAGGGTTACATCCATCATAACCATAAGGTTCTCTAGCTGTGTTGTGCCTCCCAACTTTATTACTCTCTCTGTGATTAGACAATTTTTGTCAAGGTTTTAGGAAAGGTAATGAAAGATGATGTCAGTCCTGAAGTCCCCCTTAGAAAGGTGTGGTTTAGGGAATCTTCTCTCAAAAGGAGATGTGATTAAAGCTGAGGCTATAAGAATATACTGGAAACATTTTAAAATGGTTGGGATAGAATTGAACTTAAATCATGTAATGCTGCTTTACTCTGGAGATCTTTCAATGCCAAATCTGCATCTTGAGGTAATCCTGCAATAATTCTGTTTTATCAGTTTCATCTATTTTAGATTTTCTATTTGTAATCCTGAAATTGACTAGAGGAGTTGGATATAAAGGCTGCATAGAAGCCATTTGGGAAAAAGTATGCATTAAACCCAAAATCTTTTATCCCAAGGAAGATTTGACACTGATCCAAACTGACCCATCACAGTATAAACAAATTGTTGCTCTACCACATCAGCTTCTGCAAAACTGACCTGTGTGATTTATTGGCTTGTGTGCTTGTAATCTCATCCTCCAGGTTTTCAAGGCTAATGGTTCTTCATCTGCCTGTTGTTGGAAGTTTCTAATAGCCTCGGCTATGTGTCTGATGTTTGATATATACCAAACCAATCCAATTTGATTTTTAATACAGCGTCCCAGCTCTGCTTTTCAACAGCATTTCATACCAAAATTTGAATGAAAGCTCTTGAAATCTTCTTTCTGATGAGATTCCAGGAAAAAAAAATCTGGGGCATGGGGAGGGATGCACACAGCAAAACCATCTGTGGCAGGGTCTTCAGCTGAGGTGTTCAGTCTGGGTATCCTCAGGCTGTTTGTTGATGACAGATACTTCCACATAAAGTTTGTTCTAACACACTTTGCCATACATGAAAAAGGCTGTAAGTCACAGATTGCTTGACAGTTTAAGAAAGCACTGCCACTGAAAGAACGGGTCCCCAGCCTCCTCTACTCTGTGGTTCATTCCCACCTCTGCTCTGCTGCCACCCTTGTGTGGACAGAGCTGCTTCCACAGCTCCATGCTCAGTGAGACAGGACATCAGCTCAGGCCCCATGTCATCCTTCAGCCAGACTGTCACCCAGCCTGGCACATCGGCTCAGGCCCTGTGTCATCCTCCAGCCGGGTCTGTCACCCAGCATGGCTCACGGTGTAACCACACAAACCCCTATGGCTCCATAGGGCTGCGAGCGAGCAGCTGGGGACTAGTGAGAGCTTATTTTGGCTTAAAGAGTTCCTCAAGTTACAGACTTGGCTACGAGCCACAAGCCGTGGTGGCTATGAAGGCTTGGCCAATCCTGAGAGGACCCCCAGGAACATCAGAGGGACTTACCCTATTGAGGCAAACAAATAACATAATGTCAGATTAAGCTCAATGTCGCTAGATAACACACATGTGAAGGGAAACTTGGAATTATTTGGAATTCTTATTCAGGAAGGACACCTGTTTACCACTAGGGACAGCTCAAGTGAAAGCCTTTCTTTGGTATGCAACAATATTCAGAATCAAGACCTGTCTTTATATTACCTGTGCATTGAGAAAAAACACGCACACACAAAATTACTATGTACCCATCATATTAAAAGAAAAAACAGGTTGCAGCAGTACTTTCACCATCTGTCAACAGAACATGGTACAAAACAGAGGTTGCGAGTATTGAGGGGAAGGCAACAGGACTGATTAGGAATGCAGAAAACTTATGCATGAATAGATTGAAATGATTGGGAGTGTTCATTTCATAAGGCAGACATTTAAAAGAGAACATGATAATAGTAGTTAAAGTAAGGAATGGTACAGGCAAGATAGATAAAAACCTTTGTTGAGACAGTCTGTTCCCTGGCTCAACACACAACTATGGAGACATTCAATAAAATTGTAAGGTAGCAAATTAAAAGCTGATAAAAAATAACACCTTTTAGCACAATATGTAATTAGAAGACGTGGTGCTGATGCAGGCTGTGGGGTGCATGAGGTAATTTGAGGTTTCTTACCCCTCAGTGAAGAATAAGCTACTTAGCAAGCAGAGTAAGGTAAAACCCCATGAAGTTACACAGTTACTACAGACCAACACTGACTGCCAGCAGCTGCCCTCAGATGCTTGCTGTCTGTCTCGACTTGTAACCATCATGTAACCCATGAGGGGCTTGCATTTTGACAAAGAACAAGGCTTGCATCTTCTGAATTCTGTGAGAGATGTCTATGCAAAGTCAAGCACATTCATGTTATGGGATTCAATGCATCTGGGCAAGGAATCTCATAGGAGGAGACTTCTGAAGAAAGAATTGCCTACAAAGGGACTTTTGCTTGCACACAGAGGAGATGCATCATCACAGAGCATGTCTGTTCTGCTTCAGGACAGATAAAGTGTCATGTCTAAAGATTTAGGCCAGCTCTGGGTATGGAGCTGAAGTGATAGCTCCCATTTTCCCATCATTGGTCAAGCAGTGAAGACCAGTACATGAAGTCATCAAAACAAATCACCTTGGAATACAAGATCTAAGTTTGTATTTGTCATAATTAAATTTTAAAAATCAGTGTCTCCTCTCTTCTTTAGACCAGTTTTTCATTTTAAATAATGTTTGGGGTTATTTTCTGTTACATTTATCTGATGATTTGGCTCAGAAAGGCGTAGAGATACTCAGTCTAGTTATGGTCAAATTTTTGCCTTCCTGTGATATAAATTTGAATATGTGTTTTCTGACTTCTACCTTCCACCCTCCATGTTTGTGAGGAACAGAGCAGCCTTGTGGTCATTTTTATATATATGACATGCAAGGTGGACCCATGCTCTTGTAAATAGTTAAGCATTTTTAGCAGGGCTTCAGTAAGGCAGAAACACTTGAGGATCTGGGCTTACTTATTAGCACAGTCTCAGGCAGAACATATTACTTTAGTTCAGTAGCAGTTTGTTGACATGCTGTGTGAGAGCAGAAAATGACAATCATCTTTAGCAAAGTCCTTGCAATTTAATATAGAGCACAGCAACTGTCCATAGTAGGTTAGGACCTATTTGTTGGCGAGCTCACCAAATAATATTTTACTATCAGGGCAGAAAATTCCACTAAATAAACTAGAAAACAATCTAAATTGATGAGGATCATCAATTTTTCTACAGAGATCTGTGGAGCTGTTTGCACAGGCCAGGCACCTGCCTGAAAGTCTGCAGATGACTTTGGAAGAGTACATTCTTGGGATTTTATGATGACAAAGCTTTGCCATGCTAGGTACTGATACTGTCATTATAACATTTAGTGAATGGCAAATCCTTCTAAATTATCCTCTGTCTTGAGTGTTGAAACTCAATCTCAGGGTGGTGTTTAGATAAAACAATCTTGTGTTCACAGACTAGTAAGGGGAAGAGTTACATACAGATTGCCAGTATGTTTGGTACACAAGTTGATAGAAGAACTGTAGAATTGGCACCCTGAAGTTGTCAGACCTCACACTAGTGAGAGAAGATACAGCTTGCTTGGTACTAATGGTGTCTGTGCCAAGGACTGTTAAAGTGTCTTGAGTTCATGGAAATGTTGGCAGTAGCACTGAACAGCATCTTTATATTTACAGCAGTACTAAATCCAAATGACCTATTCGGAAATGTAAAGGTCATCGCATTCATTTTGTAACAGCTTTTGTTAAGTGATATTAGCTATAAAAATGTGCTCAAAACTGGTGTTATTTTAGGCACGTTTCTCTCTGAGGAAAGCTGAAGACTGTTTTGGCTCCTAATCTCAATGTAGGTCCTGTCATCTTTTTGAAGGAGAGCTACAATAAGCCAGTGAAGTCAAGCAGAAAATACTGGACATAAGTGAGAAAGATAAAACAAAATCCACTACTTCTCCACATGGCTCAAATAAACTGAAACTGTTAGGCAGTTGGAAAAAAACTGGCCGTGTGCTTAGTCAGCAGAAGCACAAGGTACAGGGTTTACAAAAAGAACCAAAGCAGTGATAAACTGCCTAACTTCGCAATGTCAACACAACTTACGTTCAATAATTAAGTGTGAGACTGACCTAATGAGACAGGCAATAACCATATTTCAAGTTCAGTGGTTCTCAATAACTGCACTGGAAGAATACAGCTGAGACTGGAAACAAGAAAGTTATTTTTAGAAGCACTAATACTAGGGCAGTGATTAGAAATAAGATCCTTTTCTCCGGTAGTAAGTGTTTTAACCAAGAAGTGCAATTCCCAATGTTTTGAGTCACGACTGCGTGACGGAAGTCAGGAGCAAAATTTTATATAGGGACATATCTCTCCTTAGCAAAAAGCAAAGATTAACTGCTTTCCTGCTTGAGGGAAGAGAAAAAGGATATTTACTATGAGACTGTCCATATTTTCTACAGTATAATTAAGAACCCTCTGTCTGCTCCTTTGGACAGGGTGAAAAAAGAGAAAGAGGTTTTGGTCTCACTGAAGACTTGGTAAAAATGAAAGCCAATGCAATGACCAATATTTTTGATATTAAAACAATCTAGATGTATCTGTATCCTTGTTTTATTGAGCTTAAGATGAGGTTAAAGCTAATCCATTGAAGTTTTGTGAATGGCTGTTTGTATGCATTCATCAGTAGAAGCATTAATGGCACTAGAACTGCAAAAAATTGGGTATTTCAATGGCACAACATGTAAGAAATATATTTTATCGACCCAAATGACTGTAAAATATTTCTGAGATTTTAGTAGTATGCAGTGGGATACAAAAAACTTTCCTGCTGGTATGCTAAACTGTTCTGTGATCAATAAAACCATATGAGAACACAAGACTGGATAAATAAAAGTGTTCCTATAATTAATGTATTTTCTCCTCCCGGAGTATTGCACTGCTTTTCTCTACCTCTGAACTTCTGTGCTTCCACTGCACCACTATGGCCATCTCACATTTTTATTATCTGCTATTTTGTTCTGCCTTCTCCCTTGTCATTGGTTTGTAGTATGTCAGGGACACAGGAGGAGGGAAATAGTGCTGTGGTTTTATCAAATGGCTACAACTGGGGGGAAAAACCCAAACCCACTAACCAAAACAAACATCTTATCTCTTATTGGTGATCCATTGTGAAGAGCAATAGAGAGGAAGGAGACCTTGAGCTATTAACAATGTGGTGATTCTCTACATCTACTTGTTCCAGCTGTGCAGCTCATCAAGATCCAAAGCACTTTTGATACAAAATCCTAGGTCTGACAAGAAGTCATACTGTGCAAAATGACATTTGCCAACCAAAATATCCATGTGTCTTTCCTTCTCTCTTGCTTTTCTACTGACACTCCTTTGCCAGTCATGTTTCCTCACCTGTGGGTGTGTAAGTGCATGAGTGTGCCCCAATACCACTCCTGATAACAATGTTCTTTAATGGCATTTCACTTTTGGACTTTTGAACAACAGAATACATTGAAAATTCACAGATTGTCAGAGCAGTGTCATCTTCTTAACAGCTGATTTTCTGTGCCCATTTAACCACGTGAAATGGCCATACTTTAACAGAGATCATTGGTACTCATGGATGGAATAGCCCTGCTCAGCAGTAATCTCAACACTTGTAGTAAACATTGCTGCATATAAATTACCCTAATTCTCAGTGTAAGTTGTGCTGTGATACTGATTTTCATTTTTTTGACCTGTTGTGGAGCTATGATAGTTGATGACTGGTTAAAGCATGCAGTAGCCTTGCAGAAAGGAATACGTGGAGGGAAATCCTCAGATGTCCTTACAAATAAAGTTTGTTTGGGTTTTATGTTCTCAAGAAAATCAGGGTTTATTTTTATCCCCTTCCATGCAGAGATAAGGGCCCCCTCTCCAGAAGGGAAAGACTGGCTACTCCCTCGGGCTGGGATGGTGGGGGAGAGGTGGCTCCTAGAGCTGGGTGGGTGGCAGGGCAGGGCCTCCTTGTCACCCGGGGCTGTCCACAACTCCTGGAGCCAGAAGCAGGGCAGCAAGGGACACCAGAGGCAGCCTCAGCCCTGAGCATCAGGCACCTTCCTGGGGATGGGTTGAGGCTGGGATGGGACTTCAGCCCTGGCTCGGTGTGCCCCAAGCAGCATCTGGCAGGGTAGAAATCTTAGCAGCAGGATATTGAACCAAAGCTAAAGTACAGCAGCATCAGGTTTTCCAAACTTCTCAACTGTGAGTTCTTATGATTTCAGAAACATCCTAGAATAAATATATTCAACTCCATTAAATGTAGTTGCTTTGAAAGCTCTCTTACATATACCTAAATAAATGATTCTGCATATGACATGAAACTGTTTAATAACCTCTGAACCAAAATCCAGTGAACAGCTGCAAATACAGTTACTCTGCTACTGAAAGTAGTTTGTCATTTGCGAAGAGGTGGTCTTCAAAGATCAAAGAGATCTATTTAAAGGAATTTAAACAGATTCATGATTGCTGGGACTGTTCTGAAAGTCCTGTACATGGCAAAAACTAAAATGTTGCCTACTTAGTTTTACAGAGTGAAAAATATCTAAGGTCAGTTCCTCCTTTTCTAAGCACCAATTTTTATAATTATCACAGAAAGAGATCTTGTGGGGAGTGGAGGTGGAAAGAGATGGTATTTTGAAAAGATTTGTATCTTGCCAACTGGGAGCAAGGGTAGGGGAACAGGTAAGTTTCTGTCAGAGAGATTTCAGACAGTTAGGACTCACTGAATGGCTGATTAAGAAATGTGACTTTTCAGGATAGAAAATATTAAAGTATTGTACATTAGACAGTACACTACATAGTTCCTTTAGCCAATGGAATAAAAAAACTCCAACAAAACAGACAAAAACTTTGGGTTTTTCTTCTGAACCATTGTGTTGCTGCACACAAATAGTGATTCGCTTTTCCTACAGGAGCAACAGTCAGTGGTGATGTACGTAATTGTGCGTACAGTGTGTACTCAAGTGCATAAAAAATACCTGTCTTCTCTCCACAGGCACATTCTCTCCATGTTTTTCTATTCTGCTGAGTGTGCAGTGTGGCAGTTGTTGTACAAGTTCTAAAGAGAAAAAGATTTGAACTAAACCATGCCAGACCAGATATTGATTTGATTCAGTGTTAAGCAAAAATATGCTTCCTCATCACTTACTGCAGGGAATGGGTGAAGGAAGCCTCATTCTTCCCTCTATTTGAAGATGCACTTTGGTTTGCTGAAAAAGAGCAGAAGTTTGTTTTAGATCTGTAAATTATTAAGTTCAACATTCAAGTCATTTCCTCCATGTATGATACTCAAAACAGTTTAGTGTCTGGTTGAAGGCATCTAAATGAAGCACCTCCACTGAAAGCTTATTTTCCCCATGGTATCTGTGGGGAAAGTGGAGGGAAACAGCCCTCTAGAGGTGTCTGTTTTGCCCTATTGATATATGAATTCCTTTCTGGAGATACCATTATGGTAAACATCAAGAATCTGCATTGTCATTCAATTTTTCCCAAACAGAAATTCCCTCCCTGGGATTTCTGTTATCCAAGACTTTGAACTATTGTTCCCAGATGTCTTTAGTCAGTGGCCAGGATTTTTTTAGAACTTAGTGCAGGTGGAGGATGTACACACACCTTCCTGGACATCCCATCGTCACCTGCACCTCAAGAATTCCTGAAGTGAGCACAACGAAGAAGCTTTCGTGCCTAGGTCAGGGTGATGCATGAACAGGGCAACCAAGGCTCTTTGCAAGGTTTTCCAGGGCAAGGGGAGGGGAGCAGTGATATTTAAAGGTATATTGTTCTGGAATGCTTTTGTGTATTCCATGCTCTGTGTGACAGATCCTCAAAGACTCCCTGTTGATGCTGAAGTACCTGAACTTCTACCAAAACATAACTTAGAGTTAGAAACTCAATTGCCTCTGTACATCATGTCCTAATGACACCATGTTCAGGGACATGAAAAGCTTATTATCTATTTATGAAAGGCCATGTTTTACAGGCTTGTAAATAATGCAGATAAATTTTATTTAATAACAACAATAAATTTAAGTTCTGCTTCCTGTATTAACAGTAAGTGGCTGATGTTTGGTATTGCTTGTGCAAACAGTGGTTCCCACAGAACAAAATAGATCCTAAAAGGCCAAATTAAATTAATTCAAAGTTCATCTTGCCCTAAGGGAGATGTACCAGATGGCAATACTGTGGCTTAGAACCACAGAGAGACTGAAAAGAAAGAGAAATAATACTACTTGTAAATCATATCTCAAAACTGTGTAAGTTCTCCCCTTCTGTATCAACCTGACTTGAAAGTCTAAATGATTTTTTACTGAGAGTTAGGCTGCATGATGCGTACGGCATCCTGAAAAATATAACCTGTAGCCTTAAAGCTTTGATAAAGTAATAAAAGCCCTGAAGAATCATACAAGCACAAAATATTGCACAGAGTTGCTTGGTCTGGGAAGGAAACAGTGATTTGGGGTATTGCTATGGCCTGACTGTACACGACTGCTTGCTTCAATGCCGAATAGTGCAGAAGAGTGCTGGGCACCAATGCAGCTCTGAGCCAAGTTCACAGAAGACGTTCCATTGTCTTCAGGGAAACCGAACTGAGGCCTTGATTCTGTGATAAGAGGATGGTCTTTCTCACCCATGGTAAAAAGGCAGGCTGAGTTGTAGTCCACTTGATTGTGTTTTTCCCTTTTGTGGTTTTTCACTTTGTAGATGCCCTTGAAAGCTTTTATCTATTCTGGGAGTCCCATGAGACAAGAACATTCATGCTGATTTCATGGAATGGACTGAGAAGTTTCAAGAGGGTTTCTGAGAAGCACTTTATGCCTCTGGCTAAAATCTGAAGTACAAATATACAAGAGAGTAGGGAATTAGGCTAAGAAAAACACACACGCACACACACACATACAAAAAAAAGACTACAAAAGAATTATACAAGAGATGAGAACATGGCAACAACAACAAAAACACATTTATCTCTGAAGCCATGAGCTATTACATTTTATTCTCTGTAGAGGGAAGGAAAAATTAGAATTCTACTTGGATAACTACAATTGAAAGGCATGGAAGTAACGTATTGAAAACAGATAATGATGGATCTAAATATTCACTTTTCAAGACAGGGATTAGAAAGTTCCTCCTGTAATGCTCTAAGAAAACTTCTTACCCAAAGTAACCATCATTATAAGAGGAGCCTCATTACATATTTGTTACGTGAGGGAAAAAAACCCCATATAGACAAAGTTTAAACAAAACAAGAAATAAAGAGCAAAGGATAGACCCTAATTTTTATCTAACCACTATTTTCTGAAGTTCTCCATCACAGCAACATCTGAGCATTCATGCATGGCAGCCAGACCTTCAAAATATTCAGAGAAGATGCTAGAGTTTATCTTATTTACTCTTAGAGGATATTATTATTTCCTATCACAAATTGTTTCGGACTGGAATTTAACCTTTTCCTCATGTGCTCTTTTTTTTTCACTTTTCACTGTGGACTTTATTAGTATCTGGAGAGCACACTGGAAGGAAAAGTACCAGGATAAAAATGAATGATGTTTATTTTTCTTTGATTAGATCAAACAGCAAATAGTGTGAATTTGGGTAGACAAAGAATCTGTTGTTCCATTTTTGGGTGAGATTAACTGCTACATAACATGAAAGCTTGCACAGTGGTCTAGAAAACTGCTATCAGATTAAAAAGAAAATAAAATGTTTTGGACAGAAATACAAACAATGGTGAATAATGAATATCTAGCGATCTATAATTCTGACAAAGGTTTTTCTTTGAGGCTATGTGTTAGAATTACATGCACATACACATGCTCAAAATACTGCAGTACTCAGCATGATTTATCTACTTGATAAAATGTCTCATAGTAGCCCAAAAATAGAATTGCACCAGGTGCACAACAAACAGACATGCTACTTTTAAAAACTTAAGTAAGCCAACTGGAGTGGGAGCCAATGAGAGCAGATGATCGGCATATTTATTTTGAAAGCAGCCAGAATGCTTCAACCTTCTTCAGTCACAACTATCTAAACCAATGGCATGGCAGTCCCAGATTCAGCTAATCCCTGTTATGACTCTGTTATCAGCTGAGCGTAAGAGTTAATTCTTTTACTGAGGCAAACTTTCTTATTTCTCATGACTCTTACGATTGTTTGCCTTTACTGTCCATGGTCAGACAAACCCGAGATAAACCCCTTGAAGTTATGACTTAAGTTCATATAATTTGATGTCCAAATAAAACCACAGAGAAGTAAATGAATACAGCTCCAATAAGCCAGTGACACAAAGAAGTAAGCTGATACAAAGTCCAAGGTAAGGGGACATAATTGCTCTGGTAGGGCTGAAAGACAGGAATTACTCCTTCTGCCAATATAGAATTGTCTTTGAATGAGGAAGACTGTACTGTGAATTAAAACTGGACATTTCTTCTCACTAACTTTTCCTAAGCAAGGGAAAATATCTTTGAATATTTGTATTGAAATTTTAGATTTTAATTTAAATGTTTGAGAAGTAGAAAGATAGAGTAATTTTGACTTATCAGTGAGATACGAATCTTTTTTAGAGAAATAATCTGGATAGCAAAAGTTTTTTAAAAAAATAATAGAATTATAGAATCCTAGAATCCTAGAACTATAGAATGGTTTGAGTTAGAAGGGGCCTTAAAGACCATATAGTTCCAACCCTCCTGCCATAGGTAGGACATAGGTAGGCTACTCAGAGCACAATCCAGCCTGGCCTTGAACACTGCCAGGGATGGGGAACTCACAATCTCTCTGGGCAACCTGTTCCAGTGCCTCACAGCCCTTAGATAAAGAACATTTCTCTATTATCTATTCTAAACCTACTCTCCTTCATTTTAAGGCTATCATCCATATGATGTCTAAGTATGGGCAATGGTAGAAAGGAGTGGAACAGAATAAGCACGGATCTGATGATAAATAGCTGTTTTTCAGAGTGTAATTCCAGTATCAGACTAAGATTCAGCCAAGTAGAAATTCTGCTGATGTAAAGTTATCATCACTAAAAGTTTGAAGGAAGAAGGTAAACGTCCTGTCTGACAGCTGTAAGGACCATGTACTATTTTGTCAAATTGATATCTTGACTTTCAGAATTTATGGATGGGGAAAGCCATTCTTGAAAAACTAGATGTGTGGAGGTATTTTGTAGTGAAGACAAACTAGTACAGGATCAGAAAGAAGAGTCAGATAGGAAGAGAAAATGCCAGAACAAGAAAAACAAATCTGGACTTGACAGAGGAAAAGCAGAAATCAAAGGCTTTATGTGAGCAGAGACAAAAGTTGGGGATGTGTAACAGGTAGGTGAGGTACAGGAATCAGACAGCAGAGGAGGGAGCTTCATGCGAACACCTTAACCATGACACAGTAATTTTACCTTGAGAATAGGTTGGTGGGTGTAGGGAGAGAATATTAGTGAAACCAGAAAGGAATCAGAAGTGCAAAGCAGATACAGGGAGACTGGCAGTGCACAAAGTGAATACTGTAGACTTTTAAAGCGTGTGTGTGTGTATTTCAGTGGATGTATTGTGTTTGCTATGAGAAAGGTATCAAAATGGAGGCCCATTTAACAATGTAGATCTCTCCTGGAACTGTGATAGTGTACTCTCGTTGATTAGCATTTTAATGACTCATAATAAAATATAATATGCGGATGTAATCTGTGCACAAATGCTTGAGGAAATGAAAGACTGACTAATAACCATTGCACAATTTCAACACAGAGAAGTTATTGCCCAATTCAGATGTCAAAACCATGCAAATAGAAATACCTTGGTCCTACTAGGTTAATGTTCAATTTGTTTTATTACCATTTCAAACATAAAGGAACACAGGCAATAATATTTCTGATTTAGATATTTAACCTTTATTCCAGTAATTTCTCTTCTGGATGAAGTGAAGCCTAGAGCTAAAGCAATCTAATTGAAAGCAAGGTTCGTCACCTAAGTTCCGTGATTATGCAAGCATCTTCACATAATAAATCTAGAAATACTTTCTCTTAAATCAATATTTCCAAGACAAAAAGGTGTGTGGTCTGTGACAGACTTCGATTCATCGAATACAGCCATTCTCAAGTCCTAAGTTCCCTTAGAACAACAGAAAGCAAAGCTGAGAACCACCAGTTTTTCAGTAAAAACCTGTGAATTTATTGAAACCTAAGTTATATCTGACCACAGCAACAGGGCCCCCAACTGAAGGTGTCACGTCATAAGAAAAACAAAAGCATCTTGATTTAAGAAAAAGGAACTTTTAAAATAATCCTTCTTCCCACCCCTCAAAATATTGGATTTGCATGCTTCATCAGAGTAGAAATGGATTTTGAAAGCAGTTTTCCATACAGTTGGCAAAGTTGTGTCTTAAATTACTTTCCTTGCAGAATGGTATTTTATGTTCCCAAATCAGGGAAGAGATAGTTGAGTAAATAGGGAATTTAAGACAAGGAACCATTAAGCACACTCCTATTAGTTCAGGAGAGAGTCCTTTTCAAGGACAAGGGAAAAACAAAATGTACAATGCAGCTCCGTGGCAGTAGTTTAACATTTTAATAGCTGGCACACTGCCTGTATCTGATGCACTTGTTCAAATAGGCAGATGCTGGATTGGATAAATGGAAGGGCATGTAAGGACAGGAGTCTAGCTCCTTGCTGCATTTATTATCACAATAACTCACGGACTACACAACGTGGGAAGAAAGTTTCCTGGATGTTAAGAGAGGCTTTACACTGACAACCTGAGGTGGAGGCTGGTGTTGTGATTAATGGACACTAGAGTCGCAGAACAACTGAAATTATTCCAAGTCCAGCTCAACCACTGCTTGCAACACTTACTGGTGGAAAAGACTCTTTCCCCCTACTATCAATTGAAATGTAACTCATGTGATTTATATTGTCACATGGGTAATTCTATGCCACCAAATTCTATATTAACAAGTATTTTTATTCTGTACACTTTTGTTTTTATATAAATGCCAAATAGCTCTATTTTTTTTTTTTTCCTGGTTATGATGGATGGTATAGCTCATTAGAGACCAGATCACCATATTGCCCTATAGCATCCAGCTGGTAAATCCTGGTAATCAGTAAACTGATGACAAGACAGCTCACCACTTCAGTGCAGAAAGATGTCAGGATTTCCAGCTTTTTTATTATGTTTTAGTGCTGACATTAACTTTTGTCTCATCCAAGCCACTAGGGATATGATTTTACTTTTTAAAATGGAAGACTCTCTATTTCTTTGGGTATGATCCTTCACACAATTTTGTTTGAGTGGATTTGAAAAGAAAAGCTGATTTTTAACCAGAGTGCATTCTTCTGCTCTTTGATGGTATCCCACACATTTCATGTACCTATGAGTTCTTGTTACTGAAAGATATCACAAGATGAAAGCGCTACCCGTATCACCTGTTTCTAAGGAACGGCGCTGTGATTCACAGAGCTGCAGAGCACCTGCTTGCGCTGGGGTGAATTGCAGTCGCGGAGGGGCGACGCCAGTCGCACAGGTACGCACACCAGCTGCTGGGGAAGCGCATCCTCCAGGATCCGTGGCTGCCATGACCAACGTCACAGGTGTCCGTGAGTCAGCACTGCAGTCCGTCCTGTTTAACGCAGAGGCTGAATCCAAAACTTCCGCAAGAAAACAACGCGGCGGCCAGCCGCGGCTGTGATGCGCACAGGGATGCTCCCGACGGCTGGCGGCACGAATTAAAAAAGAAAGAAAATGTTGATTGGAGCGTGCAGCCCTGGATTTTGGTGGGGTTGGGGTGTTTTTTCTTTTTCGTTGAGTAATGACTGCTCTCTGCTACTTGATAGCCAAGGCTGGCAGCGCTATGGCAACCGGGCTGCGGGAAGGGCGGAGGGGAAAAGTCGCTTAGCAACTGGAAGCTTTAGGCAGGCAAGGCTGGTTTAAAGCACAGCAGTTAAAAAAAAAACAAACCAAAAACAAACCACAAAACAAAACAAAAAAAAACAAAAAAACCCCACAAAAATCCTCTCCTCAAAACAAACCTGCACCTGCAGTTGCTACTAGAGATGACTAAAATATAGCTCTGAGGAGTTAAGAATTTAGAAGAAAAGAAAAGGAAAAAATGCATAACAAAGCCAATAAAAAAGGAGATAACAGCTTGGAGGGTGATGGTGGGGGGGAAGTAGAGATATTTCACACTGATCATCCTAGATACAAGCTTCACCAATGCAAACAACAGCCCTAAACCAGCACAGGCTATTCCCTGTCAGATGTTTATGATCTGCAAAGCAGAACTCCACAGGCATCACCTCCCTGGACCCTCAGGCTTTGGCCAAGCATGCAGAGGGGCTGGGTGCATCCCTAAGCACGGGCACAGCTTCCGCCGACTCCTGGCACACCCAGCCCACTGCCAGTGGGGCCACAACTTCTTGGGGAGGTGGAGGGAGCAGCAGCCTGCGTAGTCTTGCCCTCTCTGGTTTTTATTTATAGCCTTCCTCTGGCACGATAAGGGCTCTACGGTCAAGAAAAAAAAATAAAGTAATATGAAAGGTTATCCAATGCACCAATTCAGATTTTTAGTAATAATTTTTCCGAGATGTTTTTCCAGTGCTCCAAGCGCCCTGGCACTTCATTAATAATGCAGTAAAATCCCAGCAACATTACATTAATCACTCCGGTGGGAACCCAGCCAGTCAGGCACCTCTTTTTCAGCCCTCCATCCTCAGCCTTCTCTAAGCACTGTCTCAAACAGAAGTCTTTCACTGCATGCTTGGAAAGTTGCCCAATTTGAGCTATTTTGGACTAACAAAGGGACAATTTCATCCAAAGACACAGAAACCCCACAGAGCTACTGCCCTCCCCCTCTCCAGCGCAATGGGGGTTGGGTGTTTCTGCTGACCATCGCCCAGGCAGGAAAACACGAAAGCAGAGGCTGCGTTGGTGTGACCTTCCCCTTTAAAGTCTACCTGGAGGCCAATGGGAGGCTAACTCACAGCCGCAGCAGGTACGCAGAGCCACAGACTCCTCGTGGAGTGCGGGGCCCAGCGGCTGAGCTGCAACATTTGGTGTTGTTTTGTTAATGCAGAGAAATGAGTGTACCGTTGGAAAAGCCTGATCAGGGAAAAAAAAAAAAAAAAAATGCAGGGAATGTGTCAGTCCGGTCAAATATCAGCATAGTCAAGCCACGGGATGGCAGGCAGGCAGATCTGGATGGCTGAGGTTTTTTCCCAGCCAAGCAACCCAAGCAGCAGACAGCAGGGAGACTCTGCCCGAGCTCCTGGCCGCTCTGTGCCCTGGTCTGTCCCGGCAGCCCGTCCACTCCTGCCCGGCTGCTCCTCGGCCCCCGCAGCTGCTGATGGCCAGCTCTGGCTGCTGCCTCGCCACCTCCCGGGCTCCAGGGCCCCCGAACCCGTGTTTTTAGGGCTTATAAAGCTACAGCATTTTTGTGTTCACGTTTACCGGCTGCATTGTCTCCCCAGCAGATAATGCTGACTAAATTGATACTTTACAAAGGCACAAAGGAGTCAGCTTGTGACTGATACACAATACTGGTTAACAAGACACATACAATGGTGGTATTAGTGGGAGGAAAGAAAACCTCAACTTTCTGTCAGTCATAGGTTCATTAGAAAGTAAAGAGTTGTTAGCATGCAGAAAAGCTCTTTACATGCATGAAAATGGTGCCAGTTTTGAAAAAGGCAAGTAAAGGAAAAATTAATCTTGCTTTAATGCTGGTGGTGGAACTAACTCAAATTGTCTTCCCTCAAGGAGAAGGGAACTTTCTTAATAGATTTTTTATTAAGAATTAATAAATTAACCTTTCTTAATAGAATTCTGAAATACATACACTAAAATAACAAGATCAATGAAAATCCTATTTTTTTTCTTTTCTTGCATACACTTTTTCCAGAGATGGATACTGTCTACCTGAAGTTTCCTGAGGAATGTCGTAGATTATAGTAACGCTAATGACCAACAAAAACTTCTAGATTTACAAGACATAAATTATGTGAAAAGCACATTATCTTTTCCTTTTGTTTCTTTTAATGATTTTTTCGAAGGTCAGGCAGCTCTTGCAGCCAGGGGATATGAGAAGAAAGTATATAAAGTGCTTTAAATCCTCCAGTCACACAAAAAAAAGAGGCTGCAAATTTTTCATAAAAAATAATAAAGAAAAATAATTCAGTGATTCTTGGGTTTAAAAGTCCAAGAGACATACCAGCATGCCCTAGAAGCTAAGTGTTGATTTCATTTTTTTCTTTTCAACAGCTTTGTGCTCATCAGATGAGTTGTCAGTCTCCAGAACAGCCTGGGAGCCCTGCTCCTTTTCTGCTGCACAAGTTGTACAAACCTTATTGCAATTCTATTCTTCTTGGAGCAGAAATGGCAAAATGTAATCCACCTCCTCTCATGATCTTACAAACCAAATAGACGTTGATTTTTAACCATGACCTATGGAAGAAGGTACCATGCTCAGCACAGGACAGAACAATCCTGATACAACAGTGAATAGGTAGATTCGCTCATCTCTTTGCATCTCACTACTCAGCCTTCCAATTGAAAAAAGTCTAAAAAGTAGAAAAGTCTCAATATTAAAAACATGTAAGACACATGAATATTGTAAAGTGCACAGGCACTGTTGTTTACTGGGCTGCTGTCTGCCAGTGACACCAATGACATACTGGATTCATGAGCTGCAGGTGTTAGGTTTGTCTTGCTTTGCCATGAACAGCAGCAAATCATATATGTGTTGATAAGGACAGGCAAAATAATATTTTTTTTTAAAAAATGGTAACTTTTGGCCAAGGATTGTGGTATGATCTAATTGTAACAATGCTTACAATTTGTCTGCTGTATCAATATTCTCAATTATATAAGCCCTTAGAACACAAATGAAAACAAAATCATGGAAAAGTCAGCATGATATGTGCCACTGAAGATTGTTGTAATAGATGCAAAACAAGCTATACTTGCTCAGGCACCTGTTTTCTTTGCTAAATTTTGACCATATAGTCTTCCAAATTTAATGGTCTTCAACAGAAGTTTCTTGCACTACAAGAAGTCTGACCCTTTTCTCCTTCTGCATACAGAGACACTTATTATGGTTATCATGGTTGGGAAAGTCTGTGAAGAAAAGTACATTGCCCTAGTACCATCTAGTGGAGGGAATGTTGGAGAGATACTTAAATGAAAGGAGAAGAAAGAATGGCAATTATTTGAGGTGGGAGCTAAGCTCATCAGGGCTGTGACAGTTCGTGGGGGGAAATTGTTGTCTTCAAGCTATGCAGAGACTTTTTCAAGGCTCTCTCTTCTCAGCTCCCATAGAGATTAGTAAACTACCTAGGACTGAAACCCTTTAAATAATACAGACCATCAAGCTTAAGAACATTTTGAAATTATACTCTTTTTCTGAAGAAATTTATAGGCAAACAACATGTCAGTGAAGCCACCTGCTTCTTATTTGACAGGAACCATCTGGACAGCAAACGCTCTAAAGCCAAGAAAGTCATTGCAGTCTGCAAGGCAGGATAGAGAGCTGTAATTTAAATGCCCAAAGGCCACCTGCAATGTGAAGGACTATATGTGGCCCAAGGGCATAAAATGGAAAGTGTGCTTGTAGCTGTAAGCCTTGCATTAGAAGAAACAATGATTAAATATGTAATGTAGGGATTTGAATGGCCTCCTACTCACCCTCTTCCTGTTTGCAATGACCCCTAGGAAACAGAGAAAGCCCTTCCAGAGATTAAACTAACTTAGAGGTGGCACAAGCAAAGTAAAAGTAGCGAAGAGCCCAGAGGATGCACCTCATGACCTCATTCACAACCTGGACAGCAGTGAAGTAAACAGCCTGTGCATGCATCAGCTGACTTCTAGCTGCTGGCTGCTAATCTGACTCTGCTTTTCCTAATCTTCCTTCTCAGTGTCCCATTAGCCCTGTGTTTACCTTCTCCTCCTTATTTCCTTCTATCCTTCTATTTGGTTCCTAAAGATTAAATAAAAAGAAATTTAAAAGTAAACAAACAAACAAGCAAAACCAAACAAGGAGAACACTAGAAGAGTTAAGTCCTGCATCTCATTGTAGCAGGGCAGTGCTCTGCGCAAGTAAGAATAAAATTCAGTGGAAAGTACAGGTCACTAAGACAAGAATAGAGAAAACATTGGAAATGAAAGTGTATAATTTGCTCCTGGAAGGTGGAATACTGAGCCAGGCAGAATGAAAAAGGGATGACTTCAGTGCTGCTGGACTAGTTTGCAACCCTCACAACTTCAGACTGAGTGCTAATTTTTAAACTATGCAAAATATCTCCTGGGGCCTGAGAACTTATCTGAAAATGAAACCCAGGGAGCTGAGAGCAGGCTTCAGTGATGGGAACTGAGCACAAGAGAAATGACTCAAGGTAGTACTGAGACAAACAATTATTTGCATTCCCTAAATTCTCTGAAGCAGCCACATGGCATGGATCAAGAAAAGTACTATCAGTGACAAGAAGAGGAGGGAATTACTCTCAGGAAGCAAGGTAACAGTGTTGACTTTAGTCTTGGTCCATAGCTGTAGCATAGTTATGGTTAGCATGATAGGTCCAAGATGTTTTGGAATCAAACTTGAGTACCTCACACTTTCATCAGGAGATGGAGTAGAAGGTCTTTCCCATGTAATTCTCCCAAAGATATTATAAGTTTGAGGGTGTTATCTCCGTAGTGGTGGCCCACACTCCATGGCACTGAGACAGGCAGCCCTACCTGACACCTACAACAATGCCTCAGAAAATTGTAACTCAGCCTTCACTTCCCACAGCACCGAGGAGGAGCCTTTGGCATCCAGCTCTACACTGGAAGATGCTGAGGGACCAGTCCGAGTCAACAGCCCCTGTACTCTTGGTTGTGCATGAAGATGCTAAAACGCCAGTGTGGTTATCTAAAATTCTTGTTGCACATTTCACACCTAAAATGTGGGACTTTGTGTGAGAAGATTGTACTGGGTCCTAACCAACTCAGAATATTCTATGATTCTATGATTTTATGACTATAGGACCCAGCTAGATTGGTTTCTCTGCAAAACTTTAGCCTAGAGGAGCTGGCTTGGCCATGGCATCAATGTTACCACCTGCAGCCGTGCAATATCCCTGAGGCTTAGTCTGCCACGGAAGCAGAGGAGGGCTTTCAAGTCGGCACAGGCAAAGGGAAGGGAGGGAAAAAGCAGGAAGAGCCCATCTGTCTCTGCCATGTGATGAGTCCCATGGTACTTCCCTACTGTGTCTGTAGGCCGCACTGCCAAGTGAATGGAAAGCCTTATGCTATTTCCAGTGTCTTGCTGGGAAAAGGAGATGACATTCAAGATCAATAATAGAGCTTTGGCTAGGTTTGCTGAGGAACTTGCTGGCAATGTGCTGTGCTGTTCATTGGAAATATCTGGGAATGCTACCAAAACCCCTTTGCTCTCTGGGAATTACTTTTACTGGTCTGGAAATGGCTGCAGAGTGTCCTGCACACAGAGCACACAGAGTGTCCTTCTCCTAACACAACGGACTGCATTTGGTAGGAGGGAATCATAATGTTCCTGCAGGATTCTGAAATCTCAGGTAGCTCTGCCCAGTGTTGGTATAAGAGGTTTCTCCCCAGTCTAGGTGTTTTGCCTGCCTCAAGAAGGGAGCAAAGCCTTTTTTGTCCCAGACAGCAGGTAAGAATCTCCTCAGTCAAACCTGTTTCTTCAGAATCCTACAAGTACCAACCTCTAACCATAACAGCACCTGGAAGGCACGTGTTTGGCCACTTCTTCAGCTTTCTGGACCCCAAAATAAACTCTAACTAAATCTGGGGCTGAGCTGTGGAGTGTTGTAGACCTCTGTGAGCTGCACTGTACTCCCAGCTGAAGTCCATGAGAGATGGACTTCTCTGCTGAGCTCCTGGCTCTCACCAGGGCCTGGGCTCACCTGTGCAAACTAACAGACTCCAGGCTGCACAAAGCGTGACTTCTTCCATCCTACACAATCTTCCATCAGTTCCCAGCAGGTTTTACAGCCCCACACATGCCGTACACATATGCAGCTTCATGTTACAAAGCCACCATCCTGGCACGCTGCAAGATGGGTTATAAATTACTTCAGACATCTTGAACTGGTCAAAAACACATAAAAAGAAGCATTTTCCATTGGCCCACGTAGGCACCACATGGGATGAGATAAGTCACAGGGACAAGAGCTGTGCAGCATGGATCAGACTGTGCTTACCACTCAGTCTCAGCACAGAGGATTTACTCCTGGCTCTCTTCTCTTTAGCAGTGTAGCCACAGGGTCTGAGTAACCTTCTTCAGCCCTATCACAGCTAGAGTTGTAATAACATAATCCTATTATTCTAAATATAGCTCAAGCTCCAGGGATCACTGTGAAATTCAGCCATCTTCCATAGGTATACTTCCACACTCTCTAAAGGAAAAGACGGCTGGGCTCAGCCGTCTGAAGAATAATTTCAGGTTGGTTTAGATCCATATCCTGCATCAGTAAATACAGTCTAGTCCAAAGAACACATCTATAGAGGGTTGGTTCTTATTTCTTCGAATATATTTTAAGTTTGAGGAGATTGCAGGTTGCTTTTTTTTCTTTTTCTCTCAAAAGTACAGTGTGGCATGCATATGGCAGGGGTGCTGAATTTGGAATTACAAAAATGATAAAATTTATTAGGCTTTTCAAGAGCTCTTAATCTGAAATAGTAAATGAAACATCACAGAAACCTATTCTCTTTATATGTTAGGAGTTAGAGTGAAATTATTTCATAAAAGTAAGGGCAGAAGGACTTGGTCAAACACCTATTTACCTTAAGAAAGCTAAAAAATGGATAATTGCTGCTTCAAGAAGATGTCAGATTGATATCATGAAATATCCATAACCAAAAGTAAAAACCTACTCAGTTAAATGGATGCCATCTGTGTATTCTGGCATTCAGTAATGTAAACAGATTTTGATACATTTTGATACATTTGGACTCAGAAGCAAAATTTGATTTGATGAAACTTCCAGAAATCATAAAAGACTATGAATTCACAGGATTCAGCAACTCACATTTCATACTTGTAACTCAAACTTTGTTCCATGACTTTATGACAAGAACAAGAGGTAAGGCTATCTTCGCAACAGCCAGCAAATGTCTTTGTCATTGACAAGGATTAAGGAAAGAAACAGGAGAAGGTGGCTTCAAGAGGCTTGGTGCCAGAATGCAGCCCAAAAGGCAGCTGTGGTATGGATCCAGCCTGCTATGGGCTGGCCTCAGTCTGGGTCATCTCTGTTGCTTGGCACTGGACAGTAGCATTGGGACATAAAAAAAATATTTCTTTCAACATAGTCTTTTGCATTTGAAATGTAACCTTCTACTGACTTGATTCAACCATGAATCAACTATATATTGGTGTGATCTATGTTATTAGAAAACTAGTTTAATTTATATGCCAGCTTACATCGCTGTGCTTACCTCACTGAAGTAGGTTAAATTGATTTTTCTGAAGTCTTTTATAGCTTCTTTTGCCAAATAGAGACATGGAAAAACTTTCTTGAGGCATATTTGTTTAGAAAAAAATAATGGTGGTGTATAATTTTCAGAAGGCATATTCTATTGGAAGATGATGATCTTTACAACTTTAGTTAATGCAAAATCATACAATCCTAGAAACTGCTGGAGTGCAGTTTCTTTTCAGAGGAAGGCTTGTGATTATTTATACAAATCTAGCAACAATATGTAATAGTTTTATACTTGGCTGATAGTCAAGGAAATGCCACCAGCATTTGAATTTACCTATTGCCTGTCTCAACCCAATGTGATCCAGAATGCTGAAGTTAATAAAGCTACTCTGTAGGTAAAAATAAATAAATAAATAAATAGGGATTTGAAATAAAGACAAGTCAGGAATCTGGATTTCCTCATTGTCCAGTTGTCTGCTTTTCAGGAGCAATGTAACTGTCCTCAAATGAACAGGGGATACCCAAGAACTGGCAGTGCCTACAACCCAGCACCATCTTGGTGCTGTCTGAATCAGGGGGCACTTCTTCCCTTCAGACTGGTAGGAGTTTGGTGGTAGTGGATGGTGGCAGGCTCTGCCATAACCAAGCATGAACTGCAGGGCAGTGGAAGTCAGATTGCAAGTAGTGAAAGCAGAACTGTCTGTCTCAGATGCCTAGATACGGGTGGGATGTATTGCATTCACAAGTGCTTTTTCTAAACCACAAACTAGTTGGTTTTGTTCAAAGCACTAGAAAAAACACTTAAAAAATACATATACAATGTTGATTTTCAGAGTAAAAAAGAAATTACTAGCTTCACAAAGGAAATTAGGCACTGGAATGCTAAATTCAGTGGAATAACTGAATAACTAACATAAAATGCTTTAGCATTCATTGCAGATGAACTGGGATCCAGGCTGCTGTTATACCATAGAATTGCCAAGGAAGAAACTGGCTTCAGCTTCTGAGAAATGAGTGTAAGTTGTAGCATCATGAATGACACATCAAAAGAGCCCGCAATGAAAGACTGATTTCTTGCAACTCAGTGTTAACAGCAGAAATCATCTTCCTGCTTTGCATTCAGATAGCTTGGAAAGCCCTAAGCAATATGGGTAATAAGTCCAAAAGTCTGTAATCATCAGATATTTTAGTAAGTAAATTAAGAAAAGGATTTTGCAAGATATTTTGTGACAGTATTGGCTGCCCTAAAACTTCTTAAAATCTGACGTTGTGTATCTGTGCTGAGTAAGCCACGTAGTATTTTATGAATTTAGCAGTGAAGTTGTAAATACAAATAGTGACATAGTAGCTGTGCTTTACTTTATATATGATAATGAAACATTAATATGGGGAAAAATTGTCCTACAAAGCAGGAAGCCTTGGTCCTGGATGCTTTGTATTGGTTTGGGTTTTCTTTTTCATTGAATTTGCTGAGAATACAGTTGGACACTGCAAAGGAAAAGGGACAGATATTGTAATTTGCCTTCTGCCAGTTGAAAGGATTTTATGAAAACATTGAAAATATGAAATGCTTTGTCAAATTACTGGTACTAATGTATTTTTTTTTTTTTTTGAAGTTTAGAGAGAGTGTGGCAGTTCCTTTTCATTGTTAGTGGAGAACTTTAGTTGAAGAAGTACTTCATAAACAACTGCCTTGCAGTTAGTATGTGCAATGCTATTTAAACAGCTAATTTAAATGTGAGGTAGATCTCTACACACTCATAAGAGTTGTTTGCCTTCTTACCTTCTGGTTTCTAAAGACAATGTTTGTCAAAATATACATACAACATATTTTAATAGAACAGCTGAGCTGGATTGTTTTTCATCTAAAAATTAAAGGGCCCCACCATCATATCATAAATGATTCATTACCTTTGAGGTTTGGCAGGCTTTTGAGGTCACCTCTCTTTAAATTTGAAAATGCTTGCTCACATTCACGTCTTCCTGCCAGGAGGACTCAATTCATTAACTTGCACTTATATGGATGGCTATTTTACTGTTACTTTAACTGAACTTTTATGCTGGCTGCCTGCTGTGTCATGAGTGCTGTGAGCATTTCAAAAAGTAGGTGCACGCTGTGAAGGCAGCCCTCTCTGTAAATAATGTTCCAATTAATAAGTCAATTATACAGCACTGCAGTACTTTATTGGTGTTCTCTGTTACTGCGGCGTTGGTCAGAGCACAATAGTGAAGAGACCATCAACATTTTCTTATAAGCCCTTCACACCAGAAGAGCTTAGACTTAGAAATTCATACCACTCTGGAAATTTAGTGTAGCCAAGAAGCAGAAAAGCACGCATATTACAGTGTTCTGATATAAAATTGTTTATAGATTATATGAGTAAAGTTAAAATGAGAAGAGGCATTTGGTTTAGTGGGGTTTCTTTATATGAAATGCTTTCTACTTTATGGGCTGTAAGAATAAAAGCAGACTGGAAATGTATCTTCAGTTACATTTCAAAATGTTTACTATAACTCTCCAAAGGCATTTTAAACTGAAATTTTACAGGTCATTAGTCTGTTATATGAGCAAGTCCTGGAACAAATGTAGATTGAAATTTTTAAGGTCCAGGCACAACTGTAAAGACCTGGGTAGAATTTAGTTGCCCAGCACAAAAGATCCTGAATTCCCCTGCTGAGCTGTCAGTGTTCCTCTGGGGGATGCCTGTGGCCTACAACTGCTTTGCTTTTTACATTTAACAATTCCCAAATACCTCAGTTTATATTTCTGGTCACAGAAAACATTTCTCTCTAAACCATTTGGTACCTATGTCATGTCTCAGCCCAAAAGAGATGTAACAAGTAGCATCTTTTTTTCCCTCTGGACCCCAACACTGTAAAGGAGCCTCAAACTTTGCTGTCCCAAGTACCGATACCTAAAAATGCCAGTACTGCATTATTTTAAAATGTGTGAGAATGAGATGTTGTTATTTTCCCATATGACATCTTTCTCAGCAAATAGTTAGAGAAGCAATGGAAGAAGGAATGTGTCCAGGGGGAGACCAAGAAATAAATGGGAAAAAGAATGCCGAAAGAGCAGAACTTACAGCCCTGTGGCAAAAACATCAGAGTAGGTGACATTCTTGGCTCTCTGTATCAAATACAGATACAGTTTTCCATTCACCTGTAAATGAACACATTGGTATAGACACAGATAGATAATCTGGGACAATATTTGAGAATCATATAAAGTGCATTTCAGATGTGACCAACGCTAAAAACACTAAATAAGATCAGTATCATTTTCCCATGCCTCTGTTGCAGTACATTCAGCCATTATGAATTAATGAGTTCTGTAATATGTAGAATTCTTCTTTTGCACATTTGTGCAAAGTCCAGTACATTGGAGGTCTAATACTCCATTTGGATCCTTCAAGTCTGTGATAATGTTTAATAAGAATCAGGTTTGCTCATCTTGTGCACACATGTGAATTTTTCAGATTATCAGGAAATCATGCTCGTTTTCTGTCCTTATCAGCTCTCACAGTTTTACTGAAGATTATTTATTGTGGCTTAGGTTTCACAGTATCAAATTTAGAAAACTTCAGAGGTTTTTCTAATCCATTTGATCTAAAGTCCACTGGAGAAATATCTGTTCTCAGCACCATTTATCTGAAAGGTTGAAGCTGTTCTTTAAGCTGACCATCAGCCAAACCACATGAATTTGTATTATTATTGTCAAAGGATAAAAAAAAAAGAGTTGTTTGTGTGCCTGTGTTCACTTTTTAGGAACCCTCCAAGGTCAGCTACTAAAACCTCGTCCAAATTCCTTTGGTCTCCGTTTAGGTGCCAGTGGTGAGGGGATCCACACCTAAGCTGGTAGCTTGTCTCCAATTGTACCCCAAACTGGTTTGATCAGTTGGTCAAGTCACTGGTGTTTCAAAATCAAGTGAAACAGCTTAATATCTGTTTTATATTGTGGTGCCCAAAACTGTTCACAGTGCTCAAGGTGAGGCTGCACCAGTGCAGAGTAGACAGCAATAAAAGTTTTCCTTAGGCTTTCTGGAGGAGCAGATGTTCCCTTTGTTGGGAGCACTGGTTTCTGTCGGGCCTGACCCAGAGGAAAGGCGATTGCAGAGAGGAGAAAGAGGCAGCATGATGCAGCAGGAGACAGAAATAGACCTTGGTAAAGTGATCTTTCTCTGCTGGAAACATTCCTCCTTCTAATGTATTGCCTCTTATTGCTGTTGGAGCAAATGTAGGGAATGAAAGCTTCTGGAGGAACCCAGGTTTCCCAGTGGAAAAGCGTGGAAGCAGTTGTTGTGGGAAAATTTCCGTGTGGGTTTGGCTGTGGGGAAGAGAGCAATGAGGAAGGAGGTGTACCCAAGAGCCAGGCTATCCTGCAGGTCTGTGTGAGAGATTAATATTGCTCTAGAATTTAAGTGAAAAAATTTGTGACAGCCAAAGAAGGTTGGTCAAGGAGGCACGAGTGAATCAGCTTCCACCACTGACCCCTTTTCTGCCAGGAACCAGTGGAGCTGCCACAACAAAAACCCCACTGTCCTGCAGACAGGGCACTAGTGATTAATGGGGTTTGTCCATGGCAGCCAGGGCTCAGCCACTACAGTGGGTGCCAACCATCTCATCATGCAGCAATTTTGCTGAGGGGCGTCATGCACAGACCCCAGTGCCTGTTATGGAGGTGGACGTGGCTGGAAGTGCTGAGCAGAATGGCTATTTTTGTGCTGCCACTGTTTCACAGCTGAACAGCTGGTTCTGTGCTGTGACAGCCACCGAGGAAAGTCCAGCATGGCCTATGAGCGAGAGAGCAGCGAACAATGAAATCTGCATGAGAGCCTGTAATGCCCAGATCAGGCCATCAAGTTCCTTTAATTTGTTTTGGTATTTTCTAAGAGAAGAAATAGAAGCAGAAGAAACAGTAGGAGAAACAAGGTTTACGCATCTACTTGATAAAAATATATGTCTGTGTTTTAAATACCTTACTGTTAGATTTCTCCAGGCACATGGCTTTGGGTTTGTCTGTAACATCATTCATTTCAGTTTTGTAGTATTTTTGGAAGCACTTACTATAAAATCCGTAAGTTCTTACAAGCTTTCTAAAGGAAATCCCTGTCTCCTAATGAATTTGTGGACAGAGTCTGTTATAGTTGGTCCTGTGTGTGATTACTCTGCAGACTTCCTTTTGCTGTACAAGTCAAGGACTTTGCCAAGAAATCAGGCCAAAATGATTACAACAAAGTTGTTTATAACAACCAGAAAAATTAAGTCTTATCAAGTGACAGCATTATCTTGTATTAAAAGACAAACTCTTCTTAATTTGAAAAAGCCAATTTGTATATAAAAAACTTCAGGCTGATGACTTGAAGCATAACAATTGATAAATGGAAGATGATTTGCTTTCCAAGGTTTAGTGCATTTATTGCTGCTCTGAAAGTTCAGACAGACCTTTTGCATGCCAAACCAGTGGCCCAACATGTAAGATGCTTGCAAGCCTCATAATGTTTCCAGCAGCTCCATTACAGGCTGTTGAAAACCTTTAGTAATGCACCACAATTACTGGTTGAAAGGAAAACATACTGTTCAAACAAATCTCCATTAAACTGTCATCTTTGTTTTTGTACTTCTTTTATTGCTCTTATGGGGATTTGTGTGATTTTTTTTCTCCTTTTTTTTTGTCTTTTTTTTTTGTCTCTCCATTAGGAAGAGGTAGCAAGTGACTCCCTAAACAGAGTTTTTCATGGTTTGAAGTGTACACAAATTGAGCAAGCAGTGTGCACAGAACATGGAAACAACACATAGCAGTGCTCCTTTTGTTTGCAATTAAGCAATGTGGAATCTTCAAGCAAATTCAGCTACAGCACCTCACATATATATGTTATGATAACTTATACAATAACTTAGGTTGGCTTCCTGCTCACAAGCAAATAACCTTCACCTGGCCAAATACACTGCAAAGATTCTGGCCCATGCATTAATAACACATAAATGTCAAGGTGGAAGGGTAGTAAGTTTATTAGATTGAGATATAAACAATGAATGGCATCTTAATGGAGCTTTTCTTATTGAAACCATACAAGAAAACAAAACGATAGAAAAATTCCAAGCAGGCAATCAGAGGAGTGTTTTTTAAAGGCCAGGGGAAGCGCCCTTCCTGCCTTCCCTGGTGTTTCCATTGTCTCCTTCCCACAGGGCAAGAAGTGAAGTATTAGGCAAGCCCCTGGAAAAAGTCAGCCAGGCACCACAGGAGGGATGCTCAGGGTTGGTGTGGGGGAATCCAGGCAGTGCTGAGAGAAGAGGCAGAGTTCAGCTGGTGAGAGAGGGAGGAAACCCAACCCTACTCCCAGGTGTCCATCAAAGGGCAAGTGGTGACACAGTCACTGGAGGCAGCAAGGAAAATGTCAGTGCCAAGTAATGAAACAGAATTTTCCTCATAAAGCACCACATAAAGGTGGCTAAGCACTGAAGATCTTTGCCCAGGAAGGTGGGTGTTCCTTGGAGATTTCCCAAATTAGACCAGTGCTTGTTATTCCTGTCCTCTGAACAAAGTGGGTGGCACCGGAAGCTCCCTGGATCTTTGCTGAGCGCTGTCACGGAGCCATGTCAGTTCAGTGATGTTCTGCCTGGGCCCTCCAGCACCACCTCCCTGGGAAATACTTCAAGACTTACTGTCCATGCCTCTGCAGGGCCTGCTGAGTATGAAATCCAACAGTGAAGGTCAGAATATCCTATAAACCACACAGCATCCACCAAACCTTTACCTCCTGCCAAGTCACTTGCTCGTGACTGCAGGGGGAAACAAATGTGCGCCCTTGGCAGCTGTGCAGCTCTCACTACGCCATGGTGCTTAATCACATGTGGAGCATTGCATGCAGCAAGCTTTTCTTCCCACCCTCTGCTTTTCTGGTAGCTCTTTTGCAATTCTCTTCCCAGTCCTAGCACTCAGTTCACTCCTTGTCTCACTTTGGGAAATCTTTATTGCGGCACTAACTCCACCTTTTCGTTTTCCTGTGTGAAACGTCAGACTAAGTTTTTAACAGATATATTATTTGTGTCTTACCTGTGGCTCCAAGTTTGGTGTTTAATTGTTTCTTTTAACAGAATCAAAAGTCTAGGTTGCACCAGGGCAGTTTTCCACCATAAGCCCCAGGTGAAAAAATTTTCAGTGCTTTCCATCTAGGCTTGGTGAATGAGGTTGACAATTAAAACCAGATGAGAATATCTTCTTGGTGAACACTCTTTTTACCTTGAAAATGCTGCAATATCAGCAGCCCATTGAAAAGTATTTTAAACCATGACACATAAAGTTCTCACAGTGTAAGAAAGGCATTAGACCTTAATGTGGGGAATGTCAGTTGTCACTGAAGAGTATGGTCAGCTATTCAATAAGTGATTTGAAAGCACTGATTGAAAATACCCTGTTATCAGCATTAAAAGTCATATAGGTCTCCTTAAAAGACAGCAAATAACCAAAGAGTTAATTCCCTTCTAGCTGCACCTCTGTAATAGTTTCTCAGTTTTGCAATGTTTTATTGACTTTTATTGACAATGCCAGTCTTGGTCCCTGTTGAAAGGCAATCCATTTTTCTTTAATCAGAAATGTTACTTGATCCTTGAACAGGAAAAATACTGGGAAAAAAATCATGTCTCCTGACAAAAATATACACATATATTGTATATACATATCTTACTGATTTTCTAAATAATTATTTAGGCAAAGTCACAGGAAAAACACATTGAAATTTGAATTTGGCCAGAATATAGCCAAGAAGAGGCCTTTTGACATTTAGGTGAAATTTTTTTTTTTTTTTTTTTTTTTTTTTTTTTTTTTTTTTTTTTTTTGTACTTCATAGTGATGAACCTTTGAAAAAAATAAATACTTTTTTTTTAACACCACATATATTTTGCTTTGTGTAGCCCTAAGGTTGCAGTGCATGAGGCTCACTGTATAAGTTATTTTTCCTTCAGCTGTCATATTCTCAGCAAGGTGTGGAACAGACTTTGGCAGATGACAGCAGGTAAGGCAAGGCTGACTGCAAACATAAGAAAAAGTTCCTGCATTCATATCAATGGTAGCAGAAACAGTTGCAAAGAGAGAGGAAAAAGCCCTTTCCAGCAATTATTTTATTATCCATATATACTGTTGTGGGAGTTTTCCTTTTGAGCTTCTAGCAATGAATGATATTGTGGGAACTATTATTGTTAGATTTGAGTAATATTTTTTTTAGAAAATAATTAACATGGAAAAAATGCTGGGTTTGTTTTTTCCCCAAGCCAAAGCTACTTTTCCCAGGTTTTTTATCTAACATCTGGAATGGGTAGCTATGGTCATAAGCATTACAAACAAGTTCCTGCCACCATCTGAGTAGGGGGCCAGCAAACTACAGTGCTCACTTGGGAAATGGGGTAACGGGGTTTTACTTCTGGTGTGGTCACCAAGGATTTAAACCTGAATATCCTGCTTCTTGTGATCATACTCACTTATAACATACCCTCCATGTTATAAGAAACAGAGGATGAAATGGGGGAAACACCCTCAAACCCTCTTGTTGATGGCACAAGACCTTGAGTAACTGAGCCCAGCACTTGAGGATAAGCTTCACTGACACGTGCTGTGAGCTGCTGTTGAATGGAAAATTACTGTAAGTGGGAGATGGCACAGCCCAGCTGTTTTCATTAGTCTTTACTGCTATGTCCTAAAAGAGAGACACAAAGCTCAGGAATATTGCCTTTAAGCATCGTAAATATGTGCATAGCTACTGTATGGCATTCATAGAGACATTACAGTCCTGCATAATAGTTCCATTTCAAGAGATATAAAAAAAAGGAAACTCTTGCATGATGTTTCATAATCACATATTTCATTCAAAGTATGTCTATAAGCCCAATTTTCCTGTCCTGCCAAACTTCTGCTCACAGTAAGGAAAAGCATAAGGCCAGCATAAGTCTCCCACATCTTTTGTTTGCCTGACAGGCATGTGGCTGTGCAATGAGCTGATAATCAAAGGCTTTACATCAGAACAGCCATAATTTTTCTGATCCCTTCATAAAATATATAAGCCTTACAGAAATAATTCAAGTTTGAGTCTATGCTTCCAAAGGAGGTTTGTGGGTGTTTTGGGTTTCTGGTTTGTTTTTTGTTTTTTTTTTTTTTTTTTTGTTTTGTTTTTTTTTTTTTTTTGTTTTTTTTTTTTTTTTTTTTTCTTTTTTTCTTTTTAAGGATGAAAACATTACCACCTAGTGGCAAGGCTTCAGAACACAGCAAACCTAACATGAAATCTTGGATCAAAAAATAGGTATCCTGAGTTTCTGTGCTTGACAGAAAAAGAACAAAGTGAAAAATAATTACGGATTCAATAAGGAAGCAGAAAACTGGGCGTAGATATGTCAGCAGGGGGTTAAATTTCTGAAATTTTCAAGTGGAATCCTGTGGTTTGACAGCTGTAACAGGTGTATACTGGTTGTAAATTTTCATTCCACCTGAACTGAACAAACACGGCACATCCTGCAATTAACAAATAAATGTGAGATGAACCCTACTGTTAGGAAGCTGATCACATGTTCTGCTTTTGCATATGTGCTATTCAGACCAGGAAAATTAGGCTCCATGTGATGTAAAGAACTGGTGCTAATGAGAAGAGCTCCCAAAACAAAGTAGCAATCTCAAAAAGAAGAAATGAGTCTGGAAAAACAGAAGCATGTATCTGGCCTGAAGGCATAAGCCAGCAGTGGGGAAGATGGAGAAGACCAGAGAGCTTGCAGCCCATAATGCCTGAGACTGTTAATGAACAGCAGCAGCACAGCATGAACCAACCTGACTTTCTGCTTGATCACCCTCAGTCAGCACCTCGACCCTGCTGAGATGGACGGTGACACTTTGTGACCACAGTGCTGGGGTCAGCCAGGGAGCGGGTGGCTCAGAGAGCAGAGCAAATCTCTTGTTTCTTAAATAAGCCCAAGTTAATCCAGAGCCACTGCAGGTTGTTGTTCACGGTGTCTCACCCATGAGAGCACCCTATTTCCAAATGATCTTTTCCTCTAACTACTATTCCCAATTATGTATTAAAAAATGTATGGTTGAATTCAGGAGATTTCCCTTTATGTTGTCTAAACTTTTTGGTTTCATTAGACGTATACACTTGCCAACAATTTTCCCTTTTTTTTTATGCTGACACACTTCCATGATTTTGCACAATCTATGATTAGGTGGACTTAACTCACTGAAAGAATGTGTACATTCTCTTCCTCTGGAGAAATTCAAGAACTGCCAGGCTGACATACAACCCTAACAGAGTTATTAATAATACTGCTTATTTGATAAATCTGGCATTTTTCGAAGATTCTTCTATAAACAAGCATTTAATGCTTGACTGATATCTCTGTTGGAGTGGGTATAGACTGGGATTCAGAAGGAATGCAATCTGTGGCAGATGTGTATTTGTGAAATGTCTTGCCTTCAGCATCTTTCTCAAATGATGTCCCAGTTCTGCAATTCTTCCATTCTGCTTTGCTCTTGAAATTGCATACCCACAGAAGACATTAATGATAAAGAAAATTGGTGTCTCTTTTTATAAACACCTTCTGGTCCTAGCAGTGAAACTCTAGGGATCCAGATACTAATGGAAGCATTTGTGTAATTATTATATCAAAACAATGGATTTTTTTTTCTGGCAGGAAAATTATCTTATGTGAAAAACCTTTTGAAACACCACTAGTTGAGAGAGCAACTGATTTTTATAGGAGACCATAATCCAGATCTCTAGAGGAAGTTAGAAATTACTGTGATTTCCCCACATTGTTAAAACATGAAGTTTATTGCGATAATACAGTGAGAGTTGTCCTCCCCTTGAAAGCAGCTAATACTTCTTTTCAGGGTACCTGGTTCTTAACTTACTGAGAAAAAAAAAAAAAAAAGGCAAATAGTACATGTACTCCCACAGGCTGCAATTTTGCAGACATTTTTCCTATGCCTGGGCACTGGTCTGATGTCCTGATGGACTGTCTCAAAGGGACTCTGAATATGTTATTAAAACAAAAGTGTGATGTACTGATACCCTCGGTTGTAGGAACTTGTCTGCAGCCTTTTAAAAGCCCCAGCCCTCAGTGCTTGGGGGACAGCTGTGATGAAGTGGTTGCACAGCTGCCAGAGAGCTGCTGAGCAGAAAGGAAAGCAGCCTTTGCCTGCATGGCCTGGGCTGGCCGCCTTCCACTGTCAGACACTGTCACAGAATTTGTTCTTCACACACAAGATGGATGGCCAAGAATTTCTCCTTTAGCCCCTTAGTACCCAAATTTACCACTAAGTTTCCATGGATTAATGTATCAAAATGGTGACTTTTTGACCAGATTGGCATAATTTTGAAGGCTCCCAATACACATGTCAAAGACTAAGCTAAAACAAATCAATGAAACAAAAAAACCCTGTACCAAAACCACATCAGAAACACACTCTTATCAGGGTTTCCATATACCTTTCTTTAAGGAATAACAACAAGGTGTAAGTAAAATATCTTGTTTAGGAAGGAGAAGGCTCTGAGCATATTTTATTCCAGCCTTTGAATACTTACGGGTGGCTTATAAAAGGGCTATAGAGGGGCTTGCTACAAGGGCATGCAGTGGTAAGATAAGGGATAATGGCTTTAAACCAAAGGAGGGTACTTTAGATTAGATATCGGGAAGAAATTCTTTACTGTGAGGGTGGTGAGTTACTGGAACAGGCTGCACAGAGAGACTGTGGATGTTCCATCCATCCCTCAAGTATTCAAGGATGGGGCTTTGAGCATCCTGGTCTGGTGAAAAGTGTCCCTGCCCACAGCAGGGGCAGGGGTGGAACTAACTGATCTCTGAGAGACCTTTCAAATCCAAGCCCATTCTATAATTCTATAAAAGTTATATTTTTCTATGTACATATTTTCTTATCGCAAAATAAAGTTTTCACTCAGTAGCAACTACGATCAGCAGTCATTCTGAGGTTGCCCAGGGAAGCCGTGGTTGCCCCATCCCTGGAAACATTCAAGGACCGTTTGATTGGGGCTTTAAGTAATCCAAGCTGGTTCAAGACGTCCCTGCTCTTTGCAGATGGTCGGACTAGATGACCTTTAAAGGTCTCGCTGCAATCCAAATTGTTCCACGATTCCATATGTTAGGCAAGAGTGACATCTACTGTCCATCAGCACCAGCAGCCCAGGGCGGGTGCAGCGCTGTCCCCCTGGCCAAAATCCTCACTGAGAGAGACAGAAGGACACCGCTGGAAGGAGTCTCAGCTCATTTCTGCCCTCAGGTTTTCAGATTGTGTTCTCAGTTAAAATGGATGAGCGACGGTATTCTAGTAAGTATTATTCAATCACACAGACTACTGGCTGATGAAAAAAGATGGAATTTGGAGCTGTAGTTCCCAAGGCTAGGGCACACATGACCAAAATAGTATGACTGGCAATTCAAAACTGGCTGATCAAGAAGGTGGAAACCCTCAATAATTGGGGGGAGAGAGCCAAATCCTCTTTCATTTTGAAGAGGAAACTGCAAAGAATGAGAATTTGGGCTCTGAAATCAAAATTCATTCAAATACATTGGAGCATTTTGATAATGACAATGGATACAACCTACTCTGTGAACAGACTCCAAGGCCTCCCCATATGGACGTGTGTGCCCTTTGCCCCGGTCTTGCACTGAAATACTATAGTGCAGGCCTGAAAAAAAGCATTCCTGTTAAAAACAAACCTGACAATTTGCTTATCAGAAATTAGATTAAACAGCAGCAATATTTTTCAGACCACAAGTCAAGTCAAATGAATAATTTCAGGATACAATTTTCTATCTAAATACAGGCTACTTTCCGCATGTGAATGCTCAGCGTAATCAAGCACACAGAAATGCACACAGCCATATACGTCCAGGTCCAAGATGCTAAGAAAGAATATAAAGGTCTGCATAATTTGATGACTACTAAAATAGAAAAATTAAGCTCTTTCAGCTGAAAATTTTGGTTTTGCAGACTCTTGAGAAACAATGAGTGAACAGATGAGCCTGGCTGGTAAACAGAACTCTCTAGCTGTGGAAAGGATTGGATGCAACACAGGGCAGCTTTTCTATAAGGTCTATCTTTTCTAAGCAGCAGGACACTTAGATACTTCTCATTCTTGAAACGATGGCTTTGTCTTACCCTTGACTTTTACAGCTTGCAGACTTCATAAGATCTAAAGATCCTGGAATCAGGCAGGTTGGCAGGGGCATCAGGCCTCCAGTGCAAATGCCTGTTCCAAACAGGGTTGGCACTTATTTCAGACCAGGTTTCTCAGGACTGTGTCCAGCTGGGATTTGTAAATCTCCAGTGATGGCACCTGCACAACCTCTGTGGGTGGCCTGTTCTACCTCTTAGATGTCTTGAGTGAGAAAAGATTTCTCTTACCCTAGTCTTCAAATGCTTCCAACAAAATTTGGATGGCATTTTTGGTTTTTGGCCACAAAAAGGCAGTGATAGAGGCAATAAGGGAAGACACAGGAATTTTGAAACCCCATTGAGCCTGTGGGCCAGCTGAGTGTGCAAGGTGAAGACTCCACAAACACCAAGAATATGCAGACATTGGCAGACTGGCTCAAGCAGTGCTTGGGACTAAGAAATGTTTCAAAAGAGGTGATTATTATGCCTAGATTTGCACCCTCATCTACTCTTCATTGAACATGCTTAGTGTTTGGTAACTGTGCTGGATTAGGATGTCATATGCAAGACTTCTGTTCTTGTCTTCCTGTGCAAGGACACAAGGACAAAGGCGGTCCATGGAAATCTTAGCTTTTTGCCTGAGCTAATCTTCCCACAGCATGAGATCTTAAAGAAACAAAAATAAAACACACCAAAGATTAACATTTCCTATCTTGTTGTACAAGGCCTTATAAGTATTTTTGGCATTCTTCAATGATTTTGTTGTTTTGCTCCAAGAAACATTTACAAAACATGTGGGAAAATAAATTGGGAACAAACTTATGTCTTTGGAATATACACATCTTGCAGAGATGGCACGCACAGGAAGGGTGTGGATCCATCCAGCATGCACCCATCTATGCTGCTAGGAAGGATTCACTGATTGCTGCAAGAGAGTGTGAGGGCTTGGAGGGCTTGGAGGGATTGACACCCTCAGCAGAATCGTGAGGCAGCTTGGGCAGAGCTGACTGGTGCATGCACACTGGGGGTGCCTGGGGTCTCCGTGAGTCTGATACTGCACGCTCCAGCCACATTGCCAGAGATGAAGAAAAACAGCATGAAGGCTGGAGGACATAATGTTCCACCTCACAAAGTCAGTGGCAGGAAGATGAATAGGTAGAGAAGACCAGATGCTATCACAGGATGCCTAAGAGACAATGCAATCAGGAAGTATGAAAGGGGATTGGATTATAGCATTTAAATATTTCCACAAAAACAAAACAGCACTTGCTAAATGGGCTCCTGTCTCCTTATCGCAGAGATACATATGAAGAAATTGAAAGGGTGGAAGTACAAATTAGAGTCATAGTAAAGTCTAAACGTGATTTCAACTGTGGGCATGATTTGCCATTAGAACAAAATATCAAAGGAATAAGAGGATTTTTCCCTCTCTCTCTCTCTCTCTCTTCAGATCAAAATTTTCTTCCTAATAATAATAACTAATAAAAAGACCCCATGCTTAGTACAAATTATGGGAATTCAGAACAAAAATCCTATGGCCTGTAGTGTACATGGTCTTAGGGATACAACCTTTTTGACTGTGTTTTCCAGAGCCTTTATGGCCTATGAATCTGTCCTGCAAAGTTGTCTGACAATATAATCTCATGTTTCTCTGTGACTATACTAATATGCAAAAGACACTCAACGCTGGCTCAAAAATTCCAAAAGTAAAGTACCATATTACTACAGGCAATTGTTTCAGTAGCTACCCACCCTCACAGAGAACTACTTGTCCTTCACTGCCACCCTGGACTGGCATATCTTAAGCTATGCTGATGCCAGGAATATCTTCCAATGAATGGGCTCATGGCTATCACCTGTTTCTGTTTAAATATGCTCTCAACTAAATTAATCAGAGAGAACATCTAAAGCCTCAACGTCTTGCAAGGCATGTCACAACATCTCCCAGTACTCCATTTATTCCTGGAGCTCTTTTTGAGCTATTCACAACTTTTCAAAATCTTTTCCTGAACTGCAAACACTAAATCTGAAATGAAGAATTCAAGTAATGATGCAATTTTAATATAATTTGAATTGTAATGCCAGAACAATATCCAGTCTTATTCCAAAGTACCATACCAGGGCAGAAAACTGTTTCTTAGACAATGAATAAAACAAACAAACAAACAAACAAACAAACAACAATAAAAAACCCTCTGTCTCTTATAAATTGAGAATAACTCATAAATAAAACTCTGAAAGTCCTTCATTGAGGTATATAGGGATAAGCTGGGACTCCTGACTTCACATGTTTGGTCTCTCCATGACTCTCCATATGCCCTTTGTAGCATGGACAATCTCCATGATGCAGAGTACTGAAATTAGTGTCATCTGGCACCCAGTCACATGGTAAACAGTGATTTCAACCCTTTCTGTACAAAATGGTGGTTCATATTAGCTATTACTCAAGCATTTAGAAGTCCAAAAGTAATGTTCACTCTCAAGGCTGATGTTATTTATACCAGAAAGAGTTAAGGAGACTAGATTGTTTATAACAAATAAGCTGCAAGTCGTTCATGAAAAATGGCAAATACTGAAAGCATCAGGTAAACAGGGTAGCTATGCAATCATTATAAAAGTAATATTAACTAAACAGTTTGAGCCTGATTCACCATTACATTATGCAGTACATAATTGCTCATATCTCCAGGTTCACATCTCTTATCATCATGAGAAAGTAAATAATACCTTCAAACGAGATCTGAGATGAAGTTCAGTGTTGGAAAACATTCAAGTTTTTTTCAGCCTCATCTAAACATTTCCCTCTCAAGATAATAACCTTCCTACCTGTTCACAGAAGTTTGCAAATATTTAATTCAAAATCAAATCTGGAATGCTTATGCTTTTGAAAGTGCTTTCTTTCCAAAAAACAGAAGCCTGGAACCACTTAAAGATCACTGCTCTGAAACAAGGTGGAGGTCCATGCAGACCACAGCATGAGTCAAAACCTTTTGAAGAGAAGCAAAACATTCTTGATACTGGCACTACAGAAGATCTCTGCAATCATAGAAATCATAGGATTGTAGAATTATTTGTATTGAAAGGAAACATTACAGATCATCTGTTCCAAACCCCATGTCATAAGGGCACCTCTCACTAGACCACATCCACATTTAACATGGCTTTGACCACTTCCAGGGATGAGGCATGCACAGCTTTTCTAGGCAACCTGTTTCAGTGTCTCACCATTCTCACAGTAAAGGATTTCTTCCTTAGATTTAATCTAAACCCTACCCCTTTCAGTTAAAAGACATTTTAACTTGTGTTATCACTACCTGTCATAATAGGGTCATTGTAGCAAGAACTACATGCTGGAAAACGGAGTCATCCCATAAAATCTTCAATGTCCACACCACAGTTACACTGGCACCTCCAGGTGGCCCATGCTCCCTCCAATTTGCTGTGCACAGGCAGTGAAACCCCTGTTGTAAGACACACAAGAATAAGCACTTCTTCCATCTCCAAAGGAAGAGATTTGTCCCAGACCCTTCTTGAGAGCTGGCCATCACATTCAAGTGCTGGTCTTTCTCCTGCTTTATTGCCTGATTATCTGGGGACTATAAAATATTCCACATTACACAGCAGGCTGGGTGTTTTTATTAACCATAATCAAAAGGAGCACATAGTTTGACATAGGCTTCTTCATTCATATAATCATGGAATACTTAAGGTTGGAAAAGACCTTGAAGATCACTGAATCCAGCCTTTGACTGAACACCACCGTGTTGACTAACTTAACATTAAGTGCCATGTCCAGTTGTTTCTGAACATCTCCAGAGATGGTGATTCTTGCACCTCCCTGGGCAACCCATTCCAACATCTAATCACCCCTTCACTGAAGAAATTCTTCCTAATGTCCAACCTGAACCTCCCCTAGCACAGCTTGAAGCCATTTCCTCTTGTCCTATCACTGGTTGCCTGGGAAAAGAGGCTGAACCCTCCCTGCCTGGCTACAGGCAACTGTAGAGCACAAGTTGTAGAGGTCCTTTCAGGCAGTTTTAGAGAGTGATAAAGTGCCCCCTCAGCCTCCTTTTCTCTAGACTAAACACCCCCAGTTTCCTCAGTTACTCCTCACATGACTTAATATCTAGACCCCTCTGAGTACGATTCCTGTTCCTGCTCTGGACACGCTCCAGCACTCAATGTCTTCCTTGTAGTGAGGGGCCCAGAACTGAGCGCAGCACTTGAGGCGCAGCCTCGGCAGTGATGAGTACGGGGGGCAATCACTGCTCTGCTCCTGCTGGCCACAATATTGCTGATTCAGGCCAGAATGCCATTTGCCTTCTTGGCCAATCGCATGTTCTAGATCATGGCCAGCTGGCTCTAGACCAGCACCCCCAGATCCTTTTCTGACAGGCAGTTTCCCAGCCACTCTTTACCAAACCTGGAGTGCTGTGTGGGATTGTTGTGACCGAAGTGCAAGACCTGGAACTTGACCTCATTGAACCTTCTAAAGTTGACTTCAGCCCATTCATCCAGCCTCTCCAGATCTCTCTACAAATCTTTGCTTTGACCTCTGGACAAGTCAGCAGGAAAGCAAATGTGTCATGTGACATGCCCAGGGTAGTTGTCTGTAATTCATGCAATCCTTTTCTTCACCAAAACCTGTCTCCAGCTGGGTTGCCCTCACAATCACATGGTCTTAAATATCTCTCCCAGCCACCCATTTGAGGCCTGGTTTCACAGTCCTTGCTCTTCTCAGAGCCAAATCCATCCATGCAGAAGGGACAACAGGTCTCACCAGCCTCCCAGTTTGGAGAGCATGGGTACCTTTGCTGTGCTCGAGAGGCAAGGGTTTGGTCTCAGTTCACAGCATCCACCAAGCTCTCTGCAGAGAAGTTCCTGCCAGTTCAAAATCCTGCTCTTTCCCCATCCTTCCCCTCTTCTCCCACCTCTCCTGTGCTTGTGGACTTGGAGGATGGGTATTCCTTCAGACAGGCACTGGGCTGGTGCTGTCTCTCCCTGGCTGTGTGTGCTGGCCTGCCTCACTCACTGCGGGATGGAAGCAGCCCTAGCAAACCACTCCAGCCAAACTGGGCAGTCCTAGCTGATTTTGAGAGTGAGACACAGTAGGTCCCTAAGTCCCAAGCAGGTGTTTGGCCAAGGAGGCCAGATGGAAGGACAGGTGACACCAGCACAGCCCTGTTACTGGGGACATGTCAACCGGTCTGCAGGTAGGTTTGAGGGGGCAGGGCTGCTCTTGCTTAGCACTGTGGAGCCCATGCTGTCCTCACCTGGCAGAAACCTGGGAATCGAGTCAGAATGTTGCCACAGCTTTCCTGATAGCCCAGGGGAGCTTTCCCTGCCAGTGTCACTGTACAAACCTGTGGAATTTAAAAGTAAACTCTGCCAGCTGGAGTAAGGAATTAAGAAACCAGCTGTGAAGAGGGGAGAAGACAACACTAAAGGTTTATAGGTAAAATTCATATTTTGATTTAAATGTAGGAACTTGGAGGCAGGGTAAAGTGGAGAGAGATGAGAAAAGCATTACAATATAATGGAAGTATGGAACAAATTAAACTTATCTGGGATGCATCCAACACTTGACTTAAATCCACATGCTCTTTCTGCATGAAAATATCTCCTGAATTATAAAGGGTGAGGGAAGGAGGGCTCACATCTTGATCCCTAAGTATATCATTTGTGTCTTTTAAATCTAAGTCAGTTAAAGAGTTGAACACTGTGAGCCAAATTCTATTTAATTTATTCAGCAACACATCTGTGTGAAATATAGTCCAATTACAGGCACTAGGTTATTTTGCCATGGCTGCAGCCATTTGGCTTTTATTTCCAGCAGGCTGTAATTAAATTATCACAATGCAGAAGCAGGCAAGGTTCCGTTATACGTGACTGCAATTAAAGACATGCAATCACAACATTTTTTAAAGTGACTCCAATCAATTGGTTACAGTAAAAACTACCATGTAATAAAGCAGTGACTCCACCATTAAGCCTGAAAGAGGGTTTCTATTTCAATCATCTAGTTCCCTTCTAGTACGAGTTCTGCTGCTGGATAATTTATTTAAAGTTCATTACGTGTCTACAGCATATATCATTTGCCCTCAGCTTGGGCTGCAGAAGTGCCATTATGGCCAATTACTTAGTGTGATAAAATCTGCCACAGTACAAACTGTTCCTTAATTAGATTTAAGTTTTGTCTAAATCCTATTTGAAATTCAGAGAGCAAAATAACAAACCAAACAGCAAAGACTCACTGTCTTCTTCCTTTGGTCCCTGCTGTAATCTGTCGTGACCTTAGGGCAGTTCAGAACTGAAATCCACCCATGTGCTTTTCTTGCAACTCTTGTCCCCACTTTGTGTTTCCAGTGCAGGGCTTGGGGTGGGATCTGGCCTCTGAGGGAGCTCCTTGACCTTCGTCCAGCCATAACACAGGGCACATGGATAGTGAAGGCTCCAAAAGCCCCTGAGGGAAAGTGGCTGCCGGTAGGGACCACATGGTTGAGTGCCACGGGCGTGCCTTGTGGCGATGACAAGCATTTGCCCTCTGGCCTCTACGGCTTGCTGCAGCAGCACGCTGGTCGGTGGTGAACGGGCTGCTGGCAGAATGAAAGTCTCACAAAACCACAAAGCAAGTGGTGTGGGTAGCAGCTCCCAGCCATGGAGAGCTGCTGGCTCAATAGCTGTGCACTGCGAGCAGCGGGATGGGCACAGCCCTGGTGCTCCCAGCAGGAGAGAGCACAGCACGGCTTATGCAGGGTGTAGCTGCTGCTGTCAGCCTGCTTAGCCCTTAGCCACAGAAGAAGCTTCAAGTTTGTTTGGGAATTATGGCATTGCTGCACAACTGTGAATTAGAACCCCTGGATTTCTCCAAACATCTCCTGCACCATCCCCAACCATGACAAGAGGTTTAAAACTCTTTTGCTCTTTCAAAACCATTGCCAGTGTTTGGCATACATCTTTCCAAGCTCCAGCTTCAGTTTTCAGAGTATTTTAAATATGTTTGAACCAAATGTTCTGTACAGATTTGAATCCAAATCCTGCAACCTTTTTCTGTGTGATCTCACAAGTAGGGTAGAAGCAACAGCAAGAAAATTCAGAGTGAAACAAGAAATAGAAGGAGTGATTCAGTAGGATCCATTTTAACAGATCCAGGCCACAGTAATTTGAGAACAGGCATCATCCTCTAAGAAGATACATTCCTCTGGAAAAAATTATGCTAGATGTATTAATTTTCTTCCAGCAGAACATTTGCTCCATTTTAGAAGATGGCACTTCTTCACAGAAAATGCATTTACTGAATGCCATGTTAATAGTTATTTGTTATGTGCACCAGTGACCATCTATTTTCTGTTGTAGAGACTGTATACCAGGATGTCTTTATGTTCCTTGAATCCTGCTCATGTCCCATATTGTATCTTGCAACTGTCTGCTTTACAAAATTGCATGAATTTATTCTGATGTTTCAGAAAAGTTCTAAGACTAATGTCAAAGCAAAGCACCATTTACAAATTTTACACGGATGGAAATTTACATAGCAGCTAATGACAAGCCTAAAAATAACTTATTTCTTGGCAACATCAATCTTGTTAATGAACTAAAATAATGGAATATTCCTCTATCAGTGATTTCCAAGAAGCAAGAAGAAAAATGTTAACCAACTCCAGTAGCAAAAAGAATGTGAAAACATTTCAACATCCACCCTATTTTGTTGGGTTTTTTTTACTTAACCAACAAGGCTACAAATGCCTTTTATTTCTGTAAATCACCCGCTATACTTTTGGTTACTAGCACAATACGACTAATCTGTCCTTTTCCATTTGACCCCTGAGGAGAGCAGAAAGTGAACTTTGTATACCACGGAACACACATCAAACTGTGGGACTGGGAATCCCTTATATTACACCTTCATTGTGCCTGTATAGGCCCTTTCCTGAAATATGTATTTTAAAATAAAATTGGATCTATATAGATAAAATAAAAGCTTCTAGATCATGATCAAGTCTTATCAACACAGCAAGACCTTTTCTTATTCTTAAAATTCACTTTAATAGGAACACTGATGAGCAGCATAAAGGAAAGACCTGATTATAAGTTGTTTTTTAATAACATGTGAGGAGTCTTATCTGTCAGTGAACACTAAACATTTCTCTCTTCCTTAACAGCTAAGGAGAAAAAGTGAACACAACAAATGACAGCCAATTCTATCACCCACCAAGACACTGAAGGTGATTTTCCCAAATGCATTGTGTGGAAGTTGGTCTGAAGACTGTATCTCCACATTATGTATAACATGATCTTCCCAGTGGGCTTCCTGGGAAGTTTCATTGTTGTTTGTGTTTACAGCTTCAAGATGAGGCCTTGAAAGAGCAGCACCATAATCAGGCTGAACTTACAGACCAGCTCTACCTCCCTGGCCTTCCCTCCCTGATGCACTGCTGTGCTACTGGGGAGCACTTGACTTTTGGTGAATTCTTGTGCAAGTTCATCTGCTTCAGCTTCCAATTCAAATTGTCCAGCAGCATCCTCTCCCTCCCCTGCTTCAGTGCCTTCCGCTACATGGCGATTCACATGACGATTTTCTTCCACACCCAGAGGAAGCGTTGGCTTGCACAGCCATGTCACTGGAAGCTGTCATCCCTGTCAATTTCTTGATGTCTTCAAAAAGGGGCACAAAACATAAGGTCCTCATGCCTTAACATAGCCAGCTCTGAAACCCTGGGCACAGTCAGGTGGCTGTTGACCAGCCTGTCCTTCTTCTTGCCCTTGCTGATGGTGACTCTGTGCTATGTGGTCATCATTTGCACCTTGGCCACTGGACCCACACATGGCCTTGCTACAAACAACAGGTTCTCAGACTTACTGTTGTCTTATTGGTGGTCTTCTACGTGTGCTTCTTCCCCTTCCATGTCTTTTGGGTGGCCCTGTTGCCTAAGATTGGAAGAAAACCTTTCCAAACAATATTAGAATTGATAGCATAAATAGCAATCTTTCAATGAAAGCGTTCATTAAAAGACTGCTCTTTATGTTATCAGTTCTAATATTGTTTGGAAAGTTATTTTTTACTATCTTAGGCAACATATCAGGTTAACTACAATTGTGTCCTGTCAACTGTCACATGGAGAATAAATCCACTCTCCCTTCTGTGTCTCTTGGCTACTGGCTCCACTCAACACATGTGGCAACCTATTGCTTTATGTCGTGGTGGGAGACAACTTCCAGCAAGCCATGCTCTCTCCTTCAAGGTGTAAGTAGAGCAAATACATCCTTCCAGGAGTCCAGGAGCAAAAAACTACATGACCAAGTCAGAAATCACATTATAGTTCTGAAGGAGTCCCTTGAAATAAATTCCAGCAAACCCAGGATGGCTTTGGTGCTCTAAGCTCCTGCAAAGACAGTTGTGTTGGTATGATAGCAAGAATTGCAGCTGACTTTGCCCTCTCCCTGCAGCTGAGCACTTGTCAAAAAGTTTTCTTGGAAGCAGGTTTATATACATTTCTCTTAGCAACCAAAGAAAGAGGAGGGAAAAACAAGATTGTAAGCCACCTTTAAGGTGAAATTTAAAACCATTCAGCCAGACTTTTCCCAGACATCTGGGAAACACAGGGTTCTCTAGCTCTGGGCTTTGTTATTGATTACAGAAACAAGGAGATCATAGCCTGGACACAAGAAAAATTTCCATTGATTTCAGTGTCGTCACTGAAGTAGTGCTTTGATTATTACTTACAAAGTAAAACATGTCAGATATTATCATGGTTACTGAAACCACTGAATTGCACACTTAAAAAGCTCCTACATAAATCAGATATTTTCAGATTGGATGGTCCCAATGAACTTCATCATAGGGCACTGAACAATTTAATGGCGAAATCTTGGAGTTGGCCCAGGGGAGGATGGGAAGAATAGGAGAGGAGGACATACATGGTGACTACAAGGATATCTAAATTTAAGTATATCTATCTATCTATCTATCTATCTATCTATCTATCTATCTATCTATCTATCTATACATACATACATACATACATACATACATACATACATACATGCATACATACATACATATATAAATATATAAAAGGAGAAAAATTAATTAAGTCTTATTAGTCTACAGAAGATGATTATATATGAGTACCAGCCTGTATGAATCTATCAACTGTGTATAATCCCAGATCATTCTGATTTCCTACTACAACAAATTAACATGCTTGTACATGAAGATAGGATGATGTCACATATCCCGACTCCAGAAAAAGTTTTTACTATCTGAGATGACTCTCTTTTGTGTAAGCTAAGGAAACAGTCTGGAGGAAACTACTTTTGCTAGTTCCAGAGTTTATGAGCAGAGTCAAGATATTAGTGTTTTACTATCAGAATAGGGGGAGCCACAGAGTGGGGATTTGAGCAGTTTCTCCTGGGTTCAGGGGTATTTAGTGTTTTTATTATCAAACTGGATGATGAAATAAAGTCTGGTTCTTATATTTACATGTTTACGTGAAGCTGAGAGGACAAAATTAAGCTGAAAAATTGCAGCTATGATCTGACACAGGCTGCTACTAAGCAGTGACAAGTGCAAAGTTCTATGTTTAAGTAGAAATAATGATCTGTGAAAGCACGAAAGGAGAAGAAAAAGAAAGCATTATTTAGATAGCATTTTTGTAGAGAAAGATCTGTGGTTTCTGTGAATCATAGGCTGGACAGGAGATGACAGTTTCAGTGGGATGATAGTGTTTGCTGTGGCAAAAATAGCAGATGTATAAATAAAATATAGTGTTTATGATGCCTTGTGGATATTTAAAATACTTTGTTAAAGGACCATCCATCATATATGTCTTTCAGAAGCACTGCCACAGGCCTTTTGACATGTTTTCTAGTTTAATTTCTCTTCTTCTGCACCATTGTCAAAGGCCAAATTTTGCAGGCTGCCAGTAGATAGTGATCAGTCATGGTGAAGCTACCTGGTTTTACATATGCATGGCTAATTCAACCCCAGAAGTTACACAACACAAGGTGATTCACACAAAATAAATCTTTTCTGACATAGATTCCTAACATCCCAATTCTCCAACATGGGTAAAAAGTACAAACACTCTGCACAAATTCTCTTCCTCTTCCACATCAGTGAAAAAACAAGATGTGTCTACCACTTACACAGATACATTTGAAGGAGTAGTTTAAAAATTATCTTTTTTCTCTGACAGCATTTTTAATTCTTCTTCTCAGAAGCTCTTCCTTCTCAAGCCCAAGCCGAGCTTATCACACGCAAGCAGAAGCTCTTCAATATAACTACATGTTCCATATAAAATGAAGCAGCTGAAGGTAAAAATTGTGAAATGGGAGTCTTCAAGTCCTTTCATCTCTAACAGCAAAAGTGACAGTCTCAGTGACTTGGAGAGAGGCTGGCTACCTCTTCTCCCCCTCCTCTCTCTCCTTAACACAGATGTCATTTGATTACCTTCTTCCTATCTCACCTGCTCTTCCACAATGTTTCTTCATCTACTTTGGGCTAAACTAGCTGATTTTGAAGTGCCAAAGTAGATTAGGGGATGGTCCTGGACCTGTAGTTCACTGGTGGGGAAAAATCCTCCAGAAGGTCAGTCATGTCTCTCAGTAGCATGGCAGTGTCTGGAAAAGGAGAAAAGTTCAACCTTAACGAGACACTTTTAAAGGTTTCAAGGACTGCTCAGGTGCCCTGCAGGACTGAGAGATCATTATCTCATACAGCTCATTCCTTTTGCTTACTGTGAAGCTCGATATCTTCTATTTTTAGCTGCTGTTATGTTTACTGCTGAAACAAGGATAAGTGCTTCAATTGCAGTAAATAGGAGACACTTCTCAGGCTCCGTACACAGTGACAATATAGCTACATAAATTACTACACTCTTGCAGGCTAATTCATACCGCAGCTATGCTCCAGTGAGCAGGCTTCTATCAGTCTCTGGGTTTGTCTGCAAGGACAGTCATGTCAGCTCAAGTACCTACCAGCAGGTTGCTCTCTGCCTGGGACCGCAGAGGGACCAGGAGAATAACTCTGCAAGGCAAACCTCACAAGAGAATGTCAACTCTGATGATATTAAAGGTTAAACTTTGGAGCTGCCAACTGCTTTTGTAGACAAGTCAAACCTTATTCCTCACAGTGACTCTTGTACTGTCACAGATTGCAGCAGAGGTATTTTCTAAAATTGTTTGTCCAGGGAGGCAATCAACAATTTTTTTTCATTTTCTCCCCAGTTCATACATTCCCAAAAGAAATGAAAGCGAAAAGGCCTTCCTCATATTCAAACCTCTCAGAGAGCAAAAATACAAAAATACTGATAATGATGTTATCTGCATAAAAGAGAATTCACAAAATCTGTCCTAATCTGGCTGCTCTGCAGAACACCTAAGGAGAGAGCTGTGTAGTGGACTGCATGAAGCATCAAAATGAATAGCTGGGTAAGGAGCTAGTAGAGAAAAAGGCTAAAACAGCTTGGAAATGGTCTACTTTGACAATGTTTGTGTTGGATATTGCTGCTACAGAAGGCTTCACTTTTGTCCTGATGTAATGGTGTGTGTGTATATGTATATGTATATGTATATGTATATGTATATGTATATGTATATGTATATGTAATATTGTATATGTATATGTATATGTATATGTATATGATATGTATATGTATATGCATATGCATATGCATATGCATATGCATATGCATATGATATGTATATATCTGTATCTGGGGTGCTGCTGCAGCAGCTGAGCAGTGTAACAGTGCACAGAGCCATGATCCACCACTCGAAGTACAGGGCAGTGCCAGGCTCACCACCGAGTCATTTAGACCTCACATAGATGCTGCATTTTGCTGATAAGGCTAAGTGAGCAAAATGAACTTTGAATGACTGCTTCCATCTGCCAAGATTTTCTGCTGTGAAAATGCAGGTTGAGTGAACCTAAACTTTAAAGCAGCAAATGACAAATGAGCACATCACTGTTCAAGTCTTACCAGCTCTGAACTCAGTTTGCTTTTCCCTGCCAGCAGAAAAGGTGAAGAGATGTAAAGGAAAATGCTTTCTGTGTTCCCTTATGTTTTGTGACAGTAGAGACATTCAACAGTGCCAGCTGATGCCACTTCAATGTAATTGCCCCACAATTGAGTGAAGGAGAGGGCAAACCAATTTATACTAAAGAAAATGTATTTTGAGGCCTGGTTTTTTAAATAGCACATGGAAAAGAGCAGTTCTTCTGACTAAGGTGTCTTTCTGACTTCATGCCCTAGCCTACAGGGTGCTGTGGTAGAGGGCAGAATGAGTTGGATGCCCTAAAGCATCTAAAGCAGGAGAAAAAATTGCATTCCTGATTTCAGTCAGAGCTGTACTTTGGAGAAAAGGAGAAGGAGACATTTAAAGTTGGTAAACCAAGCTGCGTATCTTTCCAAAACAAAATTTAAAGCTGAAATGCAAATTTTTTAAATACACAGAGGAAACATGATTTTTCAGATCTGCTGCAGGCAAGTATAATGCACAGTATGTTCGATTCATCCTTTCTGGAACCTTAAAAGGCATTTGAGTTATAAAGTGCTTTATCTTCTAAGATTAGTCCTTGGTTTCTTTGCTTCCCAAAATGGTTGATATCACTGATTTCTGAACCAAAAGAGAGATGGTTGCCTGGAAGCTATAGTACTAGTGATGCTCTCCACTCTTAAAAGAAAAACAAAAGTTCTGAGTTTCTGTGTTTGTTTACTGAAAAAAAAACCTGTGGTTTTCAAATTACCGTATGAATTTCCTTCTATTTTGTAAAATAGTGCAAGATAAGGTGAAGCAGAAAAAAATGCAACTTTGCACACAGATGTCTAATGCTGTACTGAATGCTAATAAAGCAAGCTAGAAAGTATAGTTCCTGGAGGAATCTTCCTTCCTGTGTTTTTTGGGTTTTTTTTGTTTTGTTTTTTTTAAATACAGTTTTATTTCCAGCATGATCTCTGCTGCCCAAGCCACCAAACCCAATAGCAGGTCACTGCATCTTTCCCTTCACTACATCCAACTTAAAACCCATTCAGTCGCTTAAGATCCATCAGCCTTCTAGAAAAGTGATTAGAAAATTAATTTTGTCCCTTCTAACAGTTCTGCTAAAACCTTTGTGCTTCCCATTTGCCCCTGAATGGAACAAGATAATTGGCTGCATCCCAGGGCCTTTTCAAGACAACTCCTGTGCATCTGGCAGAATTGGTGTTTTGTTGGCAGATCTGTGACAAAATGTTTTCATATTACCATGAGAACACCCTGTGATATTCACACATCTCTCATCTAACTTTCAAAGACTTCCATGGTGCCAGCCACTGTGCAAAGTGATGCCCTGGACCTGCAGCTGACAAGGATAGAAAACACCTTCTCAAAGAGTATCCAAGGTAAAAACTCCAGCTCTGCCCTGTAAAGCTGAGCAAAAAAGGAGGCAGCTTGGCACAAAGCAGGAAAGCATTATGGGTGGATTTATTTCCAGCCCCAAATGATCCCAAAGGGGCAATTTTCCACTGAGTGAGCCAGGCTGGCCCAATCACTTATGGCCTCAGCAATGAAGACAACCTGGCAGACAGTGGCACACAAATGCACTGTGCAATAATTTCAAGCATAAATCTTTTAGGAAATTCTCTTTTCCCTTCAATTCATGATGTTTTTTATCAACAGAAAGTTATCTTAACAGACAAGGCAGCAGCACCCGCCTAGAGGAGTTTTCTCACATTACCTTTCTGCTAGTAAGCTTCTCTGAGATATTTATATATCATCCCTACTTTACAGGTGATGAAACTGAAGCACAGGGGAGTTAAGTGACTTGCCTCCAGTCACAAAGCAAATTAGCAGCCAAGTGGGGAAGAGATCAGTTCTCAGCCCAGAGCTTTTACAAAGTGCATTTTGGGCTTAGGGAAAGATTTTCAGTGGTGGCACTTCAGTTATAAAAGTTGAGTTAGAGCAGTGTCTGCACTACTAAGGCCCCATTTCATCCCCAACATTATACACTGTATCTGGGAAGGAACACTCCTGTTTTCTTTCAGAGAAAGTTTTGGGGGACCATTTCACCAAAGTTAATTGACAACCACTCTGTGTGACCTTAGCCAAGGGCCAGTAATTAACAGCTGTATTCATCCCATTTACAGCTTTCCATCAAGTATTTTCTAATTTGCTGGTTAACACAAAATATTAGTAGTACACAGGGAAACTTTTCCAGCTGAAATGTGTGCATGGCATTGAAGACTGGGAGGTTGTTCTTTGTGGGGTCAGAAATAGGTTCCATAATTAGCCATCTGTCTTCACCCAGGAGAAGGGTGCCACTGCTGACCATGTAGGTGTGCCGGCTCTGGGAGAGCACGTGGGTGTGGCTGCCATTCCTCAGTGCTGGGCCAGGACCCCTCCCTGGAGACACTGATCCAGATCCAGCAGCTCATTCTGGGCTTCAGCACTTTTCTGCCTTCAGAACTTTTCTTCTACTGAGAGAAGAGCAAATGGAATTAAGATGTAGATTTATACATACATGCATATACATATACATACATCTTCTAAATTTCCATCCTTATTTTAACTCAGCATGATTAATACAGCTACACTTGCTTATCAGAGCTAGATTCTTGTCAATGAACACCAGTGAAAAACTACTCTGTCTCTCTACCATAACAAAATTCCAGCAAACATAGTCCCCATCCTTTTTGCCAAAATGCAAACCTGTGTCTCACTGAGGGAAGGGACTCCACCCTTCTGTGCTTCTGCAGCTGAGATCTGCAGGTGCTATAATTCAAATTCCCACTAGAGGGTAGACAAAACTTTTCCAGTAAAAGGATCACTCAGGAAAAGCATAGAGTATGCAGGAAAGCAGTGTCTGATTTGGAAAAGCAAATCTGTGCTTGAGAAGCAGCAAAGAGTAGGAAAAGGAAGAATATGTTGATACCATCCGCAAGAGCAAGGTGGGAGCATTGGTCCAAATTTCTCTAAAGAAACATAATCTCTGCTTTTTACTTCTAAATCAAATGCAGCTGGAGTGGCTATGTTGTTATAAATATGTAAATATAAACTGTAAATCAGATTTACAGCAAATATAGGTTTGTGATTTTCAGAAATACAGCTGGTTTTACCCGTGCAGATGTTGTCTTAGAAACACTGATAGTGGCCAATTAAGAATTTCAAATACATAGAAAGAATAAATACAGGGAATTAGAATTTATCCACTTCGGGAGTGAATTCACCTCTCTCCTGATGTCCTAGCCAGAAACGTCAAATGGTGTATTTTTCTCTCTCTTTTATTATTGACCATTCTACTATTGCAGGTAATGATGGCTTGTGTTTTCTCCTCACACATTTCTCCACCGCTGAAATGCAGAAAGGTTTCTCTGAACTTTGCTGAGGGAGGGGAAGTATGGCTGCAGGCATCAACACATCTTCCTCTTCTTGCTCTCCCTGAAAGAGCAGTTTCTTTCCAGGTGAGATTGGCTGTCTCAGGGAGCTCCCTGCACTGCAGATAAGGCACTGTGAAAAGGTTTTCTCACCACATATCTGACCACTCCAAAGCAAGTTTTCACACTGGTTCAACAAGCCAGTGCTAGGGAAGTTAGAGCAATTCAGAGTTTATTTTCTGAGTTTATTTAGTTAGTTCCAGATCAACAAAGATGTCCTAAGACCCCAAAGCATTACCTCTGTGAGCTAAATGACTTTTTTTTGAATGCTAAGCAAAGATTTACTTCGACCCTCTGAAATATAACTTGTTTGTGCTGACAGAGGTACAAATCAAAGAAGGCCCAGCAAAGCAGCAGAGCTCTCAGAGGCATTCCTGCTGCTGGGACTCCTCCCACAGCTAGGATAATTAAAGGCTGAATTAACTGTGCTTCAGATGACCAGCATGCCAGTGTTTGCTGTCATGAGCACTGCATTTATCTCATCTGCCCCCTAAATAGGTGTGGGCTTTTGAAAGGAAAACCTCTGCTTTCCTTTTGTACTGGATGGGTCCCACCTGCTGGTCCCACATAGTCTTGTGGGTGGCAACAAATCTCTCTACACAGCTAAGTGAGTTGCTGGAACTGGGTGACACTACAGGCAGCAGTCTCAGCACTTGTCATAGCAAAGGGCTAAACAGGAGATGTGCCATGAGAAGGATTACATTTGTGGCCCTAATGATCCAAAGAGAGGAGCCCTTTGGGCAGCCCGAAGTGTTTTCACTGCAATACATTAATCCATGATGGAGATTTTCACAGCACAGTATTGGGATCAAAGGAAAAAGTATTTATCCTGTAATACAGCCATGCCAAATGAGGTTAAATTATATATTCTCTATCTGACTTGTACTGTAAAGTGTGAATCATGGGTCAGAGGGATGCTGGCATGGGCTAAGGAGAGGTATCTGCAATCTGAAGCAGGGCTGAATTTGCTGTCTTCTACACTGTTTCACATTCCCTGTGGTTATCAATACCTCTGCCACCTGTCCTTGCTGTGATAACTGCAAGAACTACTAGAAATGATGCATACCTCATGCAAAAATCGCCTGTCTTCATCACTCTGAAAAATAAAGAATATTTATTGAAGAAAGAGTTATTGTTATACAGAAGTCAGTGATATGAGGTGAAAAGCAGAAGGTCTCTCTTTCAGGAAGTCAAGAAGCTGGATTTGGTAAAGAACAAATGGATCTCAGCAGCTGTCCTCTTTCACCAAATAGTTGCCTCAAGGTGGCAGTTGATTTTAAATTTTGTATAAAATTAGTGTGAATTAAAGGTATTAAAAGAGAGACAGATGACCTTTATTCTAGGACCCTCTTTTCCATTTTTTTTGTGAAGATTTTGATTATATCGAAGGCTCTTCAATTGTCTTGCAAAGCTAAAACTACACACCTGGCCTCAGCTGTAGAACAGGTTCATGTTCCCATCTTCCTGGGGTCCATGAAATGCACCATCTCATCAACACAAGTTTCCACACTATTGCTCCCAAGCAGATGACCTAAATATATTCAAGAGTGAAATGCTACACCAAGTAGTATTTATAGTCATTCCATAGGATTTTCTACAGTTATAAAATGGAGTTAATTACAGATTCACAATATTCACAACATCCGTATCATAATCAATTCACACACATACACACAGCCAAAGGGAGATCTCTATCTGTGTGTGTAAAGATACCCATCCAAATTTCCCATTTTGTTCAGGAAAATACATCAAATCCCTTAGTGTTTCTCCACAGACATGGATTGCACCTTGAGGAGAATGTGTGGGGGGCGTCAGCCTAGGCCTTGTCACCAACAAGGAGCAGCTGAGGGAGCTGGGGTTGTTTCTCCTGGAGGAAAGGAGGCTCAGTTTCTACAATTCCCTGAAAGGAGGGTGTAGTAAGGTGGGGTCAGCCTCTTCTCCCGGGTAACAAGTAACAGCAGGAGAGGAAACAGCCTCAGGTTTTGCCAGGAGAGGCTTTGACTGGATACTAGGAAAAATTCCTTCTCCAAAAGGATTGTCAACCCCTGGAACAGGATGCCCAGGGAAGTGGTGGAATCACCATCCCTGGAGGTATTTAAAAGATGAGTATATGTGTCACTTAGGGACGTGGTTTAGTGATGGACTTGGCAATGCCTGGTAAACTGTTGGACTTTATGATATCAAAGGTCTTTTCCAACCTAAATGATTCTAAGATCGTCCTCTACCTAGGCTGGCAGAGGCAACATCATAGTTTGCTGCTACTTATCAAAGGGATCAGCAATTTCTCCTTGCTGTCCTGAGACTTCAGCTCAGTCCAGCTGCTGCCATGTTAGTGCTGAATGTTATCTTTGTATGTCTGCTAAGGGAGTGTATTAGAAAAGAAATTGCCCTGCTCAAAATGAGAGATTCATTTGATCCCTGAGTTAGGATTGACTGTCTCAGTATCTAGTTTATTTGGAAAGAAATCAGACATGATGATTTCAGCTAATCAAATCATTTCTGACAGAATGCTTCTTCCCTGCAAACTGTAGAATCAACAGAATCAAAAGGTTTCATGTGGATGTCTTTAATCTATTGAAGAAGTTGATGGAAAGCAAGTAGGCAGCACCAGGGAAGTGCTCCCAGCTAACCAAGCAGCCCCAGAGAGCAGGGGAACGGATGATGGTGGGATGGACAGGCCTGCTGCATCCTCAGTCAGGATGGTCCAGCAGAATCCAGCTCCTTTCTTGGGATGGAGCAGGTTTCCAACTGAAATGTTGTGTAGGAGAACAGAGCAGACACAAAACTTGGTATTTTTGAGAAGCAAAATCCCTTCATTTTCTCAGATTTTGCACAAAAGCCAGCATTACTGGGAGCTGTGGCAAAGCTGGTACTCCAGGCAGATAATACTGATGTGAGTTTCTAGGAGAGAAGTGCAAGGCTCAGTGGTAGGATGTTTAGCATGACAAAATTTTCCATCCAATTCCAGATTATGCAGAGAGCTCACCCTTATTATATTTACTAGTGATTTGGGCAATGGAGTAGAAAGTATACCCTTAAAGTATGCAGATGACAAGTGAGGGGACTACAGGCTGTCTGGTAGACAGCATTAGATTCAAAGCAATTTACAGAAATTGGAGAAATGGTCTGAAAAAACCAGAACACAATACAATGAGGACAAATGCAGAATTTATGTTTGTAGGAGATTAATCAAAACTGTACAAACTGGACTATCTGCTTAGGCTGCAATACTTAGTAAAGAATCGAACACAAGCTGAACATCAGTCATATGTGTTGTGCTGTTGTGAAAAGGGCAAACAGCAAAATGGGATGTAGAAATAAGAGCAGAGGCTTCCAGGTAGGATGATTAACCCTACTGCTCTTGTAACGTGTCTCCTGGGGTGGCATGTCTGGTGCAACACTGCACTTTGAGAAGGAGGGGGACCTGCTGGGCAGGGAGCAGAACAGAGGTTCAGAAAAATGATTAAAAAAGAAAAAAGTTTGTGAGATTGAAAGTTGTTCAATCTAGGAGAAGGGAAAAGTGATGGTGATCACATACCTGACCTGTATCCAGAATACAGAGTGCCCCCACTAGGTCTAGATCAGGAGGACATCAGGCATGAGACAACATATTCTTTGGGCACAGAGAAACAGAGTAGTAGTTTGGTAGAGAGAGAAATATAAAAGACATTAGAAAAGCACCTGTGGGAGCAGTTATGTGCCAGAACAGTCAGGACAGTACTCAGGCGAGATCTCTGAGGTTAAGTTTTGAAGTTTATTACGTAGGGTGTGGGTGAAAGAGCCCAGCTCAGTTAGAGCAGGCTAGAGAACAAAGAGAGCAAGAGAGAGAGAAGAGAGGAGAAGTAAGAGAGCAAAAGGGGGAACAAAAGAAGAAGAGCAAGAGAGCAAGTTCTCCTTTTACAATGACTTATATATCTTTCTTTGTTGAATATTCTACTTTCTCATTAGCCAATCCAGTATCAAATACAAATTTTCTACATTTACGTACATCCTATAGGCATTGCTACATTACCATGTTTTACTACGTTCTAATCACTAAATCTTATCGGGGGACATTTCCTGTTAGGCCAGGGAAGAAGGGTCTGTTCTGGTTTTGGTATGTCTGCTTGTAAATTCCATTCCTAACAAAGAGAGAAAGACCTTTGGTCAGCCAAAGCTATTCTATAAACATTCAAACAAACACTCCTTTCATTTCAATGTCTCTTCTAGTTTCTGCATTCTTAGCATCTTTGGCTAAATAGTCATATTTATAGGACTTTCTTGTTTTTTCCTTTCCAACAAGCACCTGCTGGGACTGCCAAGGATATGACCCTCTCTGGGGCGGCAGATGGACTGCAAGTCTTGAGGAGTTTCCTTCTACATCATCTCCTGAAATGCCATGGGAAAACCCCTTTTGATTCATGACAGAGGATTTCAGGAGAGACCATCATCCTGCGGCATGCACCGAGACAATCGCTCAGAGAGGGAAGATGTCTGTGCTCAGGTCTTTGCAGTGACTGTGCCATGAAATCCCATGGATTAGATACTGCTGAAGTGGATTAAGCTGGCTCAGAAGTCAGTGGCAATTCATCAGTTTAGACCTCCTTAGAATATGATGTGCAAAACCTGATTAAAGTCTGGTTAGAGATCCCCTCCTCAGATCCCAGCAGGCCATCAGTCATGGCAGTATGAAGCAGGAGAGTTGTATGTTGGTAAAATGCAGCGTAGCGGGTAAAAAGCCTTACGCCAAACAGTCTGAGCATGAAGAGCATTGCATTTTTTTATATCCTTTAACACATTGTATAATTTCATTTTATCAGCAACTACTAAGCAGTTCCCTTTTAAAAAATAAAAGCCAAGGTCAAGCACAGAGAGCTTTTTCTAACTGTCTTTCCTTGTGTCAACTTCTGTCCCTGGTGATGTGATTTCTTCCATTTCTTTATTATTGAAAATCTGGATAAATACAATAGAATGACATTTGCATTTAACAAAGCGCTGGTGTTTTAGCTGAAACTCATGCCCTGATGGAAACAAACATGATACCTCAGCTTATAGAAGAGCCCCCCACCTGACCCAGGTGAGTAAGCCCAGTGCTCTGGTAATTCAAGTCTTGTAAAGCTCAGGGAGAGATCCTGAAGGACTTGGTGAAAGGTGGCATAGAAAGGCAAAGCAAGAGAAAGCCTCTTCAGAGAATAGCACCTCTCTTTCATATATTTGATTTTGATGAGAACAAAATAGCCAGAGGAAAAATAATAGGTTAAAAATAAAAAAAGACAAAGTATGAATTCCACAGGTTCAGTTTGCATGAATTTTATCTCTTTGAAGGCTATTTTAGCCTCCTCCCAGTCTGAATTGTTGGAGATCCATTTAATCGCCTGGGGATAATAATAAGCATCATTTAAAGAGCACAAGACTCTTTCAAATGCATGTCTCTCAGGGTGAGGCTGGCAGAGCTGCCTCTGCAAGGAGGAACCAGAGGGAGCTGCTTTCATGCTGACAGAGCAGCTTCTCTATCATGAGGGATAGAATGGGAAGTACTTGGGATGAGAAGCCTGAACACCTTCCCTGTTCTACAGCTCTCTGCCTGGTAAAAATGGAATTTGCTCCAAAAAATACAAGACCTTTGAATGTGTGGTTAAGTGATGATTTGCAGGGCATTTCCTTGTGGATTTCTGCTTCTGTCTGTTTTGCCAAGCAAAGTCCTCATTTCAATTTGAGTGAAAATTACTTCTGCTTATTATTTTATAATACTAAATTTCTACATGATAATTTCAGGTACCTGTTTACCTTACCAGAAACAAGTGCTAAACAACTGCAAACAACCAATGCAAACAACTAATTCACTGGTTCATAATTTCAGTGACTGTGTGAAGAAAAGGATTAGATCATCTTGGGAGATAAATTATACTTTTGAAATATGAAGTGTGTTCTAAATGGATGAGCTCCCTCCCCTGTCCTGTTTGTGCTTCTCTTGGCACCAGCCCCACAGAAAAAGGCTCATTTCCAAAGCACAAGTGTAATTTTTGGAGATAGGAACTGAAGGGATTAGGGGTGCAGGTAGAAGCAGACACAGGAGGTGCTGGTAGCAGGACCACCCAGGGCCCTTCTGCCAGGAGTCAGGCAGGGCTTGTGATGGAACAGTATCTGGCTAATAAGAAGGGTTGTCTTTGGCTGTGTACATTAAATTAATGTGTTGAGGGCTGTGAAGTTACAGGTCACTTTCTGAAGACAAAGCCTTATTAGAGTGACCAAAGGCAAAAGGCAGACTTTTCTTCACGTGCCACAGCATCCTGCAAACAAATTACAAGAGCAACAGCACCACAAAAGAATATATCTTCAGTGACTGAAAACTTGCTTTTACACTGGAAGCCACATCAGCAGCATCCTTTGCTGAATCCTCTACTGACACATTACTGAATGCCAAGAAGGCTGCTTTGTCTTGGAACTGGAAAAACCCAACAAAATAACAAGGCATCAAATTGGTCCTCTCTGTTTTCAGTCCCACTGAACTGGGCCATTTTCAGGAAATGGCTTATTACCTAAAACAATTATGGCTGTTGTCACACCTCCAATGAGTTTAGTTTGGTTTTTAGTGTCTGCTGGGAAAACTTTAACTGGTGCAGCTGCTGTGTTTAGGGCCACTTCATAGCTGGGTGCTCCTGTGGGGCTTTTTATTCATCGGTTTACACTCTTGGCAGTGCTGCACCAGTGTACCTGAGCACATGCTGGCTTTGAGCAGATAAATTGTCCCATTGTCTTTCCTCTCCCTATTTTCCATGGGGCAACACAGCTTCTGAAAGGTTCATCATCTAAAGGCTGCAGTAGATTTTATCTTCTATGCTCTGTAGTCAATGAGCACCAATTCCCTGTGAGGACTAATATTAGGCATAAAATAGTATCTCAGATCCATATGGGCTATTTTTGGAACTCTATCGAACTACTGCTCAGCTGATGTGGCAGCAGCACTACTTATATTCCAGATTATATATGTAATTTTCCTAAGGTAAAATATCCCTTTCCAAAATTTTTCATTAACAGTCTCTATTTCCTACATAATTAAATGACAGCATTTAACTGTGGATAATTTAGAGTTACAGTGCATTTAGGGATTAGAAAATGCTGCCCTTACCATTCTGTCTCAGAAATACAAAGGAAGAACTAGAGTTGATTTCCCCATGTGATGAAGACACACGATATCATTCTCGACAGAATGGAGCATCTCCCAGTGGGTGGTCTGATAACCATGGTAATTAGGTATTCAATCACACACAGAGTAAGATCAGCCAAACAAATGCATGCCTACTAAGGGAAATAACCCATGCAAAGATTATGTGTTTGCTGAACCAAGAGTAAAATGTATAATGAAAGCTCTTAAGACTCTGTAGCCTAACCCTTTCCCCAAAAAATGCCTGTTTTCCTGCATAATTATTAATCAAGGCCATTTCTACTGTCATGCTGTGTACATGACATACGGGTGCTGTCATGCCTGAAGATCTGATTCTGAAAAGAGTATTTCACTCATGCCTGTGGATTCTAGGTCAGGTTTTGTGAAATGAGGATGGCCCCTGTGCTCGTTTGTGGACCCTCATGCCTGCAAAGCCTAATTACAGTTGAGTTCAGCAGTGATGCTGAGACACAACAAAAAGCCCTGCTATGACCTCTTCCACCCCAATGCCCACAATGGTCAATAGCCAGCCCATCTGGAGGAGAGAGATATTGTCTGGAACCAACCACAAAGAAAAATAAAAATACTGGGCGTTGTTCTCCACTTCTGTATTTCAGACAGGAAGATTTGAAGTAGGTTGTGTGGCCCAGGTGGGCAAACCCATCAGTCATCCTGTGCATTCTGTTCACCCTGCCATCACAGAAGGAACAATATCATATGAAAAGATGATCCTATTTGTGTCATTCCCTCTGTGATAACTGCCTTTGCCTGTATACAAAGTTTTAAGGGGAAATATTTAATTAATAATCCTACCACCAACTCATTCCAGTTTCTTTTCTGTACAGCAACTAAGAGCAACATTAATAATTCACATGAACTCTATAGAATTTTATTATGTCAGATAAAATGTCATCCCCTCTGACCAATTAATCCAGCCTGCCTCTAAGGCTGCCGAACACGGGGTGAGTGCTATCTCTTTGGGAAGCACTGCTTCAGTTCCAGCTCCAGCCAGTCTACCTCTGCTGTTGTCCTCTTGCCCCTGGCCCATACCCACCACTGCTCACCATCAGCCCTGGAGCCCACACACCCACAGAAAGAGCCATCACCCCTCACAGCAGGGCCTTAAAGCCGACACGGGATTAAGAAAACTGGTTTGGCCTCAGTCGGCTCACTTACACAACACATCCCATGACTGCACAAGCACTGGAGAGGTTGGAAACATGTGGTTTAGGATGACAGGAGGAGGGTGGTGCTGCCAGCTCTTTTGACTGCAAGGTACAATTAGAGTCACTTCAGCTGACTATGGAACTACAGGGTATTTTGATTTCCCTCCAATGCTTGTAGAGAGGAGAAGGGTGAGGACAGCCTTAAAGTACAAAAAGCCCCTTGTTTTTGTGGAGGACCACAATGGTCTACCAGTGAGCACTCTTAAGAGGTCCATGGACATGAGGTGGAGAAATGGCTGGCAATGAGAAAAGGTCTGCAGGCTGAGGAGTTGAAAGTCACATTGCAGAATCGTCCCTTATCCATAGAGATCCCACACAAGGCCAGATAAGCCATTTAAGCATGTGGTCCTCATTAGTTTGTTCTCAATTTCCCTAGTGCCTGATATGAGTCCTGGGGCCAGTCTCACGTCTGCAATTGAAACCAATGTTCCCAAAGACTTCTGTGCAATGAAGAGCTGCTGCAACCATGGTGCAAGATGCAGGAAGGATGCAGGGGTGCAGGAGCCACAGGATCTCTCCAGCTGATGATGAGACAAGATTTGGGTAAGCTAAGGAGCATATCTCCATCTCCATGCAGAGCAGCTCTGTATGAATTGACCTTCTATTAGTCACCATCTCTCAAGATTGGTCTGAAAATATGTGTTTTATTTTCTTCTCTTCTCCTGTCCAGAGTTAGAAATGCAGAGGTGACCCCATTGTCTGCACGAGACTCAAGTGCACCAAATCCCTGGCAGGTCTGGGTCGCAGCACCAGGAAAGCCCATTTCTGCTTTACCTCAGGCACTGCCACTGCCAAGGAAGAATAAAAACCAGCCACTGTTGCACAGGTTCCCCATTGCTCAGGGGTATAATGGATTAAGCAGTGAATGCACTAAATGATCCCTAACTATAATTAGTTCCCTCTGTGCTTGTAACGCTACAGCCTCATACAAATGGTTTCTAATGACACATGCAGTGCCTAGGAGCAGGGTAATAGCTATTTAAACAGTTGCTGATCCTTGAGCTGGTACATGACAGTGTATTTTACAGTTATTGAGAAACTTTGGACATTTTTTAAAAGTGCTCTGGGCATTGACCTAGAGAAAATCTTGGTTAGATGAGAGCAGAGAGGGTGCCCTTTCCCTAATGGTAACAGATAGATAATGATCTAGTTGTCAGACATTACTGCTGCCCCAGTCCTGATTGTCCCCGTTACCACTCTTTCCCTGCAGTATGATTAGCAAAACAGATCGTCATCTCCCAAATCCTGCCCAGTACAGGCGCTCAAGGAGAGTCAAGACACTCTTCTGAAAAATATTGCTATATGTACATGCATACATAATGTTCAGGCATGAGAGCTTGCTCATTTAGTACTGCATCATAAACTCATCAGTGAGTAAAGACCCATCAAATGTACCAAGACAGAAAGGCTGCTGGTCACACTGGGCAGCTGGAGCCTCTGTGCATGGACCAGGTTGCGAGCTCAAGGGCTGAAGACTGCAGTTTCAAAATTCAAGATGCAACAACTGTTTTTAAATAATAATAATATTTTTGATCTTGTTCCTCGAGCTAAGGATAACAATGAGATTTTTATTCAAGAACAGTCTTTTGGCTCAAGAAGCACAGAAAATTGCAGATCTTGTGAATTATGAAGCCCAAAGCAAAAGCTCAAAATAAAACAAGTTTGCAATTTCAGCTGCTCCAGTAATAACCAGCCAACACACTGTAGATATTTTACTCACCAAAAATAAGCAGAAACAATGCCACAGTTTCTGAAAAGCACATTGTGCCAAAAGAAACATTCATTTATTTCATGAGATGAAATTCCTACTCCGTTAGAAATTTGATTTTAATGAAGACAGTGTGTCAGAACACTTTTCACCTGACCTTGAAATGACAACATGCCTTTTTCACTTTGGTGATCAGGTTTCACTTCACAGGAAATGGAGAATAAATTTAATTTTGTCTTTTCTAAGCACTCACACATACATGCTAATTTAAATGTGATTTGCTGCTATTTGAATACGATGGGTCTGCCTCAGCAAGCAGAGCTGCTGCCAGCAAAGCCTGATCTGCCCACTGAAGGCAAGACAGCGTGAATGACAGAGGGGAAAAGAGGACTCCTCCAGCCACCCAATTCTAGGAGCTGACACTTGAGCCAGTAACTGAGGTTTGCTACCAGTTTCCTAATTCAGAGCCACATGGAGCCTCAGTCAGACAGGGAGTGAATGTATATGGCTGCAAAGCCATACTAAAACCTGCTTCACTGCAAGTAGGACATAAATACATTTCGTTTGAGCTCTTGGCTTAAAGCAATATCAGAGGGAGAAACAGAATTGCAGGTTTTCAGGTAAGCAGTATTTCTCCATTTTCAATCTGGAGGGTTCAAGATTGTGGTGAAGAACTGATCAGCAGTGCAAGAAAGCCGAACTGGGGATAAATCAAATAATCTAGTAAATTTGTCTAACATGATATGAAATATACTGGAGAGGCATAAATGTGGGTGACAGTGGTATCACAGAGCAGCAGAAAAGAGAGAAAACATGCACACCCCTAGCTTTTGTGATTGTAAATCTGGATTGGTTTAAAACAAGCTTGACAGCCTTTACCTAGTGCATCTGTGACTGCAAAGCTTCTATACCAGATTCATGTTAAAAAACATGAGCGTTTTAGCTAAATTGTGGGGAGAGCACTCAAAATTCACTCTGAAGTGCTTCTGAGTAACAAAGAGATAATCATCTTGCTGATTTGTTATGGTTAAATAATGCCCATTGAGTCCCAGCTTTAATGACTGGGTTTGTCAGGAAAAATTGGTCATGTTCCACCAATTATTGGGGTAACATACAGTCATAGAGATAACATGTTAAATGCTGTGAACCGAATCACATTTTCCAAGACTGAATAAGGTACAATCGTGTCTTTTTTCTTGGTTTGGGTTTGTTTGGTGGTTTTTAATATGTTGATTTTATCCTGGATGTTAATGTAGCACTGGTATAGTTTAAAGATGCTGTTTCTGGGACAAGAGAGAGGATCTAGGCTTGATACTACCCTGTCTAGCACTTTATGAAGTTTCTTTAAAACATTTCTCACATGGAATTGGTTAGAGTCTGGAAGAGTGGTACTCAACTGAGGCACTGAAAACACACAGTGGCACAGTTCTTGCCTCACTTGAGATATCCAGGGCTGAACAAGTCGCCTTAGGTTACCTTTTGTATCAATGGAAAGAAACAGGTATGCCAAAAGAGTAAATAATATATCTTAGAAACCTCTGTTGTGGGTAGATGTAATATGTCTTGGAGAAACTTATTTCTCTCCTTTGGTGATAAAGGGGGGGCTTAGGAGGACTGGCTCAAATTTGAGCATCTAACTTTCCGATACCTGAAGCTAGATGATTTTCATTCTTGGTTACCATTTTTTTCAGGTTAAAACACTACAAGAAATGTTATGTCATACTCCCTGTGGAGAGATCTAAATCAACTATGTCAGACAAGAAATCATTTTGGAGACAAGTCTACGTAGTTCCAATGGCACAGAATAGGAAACAATATTACTGCCTTCCCTTTGTGCTTTCCATTTTCCCTCTGCCCTTTAAGAAAAAGTCTTTAATAATTTAAATCAGTTTTATGCCTCTGTGAAGCTTGATTTAAAAAAACCTCCAACAAACCAGAACAAAATAAATCCCCCCCCTTCCCCCCCCCCCCCCCCCCCGAAAAACCCCAACCCTCCAAAATACTAGTTTTATACTCTGATGACTCCAAGAGAATAAAATCAGATTCAGGGAACAATCTGTCAGGTTACGGGAGCATCAGGTCCTGAGATCTGTAACTAAACCTAACATCTTTTGGCTTCCATGAAAGCAGAACAACATCTCTGTTTCATGAGCACAAAACACTGATTAGTTCAGATTAATTAAGATAATATATGGATATGGTTCTACTTTCTGAAAGGTTAAGACTAGTTCACAGTTTTGCAACATCTAAGCCTAAACTCCCTCTAGCTCTCTAAATGTGTGCTTACTACAGAAGATTTACAGATAAGCAGTAATAGTCCTCTTCAGAGAAGGAGGCTAAACAAAGAAAAATTAAAATTAATAATTATCAAAATTAAATATAAAAGAGAGGAAAGGGTGAAATTAAACACTTCAGTGGTGTTATCTAGGTCAGACTGGGTACATTAGAAAATCCTCATTTCCTCTCTCTACTCTGCCTTCTCAAACTTATATTTTCTCCAGCAGCAAAAAGTTTAACTGACAACATTTGTTCCAACAAATCCATTAAAACTAAACATGTGATTTTTGTCTTAAGGAGACTTCTGCAAACATGGCATCTGAATGTACCAGCAATTTTACTGCTCAGCCCAGCCCCGTAGAGAGATTGACAAGCTGCAAGGGTGAAAATTTCTTACAGCTGAAATTCTATCTCTCCATCCTTTACGGCCTAATCTTCCTGGTATGCTTCCCAGGAAACATTGTGACAATTTTTGTTTACTGTGTTAAGATGAGGCCCTGGAAAAGCAGCACCATCATTATGTTAAACCTGGCCATCACTGACCTATTGTATGTAGTCACGCTTCCTTTCTTTATACACTACTATGCTAATGGAGAGGACTGGATTCTTGGAGACTTCATGTGCAAATTCATTCAGTTTTGTTTCTACTTCAACATGTATAGTGGTATTATCTTCCTTAGCTGCTTCAGCATCTTCCGCTTTTTGGTAGTTGTGCACCCAACAAAATGCTTTTTTCTTCGGAAGCGGAGATGGGCAGTAGTGACTTGCTCAGTCATTTGGATGATTTCCCTGGTGGCCCTCAGCCCCTTGGTTGTCCTGATTGCCCCAAGTCACAGGCAGAACAAGACAATCTGCCCAGACCTGGTTGCTGCTGAGGACTTCAACGCAAGTCGCTGGTACAACTGGGGACTGACTGTGTTTGCCTTCTTCTTGCCCTTGCTCACAGTGACTCTATGCTACGTGCTCATCATTTGCATCTTGGCCACTGGGCTCCATACACAGGCTAGCTACAAACAAAAGGCTCGCAGGCTCACTGTTCTCCTCTTGCTGGTTTTCTATGTGTGCTTCCTCCCCTTCCACGTCTTTCAAGGGATTCGTCTGGAGCTCCAAGTACAGCCAGTTAGCTGCCACTTGAAGAAAACGATCCAGTTAATGTTTATTATATCTAAACCTTTAGCAGCATTAAATACTTTTGGAAATTTGCTGCTCTATGTAGTGTCAGGAGATAACTTCCAGCAGGCAATATCTCGCTCTTCAAGTTTTGGACACACAAGAGTTTGAAGTAGAAGAGATTGATGCCATTTATCATTTATGGAGGAAGGACTGAAACCTGCCCTCAACCAGCCAGGCACAACCTCCCTGCCATCAGAGTACTCAGGTCAACCCAGCCAGTGCCAAAGGAGAGTTAAACTGTTCTGAGTTACAAACTGCTCATCAAAAGAGAAAATTTATGATTAAAAATAAAAAGTTTTAAATAAAATACTAATAAATGAAGTGTGAAACCTCTCAGAAATGTTTCTGCAGTTGCTTCCTGAATCTATGGTAGCTCTTTTGGAGAATGGCCAGTTCCAGAAAAAAATACTAGTCTATTAATGGCAGATACAGATTCAGGATGGAAGTAATCCTAAATTAATTTTATTAACTTAAAAAATAAGTGTAGTCTGAGATAGGGAGGGACCTGTCTGATTTTCTCTCTAAGCCACGGAGAGGGGTAAGACCCTCTGGAGATCAAAACCTGTCTTATGCCTGTAGGAGGTTCATCTCACCTCCCTGAAGACATTGACAGGGTAGGCATATGCATATAGCTAATCACCTTGTCCTCATTTTATAATTTTCCATTATAATGGAAAGAAATAAGCAGTTTTAGAGTGTGATTCACTGAATTATTCTTGATGCCTACATTTGGACAAGGTGAATCATGACCTAGAAGTGCCTGTTTCTCTCCACTGACCGTAAAAGGTAAGTAGATCAGACACAGACTCAAATGTTCATGCCTGCTTTTAAAGAGCTGAGGCACAGCTCTAGTACTGACTGGTATAGCTCACTCTCCAGAGGTGGCCAAAGGTGCAGCTTACACAGTAAGACCCCATTTAGTGCCTCTAGTGATTGCCTGAAGAGTAATGGTGGGGTAACACAAGATAGCTCTTACAAGGATTTTCCGCACTACTGATACAGAATCTGTGGACTCATATGGCAGTTTTTTTGGAAGGGACCATAAAGGCCCCTTTAACTTTAAAGGCCAGAGTCCCCTGTAATGAGCAGGGACATTTTCAGTTAGACCACATTGCTCAGAGCCATGTCCAGCCTGATCTTGAAAGTTTTCAGGGGTGGGACATCAACCACCTCTCTGAACAACCCGTGACAGTGTCACACCACCCTCATTGTAAAAAATTTCTTCCTTATATCTAGTCTGAAACTGCTCTGTTATAGTTTTAAAACATTACTCCTTTTCCTGTCCATAAAGTCCCTATTAAAAAGTATCTTCAATTTTTCTTATAAGCCCCCTTTAAGCATTGAAAGGCTGCAATCAGGTCTTCTTGAACTCTCTCTACTAAAGGCTGAACAATCCCAATTTTCTCAGCCTTTCCTCATAGGAGACGTGTTTCAGCCCTCTGATTATCCTTGTGGCCTACCTCTGGACTGTCTCAAGTGTTGGGGCTCCAGACCTGGACACAGCACTCCAGGTGGGATCTCATGAGAGTGAAGCAGAGGGGCAGAATCCCCTGCTGTCCACACTTCTTTTGACACAGCCCAGGATATGGTTGGCTGCGAACATACAGTCCTGGCTTGATTTTCATTCACAAGTACCACCAAGTCCTTTTCCACAATTCATAGGAAATCAAAATAATTTTTGCCCATTACATTATTCAGTGAAACTCTTCTTGGTCACACCAAGCAAGGAACAGCTTTAGGTAATAGCATGTATGACAGGAAATATGATCTGTCTCAGGGGGTTAAAAAATAGACTTGTGGAAAAGTGTGAGACCAATACTTGAAGATATATCTAGAGAGGTCCCAGTACCAGCTGAGGTACTCCAGCCAACAGGAATACAAAAATATTAGCAACATAATATTCAGAGCTCAAAAGTATGATCACAGAGTGAATCCTCCAATATATTTTTATAACAGCCTTATTTCATGTTTCATTACTTTTGCTCTCTACTCTAAAATGTACATTAAGCAATGGGAACATGTGCTGCCTCAAGGCTCTCATGTGACTCTTCTTATCCAACCCCTCTGTGCATGGGATGGTCTTCAAGTGACCACCAGACAAAGTCCAGTAGAACACAACCCCCATCAAGCACATGTCTGAATGACTGGCAAACACCCTGTGACTCCCCTGTAGAGTATAAGGAACCCATTTCCTGCCTATCTCACAGCCACCTTGGGAAGAACAACAGCAAACAGAAAGCAGCAGGCTTGCTGAGGGATTGAGAGGAGATAAGAAACTATCCCTGATGTGGGAAGGAGCAAGGCAGGGAAAGGAACAACAACATTTCTCTGGGGTAGGGCAGAAGATGGCCTGTGAAGAAAATACTCTGTCAGAAATCAGAGGAGGAAGCTATTTTGCACCCAAAATAGGCCACTGTATTTTAATCTACCCTTAGCTACTCATCAAAGTAACTTCAAAAACTTCTGCACAGCACAGCATGTTTTCCCCTGAGATCACTATTCAGCCTCAAATTGTGGATGAGGTCTTATGATGAAGAAGGAAGCTAGCCATTAGAGATGTTGCATGATGCAAACATCCAAAAGATGTAAAAAAAATGTCCCCCACAACACATGCTGCACTGGTTTTGACAGTCTTCCAGGGGCAGCTCCTCCTTCTCCACCTCACTTGCAGTGCTGCTCTCAACCACTTGATCCTGAGACACCAGATGCAGCAGATGCGCCATGAGAAGGCAACGATGAACATGGTGTTTTAGCTGGCTTTTTTTCTTTTTAAGTAATGCTATCAGAAAAGCATGAGGTTTGTTTTTTTTTTGGTTTTGGTTTTGGTTTTTTTTTTTTTTTTAAAGTAAAATCAGGTTTATACATTATCTTTTAAGTCTCTACTGCATATCAACACCTAGGTTTTATTAACTCAAATCAAGTCCTGTTGGGAAGGATGAAACAGGAAAACCTTATAAATATGATTGCCTGGCAAAATATTATGAGAATATAGAAACTATAGGCGAGATTGGAATGAGAGCAAGCTTTGAGATGCCAAGTCTTAGTTACTGAACAACTAGAAAACAATAGTATATCCAGCTGAAGATAATCCCCTTCTGGTTAAACAATGCCCTCTTCTTACAGACAAGTCCAAGCTTTAAGCAGACCCCACTAGCTTGGCAGAAAGGGTCCAAAGAGCAGTTTTTAGGGTTTAAAATGTAACATAGTATAGTAATGTAATGATTCTTATAGGCTATATGTAAATGCTATAGATTTGTATCTTTTACTAGATTGGTTAGTGAGAATTGGAATATTCAGCACGGAAGAAGATTTATTGTATTGTAACGGGAACCTTGGGCATTCTATCTTTTGCTCTTCTTTTGGCTCTCTCTCTCTCTCTTGTCTCTCTCTCTCTCTCTTTCCTCGCTGTCTCTCAGGCCTGCTCCAAGCTGTGGCTGGCAGCTCCAAGCAGGGCCCCTGCACTCACACCCTTTGCAATAAACTGCAACTTCCAAGACGTGGCTTCAGAGATCTCTCGTCACTGTTTGTCCTGACCGTCCATACCACACCGACGCTCCCACAGAGTCCTACCTTCATATCTACAGCATGGAGTCTGGTCTTCTGGTGTTTGAGATAGAAAAAGAATTGCCTCTGATTTTGTAACAGTATGTTGGTTGGGCTTTCAACTTTAAATGAAGCTTTGTATTAACCCCCTTCAGCTCTACTTGATGTTTTCTGGATAAATTACTCAGCACACTCATTTGTTCATGCATCCAGGCTATACACTCTTTTTATAAATGGAAGATGCCTAGGATATTTTCCAGGGATGGAGCATCTATAACTTTGTGAACAAGGGAGAAACCATTTCAGAGAGAAATCTAGGTTGTGCCTTCAGCATGACAATGGCAGATTGTGGCCATATCTTGATGCTCAGATTTTTGTCATTCCCTGATAGCAACTTAGAGATCCAGGACCTCGGAACAGTGCCATTGAAGAAGAGGACAAGTCTAATTTTGTTAGGCGTACCAACTTCATTTGATGCCTACCTCTAAGGAGACAGAAATGTCCATTTTAAGAATTCTTAAAGAGCCCAGCAGATAGTCCAAGCCTGCCTAAGGAAATGCCCTGTACTTTCCAACAGAAAAGAAAGTGTGTGTGTCATGTGTGGGAGGGCAGAAGGGACAATGAAATGGGGAGGGGAGGAAAATCTACATCAACTTTGTTGATACTCTCATCTTCTCTGAATGAATGTGATGCACACACACACACACACACATACTTGTTTTTTGCTTCTTTAATATTGTTTTCATTTTTCTCTGGCAGCTTGTGTTCTGGGATACCTCTGCAGACCCCACACTGGCAGGACATACGGGCCCACCTGCCCAGCACAGCTGTGAGGAAGGAAGGCCCTGCACACAAAGACTTTGTAGGCCAACCCACAAACCCAAGTCAGATGGTTACGCTTAGTTTAGAAGCACAACCACAAAAGAAGGGACATACAAAATGCTCTTTGGTCCTGCATCAGAGGTGGAGAACAAGAAGCTTATGCCAATTTATCATCTGTGTCCTTTCCCAAGGAGTAAACATGAACCTCAATTAAACACACCATTATTTATGCACTGCATTGAAAAACTATGACTGCCAGTAACCTTTCTTCTTCTACATGTACAAATCCGATGCAAATAACCACCTAGAATTTCCCCACAGATCCATCAGCAGATTTCCACTTTATAAAATTACCTACCCAAACATCAACCTCAGTGGCTGCTCATGGGTTTGCATATGCAAACCCTGAGGGACAGAGGCAGGGATGGCTAAACTAAAGAAAGCACATGCACTAGGCTGACGTTAGCCACAGGCATTAGCACAAACTGGCCACAGGCATTGGCACGAGCATCCAGGCATTAGCCACAAATTATGTTGAAATTTTGAATATCTGGTCTAAAGCCTTACCAAATTCCTTTGATATGTTGGGCCAGGATGACAGGGATGGTGACAGCACCAAAATAAAATATTAGAATAATTTGGGTTAAAAGGGACCTTTAGAAGCCATCTAGTCTAAGCTCCCATGAGCAGTGACACCTTCCACCTTAAACAATCTCTTATGCTGGGAGCCCCAGAGGTGGATCCAACACTCCAGGTGGGGTCTCATGGGAGTGGAGTAGAGGGGGAGAATCACCTCCCTTGTCCTGCTAGCCACAGTTTTTTGGTGCAGCCCAGGATATAGTTGCGTTTATGGTCTGCCAGCTCATATTGCCAGGTCATGACTAGCCTCTCAACAACCAGTACCCCAAATCTTTCTCAGCATGCTCTCAATATCTTAATCCCCCAGCCTGTGTTGATACTGGAGGCTGCCTCAACCCAGGTGCAGCATCTTGCACTTGGCCCTGTTGAAACTATTGAGCTTCCCATGGGCTCACTTCTCAAGACTGTAAATAAATCATGGGTTTGTATAGTAGCAGAAAACGAGTGTGTAAGGAATTTCTGAATTTTACATAATTCTACGAGGGACGTATAGTGGACAATCACATCAATTTGCAGCATTTATTCTCATTACTGCATATCACAACCAAAACAGAAGGTTTTGTTCCTACAGAACTTTGGAAGTGACTTGAGCAGGCCTTAAGAAAGCGGTCTGTTTTGCTCACTCTTCTGATCAGTTGGGCAGTTTCTCACTAGAGATAGGGAAACAGGGGACAAACAGGCCAAATTCATGCATTTGTACCAATGTGTTTCTCCTCCACTACCCACAGAGGGGTTGAACTGAGTACATCATCAGTCATGCTCTGGCTCATCCCCAGCCATCAGGGCTGACAACTAATGCAAACACAGAGGAACAAAATTTCTGCAAGAATCACCTGTGCAAACCAAAACTCCTTGCCCTAAGCAAATGCAGGTGATTGGTTTCCAGAATGACTCTACTACCTTGGTCCCAGAGAGGGGTGGGGGTCCAGAGATGCTCCTGTGACTTGCTTTTCATGTCACCTTGATCCAGATCCAAAGACAACTTTTCTCCTTCCCTGTCCAGGTATGACTGCATGTTGGAGATTTGGGCCTGGACTTCAGGCACAGAGATGCTGCTGTTTTGGAAGGTTGTGGAAAACATTTGGGATTTTTTTGGGAGCACTGTGGAAGGTGGATATGAAGAGCTAGGAAGCGTGGCACGTAGAGATGTGCCAGAACTCCCACTCCTTGGGGGTTCCCAATAATGTCTCCTTGCGGAAAGACGTAGAGATTTGAGAACTTCCTCTTGCCTGCCCTTCCTTTTCTGTGTGATAGAGAAACAAGCCTGTATCAGGAAAATGTTTTCTTTCTCATTCCTACTTCAAAAAGAAGTCCAACAACAGCAAAATCTTTTCCTTACATGAATTGAAATGTGCATGTGGAAAACCTGGGCTGATTTATGCTACTGGGGGTCTTCTCTGGAAGGGGCTGATATTGCTGTGCAGCTCAGCTGTGGCTGGGAACATCCTGATGCTGTGATTCGTGAACAAGAGGGAGGGAGAGTTTGGCTATGAGTCCAGGATAAACAACCAGAATTGTGCTGCTGATTCACCAATAACTCAGTGCCTGACAAGCACAAAGACTTGTTCTGATCCTGGAGCGGAGCAACCCTCCCATGCAACCAGAGAGAGTCACTGCATCTACCCCTAATTATTTCCCCTGCCACATTTTATCCTCTTAGAGTTACAAGCTCTTCAGGGCAGATGTCTTAGTGAGTATTTGCACAGCAGGACCTGAATCCCGAATGGGCCCTCCTGGCATTATGAAAATTCAATCAAGGGCTTCAGCCATAAAAATGTAAACGATGTAGCTACTCATCATTTGTGCATATAGAGACACATAAACATACATATGCAGATACAAATGCACAGGGAAGCAGTGCCTAATGCAAAAATACAACTCTTTTAAAGTAACAGCACTATGTTGTACCTAAGACTCTTCCTCTGGATATGAATATACATTTTACTTGTCCCTTTTCTCTCTTGTAGAATAAAAGTAGTGTGACACTGAGGACAGAAGTCAGCTGAACGGAAATCCCTTTTCAGGACAAAAAAGCGACTGCTATGAAAGTAATTAGAGCAATGCACAAAAACTTAAGCAGTTTCTTGATTTTCAGGTATAATTTTCTGGTGTATACAAGTTAGTAAGATTTTACTGCTGGTTTGAAGACCGTTGTCTAAGTATGCTTTTTATTTATACCTAACAATAGCACCTAAAGCTATCTAGCTTTTCTTTTTTCCCCATGGAAACTAGCTGTATTTTACTGTGTGATAAATTATAATGTTGTGTACTAAAATGGATTTGGATGTGTGTTCAAGGGCAGGCTAGTCAAGTCTGGGGTATTTGCTTGTGTAAATTTTGAAATAATTTTTTCTCTTACTATATTGGTATTTCGAGTTTATTGAAACTGATTATTACTATTTCTCCTCTGCAAAACTGAGTGTGTTTTACCACCCCAGCAGTTTAGGCTTATTCACATATGTAGAACACAAAGAATATTCTCATCTGACCTGGCTTAAATATATAATTTACATTACATAGAGCTGCATTGCTCTCTTAAGGTGACAATTTTTGACCTATATAATGTAAAGAATCTGTGGTTTTTTCTCCTCTGGAAGAAAAATTGTCTGTTTTATCCCTTCTGTCTTATTTTAAGTTTTCTTTTTTTTCTCAGTAGTCATTCTGGTTAAAATGTACTCAACCAGCTCCAGATAACATAAAGGCCTAGCTCTGAGATAGCTGTCTAGAGTGTTTTTATAGTCAGTTGGCAGAATTGAGAGCTTGGAGGGACCAATTATCCCCCATCAGGTGGGTCAGATGAACTGTGCCTTAGAAGTGCCTGCACAGGGAGTCAATGGTGTCCATGCTTCTAAATTCAATGCTGAAGCTTTGCACAATGTTCATGGTGCACCGTGTCTCATCTGTAGGTTGATTGTTATTTCTTATGAAAAGTTTGGCAAAAAGAAAAGGTTTAAGTTTTGATATTGTGACAATTTTTAGAAGTATTTGTGCAGGGTACTACAGTGAATTTTTTTAATGCTCTCTGGATTGTCACCTTAAGGTAGCCTTGTTTAAGAAGTCTGGATTATATTCAAGTGTCTTGCTTAGTGAGAGACTACAGTTAAACAGAAAAGAATACAGAACATACTATATTTGTCTTCTATATGTATTTTATATATTGAGAGAATATATAATGGAACACATAGAACCATGAAGAAATGAAAATAAATGTAAAAACTTTTAAGGACAAGACTTGGCACTTGGTACATGAGAGTTGGGGTACCTCAGGCTCTGCCTCTAACCCCAGCCCTCAGGGAGCATCTCTCTACCCCCTGTACACATCCACAGGGAATTCACACCATTTAAAGGGTTGATTTTCTTGTGCAACCCAGGTGCTGATAGAACTCTGCTGCATGGGGAAGTAAGGTCAGGCTAAGGCAGGGGACTGTGCTACGATTTGGCTTTGGTTTGGACACCAAGGAAGAGCAAGAACAGAATTGGAAAGGATGACTGGAGCCCTTTCTACAGCTAAAGAGAAAGAGCCTGCTGAGTTATAAGGGGAAAAAAAGCTGGAGGATTAAAAAAAAAAAAAAAAAAAAAAAAAAGAGCTTACAGGATTTGAAAATGGTATGAAAAATTATTAAAAAAATTAATAGACAGGGGGACATCACAAGGAAAGAAGAGAAAGACTCCTGTGTGTCAACACAGGTGCAAGTACACACACACATGCAGCTGTTCAGAGAGTTGCTATGCCCAAGTCCTGTTTGTGCACATTTGAAATGTCACTGCTCTGTACCCCTCCAAACTTTTTAAATTCACTGGAGAACTTTTCTGAATGGCCCTTAGAGTATCTTGTCCAAAAAGGATTTCTCATTAGACACCTTTAAATTACCATAGCTCTGAGATGGGACATGCTGTGACTGACACACTAAATGGGTAATTTAAAAAAAATATTAAAGAAATTCAGAAATAGAATTTATGGTAGATTCCTCCCTGTAATGTAACCAAACTATTACATTTCTTCATGAAAGTTCTGAAGCACATAATTTTCAGTACTGAAATTGAGGGCCTGCCAAGTGCCTGAAAAATATGGGTGGCAGGGAGATTAAAGTGAGTGGCAGCCTGCAGGACGACAGCTGCTGGAGAGATATCTTCACCACCTGTGGAACCTGCTCCTGCTCTGACAAGCATTAATACTCATTCCTAATACTTAGTAATCTCTAAGCTACATGTATAGTTAAAAACTGACACAGCTGAAAATTCGTCTCAGCTGTACCCAAGCAATGCCTACATCAAAGGATACAGCACAAAAATATCCTCCATGTACGGAATAATAATTGTTTACACAACAGCTTAACCAAACAGTGTGAGATGAACAGGGAGGAGAGAGCTATAGAGGGATGTGTGTGGCTTATTCCTTGTGTCCCGAAGCTGTCACTGTGTCTTGTTGATCCAGCTGCTTTTATACTGTCCATTCAATATTATCTTGCTCCTCTAAAATTTACAAAGACATGCCTACCAACCCCAGCAACAAATTAGGAGGAGATTAGAGAGTCCGTTATCTGCCTACAGGACCCATGTTTAAATAGGATGCCCTAGCGTCTCATAGTTTATTCAGACACTCATAAGGGCTCATAAATACAGGTTATCCTGATAATTTTTTTCTGACTTGTTTAGAGTGTTTTTTTCCTAAAAGAATTGTGGTTTTCTTCCATGCTGGATGCTCTTGCATGATTACAGGCTGTCTAGAGCCTTGTTATGCAGCCCAGCAGATTGTGGGACTCTTTGCAATGACACAAGGAAATCCATCTGCTGAGGATGGGACCTAAAATGTTCAGAGGATGGAAAATCAGTGGCCAAAACATTACATCCCTGCATCAGCAAGGACAGAAAGGCAGATACCCTTGATGGCTGAGGGAGGAAGGACCCTCTCCTTATCTATTCACAGCTCTGACCCACTGTCTGAGCTCATCCACTTGGACCTACCTCCAAGTAGGTGGAGTAGTTGTAGTAGTAGTAGTAGTAGTAGTAGTCATGGAAAAAGGCAGGCATGCCCAAAGGGACTTGTTTCCTCCTAAGCCAGCTGGCATGAAGCACCTACAGAGTCTCTTATCCAGGCACCTGGATGTCCATTTACATATCTGTGCACGGACAACACTGCAGAATCATAGAATGATTGTGTTAGAAGGGACTTTCAAAGATCACCCCCTTTCACTAGACCAGGTTGATCAGAGTCCCATACAGTCTGGCTCTGACCACTTCCAGAGATGGAGCAGCCACAGCTTCTCTGAGCAACTTTTTCCAAAGCATTATACATGCAGTGACCTGTATACATCACCCTCAAAACACACTGCAAAGTCCAGACCTTGATCTCACTTTGGTGAGGCCAAAGGCATTTCAGCCTGAGTATCTCTTGCAAACAGCCCTATCTCACAGTCCATTCAGGGGTACAGGGTCTGAACTGCCATCCTGTCATGGCCAGGTGCTGTGACAGTCAGCCATCATCTCCCCACCACCTTCATCTTCTCTCCCTTCCCAGCAAAATTCATGTACTAGAAACCTTTTTCCCTTGAGCCCTTTATTTTCAGATTTTCCTTCATCTTGCTTGCATACCCGTGTGATCCATTTTATATTTCTTTTAAGATGAAGATTTGTTTATTCAGCTTTCATTTCCAGGGCACTGGTCATTTGTCACAAAGTTTGCACGTCTGTAAATATTGCCACACTGCTGTCACCCCCACTTGTCTGGCAGAGGGTTTTCTGACATGGACTAATGACAGTGGAGCTGACTAGGACCACCACTGCCAGCTCTTGCCTCACCAGTGAGATGGTGTGTTTGAGTATAACTACTGACTTGTTGACAAGATCAGTGAAAAAAGAACCAGAACAGTGATGAATACCAATACAGGGTAGTTCCCAGCTAATGCCAGCATTCTTGCTCACCCTCCTAAGTAGCCTCACCAGGACTTGTCCCTCCACATGCTTTGCAGTCACCAGCAGCACTGGTTACCAGATGTGCTTCTCAGATGTGTGGTAAGTACCATGCCAGAAGCATGCCTCAGAGTAAGAGAGTTTATTTACCTTATTCTAGGCAGATAAATGTTTTGTTGAATCTGGCTGCAGCTGTCATAGGATAATTAATGCACATATCTTCTACCCATGACTTATTTGCATTATTAACTGCATCTGCCCCCAAAATGGTATGTCAGTTACATAGATATGTCACCAAGAGATAAATTAACCCTGTCCTCAAATTTATGATTCATGTGCTGCCCTAGAAAACCACATGCTAAGTTTAATTAGCTCCTGGACTAATTACTTAATTTTATTTTAAAAAAATTCCTCTAAAGCATTCCTAGCCAAGCATTTGTGAGACTACTGCTGGTCTGAAAGGTGCTAATGAGCCACCAGCAGAAGATAAAGTCCAACAGCAGATCCAGTGCCTGGACAAGCAGTCTCCCTCCAGCAAAACACTGGAATACCACGGTGTCATGTGTCTGGCTCTAAGGAGCCAGTTTCTGATACTGACAAAAGATTTAACCAGTGACAAGGGTGGATACGCCTGTGTGAATACACCTGTAAGGACAGGGGCCGGGCAGTCGCTCTCTCTTTGTCTTCTGGCGTTTGGGGAAGGCGGCGGCGGCGCGCCGGGCGCGGGCTGGACCCGCTCGGCCCGACCGGGATTCTCCGCTCCTGGAGGGGCGGGAGCGGCTGCCGAGCCCTCACCGAGGAACCCACCGGGCCCGGCCGGGAGGGGCAAAGGAGCCGGCAGAGCCTGCAGAGCTTTTGTGCCAGTCGAACACCAAACCACGCTGGCCTGAGGCTGTGTGGGCATCGGGAGCGGCTGAGCATGGGGACAGCACCTGGATGGGCACCAAAGGAGCTGAGCATGGGGACAGCACCTGGATGGGCACCAAAGGAGCTGAGCATGGGGACAGCACCTGGATGGGCACCAAAGGAGCTGAGCATGGGCACCAGCACCAGTGGCTCCCGTGGTTCGTGCTAAAGGCGGCCCCGAAGCCAGGAGCAGCCCTGACCCCCGTTCCAGACTGAGAGCAGCTGGCACATGGAGTCGGCAAAAGAGCACATGGCCAGCAGAAAGAAGCAGAGAGAGCTTGTTTCTAATACAGGACTTGGACTAAATTGACTTTTTTTCAGCATTACGAGACTTCATACTCAAAGAACACTAATTCTCTCTTGAGCTAAGAAGGAAAAAAAGAGGAGGTGAAACTTTGTAAGAACAACCACATGAAAATGAAGTCAGTAAGAAAAGAGTTAGATTTTAGATTGAAGGGATTTTGAAAAGTTTGTCTTAAGCTTAGGCTGCAAAATTCTTTTGTGAAGCTATGGTAAAGATATACTTGATATATCAGACTTGGTGTTTTCCCCAGTAAGTTCATGGAATGCTTTGGGGGGTTGGCAGCATTCTAGCCACAATCATGAGCAGAGGCACCAGTGTTAGAAGTTTGATGAGAAACCTCAGCCCTGGGGATAAAAGGGGAAGACCTCTGATCCCAGAGATGGGTGAAAGGATGCTGGAACAACTCATCCTTAAAATAGCACCCCAATAAACCGACATAGACCGAAAGCACAGTTGTGAGGAAAAACTGTGAAAGATGGGAAAGACTTCACAAGGGCAGATCTCGGGCAGCTGCGGTTTGTGAGAAATGAAGCCACAAGAGTTCTTTTCTTGTGGGGAGTTTTCCATAGCATTAGCAAAGAATACTTTTCTCTCTAAATGAACTAAAGAAAGACTATTTGTAGAGGTAAAGAACTGACTAAGATTTTTCTGAGTTGTTGTTGTTCTGTACATTGTTGAAAAGAGGAAAAGGTGTGGGGAAGAAGAAAAAGGGTATTCTAATTTCTGATTATTCCTTTTTTTTTTTTTTTTTTTTTTTTGTTGTCCTGTTAATAAAGTTGTTCTTTGTATCCTTTCAAGTTTAGGTCTGCTTTGTTATTTTCCCTAATCCTATCTCACAGTGGAGAATAGACCCACTACTTATTTTGGCGAGCCAAACAGGAAGAGTCTAAAATTGGCAAACATAAATTCCCTATACATAATTGGTATTTCTGCTTACTTTCAAACTGGAACTACAACACATGGTCAGTAATGTTTATCAGATTGATAACTTTGAGATACACTATTAAATAATGAGTAAATGCACTATGTTTGTTGAATGTTTCTTTTTTTACCAGCCTCAAAAGGACCTAAGAGATGTTGGGACTTAGTAAGCCTCAGCTTTTAAGTAGTCCAATGCAAAAATTACACCAGAACCAAGACTGCATACTCAAACCAGGAATGAATATCTAAGTGTACTGGAAGTGGTAATATTTATCTGGTATTTTTTAATTCATGGTAATTTTAATTAGTATTTCAGTGCTCTGCACACTCCCAAAATAGTTCACTGCAGGCTCTTTTCAAGGTGATGAGCACATCTGATGATAGTTACAGATTTTTCTCCCTTCTGACCTGAATCTTCAGGCTGAGACATGAGTGCTGTCTCTATAGTGGCTGGAGGGCCAACCCTCCAAGCAGCTCCAAATTACCTGACTCCAGAATCTTGGGCTGAAAAGCAACCAGCAAACCTCTGGTTCCCAGGATCCCCCACTAAGCCTAGAGGGATTATCTTCACTCAGGTCTGTGCAGAGGTGACAAGTGTCACCTACACCAATGGCTTGCAGAAAAGCAGAAAACATCCTCCACCAATGCTGTGAAATCAGCTGGCCCTAAGATACAAACATCTGTGCAATGCGTAAGGTAAGTTGCCATTTGTAGATCTAATCCCAACTAGTTCCTGTCAGAGCACAAACCTTCCCAGCAGAGCTGCACAAAGCCTCAGAGCAAGACTGGGACCATAATAGTTCTCAGCAGTGTATTTCTTGTGCTCTGTAGCATACATTAACAGACTTGGAGAGTCAGTGAATTCATGTGTCCACAGTAAAAGCCTGGTTTCACTCCTAGCTTGTTTGCTGGGATCACTTCTTGTCAAGCAACAAACATCACTCTAATTAGAAACCCGGGTCCCAGTCCTGATCTGTACCCCGTGTACCTCAGCTTTATTGAGCAATGTGAGCATCCACCAGGTAGGTGTTTATTTGCTACACAATGCTTATTCATACACATGCACATTTATATCAAAACTCTATTATTTAAATTGTGAAAGTCTGTTTAAATCCCTTTCGAAAGAGAGCAGTACAACGAAGCAGAGCTGAGGAGAAAAAGCAGAGCCAGCTCATGCTGGCTTTCTGTGTAAGCAGCCTGAACCTGCACAGTGCAAGAACTAGAGCATTTTAATCCTGTGGTATGTTCAGCTACAGATTGGACCCTGGAATTGTGAATAACCTTCAGCTCTTTGGGCCTGTGGAAATTGCATAATTGGTGACTAATCCAGAGCCAGAGGATTTAAGGTGAAGGTGCAGTCCCTGTCTGAAAGATGAGGAATATCATCAAGAAATTACTTCCATAACTAATAAGCAAACAGTAAAATATTCCCCTATCCAGCTCCTTCTGTCATTCTGCTCCTCACTGTCATTTCCATCATCTCCTTATTATCTTTCTTCTCACATCACAGATGTTTTGAATATTTATTTAGCCTGTGGAGAATTGGAGCATAACAGCATAAGAAGGAACACCACTACTTTTTTGGTCAGTAATTCAGTTCCTTGAATCATCAGGATAAACTATGTGGCCTTGAACAGTGTTCATCCACTTGAGAATTGGATTACAGTCTCATAAAACAGCACAGTGCTCCTATTATCACCCAAATAAAGCTGCCATAATTCTGGAACAAATAGGTGGAAGTAGTCAGCCACCGAGTATCCAGTGTTGAAGTGAAGAATAATAAGCTGGCGTACAGTTCTCAAGAAATTCCTCACAAGGAGGCAGATTTAAAGCTTTGAACACCAGGCTTTTACTCACACAAAAACATACACTCATCTTTCATATCACTGTCTTATCTAAGGCGCTGAGGGCTTAGAGACAGGATCCAGGTGCAATGCTTTCTGAATAGCTGATGATGACAAAGCATCCACCACATTATCCTCTCTCACAAGAGGGTACCTGACAAGTTTCTCAGCATTTATAAGCTAGGAAAGGAGCTGGTTTTGTTGCAGCTGCCCAAGATTTTACCTGGCTCAATACAAAATCCTGGTTGATTAAAAACATCTCACTGCAGGTTTCTGCAGCTTATGGTTGAAAAATGAGCTGGTGAAAGGTAAGTTCTTCCACAGTGTCAGCTGGACCCTGCTCTCAGCAGCTGAGCCACTAAAAAAGTAATTTTAACTTCTTCCTGTGTCTATAAATGGGGACAGACTCATTTTTCCAAACATCTTTGCAGAAATACCTAATGACAGTGGTTTGTAAGTGTGATGTGCTGTCACTATTTTTTGTCATCTGGACATGGTGATGGAACTTTTCATCCCATAGTCAGCTATGGGGGACCACACATTTACAAAATAAGGATGGACAACCCATTTAAAAGGCCTTTTAACCAAAAGATTAGGCCCTTCTCTTTTCCAGAAGTGCTCACTGTTTCACAAGGATCATTAGGAAAGACCTACATCCAGGACCAGATCATGGTAGTAAAATACATCATTTAAGACGTAGTCAACCCTTGCGAGGACAACCTTGGCCAGTGCACAGGCACCAATAGGGCACACATCCACTTCTGCCTTCCCTTTGCCCTCTCCCTTCTCCCAGCCCTTTGTTTCTGCTGCTTGCCTTGTGTCAGTGAGGGGCATATCTGCTGTGGATCATCTTCCCTCACATTATTGCAGAAAGAACCTCAATTTGTGTAGTTTCCTGCTGTTGGAGTCAATTGAGGCAGCTCAGCCAGGAGTTCAAAGAAAGCCAAACCTGTACAAACTGATGGAGAGTAGAGGGAGAGGACCAGACAGACACAGGAGCAGGGAATGGGCTAAAGTTTTCCCCTATCAACTTCAAAAAGCAATGAAGAGCCATGAAATATGCCTGTCTGCCTGAAGAGAGGGATGTGAATGAGCTCATACAATTCCCAGGCAAAGAATGGGCCTTTCTGCTGTACACAAGGAGGCAGTGTCAATCCTGCAAGCACTGGTACCAGCCAGAGGTATCCACTATGGATGCCCACACTTTAAATGATGTTAAAGGCAGGATTCAAAACACAGTTACAGGAGCAAATGTACTGGGAAAACCCTGACGTTCAGCCTGTTTAGCTTAACAAAGAGGAGGCTGTGTTGGGCTAGTCTGATGTTAGGTGTATCTTCAGGATGAAATCAGTGCCAATAGAAAATTCTTTAATCCAATGAACAAATGCATACCAAGCACAGCCTCTGGGCAGGGAGCAGAAACTGTATTAATTGAGATTCAAAATGAGATGCACAGACACGCTCGATTCTCCAGTACTCAAGGTGTTTAAATCAAGGCTGGATGCCTTTTTAAAGGCCATGTCATAGCTTAACAAGGAGTTACAGGCTTGATGCAGCAATCTCCTGATACAGTTTTATGGTGTGCAACATACAGTCCCTTCTTGTCTTTAAAATTTCTGGAGGACCAAAATCAACAACAAAAGTTGGGTCTGTTTTTTGCAGCGTGTCCCCTGCAGCACACTGAACTACTACAAAGCAATCTGCACTTGCTCCAGTGTGCACCCAGCTCTGCTCCCCAGCAGAGTGAGGAAATAGCTTACAAGAATAAATAATATGGTGGTAAATCTGAGGAGCTGCCTGGACAACCATGTAGGCTGATGCCACAACTGTGATGGGAAACAGAAGCACAGATTAGGTCAGACCTCTCTGCCCCTATCTCCCTATCTCAGCAGGCATCTTGTGCTATAAGCACCCTGTTCCTCCATCTTTCCAACATTTTCACCTCTTTTTGGTTTTCTGCCCTCACTTAGGGCCTTTTTGGTGCTCAGCTATGAAAGAAAATCCTGCTTAGAGTCTGAGCTGCTCAGGTTTGAGACACACACTGCTGGTCCACATGCACCATGATGCTGAGACTATGTATGTGTGTGTGTGAGAGAGAGACATGGGGAGGTGGAAAACTCTGGATATGGACAAGGCCAGTGCTGCCAAGACATGAACGGTAGGAGATGGAAACCATACCACAGAATCCTTGCAAGGTGCACACCACCCACATCTCCATCAGGAACAACAAACCTTTCTCTTTCCCAGGACATGCAAACACTTCCCCACTCTCCAACCAGGATGGTGACTATCCTTCAGTGCTTTGCAGTTCTTTTGAGTCTCTTCAGCTGGCATATATGAGGTCTGATCCTACTTTCAGTGTTAAAGCAGTATCTGAGGAGTTGGAGCAAGCAGAGGCAGATTGCTGTGTGGTAATGTGTGCTCTGAGGTGTAAGACTGCTGGCCTCGTACAAGTGACTGTCCAGTAGCCTCCAGCTGCCAAAGGGGATATGGGAGAGGTGGAACAGCCTTGGAAGACAAGGAGAAACCCTAACAGTGGGCCCCATTTTACTCATGCTTTCTCTTCCCTGAAGCAAAGGGGGAGCCAGCAGAAGGCACTCCCCAGTGTAGTGGCCACCCTGCCCTCCACATCCATAGCAACAATGCCCAAGTGGCAGGGTTTTTTCACAGAACTCTAGTCATACTTTTCATACTTATCCCCATCCTATTTTAGGACCTGAAGTGCTCAGCTTACCCTTGCAGCTTTTAACACAGTCGTAAGAAGCTCCATCAGCAAGATGATTTTTCTTAATCATCTCCTTTTGCTTGACAGAGGAGGCTGTGGAAGCAGTGTGGGGTATTATGACATCCAGTGGTCACTCAGGTACATCACGGCTTCTTCCCAAGATCCCTCTCCCCAAATTTGGGCCACAAAAAAGTGCAGGGTGAACACACCTTCCTTTGTGCTGGAACAAGGTGAGTGCACAGCTGGTTACCAATGATAATGTCATACTCCAAGCAAGCAAACCTCAGCTCATTCCAAAACCTGTTTGTTCATAAGCATACCTGGCCAGCAAAGTGGTCACTTGCTAAGCAAAGAGATATCCATGGATCATACCTCAGGAGACACAGATGCTTTCTGATAGCACCAACAAAAGCAGACTGATGTGCCCTGTGAATACATGGACTCTGAAAGGTTTCTCTTTTTTCTCTCTGTCCAGCTCCAGCAGAAGTGGATGGACAAAAGCAGCAGGGTACTAAGAGGGCTTAGGAGCATCAGTAAGCAGGACCAAATAAAGCTGCTTGCTGAAGCCACTGGAGTGACTGATCTTTTATTTCCATGACTAATTCTGGGAAATTTATTGGTGCTTAATTGAGCATAAATGGAAGAAGAGCAATCAAAAAGCAAAGTTAAGAGCAATGATATCAGGATATATTTAGTTTTCCCCAAGGAGAGACAGTGACATAATCAGAATTATTACTCACTGTTTTGCAGAGGAACTGTTCTTCCAGAGCCTGCAAGGTGGTGGTTGCTTTCTCAAGTGCTGAACTCACTCCACTCCCACTCATGTCAGATTGGCTCAGCAGATTGACTCACAGATGATTTAAAATTTCTAACCTAAATTACCTTTTCCCCCCTTCATGAGAGTTCTTGCCAGGGAGTCTTCCTGAAAAGCACAGCAAGAACTAGATTGCTCAGGTTTACAACATATTGGGAAAACTTGAGGCAGCAGCAACAAGACAGCTGCTCCCCATGAAACATTGCAGCAAGGACATGTCTGCTGAGAAGATGTGAATTTCTCAACTCCTGGGGGATGAGGGTCTTCAAAAGCCTCTTACTGGGACTGAAATAATAATTCTTTTGTGATCAGTCTTAGCATAAGATCTTTGTATGTGTTTTGTGAGAAGACAGATACTGAAGAACAATATAATTTTACAAAGAAGTGGAAAAATATAAAAATATAAAGCTTTCATTTAAACAGAAGTCCTTACATTTGGCACAAAGCTACTATTCCTCTGTCCTAGCAGGACAGTGCGATGAAGTTACCACTTCCATGTGATCATGTGCCACGTGTCTCTATTGCACATCACTGAGCTCAAACCCTTGCTTTTCTTTAATCTCACTGTTGTGTATGTGATCAACACTTCATTTCCAAGCTATGTCAACCCTCAATACATGGCTTGAAATTTTTATGTTCTCTGAGTTCAGTGTATACTTGACCAGAAAAACCTGCCTTCTGTCCACACAGTAAAAGAAATGGCAAAACTTAGGTGGAGATGTTGGGTAGCCATTGGAAATGTAACCCAAAGTTGGAGATAGCACATCTTCCACACGGGCAATAGGGTAATGGAGATGCCCAGGCATCTCCATTTCCAGTAGAGGAAGGGCTGGGCTGCTGTAATGATATCCAGAGGCTGATTCAGTAAGAGGAAATACTAGGCACCTCTCTCCTCTTATGGTTTGGTTATCCCCATGAGTTTTTAAGCAGAAGCATCTAATCCAGAAGAACCACATTTTTTTGGGTGATAGGATGGACAGTCAGGTAAGTTATGACTTTCCCAAGAAGAGGTGAGGGGAAGCTGGGACCTCTCAGTTTTGAAAATGCCAGTGGCCAGGAGGTGACCTATCCCCTTGGCCCCAGGGTGTTCTGGGGAGGAACACACTCTCTACTCATCCTTTTGAAGCTGGACACTGTTCAACCTGAAAGCCTAAAGCAGCTTCCTCCTCTGGTAGAGGTGGCTGCTGGGGTGTGCATTTGGTATCAGATCTCCATTGAATTGGTGACGGTCCTGGTAGGAGGGACTCCTGGACCCCAATAAAGGGCACAACACCTGGTCTAAGCACTCCCTTCAGCAACTGTTCTTTTTGTTTGGGTTCTGCATCAGCCTGGTGTACCAGACTTCAGGCAACCCCACTGATTTGTGAGTGGCTCGGACATCTTTGCCTCAGCAGCAGCTGCCTATGACAAGCCAGGGGACAAGGAAAATGGCTAGGGAAGGTGGGAAGAAGCTTCTGCTTTCAATTTTAATCTGCAATTGCAAGGCTGTCAGACTCTATCTCAGTTTAGGCAGATTGACTCCCACCTTTAATAAGAGGAGGTGAGGAAATGACTCTTAAGCTGTCTCTCATCTGTGTCTGGCTGTGACTGTTTTTGGCCCATTGCACTGCAGTCAGATGTTAAGGGAGACTTATGTTAACATTTCAGATATTGCATGGATAAAGCCTGGAATCAATGGTTGGATGGCTACCACAGAAAGCTGAGAGGCTTGGGAAGCTGTTCCTGTTCTGGTGTGAAGTTCCTCCTTCCTCCTATCAGTGTAAATACCCATGTTCTGTTCCAGTACAGCAACAACAAGAAAGCATTCATTTAAACTCTGTGAGGGTGGCCAGGAGAGGAGCCTTTGCACAATTAGGCACGGCTCAGAGACAGTCTAAGTGCTTTAGTGCCTCTTTGCCATTAGTAGCTGCTTCCCAGCTGAGACATGGGGTCTGGCTATCTGTTAATTTGGATACAGCAATTACAGGCTGAGAGCTCTGCTGGGCCAGATCCCAGCCTCCACATGTAATGTTGATATAGCTATAGCCGTGTTTCTGGCATTTCTGGTGAAAAAAATGTTGCCTTTGGAAACACCAGGTTAAACTTTATGCACTTTATTTCCATCAGGGCTCTCTTGGTAGCATTTGCCCCAGTGACATTTCCTGGTATTCCTCCAAATCCAAGGATGACTGCATGTGAGCTCAAATTAAAAGCTGGTGAGGAGTCACTTTTGTTTGGCTCACTTTGGAAATAATAATTTAAAAAAAAAATCTTTGTCAGGTGAAGTGCTGGAAGAACTTGACAGAAAAAGTTGTGGTATAAAAAGTAAACCATGATACTTAAAGTTCACCTCAGTCACATTAAATGAGGGAATGTTTTAGGGTTTGGCCCCTCAGCATTTAGCTGGCTGCACATCAACAGGGTGGAGGAAAAAGCCTGACTTCCAGGAGGGGGAGTGGGAATTCAGAAAGCCCACGATGCCATTTTGTTGGGAAAAAAAATCTGTAGATGAGACCCCAAGAGCATGGCAGGACCTAGCAGCAGCATATTGCTGGGATAAGCAGGGGATCAGACAGCAGGGACCTGCAGACACCTCGCCACAGGCAAGAGCATCCCCTCATCAAGCAGCCCACGTGTGTCCTTTGAAGATACCTTGTAAGCCAGTTTTCTTCTAGCGTATTATCTTCCTCTGTGATGATGTGCCTGTTTATCAAAAGCATAGACTATTCCCTAAATCCTTCCTAGCTCACTGCAAACAGCTTCACCTGATGTCTCAGCCCTTCACCCACTGGCTGCGTATGATTTTTCCCTTTCCAGTTTCTGCTCAGCCCCCTCCTGCCCAGGATATAAGGGTTTGTTGTCGTTTTTGCATTTAAGCAACCTTTTGCTAAGAAGAGGTATCTGAAGCATGCATATACTGTTTTTTAATCCTTTACCTCCCACACATCCCTCTTTTCTTAAACCAAGCTGTTAATAAGAATACAGATTACTGTAGCCAGAATTTATAGTAAGAATTTGCAGTAGCAAAATATAAATTTGAAAAAGTGGCAGCAGCATGATCAAACCACAGCTCTGCTCATAAACATTTCTACAGTGTATATTTTCCACAGTTTGCCTTCCACAGATTATAGCCATAGATACAGTTTTAAAAGAGTAGGCCTGTTTTTTAAGGATTTCCTGCCTGACAACCATCAGAGACAACATTTCATATCTCAGTTTCATTAAGTCTGCAGTAACTGTGAGGTCCCAATGTGATTATCATATGTAAATGGAGAAAAAAAATAGGGAAATCACCCCAAGAGTCCTGCTGAAAATTAAGAATGCAATTCTCCACATCCTACAGATTTCACTTTAGGGAGGAATTGAGCAACTGGGTGTCCCCAAGCATAAGATGAAAAGACAGAAAAAGTGCCTCTACTTCTTTGTCGAGAAGAAAATTTTAATCCAGGTTTGAAAGACGTGGTCTGATTGCCCTTGACTTTTTTGTGGGAGAGGCCACAGACCCTGAGCATCTCTGCAGGAGCATGGGGTGGGATGTGGGGGAGCACAGAGCTGCCTGACAAGCAGACAGGCATGCACAGAAATGGGAACACCCTTGTGTGACACACAGGTGTAGGCACTGAGCACTGCAGTGTCAGGTTTAGGACATGGATCTGGTAGCAGGGCAAACTGAGTGGGTGCTTCATTGCTTTACGAACCCCCAGTCAGCTCTTTGTCCCTTCAGCTCCTGTTCATATGTCGTTTACTCCCCTTTCCCTCACCCTTTTCCAGCTCAGACTCATAGTGGCACAGGTCCCGCCAACAGCAGTCAGACTGGTGCCCAGGCACTCCCAGGATGCTCCTAAGGCTCTGTAGACCTCCAGTCACCCTGCTGGGAGGGTTCAGGGTCAGCTGCACAGGGCTTGGTCAAAGGAAAAGCACTCCATCATCACTGCATGTCTCTCAGAAGGGGCCTTACCTCCCCCATTCTGCTCCTTTGCAAGGAGCACAGTAGGAAGCCTGTCACTGCGGGCAGTGCCAGCCTCAGGGCATAGAGGGGGTTTCTGCACAGCACCACGGCAGAGCTTCACACTCAGCCATCCTCTTGTGCCAAAATCTCATCCAGGATGGCTTCAGGTCAACCTTTTCTCCTCACCCCAATGGTGAGTGGGAGCCACACACCCTGGTGTGTACTGTCCCTGACAGCTACTGCACAGCTGGGCCAGGTGGGACCATACTGCAGTTTCCTCTTATTTTAAAGTAAAATAGCACAGAAAGTATCTTTCAAGAATACTTTATTAGAGGTACATTTCCAAAGGTACCTCTCTGAGTCCATAGCTTACATATCTGTTACCCAAGTACTCACCTGCCTCTCTTGCCTTTGCCCAAATCTCCTAATGGCTGCTGTTTTTGAGATGATTTTGCATCCCTCCACTGCTCAGCCCAAGAGTTGTGTCCCTGTCTTCTCTTGTATGAAGTTATACCAAAGGTTTGTAGGCATGTTTCTTTGTAAACTTTTTACTGTTTGTACCCAGCATAAAAACTGACAATTAGGCATGTTTAAAGGTGTAGTTTAGCCTAAGTAGATTAGTCTCAGCTGATTGAAGTATCACTTCTTCAAAAGCAGTAACCCATCACCAAAAAGGCTTCTCCATTAGTAGCACTTATGCTAGTTGTGTATATTTTATTTAATATAAAATTGCCCATGAGTAAAATGGCCATTACATCTCTGAATTAAATTGACGCACACAGGTTATGCAGGTCTCACATCACCTTTGTGCCTTATTCACTGCTTGCTACAAACCTACATAACACAGAGCCTCTCCTGATGCTTTTCCCTGCAAGGGATGACAGGGAAGGACACCCCAACACCCCCTAATTTCTACACCACGTAGTATTCAACACATTTTCCCCTGTTCAGATTGGGAAATGAATCATCGCAAATGCAAGCGATAGCAAATGAAAGTAAAAACTTATTAGTCATGTTTCTTGGAGAGGATGACTTTCACACTGCTGCAGTCTCACACTTCACAGCTAAGAAAGCACAGCACAGTCACTATGTAAAGATCTGTTTCAGCCAGTGGATGACAAAGGTAGGGAGACAAAGCAAGCTATATTCCCGAGTTCACTGTGAGGGGTGCGGGCCACTATGTTTAGACCCTACAAATTGACAGCCTGCCAATGGATGTTGCCACACCTCCACTCTCTCCAGACGTGGGGCGGGCTGATGGCTCTCAGTGGGAGGTCCTGGGTCTCAGGGCACAGTCTGCAGAGTGAGCCCCTGGCGAGCAGAGGAGCAAATGGAGAGTATGCCTGACGCTCTCAGCTATGCCGAGGGACTACGATCACAGACACGTTTAAACTTTACTGCTTTATCACCTGCTCTAAGGAAATCTGAACTCCTCAAGTGCAGCAGTTTGGTCAGATGCCTGGTAGCTGAAGGAAGTTTTGCACTCTCTTCCTATCAAGCTCTCTCTTGAGGTTTTGACCCAGATTCCTTGATCACTGCTGCTCTTTGTATCTGTTACTGCAGAAACTCCGGGAAAGAGTGGAAATCTTTGCTCTCAATTGCTGTCCTCTTCAGAATAAGTGTAATTTGGGATTTTTATTGCAAATTATTGACTGCTCCCACAAAGCTGTTCAAGGTCTCAGGCAAACACCTCTGGTGTCTCCCAGCCTGCTGCTGCCAGACTGGGCAAACATACGAGATATCTTCTAATGGAGAATGCAGCTGGCTACATCTATACAAACTGGTCCAAACTGAGTTGTTCTTGATTTGTTAATGTGCTCCTCAGCACAGGCTTCACCTGGCTTTCTCTCAGACACTGCCTGGGGATAGTTTAGAGGCTGGCACATTACAGGGAATGCTCCTAACATGTTGTGCAGGCAAACTTAGCCTGCTTTGGGAGGAGGCAACAGTGTCAGGAAATAAAGCCATGAGTAGGTAACACTGCCTCCCACAGGACTGAAGTGCAAGCCATGGCACGGGCACTACAGGCATAATTTACGCCCATCCATCCTTCTGCGACTGTCTCAGGTCCTGCTGTAATGAAGCTTCAACCTTGGACACAATGCTTTCCTCAGAGGAATGCCCATCAAACTCTCAGCCCTGAGTCTGAAGCTAAAATAAGTAGGGAAGGAAGCTCTCCCTCAGCTTGTCAGAAATTATGAATAGAATATGCAACCATGTCTACTTACCATCATTTCAGCAGTGGGCTAATGAACTGAACAGCCAGGTCAGGCATAACCACATGCAGGGTGCTGGCACTAGGGAAGGCCTTTTCAGATCTTGGGTGATGTATATTCAACAACAGCACAGCTTCTGTTTGTCTGTGTTGACCAATGCATTGACCATCTAAAGACATGAACAGCAGGACATCCTAGGTTTTAACTTGCTATTCTATTGCTATTCCCTGCACAGTTCTCCTTCAACAGGCTTTTCTTTCTTCAGACTTCTTGTCCCTAAAAACACTATGTTTCTTATTCCTTAAGGCAGGTCCTACTAATTACAGTAGCTAAAGAATTCAACTTGCTCTAGTTCTCTCAGAAACATTCTTGATATTCATTGCTTGCTTGACAGATGGCATGAATTTGATTGCTGATTTACAGGATAGAGTTTAAAACCAGTGTGGTATACCAAGACAGTTGGAGAACAGGACACAAGGTCTCATTTCCAGTTTTAGTGTTAGAAAGAATTAAATACTCTGTTTTATTGCAGCAGTCCTGATAAGGGCTCTTTCATGCTAAATAACAACTTCTGTATTAACTCAAGCATAGTTTTTGGAGGTCCTAAACTTTATGTGGCTTCCGTTTCAACAGATCAGAAACTGGAGTGAGCAACGTAGATTTAAAAACACAAACCCTAACCACATCTTTCTTTACCATACTGTCCTCATCCCCACAACCTTTTCTATTTATCACAAACTCCTCCAGATCCCACAGCCTTGTCCCCACATAGTCTTCCTCCCAGGCACCCAGTCAGCAGGATCATTAGATGGTGGACCTCGCCAAGCAGGATGTACAGGTCTGTTGCACTAGACCTGCCTGGCCAAGACCAGCTCTTGATCTTTCTCAGTACCAGTGACAGATTTGTGTCTTCCTCTATTTAGTGGGCTCAGCCAGCAGTGGGTTACAGAGATGTGGTCTCATTGTGGTCTCATGCATGTTTTTTGTGCCTCAGCAGGGACATAAAGAAGGGGATTGCAACAAATAGCTCCACACAGTGCATCTTTGCCTTAGGTAAAGTGTGCAAAATTATTCAAGCCTTAATATGTGGTAGAGGAGGGGAATCAAGCCTCTTCATAATCAAGATGATTCTCATTGAAAAAAAAGATGATGTTTTCATCCCCGTTTTTGAGGTCTGTCTCATGTTAAACTGATCTACCTGCAGGCCTAGTGCTTAAGGCACCGAAAAAATGCTGATGTGTGAGAGCTGCATACCAAACACTGACCTTGAAACAGCACCTTGAGTGAAAGAAAATGTGTCTCTGGGTGCTAGATAATTGATTTAACTTTAAAGCAAACCAAGATTAAATGCAAGATCTCTGTGGCAAAAAGAACATGAGGTCAAACACAAAAAAAACCTCCACATGGAGATGAATTGAAGAAGGGCAATCCAAACGAACCTGGAGACTGCAGCCAACTACTCTCCCTTGGAAACACAGGTACCCAACTTCTTCTTTGTTGAGATGTGCATTTAAGAAGCTATCATCTCTTTCATAGTCTGTCAGACCAGCTGAAATTAGAGCAGAGGAAGCTGTTTACCTGCTATTCATCCTTCTCCTCCACCTTCAGCTCAACTCTGCCCTCAGCTGAACAGATGGGCATGCCAGGCTCATAGGAAAAAAGATCTGTAGGATCCTTGGACCAGAAGTATTTACAGGCTACATTTATATATTTTAAGCTCACTTCCACTTCCATCATACATGCATATAGATGTGCAGAACATCCACACATACTTGCCCAAGATTGGCACAAGAGCACAGGGAGTGAAGCACCCTGGTGTGGCAGAGATGTCCCATTGGTGCTGGATGCCAAGGCATAGGGATGGTAGAGACTGAGCATTGTCCACTCATGAAATAGCTTTTCAGACCAGCTGTTTCAGGGTTCAATGTTACGAGTCCCACTGAAGCCCTCTGTGCTCCCCACCAGCCCCTAACTCAGCACTTTAAGCCCCACTTTAGAGTTTAGAATCAACTTTCAGGCATTTGCATGTGAATTCATTGAACCTGTTGTGTCAGTGGCTGGTAGTTATAGAAATATTCTGTATTTGACCATTACTACCTTGGCCATTGGCCTTCCCTCAAGGTCTACTCCTCTGTGTTTAGGGCACAAAAGTCTACAGAGGCACCAGTGACTCATCTCTCAGTCACACAACCACATCCATTAAAAATCCTACAACTGAAATAATGATTTTCATCTCCTTTAAAAATGAAATTTATTAAGGGGAAAAAAGGTAAAAGACACACTGCTGTGGCATCTTTCTAAAGAAAGTGTGTAAAGCTTATTTCAGCAGAAGGCTTTACCTCATTCCAGTTGTCTCAGACAATCCACCAGGGACAGGACTTGTTGCCCCTGGGAGGCCTGTATCCACCTCAGGGGCAGGAGAAGGGAAAACCGGGATTGCTTCTCTCAAGCCTGGTGTCAATAAGAAGCTTGGAGGTTGAGGGAAGAGGACTACTGAGCCTCTTCCCCTGGGTGTGGCTGATCAGCTGGCACCCATCCCACCAACCCAAACTTCAGAGTTGATCTGCAAGATAATGTATTTTGTTTTCCTATAACCTTGTGGCGGTGGCCAGGATCACCCCAAATGTCTTTTTCTGTGCCAGGTTAGTTCGCCTCTGGCAGGAGATGCCGTAGCCATGAGCCACCCAAGCTGCTGTAATTGTTCCTGAAGGGTGACAACCCACCTGAAATCCCCCACCACAGGCAGTGTCCCACTCCCCCCAGCCGACTGTGTGGCAAAGGGTCTGTTAATCACCCCTCTATCTACACAACAGCAAAAAAAAATAGCATTACCCAAACAGAAAAGATCAACTCTAGGAGTTTGCCAAAGGCTTAATTAATAAGCTAAACTTCTTTCCCTCCTTACTGAGATCTCAGTGTTGTCAGAAGGTCATCAAGGATTTCTCTTTGTTTATTGGAATTAATTTACTTCTTTCCCCAAATGGCAGTTGCAGTTCAGTTAAAGCAGTCAGTCTCACACTAATTTATTTGTTCTGTGAGTACCTTTCAGTGCCCACAGAAGTTATCAAATTAAAAATTGTCAGTTTCTGTAATGGTCTGACCTTTTCAATCTGACAAAGTTCAAAGCGTGGCTCAACAGGTCTGAAAGGACAGCTGCCAAGAGCAGCTGCCCACACTGGAGCATCAATGTAAATGTTCCAGCAGGTAAATAGTCACTGGGAGAGCTTGAGAAAATGTCTCGCTGGGTGAGCAAGAAGAAAAGGTGTCATGTGTAGAAAGAATTAAAAGGATACAGAATTTTAGTGATATATCCCAGGGAAAAGGCAGAGTTCAGTTATCTATCTAATCAAACTCAGACACTGAAAGGTAATATACTCCATACTCTGAATTCAAACAAGGGGAATAACAAAAAAAGCAAGCTTTCTTGAACAGAAGCTATTAACCCTTTATTGCCTGCTTTTTCTTTTTAATAAATGTCGATTCACCAGTTATCTTTAGCAAACTTACACTTCATCAACACTGAGAGCCATTGCGACACAGTCCATACAACTGTACCCTTGGAGACTGGCAGGGCTTGTGCTTGCTGTGATCTTGCTGCAAGATGCTTCTTGAAAAGACAGCCATAGTGTTCCCTCTCCCCCTGCTCCCTCATGTCAGGTACTTGAGCATCCACAGAGGGAGTGGGGGTTAGCCTGAGCCCTTCCCCAGGTCTTCCAATGTTTGCTATCTACACAGTGGCCACATGGCCGCTGGCTCAGGTGTGGGGAGGTTGTGGGTCAGAAGCAGGCAGGGCAGAGCAAACCTGGCCTCTTCCCTCTTAGAGGGGTTCAAGCATAACATAAATATACCCCAATGACCTGATCCTGTTTTATCTGACATATATGAGCAACTCTATGCAGTGACAAGGCTTATGTGGGGGTGGAATTAGTGCCGGGTTTTAGCCAGACACAGACGTGGTAAATCAATGCAGGGAAGGATGGCGACTAGCCAAAGCAGTGTGTTAGGATGTACTCCTTGGGCTGTTTGCTGTCATTAGCTCTAATATGGAATTGCTTGAAGGGTCTGGGATTTTGTTTCTCTGTTTGTTTACAGCCCTTGAAAGCACCAGATGGGTTTCCTATGACTCCCAGAAACTCATGACCTCTGATGTAAACTTACCAACACATCGTGGTGTATATTTTACTAATGGTCCTCCCACTAATGATGCAGATTTAAAGCAATAGCTGACAAGTCTGAACAGCTCTCACAGGCTGGCAGGGCACAGAGACTAAATCTGAGGAAGGAATTAATGCAAAGGTTCCTGATTCCCATATAGCTGTAGCAATGATGTGGTTAATGCTCATGGTTCTTTGGAATTTATCGCACATCTGTGATGAGCAGGGAAAAAGAGGTGGTGTATCTTGACTTTTCAAAGTCCTTGATAAATTTATCAGGGACTAAAGGTTTTCTTCTGGCCTTATGGCATGACAGTTGCCATAGATTTTAAACAGTAATTGCTCCATAGGATGCTCTCTGCATCAACAGAGAACGGCTTTGGTCCCTTGGATTTTATTTTTTTAATCAGAGATTCAGTCATTTTACTAATATCGAAGAGACATAGTTGAAAGCTACATGACCATGCACTCCAATTACATTATTTCTTACAGCAGTGGGGGTCTTACAGTTTTAAGTATTTGAACACAGATTTTGGGACTTTTAACAATGTTTGCCAGAAAAGGGAGAGCACTGAGAAGAGAGAATGAGCAGACAGACCGGTTAATTGCAGCTTAGAAAATATCACTCCTGGTCCCTGAGACTACTCTGCTTTGATCACTGTACTTCAAGACTGCATCACTGGCTCTACAGACTTCTCAGAAAACAGTTTTCCAGTGGAGTTAGGAAGCCAATAATCAATATCACCAGGCCTCCAGCCATTCCTCTTGCCTACCTGGCTTTTTTCCTCCATGTGGTTTAAAGCACAGTTAGCTTTTGTTTACTGCAAATGCTTCCTTCATGAAGATGGATTCTGCCTGCCACCCATGCATCTGAGGTGGTAATGCAAGCCCCTCTTGGCTTCCCTCCTCCCTGCCTTGTGTCACTGTGACTTCCCAAAAGCAGGTCCAAACCCCTTTGGTTCCCTCTGCTGGGTTTGCTGCCCTTTGATGAACTGTAAAGTCAAAGCAGAAAGTGAGTGGCTTGCAGGGAGGGTCTATGGTAATTACAAGCATGTGAATAATACATGGTCCAAAGAAATTTTCAGAGTGCAGGCAAGAGCATGGAAAAATGTCCCTGGGGTGCAATTTGCTTTCCAATAATGAAGTTGCATGGGAGCAGATGTTGTCAGATGTGATCTAGCTTTGGGAGACTTTGCTTTAACCGGGTTTTATTTTCATTCTGAGTTTTCAGCCATACTTTGGGATATACTCCAAAAATCCTCCAAGTTATTCCCTTGAAGGATGGTGCACAGGCATGTACGATTATTTTTTCCATGCTGTATTCCTCACTTGACTCCTCACGGATACATCCCCATGGAGGGGTAAGAAGGTTCCCTGGTTTCAGGCAGGTTGTCCTCCTTTCAGTGATTGACAGTCTTGAATTAACTCTCTGCTGAGAAGGAAAATCAGATATATTGTTGCAGAACTCAAGTCATCATTAGCTTTAGGTTCCTTACCTGGAGGTTTAGTAAGAGCCAAAATTCTGCACTAGATGCATGAAGCAACCGCAATTCAAAATTCCCACTGTGTGGAAGGACCTCCCTTGACCCTCCAACCCAACTCCAGAGTCACACCATACTGGTGGGCAGGCAGCTTTTAAAAGAGAAATACCTGCTTTAGGAGAGAGGGTATCGATATTCACCACATCCTGACAGCCTTGGCATGGGAATGCACCTCCTCATACTGCTGTATTATTTATAGGTTAGGCCAAACACTGGGATATTGACATAAGGCTACAAGACATTTTCAGATTCAGAAACAGTTCATAAATAAGAAGTTAAGTCTTATAGTTTTAGAAGAAATGTTAAAGTTCCTGTCCTTGAGTTTTACAAGAAAAAGCTGAAGAATATACACTGCACAATGCTGCCCAAATCTATTAATCTGACTCTTGCCCAGCTCACCTCTGTTTTAAACTAACCTGATCCCACAACTACCCTGCTAGCAGAGGAGAATCAGGTGGCTGCTGACTCTACAGTGGAAAGAGTAAAGCAAGAGGGATGATTTACTCAAAAAGTCTAACTCCCTCTGCAACAGCTCCTTCCTCCAGCCTTCTCCTGCTCACCTCCATTTCCTGTCACTCTCCAGCAACTGACTGTGAGGAGAAAGGCATCCACCTCTCTTTCTTCTGCTATTTTGCTCCTCCTAATCTGTCAGTTTATGAAGCCATGCTCTGCTCAGGATGAAGGCTTGCTTCCAACAAAGGAGGAACTGGAGTTATTTACTTCATATGGCTTCGGTATCCTTGAGCACCAACGCTGGGTCAGCTGCATGCTCCTAAAGAGAACACACCACAAACCCAGGCAAGGCTGGGTATCGTGGTTGATCCCATTTTTTATGGCTTCTAGAGCAGGTATCTTCTCACTTATGTATCCCACTGCAGACACCAGAAAACTAATCAAGCCTCAATTCTTGCATGCTATTGAAATATAAGCATTAAATCATTATATCTTTTTAGCACCTGTTAGGATGGCAAGTTTGATTTTTGAGTTTTCAAACCAAAACACAATTAATGAGATTTTTGCAGTAGTAAAAATGCCTTCTCCCTTGTTGACAATCTATGCATGTAGCTCAGCCTTGCTTCCCACTGTGTGCAAATAATGTGGCCATCACTGCATTTTTGCTATAATTTCTAAATGCAGTTGGAGCAAATGAAATCAGAAAAGGAAGTTTATAGCACTTCACATTTTTCTACATAAGGTTTCATGCTGTGTTATACAGTGTTCATCACATTCTCCGTACTTTATTTGCTGTGAGATATCTGAAATTCTTTGTCTTATCTGATCTATGATTTAAGACTCTGACCTTTTCAGCTCTCTGTAATTTCACTGCCAGCTCACTCAATATGCCTTTGTTTATAGCCTTACAGCAGGGAGACCAAGAGAAGATGGGAGTTGCTTATGCACTGGAAAGACAGAAATTTCCATTTGCTAAAAATTTGCGTGTGAAAGAGGGAAGCAGAGATATAATTTCAAAAGTTTTTATAGAATCTGGAAATACAGATGAGAAAGGGGATTAGACACCCTTTCAAACAGGACTTTCTGCTAAAAAAACGAATGCAAAAGCAATACCTTTCTGTTAATGGCAACCTGTGTGAAAAGCAATTTCAACACTAATAAAACCTGATTTTTCAGCTCCATGGCGAGAGCAGCAGAATGGCAGCACACATCTCAGCACTTTCATCAGAATGGTTGGGAAGGCAAATGAAGCCTTTATATCTGCTTCTGGGATGTTATATCAGCTTGCCTCAAGTTCTGTTCCCCTGCTGCCTAGGCAGGTTGCAGAACAAGCTCTAGGGATGCTAATTTGTGCTGGAGAATAGCTGCTAAATTATTCAGGGTACTAAAGACAAGGGCTGAGTGTGAATTGCAGAAGACCCTGATGACATAGAGTGACGGCAATAAAATGACAAATGAAATTCGGCGTAGATAAATTTAAAGTGAGGCACCTGGGGGGAAAAAACCCAATTTTGACTTCCCATACACTGTGCTGAGTGCTGAGTCGACTACTGATACTTGAAAATGAGATCTTGCCATTGGAATGTATAATTTTATGGACATGTCAGATTTGTGCTCAGCACTGCTCAGAAAAATCCACAACTGAATTCTAGGAAATACTATGAAAATAAAAGTAAACAACATGTAAACCACCACTCATATTCATCTCATATGAATCCTTGGTGTATTGTGTACTGTGGGCAGCTGTGGTCACTCCATTTCCAAAGAAAGATGTAGCAGAATGAGAAATGCAGCAGGCAAGCCCAACTAGGATAATCAAAGACATAGACACTTACTGAACAGTCTTATGGTCTTGCACCTGCTATGGACACAGGGGAGAGAGATACAAAATATAGAGAATCACAAAATCAGGAGCTGCATGAAGATGAGCAGGGACTTGTTCAGTATCTCTCCAAATTGAACAACTAGGTGCGCTTCAATGAACCTAGAAGGTGTCCAACTTGAAGCAATCAAAAATTCCTATTGTATTCATGAAACTTCCACCACAGTTAAGCTAAATGGTACTAGAAGTTAATATTTAAATTCAAGTAGCAACTGAGTAAATTCAAAGAAGAAAAGAAAACCATTAAAAGCCGTTTAAATTCCAAGATGATAAATTTGGTCAAGAAGTCCTTGACCTAAAAATGATTGGCAGCTAGGAGACAGATGATCCTATATATATATATATATATATATATATATATATATACACATATTTAGACAGACATGCTTTTCTGCAGATATATAAATATATACATATATTTACAAGAAGCCACTCGAGCCTCTGTCAGGGAGAGTATGTGGGCCTACTTGGCCCTAGATGAACTTGTCCAGAAACTGTTTTTAAAGTAAATCTTTATTGGTTTGGTCATGGGATGATATTGGCAGAGGGAGATGAGCCAGGCAGATTTCTCAGTTACAGAAGTCTCTGTAAGCTTCAGTACCTCCAGTGATCATGATATCATAGCAGATAAATTAGAGTCTACAGATAAAATTAATCTGCTTTGGATTTCTTTAGTTCACTTTCCTTTGTAGTACACAGAAATAAAAAGACAGATTAGTATTATGTTTAAGTAGGTGTTTCAGGAAATGAATCAGCCTCTACTAGTGCCTATATTTCCCAAGTCCAGGACAATTATGAGACAACAAGAGAGCATATTTTGCCCAGAAGTACCAGAAATACATATTTCCTACTTATTAATTCCTTCAGATAGTTATTCTATTTTGTGATTTATATAAATAGATTTAGATGTAGCATAAACATCCTGATTGGAGTTTATAAATAAAGATGCATCTTTGAAACAAAATCTGGCAAAGACAAGCCTGTCTCAGACCTAGGAGAAGTCTAAATTCAGGTCATGATCTGCTGAGCTAGCTGCCCAGTTGATCCAAATAGAAGATGAAACATCCTATGATTGTTTATCTAAACCTTACATAAACTGCAATTAATTTATTTGCCACTTAATTCTCATAAACACAAAGCTGAGTAAATTTAAGGTTGTGCAATTTAGATGGTCAATGATGAATCCACAACCCAAAGTCTTGGTCACCATATGACTCACTACTGGGGTAGCAGGGTGGCCGTAGCTCCCCTATAATCCATCAGTTCCTGTCTCCTTTGCATGGAGAGCAGCAGGCTTGGAACAGGCAAGGGTATCTTCCAGATCATGGCTAGCCATAGAAACTAAGTGCTTGTGTAAGCACATCAGAAGTCAAAGAAGGCCTTACATAAAAACAATCCTCAAAACAAGAGCAGATGCATAGCTGGGCTCTGTCTGCAAATCCAAAGCATGTGTGCCCAGCATGTAAGGATCAATCCAAATGTACATAAGTGGCCAGCAGTGGCATTTTGACAGACATGAGGTGTTTGCACACGTGGGCACGCAAGCACAAGTGCGCGCACAACACACACACACACACACACACACACACACACACACACACACGCACACACACACACACACACACACATGGACCCCACTGCTCCCTGGGACCAAACCTAGGCTGTGCAGCATTAAATTCTTCTCAAACATTCACGCTGTATTGGCAGTTATTTTCTAATTCACAAGGCAGTGTAAGTTCTCCTGCTGGGCATCAGCACAATACAGGTTGGCAGGATGAGAGAACAAGCGAAGAAGACTTGGGGGGGCAAGGATGAGAGAGTTCAACCTGAGGGCAAGCCCAATGCCCACAATACAGGTGGGCAATAATGGGATGAAACAATCCAGCTGAAGCAGCAAAGGATGTGATGTTTGCACTATAAACTCACTCAATGACCACCACCTGGGACAAATCCATTTCTGGGCCCCAAAAAGATGACTGCAAGCAGATCAAGAGGAAGCCACACAGCCAAGCAGACTCTACTGAAGAATTTTGATCTCAACAAGGTTGCCTCTAGGCAGTTGAGGTGCTCTGGTGGTCTCTGATGCTCATAAGCCGCCCTAACCCCACCCCCACCCCACTTATTTCCTATTTCTTTGCTACCTCACTCATGACAGTGACTTTTATCATCACCTTTGTACAGAGGGTCCCCAAACTTCTCTCAGTCCTTAAATCTCCCCCTCTGATTATTGTCACATCTTCAAATGTTTCTAGACCTATCCAGTTGGAAGCCTTGATTCCATTTCAAGCACAGCCTTTTCAAAAGTGAAATGCTGCCCCTTCATTCTCTGGCACAGTTGAGGTTCTACCTTCCCAAAAGTATATTTGGGGATTGTTTCCCCTCTATGAACAGAGGGAAAAGACATATTTCTTGGATGAGACTCTTCTTAACCATCAAAAATGTACAAAGCAGGCCAGATGCTCATGCACCAAAAGTGCTTTTGCCCCCATCACCCTTAAGCAGGTCCCCGGGGGTTGCCTGAGGACGTTGGCTGCTTATGTAAAAGGAGTCTCAGACAATGTGTGTCACAGTGAAATGGTGAGCTGCTTACCCAGTGAAAAAATTCCTGCAGCAGCTTTTTCATCTAAGAAGGGCAGTCCTTATGTCCTCTCACTGCTCCATGTTTATATCACTCTTACAGGATGGTGAGATTTATAGGTCATTGACTTACCTCCATATTATCTAATCTCACTTGCTCATCTCTGAATTTTATTCAGAATGTGAGAAGTACTCACAAATTTCTCATGAAATGTTGAAAGGTGTCACACCTTGGATAGCGTCTAGAGGTAAAATAGAAATAAATGTGAATGAAATCTTAAAAATCCCAGCCTTTCTCCAGTCATATGTAATCCTGGCCAGCAATGCTGAGTCTCACTCTTGCTTTTAACTGTGACATAAACTGCACATAACAGCACAATATTCTGATGTACTTCTTGAAATGTAACCATGTATGTGGGAAAAAATTATCTGTCTCCTGGTGGCAAAATCAATTTCTCCTCTCCTTTGGCTATATAGTAGTATTTATCAGCAATACAGACATTTATTTCACTTATCATCTTGCTGCTCCTGCTTTATAACTGCTTTCACTAAAGTGCAGGACCTAGAAACACAGCAACATTCATTCTCCTCCTCCATCTCTCACACTACCCTGCAGTAATTTTGTGCTCAGAACTGGTGAAGATGATGGAATTTCAGTTAGCAAATCACTTGTCTCAAGTGACACCCCCAAATACTACAAACAATGTGAGAGAAATTTGGGTTCCTAACCATAACTCTCAAGGAGAGACACTGTTGGTTGGAGATCTGTGAGTATCTCAGACATCTACACAGGGTTTACATATGTGACAAAGCCTCTTTTCTGAGATCTGTATCCTTCTGGAGCAACAGCCAAAGGTCAGATGGGCAACTTCAGGGCACCATAAGCAGCACTGGATTATTCTGTTTAGCAGCCTGCATTGCTCCCCAGCAGTATGAACTCTCCATGCCATCTTGCCTTCCCTGTCAGGACCCAGCCTTTGGGCCCACTCAGCCAGCAGCTTCTGGAAGTTTGGCTTCAAACAATAGTGTGAGTTTATGGAGGCTGACATCTGTCTCCCAGGAACTAAGTTAGCTTCACATCAAGAACCAAGCAAGCAGTGAGATACCACCACCACAATTTAGAGAAATCTGGAGATTACAAAGCCATCCAACCCTTTTATTTCCTCAAAGTGATATGATTGACAGGAAAATGGATACTTGCAGTGGGGGTTTCATTGGTGACACTGAAAGGGGCTGCAAAACATTATCTAACATAATCCTGTTGCAAGGCATATGTATAATTTAATGTTATTTTTTCCTAATTATTAATTCATAGCCTTTCCCTCACCTACTGTGTGGGTCACCTTTTCATAAAAGGAGATCAGGTTGGTCAGACAGGACCTGCCTTTCACAAACCCATGGCTGGCTGGGCCTCATACCTTGGTTGTGCTGTGCATGCTGTGAAAAAGCACTGGAGGTGATCTGCTCCTTGACCTTCCCTGGCACTGAGGTCAGGCTGACAGGCCTGTAAATCCTTCTTTCAGCCCTCCTTATAGATGGATGTCACAGTTGTCAACCTCCAGTCAACTGGTACCTTCCCTGGTTCGTCAGATCTACAGATAAATGATGGAAAGTGGCTCAGTGAGTCCTTCTCCCTCCGTACACTTGGGGTGGATCCCACGCAGCCCCATAAACTTTTGTGTATCTGAGAGTAGCAGGTTGCTGACCATTTTCCCTTGGATTATGGGGGCTACCTTCTGTTCCTGGTCCCTGTCTCTCAGCTCAGGGGCTGGGTATCCTGAAAACAACTGGTCTTAAGTATCTCAGCCTTTTCCTCATCCTTTGTTGTTGCTTTTCCCCACATCCAATAAAGGATGGAGATTTTCCTTAACCCTCCTTTTACTGCTGATGTATTTAGAGAAACATTTTTATTGTATTTTATGGCAGTAGCCAGATTAGGTTCTAACTATGCTCTCACCCTTCTAATTTTCTTCCTTTGTAACTTCACAATATCCTTGTAGTCCTCCTGAGTCACCTGCCTTTTTTTCTAAAGGTCTCTACTTTACCTGGAGTTCCAGTCAAAGCTCTCTGTTCAGATAGGTTGGGGTTCTTCCCTGCTGGGTACTCTTTCAGTACATGGGGACAGTCTGCTCCTGTGCCTTTAGAACTTCTTGAGGAATAGCCAGCCTTCCTGGACTCCTTTGCATTTCAGGACTGTTTCCCATTAGACTTTTTCAACCAGGCTCCTAAACAGCCCAAAGTCTGCCCTCCTGACCCAAGCTAACAGTTCCGTCGACTCACATCTTACTTCTGCAAGAATTGAAAACGCTATCATTTTGTGATCATTGTGCCCAAGAGGGTCTCCAGCCATCACATCACCCACCAGTCCTTCTCTGGTCCAAACAACAGGTCCAGCGAGGCCCTGGTTGGGCCGCTCACCACCCGTATCAGGAATCTCCCTTCCACACACTCCAGGAACCTGCTTCCTCTCCACCGTAATGTATTTCCAGCAGATATCTGGTAAGTTCAAGTCCCCACAAGAGCAAACACTAACAATTTTGAGTCTTCCTCCAGCTGTTTATGGAATAATTTATCTGCCTCTTCAACTTGGTTGGCTGGTTTGTATCAGAACCCAGCCAAGATACTGGCCTTGCTGGCCTTTCCCATGATTCTTACTCACAAACACTTGGTAATTCTTTCCCATCATTCTTACTCACAAACATTCTTTTCACCTCCATCAACAAACTGTGGAGAGTCAGAACACTCCCTACCATACAGGGCTACCCCACAACTTTCATACAGGTAGACTTCAAGAGCAAACCAGCAGTATGAGGCTGACAGTGCAGCAACAGACTTCAACTTCTCATCATTCCCCACAGAGCTCAGGAGATTATCCTAACATTTTGGACTGTTCCTCAGTGCTGTTGGAGCAGAAATGAAGTCCGATTGGAAGAAAAAGATTTAGTATTGGGCCCTAACATAATTAAACAATAAGTTATAGCAATATGATTTTCCTACACGTACATTTTGCTAAAAACACACAGTAGATTTTTACTATGACTTGAGACATTTTTAGTCATTTTTATGGCTATGTAGATAAGATAGAATCTTTAGTGTTTCAAAAACACAATCAATGTTTATTTGTTCTCATAAGTAATTCATGGACTCAACAATATTCAACAAAACTTCATTTTTAACAGATCTCTTAATGAGCATCATTTTACAGAAAATCACCAACAAATAAATATATGAAAACAAATGCTTTTGACATCACAATGGTTAAACACATTAAATAATTCATTAAATTGTGCTTTACGTCAATGAAAACCCTTAGGTCTACAAACTATCTTTTAAATAGGAATGGAAGTATATATGATTACTCACAATACAATCTCTTAGTAGCAGAATTCACAAACATTATTGCACATAAACAGAAGGAAAATTCCTAAAGAATAAAGTAATTTACAGCCTATTAATTTATTCTTCCATCTTAAATATGGCAACTGATGGGAATTCTTAATTTTTTCTTCTCTTCCAACATTTATTTGAAATCACAGAGCTAGTGATATGGCCAAGAAGAAAGCCAAGGACATTGCAGGCCATTTCCCTCCACAAAATGTAGACAAAGAAAGTATTACAGGAACCAAACTCAAAGAAGTGTTACAGTGAAACATTTTGTACCTTTTCCAAGTGTGCTTTTTTTTGGTTTTTTTTTTTTCCCCTGCACATAGGGAGGATACAGCCATTAACTCCACATGAATAACTTTATTGTGATTGTTCATTTTGTACATAGTATTCCCTACCAGTCTGGAAACAAGATAATCCTTATCCCAGACCAAAAAAAAAAAAAAAAAAAGGAATAATTCCATATGTATCAGGGGAACAGCAAGAGAGGAAAGAAAAAGTGAGATATGTTTTATAACAGCATAAACAGATACAAGAGTGCTCATAACAGATACAAGAGTGGAGGGGAGAAAACAAGATCTCACTAGGGCAGAAGGACCTATGTGCTAACAAGACCAACTTAAGAAACCTGATTTAGTCATGGATGTCAAATCTGAAACATTTCTGGACACAAAGGTGATGTGACCTGCCATTTGGTTGAATGGGTATGATTCAGTTATGAATTGTGGCTCTGGATCTGACTTCCATCACTTTTTTGTTCTGTATTTCTAGTTTTAGTGAACAGGAAGTAACTGCTGCATATTGAGTAGAATCCCTAGCAAGACTATGACAGCCTCACTACTAACACAACAGCAGTGGAAAATACCCAACATCAGAAACGGTGGTTTTATTTTTTTTTCTTGATGGTGGAAAAGGTTTTCACTGTCGGCACTGATGAGTGGGGAAGAGAGGACAGATCTTCATTCTTTAATAAGGCCATAAGGCCATAAGGTGAGTGCTTGGACTAGACATCAAATTATCTGGAACAAGTTCTAATGACATAGCATGTTTCTTTGTCCACTCCAAGCCTACGGTAAATTATAACTGGAAAAGGCAGTGCTGGGAATGTGATGGGAGAGATTATCAAGTACATCTCCATTACAAAAGAATGATATATTGTTTCAGCACCACGGTAGCATAAGCCAAGTTGCCTTGTTTAAGCCAAAAATTAATGCCAGGAAGATGGACAGAAATCCTATAGCATTGTTACTCATGAAGCTTTAGAAAGAAAAGTGCTGCTCTCTGATGTTATATGTGCCAGTGTAATTATGGTGAAGTTTATGTTGTCAGAGCAATGAAAACCTGGAATAACAGAGATATGAAGCAGGACCTTTATTTTGCTTTTGCATTACATGGTTTCAGGCACAGTGCCCAAGAGAAAAAAAGCTGCAGGCCTGTGTCTTAGAAGTCAACCTGAAGATGTTTCCAAACTGCTTTTTTTGTGATATGTAAGAAAACTGCTAAGAAAAACAGATTTGTTGGTGCAGTGGATTTGCAGCTGGAGCTAGGGAAGGAGGTGCCAGGTTCTTCAGTCCCAGGGCTCTGGGCAAGGTCTCAGCTGCTGACTCCCCATCCTTCCCAAAAAACACCAAAACAACAAAAGCAACAAATGTACTCCTGCACAACCAGGGCTGTTACGCAGGCTCCAGAGGAAAAGCAAAGCCAACAAAATCCAACAAACCAACTTCAATTTTAACTAAATCCCAAGCGCTAAGGCAAATCCCATTAACATAGACACCACATAGCTCTTCAGGACCCTAATCTTGACTCCTGGGAATTGACTGATGAAAAAGGTTAGGCATCACATTAGGATGTTGTCAAACTATTCAAGCTAATGTAAACCACCTAAAAACGGCTTGGATTTTCCTCATTAGGCTTTGTTTTGTATCAGGCAGAAGGAACAGTCTGAATAACAGTTGGTGTGCTTAGACAGCTGAAACTGATACTTACAGCCAGTGGTGAGGCTCCAGGGAAGTATTTCTGAGCAGTCTCCTCTCCCTTGAAAAGAAAACACTGCATTTTCCAAATGAAAAATGGAGTCCTGATTGCTGTAAGCAGTGTGGGGAGGTGGCCTGCTGAGGAGAGAGGTATGTGAGGAAAGGGCAACTTCTTTTTTGCACTTCCTACAGAACAAAAGATGAGTTGGAACTTATCTTACTTCCTTGCTTACCTTGCTCCTTATTGTGAATTTGGCCTTGCATCTTTCCTTCCACATGGCTGGCTTCTCCCCTGCCCTTCAGGGTCTCCCCAGCACCCAGAGCTCCCTGTGCTCATGGAAAACAAGAAGTGCACCTGCAGATCCTGGAGACTGAGCATCAGGTGCCAAAAGCACCCCTCCCCTATCATGCTGTTTGATCTCCAGCAAGATGTGGCAATGGGTGCAGGAATGGGGAGATGCAATCATCCCTGTGTCACTGACCAGAAAGCTCCTTTCCTCCACAGGGCCAGCCCAGCCTAAAGCCCTGGTGCCAGCGGCTGTCAGATGACTGTGAATTCCCTGCACTGTGCTAAAGGTGCAATAGTGCCAGTGAGCCTTAGCTCTTCATGGCCTTGCTGTCCTGCAGCCAGGACACCCAGAGCGAGCTTCACTCCTCAGCTGTAAAGATCTCAATTTAAGTCTGGGAAGGCTGGTGTCCATACATGAGCAAGGTGTCTGAGTGCCCCATCCAGGCCATGGGGATCCAAGAGAGATCCTCCCTCTTCCCTAAGGCAGACATCCCATGATCAGACAGGAGAACAACAATCTTTGTTTTCCCTTCTAAATGTGGAGGTGGGAGATGATGTACATGAACCAGGAGTGGAAGAGGTATTAGGGACCAAAACCCACCACTACTCACCCCAAAGTAACACACTGACAATCAGACGCAAAGCAGCATATTGTTAATGAACTACATTGATAATGAGGCATCATCCTGGTAACCCTCTTCACTTCTTAATGCTATTATGATGTTTCATGTTCAATGTATTATTGTATGCATTTACTCTCACCAGGATCATTAGATTGTATGTTTAATATTCTGCATAGATAAGTAGCAATAGCATTGTCAGAAGAAAAGAAGATACAGCATGCACAAAAAAAAAAAAAAAATCCAACTTGGAAATGAAGGGACAGATTTTCAATTTGAGCCTCTTTTTTCTGTAACACATTATTTTTTCAACCAACTGGGTAGAAACCTTGAATTTTGAAAACAAGCAAGAAATGTGCATCCACATCAGGTACTCCATACTTCTAATTAGCAAATCTGTAAGGTAAAAGCCATTCATGCATGCAATAATATACTTTCAGCATCTTGATTTAGCAGCCACGTTGAGGCACTTAGAGAAATTTCCTCCTAATGCTTTACATTTATGCCAGAAGAAGAAGGAAAGAAACTTTCTCAAAAGATCTATGGTGCACAGGACCCTCTTTTTAAAATTTCACTATTACGAATGGAACAACATAAATAGGAATAAACTGATGCAGTTTAGCCACAAGAATGGAGCACGTGGAGGAAGAACCCATTGAATCTTTCTAGACAAGGAAGAAAAACAGATACAGATCTCTCATCATGAAAACAATAAATTTACAAAGAATCCTCATATAGAGTAATAAATATCAAGACTTTCCACATATCCATTATGTATCCTATAAAAATGAAAGCTGATTTTTTTTTCTAGCCACTACTGTAGTTAGAGAGAAAACCAATTTAAACAGACAATATAATAAACCTGCCTACCTTCACAGACAATGTATCTCCAGGCTTTTACAGCAAATCTGGAAAATGTCACACTAATATTTAAGCTTTTCTTTTTCTCTCTTTCCTCTTCCTGAAGTTTGCTTTACCCCCTTAGCGAATGTGAAGGAAGATTTCACTGTCCCCAGCCAGATAATCTCTGTGATGTGTGCTCAGCTGCCACATGGACCTCATTTCTCAAAGCTTGCCTCTGCTACACACACTTAGAAAGATGGTTTCTACCTGGCTGGGCTCGGTACTCTCAGCACCTGCAGGGAAATAAGCCAACCCCTCCACCAGATTACCTATAATTGATCTCTGACTGCTGGTCTTTGGAACAGAGCAGGAAGTGCCCCAATCCAACACTTCCTACATGTTTTTTAATTACCTCATCAAATTCTTCCCTTAATCAAAACACAGCATGTTGAAGTTTGAAGGGCAATGTGTGCACCTTCTCCATTTCATTCGCTAGAAAGTTATGCACTACAACTGCAATGAGCAGTATGAAATAAAACAGCTTTCATGTCACAAAGGAACCAAGCCAGGTACTTTCCCCCAATTTATCATTCATGTCTACACAAGTATTAGTAGCTCAGATTATACAAGGTACATCTGCTAATGCAAAGAATCTATCTCTCTTTTCAACCCATCCCCAGAGCTTAGGCCTTTGAAACAAGTCTTTTCTGACAGGAATCTCATTCTACTGTCATTTAATAATACTAATCAATACTTATTGAGAAAAAAATACATTCTCACTGGCAGAAACCAAGAAAAACTGAGACAAGGAGGGGGAGTTGTCAGACGAGGTCTCATTTACCAAAGCAGTGGGTCTCCCTTGGCTAATTCCCAGGTAGCCACGTTGCACAAACAATCTGATCCTCTCATTGGTTAGGCAAGATGGAGGAGCATCACCACCTTGCAACCTGACTGTTATAATCTTCAGTAACAGCTCCTTCTTCTTCCCTTGGCCACTGGTGAGCTCTCTGCTCCCGCAGCAGCCGCCGCTCCTCTCGCCTCTTTAGCCGGTTCTTCTGATGCTCCTCTTGCTTGGAGTACTGGAAGCGCTGCAGGAACAGGTCCTTTGCGTATTCGTACAGCTTCATGTCCAAGAAATTCAGCTCCTCTATCCGTTGCCGCACGTCCTCGCCGATGTCCACATTGGAGGCCCGTGTAACATTGAACTGGGTGAATGGGGAAATGAATTTCAGGTTGAATGTCCTCTCAAAGAGATACTGTGTTTTCCTCTGGAATTCCGTCAGCCCGAAGAAGGCCATGTTTTTCAGATTGTTCTTGGCGCTTTGGAGAAGAATCATGTTTCTCTCACTCTCATTCATGAAAGTCAGGTTGTAGCACCCCACCAGGCTGAGGTCTGCCAGCATGCGCACCTGGCGGTTGCTGGCCAAGTTGTAGCTACAATCCATGAATTCCTGTAAGCTGACTCCAGACCAGTCGTCTCCTTCGTAACAGGTAGGCAGCTCATCTGGTGTTGGGCTTCTTCCATCGCACATGTGAAGGGAGGTTTTCCACGTCGCACCCCTCTGGACATGTTTCCATTCACTCAAGTACCGTGACACTGGATCCCTCAGCATGGTGATGTAATAGAAATTCCTGAAACATATAATTAAACACAAGATTAACATATAATTAAACACAAGGTTAAGATTAAGATTTCAGTAGATTTTCCTATTCATTCTCCAATAAAACTATTACCCAACACTGGCACCACACCCTTCACTTTTTCCAGTGCAATGTAGGCACCTTAGGTGACTCTTTCTGAGACAGTAAAATTTTCATAAATACCATGAATAAAATACAAGTTAAACTGGGGGAAAGAGAGAGAGAGACAGAGAGAGAGAGAGAGAGATGAAAGGAAATAAGTAGTAATCAGAGAAACAGAATTACTTTGACCTATCAAGTGTTCAGTGACAGTTACTTTATATAGAAACCAATTAACTGAAGTGTGCTCCCCTCCACATTGAAGTATTAACTGCCAGCAATGTCAGCAGCTGTGTGAAAAGTGATTGAAATAACCCTGCCACTTCTCTTTGGGACTGAGACATGCACATCTCACAAGATGCACAGGATGATAATCCCTACAGCACCTGGGTGGACCTAAGAAAAGCATCAGCAATTTCATGTGAATGGTGCAAGTGCCAAAAATAACACCGCATGGAAGACTGGCATGAGCCACCTACTTAAGGAAAACCCTAATATTAAGTGAGTTGGAGTAAAGGTAATAAGAGACTAAAAATCCATTCATATGACTTAATTTTAGACAAGTGCTTGATTGAAATTAGTTATAATCGTGTAGTACAAAAACATTTGTTGATGTAAAGATTATTATTACTATTCAACCTCACCTGTCAGGAATACAAAAGAGACACCAAGATACATTGATTTGAAATAGAGAAAATAACTACAGAATTCACATTGTCAGTTTATTTTTTTGCTATTCAGTTTGTATGTCTTATTTATGTCAATTTGAAAGGGACTGCAATTAAATATGCATCAAGGAGGCTTTCACAGATTAAGGGTTTTTTTTACTGAGGGATGTTTTACTCAATAATAACTCATCTGAATTATGAGGTGATATCATAAACACAAAATAAAACTGAAATACTTATTATTTCTCTCAGCTAGAATAACCAGAGGAAGATTCATGACTAAAATTAACACATGATCTCGTACAAAAATAGGCTCATGAGTTTGCATGACTCATCTTACTGCAAACTACACATTAATAAATCATGAGCCCTAAGATTTCTTAAGAAAAGTCTGATCTCAGTACATTTTCTGCAGCCTGGAGAAGGATGAATAGAGTAAGCAGGAAGCAGAGAAGGATGAAGGAAGTAAGCAGGAAGCAAGCTTGCTGAAGACAAGCTACCCTGTAAACAAACCAATGTTTTGGGAGCTTCATCTCATACAAGAGCTAATTCCAGTAAAATGAAAACATCTCAAAATTTATAACAACCTTCAAGACAATTACTTTGCTTTTTCAGGTATCACCCACTTCCTGCCACTAACAATTCAACATCCCCATGAACCTCAGGCTAACCATAAAAACATTTATTTCCCCACATAGTGTTAAATATGCAGATATATTTCCCAGTGTAGGCAAAGCAAAGGGGAACAGGTCTGAATGCTTCATTCTTATTCATTCTGAATTTTCCACCTACAGGACCTATAATATATTTTCCAGAATAAGGTTATGAGACCAAATTATGAACTATGGACTATGTTCTGCTGCAGGGTAATTTCCTGAGCTACTAACTAATGGAAACAGCTGTTTCAAGACTTACTGCACAGCAGAAACTTTACAGGTGGAAGGATTTAAACTAGAGAGTGTCATGGATGTATTTCCACTATCACTTGCACTGGAAGCCATGATTTCTGTCAGCATCAGCTGATACTTTGAATGATGATATTTTCAGAATCATTTGGAGCTTGGGTCTTCTGACTGCTGCCCACACATGACCAAGCTGTTTTGGTCCCCTTCAGTTACTTACACAGCCCACATCAACAGGGGACCCAGAATAGACAACCCTTCATAGACAGGTATTTCTAAAATCCCTCTTCTCCTTCAGAGCAGGAAGTGCCAGAAATCCTCTGTGTGCTCTGCAGGATAGTTCCTCTATGAAAAAGGATAGGCACTTCAGGCTGGCTTTCTCTTCTCAGACTGGATGTTCATCTCATATTTGCCTACACTGCATGTATGAGAGCACATTATGATACTTTCCATTTTACAGGAAAGAAGAGGGATGCATTTCACAAGTGCTGTGCAGATAAAACAGCCCAACTCTCAAGCACGCATCAGCTCTGAGCATAAGAAGCTGTTGTTGCAACATCCAGCAGGCACTAATAGGGTTGTGACCAAAAATGGTTGAAACTCCAAGGGAGCAGACATGAAAAAAAAATGGACAAAGACTCAGAGGCAGTAGCAAACATATACATCAACAAAGATGGGGCATTGGCTTAGCCCTTGTATTGCTGCACCTCCTCTCTTCAGGTAATTTTGGATGTTAATATGAGGTAACAGGTTTAAAAGTTGCTCTTGACAGTTATTTATACCTCTAATAATAGTTCTGTCTTTCCTCACCCATCTCCAGCAGTCCCAGTCAGGTATGACTCGGAGCAACAGAAATTAACAAAAATACCTCCTTTGCATCAATCATTTCCATTTCATCCCTGGATATGTAAATGAGTTTGATGTGCAATAAACAGGAGTACAAAGCAAATGCATGGAAATGAGAAGAGCACATCTTTGTATAACATCTGCAGCTTCCCTTCTGCATACTGGACCAGAAACCTTGGCCAGCCTGCTGCTCCTCTTGCTTGTGACTACCTGACTTCTGCAGCTGTTTCCACTGCCCTGATAAATCTGCTGTTGGTTTCTCCAGTTTCCGAAGAGTTGCCTTCTTGTGTAATCCACTGAATTGCTTCTTCATCTGGCAGACAACCTTTAACAGCAACTTGACACACATTAAGTTTCTGAGGGGCTGATAACTTATGCCACATTCACAGTTTACAACCTTCTGATTAACCTTCTGTCTGTGACCCTTTGTCACCCTTTTAATCAATCTGAGGTTGGAAGACCTTAAGATTTATTCCACCTAATCCTGGATATTATGCAGATGACGCTGTTACACGCTACCCCTGGACTGGGGGGATGCTGCACTGAAGTTGTGCACAGAGTTTTCTTTCAGCAAAAAGGGTCTTTAGAGTAATGGTACAAGTGAACACACAAAGGCCATGAACATTTGTTTCAGTTGGAAAATTATAAGAATTATCAGTGCCTCGTATACAAGCATTCAATCACACTGGGAATAGCCAAAGAGTCACCTCATAATAAAGACAAGAAGCAGGTTAAAAATATGAAACAGGATATGGCCTTTCTTTACTGTTCAGTAAAATAGCATAAAGTTAGCTAAATACTTGAGTATTATGCTTGAGCCACTCTGAATACAGATGTGCACTTCTTCTCATTGGTATAAGTGACCCTTTTGCATGGCTACCCACTGTGGGGAATACTGAGCAAAGAATTAAGTAACTTCTGTTACCCTGTTTGTCAAAGCTAACTCATCACAGACTTCTTGGCTTCATTTTAATAGACTTGCATAATCAGTTACTGAAACTACTGTCACAAGCACCTCAGTGCTTAAAGGCTAGCCAAAAAGAATATGCTGGTATGTCAGGGAGAAGACATTTTACAGCAAATATTCCAAATTAATTAAAACCCATACAAGTTCTATCTATATCAGCATGTGCATGTGTGCGTGTGTAAAAATTTACACTGAAATCTGGCCATAGCCTGCTTTTGTCAAGGACAATAAAATGATAGTAAATGGATAACTGTGTGACTGCCTCTACAAACACATAGACAGGTAAGAACAATCTAGATTTCATTTCGAACACCAGCCCACTAGTCACAGTGTTAGCTCCTCCTGAAAGAAAACTTTATGCAGCTTCTCCAGATTAAGCAATCTCCTTTTGAGTATGATGTACTGAAACTAATGGATTATTGAAGTTGTCACTATGGGATAGTTGATTTTTTTGGACAAGTGATGGTCACGGCAAGGGCCTGGCAATGCATGCAAGGGCTCAAACAAGCACCAGTGTGAACCGTGGGCTGCACACTACTGTTTACACTAGAATTATGAAGTACTTGGTAATTCCTAAGGCTCTAGTCCCACTTGCATGAAATCAAATCTCTTCATTAGCATTAGGCAAAGAAAACCTTTAATTAAAAGAACAGATAAAATGAGCTTCTAGTTATAACCTAAGAACATGAATTTCTTCCACATTATAAGGTACTTTAATATAAATACTCTAATCTTACATTAATCCTTCAATAGTATTGCTCTGGTTTAGAAATTAATTTCAGAGGAGCAGAGTCTGCTATAAGCAGAGGTGATCTCAAAGCAGGACATTTTGCCTCTTCTATCACCATGGAACAGATGTCCCAGCTGAGGGAGATTTACTAAATACGTGAAGGATCACTGCACACTGAGAACAGAAACATCCTGTAGGGCCTCCTGGGGAAGAAGAATGAATGGCATCTTCATAAAAGGAGAACAGAGTGCTCATGGCAGTGGATGCAGAGACAAAAGAGTATTTGAGGTGGAGAAAAAGAGTCACTAGAGAATATTTTGGAAAACACTAGCAGACTGGAGAAAAAAAAACAAAACAAAGTGACTGCAAAAATTCAGGGACATCACATAACTATCTGCATTCTGGTTCTTCCTGGCAGAAAGAAAAAATCAAAGCCCTGATCAAGTTTATGTCCCAAGTGGAGATAAGAAGTTAGTAGCTTTAATTGTGGAAGTGAGTGTGCTCCTGAGGAAAGGTCTGAAATACCCACCAAAAGCCATCCTGTCAGCACACTTCTGCTACCAACAGAGGTTGTGGCAAGATGAAGGTTTAAGAAGGATCAACATTATGTGAACAAAAGCCTTATACTTCCCAGTTTTATCCTGAAGCCCAGATTCTCACAGGCATTAACAGTGTTAGTTAGTTAGTTAGTTATCAGTAACCTCTCTTCATTAAAGTATTGTCAGTATGGGTAATGGGTAATGGTGAAAGGAATAGGGCAAACAAATGAAACACAGGTAAGTATAATGGAGCACATGTACAATTAGGGAATAAGAACATGCAACAGGAATGATGGGGGAAGGCAGAAAGCAACGAAACATTGATCTGAACTGGTCAAAGTCACCCTAGTGAAATGCAGATGTGTCAGCTTGAGGCTGGCAGCATTTCTGTGCAGAGTGTCTCTGCATCCACGGTGTGTTTAATTTACAGATAAACTGCCTGAAGTAACAAGAACAGACTGTACACTTATCCACAACAATGGCACTGTAACGAAAATCTATGAAACAGTGCATGAAATATAAGCACGTCCATCTGGCTGCAGGAAACATCATACAGCTTATCCACCAAGACAGACAGATAAACCCTAGCTGTTCCACAAAGTTTTGCAAAGATGATGTAGCAGGAGCAAATAGGCTTCTTAAACTTAGTGTCTGTCACAGGATGCTAGATATTGTGATGGAATGGTTTTCTAAGAAATCCTTTACATAAGTTTGTATCCTTAATACTATTATCTGTCTTTTCAGGTTTTCATGGGTTTCTTTACAAGACTATTACTGAAAGAACAGCCACCACCATTTAAAAGTGAAGGTTTATCTACTCTGACCACATGCATCACCTGCTCAGCATGTAGCAGAAGCACTTAATTGGTTGTTTCTCAGAGGATCTGAGCGCTCACTACTTCTGCAGTTTTTATCTGGGATGATGAGCACTTTACTTAAAACAGTGGCTGTAATATTCTATAGATTCTCCACATTAAAGGAGAACTTAGCAGAGTTAAATAAAATAAATTTTTTAATTATTTTTGAGATATGAAACTACAAAGTTTTAGATGTGTCTCATTATTCCTTTGAGATTTTGTCCCATGTCTCTGAATCCAACTGGAATAAGAACTGGCCATTGTTTCCTATTTCTGAGTTGTCCACACGTGTCTGTTGGCTAAATGCACCCTTTTCATTACCCCAGTGGCATAAAGAGCAGCTAAATCCATACAACATGTGTGCTCAGAGAAGGGACTGGATACTGCTTTCAGGGTAGGACATCTAACTGCAGTGGTCTACGTATGATCCACGAACCGAGGCAAGCTCTGAAACCAGCTGGGAGCTGCTCAGCACAGGCCATGGTGTGTGTCTGGCCATGGCAGGGGCCACCTCTGGCATGAGCTGCATCCCTTTAGAGGATCCCTTTGAATCACGCCTTTGTACCTTAGCCACAGAGAGAACTTAATTGCTCACCTGGAGCAACTGTTGTACAGGTGTCTCTATCTGCAAGGTGAGCCCTGCAGTTGGAGCCAAAGGGATGTATTCACAGAATGCAAAGTTCAGGCCAGCATCAAAAACTAACCACTAACATAACATTTTGTAATAAGGGACAAATAACCACAGAGAACCCCCATTTCACAACTCTTTGTACCTATAGTACATCTACCAGTCATGGTACAATACCTCTTTCTAAACATGCTTATAGAGTTGGAGCATTCCCCAAAGTAAAACAAAGTTTTTAAGCAAGTTTGGTATTGTTTTATACAAATCTCCAATCCAGCCGTTAGAAAAACAGTCCATTATAACTTTGTTTTCCTTGCTGATATATCAGTATATCAGCATGACAGAGGGAGGGTTGGGAGTCAGACAGCTGGAATTGTATTTCTGGCGCTGGTAAGAAAAGCCGTTGCTTGGGAAGTTATTTGTGATGACACAGACTGTTACAGGCAAGAGAAATGTGGTGACTGGGCACTGGGAAGCACTTAAAAAATGTGAAGCCTTATATTTCCTTGCATGTTAGGAGGAAGACTCCGTGTCACCAACTTCACTTTCTTTTACAGTAATTCACCGCTTTCATGACAAAACTCCCAATTTTTCTGTTTAGATATTGCAAGCCCTTCTTTCTTTAAAAATATCCTCTGAAATATCAGATTAAATTCTGTATCCATGCCATCAGAAAAACCACAGGAGACTTTTATAGCACTGTTTTATTTTTTTTTGGTACGTTTGTTCATCAGATTAGTGTCCTACCCGTGATTAAAGAATGACAGATGACAAGGAGTGTCTTTAGAGATCACTCACTCTTTGACATCAAACAACTTTTAACAGTAGTTATTTAGGGTAATCCAGTAGGGTAGAAGAAAGGGAGTGAATCTTTTGCAACACAAATGCTACACATACAACATTAGGAATTTTTCCACCTAAGAAGTCCAATTTTCCTTGATGTGAAGCTAGAACAAATTCAGTAAAGGCATAGAGTTATGCAAAGATATGAGAAGATTAAGATATTAGGTAAGCTATTTTAACATAGCACTGGTTCATAGATTCATATAATGCAGAAAAAATATGAGTTTCAAAAGCCAGCACTACATCTGTACTGAAAACAATGGTAAAACCCACATTCGTGGTGACTCTAATTTTTTTTTTTTTCTTATATACTTCAGGAATGAAGACATCTGGCCTCAGACTATGCAAAATGTCAATTTCCTTTTAAAATGTCTGCTTTTAGAGTTAAAACATGTGGGTTTTGTTCTTTTTTAAAGTAATGAATAATCAGGAAAATAATAGTTACATTCTTGACATATCACATTGTCACATGCCCTTCAAAATTATCAGTGAAAATGTATCTTGGGACCTACTGGTGCAAAAGGATAGTGGGAGTATTGAGAATTTTTTTCTTTACATAGGAGAATATAAATTTGTAAGGATACAGATTTTAATGATGTATTTCAAAGATGTGTCTAATACATTAGATGGAGATCAAACAGCAGCATTTCAGCACCAAGAAGAGACCAGTGAGAAGAGAAAGCAAGGCTTTTCACTCTTGTGCATGGTAGGATAGTTAATGAGGGACAACAGTCACAAATTGAAAAAGGTGAGAATAAAAGGAAAACAATTTTCATTATGAGAATAATTAAGCATTGGAAAGTTTTGTCAAAAGCAGCTCTGTATCCTCCACCCTTGGAGATTTTGAAGATTCAACTGGACAGAGTTCTGAGCAAACCCGTCTATGCTCAGTGGTGGCCCTGCTCTGAGCAGGGGGTTAGACTTCTCCTGAAGTCATTTCCCATCCCTGGGGCTCTGGGATTCTGAATAACAGAGGAAAGTTTGCTGTCACCAAATGTACAGTCCTGTCAGAGAACACATCAAACAAGAACCAACTCACCAACTAAACTATCCCCGTTCTCCCTTGTCCTTTCCTGGCCACCCTAGGAACAGCACAGAGGATTTTTAGTCTCTTTTAAGAGATTGTGGGGATTTTTTTAAACAGGATTTTAACTAGGGCTACAACACAACAAATCAGCACATTCTGAATTATCGAGTAACTTCATGAGAACTTACCTCAGTGGCACGTTATTCAAAATAGAGTCTCCAGAAATTGGAGAGGACAGTGCAGTTGCTACATGTCCCTAAAAAAATTGATTCTGTTCACAGGTATCGAGTCTGGATCTTGTGCAACTCCTAGGCTAATGAAATGATGTAGTTACCCATGGTTTTAATCCCAGTATTTTAGAAAATGCACATGAATAGCATATGAATATGCATGAGCTCTCTGAGCTAATATAGGTTTTTTCCTGTGTGTTGCCTTCAGGATTTAGGCAGAAAGTTTTCAAACACAGAGCATAAAGTTGGGCATTTTACTCTATATTTAAACATGCAGGTAAGCTCAGCCTCACTGTCAGTGAAGAAAATAAAGAATAGTATGAGCAGATATGAAGAAATTTGTTGATTTATTTAGGAAAAAAAGCTCTCAGAGATGACACAGTGCCCTACTTACTCTGCCAGAACAGATAACAGCACTCAATTATCCCTTTCCTAAAGCATCCTAGCCCCTTTTGAAATATCCTTTTCATGCTGTTGCTCCTACTCAAAACATCTTGTAAAGGTTGCTTCTTACAGTTAGGTACACAAGTTTTGTTCACAGACAAAACCTGGTCTTGGTCTACTTAGATCCAGTTGTTCTTGAGTTAACACTGCAAATACATCAAGGAGATTTATAAATGTAACATCAGAAAAGGAGAAATAGCATTTAAGCTGAAGATCAGAGAGCAATAACATCTCTCAACTTTCAATTTACAAAGCTGAACTACTTTCTACTGTCTCCTCTGTACGAAAGGTCGTGAGTGACCAAACTGCACTCCCAAAAACCCTTGGGTCATGCTTAGATCCCTTCACTGAGTATTCCAACATCTCAGCTTTTCATGCTGGCTTTTGACAGGGGCTTACAAAAGTAAGGCCCTCCTGAGATTTGTTCTGGGTTTTGATCATCATAGCAGTCCTTTCCTGGCATTTGAACTTGTAGCACTTCAAATTTCACTATACATGGCTAGAATTGAGCAAATTTCACATGAGGCTGTAGAGGTGCATTGTACAATAAACATTTTTTACCTCCACTGGCAATGTATTCTCTGATAGATCCTCACATAGCATTTTGGGCTTTTACGGGGCCACATGACTCTGGAAACTCATACTCACTGTGTCACTGGCTCAGATGGTCCCTGCCTGTGGCAGGGGGGGTGGAACTAGATTTGATGGTCTTTAAGGTCTCTTCCAACCCAAACCATTCTGTGATTCCATGAATATGGACTCCTCATGCTGGCTGGTAAGCACTCAGTTGATAGAGGAGAGCTGTTTCTGCCAGCTTCAGATGCATGACCATGCACTTTGCACTACCAAACTTCATTTCACCTCTTTTTGTGAAATCCTCAATGTCATTAAGCAAATTCCATTAATATACTTAAGCTTTTAGTGCCAACATCATTAATGGAAACATGAAATAGTGTCAGAGTTTCTACAGTTAGCCCTGTGGAAATTCATGGATAACTTTCCTTTAAATTCCTCTTTCAGCACAGCCTGTTTTGTTACCAGCGTCTTGTTCACCAGAAAATTCTTATGCTCAGCCTCATGCTTTTTGCCTTGTATAATGCTGCAGATGCTGGTCTATCAAATACTTTATTGAAGGTAAATTTCCATTCTGCTACCAGAGATGAATGCTGGATATTTATATGTTACAGCCGAGAGGCTGGTGTGGCCCCAGCTTTGGTGCATGTGAGAACACAGAGGTCGGTTAAAGATGGGGAAATGACAATTTGTTTCAGAGTGAAGTGGTCTGGAATAGAAATGTATAGATGTGGTGACTTGATGGAAAAACAAGCAAGCTTGATACAAATTGCAAATCATTTCTTGATGAGACAAATCCAACAAAGTTTCCTCCAGTGATTTTTGTTCTTTGCCTAAATTACATCAAGCTCAGTCGTTCTAAGTATTTCTTAAATTGCTGAAAGGAGTGAAGTAGCAAGACCCTTACTGAAAGAAAAAAATACAAAATGCAAAAATAATTCTAACAATGAGAATTGCATTGTTCTATCAAGCACACACATAAAACAACCCTTGTACCTTTTAAAAAACAGGGTGTGAGCACACACAGAAGGAAATACTATTCAGAAGCAATAGCTGTGCAGAGTCTTAAAAGATTCTTTAAAGATATGCAACACATTTGTGCTGGGGAGAATAAGAAATCTTTGTGGCCAACACTGGCAAAAGAGGGATCTGTTGCTTGCATCACCCCCATTCTACCTCGTCACTATTGCGCACAGGTGGTTGCTGTGTCTCAAAAGAACTGTGTCAATCTGAGGTACTTGTGAGCTCTTTACTCAAAATTGTTTCTTGTTCTCTGCCTTTGCTATGCCACTGCAGGCAAAGGAATACAAAATAAGGGTGCATCTGCACTACTGCTCCTCCCCGAGCTGCCTCTAGCCCCAGACTGGGGAGGAAGCTCTGAACTCGCCTTTCTCAGGAAGATGTTACAAGTACAGGGGAAATGAGCTGAGGGGATGGTCCACAGCTGGCCTGGGAGAAGAAAGGTGATGATAGACAGGGGACAAGAGAAGAGCAAACCTGAAGCCAGTGCTGCACAAGGGACCTGCAGTTTGAGCTTGTTTTGCCAATGTAGTCTTACAGGGTTACAGAAACCTGATGGGAAGGGACCCTCCTGAAGAAGTCTGATACCTATGGTCATAGAAACAGCTCAGCATAACAGGATTCATAAAATATCCCTTATTTGTAATAGGACAACCATAAAAGCCTTCTCACAATCAGGTGGCAGTCTTTCAGCAGCTGCCAAAAAGGTTAGAGAAAGTCCCTGCTTCAGAAGGAGTCTCATAGGGCAGGCTACAGCCTGGGCAACAGAGCACCTTCCAGCTCCAGTGCAAAAAGGTGGGGACACAGAACTCCTGCCTATTCATTAATTGAAACAACGTAAGGCCTTTTATAATGGAAAAAAATCCCTACATACTTTCATGCACAATTATGAGAGATCTGTTATCACAAGGGTCCTGGCTGCCTGCAGGAATACACTTGGTTGGTAAAATTCAGTTTCAAAGAGCCTATGAAAAAACAAATCAAAGGTAGCCAGATCCTTAAATCTTCTGACATTTACATTTCTTCAGTCAGATTTTGTTAGGTCCAAAACAAAGCAAAATTAGTTATTTTAAATTCAACTACAATTTATTTTCATCCTCTTCGTGCTTTTTGAAGAAGCTGTTGCAATCCCATTTTATTCACTGAGTAGGTAACACTTGCAGCACCAGCATCAGGAGTGCTGTAACTGGCTTCACTGGACCAAACTCGTGCCCCAAGTGTAACAAGGTTCTCTCCCCAGCTGACCTTTCTCTGATTTCCAACTAAGAGCTAAGTTGCAGGCACTCTTTTCCAAGTCTGGGATGCTCAGATAAAAGTTCTGTGGAATTTTTCACTGCAATGCATTTTGAATCAGTACAGTAATTCTGCTCAATTAATAAAGTAATTAACAATAAAAAGGGCTCGGTAATTGAAATCCCTTTGAAAGTATACTAATTTATTCTCTCTAAGCTTTGCCTCAAATCTTTATTAATTCTGACGTCAAGCAAAATGACCATAAATTATAAACGATCATCACAAAATCCAGGCATCACAATCATTTTCTTGTCCTACATGCTCAGGTTTTAAAGCCTCCCATAAGGTAAACAACATTACAACACGGAGATAAAAGAATTTCAGGTGATTATACTAATGAATTGACTACAAGAGAATTGTTTCCGAATCGTACAATGAAATAGTTCACGAAACCTAGGGAAAATCACCTAGCTGTAAAACAAAAATGCTACTTTTTTTTCCTCCTAAAACTCCTCTTGTAATGCAACCGTATGATTCTATGATTTAACCATAAGCCAATAAACAAGATGACAGGGTATTTCAATTGAATACTTACATGACAGACTGCTGACTTTCCATTTTAAACTGAACTTCGTGTTTTACTAAAATACTTTGTAGCATCTTAGTAAATCCGGAACTATTTGGTTCGAATATATAACTCTAAGAAAACCCAGAAGTGTTTGTTATTAATAATATAGCTCAAATATAAGCAAAATTGCCATTTTCCTTCACAATTGATCTAATAGGTATCTTTGTACATCTATAAATACACACATACATACATAAAATCTCCACAAGGGGGCCCTCTAATCTTCCCCAAATCATCACAAAAGCTTAACTTGCTTTCCAACAACTGATGTCATGAAGTTTTTGTCCACAGATACCACGGTATCTTAGGAAAAGAGCTTTTTACCAACTAAAAGTGACTTTGTGATAGAATTTCATACAACAAAAACTGTAGTTTGAAAGGGAAACACTTTTTATGCACAGTTTCCACTATATACTTGGCATGCAAAGAACTTTTATCATGCTTTTGCAAGCTCACTACTTGCATTACCCAGCCAAAACAAGACCTTTTAGACACACACACGGAGCCAGCTCATACTGCCATGGCAAGGCAGCCTCTGGGATGCAGCCGGGTTCTGTGTTATATTGTAATTTGTAGGCAAAGCCCAAAGTGAGCCACCATGAGTGATTTCAGCCCTGTAACAATGCATCCTGTAGGCACCAAAGTTAAGGTACAAATGATATTAAAGTTATTTGCACTGTCCTCTCAACTCCCTGCAGATATGAAAAACAAATCTTGTTTGTCATACCTTGTTATCTGCTTTAATATTCTGAATGTCTTACAGACACAGCGTTGTAAGTCCCCATCTTCTTAATTCAACTGTAGCTCTGTGATGTTTTTATAATTTACCATACCTTTGACCTTGGAATACCTAGAAGAAATGGGACCATCTCTTTCTTCTGACCTCAAATCTTAATTAACCAGGCTTAGTCACACATGCCAGGCTGTGGCTGCACTGTACCATCAGTTGTGGATGTTATGCTCTGAGAAAGAAGCTAATAAGATGAAATAGAGAAGTCTAGGTTTCTAAACAACTTCTATGAAGGATTCTTCATCTTTCAGGAAAACTAGACAGAGATCATATGAACTCAGTCCTGCAGATAACAGCACAAACCCACCAATCTGCTAACTCAATCGAATGAATCTCTGCACCTTGATCTGCAGCACAAACTTTAAGCAAGGTTCCCATGATTTCTCGGTGGTAGCATGTAGTCTAGTTTTCCAGACCTGAAGTTTCTGAGTTTCTGAACTCAATTTCTTTGTAGTGTTTAAGTTTCAGAAGACCTTGTTCCCACAGACTTAACATAAACATCCCAAATGTTATTGTAACGAGAGTGATGTTTTACATTCTTTTCTGCGGGATGGACTTGTCTCTATCCATCAGTTTGAGCCAATAGAAAGAAGAGTTCTGGCACTCTTCTAACCAATGAGAGTGACCTATTCTAAAAGGTATATAAGACAATTATTTTAATAAAGTAGAGTCAGATACAGTTTTTTATAACAAAGTCTCATGTCGTTTGTTCATCACCCACAACAACAGTAGCACTGAATGATATGGTCATGTTTAACCCATGTCCATGACAGAGTTCAGGCTGCTGCCAAACTTGTGCATTCACATAAAATGGAACACCCAAGGACCTGATGGGTCTCCATAAGAATACTGGCTCAAGCAAGTCATCGTGGACGCTTGTGGCTCTGTAACTTTCCTCTGAAATGGACAGATCCTAATCAATGAAGCACATCTGTACAGTGGCAAAGAAGAACTTCCCAGTCCTTTAGGCCATGCACTGACTTCTTGAAGCATGACATTTGATTAGCCTTATTATCTCAACTCATTTATACATAAATGTTTTCAGGGGCCATGCAGCCATCCAGCCTTTACTAAAATCCAGCCACATTCTCTGAACTGATGTCCCCTTCTCTTCCTTCCTCCTTTTTGCTTTTTGTCTGTAAAAAGAAGGGGGAATTTCTTTTCCTTTTTCATTTTTTTTGAACTGTGGGTTATCATCTTTGCAATTTTATTATTGTCAAGTAACCTCCTCCTCATACATTAGTGCAGCAGACTGTTGCCATACCTGCTCACATATGCAAATAGGTCAGTCTTTTTAGTCTTTCCCCACAGAGTTATCTGACATTGAGACTCAACATGATCTAGCATCTTTCTGAACTAAAGGCCAGGGGAATTGTGAGTGGGACTTCATTTCCAAAAGTGTTTCTCACGGAAATTAATGAACATCTGTGCAGATGCTGAATGTGAATTAAAGCAGCAGTCAAAGCCTATCTGAAACTGAGCTTAAGGTCTAGGAATACCTAATGGTAATAAGCATGTTTATCTTTGGATTTCTTCCATTCCCTTTGAAGAGCCAGAGCGCTCTTCAGGTCACAAACTCTTCTTGCTCTAAAAGGAGGGGGATGATGACAGCTTATGAAAGTTATTCCAGCATTAACAAGGAGCAAAGTTGCTGATGTGTATCCTAAGTAACATGAAGATTTGAACATGAAACATTCATTAGGATTTCTTTAAAGATCCTGTAAATTGCTTTCTGTTTCATATGGAGTATTACTGTCAGTACAAGCATAGAGCCGATGCAAACAGGAAAGTAAAATTCAGGTTAAATATTCTATCATCATGAATATTTTTCTGTTTTTTTAATGACTTCAATATTTCTGTCTTTTATCTAACAGAGACTACATAGTCTGTGTCAATCTTATTTGTGATACATACATTGAATATTATGTAATTTAACATCAATTAACACCTGTGAATTTAAAAAAGAAATCTCATCAGAGTTGAGCAACTGAAGATATGCTACCTTACTAGAAAAATTAGCTAAAAAAGAAAACAGATTGCAAACTAATCTGGCTTGGGGCTTGTTTTTTTTTGTGGGTTTTTTTTTTGGGTTTTTTTTGTTTTTTTTTTTTTTTTTTTTTTTTCACTTTGAAGATGTTCCTTTTCAATGAGCTTTTTCTAAAGCAAAAGTTTTGTTTATAATTGTATAATTTTTAATGTATGACAAAACTATATATCCCAGTAGTCTCACCAAGTGTTGTTTAGCACTTGTATCCCTGCTCTCCCTCTGGGGATAGAAGCCATTGTATGTTCAGGCTAAAGAACAACCCTGCCTGGATGAAAAGGAAGTTTGCATGCATATAGACCTTTATTCATGACACTTTAATTTGCTCCATGGCCTTAATAAATACACCAGTACTAAGTACTGATGCAAACCATGACTCTAAAAGTAACTCACTTCAGACATTTTTTCATATTGTTTCCAGTTACACTGCTTTTACTACAAGGAACAATAATTAGTACAGGCTGGTTTTATCATTGAAAACCCACACTTCCTAGCTTCTCTCTCATTCTTTGGCATCACTTTCTTTCTTTCTTTCCTCTATTTCTGCTCTTCATTTTCCCTCATTATTTGTGTCCTTACACATCAGTAACATTAGTTTATGCCTGACAGAGCTGCAGAGGAAACAGCATTTTCATGTACTGTTGGGTTGATACAGAAGAAATTCAGCTTTCTCCTAGCTAAGTTTAAGTTTAAGCCCCTTTGCTCCTGCACCAAGTTTCTCTATACAGGGAGCTGGCTGCAGGGAAAATATGAGTGGGAGTGGGATGGTGTCATTCAAAGCCCTTGTCAGCCACAGAGCTGTGGTGCTGCTTGTCAGGGTGGGCACGGGGGCTGTGTGGCTGGCTCAGGAGGGCAGGCTGAAAGCTGGAGCATGGGGGACAGCTCTCACCTGGAAGTGTGTTGGTTTAGGTATGTGGCTGCTTCCCCACAGGCCATTTTCATAGTGCTGCCCTCATCTGTGGCCTTCCTCTACAAGCTAACTTTTTTAATTGAGATTTTTTAATTTTAGCTCACTGAAACTGGAACTACCTTGTTTTTGCATCCCAGAGTCTGTACACAGACTCTCTGTGGGCTCAGTTTAGATCCCTGTGCATTAGGTATATTACTGTTAGTTCAGGCTTTCTTAACAAATCTGAGAGCCAAAAATTATTTTGAAAACTATGGTAAGCAGTCTTCTTCCTTCTGCAGATTTACCCCTGTTATTTAGAGTTATATATTGGCATAACCCTATCATTCAGCATATGGCACATGGCACCAGTGTAACTGTCAATGCCAGATATCCTAAGGCAGTTATAATATTACAGTACTGCAATTGGGCTTTGTAATTTTAACCTAGCCTGGACTTAGTTTTGCTTCCTAAAAAGGGTTTAAGACAATCATGTTGTATAAAACCAGCTAAATTAAAAATATCATATTAAAAAGGTGTTGAAGAAGCTACTTGACATGACAGAAAAACCCAACAACAGCTATTAAATACAGAGAACTCTCCAATAACCAAGAAGTTCTCAAGCCTTTCATTTTTCAACCAGGTGAGTATATTCAGGGGTATCATCATTACATTCTTGACTTGTTCGTGTCCTCCTCAGACTCTCCATTTTTGGATGCAAGGTGTTAGGCTAGATGGACCTTTTGTCTGACTCAGCTTAGCCATCCCTGTGCTACTTCAAGCCACCCACTTAATTGTACATTTTTTCCCTGACATTGATGAGAGAAGTATCTCATGTTGATAAGTTAAGTCAAAGCAAAAAAAAAAAAAAAAAAAAAAAAAAAAAAAAAAAAAAAAATTAAAAATCTTTACTGTTTTAGTCATATGCATAAGGAAAAATCTGGATGTCATGCTTCCCATAGAAAATGTTCTCTCACCTTCAATAAGAAATCTGTTTTCTGTTTTCTTAAAAATGGATGTGGTGTTACAAATGGCAGTTCTTTACTGCTTTTAAAAATGAACACTTTCCATTCATTTAAGAAGAGACTATCAGAAAATATTACCAAGGGTTGGTAGGAGGCAACATCAAACAGCATGTCAGCTCTGAAAGAGAAATGAACCATGGAAACAGACTGAATGCAGGAGCCGACCGCTGAGGTTCAGCATGGAGGAAAGGAGCATCCCATCGAGGCCACGGCACAGAATGGCAGCTGAGATCTTCAGGTAGGCTGAGAAATGGCTCAGCCCCTCCTGGCTACTGCTCCACTGCTCCATTCCAGGTCTGTGTGTGGCTTTGTGGCCTGGCACTGCAAATATGACCCATGGCAAGCCCGGGCAGCATGAATTAGCTAAAGTACATACCAGCCTCCCCTGGCTTTATGTGTCCATGTGTGATGTCTGATGGACACAGGCAGATGCAGAACAAAGCAGCCCAGTATGGCACAAAACCAATTTGCAGACTCCTTCTGAACAGCCTGAATTGGCACAGTGGCTTTATGTCAGAGGAGCAATTTGCATCATTGTTCAACCCTGCTTTTGAGCACATACTTGGATAGCTAAAGCCAGTTTGGCTGTATGGTCAAAGCAAAAAAAAAAAATTGTGGCCTTTGTACCTAACCTGTTACAGCCATGCAGTAACATGGGATTTATGGAGCGTGCAAACACACCAGGATTATCTACTTCGTTTTGCTGCCCTGGGCACTTCTGTGTCTGTCCCAACTTACCAAACCTCTGCAAGTCTTTCCATGTAATACACATTTCCTTGTGTCAGTCTGCTAGAACTAGATGAATTAGAGTAAATGGCACAACTAAAATACTAAATTTCTTAAATGCCGAATATCACACATAAAATTCAAGGAGTACAACATATTTAATTACAAAAGCATATCAATTCCATGAGAAAAGTAATGTATAAAAGCCTTCATTACAAGGTGCAATATTGTCCAGGGAGATGGAAAATGCCAGAAAGAATATTATTTGTGCAGCTTTTATTTTGCCACTATAACACCCTACTTATTTGCAATAAAAATTATTATTTTTCCACTGCTTTGTTCAGTGCACTGAACAGGCAGTGCTCAGTGAGATGCCTGTTCAATATTTTCTTTTGTCATCATCTGAAAGCCCATCATTCAGTGTTTTATTTACAGCAGATTGCACAGACTCTGCTCAGGCACAGAATACCACATCTCCTCATTGCTTTTACTATCACAGTCATCTTTGCACTATGGTGTACTTAATTTCTTACTGATTAGTACTTCCTACAACTCCTATTACAGTCACATCCTTGCACTTTTGCACACCAAATCTTGATTTCTTTTGGGTCAAAAGGAAACATAAACAAAGCCTGGGGACAAATTCTTTCCTTGAAGAGATAGGAAGTACACAGCTGCAATAATCTCATGAGCAATGCGAGAGGCAAGCTTGAGTCTCTCAGGCTATAGAAGTAAATGAAGAAACAGCTCTCAGTTCGTACACACCATGACCAGCTTTTGACAAAAGCAGGCCTGACTGTTATTTGGTGTGGCACTCATATCTGCAGGTGCCACAAGGATCCTGAAGGAAGGTGTTTCCCACTTGTGCTCCCCAGGAGGGACCCATGGGGCTTCTCAGACTCCCCAAAGCAGGCAACAGTAATGCTCATGCACAGAGACTCCTCAGACACCTTACAAGCCACAGCTATGGCTTCCAATGACAGAATCGAGATTTTGAGTATGAGAATTGGTACTCACTCCTTATGGCTTGGGGCCTCAGATGACTTCATTATTACCAACAACTTTGTAAATCAGGTCACCCCTTTTCTGTTTCATCTGGAATTCTGAACGGGAACAATACTTTAAAATAGCAGTATTTCGAAGATTTAGTAATTTATCTATCTTAGAGTCTTGTTGTGTGTACCTATTTCAAGTGTGCATGGCCCAGGACAATGAAATAGTTGTTTTGAAAACTGTTACTACTAAACTTTCCACTTCCAACAGAGATTGAACAGCTAATTCAACAGACATTTTGTTGACATTTTATGGAGATTTTGCAGGGGTGGTCCATAGAGTAAGGGATTAATATCTACTTTTTATATCAAAGGATGGGAAGGGGGGGGACATGGTGAGTAATGAAGTTATGTTGAATAGTGTGGTACCTGGGAATGATGAAAATGGTATGGAGTAATGGGAGGAATTTCTTGGTTTCAGCTGAGTTCAGTTCAGTAGAGCTAATTTTCTGCATGGTGGCTGTGTTTTGGATTTGTGATGAACACAGGGTAGATACATAGAGATGTTTTTGTTATTGCTGATCAGGGCACACACGGAGCCAAGGCCTTTTCTGGTTTTCATACTGCCATGCTGGTGAGGAAGCTGGGGATGCACGTGAGGCTGGGAGGAGACACATATAAGGGATATTCCAGACAACAGGACATCGTGCTCAGTAAGTAAAGTGGAGGAAGGAGGAAAGAAGAGGCATTTGGAGTGATGGTGTTTTGTCTTCCCAAGTCACCTTTACATGTGATGGCACCCTGCTCTCCTGGCTTGGCTGAACACCTGTGGGCCCGTGGGGAGCAATGAATTAATTCCTTGTTTTGCTCTCCTTGTGTGCACAGCTTTTGCTTTCCCTGTTTGTTTTTATCTCAACCCACGGGTGCTCTTGCTTCTACCTTCCTGATTTTCTCCCTGAGCCCACTGGTGGGGGAGTGAGCGAGCAGCTGCACGTGGCCTGGTTGATGGCTGGGGTTAAACCACGACGCCCTCTCACTTTTTATTTGGAAATGGCTGTCTCATATTCTTCATGGCATCTTTCAGGCAGTACAAATCTTAATGAGGAAATGACTGACATTAATAAGGCAGTAATGCGTTTTCATAGCCACTACTTAGTGGCAGATGCTCAGAATAACTAAGACACAGGTAATGGACAATTAACAGAAAGATGATTTGGTTTTGTCCACCTATTTCTCATGAAGAAATATATTCCCCAGTGAGAAAACTGTCTCCAAATACTTGATAAGGAAATAAATATCTAATACACAAGGAATATTTGATACACCCATAAATAATACAAAGTTTTCCTATTTTTAATCCAGAGGACATATGGATGAAATAGGTATTGTCAGTCAGGCAACAAGTAACATTAATATCCTTTAAAAACATACTTCTAGGCTACACAGAAAACTTTATTATAAATTCAGACTAGCACTTTATACTCACTAATGGGCACAAATTCACAGGCAAAGTTACTTGAAGACAAAAATAACAGCTCAATTATATGGGGGCCAGTTGGCCATCTTGTCGACATTACCACCTTGTACAAAGTTAAGGCGTGTCTGTGCACTTTGCTGAACAAGGACAGCCTTTAACTGCCTTGCTGAACCAGGACATCAATTATTTGTGGACATTAAAAAAGGTATTATCTAATTCATTATGTAGTGAGACAGCTGTTAGCACAGTAAATTATCTGGATGATAGGTGGACTATACATGCTTGGAATTAAAGCAATCATGGCGTTATTTTCTCTGACAGGGGTGTATTCACTCAAAGTGCAAGTAAATGACGTAAATATAAGTAAACAAATAATTGTCACAGTAATATTTCAATTCTGGAGATGTTTTGCATTCATCTGAGTTTGAAACCTGACTGCTTCAGGCCTCAAAATTCTTTAAGGAGGAGACATTATCCCTCACAGGAGCAGAAAAACAAAGGTTACAGGAGACCTACTTCTGTCCGAACACCTGCAAGAGCCCAGGCTGAAATGCAGAGGTGAAAGGATGGGTAAATTGAAATACAGATTTTTTTGTGAGATCTCTTCTGAGATCTACAGACTCTGTTGGTCAAAGTTCCTCTCACTTTTCCCAGTTGTGAATTTGGAATTACCATGCCTGTGCTTTGCTGTGAACCTCTGATATAACTCCTCTCTGTAAATGTTTTTTGCTTTAAATGTCCTTGCTGTGGAATCTTGTGAGTACACTCTGCCAGTGCACTATGAAGTAGCACAGATCTCCATGGTTTGAGAACAGCTGTGTCCAGTCTTCCTTACTCTTTCAACATTTTAATTTAATTTAATTATGTGGGGAATCAGCACTAGGAATAGAAAACAGTTACCATACATTCAAACACAGATATTCTTTATCTTTTATCTCTAAAATGTCAGCCTCCCCTATTTCTAATCTATATTTATGGATGAAAATAAAAACACATTCAAAGCATCCTCAATTTAACATACAGACTTTTGACTTCTGTTGACACCTACTCCTTCTCACAGGACTACTAGGATAAGACCTACACAACCTGCTGTCAGCCATTGTGAAATTCTGAGTCTCAGGCAGTTCATCTGCAGCAAAGCAGAGAAAGGCAGGTATTTTCAGAGATGATTTATCCCCTCCCAAGACAGCTGTCTTCAAGACACGGAATGAGTTTGTCTCTGAAGGTGTGTTCCAGTTGAGCTCTACAGAGTTATATTCACTTTTGCTGGCAAGCCCCTGCCACAGCCACCATCACAAATCTTGATGTCAAATGCAGATCAAATGCAACTCAGTGATGACAGTCAGCACACAGAATGATGCCTGCACTTAGTAGATGCTTCTTTCCTTACAGCACTTGGTGAACAACATGGCAACAAGTTATAGTCTTTGATGGCCAGCTGGAAGGAGATTTTCCCCAGGTGACATACATTATATTACTGGAAAAATTACTCAGTTGCATAATTTCTTTTACAAAATGCTGACTTCCAAAAGATGTCTCTCTGAGTGCTACGTGTGGTGGTTCATTGTTGGACTGAGTTCCCCAGCTCTGTAAGTGTGGCTGCACAGCAGTCCACTGAGCCATTGCTTTATTGCCCTATCATTGGAAATAAATGACGGCCCAATTAATTTTCCAAACTTTTGTGTCAGAGCTTTTGCCAAGACCTGCTCATGGCTGTCACTTGGCAGAGGACATTACAATGCCATTTGGCATGTGCTTGGTAGGTGTGGAGTTACTCAGCTCCTTCTGCTTCCAATGAGAACAAATAACATTGAGGAGTTCCCTTGAGAAATGCAGTAGAGGGTTGCCTGGGCTTAGGGCTTGATGAGTGATAGCAATTTTGTCCATAAATTGTAAGCTCAGACACCATGAGTTTTCTAAACAGGATGGAAATCAGGCTTTTAAATGGGCATCTAAGATTCCAGTGGAAGGCAACTGGCTTCTTGCACAGTAGATAATTGCAGAGATTTCAGTCACCACAGTTCAGGTATTAAAGGACTACAATAAATTATACAAACTGCTGTAAAATCAAATATTGTCCCATAAGATCATGAAAAAAAATGCTAACATTTCTCAGCTGTTGACATGGTTATACAGACTGGTAATTAAAAATAGGGAAAAAAATAGAAATAACATCAAGTCTGGAAATACCGCAAGGAGGAATTAATAAAGGGTGCTATTTAGATCAATGTTATTGGATACACTGTTATCCAGTATAATATACAATGATTAAATGCTTTAAGAGAAAAGACAGCAAGTGAACTAATTATGACAATGACAATAATTTGGAGATACTAGTTAACTTCATGAAAATGATATAAAGATATTTGAAATAATTTAATTAAAAAAAAAAGTATAGAAATCCATGCAGAAAAATATATTCTGAAACAAGTATTTTATGGGGTGGAAGCATTTTAGGCCTTAAAAACACCTAGGTTTGATAGGGCCCTCAGCAACCTGACCCAGTGCATGGTATCCCTGCTCATGGCAGCAAGGTTGAAACTATATGATCTTTAGAGGAATCCCTACAACACAAACCATTCCACAATGACTTTATGAATATGGAATAATACGAGAAGTGCTTTTTACACTTATATTTTGGCAAATAATGGGAAATTTGTCACTTCACACAGAGAAATATCCCATTGTATGCTATGACTTTGCTGACTTAAGCGTATTAATGTCTCAATTAATGACAACATTTTGGGATAAGAAGAAATACCAAAAAATTTGAGGGTATGGCAGCAAAGTTTTGATAGGACAAGAATAAATCTATGTAGCTGGGCTATATTAACTCTTGCTTCTTCAATTTCGAACACAATGAAATTCAGCTACTGCAGTTTTCTCAGGACCATGTCCAGCTGGGTTTTGAGTGAGTGTTGCTGCAGGTAGAGACTCCACAGCCTCCCCGCAGGGCAGCCTGTGCCTGTGCTCGGTCACTCGCACAGTGAAAAAGTGTTTCCTGATGTTCAGGAAACATCTCCTGTGTTTCAGTTTGTGCTCATTGCCTCTGGTCCTGTTCCTGGGCACCACTGACCAGAGCCTGGCTCTGTCCTCTTTGCATCCTCCCTTTCGGTATTGTACGTGTTGGATAAACCACTCCTGAGTCTTCACTGATCCAAGGCCAAACAGAATCGGGTCTCTCAGCTTCTCTTTACACACCCAGTGCTCCAAAACTTAATTATCTTAGTGATCCTTCACTAAACTTGCTCCAGTATGCCCATGTCTTATACTGGGGTGCTCAGAGCTGGATACACCATCCCACCACAGATGTGGTCCAACCAGCGCTGAGCAGAGGGGAAGAATCAACTTTCTTAAAACCAGTGGTTGTGGAATGGGATCCCTTAGAAATGATGCAATTTAAAACTTTAAATTTAAAGCACACAAACAAAGCAGCGAAAGAAACCAATTAGCAAAAAGTAAATGGCTAAACAGTATGGAAAGACATGACAATAATTTATAACCCTTGTAAATTAAACAGAAAAAAAGGTACCTGGATGGTGGTGGCAGTATTTGTTCTGAGAAATTATGGCAACTGCACTAACTTTAGCCTCTTGGATTTGTATTAAGCATAACCAGATCTAAGCACTGGGAATAAACGCTGGCAGTAGCAGAGGGAAAAACAATGTTAGAAAATGCAATATGTCTCTTCCATTTTTAACTTCTAGGAACATGTGTTGCATCCTTTCTGAATGCTAGCAGATGTCAGCACCCTGCAGACTGGTTTCTCAGTGGAGGAGAAATCAGAGTGGATATACTCTAAACGCAAATTGAGTAATTTACATTTAGACACTCATCCTGGAGCGGAGATTGTCATAAATAACACACAGGCGATCCCTTCTTTCAAGACATGCAGCCAAACGCCAAAGCCCTGTTCCCAGGGAGCAACTTCAATCAAAGATATCGGCCGAAAGCAAATTCTGTGGCCTCTCACACAGCGATGGCCTCATCAGAAAGGTGTATTAAAATGTCAGCAGGAAAGAGATGCCAATCTCTGCCTTTCCTAGCACACAATGACATTTTGAAAGCAGTGCCACCTGGTGACACCTGCCAAACAACACTCTGCTGCTCAGCGGAGCATACACCGCCTCAGAAATACCTCAAAGGAGGATCTGGAATTGAGTGAAACCAAAAAGAAGGGGGAAAAAAAAGTAGCTTTTTTATTTATTTCCTTCTGTAATTCCTTGTCAAGTTTCCACATGCAAAAACCTTTTCTGTTTTCCTGAATAGTGGTGAGAGCAGGCGATGGTTTAATCACTGGCATCAGTTCCTGCCTGCTGGCACTGTAATTTATCTCAGCAGAGTGCAGCCCTCCCCTGCGATAAGCTGCCGTGCTACCACAAGTTATGAATCCTCTTGCTAACAGTGAGGCTGACCCAGAGCCAACAGTACCGGGGTCGGTACAGAGCAGGTTTTGAAGCACAGTGAAGCTGATGCCAGAGTGATCACACAGCCTTTAAATGCTGCAAACACCCAACACAACCTGGAGCAGCATATCCTCCTCACAAGTCCAACGCAACAGTTTTGTTATGCTGGCTACCATGAGAGTCAGCTTGCTGCATCAGGAATGGGCCCCAGACAAATCTGTACCTTGGGGTTTAGTTAGAGGTGGTGAGTCAGCTTTCTTCTGTTTTGGCGTTTTTTTCAGTTTCAGTTCCACATCAAACTATAAACTGTAAGTATAAGGGAGCCAAGAAGCTGCAGGCTGAGAGGCAAGCCAAAGCAATACCTTCTCCATAAGCATCTCAAAATATGGCAGGGCTGTTACACAAAGCAAAAACCTATTGCTTTAAACTGTCATATCCTTCAGCTGCTGTAAACGTAGTCTTTTATCTGTCCTCCGGATCTATTTTTACCTGCCTATTCCCAAGTACCAAAATTCAGCCAGTAAAAGAAATCTGTTGCTGCTGAAGGTCTGTGCAACTCTAATTCCCCTTAGGTCTTGCTATGCATGCCATCCTCTGTGTCCACTGAATGATTGACATTAATTACTTCAATCACAGCATGTACACTAGCTCTGTAGAAAAGGAAAAAGATTAAAGCAAGAGCAAGTGGAGGAAATTTTTTGTGGGAGGATGCCACACCTCCAGACTCAATAGCAACTTCTGCTGGTGCCGTGCGTGCTGCTAAAACCAATGCCCATGCTACAACCTACCCGGACACTTGTGTGCATCCAAACCATCACAGTGTTTAAGTCCAAAGAATGGATGTGTCATGCCATCCCAGTAGGAATGAAAATAAAAGAAGCTTGCTAAATGCTTCGTGTTGAAGGGTTATTTTTCTTCCTCTTCTCACTTGCAAACCAAAAGACTTGATCATAAAAAGATTAGGAGCAGTCTCTGAAACACAGAACACCCAGTACACATGCAAATAATAAAAACATCAGAAAAGGAAAATCACTAGTGAAATTTCCCTCAGACTTCTGGGTGTTTTTTGAGAAACAAATGTTCATTGAATTGGATATGGGAGGTGGTTTGATATATTTAATCATCTAGTTGCCAAAAATGAGGGCAAGCCAAGAGAAGCCAAAGCACCATCATCAAAGTTTCAATGCCTTTTAGCCGTTTTCTTGTTTCTCTTTAAAACAGGGATTTTTCTTCCTATTTAAAGAGCTATTAAAACAAAGAGAGAGCTAGTGTCAATTCATGCTCTGGATCTAAATATTTTAAAAGGCAAGCAATAACACTGAAAATATCTGGATGCATATATTCCACCATGAGTCATTATATTTTAATATTTTGGTGTCTGGCAAATCACCAAGTGCATCACTATCTACCCTGTGAGATAATTAAGTTTAAAAGTCATAACAAATGTAAAATAACACATAATGGAACAATCTAAAAGCTACACGTTCACATTTTCCTTGGAATATTTTCTGATTACCCTCTTGCAAATTGTCAGCTACCCAGTGATAGTAAAATTGTTTGAATAATTTTAAGAGAAAAATCAAACACATTAACTTTTAATAATATTTTATGAGACTCATAATTCTTTGGGATGTAATAACCTCTTATCCTACTGTGATTAGTCACTGGGATCCATCATGCTGCTCCCCTGGTTATTCAAGACAATCTAAATTTTGAGTAATACTGGAAAAGGTAATAGAGATCCAAAATTAATATGATCCTTTGTGCTTGTAATGTTATCCCTAATGGAAGCAGGTTTTTTATAAGTATTAAAATTTATCAAGGAGCAAATTGTAAAGATCCGGAAGATGACATAATTTGTAGGATATAACACTGTGATGGGACTCTGGTACAAGGATTTAATTATTATCTTGAATAACCACTGCCCTAATGACAGTTGTCTGAAACGACACTAGACACTGCGACTCCCTACAGTAGAGGCCAGCAGCAAGAGGCAGGAAGACAGTAAATCCCTCAGCTTGATGGAGTGCAGGGAAATCTCATGTTACCACTAGCCAGCCCACAGCTCACCAGGCCCACCATCCCAGGCTCTGGGTGGCACTCTGTGTCTCACAGAAAACCACCACATTCCTCTTGCATTCTTGTCATCGGAACGGTTTGCGGCCGTGATTATCAGTTTAATGCCTTGGCTAATTTCACCCCAAAATAATGCTTGTTTACATAAATCTATTCTCCATGGTAAAACAGCTCACACTTGAGTGTTTCAAACGTTACCCTATTAATGGGAGACAGGATGGCAAGAGTAGATGTCCTGTTGAAAATTAGCACACTCTCCAATTGCCTGTGTTAGTCCTGCCTGTCTGTCGGTAAGTGGTGATTAACACCCCGCTGGCTGCAGCTGTACTTCTCAATATAGCTTCTCTGAGTAGGAGGATGCACAGAGAGTACCTCATTACTATGTCTTTAAAGCTGTAAAGCAAGGAATAATGCAAAATAAATCCTTTAAACTAAAGGTCATAGAGTAGAATATGTTGGCACGAACACCTGCTCGCACTTTTTAAAGAAAAAAATCACAAAGACAAGTGATTTATCTACTTTTATTTCATTCCCTTTCAATGCAGAGGCCACACAACTGGGTGTTAATAATTTTCAGCCACAGCAGTATGTTTTTATATAATGCCAGAAGAAAAGCTTAGGAGCTTAGCTAACAGGCTGCCTTGCTGGCTGAGACAGTATAGCTGGCATTAGCTATTTCTTCTCCTTGCCCCAAGCTCTTTGTTCACTGCAAACTGCAGGAGAACAGTCCAATCATCCTGTTCCTTCCGTGCTTCCAACACTGAAAACTTTCTTCCAGTTCAAGCCCTCTTTGTGTGCGCATTCAATCTGTTAACTGATACATAAAACCTGGCTGTATTGCTAAGCTACAAATTCCAAAAACCACAGACTTACATGAGAGAAAATGACTGCCTGACAATGTAGAGAAATCAGTATGGTCACCTCCTCAATAGATTTTGGTCTCCTTGTGGACAACTCTTCTGACCAGGGAGGATGTTGGTGGCTACCCTCAATCTTTATCTTTCGCTGTCACTCGACACAAGCTCAGAGGCCGTGCAGTCACACAGACAAGGGCAGGCAACACTGCTGCATGTAAAATCTAACAGTGCTTTAGTGTGGTCCCATCAGTTCCTCTTCTAGATGGAGATAAACCCTTTGCCTTTGCCAGACACATCCTGGGTTCTGCAGGGTGCTGCAGGGGTCCAGCCCCTGCATTTGGAGGGGGCATTTCCAGGCTGAGAGGAGGCACCCAGTCCTTTTCCAGGAGGACCCAGCACTTCTTGGAAAATCTAGTCACACATATGAGCAGCGAATGCATCTAAAAATATAACCACAAATGAGTTAGGAAGAGTCTTGTTGCCCTATTACCTGCTGTGGTCATGCTGAAATGGATGCAGCTTCCACCACCTTTCCATCTGTCACAGAGGTGAAAGTCAGTCTTGGGCAGATGTCGACAAAGAAAAATAAAAAGAAAAACGAAAATATGACTCTTGCTAAAAACTAAAAACTAAAGAGGTACAGGCTAATTCAGAAGTACTTGAATGGGAAAGGTTTTTAGGCAATTGAGTCATTGCAAAGCAAAGCAATGTGATCCTATCTCCCACTGCTTCAGGAATGGAGCACAGCAACCCTTCAGATCACAAATGCATTGTCAGGCAATAATTTTTTCTCATATAAATCTCCAGTTACTAATTTTGTAGCTTAGCAATATAGACTTCTTTACATGTCATTTTATGGACTGAAAGTGAGCACAAATAGACTGACATGCAATTGTCCCCAGAAAACACCACCTCTCACTGCACGGAATTATCCTGCCAGGCACATAGTTCACCCATGTCCAGACTGGCCAAGCAGTCTGAAGAGAGCCCTTTCAGGAGGAAAATTGGGAAACATTAATTTCATGTTTCAGTGACTGAAAGAAACAGAATGATGGAGACTGAGCAAGAGCTTTGAGAGCTCTGCAGGGCTGTGAGATGATGTCTTAAGCCCTGTCTAGGGTACTGCACTATTTAGAAGTTGAGGACAGATTTTCTCTGGTTCCCTGTTGTCTTGCTGCTCAACCAATGATACTAGTCAATGACTAGTCAATGATACTAGTCCTGACAGCCTCTGTGATCAACCAACATCTACTTTCTACTCCAAAACACGTAACAGTATTATTCTAATTTCAGAAGCTATCATGTTTGTATAAAATTCACAAAGCACTGCTGAACATAGAACCTGTGCCTTCTGTTTGTTTCTGAGCTGGCTTGTTCAGAGAGCAGGAACAGGGAGTCCTGTTGGGACTAGGGATTATCCTTTGTAAGATCTCAGTTTGAATATTTCCACTGAGATGTAAGCTCTGCTTTCCACAACAAAGGAAAAAACATCCTGTTGGACCCTGAAAGACCAGCTTCTTCCATCTCCCAAAGTTCCACTGGCACTGCACAAAGAACAGCCAGCAAAAGTCAAATTCAAGTAAGACTCTGGTATAGGCTGAAAGAAAATAGGCAGTGCTTTCAAGAATTCAAAGTTCTTGTGGAATTTGGAAGCTTCATGTGGGACACTACCCCTTAATTCAGTAGGTTTACTGGCAGATCCTGGAACCCTCAAGACCTGCAGAAGCCAAGGGCAGTGAGTATCACTGGAGAATGGCAGACAACTCCCTGCCGGCCACCCAGCACCATGGTGCTCCCTGTGTGTGCTGCCTCTAGTGAAGGAGCTCTGCCTTCCCCTCATGTGAAACCTGGAAAAGATACAAGATGAAAAGGGTCAAGGATATGATGGAACCAATCACTTAGGCTTATAGCCTGTCCTGGCAACCCACTGGGTCTGTGGCATAATTCAGCTTTCTGAACTGACATTTAATATTTGCATTTCCCTCTAATATGCATTGGATTACCTGACAAGTCACCTTGCACTACATATTCACCACTGCCCATCAGGATAATTAAATTGTCACCTAAAAGGTGGAAGATCACAAGTACAGGGGACAACCTGATCTAAGAGCCAAGACTGGACTACTGAACATTTTATTTATCTTTTTACTTATCTTAAAAGAGATAAGAATAGTCATAAAACATGTGCCAAACTGCAAAAATTTAGCACAGCTTTCCCTCAACATGTCACTTACAGAAAGAGGCACAGAAAAAAAAAGTCATAATTAGAAGAACTAATCACATTTCCAGAATTACAAGAAATAGAATTATCTCTTCTTTTGAATGCTTGGGAGACACTCAGTCTGGGTATGTCAGAAGGCTTTAGATTAGACTGATAATACAATATGCCAAACTTGCCCACCTTTAGAGATGCAGTACAACTAAGCTTAAGAAACATGTCATGAAGAAAAGCTTATATACCAGAGTCTGAAGATTTGCAACTGGAATTGTCAAGGAATTCTTGGGGAAAAGTCCTTATGGAAGAAAAAAGTAAGATAAATTCAGAAGATAGAGTCCTGATTGCAGAAGTTCTTATTTAAAACCAGAAAATATTTGGAGGGGGGTGACACACCCTGCTTTCCAGCATTGTTTCAAATCTGGAGATACCACAGGGATCTCTGGGTTGCTTCAGACAGCTGAGTTTACCTTCACCAAAGACCTCTGTACCCTGGAATGCAGAAATCAAAAGGAAGATCTACAATATCTGTTTTTGCATGTGTTTTGGCTGAAATGGTGACTAGAGAAAGCCCTTAGGCAGCAGCAAACTACCCCTGTTTGAAAAAGCTTCACAGTGAGATGGCAGAACCAAATCTGAGCCTTGGCCACTCACCATTAGGGTAATCCTGCAACTAGTGAGGAACCAGTAGTGAGGAGGTGCCACTCCAGCCTGAGCCACACTGCCAAAGGCTGTAGGGAGATCCTGCTACACTTTTTAAAATATATTAAGTGTAATTTTACTGCCTTTGATCCCATGAAGAATTATGATTCTTCCTTATTGCATGGAAGGCATGGTTTGCCATGAGCCACCAAAAATCATTATGAAGATTACGCCTGGACTGAGGATGAAACAAAGAACTTAAATGACACCTAAACCATGACATAATTGTGGCTTTTCTCAATAATGAGAAAATTTTTAATTAATCATATTTTTTTAATTTTCAAAGTTTATGGGGTTTTTTTAGAAAGTCTACGATAAAATTTTTAAATTAAAAAAGGCGAAGGAGTACAATTTTTTGAGTGTTTCCATAATTTCACCTAGACCCCAAAATAATTAATGCAGTAAGTTACTTGGGAGTATCAATACAGACTGTCAAAACCAGTTTAACGTTTTTCAAATCTTCCTGATATTTTCATAGTCATTAACTATAACACAACAGCATGCTTCTGGGAGCTCCACACCTAATTACCTTTCATGGGTAAGAAAAGTTTTATTTAAACATTCATACTAAATGCATTCTCTCATGAAAGAGTATGTCTCAAAGCTACATTAATGCAAAATATGCACAAATAAATGCATCTGTGTATTTGTGGTAGCTTTTTGATGCATTAGAATGAAGACAACAGAAACTATGAAAAAAAATCTGACGTTTTGCTTAAAAGGAGGTGCTTCCAGAATACATGCATAGTTAGTATTCTCCATATGCACGGCACTCAACTAAAAGATTTTCCGGAACAGCCTCATTCTATGTCATGGCAAGAAACAATACAAAACATTGGTTATCGAACTGCTGGCATGAATTTTTACTGCATATAAAGAAGCATTAAATTTCATCATGTGAGTTACCCAGCTGCCTTAACCAGAAAAAGTGCAAATGATCGCATTTTATTAATTCTGCAGTATGGATTCTTCATGGAGCCATTCTGCACAGTATTTATTTATTCATGCCATACGAAGCACAAAACTTCCCAAACAGAATGAAAGCACCATTCAGAAATAATCATGGCTCACAAAGTTTAAAATGTCCTTTCATCAGATTTTCTATAAACATACAACATTTAGAATAGATGTTTGTAATCTGTTTGAAAAATTTTGTGCCTGGGACTGAATGCCATTCCTGCTAGGGATTGCCTTCAGGAACACACCTGCTCCCTTCTTGCTGTGACAGAGAGGGTCAGCCCGATCAGTCCAGGAGATCGATACAGCTGTAATCCCAATGTTTGCTTTGAAGCACACCCTGCTATTTGAGAACAAATACAAACATAAAACATAACTTTCAAGCAATTCATTGTATAGAAGGGACAAGCCACTCTCTTACTACTCTAACTAAATTTCAGAAGCTTTACTCTGTCACAACAGCACACTCACGAGCCCTATTAGAGATGTAAGAAAACAAAGAGAAGCTGTGTACAAGTTCAGCACTGGCTGCTGGGCGAGTGCAGCAAGTGGGTTTTTGGGGAAAAGCCTGAAGGGAGAGGGAAGCACTCAGTAGCAGCTTGGTGCCGTGTAATTTATCACTGCACAGCCACAGGCTACAACATATGGTGCTCTCAGTGAAGCACCCGAAGGCAGCTTGGTAGGGCTCTATGAAGATCAATGATACACCAAAGAATACCATTAAAAGACACATTCATCTTTCCCCAATCAATAACAGCCTTAAAATGATCTCCGTGACACACTATTCTTACAAGCATTGCTGCTGGGCTTCTTCAGCTCACTTGTCATCCTCTGGCTCAAGTCTTATTACTGCCAACTACTCCACATGCTCCCCTTAGTGGAGGAATTTGGCTTCCCCTGAAACTTAACAGACAGAATGAGGAAATATAAAAGTGACATCAAGTTCAATGAAGATGCTGAAATGCATTCAGTCTCTTCAATAGCCTCTGATACAAATGGTGCATGTGGCAAGCGATTTTTTTGTCTTTTATCAGATCAAAAAGTCTCCTCTTATATACCCTTCATAGATTTTAGGAAGCCACTGCCAAGCGGATTCAGAATTAATGAAATGTATCTCAGATGTGAACAAAAAGCAATTAAAAAGAAAGACACATCTGACTAAAAATGCGAAGCTAATTTATCTTCATGCACAAGCAAAGCATTATGTGAATTTGTGTTCTCTCCCACAACAGGAATTCTCTCCCTCCTGGGATGGGCTTTCCTCTGCATGGAAAACCAAGGCTCAGCCCCTGATGCAAGGATGTACTGAAGCAGCATCTTGAGGATGCCAGAGTCCCATAGGTTTCTTGATCAGGCTGGCTGGTGTCCTACACTCCTGCACGAATGGGAACTGCTAGTTGCCTGTGTCTCTGTGGTTCAGCTGCCCTCAGGGTACCTCCTAGTGAGCACCCTGCACCTCCTGCACCACAACAGGACAGGTCTCACTGTGGTCAGGGGAACACAGAGAAGGGCAATACTTTCCTCGCTTTTCGGAAAAGCAGATAGGCAGTTTCCTTTTCCACACAGAGGCATCACTGAATCAGAGGATGCCTGTGGGTCCTCAACCCATCAGGAAATGGCCTTTCTAGGCAACTCAGTATTCACTCCCTGAAAAAACTAATATTATGGTTTTGCTTTGGCTGAGAGAAAACAGATGCTGCCATTTGCCAGGGGCAAGGGGGCTAACACATGAGTTAACATATCCTAGAGAAATCCCTTTTATTTTTGTTCATCAAGATACTAAGTCAAGATATTTCAAGCATTAATATCAGAGTGACACTGCTCACCTGCCTTATAATGAGCTTGGTGAGCATGGTCAAGCAGGGTTTGCCTTCACAGTCTTGAGGGCAGTAAGACAGAAGCCATCTAGAAAAGGCCCCCCCACAGTCCATGTCCAGCAGTAACTCTGAGAAACTTCCCTCACCTATGACACACACTTGTCCCTAAATTCACCACATCCTATTTACTGCTCTTCAGCACCATGTGGAGCATGCATAAGAAGTCCTTTGCTTTCATACCTAGCTGAAGTTTAGTTCTGCCTCATTAAAAACATCATTGTAGCTATATGAATTAGATTTCATTAGGTTCTTGACAGATATTCATTTGGTAGAGGTCACAGTCATGACACTATATGACTGTTTTTCCTGGAAGAAAAACAGAGTTCTGCCCAGCTATAAAGTTCAGGTTTGAACCCACTGTGCTGGGAAATCCAAAACACAGGCACATATTGAATTCAGAACTGCACTTGAGGAAAGTCCTAGTACGGACTGAGCTGAGAGGCTACACCCCTAGAGCATCTGGAATTAGTAGCATTGCAACCGAGGCTTTGCCAGGGATGATTCTCCCATCTGATGCTAAAACTGGCAACTGTGAAAAGGTTTGTATATACTTAAGAAACAATTACAGCTAGTGATGCAAAAATAATTCCCACACCAGAAATATTTCAGAAATTAGAAGAACATATAACTCGATTTTGATTATAATTAGGTTTCCTGTGGTTAGTTAAATGTTTTCTCATTTACCCTTTCATTCTAGCAGGGTAATCAGTCACCTGGTTCTTTATGAACTGAGTACCATGGTGTACATGCAAAACTGGCTGGAGACAGTCTCAGGACCAGCTTCTGCAAATGTGATGCCCCAGGCAGGAAATAGGCATGGGGCACATATACATTAGAAAAAAAAAATAATAATAGTAATTAAGGAACAAAGCTTAGCTCCACTTTATTGCTTAAAACTAATGTAGTTATTATGCTGAGCAACAGGACTTTTAATTTCTAATTACTGTATTTATTTTCCTAAACAGATTTCAAAGTTGTTGCAAAAACCTGGATAATTGTTTCACATGAGCAATTAAATATTAAGACTAAATAAACAATACTCATCAGACAGTTATGTTAAACTACACAATTATTTAGGAAAACAAAACGAATAGAATTGCATTTCTAGCCTTTGGGAAAGGAATCACTTTTGGAGTTTCTTATTAAAAGTGGGAGGATTTTTCCTGTCTTGTAAAATTCAGACTTGAGCTAGTTTAGAGAGCTGCTTGCAAACCGAATCTATACTTGCAGTGAACATGGAAACTCTAAAGAACATTCATTCGCTACTTTTGAGCGTAAGACTCCTTGTCAAGACTTTATCTTCCTCTAAAAGGAAAGGAAATTTGGCAGGAAGTTGAAACAGAGCACAGTGAAAAAAACTTAACTTCGCCAAATCTTTCTGTATTTGGTTCCATCCCATTGCAGCTTCTCTGCTTTGCAGGATGAATCAATAAAAGATATTTTCACTTTTAAAGGAGTACAGAATTAGAGTAGTTTTAGCAAGTACCCCATCTAGGAGGGATGGTAAATTAAGATGGGTCTTTGTGATTAGGCGCTTTGCATAGCCTCCCACTGAAGCTCACCAGCAACTCATTAGTGCTGCTCTAATTCCAAGACCACTCTCAGCATTCCCATTTAAACATTGTATTTCACCTGTATTGAAAATGAAGTTTAGTATCTGCTTTGGGTTTTGCTGTGATTTTTTTTTCTACTGGAAGTTGCACAGAGAAGGTAGGGGAGCATCTACCCCCAACTGCTGCTACAGCTACCATTCTGCAGCTCAGTTCTAAGTACTTCTTCCTGTGCCGTTCTTAACTTCAAGCATCCAAATAACACATTAACTAGAAGTATTTCCTAGATCAGGACATTGATCTTACACTGTGGTTCATCACTTTGAGACTGGAAACAAATGAAACCCTTTTTTTAACCTTTAACTGTTAGTTTTCAAGAGCTCAGCTTCATAAAATCATGCCAACCAACCCCTAGATAATTGTATGTATTTGTTCATCCACATGTGTTCATTTCAATGTATTATCAGTATTAACCAGCTGTTCCCTTTACTGTGTACAGGGAATACAAGCAATACTCTAAATGTTGATGTTGTCACATCTAATTGCCCAAAATAAACCTGACAATATTCCAGGGAAAACCACTGCAGGTATCACTACATATGCTCACTGAGGGATGTCTAATGAAGAGACAAAACAGAGCATGGAATGCCAGAAACACCAGTGTTCCCACCTAGGATTTAAACAACATGGACTTAATCAAAACTAGTGATTGCAACATTTTGACTTTATAGATATTCCACTCTCTTGGCTGCATATGAAGTTGTGGCTCCATGTAAGCACAAGCGAGAAGCTTGCCTGGTGCTTGCAATGATTTTTCATCTGGGAAAAAAAAAAAAAGTTTAAGCACTGCAATATCTTCCAGAAAGGGAAAATTTTACTGGGAGGCTTACGTGACAAAGCTACTCATACCCTAGAAATCCAGACATGTTTTACAACTAACAGTTTTGTAAAAAAAGAGGCAATTTTAGACCCAAAAACCCATGAGCACAAACATTCACGGACAATTTATAATTCTGTACCATAAATAGCTGTACCATAATTCATTGAAGAAGAGTTAATGAGAATATTTGTAACTAATACCCATAAGAAAGATAAGGGAGGGTATAATGTGGTTTATACTTTCCTACAATACTTTTCAAGGACAGCAGGGAAAGGCTCCTGACAGCAAAAAGCAACAAGAAATATTGCACTGACCTACCAATTTCCTACAATCCCATCAAAGTAATCCATGTGTAGAGACATTAAAGAACAATTTGTCCCAACTGACAACTTCCAAATAACTAGATGCCTTTTAATTGCTGGCATCATTAACCTTAATAGTATAATTGTATAGCTCCAAATAATAATAATAGTAATATAATTTCCTCTCACTTCTGAAGGGTTCAGCAAAACCATGATGCACAGAATAAATTCTAAGGAAGAGAAAAGGAAAAAAAAAAGTTCTAACAGATAAGAACAGGAACTTTATCAGTTTTATCTGTCACCTCACAAGCTTTAAGGAATATCTTCACGTAAAGTTCCTTAGACAAGTAATAAATATTAATAATTGCCAACCGCCTATAGGTTTTAAGTGACCTTTTCAAACATGTCAGCTCTCCCCGTTCTGAGGACACACTGTGGAGCACTGCATAAAACCAGCCCTGTCTTGAATGATTCATTCCAGTGGAAACACAGGTTTCAGCAACGCTCCCTGCTACAGTAACCTCTGCTGAAGACTTGCTGACATACTCTTTCATTCACAAGTCTAACTATGCATACAAAAAAAAAAGAGAGATGTTTTCTCCCCCTAAATAGACCAAAAGGCTCTTCCTACCTAGTCTGGAGTTCCTGAGACACTCAGGGTTGGATACTGGTCACTGCAAATTGTCTCTGCATTCAAGAGAGAGGGAAGAAATCTCTAAAAGGCAATTCAGATTTAATGTTCTCAGTGACCCTCTGGGGGTAATAGGTGGGTTAGTCTGTACCTAGCTAGTGGTGAGATGTATTCAGATTAAAATTATCTACCATGTTTTATACAGAACAACACATGTGAGCTGAAATGAAAACTCCTTTTGTCAGATAAATCTAACAAATAATTGTAAACAGCTTGTATTATGAATAATTGTAAATGATTTTACTATAAATCACCTAACTATTCTACTGGTTTTGGCATAGTCATGTTCATGGAAAGGGAAGGGCCCGATAGATCATTCTGCATTATGGGGCATAATGTAGCAAATGTCTGATTGAGCATATGAACCTCTGGGAAAGGAGCACTGGCCTTCAAGGGGAGGCAGCTGCTCAGTGTTTCAATACATGCATAAGTGCTGCATTAAATAAAACTCCATGTTATGCAGTTCTCTATGTCAGTGAAAAACACAATTATATAACCTGATTATTAATCTTTGAGAGAAAACATCACTAGAAAGCAAGGAATGAGGAAGAACAGCTGCCTGGATAATGCATGAGGCTTGTTCTCATCTCTGTTCCTATTCTGGCCATTGTTACACTCTTCCAGTTGTCCTTTGCCAGCCTTTTCAGCATCTTTTGACTCTTTCCACACACATAAAACAGTGATGATAATAATTCTCAGCTCCTTTAGGTAGTGTTTTGAGACGCATTGATAAAAAGCTAATCACTACAATGAGGCTTCTGCAGTAGTTTTAATTGTCCTGAAAGGCATTAAGGTATACAAAGAGGATAGTCCTTACATCTTGAACTGTAAAATATGCTTGGCAAAAATAATTATTGAATGAAAGTGTCATTTCCTAAACATTAAAAATTCAACAAAGTGGGAAGCTTACAAAATTTCTATTCTTGTACCTTCAGTTCTGCATTAAGCACACTGAATTTTCAGAGAGGAGCCACATCCAACAGCAATGAACACTTTCTTTTGAATCTATATTCTGGATGAGCAGTACTATTATACTATTACATATATAATATATACACTGTTATACTATACTGTTGCCCAAAAATGTATTTCCAGGGAAGAGTGCAGTGCTTGAAGCCCTCATCAATTCCTATAAAATCTTGATACTGCTGTGTCTGAGTTTGGTCTGACCCATGCTGGTGTTTCTGTGTCTACCCCCTTCTGCTGCACTACAGCAAGCAATAGCTAATCTCCACAAACCTTTCTCCCCTGGAGTATTATGTGATCAGTAAAACCTAGATAGGCACTGGTCTAACTCCAGAGAGGCTATTTTATTTCTTGGCACAATGTCACTCAGTTTCAAACTCAGCCACAGACATAGTGCCCTAAATACAAAAGTTATGGAGTGGTCAGAGGACAGGCGTATGCACAACCTTTAGTACTTTTAGAATTTAGCACTTCTGTTGAATATTGCATTTTCCTCCCCACTCTGTGCTCAGATTTGATGCTTACGTAGGAATATCATATTGTGGGACAGATCTATCAAAAGTCAAGAGGATTTGATGATTGCCATGGCATACACACATATGTATTCTGACATAAAAATTAAGTCAGACAAAACAAAATTAAAACTTGATTAACAGATGTTTCCATAAAGGCTCAGCTCAAGCAAAACTATCTCCAGTGCACTATGAATATTCTTGTTAAAAGGGACATTTAAACATTGTGGCTCTCTAGAGCAGCCTTGTTGAGATCTATGTGGCAGAAGTGTTATGCATGATATTCCCAACAGAACAATTGAAAGCTTGAGATATTCCATAGACAACCAGTAGCAATCTTGTCATCAATCATCTCCAAATTTTACCCAATCAACTCTCTTGAACTGTTATTTAATATGATTTTGTCTGGAGAGGCTTCTAGGAGAGCTCCTGCTTCTAAACAAACAAAGGAAAAAAGAGAGTTTATTAATCTTTCATGCTAAGAAAACAAGATCCAGCTAATAAAATACAATTATCAAATCAATTCAAGGTAGTGAAATACAGCCAAGCCTACTGCCTAAATTATTTTTTTGCATTTTGTTAATGCAAATTAACAAATTAATGCAATTTTTGTCTTTCTCTTGTATTCTCATAAATTCTAAATTATTCTCTTTTTAATTGCATAGCTTAGGTATACTATTAAGATGTGGACACTGGGGTATAAGTGTTCCTCTGTAAAACACTGTAAATCTGGGGCAGACTGTGTTTTCACTTTGCTGCTAAAAACCTCTTATGTCTTCATCTTCTCTGTAGACACCCTTAAGGTTGTGTACGAGAAGAAAATCATCAAAGAGAAACATGCAGATTGTCTCTTATAATATGCTGATATCATCAGAACAGAGGCTTTTTGTACACAGAGGTGATATTTTCATCCATTAATACCTCAACCAAGTATTATTGCTTTTTGTCACCTATAAAATTATGTCTTATTTTTAGGCTGCAGACTAGCAGTCTACATATTGGGAGATGGTTGTCTATATTGTTTGCTACATGCTGCATAGCAAAAGACTTGACATTTCTTGGGAACAAGCCACCACACTCACAGAGCTTCATGTTACATTTGATATTCAAGGATGTTCTTCATTAGTTTGTGACAGCTGTTGCCAAGTTTTGCTTCTGAATGCACTGTAAGAGTGAAAGCATACCGAGATCAAAGGTAAGCTTTACAAAGAAAAATTGCTGTAGAAAAGTTAGAAGAGGAAAAAGTTTGCTGCTAAAATCACATAAGACTGCAGGACCAGATAACTGAATTTCCCCTTAAACAAGCTCATTCCCCCTGAGATGAAGATGAACTAGAAAACTGACTTCTTGGGACCTCTGAACTGAAAAAGATTCTTCATTCTGCATGTGATCACACAGAAGGAACTCTGTAGGGACAGTCATGATCAAAAATATCTGCTTTGTGCAAATGAAGGTGATACCATAAGTTAAAAACATATTTCTGACACTTACAATGAACAATAAGCAATCCTGCTGTTGGTGTACTTTAAGAAGCTACTAAAAGACTGTGGCTTTAAAAGGGAGGTGATGAACAAGATTAAACATTGAGGAAAAAAACACATACACTTCTAGGAGCTCTCTCTTAATTTGATAAAAGGTCAGGAACAGTTTCTCTCCAAATCACAGCAACAGATGATTTGATTGTGGCAAGAGTAATCCCAAGAGCCATGTCTTTTGCCTTGGGGTCTTCTGTTTTTTCAATAAAGCTAGGAAGAGTTGTTCCACATACCTCTTCAGACAGGCCTAAATAATTGTGCCCTTCTGCAAAGCTCTTATGAGGAATCAGCTGCAATTCATGAGACTGAGGCACTCATAGTAGTTCAATTGGTGTGTTACTGACTGATACTTCTCTTGACTTTTGCCATTATAGCTAGAGTTTTCCAACTTCCTTTCTCCTTTGGCACATTTACCAGTTTATAGATACATGCATACACATTTAAACACTTGTGAAGAAGTACAGTTTAGATTTTGATACTTAGTGGATCAAAGCATTCTGCAAGGACAAGGTAGGTTTGTTGCAGGCTTCCTCACTTAAGCCAACCAGATGGCCACATTATCCAGCTGGCTGCATTGTTCCTATGTGACACAGAAAGAGGGGACTGATAAAATGAATATGGAAAATGATGATGAAAGAAGAGTTAAAGGGAAAAAAAAGGCTTGCTGCTTCAAGTTGTGTACAAGAAGAAGCTGTTACACCCATTTGCCTGCAATCACTTACAGTGTTAACCTGCAGAGGTGTGATGTGGCTTGGTGGTCTCATTCTCTGCTGGCATTGTCTGGAACTTCAGGGAAGGTACATCACTTCCCCTCATCCAAGCTAGTGGGCCAGTAAATACCTGAAGGGATCTTTTTGAAAGAAATATCTGTCCATTCCTATGGAAATACCGAAATATAATTTCCCAAAGGACATAAAAACTACTTATGTCCAGCTTACCATATTCAGCTAAAAGCTTATTATATTCAGCTCACAAATTCCTTCTCCCCCTCTCAACAAAATACATCTACCTTCCCTGAAGTGTTCTATAAACAACAAGCTGTTGGCAACAAAACTCAATGTCCCGTCTAACTAAGTCTCAGAAAAACACCAGTCAACTCTCAAAATCAGTGAAGCCCCATCAAATGCAGTCAGCATGGAGGAATCTTGGTGGTCTTGAACAACACTAGAAGAGGTTTCTTTCTTGTAAGAGGCAGCATTTCACTAAGATGGTAAATTCTAGAATTTAACAAGAATGAAGTGCACTGAAAATTATGCCTCGAGTAGCAGTCAGACTCCTTAAGAAAAATGCTAGTAGGTCTAACAGCATGCATAAAAATTTCTCTGTCCAACATTCAAAGGATTCCTATAAAAGCATCTGCCAACCCCTGGAGCTCAGATCATTTAGAGAAATAATATACGTGAACATCCACTTTTTAAACTCAGTCTACACATTCACTCCAATCTTCTGCTTCTATTTCCTGATAGGAAATATATCTAAGCCAAAAGGAAAGAATTCACTTTTATGGGACAGTGTGATCTTATTTGGTTTAAAAGCTTCTGATCTATAAAAGACATGGTAACAAAACACACAATGTGGTTCCTGTTTATTTAATGCATTATTTCCCCAGGAATTCTGGTACTGTCATAAATATAACTTCTTGCTTTTATTCCTTCAGTAATATTTCCCTTTTTCAGTAATTCTAACAGAACTAAATTGTTAACATAAATTTTGCCTTCTTTCCACTAATGCTACCAATCAAACCTATGGGATAGTAAGCAGTGTCAATGCTGTTATGAACATTGTTCCTCTAATAACTCAGTGTGGATGGCACTTTTGTCTTTTGAAAGAGGCTGAAAAATAGACTGTTTGGGGATGAAATATCTGGCAACTCTGTGTAAGAGACATAAACACTCATTCCATTCTTATGGCCACTGACAGCTTGACAGGTAGAGCAGAGGGCCAGCCTCCTCTTCTGCACCTTCCCCCACTGTAGGGTCCACAGGTTCCCCTGGCCACCAAGCTGCAGCAGGGAGGATGGAGCTTGCTTGGGATGCACAGATGAGACAATGAGCTTTATAGAGCATTCAATCCCTCTTTGATGTCTGTTCTCCCTTGTGAAGCTGGCTCAGGAAAGGACACACCTCTACCTGGTGTCCTGTTAGATGTTAATCTTCATCAGGAAATCTCTATGGTTATGGATTGTCTTGTCCACTGTCCTTTTGGAGGTAACCTTGCCTCAGGTGGTCTAAGACCTGGCCACCACCACCAACTTACACCTGAATTCCCCAACAGCACCTTGAACTTCGATCCTTCTGATGGCTCAGTAAGAAAGGAATAAGCCCTACTTTTTCCCCTGCACATCAAACAGACTAAAGCCATTGGATTGTCAAGCACTGGAACAGACTGCCCAGGGCAGTGGTTGAGTTATCATCGCTGGAATTATTTAAAAGATGCGTAGCTGTGGTGCGTAGGGACGTGGTTCAGTGGTGCTGGCTCTTCCTGTTTTTTCCTTCATCGTTCCTGGCAACTGGAAGGACAGAAGAGAACCTAGGCTTCTGATCTCTTACCCAGTTGTCCCAATACCCTGAGGTCTCTCTTGATTGCCCTTGGGATTCTTGCTGCAATTTCATTGCTGCCAACCTGGAAAACCAGTAACGGACAATGATCTGAAGGCTGTATCAGGGTGAAAAGGTTTCTCTTCACTTCTTCAACCCAAGCCCCAAAGGAGGCAACAGATTTCCCTAAAAATGAGTCCAGGCTGTACATTGGGCCTTCTGTTCCCCTCAGGAGACAGTCTCCTATGACAATGACCTGTGTTTTCTGCTTTATGGAGCAGTTTTGATGTAGATGACTTAACCTCAATGGCACCACCATGCCGGATGAACCACTGCCCTCATCATTGCTTAGTTCTACTTGCATTTCCTTGTACCTATGATTTTGGGGTAATGTGGGGGAGTCACAGAGGAGATGTGCCTGCTGCACTGAGCAGGAACTTGCCACCACTGCCCCCAATCCCTTGAGTTCAGCAGAGGATAAGGAATTCTCCATATCGTGTATCCTGTCTGCCCATTGGGCCTGTCTCAGGAAAGGTGCTATTCCAGTAGTCCATTTCTCTCTCATGTTCCTTGATAATCCTCAACCCCAGGGGCTTCTTCTATAAATGTGGGAGGGGCTTGGCCACCACAGCTCTGGCCCTACCCAGGTTATGTCAGCTGCTGTCACACAAGCCACAGGTCCCTGGTGGATCTCAGCTTCCACAGAGGTTCCGGAACCCACTAGAGAGCACTTCACTGTCGACTGTGCCACAACTGGAACTGTTCACTTCAGCAGGGCTGGATTAACATCGGACTTGTTGATCTTAAAGGGCTTATCCAGTCTAAATTGTTCTATGATTCTAAGTCCAGCTGTGCAATTTTATGCCTATTTCATGAGTGCACTTGGCACCATCTGAGTTACACCTTGGCCAAAGCACCTGGATGGATGCTGCACTCCCACCCCACCAAAGGAGCAAAGAAAGGCTGAATGGCAGCATGCGAATGACAGAGCTTAGAACCACTAAGGAACTGCATCAAAACTACTGGAAGTAAGTTTAGGTATTCTCAACAGAAATTAAGTATAGTGGCATCACAATGCCACTTTTTTCATTTGGAAAGCAAAGACAGTAGAAGAAATAAGAACAACCATAGTGTATCTTTTTCAGTCTGACTAGAGGTTGCACTGCTTCTATGTTTGCTTTTCCTAACTTTTAGACAAAGTAGTGTGTAATGTCTGAAACCTGCATGAGAGTTCTTATGAACTTGGTTGAAAATCTGAAAGAAAATTTGTGTACTACACGGAAATGGCAATTTTTTATTGACCTTTTCTCGAGGAAGGAAAATAATTGTTAATGCCTCTCCAAAATATTAAGATAGTTTTCCACCTTTCTGTCATAGGCAAAAAAATTCTTAACTCCTGTGTTAGTGTGCTCAAACCTATGCACACTTGAGGTTACTCCTACAGCTATCCGGTGTCTTATCTAAGAGATTTACTTCTTCATAGTAGATACACTCTTTACAATAGGTATAATTTCCTAAGACTTTACTTGCTTCTGAGTCCTAAACAATTTTAACAGAAGTTCAGACACTTGTTTTCATTGATTGTGCTACAACTACAGATTCGTGTTGCTTTCTGTGAATTCCTCCATTCCAAAAAAACCAGTAGGAATTAAGATCCTACTGTGGATAGGGCAAAGGGGGACTGGAGTATGCCCCTCCAAAAGAGTTTAATTGCCTGGAAGAGGTCACAAGGAGAAATGGCATTTCCTCCAGCACATGGGTTCAAATACCACCACCAAAGTGGTGTGAATGCAGAGCTTAAAATTCTCATTTAGTTCCCTACATGAAGTCTCCTTATCCTTGACTTGAGAAGAGCAAGATGAATTTCACTGATGGAGAATTTCAGGACAGTGCTTGATACACACTGACTTTATAATTAAAAATATACAACTGAAAGAAAGATGGTCATAAAATGTTGCCTGGGGCTACATCTAATACATGATGTTGTTTTAGTTTCCTCCTTACATTATATTTTTATCATCAACCCAGGGAGTTCATTAAATCTGTAAAGCTGTTGGAGGTTATCTGACAACAGATTGTATTACTAGAGAGAACTATCGATCCAGGGTACTCAGTCTCATTACAGCACACTTCCATAAAGCCTGCAAGAGGCAGCAATCTGTTGCTTCTGCACTGACTACAGTTATCTCTCATGGATGGAATAATGAAATGTTTTCTGACGTATAATCATGACAGATTTTATCTGGAATGAGTAAAACAAGTAAAAGTCAGTCATAAAATATAGCATAGCTGGAATCAAAGGAAGCAAACTCTTCTGCTCTTTCATCAAATTGACAAATAACTAACATATTGCGCAGCTCCTTGTATATGATGTTAAATCTCAATCAGTTGTTTTCCTACTGTGAAATTAAAATGGAATTATTTATCTGGAATATCAAAAAGGGCACTTCGTCATGAACTCTAGTCTTGTTTTGATGCACTATCTTTCCCAATAAAGACTAGAAGATGCCAAATGAACTCCCTTATCACTGAAAATGCAATATATGAAACCTTCTGCAGCACAGGAAATCACCACTTGAATTTTTAAAACAATTATTAAACAGGGTTTACATCATAACATCATGCTTGTAACTGGGATTCATTAGCTTAAAATTTGTGAGGAGGAACTCAACTTAAGCAAATCTGCAACCCAAAGGACTCAGAGGAACCCTTTCAGCATGTTTTACATAATGAAATACCAAATTATATGTACCAGTTTATGTTACTATATTGACAGCTGGCAGTACTATATTCTGCTACAGTAGTGATATGGTAATTTCAGTACTCTCAATTTAATCAAATTTCAGTATTTGGGGCTGAGGGTTTCAAAGACTAATATATGTGCAATTTTTTTTAAATCTGGGAAAGTCAGCATTAGAAAAAGTTTTTAAAAAAATCTCTTCTCTTTATTACCCAGTTGGTGTGTAAGAATTTACAATCATTTTATGGAACAGCCTGAACATGATTATTTTTTGGAATAGCAAATCACAGCTTAGCTGCTACTCTAGGGCCAGGAGCACATGTACATTGAGGTGTTATCCAAATGTGGCCATATTATACCACTCCCATAAAACAGTTCATACTTGTGGATCCATGCAGGACTAGCTACCTTGCGAAGGGAAGGGCAGTGGCAGAAAAAGGTCAAGAAAAGCCTGGGAGCAGACTCCCACACATAATTCAAGATTTAGGGACCTCTCAGCAATGCTCTGCTGGCAGGAGAGAGAGCTGGGTGAGAAACTCACAGTTCTTCAGTCTGGCTGCTCCTCTGCCCTCCTGCCAAGAGTTACCTGCTGCCTCACAAACTGCAAAGGTCTGCTCCATGCTGGGGATGTAAAAGAGTCTCCTGCACAGAATTTGTATGAAATAGTTCACTTTAAATGCTGTATCCTGGCACTTCATCCCACCTTCGCCCTACCCACGACCTGGCACACTCCTAAATATTTAAATTAAAAATGCTAAGATGGCACAGTACGACTGGTGACTGAAGAATTCTGTGTGCAACGGCGCATCCACCTCATAACAAAGTCTTTGTCATTATGCACTATCGCAGTATAATTATGAAATACGCTCGTCTCAGGGTGAATATACGTAATAGGCACCTGTCATTCCAGAATCTGGATTATAAATCACATACATGAAAGAAGGAAATTAAAACAATGAGAAACTGCTTTACTTCTGGCAATCCTTGATATCCACATGCTTAATTTGACACAGCAACAGTCTTCTGAAAACACTTTTTTTTGTCTACCTCTTATACTATTACCATGTGCATTGTACTTTCATTGCATCCTCTAAACATCTGTTCAGTATTGGGGTGCTGCTTGGAAATAAATGAAAAAAATTAATTTAACCCAGAAAAGTATATAGACGGACAGTATGAAAGGAGTAAAAATGCAGCAGAAGATGCTCCATATGAGATTGTGGCATCAACAAACAGAAAGGAACAGGAATTATGTACCTGGGCTAAGGCTTGGACTCTAGTCACGTAATTTCTTATGGTTAGAACACACAAAACCTTCCCTCTGCTTGCACTGAGGGGAGCCCACAATAGAGACTTTCCAAGCAGAGCTCCTCCATCCAGTTACTTCACTTTATGAAATGCATAGAGGTAATAATCTGAGACCTTTTCACCTCTATCAAATTTTTTACAGCAGATTCACTGAAGAAAAACAGGCAGACAGATATGGTACAATCACATAACCTAGAAAAGACTTTGCTAAAGTGCTGTTGAGAGCTGAACAGAACATAACTAGCAATCAATAACCCAAACGCTACAATTTGACAGGAGAGAGACAAGAAAATCTGACATGAAAGACAGCTTGTTGAAGAGACTGCACATATATGATGTACAGCATGGCCAGTTCTATAATTAGAGAAGTGTAGAAACCTCCTTTATAAATGTGTCCTCAGATGTTACCAAATAATTTCACAAACGGCTTCTTGACACTTTTGCACAGGGTGGTTTCGGAGTTTAGATCACTATATCAGAGCCTTGTTTCTGAAAACTTGACCTCAAACTCAGTGGCTGCTTCCCACTGGACTTTAAAATTGGCTGAAGCAAAAAAAAATTCTATCAGGTCTCCTCCTGGCAATAAAGCAAAAGCGTTTTACACAGTGGATTTCTTTTTGCCATTAAAAGTGTCCATTCCTTCCATAATCTCTGGACTGCCACATTACTTTTTTTTATTTTCTTCTTTGGAATGTAGAGTCTTTGTTTATTAGAGACTACACCAAAAATAGGAAAGTTCCCTTCTCCAACATTTAATGAATGATACAGTGTCTCTGTTCTCTGAAAAACGGCAAGTTGGACTGAGTGAAGAAACGTGTCAGACAATGCAGCAAAAATATGAAATATAGCATTGGGTTGGATAAATGAAGCAACAATTAGGAGAAAGATAACTTTCCCTCTAACTATTCTACCATGGGTGGCAACAATATCAGAACATCATATGGCATTCTGCCATTTTCCTTTTAACGAGTATTAAATAAAAGTGGAGAACCTATGTTACGCTTCACTGAGAGCCAGGAAAAGTTGTTATGGTGAAGGACTTCAGAAGTTAAAATGGTTTAGTTTTCAAAATAAGACTAAGAAGAGATTTGATTACAGCAAAGCTCTACCTTTTCAGGGAGAAAACGCCAATATTAAAGGCCTATTTAATCTAATGGGGAATGACTTAACAAGAACCAATGACTAGAAGCTGAAGCTAGATAAATTTAAATGAGAATTAATGCCTCTACTACTAGCAGAGAAGGTGATTAACCTTTGAAACAACTACCAGAGGAAGTGCCAGTTACTCCATTTATTGAAATTTCAGATGAAGGCAGTATGACTTTCTGGAAAATATCCTTCAGTCAAACAGGTCAGTGGGTTCTACATGCAAAGCTTTTCCTTAAGAGTGAAATTTACTTTACTTCTTGAATTCCAGCATTACAGCTGCCACTTTCACATCCACATCTACTCACATATGCATACACATCAACACCTTCCTTTGCTTTTGTAGGACTCCATCTCCTTCCAATGTAAGAAAAGCTTCAGTATGCTCTATAATGAGACTAAAGAAGCCAAGGCTAAATTTCTCATTTTACCTTCTCTTTCCACATTAAAAGTGAGGCAGGATATAGCTCCCATTTGGCATTTTCACTTGGAGGGGACATTACTGCACTCCAAATAAAAAGAGCACATGTTCTTGGTGGATCACATACTGACTGCTCTTTGATTCCAGCCCCATTTGGCCACACACCTAACTAATGGATAATTAAGCTCTCATTACAACAGTTGGAAAGTGTCCTAGTTTAGGGAAAACCTGGGAGAAAACCTCCAAAGGGTGATCCTTCCCAAGAGCAAATCCACACGGCCCCTCCCCCCAGCCGGTTTGGGAATGATTCCTTGGAGACAAGTGGAAAGAACCTGTTTATTTAACAGGCACAGCCCCCCCAGTACACAAAATGAACAATACCAGATGACAACACTCTTTCACCGCTCTGAAAAAGATGACAAATTCAGCAAGTCTCTCTTGGGGGTGGTCGCTCTGTTGTCAGTCCCTCCGGCGCTGGGGATGGCTGCTGCAGGACACAAGGTGTTCCCAGGTCCCAGTTCGGAGCAGGTTCCAGTAGTTACAAAAAAGGAAAAAGGGAGAAACCCAAAAAAACAAAGCAAGAGCAAAGCAAAGCAGGAGCAGGAGCAGAAGCCAGAGCTAGAGCCAAGCAAAACAGAGACCAGCAAAAAACAAAAGCCACATTATGTACTGCCCCATCTGTGTCCTGCCAGTCATGGGGGGAGCAGGCTGATAACAGAACCAAAACAAAACATTTGTCCTTCAGAGACAGTCTCAAAGGCACAGAACATAACATCCAACACAGCAGAACACACAAATGAGGATACAAACATCACCCTAGGACAGAAAGTTACTCAGTGGTATCAGTCACGCAAACTGCCCCATTGCCCAAACTCTTACTGATGTCTCCAAATGGGCACTCCTCTCCACCTGGTAGAGCCTGGGGGTGGTTTAGGAATAATGACAGTGCTCAACAGGGTGATGGTGAATGTCGCATCCGTGTGCAGCCTCACTCCTCCAATCTGCCACAAGACATAGAAGGACAGAGCAGCAGTCATGTGTTAAGCCATGTGTTTTCAAAACTGTTTCATTAAGTGATGTGTGGAGGGTTTCACTCTTGAATTACCACTGTATCACAGGAAACGACATTGTAATAAATTTATGTGTGTTTCTTAACACGATTATTAACTGATTTTCTGTATTAGAAGAAGGTGGCATCTTGCCACCAAATGGTGCATATTTTATTACACTATCATTGTAACCTCACTGAGAACAGTCTCCACATTTTGCCAGGTAATGCATAGGGATTGCCAAGTAATACAAACCAGATACATTACTACACTGCAGTCATAGTCAACTTTCCATTTGACCTATCCTGACCCTTATACTTTGTTTTCTCATGCTCCAGAGACCAGAAAAGCTCTTCCCCCTTCTTTCCTCTGCTTTTTTATTATAGAATCATAGAAAGGTTTGGGTCGGAAGGGACCTTGAAGATCATCTCCAAGTTTCAACCTCCCTGCCATGGGACAGAGTCACCTTCTACTAGACCAGGTTGCTCAGAGCCCCCATCCAGCCTGGCCTTGAACACTGCCAGGGATGGGGCGTCCACAAATTCTGTGGGCAATCTGTTCCAGCATCTCACCACCCTATTCCACCCCAAAGTCCTTTCTCACTTACAGAGGTTTGCTCTGTGAAAAGTTCATGTGAGGGAAAACTGTTAGAAGACCCATTGCTGTTTATTCTTGCTATCTGCTGCTTACTTGGGTGATTTTTACAGTAAATTGGTATGAAACTGGCAATGGAGATTTTACCACCAGCCACATCTCTTCTCTTCTACAAGACACTGCACATGGCTCCCAAAGTTGTGATTAGCCAGCCCAAGTGTATTTATTTCAAAAATGTCCATTCACAGCTTGATTTTCTACTGCTGACTGTGTTGCATTTAACAAGTGCACCCTTTCATAAACTATTTCTGACTGCAGTGATATCCCCTGTATTTCAAAGGGGAGGTACTGTCATTCCACAAATCATACAAAATATTTTTATTTTACTCACTGTAAAATGTCAACTCCATAGTGCAGTATGCTTTCTTCTATTTTGGTTCAGGCTTTTCAAATAAACTGTGGCAGGCGATTTTGCCAGGGTTAAAAAAACCACTTACCTGATCTGTCACAGGCAGTCTTAAAGACAGATCAGCTAAGTCTGTTTAAGTAGTGCCTCCCACCCAAATATTTAAATAGCAAGTCGTTTAATATGCTATAATAAAAACCTGCCTGATCCTGACAGCTCCAAATTTTGCAAAGCAGAATGCAGCTGATGGAAAATTAAGGATTAGGCAAAAATGTTCTGTCATTCCAGCATCAAATGACTGCACTACAGTTTTCACATGACCCCCATAATCCAGAAATAGAAATGCAAACTCCAATTTCCCTTGTGACACAGGTGACTCATTGTATCTCCAAAGAGCAAATCATAACGTATCTTCTACCAGGTTTGAGTAAGTTTTCAAGGTGTTGCATTTAGAAACACTACATATTCTTTGAGGTGTTTATGACCCCAGCAATGATACTTCCTGCATATATAAGGGAATATTGCTACCAGGAACACCAAAATTGAATATTTAAGTGTATTCATTTACAAAGCCTTCTTCAGCTTGGCTAAAACATCAAAATACTGCTCGCCTTGTTGTCAAAACTAATTTATTTCAAATTTTCTGAGTGCAACCAAAGTGCCAGTTCCAAGTGCCCCTCTCTTAAACCACCAGGATCTCTGATCAGTGTGTAGGGGACAGCTCACCAAAAGAGCTCCTTTCTCAGGCACTCACCCAGACTGAAGCAAACCCAGAAACATATATCTCTGATATTTCACCACCTCCATCAAAGCTGCAGCTTGAATAGGGTGTTCATTGAACACTCCCTAATAGGAGAACTCTATTCAAAAATTCCAGCATAAAAACTTCAATTTTTTGTGAAGCTGCCAGTTTTAAAGAGGCTCCTGAAAGAAACGTGAGACTCTCCAGTCTGCTGAATTTTTGTATCCAACTGGCTCATAGTCCTTCATGACTATCTCAGCATATGCATGGTCTTTCACTATGCATTATCTTACATTAAAAACCTAAGTATCTCACCTAGAATCAAAAGATGTCCTGAATGACCATTTCTGCATCTGCAGGAACATTTCCTATCAGAACTGTTCCTACTGGATCATGGACAAGTGTCTTGTCAAGGTACAATGTGTAACTGTAAAAGAGCAAAAAGACTTCCTCAAAAACCTGCTCAGCCCAGCAGGACTGATAGAGAAGGGAGTGTGTATTTAGCAGAGTAGGGTAGCAGCTTAAATTCTATCACCTCAAACCTTTTACCAAAATGATAAAAAAATATCTCACCTGAAGGGTTGGTGTCATCACCTCAATTCAGAAACAAGGGAAAAACCCAGGAGATGTCAAGGGATCTAACAAGCTTGTGTTACATGTTTTTATTCATTAAGCATTTTTCCTAGTTATACTATCAGAAAATACAGTAAGGATATAAAAATACGCATTTTGTCCATCTGAGTGTAAGACAGACCAGAAGCCACGTTCTCAGATTTATAATCCTGCCATCACTGAAATAAACTGATGACAGAATACACAAGCAAAAAAAAAACCCAAAAACCAAAAAGTCAGAGTTTTCATTATACCTCCTCACCTTCAAAGTGCACCCTTTATGGTGAGGTGCATTAAAAAGGAGAGAATGTTCTTCTCTTTTTTAGGTACTAAAGCCCAAAACCGCCCCCCCCCCCACCCCCAATCAGGATTTAGAGGAACCACTGATAAATAAATTATAATATGGCACTACAATTTTTAGGCTGCATGATTGTTTTATTAAAATCAGCCTTTGAGCACCAAAATGAGAAATAACAGGAAATTAGATCTGTGTTTCTGGTGCACTGTAATGGCTCTGAAAATACAGGGCCTCCGCTGATTCACAGCACTGGCACTGTCGATTCCACCAACTGACTACTTACAGGATTTGCTGCTGGTTTGGAATAGAGCTGAACTTTGGCCAGTGCAGGAGTTTGATTATGGAGGCAATGTCTCCTGGTCCTCTTCATCATGCTGATAAAACAGCAGCTAGAACTTTACATTAGGCCAAGCTTCGATTTTAATTACAGGATTTTTACTAAAGCTTGTCTTTTGGTGTCACTTCAGGAAATGTGGAGTCTGCATGTGTAATGTAAAAAGAACTAATTGATTCTGTACCACTGTGACTGCATCACTACTTGCAATAGATTATGGCTCCTGGTGTTTAAAGTGTGGAAAAGTAATATAGTGATATCCACTTGCTATGTAAGTAAATATTCAGTATGAAGAAAGGCCTTTTCCTGAATGGTAATGCAAACATTGAATTAATTTCTTTTATTGTTTTTTAGATAAAACTTTATATTAAATATACAGAAGTTTTATATGAAGAATATTTAGAAAAATGGCTATCTAGAGATGGTGACAGATTACTCAAGTTTAAAAACTGAGTCAAATGCTGAATTTAATCAATATGTGATTGTGATGGCAAAGTCAGATTCATGAACATTGTCAGAAGCAGACCTGCTAGGAATAAAAAACCCAATTCCCAACTAGAAACAGGCAGTACCTCATATGAATACTGATCTTTCCAACTTTATCAGAGATGAGAAAGAAATAAAAAAGCAGCACAGCACTGCACTAAATTAACTCATGGGCCACTGCATTCCTACCAAGTATTAATGAAGGTCACAGACTATGGGAAGAGTTCAAAAATTTAGTAATTTCTGTTTTCTTTTCAGGCATCAGCCATTTTCAGGAATTAGTTTTCATTTCCCTCATCAGGCACCCATGGGGTCATCCTGCTTACTTTGGACACCTGTAGACACACCCACCAATAGCTAAAGAGGTGGTTACAAACTGGCCTTGAGGATTACAAGTTACACGACGATTTTGGATGCATAATGACACAATTTTGGATGCAATAAATTGTGCCCTAAAAGTTTGTATTGCTGTCCATAGACTATAAGAAGAGCCCAGACAAATAACTAGAACAGGTATCTCCAGTTACAGAATCACAGAATTCTGAGTTGGAAGGGACCCCCAAGTATCCTCGAGTCCAACTCTTACATAGCCCATACAGGGATCAAACTCACAACCTTGGCATTATTAGCACCATGCTCTGACCAACTGAGCTGATCTCAGGGTCACACAAATCCCATCCTCAAAATCATTGCACCTATGCAAGCCCAGAAACTTGGACGCACAATTCTCCTACGAAGAGGACCAGCATTGTCACATGTAAGCACAGGAAGTTCTTTCCCAAAACTACTTCCAATATAACACAGTTAAGTGGCCTGCCACAGCAAAATACACTTTACCATGTATTTTACTCCAGGTAACCAGGAGACACCTCCATGTGACAGAGATAATGTCTTTCTCCTCTGATAAGTGGGTGTAAATGCCTTGCAGCAAACAGGAACTTGAGCTCCTTTACCCTCAGGTTGAGCAGTCTAATCTCCTTACTGCTTTACAAGCATACCACACACCAAACCTAGGGCAGCCCTGTTCGCGTTATCGCGGTTCTAAACTTGCTGATGGATTTATTCAGCCACCATTCCCCACTCCATGGGGGATCACTATCACCTCAGCCAACATTTCTAGTATGAAAAACCAATCTATCCCAGAGAACTACTGATCTAAGCACACTTTCTACAAATTACCAGTTCTGTTTTCAAAAGCAACAGATAATTAATGTCCTGACATCGATAGCAACACTCAGCACCAGACTATAAATAAGTGAGGTCTAATTCAGTCCTCCCTTTCCTATGTGTGACCCAAGTCTGCCCAGATACTACTGTGAGTAAAGCTGCAATTGTCCAATTTATTTGTTTGCAGAAAGGGACTGGTAAGTGGCCATTAAAAAACTAAGCAAAGCAAAACAAAAAGCCAAACAAAAATTGGATATATTTTTGCAGAATTTTCAGGGAAAAGAAAAAAGTAAAAAATAATTAAAAGGTGAAAGGCAGCGCTTCACTTCTCCTCAGCCCTGCAGTTTGTCCTTTGCTTCAGTGGGCTCAGCAGAGGCTGCTGCATCACCAGCATGCTGGATCATCACTTGAATGGAGCCAGCCAGCCATGGCATGGATAGGCTCATGGGCACTAAGCAGAAGAAAAAGTCAGTTTTGAGGTAATTACATGTTGAATGCCCTTCTTAACCCGCAGCTGTTGGGGGCATTCAGCACATATGGTTAAGGTTGATGAAATTTTTAAAGTCACTGAAATTTATAAGGTTACCTTGGCAGGCCACCCAGCTTGAATTTTTTCTTGCTAGAGCACAAAACAGCAGAGAGTGAGAACACACTGTTTACTGATTGTAGAAGAGGACTGCAGTCATGCTGTGTCAGGAACTGCTCAAGGACCAAAGCTGAACCAAAACTCCTCAGGGCCCCTGGGAAAATGACTGAGGGAGAAGACGGACACAAATAATTATCCATTGCTTCCTATAAAGCACCTTATCACTGTCTTGGTTCTCTCCATCCCTCTCCCCCAAACTCAAAGAGAAGGAAGCATTAATAAAGAAAGATGCCACTTCCCTTTCTGGCTGCTGCATGCCTGTGGATGTGGGTACCTGCAGTGAGTAGGGGAACTTCATGTAGTGCTCAGACTAATTTATAGCTCAGTGGGGGATTTTGATAATATTTTTGAAGGAAAAATCCTTGCAAAAGATCACTTTTTTTTTTTTTTTTTTTTTTTTTTTTTTTTTTTTTTTTTTTCTCCCCAAAGAAATACATTCACATGAAGGGATTGGCTCACAGTCATGTAGCCACTTGCCATTCCCTTTAGATTTTTTATGATCCCAGGTGTATGGCTTCAAATATAGCTGAAGTAAGTAGCCTTAGAAAGACATTATTACTTAGAACTGACTGAAATCAGTTGGAGTTCTTATTCAGCTCTTTGGACCATTCCCCACCGTCACAGGACTGAACCCTGGTCTTTATGAGGAGCCAGGCACTGAAGAGCTGTCAGGAATAAATAAGGCTTTTTGGCCTTGGATACTGCCAGGAGAATTCCCCCCTTACTTACCAATCCCTCTTCTGCTACCCTCTGTTAATAGAGAAGCCTCAGCCACAGTCTCCAATTAAAGTAGCCATGACCCTGCTCCAAAAAGTTCACTCTCAAAAGAGAAAATATTTTACAAATTTTCTTTCTTTTTATTTTGAGTCAGTCTTTAAAGCTGTGTCTGTCATGTGTCTACAAGCAGGTATTAAAAACAGACCTGTACAACATTATACAAGGCAGTAAGACATTAGCTGAACAGTACACAAAGTGAGAAGTCATCTGATTTGGAGGATCTGAAATGATCTTTCCCAACAAAAGGATGAGGCTTCTTTCAATTTATCACTCCATAGGAAGGCTCTAGTACAGGTTCAGCCTTGTACAATACAGGTTCAGTGTAATTACAGAGCATTTCCATGCAAATCACTGTGGAATTGCATTGGCATTTTCAGAGAACTAATCATGATAAATGTGTTTCAAGCTTCTTTACAGTTTTTTAACAAGTTAAAATGTAGATCTGTGTGACTCAGAAGAGGCAAACTTTGGACATTCAAAGTTTGTGTTAAAAGCAATTGTAACAGTAGGACAACCTTACTGGGTCCATTGCTACTAAGATCCCTTCATGATCAGATACAAAAAGATGTAAATAGACCTGCTCTTTGGATATCTCATACCTGTTATCTAGAAATTAGTTGTAAATCCTTGATTGAGTATAGTCATGAAGTACAAAGGTGTAAAATGAAAAACAGCAATCTGCACTTAGGATATCTGGTCAAAGTACATAAAAATCACCTCTAGAAGCCAGGATAACTGCAGGAGCTCAAGGAAAGAAAGAGGCTATGCACATGCATGGCACTGATATTGAGGAATATTTAGTGAAGACTCAAACACATGCATCTCTACATGTAGCTGATCCCATGAAGAGTTACATGGCATTACAAACACTTAAAACAACTACATACTGACCAGGTGCCTTGTAAAATTGATAACTGAAGTATAGTTAAACTGATATGTATGCATATTGTAATCTCAATTACCTATGTATTTTGGTATAACATAGAACTTGAAAGAAGTAAGTGATGCTTTAAGCATGGCAAGTGAAAAATTACCCATGTAATTTTTCCTTTTGGAAAACCAGCCTAATTTGCAGTGCTAATCAGTCTTGCAACAGAGGAAAACCAAAAGCCAGCCTAACAGGCAAAGGCAGTCAAGTGTCTCAGCCATCTGAAGGGAGGCAAAAAGATCTTCAACCCTAGGAATAGAGATTGAGTTACAATTTCTGCACATGGAAAACTTTCAACTACAATAGATGTAGACCATCTCCATGGGATAATGAGCTGAGTCCCCAAATATTAACCAGAAAGTGAATGGAAATCACCTTTTTCTATGTAAAGATTATTACAAGCCATTCACCCTATAGCATGACTATCAAGAAAGCAGGCTAATGTAAATAATTTTGAAAAGGAAGCCAGACTTCAGATGTATAAACTGGATGATGGGGGTTAACCACTCTGGAGATTCTGCTGTAGGTTGCTTTACTGCTGGTCTGTATTCTTACGGAAGAAGGCAACAGCAAGTCACTGTTGGGACAGAAGTCACAGTGGTTTCAAGTGATTTTCACCAGGTAAAGTCCCAGGTAAAAAGCCCTTTCTTCTACAGCAGCTACAAGAGCTGTGTACTAGAGTACTTTAGATTACTACCCAAGAGTAACGATGGTGTTCACCAGCCACTTGCCTTAACACACATCCTAGTACATGCTTCAAGGTCCACACCAAAATGCACCATACAAATAGACTAGCTGGGGCTACTGGAAATATTTAGAGAGTACTTTACAAGTGAGGTGTTGCTACTACTGCATACAACTAAGACTACCTAAAAATTCAATCAACTACATAGTCAAGCTTAATTCAAGTGAATCAATAGGGTTTCCTGACTCAAATGCTACAAATAGTTATGAGGGACCTGCTCCAGCCTCTATAGCCAGTAAAAATCTCATGACTGGAAGAGCTCACTGGCAGGCTTGTTGCTACAACCCCTCCAAAAGGATTTTGGATATACATTGTTGTTTTGCTGCTGGAAGTACCTCTCTTGAAAAAGGAAGACAACACCTCATAAGTGAGCGAGTCAACAGGATTGGAAGAAGTTAGCCAAAGATTTTGTCTGAGAGAGATCACACCACAAATATCAAAGACAGAATTGATAGAAACTAGAAAGTCAGAATTTCATTCATACAAACTGGAGCCTAGAGACTAATAGAGCAGGCAAGCTTCATGGTTCAAACTTCTGTGACTCCTGTAGTGCCATCACTCAGTGTTGAGATATTGTGCTCACTTGGCCCAAATGCTGTGCCCACCGAAAAATCAGACTACAGTGAGTACTGATTTCTACCAAAGAAGCAGTTAACACCAAAGCACACATAGTTTTAGTTTATGTTCTCCTGCTGTTTACAGGAGCTAATTGCAATCACAGCTTTCTTCCTTTCCCAAAGCACTAGCAATAGGTGATGGAAACATTTGTCATAATTATCCTTTCTGAAGAAGTGCAAAACAAATAAAATCACCACAACACTGGCTGTCTCGAAAAGGTATCAAGATGATCTATTTATATAGAGAAAAAGATAAATTATCGCCCACACTCACAATATAGTCATATTCACTAATCACACTGGGACACCACCAGCACCTTCTCCTTAGCAGAACTGGGCAGAAGGAAACCAAAGGAAAGGGGCAGGCTGAAAATCCTTCCCTGCAGTGATCTTATGTAGGGGCACTATATTTTGTGTGGCATATGAGGAGCTTCAGCAGACGCATATGTTGTTACTATTCCTTTAGCCATCCTTTAAGTGTTCAAACTTCACTGCTAGTGTGGGAAGTGTGTGACAGATACACAGTTAGTATTTCCAATAATAATACAAATGAATGACATTCTATTCAAGTAGTTTAGACAACGGTAATAAAAACAAAAAAGAGCACTAAAAAAGAAAGGTGAATGTGTGTGTCAAATAAACTACCTATAGGCTTGAAAGATGGAGGGATAATTTAAAGTGTGCTATTAGGGCAGGAGAATTGAAATGAATGCCAGTCAAGTTTTAGGCTAACATGCTCATCATTCCTTCGATCACAGTGTTTCACAGTATTTAGCATGTGATGGAAAACTTTCATTTATTTATAGTAAGAAAAGTAGAATACAAATTATTAATAGCTCATCTCATTCACTAAGTGTTAAAAAGTAGCAGGAGGAGTGCAATGGCTGCACTGAAAGCAGCCTGTTTAGAAAGTTTTAAAGGAAGTTCCATATACAGCCCGAGCTAATAAAATACCTTTGAAAGATAATAAAGCTTAGTGGCACCACTTTAGGGCAATCTCTTAGAAACCTTCCAGTGATGCAAAAGGAACTAAGGCAGCATCCCATCCAGCGCTCTATCATTTCAGTGGCTGTCAGCACCCCAGATTTTCAGCCCAACATATATGAGTTCTCAAAATTGATTCCCAAGACAAACCCAGAGGAAAGATTGATCTGCTTTTGCTGAACCAGAGTTGGAATCTTCAAGTAGCTTGAAAACTAGCAAAACTAGTAAAGATGTGAGGCTGACAGAAGGAAGGAGCCAACTGGGAAATAAAAAACAAACAAAACCAATCCAACCAAAAAAACACCTCAGAACCAAAGCAATAATATGTATCTCTGTAAGATACATATCCCAGGAGTTCCCTGGGAAGCCTAAACACTGAAGTAAAAACACATATATGTATTTCCTCTACCACTGCCCAGAAGGGCAAATTCCACAACTGTAAGTCTCAAGAATCAGGCCAGCACCATCCATCTGTGTGCCATCCTGAAAGGCTGATTAGGAAACCTGTTAGGTTAGGAATACAATGTGAGTTCTGGTGGAGATACCTCAGTCATTCATTGCACCTCACATACTTAAACTATTCCGGATGTTTGTCCAACCAATTCCTAAATAAAGAGCTCTACAAGCTCCATCTCTTTCTTCATTATTCCTACTCTTGAAAAGTTTTCATAGTATAACCTGCAGCTGGCACAAAATACCAAGTCCTTCCCCTGAACAGAGATTAAGCTAGTTGAAAACCTCCACAGGTGCCCTCAGATAGCTGTGTTTCCTTGTATTTTTAGAAGCACACCTACTGTTAAGCTTGTGTAAACTAAAATGAGCAATAAGTAACCATGACTTATAGTTTAAGACTCTCTAAATAACAACTCGGACTGCCAAAGAACCCCAAGTCACACTTTAACTAACTGTATGGAAAAATCACTTCATTCACAAGCAATAAGCAGACACCACTGAGATAAAAAGCACCATCTGCTTAGCAGAACTCCATGACACAAGAGTTTATGACAAAAAGTGAAATGCCAGGAGGAAAGCAAACTGATTTTTTAAAGTTCTGTATCTATTGCTCAACAGCTCTTGTCCCAGGATGAAATTCTAGTAACACCTGCTCTCTTCACCTCTCTCCTAACATCTCCTTCTTCTATTCCTTTTAGCTCTGCCTAGACAAGAGATTTATGGCAGTGTTGGCATCCCACTCCAAAGCAGAAGGGAGTACCCAAGATTCGCAGATGCCCAAAGTGGAAAAGGAATGACAAAAGTCAGAGTCCATGAAAACCTAAGAATTTTTTATTAGCAAATTATACACTTGGCATGGAAATTGGTATAAGTTTGTCCCTTATCTTCTAGTCTAAACACACAGATGTGGATTTTGAATATGAGGTAGAGTAAAAGAGGGGACAGAGAGAAAGAAAAGAAAGACAGAAAATGAGAGAAAGAGAAGAAAGAAAATGAGAGGAGGGAGGGAGGGAGCTGATCTTGTGAAATATGTGTGAGTTTTAGTATCAGTTTCAGAAGAATTGATGGCTTGGGACATGAAGGCTGTAATCTTCAGCAGAACTTGGCAAAAGCATGCAAACTAAACAAAAATTTTATCAGGGGCTTCAGTTTAGAGTTTCAGAAAGCTGAACTGAACCAGCTTTGGTTAGACCAAACATAAAGCTGTAGCAATAAAATTAGGATAACAAATTCAGCTTGTACATATGTTATTCTATATACATCTGGCAATTTCTCTTAGAAGGATGAAAACGAAATTGTGTTAAGACACTTTCATAGAAATTAGCAGTCATACTGGAAAGACATAGTGGTTCACAAATACCCGTAACTGAAAGGGTACAGAAATCTGTCCTTAGATTACAGCATGTAAGAAAACCTTTTTTTTTTACTCCACATGAATGATGGGTCATAGTTCTTACAACAAAGCACAGTTCTAGAAGGAAAGATTGAGAAAAAGCCGTGAAGTGTTTTTACACCACAGTGGTCAAGGCCACTGCTGCAAAGTCAAATTCTTTCCCTGTCTAATTCAGAGTAAGAACATAACCTAAATCTTCTCCTTCCTGTTCATTGCTGTCATTCTAGGACAGCTCACCATATCCTTCCTGTTGAAATTGCCTTATTTTATGAGACCAGTAGAGAGCTTGTATTTGCAAAAAGGAAATTGACCTTTAGGCAAGTGGACTATTTATTCAGAGTCTGCAAGGGTCAAATTGCTACACCAAAGAATTTAATATGCAGTGAAAGAGTCTAGCCAGTCTCCCACTGTGTGGAAGACCAGAGGCAGGAAGACCTGACTAATGAATTCATGCACTTACATGGTGAGGACATTAGGTACCATGTTATTACACATACCATGGATTGCTTCTCCTGTTTTGATCTAAACAGTTTATTTTGCTAAGGTATTATTGGAATTGCTATTTTCACTTGAAAACAGTCATTTTTGATGAGCAAACATTTTCTTATAAATCACTTTACAGCATATTCTCAGTCTCATTTTAGATGGATACCTGTCACATTCTGAACAGCCTTTACACCCTCAGACATTTTCCTATCTAAATGCTAACTAGAGGTGATACTGCCTACTTAGAAAAGTCATATGAAGTCATAGCCCACATTACTATAACAGCAATAAAAGGGCAAGAAAATGAGGAGCTGTGCTATTAAACATGATGAAAATAATAAATGTTGTAGCGTTTGAAAATGGGTTGGGGAGTATTTTGAAGTGCAAGCATTTTTCTTCCCAGTCTAGAACAGAGCTTGGTAATGAGGAGCAAGGTGCCAGAAGCAGACACATTGCACTGAGACATGCTGGAATTGGTGGATCTTTCCAGCCTGCTTACTGCAGATTAGGCAAAGAGAGTAATGAACTCTCTGCAGTGCACTCAGGCTGAAAAAACTACCACCTACTAGAGGACAAGGCAGATTTCAAGGAGAGACTGGCACTTTACAAGGAAGAAACTGGGATTTTGCTATACCGGTAACTTTTATAGGAATGGTTGAAAGTGGATATCAAGGTCTTTTATAGTCAGGCAATAAAAAAATAGAACTATGTGACAAAATCTTCCACCGTAGCTGAAAAATGTATCTGAAGCCAGTGTGTGTGCATGTGTGTGTGTGTGTGTAAATTGAACCTTTTAAAAACAGAATAAAAAAATGACCGTTTTCTTCTTGGGGATTTATATATCTTTTTAACAAAAAGAGAAGGAAGAAGCCCTCTCAATTTTCATACTCTCCTTGCTCAGGTACATCCTTATAGTTCAGATTCATCCTCCTACAATAGACTCCTTCCTGGTATTCAGCATCAGGTTGATCAAGTATTGTTTACATCCTGGCCCCTGCTGTGCATTACTCTGAGCTAATCCACCTAGGTCCCAGCTATATCTATCTGCTGGCCTCAATTTGCCCCTTCAAAGCAGAGATGGAACCTCTCCACATAAATCCCACATGAATCATGGGAGCTCTGGTAGGCAGGGTGTTTCTTCCCTCCTCCCATCTTTAAAATGTGGAATAATACAGATTAGAAGTAATGGATCCCTGAACGATGGCAGGTGTTACTCTTCTCTGATAACCTGCTCTCAGGCTTTCCCAGTGGGGACCGCACCTTGGGCAGACAGAGTATCTCCTGCAGAGGAAGTCTGCTCCCTGGCTGGAGGAAAAGAATATGCCAGACACAAAATAAAGGCCAGATATTCATCCATCTAAATATCACTGGGGGAAAAAATCCCCAACAAACAAAAAATACTTAGCTGCAATTTTGCAAGATTCTGTGCAAACAATCCCTGACCTTAATAAAGGCAACAAAGGAGGAGAGAAGCAGTCACTTGTACTGAAAATAACCATCAGCTAGTACTCTCTCTACTGTTTTCTACAGTTACTTTCATCTAATTTACTTAGAAACCATAATCAACCCTCTTGTCATGGCAGACATTAATTAACTACAACACTTACAGAATTACAGCCGTCAGTCAAGTATCTCAGTTTTGACAAGAAATGCAGCCAAGGTAAAGCCAAATAATGCAAGCCACTGGATTTCCTTCAGAAGAAAGTCAGAGGCTGTGAAATAAACTTCAGGAAGATCCACAAATGAATATAACCCCCAGCACAAGGAGCAACGCCTGCATCACTGACACTGCTCTCCGGTGCAGCACACTTCATTATTAAAGAAAACCAAGGCAGTGCAAGCCTAAATTTCCCTCCAAGAAAAGGAACATGGAGAGTGAGATTGACACAAGCAACTTAGCATACTCTGGGTAATTAAGTCTTAGCATACTCTAGGGTGCTGTAATTCAGATGCCATAACTTTGAAACACTGGAACTTCAGCAAAGACAATTCTGTTTATACTGTGCTTTATTTTTAATTTGCTGTCATGCAATGATTAGTTTATTCTAGAGTTAATTTTTTTATTATTTTAGTTTCTCAGTCTTCACTCCCTTTCAATACCTGTATGTTCTCTGTTTACCAGTTAGCTACATCAGTTTCCAAGAAAATTACATTGTTGTTCCATATGCTTCGGTTTCTTTCTAACATGACAGGTTTTTTTTTTGTTTCTTCTTCAATAGATTTGATGAATGATGGCTTTATATTCCCTCTCTCAATAATTTCTCACATTACTGGAACTCCCCAGTCCTCTTAAGGTCATTTGTACACTCCGGTCATGTTGTTTCTCCAAGTCGGGCTTTGTCATTGTTGTGAACTTGCTGGTTGGGTACAAAACCAAAGTCTTTTTTGGCTTTCTGTAGGGGTAGGGCTATAGAAACAGATAATATGAGGCAGTGTGTTCCAAGACTACAGAGCTTTGAATATGTCACTCTAAAATTTAAGAGCCATCTTGCCTTGTGGCATCTATGGACCCCTCACCTCAACCCCTTCACTTACTTTAGCTGAAAGAAGCTTCATTTTCTATTAGCTTCGATCCACTTCATAACAAATCAGAATTAATGCAGGCTAAGGAAGCCAGAAAAAATCAGAAGTGAATTTCCAGCATCCCGACATACAGCCTTTAGGGAATTTATTTGGCTTGGTCTCCAAGACTGCTACAAGCTGCTAAGACTTCAGTGGACAAAACGTTGCAACCGTAACTAAAAGGAAACAACTGAAAGAACTCAAATACCCTGATGTGATTTAGGTTTAAACAAGGACATAGACATCAGGAAAGAATTTGATTTGTGGTAAACATGAAAAGAAATAAAACTAAGTGTGTGTGTTGCTATTTCACGACCCACTGTGCAAACACTGCTGTAGGCACAGAGGGTTTTATTGCTCATCAGTAAATAATCAACTTAAAAAAAAAAAAAAAGATGGTTGGGAAAGTGCTGATTGATGAGGAATAAAATAACATGACATAAACATCTGTCTCCCAGTCTAAGATGTGTTAGTAGAGGAAGACATTGCTAAGGCATTTGAATGCTCAAGGCCCTGATGAGATAGTGATTACACTGGGAACAGTATAATGCAACTACTGCCATTCCCTTTCCCACATGGGGAACGTTACAGAAATGTGGGTGTGCATTGTTTACTTCCAGAGTGTCTTTAATCCCCTAAGACTTTCACAGGGCACAGACTTTCCTTCCACATAAAACTCTGCTCCCAAGCAACAAAGCTCTTAGACTCGTGCTTGCAGCGTGAATCCCTCCTTTACTGGAAAACGCTCCCCCAGCTACAGACAATGACAGCTGATATGCCCTCTCACCTCAGGCATGTCCAAATCCACTTTGTCAAAAACACAGATATATCTGTGCAACAAAGAGCTTTAAAAGCATAAGCATTTAAGAAAAATATCCCACAGAGGTATCCCAATTTCATTAAAAAACTTTTCTGGCAGAGAAAGAGCAATACAGACTCTTCCACTAAGGCATCTTCTTCAGTGTTTTCCTCTGTTAGGTTTCACACAGAATTAAAATCACTACAAATTTTACTAGTGAACAGAATAATTTTTTTCAATTTCTACTGAACTCAATTTCTGTCTTCCAAAGAGGATAGAAATACAATTTCTCCTGGGTGCCAACCATTCCCTGCTCTTTTGGTCTGCCTTCACATGGAGAAGAAGAAAGACTGCATCTGCAATGACCATCTCTCTATATTTTTAAACCCATAAAGATCACACACAGATAAAAAATAGACTCTTGTAGTCTGGTTTTCAAGCCTGAAGTTTTTTGGTTTCTAAAGCTCTGGGTTTCTGATGTTTGGGTTTTCTGAAACTTGTTCCCAGAGAGGGACATAAACACCAGGATTGTTTTTGTAACAGTATTCATGTTGTGAATTCTTTCTGTGGGAGGGATTTTCTTTTGATGTCCCTCTGGTTTGACCGATGTGGGTGAAGAGGTTTGTCTTTCTCTCACCAATCACAGTGGTCTGTGGAAAATTGTATATAAGGAGAACGATCCCTAAAAATAAAATTCATTCTTCACGCAGCCTTGAAAGAATCACAGGATTCTGTGCTGTGCGTTGTATCCCACAGCGACAGATTCTTTACCCAATTAAACATTAAAGTAGCGAGCTAGTATCTAGCACTGCCAAACAGCCTGTCCTCAGAGGTCAAACAGTTTTTTGGGTTTTCATGCCTGGAGAAATAAATATGAATAAAACTACAAAGCTGAATAAATACATGCTGTAAGAGATGCAAGTAATTTTCAAGATGTCAGCATTTACCTCACATCATAATACACTTATTCAGATTTTAAAAGGCTGACTTCAGCCTATTTTAAAGTTATGAGCAAAAAGATACAGATTTTGTGTTTAAAGAATCTACCTGCATTCCCTGGCCTCACCTCTAAAAATTTATTTATGTAAAAATTAGAGAAAAAATATTAGTTATTATAAAAATATTAAAACTTGGCTTGAAAAGAATCATCTTGATTTTGATTTTATATTTTAGTTAAAGAATCAATAAGGGAATGAAACAGAAACAATTTTCCAGAATACAGAGTATAACATCATACCACACAATACTTCACTTGAAAAACAAATGCACACACAGCAAAAACTCTCAGAAAAGAAGATAAATTAAGATTGCTGACAGATAATAAGTAAAAACAGTATGAAACAAGGATAAATAAAGAAAAGTCCAGAATGGTACTGATGTCTTGGATTTATGTAACATCCTCATTAGATATTTATAAATAATAAACAATACACTAAGCTCTAAATTGACATATTAAATGGAGAGCGGGAAGCAGCTAGTTCAGGAACACTGAAAAGAACGAGCGGAACACAAGAAGCTAAACATCTGTGACAAATATACCAGAAGACTGGTATGCCAAAAGAGACAGAGACCACAAAACTGGGAAAGAAAGTAGGGACAGGCAGAGAACAGCAAACTAAGATTAATCTGCTATGCAACACAGCTGTAGCAAAGGCACAGCAGGGCTTTCAGTTTGCACAGACTGAGCAAAACATCGTGAAGTCTCCAGGCAAACCCATGTCTGCTAGACCACCAGCACAAATGGGTGCACCTTCCCCATGTCTGCTTGCATGACAACCTCCTGTAAGCACCACCAGCACCACAAATGTTTTACAGTGTTCACCACACACACAGCAAGCCTGATGTGCACGCGTTGACATGAGCTCTGCATCACACTCCTGGTCACTGCATTGGGCCTGGTGGCCCTTCCCAGGGGGGCTTAAAGGACAGATTGCCCTCAGGAGGAACCTGAGTACTTGGTACCACTTTCCTAGTGGAGATGTCCAGCCAAGGAGATGAAGATATACCTAACCTAAAGTAATTCTCCCAAAAGATACACGCTGAAAATAGGATGAGCAATATGGAGTGTAATCAGAGCTGATGAAAACACCTCCAGTTATGTAATTTAAACTGCTTAGGAATATTTGCTGGGAAGTAATGTTGAACAAAGAGAGGAACTGAAGAGACGACTTGAAAAGTTTCTTTTTCAGTTTTCATCAGTCAATAGGCAAATTTCTCAGGCTGACTGGGACTTCTGCTGCAGCCAAGAACATCTGGAGGAATTACATAAATCCCTTGCAACTATGCTGTAGAAAATTAAACTGGAAGATCCCAATAATTGCAAATGATAAAATACTTAGGCAGCTAAAATCTAGAGTGTGTTTTAACCAAACAGAAGAGTTGATAGCTATACTTTCTCTGTACAAGCTGAGACTTAAAATGCAGTCTATTCACCAATATTTTGGGAAGCTGAACCTCTTGTCATTTGAGAGAAAATCCACAAAAAGTTTTCAAGAGCCACATAATGGAAATTCCTCCTACTCCTACTGAAACTGTAGAAGTTCTTCCCTCAACTTTTGCAATCTGGTTGGTTTCCTAAACTTTTAACATTTTTTTATATATATGAAGAAGCTTTGTCTACATTTGCTAGAAGTGTAGTATTTTGGGGAGCTAAAAGAAGATCTTGGCCACACAAGATAGAGTCTTGCAATGGTCATGTCCTTTTGTTCTAAAGACTCTTTCCTTTCATGATTCACTCTTTTCACATTTTATATTGCTACATTTTGTTGCTATACTTGAAGTCCTACTTTCTGTATAGTGTAAATTACGTACCTTTTTTTCCTGTTCCACGATTTATCATGCAGACAAAAGAAATACATTTCTGTCTATTTTGAGATTATCTTCTCAAGGTCAGTTTCCCAACTGCTCCTGTTGCCAGTCAGCCCAGAATGCACAATGTCAAACTTTGAGCCTGATAATCATCCCACTGTATCGCAATTTCCATAATGAAGTCAGAGTAAAAACTCTCTCACCAGCTGCCTCAAAATTAAGAGATGTGGAAGGTCTCAAATCAACTGCCTAAGTTCATAAATTGATTACCACTCTCTTTAAAAGTCTGTATTTACTAAAGCAAAACTACTGTAATCTTTGGAACCCTATTGTTTGCATCCTTCCCTTTTGAGATTGCCATTTCCCCCCAGTGAATAAAGTCAAACCACCAGAAATGGAGCAGAGCTCTGGTATTAGTGGTGGTTGTGCATATGCTCTGTATTACAAGAGCCAGCTGCCCCAAGGAATTAGCCAACAATATTAATGAACTAAATGAAATTGAGCAGTTGATGAGAGCACAGATGAAGAACTGGTCAGTTCTTTTATTTAGGACTAAATCTTTGCTTTCTGTTGCAGATGAAGGATATTCTCTAGGGATCAGTAGTATTCCACCCAGACCCTTTTCTCCTTTCACCAATGCTTCAGTCTTCTTCTCTGTAACTGGGATTTGAACTAGAGTCACTAGATTGAAGTGCGGTTCATGGTGACATACATGAGTACAATGAGAACTGATATAGGGAGCACTAGTCATTAGTAAGACAAAATGCAAACAGCAGGTAGTTTTGGAACCTATATTAGATGCCTTTCATATCTCAAATGGTATCTTAAAGCCAGGCTGCTCTATTGTGACTATGTTATCAACAAGGGGCTCAGCACTTGGCATCCTCCCAGCTAAAAGGTTCAATTTCCATTCATAGATCCATCTGAATTCAGTGAGATATTCAGTACACAGTGAAGGAATAAAATAAAAATGAACATGTATGGAACTGTTCTGAAAATAATAAATAAATGAAACAGCACTGTATGGTCAGATGCTAAGTGCAGTCTTTCATTAATTCTCTTTTTAAGGTGTTTACTTCCATTTTTATCTTTGCACTACATCTTTTCCCCCTTTTCAATGACTCTACTGTGACACACATGAAACAGCTCCTCCTGTGAAAGGGGTTCAAGAGTTACCTTCCCTTTACTCTGCATGTTCACTTCATGAAATAACCTCGAAACCAACTGGAGAGACCAAACAAAGGGAGAACAAGAACAGATATGTCATTTCCAGCATGTAGAGATACAGTTATCAGACGTCATGTATGTCATACAGTCATGTATGCAGCCTTGAAAGAGTCACTTTGAATGTATCCATGAATACATGCACTGATTGGTCCAAAAGATTTCCTTCGTCTGGATAAGCTCTAAGACTTGGTCTTTCTCTGGGTCCTCTGGTGCATCTCTTGGGAGCAGGATCCCGTCCTACAATTACTTTGCAAAAAACAAACCCATACCTTATTTTCAGGAATTTTTCTGCCCTCCCTTTCCCTCTACCCAATAATTCCAACAAACACACTTTCTTTCTTGAATATGAACACCTTTGTCTCTCTTGACTGAAAGTATAACATCCGTAGTGTCCTATAAAGTTCACTGTACACACAGACCTGGTGCAGGAAGCTGAAACATATATCACTATTTGCCACTTCCCTGTCCGCCTGGGAGCATTTTACTGAGAGATGTGAGCTCCTTCTGTGCCTCCAAGGCATGGCAGGGATTACTCCCACCTTCTGGCCAGGACAACACTCCTCCTTACCCCTTTTACACAACTCTGCCCAAGGAAGACCTGCTCCTCTTTCATTCTCTCTTGCTTAAATCTTCTGAGCATTCTCTGCAAGTCTGAAGTACTCACATTCCCAGACATGAGTTCTCTTTTTCTGTAACTAGATACTTAACACAGCTCTCAATCCCCTACTTCGTGTATCCTGACATGCTCACTGCTTACTCATCATTAACATCTTCATGGTTAACATCTCCTCAGCATTCCTAATCTACCAGTACCTGTGGTAGAACTGACAGGGAATCCACACAGACCAAGGCATCCTGTGAAAAAGTCGTTTCCAGAATGCAAGACTTTGGCACAGCTGGTATCTCAATGGTCATGGCTGTAAATACACAGAGGATGAAAGATGGTACAAAATTATATCTGTGGCATTACTTCAAGAAATACCAAAGCCTTCTCTGTTCCCTCAGCCCACAGAAACACTGTGTTCTGTTTCCACATAACAGTTTTTTCTACATCTGTGGAAACAACACAGCCCCTTTTTTTCCCTTTCAAGATCTCAGCCCAGCATCATATACATGCTAATAGAGAAATTAAACATTTGTTGAGTAGCTTCGCATAAGTTTAGAAAAAAAGAAAATAAAGTAACTAGACTTACCCCAAGGAAATTAATATTAGAATAATTTTCAACCTTGGCACTGAAGTTTTAAACAAAATGAAGTACAAATAAGTCCTCCAGCAATGACTGTGCCTGCCAGGTAGGTAGGGAATATACCTTTTCACTCTGGATCTAACACATTTCACTCTCATTTACAGTTTCCCATTTGATATTTAGATAGTTTTATAACATGATTCATTATTAAGGCTGGATTCAAATCAGTAACCTTCAGAAGGGAAGTTACATATCCCATTTGTTACTCAGTTCTCCAGATAAGTGCCTCTGCCTCAAACTCATGCATCAGCTTTGATGACAGAGAAGCAGTGTTCATTGAAGTGTTGCTAATGCATTCCTGACTCTGGCTAATTACACACAATCAACTGACTCTCAAACATCAGGATGCCAAATATTGCCTTAAATCACTAGCACTTGATGGGAAACTTTCTATTGCTTGAAGAGGTGAAAACAGTTGAGTTAGTAATGAAAATCAGATCCAGTATTTTGAGACCAATCTCCTGAAGGCAGCTACATAGAAATGACGGCCTTTAACCCTCCTCCTGTTTCGCAGAAAATAACTTCAGCTATGGTTTTTTCTTTCTTACAAAACTGAATAAATACAAGCCTTTAAAAAAACCCCACACAAAGTATTTATACATGTTCAGTAAGAGTATTGTTAAAACTCTCACCTGACTAAATTTGTATGACAACACACTGCCTGGAAAAGAATGGTGCTAGCTCTTTCTCCAAGGAACATGATTCCACATGAAATTCCATATGCTGTATGGAACAGAATCAGCCTTCTGCAGGTAATACAGCAGGACTGTAATCTAAAATCAGCTGCTACCTTCACTCTGGATTAACTAATTTCACTTTTATCTAGAGTTCTCTGTTTGATATTTGAGTTAGCTAAAATATTGCTGGTCAAGGCACCCTGAAACATCAGGATAACTAACAGAGGAATCCAGTTTCTGAGTTTGTGAATCCCTGCAGATGTGCAATAGCAACAGAAATAGCAAGATGACAAGGCCAAGGAAAAAAGCAGCTAATAAAATAAACCAAGATGAAACTATTGATACAATAAATCCTACAACAGACTTTACCATCAACTCAGCTTTGTTTCCCAGGCTAAAAATAAAATTTAATTAGGTGCTATAAATCTAGATAACTAGCACTTGACCTATATCTGTCAATATGGTCTAATGCTGAAAAACATGGAAAGGATTCAAGTACATGGAGTGAGGCATGCCAGGGTGTGGTGGTTTCATCACCCTCCCTCCAGGCACACACCTGTAAGTGCCCTGTCACCCAAAACACATCACTGCCATCCCCTGCTTTGCCACCAGGCTCTTAGTTGTGCTCCTCATCAAGGTATCTGTAGTGGGACTTCTGAGTAGGTCAACTACCTATGCCTGAATCAAGTCTTCAAAATACCAACATCTTTGTGGTTTATGCTGTTAACACAAAATACACTCAGCATTGTACCCCAGAATTTTTTGGGGGTGAGCAAGCTGACCAGTGTCCTTCAGAGTTACAACTCTTCACTCACTTCTAATCAACCTTTAATAAGGCTCTATTTTGAAACACTTCATTTCATAACCAAAAAAAAAGAGAGTGGACAAAGAGCCCCTAAACCCAAACAAGCCAGTTCTCCATCAGTTTGGACATCCTAGACTAAAATCAAGATTGCACTATTTATGTGTTTATAAAGAATATATGTATAAGACTCTTGGAGAGGACTGAAGGAGGATCTTTCAATGGTTCAAAGCAGACAAGTAAACCTGAAAAGGACCAGAATTCAAGATACAGCCTGAACTGCAGCAGTTGAGTTCCTTACTTTAAGGCATTGCTTTGCACTCTGGATCTCCTGTGTGTGTAATTCTCCCAAGACCTGCTAAACAGATACCAAGATCACAGGTATGGACCTAGGGAAACACAGTACCCTCAAGAACAAAGGCTTTATAGTTACCATGCAAATACACTTCATCATCACCCATTTGTGTGCAGGATTTCCAAATATTGTTCCTGACTCTTCTGAAATAAAACAAAAATGCAGTACTGGCTACCATTCCTATATGGAGCAGAGATGCCCCCTTGGAAAACAGGCATCTATATATTGACAAGCTGTCATCTCTGATGAACTCAGGAGTAAAGTGCTCTTAAATCAACCTTGGAAGATAAAACTTTTAATGTTAGCTTTGCATTGCTGGAAACTGTAAATGTAACTGGAAATGAATCTGCAACTTTGTATTTTAAAGGCAAAATCCTTCTACTCCTTTGTTCCTTTTTTTTTAGTTTTCCCCTTCTCTTTTCCTTTCCCTTTTCTCCAAATTAACATTTGGAGCACTTGAAAATGCTAATTGTGTTTCACTTCATTCAGACAGGAAATAATGACCTCAAGTTAATAGTCCCCTGCAGGTAAATTAACACAAGACCAAATGCTTGAAGACCTTGAGGATCACAACTGTTAAACTTAAGTATGCATTCAAAGCAACTCTGCCGCACCTAACAAAGCAGGTCACAGATCATCAATCAGAGCTATTGAAAAAAAAATTCTTCAAAGAAACAAGAGAACTGCAGAACACATGAAGGTAATTTCCTTTCAACATCTACTGTAACACAGCCAACTGAAAGATGCTTTTAAGTAAATATATTAAAAAAACCACAGCCTGCATGCTCAATATGTATGGAAAGGTGTGCTCAATGAAGTCATTAACTCATCCCCAAAATCACATATATTTCAGTAAGCCATCCATCAGAAACAGATACGTTTCCATTGCAATAATATCGTATTTTCTTTTTGTAATCACTTCATAGGGCTCAAAATATGAATTTGATTACAACATATCCATGAAGATGAAATGATTACAAGAATCATAATATTGCTTTAAGTCAAAAAACAAACATTTCACAGCCCATAAACTGAAAAGTGCTATAAAAGTGCCCAAAGCATCATAGTCACTCCACAAATCACCTTCATGTCAGAATAGACAAAAATATCTAACCTAAAAACACTCATAGAAAAATATCCCCTCTCTTTAAAATACAGCTGTTGAGAAATAAATGGGTAATTCTGACAAACTACTCAAATTTAAATTCATAGCCTTCTATTAAAAACAGCACCAATGTGTTTTAAAAGTTAAAATATGTTGCTGGATCATGTAGAAATTAAAAAATTAAATAACACTGGTTAAAAAATGTAAATGATTATGAGAAATCCAGAATCTGTATGTATGATACAGTTACAAAGTTATCACTGTATCTTATAATCCTTTAGGATGCTAAATTATCTTAGTGTTTAGAAAGGAGAAAATCTGTTATTTACAGTCTTCTATTTTTAATTTGAATTTTTTTCCTTGATTACTTTTTGTTTCAGCACAACTAGCAGGTGTCAAGAGCATATTTTCTTTGCTTGCATGAGTTCATCTACAGTTAAGACACCAACTCTGAATTGAAAAACCTGAAAAGCTCATTTTCCTCTCCCAACACATGAATATAAATTACATGGTAAGAAGGGGGACTTAGTAAATTGAAAATCTGCATGACATGCACAAATATTCATGGATGCCCAACAGTACAGGTAGGCAGCAGAGACCTTTCTGACAGAACATTTTCTCCACTGAAGGACTGCTGCAAACATAACCCTGACTCTTCATCTGCTGGGACACACTCTTTGAAGTCTTTGCATTGATAGCTGAGTAGACATCCAGAAAACCCAGTCCACCAGTGACTAGAAACTATAATGAAATTCAGTAAATCTGCTGCTTCAAACTGGAAATCTTACATTGACAGAAGTACAGTAATAAAGATATAATAAATGCAATCACCATAAATGCGACGTAAAATTCCAGCTTTTCTTTTAAAGCACTTATTTCCATTCAGACAGGAAGGGCACAAATCATGAGAGAAATAATAAGCAAACATGAAATATATCAAGCAACATTATCTGTGTAATAAAAATTAAAGAGAATAATTTGATTGGAGCTTGCTAATGATTAAACCGCTTGAATTAATGTTCTGCATAAACAGTATGTTGGGCTTGCAAAGTTAGGCCTCAAAAATGAATGTGAAGATTGTTTCAATTAGGAAAAACTATATATCAGTGGCTTTTCCTGTTCTTTGCTCCTTCTTCTGGAAAAAAAAAGCAATATAAGATTAAAAAAAAACCACTTAAAGCATACTTGTTTATTTTATCACTACTGTCATTACATTAGGCTGTCATTAGAGACGTTAAACCTTCTGTTTAAGCTGGTTCACCCTTCTCATTTCTGAACAATTCCCTAAGTGGCTCAGTTTGCTTTTCCAAGGATTTTGGGTTTTATTCTTTCTGAACATTACAAAAAGCATGCTCCAAAGAATTTTCTATACAGTTTTGTCAGTAGTGGTTACATGCATCATAGCAGTACTTTCCCAAAAAGCACTGATACTATCTTGTGGTTTCTGAACAAAGCTTTTCAATCAAAAGGCTGCATCTTCCAGGTTCAGGATGGTCCCTGAGGAACCTGAAATGGCTTCCAGAGAGACTTCATGTAACTACACACAGGTCACAGTTACAACGACTGGCCCAAAAAAGCAAAGAGAAAAAGGTGCTCCCAAAAAGAGTTGATATTTATGCCAACAATTAGTTGCCAGTGCCCCAATCTCAGAATTAAAACAGAGCACCTGCATACATGCAAATGCATCCCACACCATTAGAGCAGCACTGGTACTAGTTCATGCATCATTCCTGTCTAAATAGTTCAGTTGCTTTCTCCATAGTATCATTCTCATTTTCAATAAAAAATGATTCCCCAAAGTCCTGTGCAACATTTCATGGATATGTAGCCTTCAAACTAAAGAAGAATTCAGACTTTTATGAGAAGTATTGTGGTGGAAACCAGTTTTTACAACCAACAAGGGATAAGATTTAACCTGAAGAACAATTAGGTAACTGGACCATAATTAGAATAATACATATCAACCTAACTAGGCATCTCCTCTACTAAACTAAACGTATATATTTGTTCTCTTTCAATCAGTTTAATAAAGTTAACACTTAGAGCAGGTCTCACTCACCTCACAGTGGAGGCCTTCAATTAGTCTGAGAAACCTTGTGTTTCCCAGACTTTGTGGCATCACCTGAATGCTACTTAATTCTACCTCACTCCCTAAAAACGAATGCCAAAAAGATGCGTGCAATATTTACAGAATGTTATGCTACCATATGAAGCACTTTCTACAAGTGCCCTCGTACAGAGATATAGCGTATTAGAAAAGCTCAGTTTCATAACTTGTGCACAATTCAACTCCAGATGTGCCATTAATTTTTTCATCCTGAGGTATCACAGTTGGAGTTGCTCTGATTTGTTGATTTATACCAAAAAAACACAGGTGCTGCAGTGTCTTATTTAGGCAAAGAGAAGAGAAAATGGTACAGCATTTCCATAAGAAGTTCTGAGGAAATATGCATGACTCAACCCAAATTTAATACAGGTTCATATTGTCCTTGTTTAGATGCACATATGTAATAGCCAAATTCAATAACATCAGAGATCTGCTCACAGAATTTCAATGCTCAGTGGGCTTATTCAAGTTGAAAAATTCATAAATCTGTGGGAAAATATTAGACATTGTTACAACTAAAATCTTAGATGACAATGACTGAAACAAGGTAATGAAAAAGGCAGTTAATTTTAGTATTTCCTTATGTAGTTTGTCAGTTCATCTTTCACAGTTATAAATATTCATGGGAGACTAGAAATAAAAAAAATGTTAGAAGGATTTCTTGTTTACTAAAAAAAATAAATTTGCCTTCTTACTGTGAACTCTCACCTTCTTCCTACTACCAGTAGCTTTGGTTACTCACTTTTTAAACTGGCTTTTTTTAAAAAAAAAAATTAACCCTTATCCTTACATTCTTCGTCTAGGGAAGAAATGGAAATTACCAGCAATTTTGGTTCCTTCTTTAACAGCAAGTGTTCTGTTGTTATGCACATGCATTACTAAATATGACTACTTTGATGTGAATTTATGGAGACTGACTTCTGTTTTTGGTGCCTATGTCTCTACCTACATTCTGTCCTTCTGCTCATCTGTTGCCTAGTCAAAATTGTCTGAACTGAAGCCAGTTTGTACATTCCATTATAGTGCATGCCTGACTGAGACCTTAACTTTAACTAAGATTCTAAGACATTACTCCTTGCAGAACTGAATAAAAATATTCTTAAAAGGAACAGTATTGGGTTAAAACTTATGCTAGTGCCATGCAAAGTCCAGGGAACAGACACACGCTGGGCTTTTTCCCACAGATATGCAAACACATTAATCCCTGTAGGTGTGATGGTCCCAACTAGAAACTGTCAGCAGATTTTGAGAAAGTCTGTGGTTCTTGGTAACCTTTCAGATTTTAACCCTCACTGGAGCAAGGAGTGCAAAACAAAACTAGGTGGCATGGGGAGATATTTGGGAAGAGAAGACATGGAACATTTCAAATCCCTTATGCATCAGTCTGCATCACCACATCACCATTTTTCTCAGGTCTATCTGGTGTCTCCCTGCAGCATGAAAGGACAAGACTTAGAGAAGGCAAATACTCTTCATTTAGCTTGTTTTCAAGTTGGCCAACTGAAGACCAAGTAGACAGCACTCTTTTTTTTTAAAAATAAAATAAAAATGTTTAATGTTTAATAAAAACATACGGTTGGTATGTTTGTCTTTTGTCTTTCATTAGTGTGAGGCTGTCACTCCTAGTGACCATCAGTAATTTCCTGAAGACTTGAATTTTCTGCACGCACTGGAAATACATTTAATTCATAGTTTTACATCAGTTTTTACATCAACTGTCTTCCAGCTTTTGAAAAGCAAGTAACAATACTCTTTTAAGAAACAGGGCTGAATCCAACTCCCAGTAATTATGTTATATATTATTTAATTAGTAATTATTTATGTATATATTATTTACTTAGTCATGTAAACTACAGCAGGGGAGTAGGGAGCATCCTCTCAGACCACCATGCCTATATTTCTTCTCCAGAGCTAGAAAGTCCTTCTGGAAGTATAACTGGAGTATCTTCTTGACTGCATTAATGCACAAGAAATTTGTGCATTCTGAGAGGGAGACTGAGCCTGCTCAATTTGTGCAATTACTGTGACAGAACAGGGTACCATCCTGGAAATGGAACCTTCAGTCAATCAGATCCAAAAATGGATTTTGCTTTTATCAGTAATGGTGCAGTTTACATCCATATTCTGAGGAACCCTGAGCTGGGAAGATCAGTTCAGCATCCTCCTCACCCATTAAACCAGCTTTCTTGTTACCTGCTCAGCCCAGCTTTCACAGCACAGAAGGTGAAAGCTCTGCTGAGGACATCTCGACACCAATTTGTTTCCCAGGCAATTGGTCAGGCCAATTCCCTTACCAGGAGATTAGGTCATCCATCTCCAGGCTGATCAGCAACCAGAACTTGTGCCCCCCATTCCCTGGCCATCAATAAAAAAAACAGCCTCCCACCAAAATCCATTTCAGATCTGCCCATATCTTGTTTTCTGGACATCTCTTGGAGATTTATACACTGCTTTTCTAAATCCCTCTGATAACACATGCGGGGCCCAAATCTTCCATAGGCCACTGGAATTAAGCATTTGGAGATCTTAGTGAATAAGCAACAAGTTCAAGAATGCAATTAGGTAGCTCCTGAAATCCATCAGACTGGGTGTCTGTCTGGGCTTAAACTCTAGGTATTGAAATCTTAACACAGGGTTTAGGGGTCTAATCTCATCCATGGTCATCTACAAATCACGAGAGATGCAGCATAAACAGCTCATGATCCAGGCCTCAGCTGAATTTCTACAAAAGTGGAAATTATCTGAAATCTATGGCTTCAAACAGCCTATGTAACCCTGAACTAGCTGTATATACAAAGTGTGGGAAGCAAAATCAATAAATAACTCAGAAGGTCACCTAGTTATGAGTATGCACAAATGACTTCTTAACAGAGATATGTAATAACCTTCAGCACTGCCTATGGAAACTGTGGAATCACCTCATCCATTACAGTGTTTCACTACCCTCACCATAACATATTCCTAATATCTAACATGATTTTTTTTGTTTTGGTAGTGAAGTCTGTGATTTTGCTATCCTGTCCTTTTCCCCATGGAGCAGCATTTATGTATAAAGACTATGTTTTCATACAAAGATTTCCTCAATTCATTGAACATCTCTTCTTAAGTTTCCCAAGAATCACTGAGAACAAAATTATAAATCTCTGCTTCATAAAGTGTAATAGCTGCTTCATTAACTTATGTAGAATAATTACAGTCATTTGAACAAACCTGAATTACACCCATCCAACTAAGCAAGCAAGCATAATCCAGAAAGTTCCAAATTTCAATTAGCTGTTATTTCTTATTCCTGAAAGTACTGTGACCACACTGACATAGTATTTCAGGGTTGCTGTTCAGTTCTCCAGACCAGTAACCTCATTATAAAAAATATCATAGAATATGGAAGTCTCCTGGAAGAGACTAAAGGACTGAGGGTGGTTGGACACCTCATCTTGTTTTGCTGGTTTGTTTGAATTAAAAGTTTGAAATGAGAACCTGCCATTTTCCCTAAGCCTAACTTAATATAAAATAATTGTGCAGAAGGCAAAACTTCCAGGACAGAAACATTCTCTAACCCAGGGGAAAACAAGCAAAAAGCAAAAATGCTGCTTTCTCTCATTAGCATGAAACCTTAACTAATCAGGGCTTCTGATCATTACATTTTCTCATTTATTTTAAATGAATAAAACATACCTTATGTAAAAAAGCATAGCACTGTATCTTGTGTATTGAGTTCGTCTGCCTTTAATTGTCAATAAAGCCCAAAATTAAAAAAAAATGCAGCACTGAAGGAATGCCTATAAATTTAATCAACTACGACCCATTGCTCACCACTTTTGAACAGCTAGGGAAAAAGGAATTGAGCTGTAAAATTTGTTCTGGGCAGAACTTGGCATCTGCTATCAAGTCAGAGTCCAGAGAAAATTAGCATCATGAATTTCAAATACATTGGCTTATCTCATGTAACTCAAAGCACACAGATTTATTTAAATCATAATGGACTAAATCCTGCCAGGCAGTCAGACCCGTGCATGGGACAGGACGGATTCTGGTAGAGGAAAAAGGGGGGAGAAAAGTCCCAAAGATTTTGCCTTGGTAGACTGAACTGTTTGACATCTATTTCCCAATGTTAGAAGCAGATGAAAATACCATTTAATCCATTCCCGTGTCTCTCCCATTAAGTACTATTTAATAAAAAGCATTTGAGCGCTGTACTCATTGATCCCACCCTTTTTGACTGCACAGAGTTCCAGACACCATGATAAGTGAAGGCCTTTTGATGGTTCTCTAAAAATGCTATTTTCATTTTTAATTAAGACTCACCAGCAAACAGCACTCTTGCTCTCCCATAACCAACTTCCAGCATTAGAAAATATGCTTGAAGCTAAACTACTACTAGTAGTACCTAGACTCCCTACTCTCCAACAAAAAGCATAAACAACACTAGTAAAGAGAATAAGAACTGCAGAAGAAACACCCTGCAGCTCACAGAGCCCCAAGAAAGATCAAGGTTAGATTCCTCATGTTTGATAGACCAATCTCACCATAATAATAATATAATATAATAATAATATAATAATAATAACCATAATAAGTAGCAAAATGGAGAAAAATACTGGAATTCCTCATTAGTAATTTATTCAAAACTACAGAGAAGTTTACTTTTGTTTAAGAAGAAAATATCTGCTAAGATAACAAAGTGTGCTTCATAACATTTTACGATAGACGCATTCACAGAACTTACAGTAACAAGGAGATGGTGAAATACCTTCTCATCAGTATTCTGCAGCACTTTGTTATCTGAAATGCTCTTTTCAAAACACTTCTATCAGTCATCAGAGATTATACTCTTTAGGGGAGAACAGAATTAATGTGGCATTTGCCTTACTCCTCTTCAAGCTAACTCATGCTAGAGCAGCTCTGATGTCTTCTGTGTTAACTTGTACACCTGCCATCGGCTTGGTAGCAGAAGAAAACACTCCTCGCTTCTACACAGTGAAAAACATTTTGGTTTCCACATTTTCAAGGAGCAGTCAGAAGCATTTCATCAAACCTGTGAAAGGGTTGGGATTTCCAGAGCAGGCCAGGTTCTTCCATGACACAAGCCAGATCTAAGTGCTCAGTGCTTAACAGCTCAGAAGAAGATGCAAAAGTGAATTAAGTGCTTCGCCTATGGTTTTATTCAAAATATTAGCTACTATTTTGGTAATCGAGCTTGTAGAATAGAGTCTTCACCTGTTTTCAGTGCTGTCGCCTTCCCCATAAGGTGTGTTGCCTTTTTCCTAACTTGGAAGTGAAACTTGAAATAATTTTAGTAAGGAGGTAATATAAGAGGGGATCTTTATTTGGAGGCCTCCAGGGGCAATTATGGGAAGATGCCCACAAAATCCCACCTCTCCCAGGGGTGAGTACATTTTTATAGGTTTTAGGAAATTAGCATAATTTATAAAAATCACCAATTAGGAGAACAAGTGGTGATGCAATTTCCCCCCCAGGTCAAGACCCTTCTCTGGAGCCCCCCTTCAGCACTAGCTGTACTTTGTAAATGAGATGTATCTCCAAGAGTTGTTCTCAGCCTTAATTCCCAAGAAGAACCAAGTTAGCACAGGCACCCTGCACCTCCTGCAGCTTGGAGCTCTGGAATTTGTTTTGTATTTCTGTTTAGGAAAAGGCCATGGAAAAGTACTGGGAAAACTAGCCACTAATACAATAGACTACAGAGCTACAAATATATGTGTGAAGAATATAGAAAACATATAAAAGAAAAAAAGGCAAAACACAAACTGGCTTCATGTGTGTATATCTGCAATTATTTTGGCAGAATAATTCATAATTGAAATTACCTGGCACCTCATTGTCCCCGTACAGCACCATTTGAAGAACATGAGAGCAGTTTGAAGACAATCTCCTCATCTACAATATCTTTCTACTGCCTGCCTTGACCTGGGGAAGAGTTTACTCAGCCTTTTGGAAGAAGAATTTGCAAGATGAGTCAAGGATGAAGGCAGGACTTGAAGAGAGCAATTTCATCCATAGCAAAGATGTAATGTTTTACTTATAATTGGACAGTCACTCCAAATAATTTGTAAGTCCCAAACACTTTTTTCTATTCATGCATGTCTTAGGTGCAGTGATTTCAAAGATAGTTCAGTATGTGGTGTGTACTTTGCAAAGCAAACACTAGTACATAATTGTCTCCCACAATTATTTAAAATAGTTCGCAAACAATTTCTTTTCTAAATTACATTACTGTGCAACTGGAACCATTACAAATGATCATATTGTTTTAATTAGTCAGTTTCTCCTAATTTCTTCCACATTTCAGATTTTTAATTAACATTTCATAGCTCCTAAACTGAGTGTAATTACTAACAGCTCACGTAAAATCCAAGCTAAAATTAAATCTTTTAATAAACTGCTATTCTACAAACTTTAAGGAAATTTGATGTTTAATAATTAAGTATTTGTTTGGCTAAAATCCTTACCTGTTCCAAATTAAGAATTAGTTCAACAGTCAACATAAAAATGAAGTAACATACCCAAGCAGACAGCAGTCTCTGTTTCAGAAACTAAAATAACAACATAGAAAAAAAAGTTAAAAAGTGTATACCGCATCATCTATTAAAAAAATGCATGTTCTCATTTTCAGCTTCTAAAAGAGATGGAAGGCAGAGTTTTGACTTGGTTGAAGATAAAGGCCACAAAGACAGTCTAAAAAGGCTGAATTAATGGTGAGGAGCTACCATTTTGGAAGAAGGCAAGGCATTGATTTGTACAATCAGTGAAAATGCTTAGGATACAATCCAAGGTTTTGGGAGGTCCAGCAGGAGACTGTTCCTAAAGATGAAGAAAAATATTAGAGAAACAAATATTTTAGATGTGACAGACATTAATGGTAAATTATGGGGAAAATCAAGTAAACCCAGCAAGGCTGAGAGGAAAGAAAAAGAACCTGTTATTTTAAGGAAAGGAATAAGTGTAAAGGGCAATTGTCTTGAAAAGTGGAATTCAACCTACCCAGGGAATAGGTTGAAAAGGTCTCCTGGGAGAGGAGCAGAAAGGATGGAAGTGTTCTGGAGAGCTAAAAGAATTTTATTAAATACAAAAGCAAAGAGCTATGCTATTGCAGAGGAAGGGTACAGAGCACAGTGATAAAACAATATGCCTGTGTTCAGAACCCTTCAGCGACCTCAGAATAAAAACCTCTATACAGAAAGCTTAAATAAGGACACCCATTTATGAACAAGGACAGAGGAACAGCACCAGTATGTAGGAGTAACACTGCAAAGGTTATGACACAGGACAAGTTATCGTTTGTAAGGGACATAAGAGGCAACAAAAAAGGTTAATTGAAGGAATAGACAGTGAAACACCTTATTTCTGTAATGGGAAAAGAGAGCACACAATGGATGAAGCAGGGAAGTCTTAAGTATTCAACACCTACCTTCTTTCAGTCATTTATTCTCCCCCACCCTAAATTAATTAATCCCACTTTAACAGCTGAACAGGACTGTGAAGGAACAAGCTGGGAATTACTGAATAATAGTTATCAGAGTCAGGCCAGCATCTGAACTTCCCCCTATACTCCTTTAGGAAGTAGGTAAGGATATCTCTGAACCTAATCCACCTCAAAATATTGTCAACAATGTGAATTTGATTAAAGGCAAAAAAAAATTTGGATTGCAATTCCTTCTTTAACTAGTTCAGAGCAGGAATTTCTGCCACAGTCTCCTTTTTTGGTAACACTCCTGTGGCGAGCCTAAAATAGTGTCCTTAATATTTTGTTGGAGCTGTTCCCTCTTGCATAGTGAGCTTTACCAGCAAATGAAACAGACAGCAAGAAGGAAAATACTCTCTAATTTAGACAACGGGTCCTAGTCCTTGTTTCTTATCCAAAGTGAAAGCATGCTGGTAGAAAAGGTGGAGGATGAGATGTAGTGCTTAGGTGTATTTCAGATTTGGAAAATTTCTGTTTGTGCCCTTGAGACAGAGAGAGGAACTGAATGAAGTTCTCCCACATCAAGGGTGAATGCCCTAATCACCAAATTAGTTATGGGATTAACAAATAGAAAACTTCCAATTAAGCCTTGGATTTTTTCCAGCCACAATTATTTGATGCATTCAAATGCTTCTGAGACTTTAAATCACACTGTTCAGCAAATTTGCAGTTTCTTAGTAAATATAAACATACAGCACTAATGAATATCGCCTGAAGGTGAACAGAGAAAGAAAGAAAAGTTATAATTAGTTGATCCAGGATACATTGTTCTGACAAAGTGTTCAGCTGGCAATTACAGCCTTCATCCCTGACACCCCACTTCCCCACAGCTTCTTCTAGTGTACCGTTTCTGCTTCCAGAGGAAGCCTCCAGCTTGGAAAGCACTTTGCTTCCTGCATGGCATGGCAGAACTGCAGAGCAACAGCAGCTACTTCCCCATAATACCATTTACATTGCATAAATCTGGAAAATCAGAGTGTATTATTTCATAAGAGATGCTTTTATGCTCCATATGCTCCTAGCACTGTTCTCACTCACCTGTCTCCCTTCTCATCCTCACATTTGCAAAAATAACACCAAGTTATTATTCAATCTCTGTGATAGAAGGCATATGAAGAGCACTAATTGGCAACAAAGAGTGAGAGCAGTGTATTAGCTAAGTCCTGAAAATATTTCTTATTCACATACCCATTACCTAACTTTTATCAGGCTCACATCTGAGTCAGCAACTTGCTCAAGCTGTTGTTCAAGGAGCAATGCAATATCCAGATGGCAATGGTAGCATCCACATCATCTTCATATTCAGTGCTCACTGAGGAGAGGAATGAAGCCACATTTAATCCTCAGGAAAGGTCTGGGGAAAGCAGTGTAGCTGTTCATCAGGCTTCAACTTCATCAGCACTCCTCCTGACTGCAAACCATCAATGTATTGCAGGGGATTGCAGCCAACCATTCCAGAACTGCCAGTCTGTCTGTCCATTTTTGGTGTCTATAAAATATGTTATCAAAGCCATTTCCACATCCTTTCCTTAAGGAGATTATGAATTGATAGATTTTGGTGGAGTTAGCTTTCCTCCATCTTTCTCATAGTTTTGCATAAGGAAACTACTGTTGCCAAGCTATCATTTTAAACTGCTAAATTTATGTGTCAGGAATATTTTATTTTCTCCTTATGTTTTAAGTCAATCATCTTAAATGTTTCTGTGTGCCAGTTATGTTTTGCTGTTGGAAGTGAAACCTAAACTACCAAATATCTTATTTTTCACTGTAGGAGAAAACCATGTTTAAGAAATCCATGTAACAGAATTAAGAGTAAGAGAAATAAGGTTCCATGACGAACAGTCTCAAGTTTTAAATCCTTGTTTGTCATCTGGGGTAAATGCACAACCAAGATTCTCTGAAGAGCATCTTCAGTATCCTTCAGGCTCTAAGAGGCTTTCTCCCCAAAGGGGAATGATGGCTAAAGAAAGCACAAATTTAGCTATTTCCTTCCAGTTAGAGCATGATGGGGTGCACCATTCTACATGGTCACATTTTACACTCAGCAACCCCACTAAGACTCTTCCAAAAATGAAAGTATTTACGTTATTGACACAGGAATGAGCAATAGGCACACAACAGAATCAAGCCAAACCTGAGGAGCATGAGTGACAACTCACTAAATAGCTCAGCCCCATACTGGATGCATATGCTGCATTACTTGACTTGTAGCTCAATGTCACATAGCATCCGATAGGAAAAGGAATTCAAAGAGGAAGAGTGAATATCTGCTTCTAAATGGCAAAAAAAAAAAAAAAAAAAAAAAAAAAAAAAAAAAAAAAAAAAAAAAAAAAAAAAAAAAAAAAAAAAAAAAAAAAAAAATTCACATAGGACTAGATATATTTAAAGAACTCCTAAACGAATTTCAATATAGCTCAATTGTATTTGTTCATAAGCAGCAGCACATTACAGGCAGACTGTGATTAATATCACCTACAGAAAATGAAAGGCTTGCAGAGAGCTGTAATAGTGGTTAATACAATAGAGACAGCAATTTGTTTTAATGAAAGTTACTCTCAGCCTTCAACTAGTTTGAGAGGCCAAAAAGCCCTCTCAGGATCTGTACTGACAAACTTGCAAGCTTCATTATAGCTCCCTAGAAAAGGCACCCAAAGCACTCAAAGCAGTGGGAAAAAGGTAGGTGTGCCTGAAGGCTTCCAGAAGGAGAACCTCTCTGCCCAACTTTCAGCCTTTTTGTCATCAGACAGGTTTACCTAACGTATTTTAAAAGATTCATCTCTAATCCCAGGAGTTAATGTTGTATTATTAAACACTTAGCTTTAATTATAAAATAAGTGTTTATCAATCTTCCTTGCTTTCATTCTGGATGTGATTACCCTTCCAGGTCTCTGCTGCCAAAAATTAATGGCTTGATTTCAGAGATTGGTAAATGTTAGAGTACTGTATAGCTTCTGCACAGGCAAAGACCTACCACCAATAATAGAAGAAAAATATTGGAATCATACACAGAAAAGTTGCAAGAAAAACATGATATGCTGGGGAAAAAATAGTAAATTTAGAATGTATGATTTTTCTTTCGTTATATATGTCTGCAGAATACCTTGATCAATAAACACTTACTAAAGCTGAGAGAAACAGAACAAGCAAGCATTCCTGGCTGGCCTCAGTTATTGTAACCAAAATAAACCAAGTTACAGAAAAATGTATTTTTAATTTCATCTTGACAGAGAAAGAAAATGAGGTTCATCTGTGTGCTTCCTAAAGTTCTTCCAAACCAAAAAGCTGTATAAGAGTTATTATTAGTTATATAAATCTTGAAAGCTTTTTGCAGTCCAGACCGTGATCACTAATGACTATAGAGCAGAAATCACAGTAAAAATTTAGCAACAAAGTGGTTTATCTACCTGAAGCAATAATGAGCTGCCCTACACTCCTCCTGATAACTTCAGCTTCCACTTGTCTGACCTGATTTAGCTCCTTGTTCCCATCACCATGAGATTTCATTTGACCTGTGGGGTCAAATGAACAATTTTGGGGCTTGTTTTTTGGTTTTTTTTTTTTTTTTTGGTGGTGGTTGTTTGGTTTTGGTTTTTTGGTTGGTTTCTGGGGTTTTTTTGTGGTGTTTTTGTTTGCTTGGTTTGTTTGATTTTTTTTTTTCCAGAAAAGCCCATTCATCTTTGCCATATACACTGCTTCTCTATCAGAAGCCTCTGTTGCTCCACTCTCCCCTTCCAGGCATCACCAGCCCTCCTCCTCATCCTTCTCTAGCTACCTTCTGGCACCCAGCTTGTATGGGATTTATAGTGCCATGGGAATTAGGAGCTTTCAGCAGAATTCAAGACCTTTTCATGTCTCTCCTGTGACAAAGTTGTTTTCAGTTGTCTCCCTCCTTTCCTTTTCGTAGCCTATGCTGCTGGTCCCTGGACCTGGAACATTCCAGTATTTCCTTCCTCTGCTCCTGATTTTAGTCTACAAGACACATTTGGTAAATGCTGAAATGTATCCACAGTAATTCACCACCACTGATCCATCTACCCTTCCTTTAGCTCAACCACTCTCTACTTCCTTTCAAACCTTCATTTTAACTCCAAGAAATCTCACACTGACAGTCACTGAGACCTTTTTGACGTCCAGGATTTGTTCCTCAAAATCCCAAAGCATTCCCTGTCTCTGCTTCTCTCTCCACATATAATATTGTCGATTTCTATGAAAAATCCCAAATGAAAACTTATTTTGGACATTTTCTTTCTTTCAGTCCCACTTTCCATGGAGAGAAATGAGCCAGCCTGGCTCTGCCATGTCTCCCCTCTTTATCTCCTATAAAACCTGCACTTCCCACCTGTCTTATTAGCTGGGATTCATCTCACCTCACTGCTGACACATCTGCACTGTAAATGTCTATAATGCAGCCTGTTAGACTCAGATGGGAATTTTTTGCCTTTCCATCGACAGGGAAATACATCCCCTTAGTGTACAATTCACCTTCCTCCAAGTCACCTTTAAAAAAAGGGCAAATGAATTGTGTCCCCAAAGTCTCTGCTTTTCTGCATTACCCATAACAGGAACCTCAACAATGAAGCCAGACAAATGTAGCTTGTAAAATTAAACAACAAAACAATCCCCTAGCTTACATCCATATCTGTCTTACAGCTGCCCATGCAAGTTCAGCCTGACTCAGAAGCTTGTCATGCCTCTTTCATGTTTCTTCTGACCACCACCACAGTGCAGATCTTGGTCCTGCAACTCATACATCAGACTTAACTCTGAGTTTTTAAAACTCTTTCTTTTATTCAGGAGATCCCTAAGTACTGCACATGTTTTCAACTTCAAGCAAAATTGCTATTTAAATCTCTTCCCATGGTTCTCCATTGCCTCCAGCCTCCCAAAGCCAGGCCAATGGTACTCTGTGCAAAGGTTGTCTATCACATCACCATTAAGAGCATTGCCTGACACACTGCATTGTAACAGTAACTGTAACAATACTGTATTGCTCTATTCCTTCTTCTCCTGAAATAACTTATTATCTCATCTTAAATTTAAATCACTAATTCTTAAGGACAGAGCTAATATTTCTGTTCTGCATTTACCTACCTTGCAATGGGATATTGTATCATGACTATGCCTTTGAGGTATTATAGAGAAAAGTAAATAACAAATACACACAATAACACAATTACATTGGTTTTGCTTACAGCTATGCAATTTTTCTTGGGCACTAAGCAAAAGAAAAATTAGACCTAGCAAATGCTTTCGTGGGACTCCCTCAAATTAGAATATTACCTTTATAAGAAATGCCACATAACAAATAAGAGTAATAGAACAACATTAGAAAGGACCAAAAAGCACAGATATAATTATATCTAGTTTATTGCTAATTTGTAGGGCTCAGAATACTCCTGTACATTTACTTCCAGATTGTGTTTTCTTGATTTGGTTTTAGTTTCTTTATTTTGCTGCAGCTGACCAACTTGACAGCACTAGAAAAATAAAGCAAGTCCACAAAGTTGTTTTCACAGATTTATCCAGCTCTAGGAAAAATATTACAAGAATGTCCTACTTATTTTGATATTCTGCAACAGTAAACCTTTCCAAGTTTTCAAATGTAAGGTTTTAAAAGCAATTCTTTCCATTTGTACGAGGTTATTTAGTTATTCCCACCTGTCAATAAAAATCAGAAACTGCCTTTTTGGATAGCAGGAAAAAATTAGGCAAGGTCACCCCTGAAGTTTTTTAAGAAATCTTGAGCTGTTTTACAGTTCTGCTTATAAACAATTGCAATACAAGGATTTTATTATCCCAAAATTATTGTTTTAATGTTGAAGAAGCACGAAGATAAAAATGGTGCCCTTTTTAACACCTAGTCTATTCATTACCATATTTAACCACTTAGCTACTAGGTTATATATGTACATATACTTGCAAACAGGGCAGGGCTCATTTGCAGATCTTTAATTTGATGTCTTTTTCTTTTCTTTAAATGTTGTTGATTGAAATCAATGTCTTAATGTTGCACAGCTCTGTCTTTTGTTTACTGTGAGTGATTAAGACAACCAGTGGCAGTAATTTTTCTCAGCACTATAAAACAACACAAAATAACACTTTCCAGTTCTTCCTTTATTCATGTTACATAAAATATGGCTGGAAATTCACTTAAATTCCAGTACTACAGCTCATATGCAGACAACAGCCAGCTGCTGTCAAGGGAGTAAAGCTTTAACACACCTTGCCCACAACAAAAGAATCCTGTGTTGTTTATGGGATATATGGTTTTTTGTGCTAAGGCACGTTCAGTACGAGTTGGCACTTGCTCTGTGAACTGCTGCGTTAGCCACTGGCATAACTTTCTGTACAGACTGCATCAGCTTGACCAAAATTTTTGGTTTGTCAACAGGAAAACTAGACAAAACACACACATTCAGAAGTAAGAATGATTCTGAATGTGTTTTTTTTTTTGATAGCCTCTGTATCACATTCAGCAAGGGGAGTTTTAGTTTCCTGAGATGTCTAATATTCTTCTCACATTTCCTCTCCCAAGTAGTTACTGCACGCATTTAAATGACTTTCTGAGAAAACTCAGAAAATATAGTGCAATTCATCCAACCTACATTTCACAAACTTAAAAGGAATAAAAATGTTGTTAAAGCTGCATAAATGACAACTTAATCCCACATCAGGTAGAGGTAAACATAGTAAGAAGTCAAATTAAATGCCATCTCTTTTTCTGTTTTTCTCCTTGGACTGCCACACACCAAACATTTCATATGATCTATGAGGTTTCCAGGATAATAAAGCAAAAAGATACATTTGTATAATTCTTTTTGTATTTACAGCAAGACAAATTGTCTTGTTTTGAAACACCAGGGCTGATTGGAGTTGTACAACAGGGTATAAAATTGTCATTGCAGCAGTCTCTGTTTGCATATAGTCAAATATCACACTGACAGTACAAGAGGAGTTCATTGTGCTTTGAAAGAATTGCATCTGTACATTCTCGTCTGAACTAAACCACTGAAATCTTGCTTTGCACTTCTAATTTTCTAATTTTCCTCTGTTTCCAATGTGTACAGATTGATTCAAGATGCGAATGCAAATCTGGAAAAATACCAGAAAGCTATTTTTACCTATGTTGTACTGGCTCTACTAAGATGTTTTGGTATTTACACAAAACATGTTTTCTGTTTGCAATTTTTCTTCTGTTTATTCTGTGAAAAACTGAAGTGGTAGCCACCAATGTTTTCAATGGTGGTTCCTGAAACTATCCTTCCATATTTAAGCTTATGGCCTCCATTAAAACCAGATATATTTTAGAAGACATGGGGAACTACAGCATTTTCAACAATTTGATCATGATCTGAAAATCTTGCATCTTACAGACCTTCTAAGACCAGATGCTTACACATGGCACAGCTTACACAGTTCACTCCCATTCCAACCAAATCCAAGAGTGCCCAGCGCCAGCACGGAGAAATCTCCGGTGTGCTCACAGCTGCTCCCCCACACCCTGAGGTCTGGGGCATCAGTGCCCAAGGCCATGCAGCAGCCCCTTCTGCCACGCTGTGCAGTTGTGAGCAGCCATCAGGACTCAGGACGGGGCTGGGACCAGCCCACTCCACAAGCAGCACAAGGGGAGAGGTGGGGGCAGATCAAAGGGTCCGCAGAGCCAGGAGGTCACAAATGCACAAGGTTTAAGTACGAGCACGGACAAAGTCCTGGCACACACCAACTTTTGATGTGTGCACTTTCCAATCCAAAGGGGGCAACTTTCAGCATGAGTGGATTTTTCTTTCATTAATTCATTCAATGCCTTGTTGAAACTCTAAAAACTTGGGAGCATCCATTCATTGTCACCTGAGGGGAAAAAAATTCTACAGCTCAAATAAATGTTGCATGCAGAAATATTTCTCTGACAGAGTTCTGCTCATTTTTGTCATCTATATCTAGAATTATAACTATTGACAAGATTTGCTCATCCTACCCACAGCACTCTCTAAAATAAAAAAGACTATTTCTAAAAATCTCCTTCTCCCTGAAGTGAGAATGATGAACAGCAACTTATCATTCCTTCCCAATGCAAAGCAAGTTTAATAGGAAAACTTCCCAGCTTGTTTGGTGAAGACACAGAATGCCCTTCAACATCTGTTCTCCATAAGGAATTTGAATACAAAAATTTTTGAAAGAGGGTCAGCCCTCTGGTATGTCAACCACTCCTTTCATTTTATATTGTCTGTAAATCTGCTAAGGGCGTATCCTGTCCCATCACCCAGGTCGCTAATGAAGATGTTAAACAGTACTGGTACCATTATCCAGCCTTGGGGCACACCACTGGTAACTGGTCTCTAGTTGGACTTTGTGCAACTGATCACAACAATTTTTTGAGATTATCTGTTCAGCCAGTTTCTAGTATGCCTCAGCATCGACTTACCTAGCAAATTAAATCCCCAATAGAGAATAACACAAATTCTCTAGTAAACTGAGTTGGACAGAAGAACCCAGAACATTTTGGTAGAAAGTGTATCACTTTGTAAGTCAAATACTTCAGTCCAGCTTCGTTCACTTTCAGCTGCAAGCTCCCTGCTGTGAAGAAAACAGTGGGATACCCAGAGCCATAGGCATTCTCCGTGGTGTTCAGACTTTCACTGTACATGACAGCACACTAATGATGTTAGTCTTTCCTTAGCTTTCCCCCCCTGAAATAAAAGATAAGGTCCTGAAGTGGGATGTAGTACTAATATAATACTAATGCTATTATCAGTTGCACATAAAAAACTTGATTCCCTAAAGTAGATTATCCTATGACCATATGGATATTCTGGGACACACTAGTCACTGTGATGTCTGTCAGACATCATGTTCTTCACAACTCCACTAGGAGCAACAGAGCTTATAGCAGGTCCTGAAGGAGAGTCTTCATGGTTCAGCTGCTTTGCAGGATGTATGCACATGATCATGGTGTCTCCCTCTGTCCCCCTTCATGCCCTCTCCAAAACCCACGCAATTTTTATAGAGCCTGACTGGGCCATTGGTTACTCCAATCTAAAACCTGAAGAGTACTCCACAGGCCTAGTCTGAGTCTGACACCTGCTGCTTAGAGCTCTGCTGAACTTGTGGGATCCACACAAGTGGGACAGGATCCACAAACAGGCACATCACACTGTCCATGTGTCACACATCCATCTCATGATGGAAAAGACTACAGCACCAGCATTTTACAAGTAGCCAGACAAATTCAGAGGCCACATAAAAGTGGGATCTAGAAGTTTTTAATCTGTTTAGTGTGTCTATGCTTTAATTTTTTCAGTGAAAATGGGATTCCAGTTAAGGAAAAAAAATCAATATCAGCTCTGCCTTTGAGCCTTGTTTCTGAGGGCTAAGTGACCCTTGAGCCTGGTAATCCATAAAGGTCCTGTTCCCCATTCTTTTCTGTTTTTCATTTCATACCTTCGATCCTCCTAAAATCTCCTTGCCCCAGGCACTTAAGTCAGTGATTAATTTGGATATTTCACACTTTGCAGTGTGTGAAAGTCAGGTTTACTTAAAATCATAAATGAACTAGGCTATAAATAAAGTCATCACTGTACACTCTGGTACACTCTGATTCACAGAGCTCCTTTCCCTTTTCAGGTTGCTTTTTTTCCATATATCTTAAGCAGCTATATTACAAGATGGCAATCTCAATTAAACCAGGATGAAGAGACAAAAGGCTAACTTCACCTTGTGTAGTTATTTTCCACCAGACCAAATGAATGTAAAACTGCCACTATTCTGTTACAATACAATTTCAAAACTTTTGCACCCACAAGTCTTGAACAGCACACTTTGCAGCTACAATCTCATAAATAATCTTTAAAAACCAAACCCATCATTATATTTTGCGTTTAATAAAGTCACATACAATAAATAAGGTCACGTAAAATGCAGATACTTAACCAAAGCTATCTATTGCCTGGTTTACAAATATAACAGTTGCAAATGCTGAGATAACTACAAATACTTCTCTTCCTCCTTATTAATTCCAAAGAAATTACTGAAAGACTGTAAGTTCACTTTTGCTTTTCCAAGGATCATTGAGAATTTCACAATAAATTTCAGAAAACCCAGAGTAGCAAAGGATCCCAAAACGTTTGCAGAGGATAAAGCAGTCTGGCATTACATTTCTGTCTGCTGATGCAGTGTAACAGCCACACAGGTGAGAAGTAACTCATAATTTAAGAAGAGCTTGGAAAAGGATTATTTTCATCTGTCAGGTGAAATACACTATATAATATATGCTACATAATATTATATCATAATATATAATATATAATAAAATATATTGTCTCTCCCTGAAAATCAAAGCTCAAAAATTCATGGGAAAAAGATTCAGGTATGAAATGAGGGCCCACAGAAAAATGTACTAGGAGGAAAAAGCAATGGGGAAAAGAATGTTCTGCTTAAAAAAACTGAGATGGTATACTGCCATCACATTCCAAACCAATTTTCTGTATTTGATTAAAAAGCAAGTTTGTGTAAAACTCTCAGCAGAAACCAGAAATTAATTATGTAACAGATTATTTCTACATACACACAGGTGTGTGTGTGTGTGGGGAGGCATTTCCTTTATTTTCTTTTTGCCAAAAAAAGTTAAAGATGACATGGGAGGAGGGTGTCAATACTGCTGCCTCTTCACAGACTCAGTTCAGGAATCACTTCAGAAACTACAAAGAGCTGGAGGTATCTTGAGTTTCCTTTGCATAAATCAGTGGCACGTCCTACTTAAAGTTCTCAGTGCAGGTAAAATATCCTGTATGTTCCTTCAGTAAGTGTCCTGATGTATCTCAATAATGAAGGACTGCTTGTGCAGGAAGGTGAATGTGATGCTCTGTGCAGAAATAATGCTTAATTTTTCCACATTCAGAAAGGGCTTATTCAATGCCTCCATCAAGCCTACTGAACAACTAATTCCAGCTTGGAAGTAAAGCCTTTGCCCACAGACAAAAAAGTAAAGTTATGCAAACAGAATTTTTTTTTTTTTTTTAATTAGGAAAAAATAAAAGAAACAAAAAATTTCAAAATATCTTCTACATCAACTTTCTTCTGTTAAGAATGTTTCAGGAGAACTTCAGTAAAACAAGTAAGTCCCACACACCTTCTGGAAACCCTCTGCAGTTTTAAGTTACAATGATGAAAAAAAGGTGAAACGGGGTTAGTATAGACCTGGTTCCATCCTGCCATACTGGATGGATATTACCATAATTATTTATGACATATTCCAAGAGCACTCCAGGAAAAATTACTTAAAAATTAATTTTAATGTACCTTTAGATACAAAAGAGTCACATCATAAAGACAAATTGACATCCCAGGTTAATAATGCTGTTTTAATGTAAAACCCAAATGTATGTCCCTTTATGTCCTGTTCAGCATTCAGTATTATTTTTTGTGGGGAGTGGGGATGGGTTTGGTTTGGTTTTTTCCTCTTAAATACAGTCATCCAATCTAAAGCTTTCATGCAAAACTTACAAGGATGTTTATAATTGTGCTGGAAATAAAATAGCTAGAGCCATTTAGCTCAGTCTAGCATGTGGAAAGATGACTGGGGGTAAAACAGTAGCCTTGGCTTCCCTGAGGCACTGTCAGACACATCAAACACTAAGGGTCAAGGAAATCTTCCTCTTTTCACATGACATAGTGCCACTAAATTCTGCACAAAAACCCTATTTGCAATCTATTAGGAAACCATAAGATGGTTTCTTTCAAAATTTTTAAATATTATTTTTGAAGTGTTTCTCTGGAAAGCGCAACAATTCATGGCAGTGCTCATAGAGCCGGTCCAACACAGAAGGCTGGTCATCGATCTGATTTAACATGAGCCTGTAGAGGCCAAAGAGAAGTAAATCTTGACACATTCTATTTTTACACATTGAATTGTCCAATCACATCCTATCTACTTAAAAAGAAAACCCAACCCAAAGTCATATCTCCACTGATAATCATTCCTTCGTGTACTTTTTGGCTTTAGATACCATGGTTACAGAAACAGGCATTGGAGGAGGTGTCCCTTTGTTTCAGTCCCACTCAGAGTTTCATAGTGCTGTTTGTTAAAAACACAACTATGAACTGAACACAGTTCAGAAACAGAAGGTGAGTAGTAACATACAAATGTGCTCATGCTGCTTCAGTCAAGGGGACCAGACAACCTGGAAAATAATGCTCTGGAGACCTTCTTCACATCCAATAAGTTTTTTTCCAAGGAAGAAAAAGAAGACCTTCATTTTAAAAGACACATGCACTTTAGAGGCAGTCACTGTCATGCCAGTGTCACCATACATACTGGATCTGTAAATGCTTCTAGCTCCTCAGCACACATCATGCTATAGATTGAACAAAAATGTAAGCATACTCAAAAGAAGAAAGAAAGCTCTTGGACTATTACATGCACTAGTCAGGATTATGCAATCACTAGAAAAATAAAAAGGATTTTAAAGGAAAGCAACTGGATTTCTGTTTTTTAAGAAACAGACAATTCATAATACAAGTGTCCTTTCACTGACTGTGTACTGTGTGGATTAAGTCCTATAGAAGAAGGAAAACACGGGAAAGTCACAGAAGTAATCAATTAATTTTTTTGACTACATTAGAAAATGAGTATGATTATTTTTCATGTTGTTCCAAATAGGCATTTATTTTTCTCATTATCAGGATAAATTAAAGTATACATTTTGATAACTGCAAAGTAGTTAATTTGTTTTCATAAGTTTATACAAAATTTCAACATGATCAAATACCATTTATTTGTAACTAATGATTCGGGAAGCCTCTGTCGACAGATTCTTTCAACAAGTCTGCTTTGGGCACACTAATGACAAGTGCTATGATTTTAATCTCTGCAGCAACATTCCCAGAAATTTGTATTGAACACCTTATTATTTTTCCAGTGATACAAGCTAAGGAGTACTCAAACCACTTAAATACAAGCATGTTGGTTCTTGGTACAAACATCCTACCTTCCTCCATTTCAGGGCTCTGAGAGCCCATCAGGTTCAGCGGCACTTGTCATTTTGTGTTCCTTAAAGTACAAATAGCTTTCTATGCAGGAAACTCCCAACAAAGCAAAGCAAGTACACAAAACCAGCCAAGCAAGCAGCCCCATTGTGTAAGAGCCTATCTGATGGGCTTGGAGGGAATTTGCACTCAGATTCCTTTTCTTCACTTTTAGGAGTAGGAAAGCAGGAACGAGGTGCAAGGAAACAAGAAGGAAAATTGCTGCTTATATCTAAACACACAGACCTTGTGGAAACATCACAGGAAACTCTTATTTTTTGTCACAAAACTTACCACATGGAGAAATTTCCTCAAATGCCTTTTTCTAAGGGCAAACTGAGAACCCAGCCCTTATTTCTCCCCACACACATACCCTAATGTAAAATTGCTTCTAGTTTTCATTAAGATCCAAGCTGCGTGGCTACTGCATAACAAAAATGTATATTCATTACTGACCAAGCAGAGGTAATTTGTGCCTGAGGGTAAGTGACAGATACACCATCTCACGACAACAAGCAGGTTTGCATTGATCACAGCTGGATTATTGGGTGGGAAGGCACATGCCTTGTGTGCTATCACTCCTACAAATCAGCCCCTTTACAGTCCCTAATATTTTCCCTCAGATTCATTTTTTTTTTTCTCAGACCTAAAACTTATTGGGATGGTCCTTATTATACACCAAGAAAAAGATGGTGCAGGGGTGGAACACCATAGGATTTCAGAAGCCTCCCTTAATACCCACACTCTTCTTCAAATACAGTGGACCTGTTCCTTGTGTCCTTTCTTTGTTCCTTTCCAGGCAAGCAGCGGCAGTACAATAAACTGCAAGTTTTGCAAAGTGGTGAGCAGAAGCAGTTATAGAGTCTTAAAAATAATAAAATAAAATAATAATAATTAAAACCCCCCACAGAGTAATATAGCTTGCAGTTGCCAGCTAAAAAGGTCACATGGGAAATCAGCTCCTGTATTTTCCCAGCAAACAAACTCACCCCACACTTTAGCACCTCCCTAGTAAGTCTATTTATGAAAACCAAAAACTAAAATTAAAAAAAAAAAAAAAACAAAACCGAAAGAAGAGACGCAGGGATACAGCTTGAGAAGTTCTCAAAAGTGAGGTAATTAGTCATGGACAATCTGAAAAAAATCTTCGGTGGTAAACTTTTAATCAGCACATTTAAAAAAAGCTCAAACCTCTATTTGGAAATATGTGTTGAGACTCACTTTCTCTGAGTAAAATGTACTGTAGGATAAGCCATCTCATAAAACGCATTTGACTCACTCTTCTATTTCATCATTTTGTTTTCACAAGTTGTAGTACATGAACACATTTTGATGACCCAATATCCTGATGTTTTGGCAAGAACTTTGCTTTACTGCCTGCCTGCTTAAAAGCCAGGCTGTCATTATACTTATGCAGTATTTCAGCACTAAGTCTGGTGCTTCTTATTAAAATAATTTCCCACTGGAGCCCTCCGGTACGTGTCCTCCTTGCGCTCCTCTTGCTTTCCCCGAGACTCGTGCGCAGATGGTTCGCATGGCGCGACACGCGCTTGGTGCAGAGCAGGAAATGACAAGTTGGGTGGGGCTTTGAGCAATCTGGTCTAACAGGAGGGGTCCCTGTCTGTGGCAGGCAGGGTGCTGGGAACTAGGTGACCCATGAGGTTTCTTTCTAACCCAAACCATTCTATGAAACCATTGCTGGAACCCTGCACACGGCCCTCCAGAGACAAGACTCATGGGTTGAGGAGAGCCGTGTCTGAATATTGTGTGGGTTTGGATGACTTGATGTGTTTTGTAGTACCTTTTCTCTGTTATTTCTCAAACCATTTCTTGCTCACATGCTAGAAGGATCTAGGGCTCTGGTAAAACAGAAGTACAGAAACTGAACTGCAAGTCCATATTTTTTCCTTTTCTTCCTTTTTTTTAAAAAAACTGTTTTCATTCTTTTGAAATCCTTCATCGAACTTTTTCAATTGAAGATTTTCAACTTTACACCCACAAAAAGGAACTTGAAAATGACCAAATGCAGCATCCTCATATGAAAGCTGACTTGTTAGAAACAAAATTTTAAGCAAATGCATTATATTGTATTTTGGTTAAATTTGTGTGCATTCTGCACAAACCACCTAAAAGAGATTTCTGTTTCTCACAGTCCCATGTCCATTGATCTATATTCTTCTGAAACATTAAGATTTCCAAAACAATTCACAAACAAACAAACAAACCAAACAAAAGGAAAGACATTTGTTCAGGCTTGTACTATATTTTCTGTGTTAATTTGTCACTTACAAAAAAATATTGAAAATACTATCAAGAGCATCTACACAAGCAGTGTGATGAAATGCAAAGGAGTTGGTAGAGTACAGAATTACCTAACCCCAGGATAGGGGATATTTATTTTGCCCACCTCTGTGAGTTTATTTCTGTGTTAACACTGTGATAACAAAACCTTTGCAGCTACCCTGCCCTGCAAAGTAAAATACTTCAGGGAATTGGTATCATTTTGCTCTACCAATCATTTACATTAATTTTGCATTATGCATGCAACCCCGCACTTTCCCATTTACTAGTCGCAGAGTAAACTTTAACTGAAGTCAATAATATACATTAATAGCCTCCAACTGTATGTTTACTAAGATATTCTCAAGTACTCAATGCATAGCATGAATAGCATGATCATTTCACAAACCATTTCATCTCAGTGCGAGGATGTGTGTATCTCCCTGCTATTATAAGAGCAATTCTACAATACCAATATCTAACAGAACTCTGAGAGGACATTCTTTGCTTTCTAAATCTTGCCAGTTCTTGTATGCTGGAAGGCATTGTGGGACTAACTGGATTGTATTCTTCCATTAAGAATATCACCCAATTGAAGAAAAGGTGATGTTACTTTGGTTTTTTTACCTTTTTTTTTCCTTTGATGGAGAGGCAAGGCTCCCCTGTTAAGCAACCTTTGCCAGAGACTAATTCACCGTAAAATGCTCCTCTAGTCCAAGCCTTTTTTCCTCTTGAATTGCATCTGATTGTCTCCATTGGCAGATTAATACACACACATGATGGACATGGCCAAGAATTATTTTGTCTTTTCTGATTTCAAATTACACATATTAATCATTGATCTGATTGTTATTTTCAATATTTGAAGTATATTTTTCTAATACTATAACTATCCCAAATCATTATTAGAAATGTAGAATTTGTCAATGCACATTTTCTCCCGGCTTAATTATGATTCTCTAAGGCCTTTATGCAGCCAATCACTGGGATAAGAAAGAGCTCCACATAAAGAACCCAACACCTGCGAGGAAAAAAGTTCTTGCAATTACTCTAGGAACAAATGGTCAATTTCTTTGGATGGCCAGAGGTGGGCAGGTATCAAATAACAGAAAAGTCTTTCCCAGATAATAACCAAATAACTGAGAGAAGAAACTTTGTTATGGTGGTAAAGTCTGTTATTTTTTTTTGAAAACTTATAACCAAACTGACTGTGTGTTAAAATGCACTTCAGATGGAATAACCAGCATGAATAGCTTACCTCTTAAATCACAAGGAAGCATCTAAATAAGAGCAGCTTAATAGAAGTCACGTTAATAAATTCACTTTAGTGACAGCACTTGAATTATCATTGAAAAAAATAAAATAAAAAAAGTTCCTTTAGTGCAACTGATGTGCTGTCTCTTTCAATGAAATTTTCATTTGCCAGTCATTATCATTTTGGTGGAAGACTAAATTATTTGCTGCTTGTCAGTGAGGGGCAGAGTGTAGATGAAATGTAAGAAGTTGACAAGTCAGATGATAGAAATGAATAAAATTTATGTTCTTATGAACCTAATGGCAAGTAATTATCTCTGCACTGGCAGTACAAATGTGCTTTTTCATCATGAATATCTGACATGCATTGGAAATTTCCAGAAGACATATTATTATACAGTAAAGCAACAGAGTGGAAAAGTTGTTAAATATATGGCTTCTGCACCCAGCATTTAAAAGAAAGGTTTAATTGAGTGCTGAACCTTCTGGAAATTTTTTATGCCATATTAAAAGGCAGGTGCTAAGAAAATCCCCAAATATACCCCATAAGTCCTTAAGTCAACATTCTAATTTTTTTGTTTGTTTTTTTAACATTTACCAGAATCCCAGACATGGCTGCATTGTATGTTCTGGTCACAACCTGCAGAATTAACAAAGCTGGTTATGAGAGGATGAGTCTGTGTCTGTGTCTGTGTGTGTCTAGGTAACACAACTGACAATATCACAAAATATAGCATCTCCTAACAACAGTATTAAACTGTAACTCGGCAGCAAAAAAGTTGCATACATCAGAATTATGGTGGACTGTGCTACTGTTGTTCTTTCTCATGTGCTTGTGTACACTTACATTCCCAGCACAGAAGTCTTGATTCATACTTTTTCTGATCTAAAATAGGGACTGTGCCTCATTTGGATGCACAGCACTCTAGTCAGCATTTTGTGTATGACTCTATACCTCGATTAGCAAACAATATTCAGATCCTGCTAGAAAGACAGAATGTTTAATTTCCTTGCAGACGGTAAAACATTATTCATCCCTTAAGTACTTAAGTGGTTCACTAATAATTTATCCTCACAATATCCCTGAAAGATGAACAGCTGGTATTATCCAAACTTGCAGATGAGATAACAAAGCACAGGAAAATCAAGGTCAAACATATCTGTTAAAGGGAGATGCTTATTTTGAGTATCTAGACCAGGCCATTGCTGAATACACAGCATAACATGGCTACAGCTGCAAACATGCACGAGCAGCTGGAAGGAGCCACCAGAGGAAAGCACAGTGAGCTCTTCCTGCTCTGAGCGAATATTTTGCCATTAGAAGTTTCATTTAGCAGTTCTGCATAAAAGAAAATAGTTTTCATACCTAAAAACATCAGGAACTCTTAACATGCCTTGTGCATTAGTGCTGAAAAATTAAATGCATGTGTCTTGGAAGTTTTAAGAAGCAAACCAGGCCTGCTCACTATATTTGGTTTCAAAGTACTTTTACAGGAACTAAGTATTTTTAAGTTACGTAGGAGTACTACAAGTTCAACCCGTACAAAAATTATCTCAAAGAACATCTTATATACAAGTGGGCAGGATTTGCTAACTGATTTTTGGAGCCGATAAATCTAAAAGTGACTAAGCAAGTCTGTCTGATACTTCAAAAGTGTTATTTTGGTATAATTATACTTCATAAAACTCCCCGAGCACCGCCTTGCAACAGAACAATGCAGAACAGGACAAACAGTCCTCCAGAGAACTGACAACTCGAAGTGGATATAAAAAGCTACATTGGGCAGATTGCTTTGTGCTCTTCAGCTGCACTGTACCGAGTCCTTCCTTCCCAGGAGGAAGGAGGTAGGTGTGATTTGAGAAAACAGCACTCTCAAAGGATGACAACTACTCTCACAGGCGCCATCCCCATGTTCTCTTCCCCAGAAGAAGTGCCTGTGCTCTCTCATAAGTGATTTTCTCTATGTTTTTCCATCCAGGGGCCTAAGAAGAGAGTATATATAACCTGCTTTGATTTTCTCCCACTTTAATACAGCCCCCCATGATAGGTAACATTAGGGTCAGGACACAGAAGTGCCCTATTATTAATAAAGTTGGAACCTCAGAGAGTACAAACAATGGAAGGAGTTCAGTTAAGTGAAAATCAACTTGGCTGAAGTTTTCAGTCAACAAAGAAGAAAATTAGGGCTTTTTGCAGTATTTGTCTTCACTGCCTGTCCCATTACCAAAATTTGCTGAATTCTGCTTGAGAATATCAAACTCTATAGTACAGCAGCCCTGGCAACTTCAGTATTGAAAGGGAAGCATTTCAGAAAGCAGAACCCCCTCAGAGCTTGCTTCCTGAGGCTGGTACTCCAAATGAATTTTCCATTTCAGCAGATGAGAAACACAGTATTTGAGCAAGTTTCCTTTCACTGCATTATTTAATGATTTACAGAAAAGGCACTTTATTGACAACAAAATTACAATATTTATGTCTCCAACCCATTTAAGGCTACATGTTATTATCTGACATCCATCAAAGACCAACAGGTCTTTGATGTTAACTTATATTACTTGTGAGTGACAGAGGGACAGTATCAGTGAATATGACAGGACAACAGCATTAGTGCACATGCACATCCTTCTGCTCATAGAAAAGTTAAATACGTTTCCTAACCAGAAACATCTAAGAAATCAGTCTGTACCTAACACACAACCTAGACTGCAAATTCTTGGCTGGGTTTATTCTATGTGGGTTTTCCCCACCAGCAGGAGGAGCTCTTTTCCTGGTCTTGTGCAAAGCATCTGACACTGTCACACAAAACATCCTTGTCTCTAAATTGGAGAGATATGGACTTCACAGATGGGTCACTTGGCAAATAAGGACTTGGCTAGATGGCCACACTAAGAGTTGCAGTCAGTGGCTCAGTGTCCCAGTGGAGACCAATGAAGATTGGTGCTCCTCAGGGGTCTGTCTGTTTGTTACTTTTTAACAGGGGGTACAGTTTTAAAACCTTTTTTGGTTATCTCGACAGTTGGACTTGAGTGCAAGTTTGCCAATGATACCAAGCTGTGTGGTGAGGTCAACATGCTGGAGGCAAGAGAGGGACCTTGGCAGGCTTAGGAGATGTCTCTGTGAAACTCATGAAGTTCAATGAGGCCCAAGTCCTCCACATGAGTCAGGGCAATCTCAAGCACAAGTGCAGACTGGGTGGCAAATGCATTGAGAGAAGCCCTGAGGAGGACTCAGGGTGTTGGATGAAAAACTAGACGTGGCCTGGCTTACAGAAAGCCAAACACAAAGAAATGTGGCCACCAGGTCAAGGGAGGGGATTCTGTCCTTTCCTCAGCCCTTGTGAGACTCCACCTGAAGTGCTGCATCCAGCTCTAAGGCCCCCAAGATAAGAAGAATGTGGACCTGTTGGAGCAAGTCCAGAGAAAGGCCATGAAGGTGATCAGAGGGCTGGAACACTCTCCTACGCAGACAGGCTGTTGGGGTTGTTCAGCCTGAAAAACAGAAGGCTCCGGGGAGACTTTAAAGCAGCCTTCCACTACCTAAAGGAGCCCTCTGCAAGAGAGCTGGACAGGTTTGTTTTAAAAAAACATGTAGTGACAAGGGGGAATGGCTTTAAACTGAAAGAGGTGTATATGAGGTATTAGGGAAAAAATTCCTTACTGTGAGGGTGGTGAGACACTGGAACAGGTTGCACAGTGAAGTTGTGGATACCTCATCCCTGAAAGTGTTCAAGGTCAGGCTGAATGGGAAGGGAGGACTGGAACTGGATGACATTTAAGGACCCTTCCAACTCAATCCATCCTACGATTCTATGAGTTACTAAATGAAAACCGTATTAATGGGAAGGGAAGGGAAGGGAAGGGAAGGGAAGGGGAAGGGAAGGGAAGGGAAGGGAAGGGAAGGGAAGGGAAGGGAAGGGAAGGGAAGGGAGAAGGGAAGGGAAGGGAAGGGAAGGGAAGTATAGGAAGGGAAGGGAAGGGAAGGGAAGGGAAGGGAAGGGAAGGGAAGGGAAGGGAAGGGAAGGGAAGGGAAGGGTCCCTCAAATCAACAGACCAAACAAAAGAAAACACTCCGCACAAGAACAGCATAGGCAGTATTCTTACTCCATCAATTTCTGAAAAAAACCCAGACATTTAAACCACACATTTGTGGGCTTCTCAGGAGGACTACCAGTATGCAAAAAATGTAAAAAATGCTGAAGCAACTGCCTGAAGTCAGTTACTGAGTTATCTACCTGAAGTGACAGCACCTTTGTTTTCCCTCATACATAGCAAAAAAAGCTAAAGAAAGTTAATTTTCTGAAGTTATCACATTTTATTGATTTTAATAAAACCCCCAAACAACAGCTTGGGTCTTCTAATAATAAAATTTTCAGTTAAAAAGTAAAGACCTCATGCCTACTAATAAATGTAGGAATATGGACAAAAGGAATGTTTGAGCTGGGCATTAAAAATGAATCCTCAATCTCTGAGAAGTGAAAGGTTTCCTCAAGGTTTCTATTACTGTTTCTCAGCAGGTCTACACATGCAGTAGCAATTTGGTGTTCACAAGCAAAAATACTGAAGGTTTAAGGTCAGTGTCTGCTGTCCTAGTAGGAGACAGAAGATAAAGCATGGAACAGCAGCTATCTTCAGTTATCTAGGATTATACAAACCTGAAGGATTCCTTTTTATTTCAAACCCATGCTGGGCAAATCGGGTTAGCTCTTAAATCAGAAGCCTCTGTTACACACCTTTCAGCAGATACATCATTACAGCTGTCACTGCAATTGTTTTCTTCTATTTTCTTTAGAAACCACAGGCAACTGTACAATTTTAGAAATTTCCTCTATTACCTACAGATACCTGTTTCTCTTCCCTCTATCTGATTTGAAGGACAACAGATAAACTCTCTTATTCAAGCGAATATGTGACACTTCCACCTTTTCCTTTATCTTCAAGTTTCTATTTTTACCCTTACCCCCAGTTTCTAAAATAATGTGCAGTATGGTCACACCTGTTTCCCTCAAAATATTTCAAAAATCACTAATTTTACTCTGTATTTTGAGCACAATACTTCCAATTACATCTGTACATTCAGTATTTACTGTGTCAGACTGTGAAAATGGATAGAGACGTCAATTTATCTCCATCACCTCTTACACCCACATGAGGGTGGACACAAAATGCCCTCTGGAAAGGCTTTCTCCTTTTCTCACTTGGTAGTGAAAAGACACTGCATAAATGATTAGTTCAGCATCCGCTTACACTTTCTTATCTTGTATATCCACCTTTGGCAGGATCAGTCCTGTCCATCATCATTGCACCACAATACCAATAAGGAGGGCTTGCACAAGAGCTTTTTGGACTTACCCTGCCAGTGTCCAAGTCATTACCTGACTCTCAGTGAGACACTGCCCTGCACCCATGCATCTCATTCATTTTCATCTACTAAATCTGACCTCAGCATAAGCCACATTTTCATTCTGCCTAAGGACTCTGCCATTTCTGTCTAGAGCACCTTCTCCCTGGCTGATCCTCATGCAGGGAAGCAAAGTGCAATCAAAGCCTTTAAATAGCATCCCCATCTTCCTTCACATTCTTCATGAAAACACATCTTCCCTGGTCTTCTGCAAAACAAAACACCCTTGCATAAATGAGGCCTCTGGTTACTCAGGACTACTCAGTAACTACTCAGCACTACTGATTTGTACATGCAGTTCTTCCTAAATCACCCTCCTAAACAAGAAACTCTGTTGTCACCAGGCTTCCTGAAGCTACTAAGCAAATGCATTTTATTTACCTGTTGAATCCCCTCCATAATCCTAAAACTGAAGCTCTCTGGTTGGTTTAAACTTTATATGTAAATACAGCATACATGACTGTATAAACCTCTGGCTACTGTCATGTACATTATTACAAATAGCTGTTGCAGCCTCCTGCTCCTGGGTTATAAAACTGATTTGTTTTTAAAGAGAAAATTACAGCATTTCTCAATTCTCTGAATAAAGTCAAAGGATTATCAGAGACTGAGAACATTTTGGTAAAGGTATTAGCAAACCATGCCTAGTGTAGCCACCACCTTGACTATTTTCCTGCAACTTCAGTAACTCTTTTAAAGACTCCTTTTGGAGTTAAAATCATTTGCAGTGATCTTTCTTTTCATGAAACAAAGAGCTAAGTACCAACTTAGCTCATTAAAGCTTAATGATTAAAGTATGGTGACTAATTTAGCAGTAAAACTACCTCCAAAATGTCCTTTGCATCTCAGTTACCTAACCATAGAGGGGCCTACCTTCCTCTGTTGACTAGAAGGGAAGTATAAGTAATTGCATCATTAATGCAGGTACTTGCACTGAGTGCGTGAAAGCAGGTAAGGTGAGTGTATGCCTCATGCTTGTGTCATCAAGCTTAAACCCAAAGTCTATGTGTTTGATAAATAAGAGGCAATTAAAATCTCAGCATTAACTATTTTTAAAAAATCCTTTCATTTTAGAGGCCAAGTAATAGCTTCAGACCCTACTCTATGACCACAAATTTACCACATTTTGGAGAAAAATAGTCTCAGTACTTTAGCAAAAAAGTGCAATAGGATAATTTAAGACTGAGGATACATGCTGGAGACATGTTCCATCTCCACATCAGCTGAGCACAACCCAGTTCAGCAGGTTAAGGCAGATGAAGAATGGAATCTGTGAGAGCTCTTGGTTTGAGTGTGAAGCTGAGCTCATTAAGACATGCCTGAAAAGTCCCAGCTTCTAAGCAGAATTCTAGCCTGAGCTTGTCACTTGTTTACACCAATCGAGCCCTTTGGCCTATTCCTTTCTCTGTGTATTTTATTTTATCACACACAGGGAGTAGTTGCTGACCTCATTTGGACTACACTTTCCTCTCAATTGACTTTGAAGAAAAACTGTATCAGCATCAATAGGCAAATTTACTGGTATCCACCCAAGCATGACAAAAGGTAAGAGCTCATGTTCCCCTGCCCTGGCATTCATCAAAGCCAGAGAGACACACACAAAAGAAAGGGCACACTCCAATGACACACATCCAGTGATGGGAAACCTGTCACAGCATCAGCCCAGTGCTTCTCAGACACAGTACATGGCAGTCACACAGGCTGCTTAGCTTAACCCCTGGAAAGCATGCTGATTTGCTGTAATGCATATTTAACAGCCACAATCACTTCAAGAAACAAATTCTGTCCAGTTGGGCAGCTAGGTTGGTTATGCCCATCTTTTCTCTTTAACTGGCAAATAATTAATTTGATAAACACTATCAATATTCAAACGCTTGATTTCAGAAGGGAAAAATAATATTTTAGATTATTTCTAATTTTTAGTAAAAAAAACAGACTAGAAAGGAGAAATAGCAGAATAGAAAGAGAAAGTGCTGAGTATGTTGGTCCAACACAAGTGTTACTATTTTGGGGATTCTGCTTATCTGATTGAGGATTCAGAGAAGCTCCCTTTCTCATCTTTTCTTTTGCACTGTCAGTGATGATAAGGAATGAAGTGGGGAAAAAAAAAAGGTTATCCTGCACTGTTGAGCACACTACTGACTTCACAGGAGAAAAAGGAAAAACTGTCACCTAAAATTGGGTGTCCTGCTCAGAAGCAAAGCCTCTGATCTGTGCCACCCTGCAGAACCGAAGAACAGACCCACTCAAATAACTCTGCAGAGTGCCGCTCATTAAAGGGAGCCATCTCAGAACGGGTGGAGAAAGAACAGGCAGAAAGAACAGAACAGAGCAGCCCAGGCAGCAACAGACAAAAAAAAATTCTTCTGTGACTTGTAAAATAAAAGATTTCTTCTCCCTCCTCTTCCCAAAATTATTAATTTTGTAGAAGAAAAAACAACTGGATAAAGGAGAGAACAGAACAGTGATCTAATGTATGACAAGGAATCAAAAACTCATGACAAGGCAAGGGATGAACTAAAGTGTTAAACTGAAGGGCTGTGCTGGATTAGGCATTTCTGTGCCTGGTTGGCTTGTTCAGCATTTCAATCTGCTGAAACACTTCTGGTATATTTGGAGGGGCTGTGGGATTGGGCTGGGCTACCCTTCAGCCAGTTCAGGCCCTTAACTAAGATGTGTGGCCTCAAAAGTGTTCATACCAACAAAACTCAGGAGAATGAATGAGCAGAAACTGCTTTTTTTTAATTGGTAGAGCTTCCTGAGACAGTACCCTGTATTTACCCTGTATGGAAAATGTTCTGTTTCTGCAGCTGACAATGGCAATTTCAGAAAAGAAACAGTGAGAATGTTGGTGTTTAATGGCAAAATGTTGGTTCTGCAGACTTCAAGTTAAGCTGCTTTGTAGCATGCCAATTTTAACTTCAGCTATTTAACAACTGTTGCTAACGCCTTGAAATTATGCATACTACAAAACCTGCAATTTTTGTTTCCTGCCCCACTTTCAAATCAATATGCATTAAAGGAGTGCTCTGTAACACTTGAGCAATGCCTTTCTGACATCTCATCTGTGTGTCCCTCTGCAGCACGCCTGCAGAAGTCACAGACTGATTCCATTCAGAGATCCTGCCACAAGCCCACTTGTATTCCTAAATAGTCTATATTCCTCTTGCACTAACCACTCACCACTGTGTCCTTTTATTTCTTTTTGCTTCACATGCCTGACATGCCTGGCCAGCTCTAATGATGCATGAGATGGTGGAGCAGGGAAGAGGCTGTGGAATATCCTCGGCACTGTCCTGACAGGAGCCTTTCTAGGAAGCATGAGCTCAGGCTACACCCTTGCATCCACAGCTTTCTGTCATATGGCTGTCAGTGTATCTCACTGTATGAACTGAGGCACTGGGACTTCATGAATTACAGAAATTTGATGTGGTATTTCTGAAAAATCATGAGATCGGCCACTTGGTCCTGTTGGACCCCTCACCACTGTCATTTTCAGTCCTAGTTTGTGACAAAGCACCAACGAGGAAATGCTGGAAAACATTATACTTTTATGGACTAAAATGTCATGCTTAACACCATCCAGGAGAGCACCCAGCAGAAATGCCTTGAAAAGCAATCAGCCCAGCTCCAAAAGTACATCTGGAATGGCATGGTGCTGCATCCTTGTGAGTAACCAGAGATGAGGCCTGCAGAGATCACCTGTGATTTCCCTTGGTATGTTTTTGGCAAATCACTTATTTCATAAGAACCACCACTATCAGAATGCATGTCAGTGTTCAGATGAAGGGGACATAAAACGGTAAAGATTATGGTGAGACGTGACCATTTTTTCTAATTCTCAGAGGACAGACTTAGGTAGCTATTTTGTGTCATTTACATCACTCTCTTCTCAGTTTCATAGCCATGTGAAGCAAAAGGAAAGGATGAGTGTTCGTTCCAAATTCGTGGACAGATCTAAAATTGAAAGCCTAGACTGTAGCACCAGAGCTGACCAGAAAAAGCATGTCTGGGGGATGGTGTGCCCAAAGCTCTGCTGCTCCCACTTACGGCAGTATCCCAACTCAGTTATCAGCTGCAGCTAGTTGACAACGCATTCTTGAACCCACCCAAGGGACTAACCCAGTGTATTCTCTAGTTTATCACCTTATGTTTTGATAGCTGGCAATCTACTGGGAGCACACCCTGCCTGACCCACAGCTCCCATCTCCCAGCACATTTCCCAAGAACTGCATAGGGGTTCACTCCACTCAGGGATTCAAGACACTGCCCAGCTCCAAACTGCACTTCACTGCACCAAATGACAAATATATGCATGTGTATTCCATATATTATATTTTTTCTAGATATTTCAGGGCCATATTGCTTGATCCTATCCTCTGGTGAAACCCGTAATTGCAAAAATCTCAAGTGTAAACTTCAGCTATCTTTATCTGTCTGTCACTGAGTTTTTTTGAGGTTAGTGTTTCTATAACACCATAGAAGTAGATGTGTAGGACCAGGTGATCAACAAGCCTCAAGAAATCTGTTTTATTCACCGATTGAGGAAATCGTACCTGATGTGTGCCAGGGTACTATCTGTGTTCCAGGGGGCAACACCTAAATTCTCTGCCTCAGGAGAAGAAAGTAAATAATACACCATCCTATGCTGCTCTTCAATATGCAGAAAGCTCATTGCTTACATAACCCTCAGTACCTGAGAAGCCCTTCATTTGTCCACCTAAGTAAGCTTTTATTCTCAGAGCATTCCTCACCCATCTCCCTCTAAGGGTGACACAAGTTACAACTTGCTGCTTTGTATGTCAGCAGCACACAAAGACCATGGGACATTTCCTGCACCATTTTTTGATCAGAGGAAAACACTTTTTGCCTCTTCTGGGCTTAGCAATCATCCCAGGTACTATTGTGACCCAAATCAGTAGCAGCAACGAGACCATCTAAACTTATGCCTGACACGGCACTACTCAAACCAAGGGTGTATTTCTGAGCAATGCTCACTATGGCATGGTGCAGTGCTGGTCAGCAACTGGCTGGCAAATTGACCATAGGTCTGTAGATCAAATCAAACATTTTAATTATCTTGTATTTTGCATGAAATCATTACGTCTCCTATAATCACCACCTGTAAAATTACTGTAGGGATAGGGAACTTTATAACCATCTCTGAGGCAGCCAAGCATTTTATTCTGCCTCCTTGGCATCATTCATGTCTTACATTCCTATTAAGCAGCCAGGTCTGACACCTGTCTCTTTAACCCACTCCCCCAGATAACCACATACATCTGTATGTAAATGATTAACACTCCCCTCTCGTGAAGCCACTCATCTCTGCGCTCCAGTGAGAATAACTGCTTATACTATCACAAATAATAAAACGTGCCATTCAATCCTTGTAATAAAAGCTTAAACTCCAATGTGAGATGATGTGGGTGTAAGTCAGCATCAGCAATTTGGACTCAAAGGCAGTGTAACGCTATTCATAGGTTCGAAGATGAGTAAATCATCTCTTCTGGCTCTTACACTCTACCATCATCCTAGTATTCAGACTTCTGCCCACAATAACCTATTACACACCACTCAAACCCCACAGGGATCATTCCTCTTCATCTACTTTCTCCTCTTAATTTTGGCACATAAATTACACTAGCTTTGGTTGACAGGGGAAAATGCAAAGCTGACGTGTAAAATGGTGTAAATAACCCATATACAATAGCTTTTAAAAAGTTTACTTCTTCAGTCATCCTTACTGTTGAGCACATGTAACCTCACAAAGGAGTACAGTATTCCAGGAGACATTTACCAGTGAGCACTTATCCAACTGTAGTGTATCTGTACTTCCATCTTTTAACACAGTGAAGATTTCTAACCTACATTAAAACAAATGTTCTGCTTTCCAGCCCTGAATAACTGAGCTCCAGAGTTTCTCCTAAGTGTATCCTGCCATGAGATACTAATATAAGCAAGGGAGAAATTCCGAGGGAACACAGATACTGTTTTAAATTGTGCTGGTATTATTAGTTGGAAAACAGTTTTTCTTTGTATTTCATAGGATAGTATGATTTGTTTCTAGGTTTAAAAATCTATTCATAGAATAATTATGCATGACCTTCCCTTCTTCCACTAGAATATGTTCTTAGACTGAGCTCATACTGTATTTTACACTTCACAAGTGCTGCTAGAAATGGTCTTGCTCTTTTCCAGGATCAAGCAAGCCTTCGCTAGAGGGAATGCTTACAGGTGCAAAGAAACCACAGCTCTTACCCTCAAAGTGCTCCTAATTCTGGGTGCAAGAGTAGTGACATTGTTCTCATACCTTTGTGATGCCATTTTTTAAAGAAGAGAACTACAGGAATCAAATCAAACTGGTAAATTTACTGAAACAACAAAAGGAAAGAACGTTCAGAAAGATAGGCGAGTCTCCCCTTACAGGGAGGAAGTGCCATACCAAAGCATTTCAAGTGTTACCCAACTACTACTTACACAGACCTTTCTGTGAAAACACTCCCATTGCCTGCAGTTAATCAGCCCTGCCCAACCTACCCAAAAGGTGATCTAAGGGCTCATATGCCATTTCCATGGGAGATGGGACATTAAAATAAAATATATTCCAGCTCTTTGATTCCCATTGATTTTGTGGGTAATACAATAACCTGAATGAGATAGCTGAAACCAATAAAAACTGATTTATAGTATTAAAGGCATTCTTTATAGCACTTATTTATGGTACATTACATCTGAAATCCAATTTCACAGGCTGCTGTTTGAAACTTTCTGTTCAATCATAAATACACTACATACAGCATAGCTCAGTGCCACAGAGTCAGATTACACAAATGCCTACATTCCCAGAAGGAACTGCACTTATGCTGTAAATGAGTTTGACAGTAATTTTTCCAACCAACTTCCAACCAAAAAGTTCCAGGCAGCACTCAATAAATTTAGAATATATGGTTACTCCTTTAGTCATAATAAACAACTATTTATTAACGTATTTCAGTTATTGAAAAGGCATTAACAGAACTCACAGAAAACAAACTTGGCATATGTTGCATGATATACTACTGAGTACATTTAAGCACTGTAGCAGTGACACTGTTTGAAAGGCACACACAAGCAGGCATATGTTCCACCCCATTTATTGGGATGGGAACACTACGATGCTGCTTGTCTAATTTTCAAAGAGTGAAAAAAAGGAGCCTTCACAGTGTATCTCAAAGCTGCTCACTTCAAAGGAACATACCACATTCAGGTCGCTTTCTATAATCACTGTCAAGAAAAGGGCAAAAAATCAGATCTGACTTTTACAGAGACACTGTCATTTGAATCTGGAACAAGTTCTTATTTATTTGAAAAGACTTTTCCCTGAAAGTAAAATCACTGCAAACTATGTATGTCAGGCTTTACACAAATCTAAGTTGAAAGATGTTTTCTCTCTGTCTCTGATATGCAGGCAGACTTTGTCTTTGTGTGATGTTTCCTTTCTTGGTTATAAAAGATTATTTTTAAAGATGTAAATACATTGACATGTTACAAAACAGAGTACCTGTAGTGTTACTACTTAAAAAGCTAATGGACAAAAAAAATCATATTGTGCCAAATGACGTTTTGAGACCCAGCTCCAAAGAGAAACAGAGCAAGACAAAATTGTATCTCCAAACATACAGGAGTACTTCTGACCTTTGGCTCCTTAGCTATAAAGCCACAGACTCCTGCAGGGAATAAAAAAATATATCAATATTGTAGAAGCAGACAGTGGCTGAACACCTAGTGAGAGTAACAAAATGATGTCGACTTGGTATATGTTTTGGGGGTAGGGAGAAGAACCCAAAATCCCAGGTTTTCAGCTGAGAGGAGACCTGACCTGACATGTATTTTACTGAATCTTCTACAGGAAGAAGAAAGGAGGGAAGGATGCTTTCAGTGAGGGAACTTGAGACTGCAAAGCATTAACAATTTGATATCCAGACGTTCACCTCCTTTCACCTCCAGTACACCAATTCAAATCCAATCCATGTCAGCAGTGACCCAAACTTATTAAATGGCCTGCACGTTGAAACGATCTGATAGACTTAATTGGTTTCTAGTGTATATGAAATAAAGCTGGCCACTACCTTTGACATTCATAGCAAACTTTATAATGGTTGAAGGCAACAGATGAGAAACACTCCCCCAGAGCTGTCTCCCCCTTTCAGTGCACTCTGAACAGATCCCAGGAGAGACATTCCCTTGCACCATGAACGAAAAGAACCTACCTGGTGCTAAACAACGTAAAAATATACCAATGAGAATTTGTCAGTGTGTGGTATTTTTCCAAAGAGTAATTACTGTGTAACATGGATATTTATTTAATTTTGTTCTGTTTTGGGTGGTTTTGCCATTGAAAGAAAGGTTTGGCCACTAAAAGCAAGTATCAAGTGAGACTGCACAGTTGGCTGACATGGATATGAGCAACCATTGGACATCTTGTATTCCTCTAGCTTATAACCCAGATCCTACAGCTGTAGCATAGTGTGCCCAAGGATAAAAAGGGGCAGAATGGAAGAGAACTGCAGATTCCGTTGTCCAGGTCCTGGTCACAGGCAGAAAAACCTTCTGTTTTCCTTGACATCATTTAAAAGAACTTGTACCTGAGAAAATACAAAACTTTATAACATCTTAGAAGTCTTTTGGACCTAAAACACAGACTTTGGAGACTTGTAGAAAAAAACACTTATATACATTTCACTAAAATGAAAAAGTATCATATGACCTATTCTGAGTTTTAGTGAAATAAAATTAATTAGGCTTGATCACAAACTATTTAGGTCCAAATCAAAATTTCACTTCAAGACAAGACATATCTAAGTATGTATTTCCAATTTTAATGGCATCTCCAGACCAAAGCCCCTTCCATAGTCTTCCTGCATAAAATGAGTAGTACTGCTACAGAAATTATTTTTTAAATTTTTTGGCAATTCAGTGTTTTGCTTACAATGCAGTTTAATTTGTAAAAGAATTCATTAGGAGTCTGCTCAGCATAGTAAATGCAGTATGCTAGCACTTCGATGACCTTTCCCATGAAAAACATTGATGTCCCCATGCAATCCACAAACAAAAAACCCTAAAAAATTTGTAATCTATCTCAAGGACAGATTAACAGGGACAGTAAAATTTTACAAATTAGATAAAACATTTCGGTTAGTCGATCAAAATTTTTAAAAGGCCTGAGGACACTTGAATCACGTCACTTAGATCAATGTACAATATTAAACATATTATTGTATACAATGTATAAAGCTTCAACAAGTACTTAGAACACTCTTATTTCTGAATTCTTCACTAAACCATTCTAATGGGAAAAGAGTGAAATTTATATTGGACAGTTCACTGACAAGTCCCACTTTAGCTGAAGTTTAGTTAAGATGATGGAATTAATTTGAAAATTAATTAAAATAATAAATGTATATTTTATGTTATAGATCCCAAAAATGCAAACGTTCAGTTTCAGTAAAGTACGCTCTTTGAAAAAGAATACAGAAGCATCAGAGGGATCCAAAATTACAGTGATAATGATAAAAGACATAAGAATATTATTTAAGCAGATAAATTACTGAAACTATAAATTATGCTATATTTTTATGCTTTTCCTATAAGACAAAATCAAATTCAAGGATAATACATTTAAGACTAATTAAAGGAACTTTTAAAAAAGATTAAATACAATACATTCCCACAAGATAAAGAGCAAGCTAGGCTGCTATAAACACAGAAATACAATCCGAACCCACTACAGATTATGCCAACACGTCAAAATTACCCAAATGTATTTTTGTTATTTTCTGTTAAATGAAATGCATAGCTCCTTACGCATGCAGAAAGTGACAAATGTAATGCTGATGCAGCTGTAATGCTTCACATTGACACGTAGCTTTTCTCTGGATACCTGAATAGGAAATTAATAGCATAAGAGACACCAAAGTTAACATCTCATGAAATCTAGCTCTATTTGCTTAACCAAAGAAAAGCAACAAAGAACTGAAAAATGGAGCCAACTGCAGCAGAAATTCAAACTTCACTGTCCTGCCTATGGGGTAGACAGATGAATAGACATCAGGGCACACTAAACCTCTTCAGCAAATCCTTAGTCTCCAAAACTAGGCAATTAAAAACCATGAGTGTTTTCCCTGTTTATCCTTTGTGTTCAGTGTTATCAGGCTTCAGAAAACTTACTAAAAAAAGGCAGAAAAATAGAAATAGAAACATAATGTCTGGATAAGACCTCTCAAGGTCTCAGATTCAATTTCCTTGAGTAACAGCTACCTCTCCCATGCCCCCTCTCATGAATGGATCATGCTGTTTCAAAAACATCCAAGAGAGCAATTAGATATACGATAGCTGTATAGCCCAGGATAGATGTCAAAAGATATTCTGTATGTGAAGCCAGTATCTCTCACAAGAGAAGTTCAAAGCTGAAGAAAAGAGGCACATTGTACATTTTACACTGAAGGATGGCCCATAAATCTCAGAGTACATTACCTAGAATCCCACCTAACCTCAATGATGCTGGAAGTCTTGTCAACACTGCAAAAGAAGGGCCAGTATCTGAGTCTCTTTACCACCAGTAGCTCCATTTTCTTTTGTGTTCATCTCATCCAGCCAAGACTGGATGAAGAAAAATTATTGGGGGGGGGGGGGGGGGCGGGTTTCAAAGCACTTGAAATGGCTCTGTTGCAATAAACAAGAACAGGGCTTTATAGCAAGAAACTGAGTAGGCATGTGAATGCCATGGCAGCAGCAGGCAGTCATGTGGCCAGACTGGGGAGGGCCAAGTCTGCTCAGGCAGGGTCAGAGAACTGCAGGGACAGGAAGATGAACCACGCACCCTTTTGTCCACAACACTGTCTGAGAGCAGTTCCTACAGTAAACTATACTCAAGCAAGGAGAACATATACCTGGGAAAACCATCTGCCTTCTAGGAATGTGATGCATATCCCAGGAATGCCTCCCTCTGGAAAAGACAGTGGGTGACTGCTGCAACGGCTTTACCATCAAAACTAGATGCCTTGGAAACAAGGGAGAAAAGGTGGAGAGATGGTCCAAGGCCAGCACAAGAAGGGCATCAAAACCATTGGGAAGAATGTTTTTTATATCTGTTATGTCAGCACAGAGTTGCACAGTCTCAAAATCCTCTGGGGATGCAAGGAGGAAAGGGGCATGGGCTCTGAAATGGCCCCACAGTGCCCTCCTGCTTCACACTCTGAGACAGATGGAGTTTGACAAGCCATTAGCTGGCAAAACCCATCCCACATCTTTTCACTGTTATTTGGTTCCAACTTTCAGGGAAATCTAAAATGTATATTTTCCCCAAGTTCTAAAAGATGACTAAAAGACTTTGACAATGTTTTCCCACTGGTATGTGGAGGAAAGTCTGAAAATCACAGTACTAGAAGTATACAGCACTCACAACCTGAGTTGACAATACTTCTACCTCCCACAAAAAGACCCTTCTTGCACTAAAATACAAGTATAAGGAAAGAAGAGATAATGCAGGGAAAAGCAAATTTACAATAGTATCCCAAATGCTCCAGAGCAAACTATTTTTGATGCATATTATGCATTTTCCTATTTTTCCTTTTTATTAAAATCTCAGTTCAATACTGGGCAATCTACTATAGTTCAGGAACTGAAAAAAGTCTCATCAAATCAGGGTTAAGATTTAATAGAATAATGTTGAAGCACACAATAAACAATTAAAATTATTAAAGCAAACTAGAGTTTGTATTTCATTTTCACATCTAAAGACTTTATGTATTATTTACTAATTCATAAGATTTAAAAATTTGTAAGGCATTTTCAGTTATTGATGTGACTTTTGTTTTCCAGTGTTCTCAATATATTTCTGGCCTCATAATCTAAAGCCTTGAGGCTCTGAATTTGTTCATGTAACTCTTATCCTGCTATGCACATGCAGAATAAAGAAGAGAGACCACTCCCCCCACCCCTCCCCAGATCAGCCACCATTGTGCAACACAGAATTGTCAGAGAATCAGAGAATAGTTTGGGTTGGAAGGGACTTTGAAGATCACCAGGTTTCAACCTCCCTCCCATGGTCAGGGACACCTTCCACTAGAGCAGGCTGCTCAGAGATATGTGGAAGTTTAACCTTGATTTTACAGTCTAAAATTACATATCTTGATAGTAGCTGCCAAGAAGAGTCATCCCCTACACACTGAGTATGGGATACAGAGTATTTCTTTTTGTTTCTGGAATACAGGTTATCATAGAGGGCCACATACTATCCTTAGAAATCTTGCATATTTGGAGGGCTACACCACTTCTGCAAAATATCTACTTTTAATGAAAGAATCTCTACAGCAGAGTGATTTTTTTCTTATTAATAATGACAATTAAACAAAATATACTTGCTTGTTAACTCTAAATATTTCAGGGAACATGTGTCATATTGTGAAAATCATAAATTCTCACGTTTAACTGACTTTTACCTAATTAATAACCAAAGTGCTTCTTATGTTCTTACAACCACTATTAATGAAGTCCATGAACTCACTGCAATTTTGAAAGCTACCGCATTCCAAGCTTCATAATTATTCTAAGTTGATGAATACTTTTATAGCCAGGTAGATCAAAGCCAATTCACTTAGCTTTCAGTTAGAAGTATTTTTAAATGTTATTGTTTGCAGCAGTTGTACCAGATGGCAACCAAGATGCCCTGCTCATTTTTGAAAGTTCACAACAACCTTTCCACCAGTCATCTTCTCTACTGCAATCCAGCATTAAATATTTCTGAGAATTTCTTTGACTGAAAAAACAAGTCATAACTACTCAGAGAAAATACCGCCTAATATGCACAGGCTTGCAAATATCTTTAAACTGCATCAACATTTTTTCATATTATTAAGCCAGTTTTTAATGTTTATGTCGTAATTAAGCTCACAGGGGCTTGAAAGGGTTAAAAGAATAGAAGTAAGTATCTGACTTCATGTAATGAGCTGCAGAAATAGCACAGGGGTATGTAATCAAGGCAAGTGAAGCCAGTACTTCAGAAACAAATCTTAGTAATCTGTTAAAGCCTTCTGCTGAACACTGAAGCTCTGCAGTTAGGGAAGCGAGATCACATTCCCATCATCGACTCCACACGGCTCACTAGGATTCATCTGAGTTACACTGCTTGAACTCTGACTGTAGGAGCAGCAGTGTTCAGCTGGTCAGGTATAAGCTCACTTTGACTGTGCCTTTCTAATGAGATGGGGTGGGTGTACAGCAACCTCTTTTTTAAAGAATTTTCAAGGATCTTTGTACTGAAAATTCTCATACCATGTACAAACCCTTTGGATACTGATAATGCATTGCCAAGAAGCTTCACGGGTTCTCCCTCTATACTCTGCAGTTTCTTGACTGCAGAGCTGAAGATGCAGGCAGGAGACCGACCTTCTCTAATGATTTCTCTCCTGACATATGCTATAAAATGTTCCTACTGAAGTTCTCAGAGTCCAAGGAGAACTCATACTTCACTTTTTTCTCTTCCTAACAGATGCCCAGCAGAATAACCTGGAGAGAGATGACAGAAGGCTGACAAGGTGAACAGCAAGGCATGAGAGTGCCAATTTGTTTAAACAGGACAAAATACATATTCGGGCAAGTAATTTTCCTACATCTAACAAATGCTGAAACTGCCCATTATGAAAGGGAAATGCTCTCACACAGAGCAAGAAATCTAGGAAGAAGCATTTAATCCCATGAATTTTTAAATATTCTTTTCTCCAAAACAAGGAGAGGGTAAGAGGAAGAGCTTGAGTTCCTGCAAAACTAAATTCAGAAGGAAGAATTGAAGGAAAAGGTCCAATTTCACAAACAGGTGCTAAAGTAAGATGGTAGGATAGTTCAAACCAAATTGCATGATAGCAACAGTCTGCCTCTAGGCAGAAGCACTGTGGAGCCTGCAATTTTTGCTGTGAGGGAAAAGAACTGCAGAAAAACCTCATGAAATCGAGTGATTAGTCATTAAAATGGCAAGTGAAATTCAGTGTAAACAAATGTGGTGCACATGGGGAAAACAGTAATCTGAACCATGCATTCAGCCTAGCAATGAGATCTTAATGGGCTGTTTCCACTTAGAAATGAGACTGTGAGATAATAGGAATTTTTATGAAAACATAAGCTTTGGACCGATCATCTGCATTTACTCCAGGGTTGGTGGGTCATCCAAACCAGATGCCTTTCTCTTCTAACAATGTATTCAAATGTCTTTCTGCAACATATTTCTGTTGCAAACATCAGATTCTAAGGCTTAGGCTGTAATTTGCTCTGTGTTTCCGCAATATAACCATAATCACACTGAAAATATTAAAATGCTTTATTAGGCCTATTTAAGTAAATCCCACTATACAGTTTATTATCTTCAGTTACTATTATGCTAAATCATTCTTCAGCCATCCTCCCATCTTAAAAATAACACCAGAATACTCAACAATACATCCCCTATTTTTAAAAAATATAAACATACTCAGGACTTACCCTTCACTGAAAAAGCTTTCCCTACTACCTTGAAATGCTTATTCATTTAAAAAAACCACTCCCTGGAAACCCTTCACAAAACACAGGAACACTGCTAATTTGGTTAGGCAGAGGAGTAATGCATATTTACAGAACTGTGAGACTCAAATACTGTCTGCTGTTGCAGCAAAGCACAAAATTGAGGCTGTCTCAGAGCACACTGGCAACCACACACTGACTCCTCCATTGCCCCTGTTTGGTACAAAAGAGGAGAAAAAGAAAGAAATGAAAAAATGTTTTACACAAGCTTCGTGCTACTGAGCCTGTCAACTCTGCTAATCGCAGCAAAGAGAAGGGTCAGAGCAGCCTAGCAGCAACTCAAAGTGTTCAAAATCTGCTTGGACAGGGCCTTGAGCAACCTGATCTACTGGAAGATGTCCCTGAACATGGCAGGGGAGCTTGAACTAGATGAACTTTGAAGGTCCAACCCAAATGATTCTGCAATTCCACGTATATGTTGAAATGAAGACTTAGGCAGCAACAGCACACCTTCCCCACTCACTGTTCTACTCTCAGGGCGGGGACTGCCCAAAAGGACGGGAGGGAGGGCAGTGATAGGACCCCACTCTTCATTCCTCCTTTGTAACTCCATAGCAGCATCAGGACCAGTGCTGAAATCAAGAGCAATTAGAGAAAAAACTGGAATTACAGCAAAGGTTAACAGGAAAGGTGTAGTTCATGCCATTTGTCATATTATGCTTCGTCTTTTCCTCTTCACGAACAACTGTCCTCTCCCTGCATAGAAAGGAAACCTTTTTCATGATAAGGTGAGTTGGTGGCATGAAAAATCTAATAAGTAGATGAAGCAGCAATTCATTATCTATTTAAAAATTGCAGTGGGTTAATCCAGCAAATAAAAATGGAGCATGAAGCAGATGGCCCTTTATAGTTCTCATGATTTCTTAAATATTCCCTCCCAGTGCACAGTTATTCTTGTATTTAACATGAAATGCACAGTTTTCACCATGTGCACATTATGCAACCGTTCATACAATGTCATAAACATTACATCTTATAAAGCAATTTTTAATGCCTTTTTTTAAAGGAAAAGCTGTATCATGTCATGGCAAAGTATTCTCTGACATCTTGAAATAATTTGAGGTAGCTGCCAATAGCAAATGATAAATCCACTAAATGCAAATATTTGCTAAACCTACTTTTTGGATGTTCATTAATATTCTGGGTTCAAGAAATGACACAGGAAAATCATTTTGACATTGGATTTGGGTGTAATATTTCAAGTGTTTAGTATCTTGCAGAGCATGTGCCAGGAAAATAGGTATCTGAGCTCCTCTATGCTTCATTAAAGCAATTACTGCTCATACCGAAATAGCAACTGCGTATAGGCAACTGCTGCTTTGGATTTCACAAAAACAAATTCTCTGCCACTGAAAAAAAGAAAATGTAAAAATCAGTGATTGTCTCTTAGTTGTTTGTATATGTGACAAACCAGTCCAAAGCTGTCCATTTTCCTTGCAAAAAACAGACTATGTAAATACCTTAAAAAATGTACTTCCTCAGTTCTGTGACCCAAATAAAGTGAAAAATTTCTGAAAGTAATTTTTGTTATTAAAATGCACTAATATGATAACACACCAAATGCAATTAATATACCACAAATTTTGTCTGCTGTGTGCAAAAAGCCAACATGAGTCTCATACACCAACCAATCTCAATTCCAAGTAAAGCAGCACTTATATACATATTTTGCAATGGGGCATTGCCCTACACTTAAATTAACAAGACTGTAATTATTATCAGTTTTATACTTTTGTTCCTTTTTTAAACTACTACATTGGTACTAAATACCACAATGTAATCCAATGTGCAAACAATGCAGCATCCAGGAACAGACAGGAATGCTTAGACAGAGCCTGAAGAAACCTCTGTGAAGAAGAAGCTGGGAGGAGCAAGGGAGAAGACTGAAAAAAGACCTGGGCAGAAAGAAAAGACAAAGCAGGACAGGTCAGAAGTGCTTGGGAAAAGGCAGCAGGGACGTGGGCACCCAGAAGCACACTTTGTTCCAGAGCTGGAATTAACCCCAGGATTTCCAGCATGGTAAGCCAGTTTGTACGAAGCTATTGTAAAACCCTTTCAGAGAAAGCAGTTGATGACTGCTAAACTAGGTTTGGCAGCAAAGCTCTGAACTATGCATCTCAAATTTTTTAATCCTTATGATGATCTATTACTGTACTGAATTATTTGCTGCTTTCTTCCTAATGGGTCTTCTAAAACTGCTGGAAAGTGCAGGCACAAAAGTGTGTTGAAACAACCTTGTGATGACTTTAAGTCAAGCACTCCAGAGAGATGACAGCATGAATCTGGTTTCATCTGCCAATTTAACCTACTCCCCTCCATGCACACAAACTATAATTTGGTCTTTAATTGTCCCATCAGAGTAGTTCATGGAGACTGGATTCAAATGGTGGGATCTGTTTGCAGACTGATGCCCAACAAATTCCTGAAGCAGTCTGGGTGTAAGAGACAGTTTCTGACAGGCACAGGAGGAGGTATTTGGCTTCTTAGGCAGACATTATGCAGGGATTGAAAACCATAAAGGTAACTGAAAACATCCTCAGGATAGGTAAAACCACTTGACAGGCACAGCAACAGGAAGACATTGATACCTGCCCCTTACTACACATCTTTACTACATCATTTGCAAGAAAACCTGAGGCGCTGGAAAGAAAGTTGTTGCAGAAGTTTTGTACCAAAGACATGTAATGACAGAAATAATAATAGCAAGGTGCAAAAAGAAACCACTGTGGGCTTTGGGCAGTACAATGAGACATTGCACTGATCCTCCTATCACAATTACATGTGTTTCAGATGGTATGAATCCACATGAGGAAACCCCCAGGCTAAGTTGATCCCTGAAACACCTGAAGGTAGAGTTTGAAATGAGTAAAAGCTCTTAGAGTGCTCATAAGATTCTTAGTATTACATGGTATTTTACAAAGCAAAGAATTTAAAACCCTAGGTCCTACTTGCATAATTGTGATCAACTCAAGCATCGTAATTTCCACTGTAGTTCCTCAGTGGCTCACTCCCTTAGCTCACACCAGGCAAAACATTGCTGAGGCACTGACAGAACTCACAAATTTGTGAGGCAAACAAACCTTTCTGTGATCAGGAAAAGAAAGTTTTTCTCGCATGGCCAAGATTATAAAAAATACTAAAGTAATTATGGAGAATAGGCGGAGGAAGACTATCATAGCAGGTTATTATATTAAGATAGATACTATTAGATATCTATAAATATCTATAAATATATAATATATATAATATTTATATATCTATAAATTAGGTATTATTATATCCAGTGAAAAAGCAAGGAAGCAATTCCGTATTAAAAAAAAAGAGATCATCTAATTAGAGGCTGTATCACAGGCACAAAAATTAAGTTTGCATGCTGCTTTTGCAAGCTTATTATGATCTTAATACATTTTCTGTATTTGCAGCAAATTTGTATTAATATTTCATGCTATACTGAAGTAAGATAGATGCATTTAAACTGAAAATAATTGGTCTCTTGCTGTATTTATTTATATTCAGCAGTTTATATTTGTTTTTCTATTTCATATATTTAATTTCCATTTATTTTGGCTAGCATAGAATATTTAAAATGGGTATTATAAAGTCAAAGATATTCTTACAGAATGAAAGAGATTTAGAGAGGAAAATTTTGTCAGTTTAAAATTGGAGCAAGCATAATTGAATAATGAGAAGAAATCTGAGCCATCTAAAAGAATTATAATTAGAGCCCAAGTCAAAGATGACAAATTTCACCATTTAGAGAGATCATGATGAAAATGGTAAATATGAGTTGTCATGCTTTAATTAAAAAGGAGTGAAAACGGCATGAAAGCATTCATTGTTAAAATGTTCTTAGCACTGTAATTATTTTTATTGATTAAAGTAATTATTAATTCATGAACAGGCTCTAAAATGTTGATACTGTAATTCAAGAAATGAAGAAAGGAATATGCCATCTCATTTATTCATGAAACTCTTGTATTTCCATAAATAGATTTTTATAAATGCATGATAGCACTAAAAAAAAAAAAAAAAAAAAAAAAGAAAAAAAAAAAAAAAAAGCATAGCCCAATCTAAGACAAACTCCTGAACACATCCAAACTTACAGAGTGCAGAGCCTCACTGAGAATCTAGCCTTTGCTGTTTGCCCAGCATTAAATTACACCATTGCTCAGCTACTCACTACATCTAAATGGGGCTTTTCAGCAGAACTGCCTTCAATGTATTAGCCTGATGACAGGGATAATACTGATATGTTAAAAAAGGGCTCTCTTCCCTCAGATCTTCCTCCTGGAGATCTTTTGTGCCTTGGTGGTAGAAAAAAAAAATAGTTTCTGTGTTTCTATAATGTGTGGAACATTTTAGACCTACATGCACAAGCTGATGTGGATGAAAAAACACAGAAAACACTGCCTTGCCACACACAAGCACAGCAGTTTCCACCTGTGACAGCTGTGCATATCGCATTATTGAAGAGCAAATGGCAGCTCCCCTGGAAGCACCAGCCTGACAGAGCCCAAGAAGCATTTGGACAATGCTCTCAGGGACATGGTGTGACTCTTGGAGTGTCCTGTGCAAGGCCAGGAGTTTGATTTGATGATCCTTGGAGGTCTCTTACAACTCAAGAGATTGTATGATTCTGATTTTATGAGTCTGGTTTTTGTAAGGAGGGTCAAGAGCTGTAATTCCCATCCAATTCCCATCCTGTGCTGATTGTAACTCAAAAGGTCTTATTCTCCAAAGAGCAAAGTTGCAGAATTCCTGGGAACTGTGTGGTGGGAGATAAGAACTCTATGAGCATCTCTCTGGCATGCTGCTGGTAGTAACCTACACACACCAGAGACAACAGCCATCCTCAGAGAACTGTTCTGGCATCTTCCAAAACACTCCTTGTGCTAAGAATTTCAGGGTTGGCTGCCGACACCTGAGTGGGCAAAAGCAAGCACTGGAGGAAGCTCCTGCAGGTGCACAGGATGGAATGCACAGACAGCCAGGTCAGCAGTTGGGCTGACTGGGTGATTTGGGGGGGGCTCTGCACAGGGGGAGGGGTGCTGGCAACAGATGTTCATAATGCCCTGCAAGGCAGCCTAGGAGAATGTATAAAGCCTTTTCTGCCTGGCTCCTGTACCCTTCAGACACAGCTGCAGGGCAGAGGTGTCATAAAACTGGCTTTGGGGTCTGTACTTTGTGTCATCTGACATGCTCTGAAAAGAACCTTGCTAGTCAGGCTCCACATCAGCCTCGACAGGATCTGCTGTACTCATCCAGTGTGACTTTTGTTGTATTCTAAGGGTGTTCCTCCCTTTGCTGACAGTCTGCAATGCTTAAACTCTTTCTTCTTACATTTACTATTGCTATTGTTTTTATTTATTGTTATTTCTTTGAACTCCGTTTCATTTTTAATGCCACCTTTTGTGGTTAATAGCACATTAATAACACTCTCCTCTCCCACCCAGCCCTGCTCCAACTTTCCACTCATTTATTGCCTCAGAGTTCTGGGGTGGGGGCCACGGTTGCACCTGCAGCCTCTGTCACCCCACCGGCCCTCCCTGATGTGCTCAGCACTGGGTGCCCATCCTTCCCAGCACCTCCTTCCCTCTCTACCCAGACAATGCTGATTCAGGGCAACATTTCAAGTAAGATCATGGCCCATCCTCTGCACCTCATGACTCACCATTCTGGTGAGTCCCCAAGTCTCCAAGTCCCCATTCTGGTGGAGGAATGCCTTGATGATGGCCCCAGTGAGGAAAACAGACCGATGATGATACAAAGGTGTCCCACACTGCAGTGCAGGTTTCTGACAGACTGTCTTACAGATACAGCCCTAGTGCCAGCTCTGTGCATTTTACCCAAACAGAAACAGCCAAATCAGGCAAGAACTCACTGCTTTTGGAAAAAAAAGAAAATATATATAATTAATTGAAAAAAATGACAGCCTTCTGAGGCACAACATCCCTGGTGATACTGGTTACAGGGACACTGGGATGATGTGGGGTGAGGTGAATCCACAGTTGGATATCCAGTTGTCCTATGAAGAGGCACCATAAGCCAGAGAGCAGCTGAAACGAGTGGTCAGAGTTGGGAGATCTGCATCTTGGTCCTTTCTTCAGACTCTGTTTAACCTCTACCTTCACTTTGATCTTTGCTTTTCCAGATAGTCAGTACCAGTTTGTCCCAATGCTGCTCCACATCTCTGGAGCCTCCTGTGCAAAATGCATTTCAGAAACAACTCATTGGTATTAATTAAGAGGACAGTTAAAGGACTGCACTGGGGAAATCTCAACGGAGTTGTCAAGCCAGCAACAAATAACTGCAGCAAAAAGCCAATTCACATGTCTTTCTCCCTCAGCCATGACACACCTATGCAACATACAATTATCCAAAGCAGCACCATGCACATGCCTACTGTAATCCCTAGAATATAGTATATGCCCAGCATTTCAGGATCCTGAGTCTTAGTCTCTTCTTCAACCTCTTGCTCTGCAGAAGAGAAAACAGCACACATTACTGTGCTCTGTGCTACAAATAATCTCACAAGTGGCCTCATTCCCAAAAGAGCAAAACTCTGAAATTCCTGGGAACTGGGTGTGGTGGGAAATGAGTAATCTCCCCTATCTAGACATTACTAAAAGCTGGCAGTAACCTCCACACACTAGAGACAACAGTTATCCTCTGATAGAGGACTCCTATCTCTGATAGGAGCTTCTCCTCTTTCTTTCTTAACACTGCCCACAGCCTGACAAAGCCTGCTGGTCGCTGCAAACCAAAACTGCCTGCACCTCCTTTCCAGCAGCCAAGGGCCCTCTCTCCAGTGACTGTCAGAGTGCTCTCCCTCTCCTGGCTCAAGAGCAGTTAGCTCCTCTGCACATCCCTCACACACTCCAGAAGCTCCACCAGCAGTCACACTCATCCCACCATAGCTATCAATCTGCTGGCTGAAAATCCATCACGAGCAGAAGTGCCTTCAGAATCTCTCATGGATTGTCATTCTTGCCTTGAAGCTGGACCGTGCATGAGCTGAACACAAATTCAGCACACACCTGTTCCTGACATCTGGCTATTCACATCTGCACAAAGCAACTCTGACCAGTAATTGTACAACTGTGGCAGCAGCTGCCCCTGGGACTCATCTAGGAGCTCAGCTAGTAGCAGACACTGTGCTGGACCATCTCTGTGGCTCTGCAGCCCATGCAGGGTGTAAAATCAGGTGCCCCTGCACTGAGGCTCTGACCAATCCCTTCCTGCTGCACAGGCTACAGGAAGCTAAAAGCTCAGCTCCCCAGATCCTAACAGTTAACAGAGTGAGTTAGACTAACCATTTTCAGTTTCCTCCTTCTTTGTAACTTCGTGTCTGCTGCAAATCATTTCCTGCTTTAGCTTTATATGAAGACATTAACAGAAATTATGAAGTTACATTTCACACCAATAACACGGAAAAGGAAAGCTTGCTCTGTGAAGTCAGTAAAGACTCACAGATAATCACCTGGGGGATACAAGCTGGGAACCAGCACAGAATGCACCTGAGGAGCTGGAAAAGCCTTCTCTCTGGCCACATCTACAATCAAACACCCATGAGATGTACCCATTACACGTTCTGCTCTCCACTGTCATACCTGAACACAGAATGTGTACGGAGGGCATGTAGTGACAGGGCGCACACCAGGAGGCTGGCTAACCATTGCCAAGGGATGGAGAACCCACTGCCAGTTTCTGCCCCCATACTGTCACTCCCCACCTCTCGGCTTGTTAGGAACCTCTCATCCCCGTCAAAGCAGCTGCAGCCCCTCCTCGTGGTGTGTTTGCCCCATGCTGCACCGTGGAGCCTTTCTGGCTCACCCAGCCTTAGCCCTGGCCCTGCTGCTGCCAGCCTGGGGCTGGGCGCAGTGTCTGCCTGCCTACCTGCTCCCTGCCCTTATATTGGATCAGACTGGGTGTCCTGGGCTTGCAGGAGCACAAGAAAGAGGAGGAGGCACTGGGTGAGGACCATGACTCCCCATGCTCACAGCATGTTGCTGCTGCTGCTGTGGCAGCATTGCCCACAGCTGGCACAGAACAAGTGAGAGGAGCTCTGTGACCACATGGCCCTGTGGGGCCATGCCCTCCACCAGGGCTCCCTAAGGTTCTCCCATTGTCCGTGAATTCCTCAATCTGCCTGCTGTTGAATTTCCTGTTTCTGCATGAGCATGGAAGGAGCAGAAGTGGAGAAGGGTGGACCTATTCTGGGAGGCAGCACTGTGCATGGGAGTGCAGAGCCACTCAGGTCTTCTCAGAAATCTGTATCAAAAGCTCCGTATAAAGACTGCATAAAAGAGCCAACTGCAAGTGCCTTTCGACTATTTTTGTCAGGCAGCATTCTATCAAGAAAACAGCTTTTCCCTCTCCTTTTTCTACAGTTTCATTACCATTAAAGACTCCGTTTCCTACCTCTGCTACTGTCCTTCTAAAATCAATGTCCCACCCCTAGGCTTATCCCTAGTGAGCCAGGCTTATCCCCTTCCCCTTTCAAATCTAATTTATAGCTCTCTCAACAAGCCATGTTAACTCCTGAGTACAGATCCTTTTTCCCTTTGAGACAGGTGTACCCCACTGCTGCCACCAGGCCTGTAAGCTGACCTGTGATCAAAACCCTCAAAATTCTGCTGGTAACATCAGGCTTGAAGCCAGGTGTGATTTCCCTGTTAAACACGGTGAATAATAGCAAATGTCAAATTCCACACTTGCAACAGGGAAACCCTGGATGTAGGTACAGACTGAGGAATGAGAGGCTGGAGAGTGGAAAGAGACTGCTCTGCTCTGTGCTGGAGCAGCCTCACCCTCAAGTCTATCTGCAGTCTAGGGCACCACAATAGAAGATATAAAGCTATTAGAAAGCATCCCAAAGAAGGCTACGAAGATAGGGAATGGTCTAGAGGAGACACAATATGGTGTGGTTGAGGTGACTTACCCTGTTCAGCCTGGAGAAGAGGAGTCTGAGGGAAGACCTCACAATGGTCTGCAGCTCCCTCATCAGAGAAGTGGAGGAGCTGGCAGTGATCTCTTCTCTGTGGTGACCAGTGACAGAACCCAAGGGAATAGCCTGAAGCTGTGTCAGGAGAGGTTTGGATTGGATATCAGGAAAAGTTTCTTCACCCATAGTGTAGTCGGGCACTGGAACAGTCTCCCCAGGGCAGTGGTCACAGCATCCAGCCTGAGAGAGTTCAAGTGTTTGGACAATGCCCTCGGGCACATGGTGTAATTCTTAGGACTGGATTATTCTCATGGGTCTCTTCCGAGTCAGAAGATTCTATTATTACTCTTGGTAGAGGGTGAAAAAACATAGCTCTGGTGATATTTAAGGTCATGGGTTCTCAAGTGGTGTCTGATGTGAGGAGAGTGGGTTTGTATAAAGATCCATCAGCTGTGAGCCAGATGGATACCAATCCTGCAACAGGATATGACTGTAAGCAGGATGTCAAAGAGATTTTAATTATGCAACAACTTAAATCTAAGTAAGAAGGAAAAAAAGAGATGGGGAGAAGCTCATTTTGGAGATGTCAAGAATACTTTGTGTGACAGATCGCTAGATTCTTTTGTTTAGGAGGCTAGACAAGGGTCATAAGTGAGAAATAGAGGCAGTGCAGCAGCTACTCATTTGTTTTTAATACTCACAATTTTTCTTGCAGATTAGCTTTTCATCATGCTGGAGTCCTTGAGGAAAGAGCTAGAGGGGTGTTGGGTATGGCACACCATGCTCAAATCACTTGGGATTATCTAACTTCTTCCATAACACATGCACCCCAAAACACAAACTGGAAGAAGAGAGTAAAAGCTTGGTGATTTTTGAGTTTGTCACTGTATTTTAAGAATTCTTCTGCCAATGCGCTTCTCTGACATAAGACTAACCACAAGCTAAAAACAGTATGAATGGACAAGAAACACAAGCATTGTTCCCTGTTCACGGGCAAGCAGTAACTTTGCAAACTGGCACTTTGGGGCACTGGAAACAGAAATGGAAAATGCCCCACTAAATGGTAAATAGAATGCCTGATCACTTAAGGAAGATATTCTTACTGGGCATGTTCTGGACACATTTAGGTACTGAGCTTGTAGTGAGTCAGCTGCATACCACACACTGTCAGGGTGCACAGCACACAACACACTACCCAGCCTACGACTACTAATACTGATAGAATAAGAGTTCAAAGAGTGCTAAAGGAGTGAACGACAAGAAACAGATGGTCTCTAATAGAACATAATTGCAAAGACAACACTTGAACTCCTGCAAAGAGTACTGTCAGTGATTGCCAAGAAGCCACCTGATGCCCAGTGTGATGCTATCATGCAAACAAATGGAAGACACAGTAATCCCAACATCCAACCTTTGTCACTTTCTACGGCTAACAATCTTGCAACCGTACAACTCTGACTTTCTCTGTAAGGTTTACCTTAAAAAAGACACATAGAAGATGAGTAAGTACTATGATCCTCAAGTTCCAGCAACACTATGGGAATAATCTCTGTCATGTGAAATAGACACTTAGGAAACCCTACAGAGCCCTGTTTCATTGAGGACCATTAATACAGCTAAGTAAAATCTTGCCTAGCAAGCTCTCTGGAATCCTGGATGCTTTGGATCAGCATCCTCCAGAAGGATGGACACCAGACAGACTTCTAAAGCTACAACTGCCAGCCCTGCGAAGAAATTCTGCACTGAAAGTGCTTCATGATAAATGGGACAAATAAAACAATTTCCAAAAGCTTCTTTAGCCCTCCTAAGTTTCTGTAGACATAATGATGAAGAATAGAGACAGACATCTCTTCCCATATGTTTTTTGCAGGAAATTATGACACAGCCTTAGTAAATGAATATGATTAATCATTTATAGAAACATTCTCATTTCTGACAGCACAGGAAGAAAAAAAGGCATAAGTAAGTTAAGATTCTCACATCTTTTCCACACCATGAAAAAGACTATCATAATCAAGACTCACAGAGAAGCCTGTTCCTCCTGCAAAGGAAGATGGGAAATTGGTTCTGCTAGAACTGAAGAAAGTAAGAAAAGCTAGAAATAGTCAGTATTTGGGCTATAACCAGTTTTCAGAGGCATTACTGCAAGGGAGAAGACCTGCACACCTACATTACTGAGAGGGAGAAGACTAAGCAGACAGAGGACAGAATGGCCAGAAGAACTTCATACCACACATGGCTCTGTCTGTCAGATGAGAAAATCTCACCCCTTACTACCTGACCTGTATTGCTGCTATCTATAATCACTTTGCTTTGCACTGGTACTTTTTAATACTCTTTTTAACTACTGGTACTATAATACCTGTCAACATATTTATTTGTTCTGGACAAAATTTTACCTGGGTAACTCACCCAAAAAGACACAAATTTTGAGGAAAGAAAAAGAAATCTTAAGATGAAATGCTTATGTACCACTCATTTTTCTAAAAATGTTGGCAGCTATTTGAGTTTGCATTTAGGATAACCACTCGATTGCCTACAGGTTCACCAAAGAGAAGAAAAATATTAAGGAAGTATAGTTTTCTATTTTGAATTGAATTGCCCCATAAACAGAAAATATTGTTCTATTTGTTCTCTGTCCAACATGTCATTTTTGCAGACTTTTGTTTTAGTTGAAAATATAATCTTGTGTGACATTTATAGTACAGATTTTAAAGACAGGTACCTGCCAGGCTTTGAATCTCTTCAAAGAAACCAGGAGGTAAATAAATCTAAAGTCTTTAAAACTGTATTTACTAACCTTTCATTGTCACACTGGAAAGCATCAGTGAATAAAGTGTTCTTCAAAGAAGTTGCTAGATCATTACATTTAAAACATCCCAAACCATTTCCTCAATCATACATTAAAATACGTATTGCTGGAGGTCAGTAATGTCCACACTAAATAGAAATGATTGATCATTTGTAGAAACATTCTCACTTCTGATAGTGCAGGAGAAGAAAGGGTCATCAGCAAGGCTGGATTCTTCTCTTTTGAAAAAACATAATTGGAAATGCACGTGATTCCATAAGCCTAAGCATATCCTGGATAAGATATACTTATCATTAGCATGCACTCAAGCAGCTTTATAGGCTGCCAGAACACCCAAAAGCATCCTTGCACAGACTTGGTGTGCACAGGAGACAGCAGAACAGAGAAATGGTGTGCTCCTGCCATCGTGGCTAGGACAGGTTTGGGCACTGCCACCACGTACCAACAAAGCACTTCTTTGTTATTTTAGCACTGTGTAGTAAAAATGGTCTGAAGCAAGGAGAATTTTATGAGTGTGAGCATCCCATCGCTCTTCTTCTAGCTCTAACCAGAGTTACTCAAGCTATTACACTATGGAGAGTTTACCCTTACATAGTCCTAACTCACTGGACAATTCATTATATTTGAAAAGTGAAGGGCACTTACTTTGCAAACTTCATTAAAACTCTAAAGAAGGAGGCGCTACAAGGACTCCAAAGTCTTTGGAAGTTAGGAGCCTTGACTTCTGCATGAACCCTCTTATCAGAACAGAAATCAGACTCATAGTCTTTCAAGGACAGAAACATGAAGCAAATTGAATGATCCTACAGAATTAAACACTGCTATGAAAAGCTGTTGAAAATAAAGCAAGTAGATGCTGTAATCACAGACCTGCAAGCATGAGATAGCAGTGAGTTAGTCTTCGTATCTTACTTCTACAATATATATAAACCTCAAACCATTTCCTTCTAAACTGCAAAAGCAGATTCCCCTTTTGATAGTGATGCTAAAAAAACACCTTCTACTACAACAGAAGCAAATTCTAAATACACTAAACTATAAATTCATTTAATTTGGCATTGAAATATGATTAAGCTTCCTGATTGAAATTAAACAAGAAAAAAGATTTGCAGTCTTGCATGTCTTGGCCAGTAAAAACCAAGGAAACCTTAGAGCATCTTCTTACCACAAGAATATTTCCTTCTCATCTCCTCCCTTGTTTAATTACTGAAACCTTGAGGTACAAACTGTACAACAGACACAATGCAAAATAAAACTGCTCTACCATACATTATTAGAAGAAGAAACCTCATCTCTTTCTAAAAGTGTAAGCTACTTTTCACAGTAACTAATTATTAGGTAGGATAAGGAAGAATTCAGGAAAAAAAGGACATCAAAAGTCCAGAGCAGCTTAGCACTGAAATAGCAAATGAAAAAGTGTACCTCATTAATTCCTTCTCCCAGTTTTACCAGCAAAAAAACCCCATACCAATTATTTTAAAGCATAACAACTGTCATGCTGTGCATCAATTGATGTTCCATAGCATTTACATGCATCAAAACCAAATCTGCAAATAGTGTGGCAAAACGTACATTTGTGAGTTTCAGCAGGCAATCACATGGCTGAAGGAAAATGAAAATGTAGTCCTGCTCACATCTACTGGTCTTTTGATGAGAAGAGAAGCCAGGATCACCAAAAGAAGAGATGTGAGAAAGTTTTTAAAACTTTTTTTTTTTTTAATCTCTGTGTCTTTCAAAAGTTTGGTATTGATTTCATTGATGGAAAACTCAAAACTAGCAAGAGCAACAGACACCCTTCCTTGCTTCCTGATAACAGGAGGGTTGATGTAGTCATATCTATGGACATAATGTTGAGTTCTTATATGTGTGTTTTTATACAGAGGAAAATGCAGATTATTCATTTAAATGCATTTAAAATGCATATTTCCTTTTCATAGGATCCTCTTAGAAGCTTGAAAACTACAACAGCAGAAAAACACATAAGACTTACCATAATTTAGGGTTGTTTGGTAAGCCATGAATCTGCTGTAAATCCTAGAGAGCTCAAACACAATCTCAATAAATAGTCATGGGAGAGATTTAATTTAATTTAATCAAGAAGCTCCAAGACCCTTGATTATCAGATTCTTCACAGACTTATTAGCAAACCTACTACATTGCAGTTATATAACAGAGATGAAATAGCAATGAAAAGGAAATAAACTACTGGTTCTTTTGTCCTAAATATCATTGTTTTATATACAGTTTACAGTCAAATTTCTTTTGAACAGAACTGCAGGTTTTGCACGACAATGTAAAAAATCCAGACAAAACAAAACCAAGCCAAGCAAAATCTCCATCCTCATAGAGACCTTGTTAAATTTGCAATGAAACCTACTTTTAAAGCAGAAAGGACAAAGTTCAGGCTGTGTCCCTTCAAGCATATTTAAGTATGTCGCCAGGGATGCTGTTCTACAGAACCCTTGCATTGCTAGAGAGAATTCTGCACATGCTTTTGATGACTTCTGCTTACTCTACTTACTTGAGCAAATTCCGAGCGTGGCTGCAAATGGCAGGGGGGCCTTCGTGTGTTTGGTCTTTTGTTTCCAAAATAAGACCACAATACATAAGGTGAAGTGCTTAGAAAAAGAGAGATTCTCATTGATTGATGTGTAATTCACTGCATGTTCCCTGCTCAGCAGGAGCATTGCATTCTTCTCCTAGATGGTGTCTCCAACCACAGGGAAATGCCAGGAGCGGACAAGATCCTTTCAAACAATGTCATCTCCTCCAGTTGAAAACACTTGTCCTTCTTTCCTTGCTGCTACAAAATGGAATATCAAAACCCAAGTAGGGTGTATATTAATAAGGAAAAAATAAGCAAGTGGATTCTGGACCCTGAAACTTATGAACTCGATCTGCACTCTCATTCATTTTCCAGCATGTACCCCAAGTGGAAAATGAGTGCACTGGAAACATACTCTTAAGGACTGCAATATATGGTTGTGAGAAAAGGAAGGAGCAGTAAAATGAAGCAGAGAATTCTGCTTTTATATTTACAGCTTTCCAAGTTTTTCATCACTATACTTACTGTATGTTTGCTGGTAAGTTTTCTATGCAGTTCAAGCAGAAAAACTGAAAAACTGAGAAAAGAAATCCCACTGCATTCAACAGTGTATCAGACAGTGGCAACACCTTCATGATAGAAACATTCCTGGTGAAAGAAAAGGCTGTACCTTGTATTAATTTTTCTGCCTGCAGACTAACAAGTAAAACAAAATAGGGAAATACCCCTCCAGCTTTCTGTACCAGGAACACTTCATTTAGAAGAATGAGCTAAACCATTCCCATTAACTGGCTCATTCAACAATGCATAATTTTGGAAAAGTGCTTAAAAATAAAATCACTGTACAAAATCAAGGGAATAATTTTTGTTTTCATCCAATTTCAAATGCAAATGTAACTTAATGAAAGGCCTATGTTAAAAGCTGATCACATGATTTTGGAACCCCCCTGAGCTGTTTCTGAACCCTTTCTGCTCACTCTCTAAAAAGCTAAACATGACTAGATTGCTAGTCCAAGTAACTCACATGCTCACATTTAACAGGTAAGACTCTTCCTTTCTTTCCAGCTTTGAAACTGCCTCCTACAAGAATGGCCATGGTTTCTTAACATCTTAGGACAGAGAATCATATTTTCTACTTATAAAGAATATTTTTAGAAAGAAATTAAATTCACAGACCAGTGAAGAGTTGATGAAAATGAAAGCGGCCATGAGAATAAACAAAAATAATATTTATCTTCCTATGACTGCAAAGTATATTAGTGCTGTGGAAAAATTCCAGATTCTTTTTGGATAAGCAATAGAGCTGGTAAAGTGAGTCCCAAATACACTAAACTTGAGAAATTGTAGGCTGGTGAAGAAGGGCCTGGAGACTGAGGCATGCTGACTTAGCCTCACCTCCACCTTGTGCTAGAGCCTTCGCTGAAGGCAACGTGCTTTGCATGGCAGAGAGCGAGACACACTGCAACATTCAAACAGTTTTATTGATCCTTGCCTTCCCTACACTAGGGTCTGATGGTTTCTGGACATAATTATGATTATCTTTTAGCAAGACACACCTAGTGGAGACTGAAGTCACCTACATGATTTCTTGAGCAAAGGTAGTGAGTAAATAGAATCCTACAGTGAAATTCCATCTTTATTGAACCTGTTATTCTCAAGATTGCAGAGGTTACAAAAAGATGCTCTGCATCCCCACAGTAACTTGGAAAAAAAGCAACTTAATTACTTCCATCCTACATAATTAAGTTTTATCTTTACCTTTGCATCAAATCCAGATGTATCCTTCATTTTAATTTGCTATTTTGATGGACTTACTTCACCTGGAAGTCTCTTTTGTCTTCTTAAGAAGTAACAACTAAGAGCTCTTCCCATAAAAAGTTTTTTATTGATGAGCAGATGCTTAGTTCCTAACGATATTTCTGAGGTTAGTCTACTCTAAATGAAACAGATTAGCTAAGTTTTAGCTGCTGAAGAATCATCTTAAATAAAGGTCACAGAACATCTCACTATGCAATTAATAAAGATTCAGCTAGTAATTCCTTGATCAAATATTAGTATTTTTGATTGGTCCCAGAAGAAATATCCTTTTTTAATGCAAAACCTGGCACATGAATCAGAGCCACAGCTGCTGCCTGATATAATCAGTGTACAATATTCTAATCCCATGAACTCTGACTCAGCAAGCATCTGCTTTCCAAATAAACTTTATCAAACAACATTTTTTCTTCAGAATTTTGTCAGCGAAGGTTTAGAAGGAAACAAATTTAAAACCCTTTCGCAGATGCACTTTGAAATCAAGTACTGTATATACCTTCTTTCCAGAAGATATTCACTGGGAATTTAAATGGTTATGACACTGATTTAGACTATTTAATTAGTAAAGAGGACACTTCTAGTTTTTATTAACTGACATTTTATTCAGGCTACAGTTAGAGGATTTGTTGGATCCACAATGCTTGATGTGCAAGTTTTAATTATTAGTGTTTTACTATACCAACAGTCCCTTGGGTAGTAGGAATTAAATAAATTTATAACTTCCATGTTTAAGTCTGTACATTGCTTACCTGTCTACTTCTATGCACACAGAGAAAAATATAAATAGTGGAGGTCCAGAGCTACCATTATCTCCTACTACATTGCAATTAAAATCACAAGTTTATGACAACAAATTTCCCATTCAGTTTATAGACTGAGACCTTTCCTTCCACTGACAGAAAAAAAAATTCAGTTACAGGTTGTTTCAGAAACAAACGATATTAATACCAAAACACATGGACAAGGAAAGGCAAATGCCACTTTCTTTTCATCTATTGCCTTAATGCTTTTTGAAGTGCAATCATTTGGATTGCAAACAAGCAGTAAGATCATTCTACATAGCTGAAGGTAAGCTAGAAAAAAGGAACATCACAGCAACATCATCTTGTAAAAGGAAAAGCACGAAATTGTAGAAATGGTGGCATGGAACATTGTAAATCTGAGGTCCATCTAGCCTTCCACTCAAACCAAGACTATCACCAGCATTGTACCATTAGGTCACCTAGAGTTTTATCAAACCAAGTCTTGAATAACCTTCAAGAATGGGGATGTTGGAAGACCTGTCCCAGTGCCACATGATCCACCTACTCAAGTTCTTTTTCTAATGTGCAGCCTAAACCACCTCATATACCATCTGCTTTGCCACTTGTTGTATTTTCCATCACTACTTAGAAGACCTTGCCATATCTTTAAATGCTTTCCAAGACATTTCTTCACAAACTGGAAAAGCCCAGTTCCTTCAACGCTACTCACACAGGATGCGAATTCTAGCCCCTGGTCATTGCAAGTAGCCCTCCTTCAACACCTGTCCAGTCTCTCAACATCCTTACAACACCAGAGTGTTAATGTGCAGCCTCACAGACTGACACAGAGATGAATAAAAGCTCCTCTCAACCTGTTGATTTCATTCCTTTGTATACACCAGTCAAGAACTGCTGTAAGGATGTAATTAATAAAAAGGAGCCTTAGCACAGCACACACATTCACACACCACTGACAGGTGCAGGTGCACAGGTAAAACGAAACACTGAATACAGGGATGCATGCTCCATTGCTTCTTCTCCCAAATTTGAAGCAGGCCTAGTTTTCAAACAATATTGCTCCACCATGAGGAATATGCTTTCTCTTCACTTCCTTTATGTGTTGGCTTTTATTGCTAAGGGTATGCTCTGCTATCTTTGCCAGTTGTAACAGGACTTAGTATGTATGGCTTAGATGGCTGCCTTTTTCAGGGTGGATTAATTCCCCCTGAAAACATCTCTCTTACTCAAGTGAAAGTAGAGGGAATTAGAGTTCACCTCTCTTAGTCAAATGAAAGTTGAGGGAATCTAGAGCTCAGATTCACCCTGCCTGTCTTAGAGCTCTACAGTGTGGGTGTCTACAAATGAATGAGTCATTTGGGGTGGATACACACAGCCACACACGTTCACAATCTTTTTTTTTTTAAATCAATACAAGAATCATTTTCAAAACAATGTTACATTATGCCCTCTAAGTTATTGACAGGTTTGAAGATAAACTACTACAAAATAAAACAGCTTAAAGACAAATTAGTCCCATAATTGGTTAATTATTGCTTTTTACCCAAAATATATTAAGAATATTCCATATGCATTCAATCATTATGGATTCATTAAAGATAATTGCCACATTGATATAGTCTAAAGCTATTTTCTAAAAAGAAACAAACATAAACAAGCCTCCATTGTCAGATTCCATCTTTCTCCAAGTTTTACACAGTTAAAATAAACCCTCTGTATTTAAAACAAAATGTTAGAATTAGCATAAACAATATAATTGAGGTAACAGCATAAAAAATATTATTTCCTATTATTTCTAATAATTGCTAAAACGTTCAGAGTACTACTCTGCTAGTTGAATACAAATATATAATTAACAAGTACAAAAATAAAATAGCTAACTTCAGTGGAGGAAAGCTTCATGGAAGTCTGTTTTAGTGCCATGGGAATGAGAAATCTCAGTCCTAGGACTGACTTTTTTAGCTTATTCAAGTAGTACATTCTCATTTTCCAAAAGCTACTTGTACAGCCCAAATCAGCTCCCAGTTATATGCCATACTAATTTTACTGATTCTTGACTTTTCAATGTTTAACCCCAGCCAGCAACTTATAAGGACCATGGAGCTGCTGACTCACCCATCTCATCCTCCATGGGGTAAGACCAGTTTAATAATCAAAATAAAATTGTTATTATTGTTGATCGCATCCATTGGGATGTCATGACATTCATCTTGCCAACTTATTCCTAAAAGATGGATCTCCCTTTGTCTCTTAACCTGCTTTGCTTTAGGGCAAAACTGGCTTTCTGAGGGATTTTCTTCCCCTTCTCAAAACTTCCTCTTCTGTTACTTCACATGATGATGCCATCACTGTACTGCAGGCTTTCCCCAGCTTCGCCCTGTTCCAGTACAGTCTGGATCAGTCCATGGCAGCTGGCAGGGCTGTGTGCCCACCCCTGGGAATGCCAATTCCCAGTGTACTGGACACCCCCACAAGTGAAAGCAAACTGTGGCCTGCACTCTGCCGTCAAAGGGGTTCAGAAAAATCCATTAGTGATATCAGCTGTGCTTTACCACTTGGCTGCCTTTGCCTCAAGTTCCTATTGAAGGCAGTAGGACATACGCACTTTAAATTGTTGGAATTAAGTACTTGCCTCTGTTATCCCACACTCTGCCACTACTAACTATCCAGTCTCAGGACAGATCTCTGGGTGGCATTCTTAAATAGTTTTTTAACCTTAAATAAGATCTGGGACACATTCAGAAGATACAGCAATGGCAACATACTGGTTTGAACATCTCAAGGATATTAAAAATTCTGAAGAGCTATTGCTATTACCCTGGAGGAGAAGGAGGAGAGAAAGGGAAGTGTCTGTGCCATGATTTGGATCTCAGAGAAGAAAAGGTAAAAGAAACCTTTTTATAGTTTACTGGAGTTTGGGTATTACTGCAATGCAGAGTACAAATACCAGATTAATTTCACGACCAGCAATTCTATCACACCATAAACCAGTGTTTGTTACAAAGTACAGCATGATAATCTTAGTCCAGTTCCCACAGGTACCGAACAACACAACAGGGAACATGTACTGCAAGTAAGGGATTACACAATGCAACTTTAAGAACAGCCACATCAACTTTGACAGCAAAGAAATCATTGTGACCAGTGACTATAAAGTATAATGAATGCTTATAGCAAGTTTGTTCTAACACATTCTAGGAAGATTTGTCATTAGCTCAATCCACTGAGCCCCACCTTGGGCATCAAAAGGACTGTCACGGCTTAACCCAGTTGGCAACTAAATATCACACAGACACTCACAGCCTACACAACCCCCACGGGATGGAGAGGAAAATCAGAAAAAAAAAGGAAAAACCTGTAGATTGAGGTAAGAATAGTTTAACGACTGAAATAAAATAAAATAAAATGTAATAACAAAATGAAAAGAGAGATTTATAAAAAGAGAGAGTAATAAACCTTAAGCAGAACATATGATGCAGTTTCCCACCACCCACTGACAGGTGCCCAGCCCATCCCCAAGCAGCCATCAGTCATTCATAGCCAATTCTCCCAGTTTATAAACTGAGTGTGGAATTTCACAGTATGGAATGGTCCTCTGGACAGTTCAGGTGAGCTTCTGGCCATGCTCCCTCCAAGCTTCTTGTGCACCTCTGTGTTGGCAGAGCATGGGAAACTGAAAAGTCCTTGACTCAGGGTAAGCATTATCTAGCCAAAACTAAAACTTCAGTGTGTTATCAACATTATTCTCATATTGAATCCAAAACACAGCACTGCAGTAACTGCTAGGAAGAAATTTAACTCTAGTCCAGCCAAAGCCAGGAAAGTCTACATTATTACTTTTAATTTACTACACACTCAAAAGCTCCTGCACTTCTATAATTATTAATAATAAGTTATTAGCTGTAGTTTCAGGTCTCATTTAATGATACCCAACTAGAAGGCCACACTCCAGGTCTTGCCATCATCCTCACTGAGCATTTAAGTTTCATGCAAGTCCTACAGGCAGAGATACAAGTACTGTAGAAATTCATATGACCTCATGCTCTTGCAATGGCAATGCAAAACAGATCATCATCACAGGGTTCCCAAAACATGGCCCTCATGGGGGAACAGAAGAAGCAGTGGAGAGAGAGCTCTGAAAATCCCTGGTCTTCCTTCAGCTGAAGAGGTATAAAATGGCAGGCACTGTGGGAGACAATGTGACTGCCCTGGAGATGTGTTTCAGCATGTAGCCCTAGAAAAATGGAGAAGATACAGATATTTCAGGGCAAAGGAAGTGTCCAAGGAGTATGTGGGCTGCAAAAGAGAGGGGAAGCAAAAGTTTTCTGGCCATCAAAAGAACAAATGGAACAGGTAGAAAGGGAAGACGAATATCAACACTGGACACTCATGAATAAGGTGAAAATGACAAAGACTAACCATACGCTGACAGGGAATAAAAGTAAACACATGAAATAAAAGTAAACAAGTAAAAGGGAATCACAAGGCAGGGGTGAGTATCTGGGAAGTGAGAGACTGAAGAAAACAACTGACAAATCCAGGAAAAAAAGTAACACTGAAGTCTCAACATTTTATTTATTCCAGATTTATGTGTTTTGATATTCATTTGTTGAAGGCAAGATATCCTTTTTCCTTGCCTTTTCAAAGACCACCAGATCATTTCACTAAGATATTTCTAGCACTGTACAGCCAGACAGCAATTTGGGGTGCACAGGCACACCCTGAACACTCTTCCTCAACAGCAAAGCAGAGAGAGAGAGGGGAGATGACTTTTCTTCTCAGGAACTGAACATAGCAAGAAGGACCTACCTTACAGAGACTACAGTAAGTGCAGAGTCACAGCACAGGCTGGGGACGCTGCAGCTTCACACAGAGACTTCCCAGACAGCCAGCATCCAGACCTCAGAAAGTCAGACGGAAGGAAAATTCCTCAGTATCAGAGGAGTCAGTGCAGCATTCACTGCTATTTAGAGCCATTAAACTGCCTAGAAGCAAACATCTTTTGAACAGACACAGTGGTTTTAAATCAACAAAAATGCTATATCCTTTCTTTTCATTCCATCTTATCTATCTACTCTGGGTTTTCTGGATTTAAGAAGTTACTTATTCTAGCTTTGACTCAGATAAAATCATTCTTAAGTTCAAAAGCTTTTTGTCTGCTTCAGAGAGCTTATTATAGGATAAAGATCTGTACATCTGCCTCAAAGGTCTGACTCAAAGATTTATTCACAGAGCAAATGAGGAAAGCAGGAACAAGCCTTCATCTGCAGAAGACCTTGTTTTGCCATGAACAGGTTCATATTTAGGATCTCCCAGAAATTAACTTTGCTCTTCTATGACCTTGCCAGAGCAAGCTATTGCATAAGCATGCACAAGGACACATCAACATTCTTGGAGGATAAGAGAGCTGGAAATTAACCTCACTTCAGTCTAGAAATTCATGGGAGACTGTCTGAGCTTAAAACAGAGCGGTGCAGAAAAGAGTGGAATTGTCCGGTGCAATTTAGCTCCATCCCATGGCTTCCCCTCCCAGGAAATGTTTGTAATTTCCAACAGCTGTGTAGGGAAACAGGGCTCAAGCCTGACTTACTGACTGCCCTTGAAAAGAGCAGATATTGGCTGTATGAGGTGAAAAATGGCAGAAGCTGGAACAGGAAGAGGTCTTCCCTGTGATTTGGGTACTCCAGGCAATTCACAGTGCAGCAGGTCTGACTAGGATGATGGCTACTGATGAGATGTTGCTTCACAGAGCCTACTCAAGTGACCTAAAGTAGAGGGATCCAGTATGGAGGATTTCACAGAAACCTCTGTGACTTTCTGTGTTTAGGAAAAGGAAAAAAAGTCAAGTGTAGATGGTGTCTGAATGATATGCTCTAACTGAGGAGAAACTCTAGGTATGGACTTCTGTGGTAAATACAGAGATAGCTTTTAAAGGCAGAGGTAGAATACCATGTACAGTAACAGATTTGTCACACACCGGCTGACTGGAAACAGTGAAGTCCAGTTCCTTTTCTTCAAATTAAATCAGTCATGAGGAAAGGATGAATCAGAAGCTGATTTTGACAGAATTAACCTGCCAACTCATGGCATATGTCATGCACCTTGATTCTCTTTCCTCTGGAATTCCCTGAAGACACTCCAAGACAGGTGAGAATGACTTTAAAATGAGGCCTCTGCAGTCAGGGATTAATTGCATGAGAGGAAACAACCAGAGCCCGAGCGTCTGAAGTGAAGGGTCTGTAACGACTAAAACAAAAATTGAAAAGATGTTGTTTCTTTCCTCTAGAGACAGATGGTAACATAGGTCATGCTACACTTAGGTCACTGCTTATATTAAAATCTCTACTCCACAATAGATGTGTGCTTTCATCAAAGTTTTCCACTTTTTTTCCCATGTTGACAACAAAAAAAGCTTAAACTGACAGAAAAAGGTGATGGCTTGTTTTCTTAAAAACAGGCTTCCATGAGCAATCAAGCAGTTATTTCCAATCACAGATCTCCATCCCCCTAGGTTTCCCCAGCATCTTTTCTTCCAGAACTGTGTGCTCTAAATTGTATTTGCCACAATTATGAGATTGTCACTGGAGCAAATCAGAATGCCTTGGTCTTTAAAATCCATTTAGCCAAGTGATAATAGGCAAGCATTGGCTTGTAAATGTTTACTGCTGTTTCGTGCATTATTCCTCCCTTGTTAAACTGCTGCAAAAAGATTACACGCAATTTAAAATTTGATGGATGTATACATACCAGAGCATGAGGCATATGAAATTGTTACATTAGTGCTAAAATGATTGAGACCATGTGAATTCAGAAAGCTCCATAAAATCCTGGAAAAGCCTTTGACTCAATAGAGTGGATAATATCTGAACAAGGTCCCAACATCACGGTGCTCAACTGGACACAGGTTTCTATACTCAATGAAAATACTACAGGAAAGACCAATATCTTTACTTTGTTCAGACCACCAACTAATCCCATTCCTCCCTTTTCTGCACTACATTTAAAGCAACTATCAAATCTAAAATACCACCTTCTAGTTTTTTCCTCAGCTATATTAATAAATCTGTCATGAAACTTTAGCTTCATGAATTTAATAGTTTGGGGACATTGCAATGTAAAAAAGTCTAGAAATTTTGCAATAAAAATGTAAGAAAATGTTATTTGTTTTAAAACAAGCCAGAATAAAATTATTTATCAATGCAGTTCTGCTACTTTCTGTTTGTTTTATTCCATTATTCAAAAATTTGAAGCAGCACTATTACTTTTTTGCTAGACTAGATGGCTACAATCAAAATTAATTTTCTGCCTCAACTCACCCTTTTATTCTAGACAATTCTAATTAGGCTGTTCTCAGGAATGGAAATGAATGAAGTATACAAACGAAAAGATATTTTCTGTCACATCAAAGCAAAAACCCCATCCATGCCTGGTCTAAGTGAAACCAATATGCAGCAACCCCAAGCACATGGGTCCACTGCCATTCCAGACAAACTGGAAGCACTATTGCTTAGAAGGAGGTTCACAGACCTCATTAAAAAGTTGCTTCAGCATCCAAGTACAGCCCTGTTCTGAAAATCCCATGGAAATACTCTGCTGGCATGAACTAAGCAAGTACAAACACTGAAGTTTCTTCTCACATTGGTCTTTTCCAAAGCAGCAGCCTAGCAGTGAGTTAAGGCATATGCAGATAGACAAATGCATTTTCACACTTGGCAAGATCAGGAGGAACACAAACTGGGTCAGCTGTACGTGGGAGCTATGGTGAGGGATGGGAAGTCATACCATGCTTGGCTACTCCAGTACATACTTCACCCATTATTTATGATCAGACACAAGCACAGCTAAACTTCATCACAGCTAATTTAGGTGTCAGAATTCAGGTCTCAGTATTTTGAGGTTTTGACATCCTGCATGTACCTTTAAGATCTAGAAATTGGATCAACAAGAAGTAATTGGATCAACAAGCAAGACTTGCTGCCCAGCGAATGCTTATCAATCCACTCAGACAACAGTAAGGCCAGTGACAATTAATTACAAATTGCACTGGCTACTGACATGAGAAACTCTGGTCTGAAAAAGATGATCTGATAGCTAGCATAAGAATATCAATCATGCAGACCAGCAAATCAGAAAAGTCATAAATCTTGAACACCTCCCAGCCTTTGGGTAGAAACACCTTTTGGTGTTGAAAGGTAAGCTATACTTCATCAGCTTCATATTGTTCTAGGAAAAACAAAAATAAACCAGTTTGACAGAGACAAAACTGTTGTATCCCTAGGGATTGATTAGTTCTTGTACATATTCAGCTACCACTCCACAGAAGTGTCCCTGATACAGATGTCCAAATGCAGATAACACAAAATTCAGAGTACATCTGGTAGGCAACTATCTGGCAGAGTAGGGACAAGTTCTGGCACGTGGGTCTTTAAATACACAATTTGCTTGAGCAGCATTCATTTGTGCAGCACTTGTGCAGCATCAGTTCAAATCACAGAACCAGCATCTCCCCATCACTCCTTACAGCTTTCCCAGCAGCAGCTGTGCGACACATCTGCACTGCCAGCACTGGTAGTGCAGATGTGCTGCGGCCTCTGTCGGAGAGACAGTGCTTGTTTGGCTTGTCTGCTCCTCAAATTCTGCTTATTGCTCAACATTCCCAGGCAACAATACTCACCCCTTGCACCTTCTACAGTCAGGAGAGAATAACACCTCAACAAGGTGGCTTGCCTTAAGCAAAGAGGCAAAACAGCATATTCGGGCATTTGATTCAAAATCTTGGTACACTAATAGCAGCACTATAATGGAGAGTGATTTTGAAATTTTATTGTAAGTACAAAATCCTTACAAACAGCTGAATATGCTGAGGAAACAAAAACACGAGAAGCATTATTATTTGAATACCAATACTCCAGCAGCAGGGTATTTTTGAGCAGTGCTGTAAATGAAAAATAATTTTCAGAAGATCTATTAGCTCCTTTCCCTTGATGACATTAATTTTGAGGACATTAGAAGAGACAGTACAAGAACTGAGACAATCTTAAAGAATCATAGCTCAATTAGTAGGAATTAGAAAAATTGTGCTGTTATCTTCAAGTCTGAAAGAAAAAGGCTTTGGGCTCAGTTATGGAGGCATTAACACACCAAATTAAAATTAAACATGAATAATAAGAGTAGACAGTGGCGTTATAAAACAAATGCCTGGACTTTCTAAATGGAAGCAGAAGTGGAGGAAAAAAAGATTCTCCCCCAAAAAAGAAGTATTAGCGTTTAAAATGGTATCATTTAAGTGTCTATGATAAATTAAAGGAACCCAAAGCTTTTTAAAATAAAATTTGCAGGACTTATATTTACAAGGTTTTTAAACACTTAATGTATGTCTGGATACTTTAAATGTCCTCTGCCACACATGAGGCATGAACAAAGCAACTGGTTGCATCTTTCCATGTATTCTGTATTGTTTTACTCCTTACATTACCTTGAGATTCCTTTTAATAAACTTTGCTATCCTGATATCCATGAGGGTAGAAAGAGATGCATTAATGTGGAATTTCAGAGAAAAACACAGAATAAACTACAGTATGTAACTGAGCTGGTCACTAAAATGCAGGTAAAAGCAGGCAGCCAGGCAGATCTGAGATTTCCAAGAACAACAAACAGAAAGCAGTTGTCTAATCTGCAAAGGCAATATCCAAAGGCCTATCCCACATCAGGAGGAGTGACTCAAAGCCAAATGGAGTAACACCTTACTTCTAGATAAAAAGCTATTGGGGATTACTTTAATAGAGAACACTTAAGTAATCATGTTTGATGGGTAAGACTGCATCATTTATCAAAAATCTATGCTAAAATTTAATTTTCCATGTGAGTCAAAGACAGCAGTGGCAGCATTGCTTGTTGTTGCTGATCTGTGGCTGCTGATGCCTCCTGAAGTGGAAATGATGGATGCCACATGTTCTAGCTGTGATTAAATTTGCTTTGACAAAGCAGCATGGAAATCTGATTTTCAATAGACTCTTGCATTTCACCCAGTGCTGAGTAAACAGATACACAACGTAATGCTATATGGTTGTCAAGCTGATGGCTAATTCATTCTGCCAGTCCAATCAATCTACCCATTAAAATATTACCTGTCAATATCAAGTAGGTTCAGCTTGGAAATTGCATGGAAACAGGAAGCTGTTTAAAAGTAAACAATGCCAAAGCCAAATGTGTCATAAAGCCATTTCTCCAGGTCCTCCCAACAGCTTCAGTCAGCCCCAGGAAAAGGTCAGCAGAAGCCTTTTGCTTCAGCATACTCAATGCTTCTCAAACTTCTTACCATGCCACAGGGACAAAAGTACAATGTACCAAACGCCATTCTTGCCGTGTTGCTGCTTGAAGAGAAGGAAGCAGAAAATCACATTAAGAATACAACTTACCTAAATACTACTGTCCCAATACTAGGAAGATCTGCACCTAAACTGCCTTCAGTGGGAGACATCCTTCAGACCCTGACTGATAGGGGATAGGAGTTGGCAAAACACAGTGATGAGATTTTTCACTGCACTGAGTGCAGGCACCCTCACATAACCTTTTAGTTTTACCCTTCACTTGGAGGAAATTAGGATATTACCCACTAATCTTTATCGGCAGCAGTTCTGTGGACATTCCTGCCCTCTCTGCAGTGCCTGAGTGCTCCTGCCAGCTGTCATAACCACACATGCATGATGCTCCCAATATAATCTCTGCTTTCAGCATTCAGCTCCTCACCACACAGCAAATCAACATGGCAAGTACTCTGAGTATATGCTGAGTATATCCTCTAAAAGTCCCCTCAAAAATATCAGCATAATGATTTCTTTTTTCCTTTTTTTCTTATTTTTTACAGAAGGATGTTTATAACCATACTATGGTTATTAAATTGTAAAACAATCCCTAGCCCTTTGATAGTGTCAAATACAGCAGTAATTAGTAGCTTAATTGAATCAGGATGAAAAATAGAAAAGTGCCAATAAGAACTAGCAGCCATTTCCTATTCTTCCTATTCCTCCACTATTTGGACCTTTAGAACTTGGAAAAACAAGTTGTTCTAATATAATCTCCTTTCTAAGAGAAAGAAGAAAGAAGATTTAATTCAGATTATACCAGGAGAAAACTGAAAGCCCCTGGTTCATTGTCACATAATATGACAGAAATTTCTTGACTTTGACAGAAAATCATAACTGAATAATGTTTATTATTTACAGAAAACTAAAATACAGTCTAAGTTCTTGTAAGTTTTCTAGGAAACTTGCTTTGTTTTCAGAAGTTCTGTTGAAAAACATCTTTATTGAAAGTATTAATTTACCACATCCAAAGTAGGCAACTTTGGATGTGGTAAATTTGTAGCAACAGCTACAAATAACTGTAAGAAACAAAATGAGGAACTAAAGGAAAAAGAATTTAGCCTACCTACATCAAGGTCAAATCTGAAAGCTTTCTTTCACTTTCATCCAGCTGACTTCAACACACACTGAGCCTTCTGCATGCCCTATCCTAAGAGACATTCCTAACTACAGAGAGCCCACGCCCAGCAGCATGCCTTCACTTTCACTGGCATCGTCCTCTTTGCACTCCCCTGGGGCTTCAAACAGAACTATGTCCCTTGAAATATATTTACAATCTCTTCTCCTGTCCTCGTAATTTCATTACTTCTCCTTTATTCAGAAGGGACTCTTGTCACTCCTCTTTTTCCTTCCTCAGATAACATAGAAATTCCATGTTAGACAAGGCATCATTCCTCAAGTAGCCAAAACCAACTGCTAGACCAGGTAACAGAATAAATGCACTTGAGAAATAATGTCTTGGCGGGGGGGAAACCTCAGAGCTCATGTTTTTCCAGAATGCTATTTTTCCTTACTGGAATCACAAGTCTTATTGAAAAAAGAACTAAAAATCCCTACCCACTCACCCTAGATCTGGCAGCAGATCATTTCTGCTGCATTCTTGCTGACATTTGCTGCCAGGAAGACTATGAAAACTGAAAACAGTCTGAGCTAAGGTTACATTAAGTATTTGTGGTGGATGGTATCTTAATGGCTAAATGATACACTAGGCAAGTAAGAAGAAACATCACACAAGGCATCTGGAAAGTATCCACCAGGAAGAACACAGAAGGGGCAGTTGCCTGGTGGAGTCCGGCACAGGGTCCCAAGGAAGAGACACAACATGTTCAAATGTCTAAAATCAGAAGTCCTGGAGCATTTGAATCTGTTGCATAGTTTTAGTGGAACATGAGATAGAAACTATTCTCTACCAGGTCTGTTATAAATACTGATGCAAAGTTTCTAAGTAGAAAGAAATGGCGTGAGGCAACACGATAGAGGCAAGAAGCTCTAACTGGTACAAGAGACTTGGTTTGAATACTGCATATTTCTGATTCATTATTAAAGTATTAGACTGGCTCTATCTTAGTTTATTTTACTAAAATGGTCTAAGACTTTGTCCAAATAAATTAAGGCTGAAACCTGAGGCACCCTCATCAGCAGTTATGCAATTATATACTGTAAAACTAAAAATTCTAATGAAAAGCTTCACTCTAAAGTGCTTCAAAAATTATTCTTAAACTCTTGTGTGATTAATTTTAGCAGTTTCAAGAGCACTTTCCTAATTAACTGCCACATGTGCCTAAATTTCTCTGAAAATTTTCCATTTTCAATTTTTGAAAATAATTTTTGACGAACCAAACCCACAGTTAGGGTGTAGAAAAATATCAAACTTAAGCTCTGGGTAAATACGCAGCAAATAGGAAAGCATTAATTCGAGTGTCAAAAGAGACTGGACCGGGAAAAAAATGAGGCCCACTGAATAACTGTTAATCATGTCTTAACTAGATTAGCATTACAACTAAGAGATAAATTAACCAGAAGACATGAAGTAGTATTGTCCCTCTCAACACCAACACAAACAGAACCAGCAAATTTATCTTTGACAAAATAGAAACACCTCTCGTAATTAAAGAAAAAGCAAGGTAATATTTAATGAAAGTAGAACAAAACACTATCACCAACAGCAGATGGAAGGAGAGATGGACAAAAGGTACAGAAAGAATAAACTCAAGATGTGAAAAAACTATAGCTAAAACAAAAACTTATGATAACCCCCCCCCAAACATGTCAACCCAAAACATTTTCTTTAGGGAAACTTTATAGGAATAAATTCACTAGAAGTAAACTGAAAGACTCAGGAGTGAATTAACAAGATGTTCGCTAGTTTTATCATGGAGATAGCCACTGAATATTTACTTTGGTTTTTAATTATTTTTTAAGACACTTATTTGCATTCTAATACTTTCACAGCTATGGACACCTCAAAACAAATGAATAAGCTTTAGCATGTAGACTGTACCTCAAAACATTTGGTATGTTCATTTTTCCGTGCAAATTATGCATAATTTGTCAACAGTTCTATCCTACTGCTACTAATTGATTAGGCAACATTTCAGAAAGCAGCCACACCAAAGGATCTTGGAGTTGAATTTCAGAAGGGAGAGGAAGTGGGAAACAGGCCATTCAGTGTTTATATCTTGAAAAATACAGTATAATTTTCAAACAAGCACCTTTTGCTCTTTTTAACACAGATCTACTGCTATGGGTAGCTGATTCTTGTTATTCTTGTAGATTTGTGTACCATTAAGGTGTCGAACTGTGCAACAAATTTCTTGTTATCTTGGTTCTAGATAGTATGATGTGTTTCTCCAAGACAATAACAGACTTGCTGCATTGTGTACTATACTTGTTTTGTTTCCATTTTTTAATTCTACAAGCAACCTTTCTGCTCATCTGGGAAGACTTCACAATTTACCATCACTATTGGTTTCCCATTTCAAAAATAATCTGTAAATTTAAATTGATTTTATCATTATGCAGTGGTAAAACAATGTTTTGAAGACATCTATAAATTCAGAAAGCCGTTTTCCAGCCAAATGAAATCAGACATTTGAAGAAATGAACATACTGAATCCAGAAAACATGCAGGTTCACTCTTCCACAAAGATTCATTTGATTCTAGATTTTGGAGAATAAAAACCCAAACCACAAGTCAAAATAATTTATTGATTAGCAACAGACTATGAAGGAGGATGAGCTCACGTTAATGCATTACCAGTGATAAGGATACCTAGGAAATATATTATGCCATTCACTAAAATAACAAAATAAAATAACTTTTATATCATTTTTTTCTTTGACTGAGAGCATTTTGATGGGTGGCATTGATTAATACATTGGTTATAGCTCTAAGTTTTCATCTGACCACCCAAAATCAACAGAAATTTTATTGCTATTCAACCACTGCCAGGCAGAAAACACAGGTAAATATAAATCACAATGTTATCAAAAGCCCACAGCAGTCAGAAACTGGATATAAAAAGAAAATTCTAAAAAGTTTTATCCAGGAACAGTTATCAGTGATAAATAAGCAATATGCCACTGAGTCTTGCAACATAAATCAGGAAAGAACTGTCTGAGACAATGTTAGTCTGACTAATACCTTAGTTAAAGTCCACACCAGAGACCTCACTTCACCTCAGTGTTCATAACTAAATATTTAGTCCTTCTACTCTGCAAGCCCCTGTCAAGGTCAGGACAGCTCTCCTGGCCACCAGAGGCCAGTGCCAGAGGCAGAGGAATGAGGGAATTGTCACACATGTATCGTTACCAGCCGCTGTGTAATCTGTTCGCTGCACACATCATTATCTTCCACATTAAAAGCATCGTAAGGTTAAACAATATAGTGCATAAAGCTTCCCTACCAACTGACACACACAGGAACACATTCAGACATAAGATACAGATGGATAATGCTGGGCTGTTAGTGCTGGGCAAGCTCTGATAGCTCTATCATCAGGTATTTTGCATACACAGTTTCAAATTACAGTGAATTAATATTACTATTTTTATTAGCAGATAAAATTAATTCTTTCATTGTCAAATATTAGCAGTCTCTTTCATCTTTAAATTCATGCATGAAATATTGAGGACACAAGCAAGACTTATAGCCATAGCAAGAGTATGTTAATTCCCTCAGACACTATTAATGTTTCACAATTTAAAAACTGCACAAATCATTTGCACAGTACTTTCTTTTCCAGATTTTTCACCAGAACACTCAAACTTGAATTCCAGCTGACAAAACATTTGGGTTTAAAGTTCTTTAGTTAAATTTTATCTAAGTCTCTGGTTTGGAATAAAAGTGATCACTCTTAAATTTGTCTCAATCTTTAAGTGACCTAATCAAATTAAGGCCATTGCAATTCTGAAGCAGAAAGGTTAAACAAGGATTTGATAATTCAACTAACTCAAACTTAGCCACTTAGTGAATTCAAAGAGATGGAAAGTAATTTAATTAATCTACTTTAAAAATCAATTTGGATTAGTTTTCCTGAATGAGCCTGTGTAGACAACCCCCCATTCTCCTAACGTGGATAAAAGTATTACTCTGCTAGCCTGCACATATCAATATGAGATGAGTAGTTCTCAAATAATAAATTGCAGAATCAGCTCACAAATGTACCAGCTGACAGTGAAATTATTTACTTCTCCAGGTCCAGCCTGGAAAAGAAAAGGCTCTGGAAGACCTTCAAGCAGCTTTCTAGTACCTAAAAGAGGCCTACAGGAAAGCTGGAGAACAACTTCTTATAAGATAGGACAAATTGTAATGGATTCAAAAAGTAAGAGGGCAGGTTTAGAATAGATATGAGGAAGTTCTTCACTGTGAGGGTGGAAATTCTTTACTGTGAGGCACTGGAACAGGTTGCCCAGAGAAGCTGTGGATGTCCCATCCCTTGAAGTGTTCAAGGCCAGGTTGGATGAGACTTTGAGCAACCTGGTGTAATGAAAGATGTCCCTGTCCATGGCAGGGGGTTTGGAACTAGATGGTCTTTAAGTAAAGATCCCTTTCAACCCATTCTATGAATCTATGATTCTGGCTATGTACTGGGAACTGTTACTGAAAGAGCAATGGAGCAACACCAACCAGCCAGCATCAGCCAAGCGCGCTCCCTGTTCACTTAATTCCAGGTCAGCATCAGTGACAGCTTTCAAGAGAGCCAAAGAGCTCAGATGGGGTAATGCCAAGTGTGACTGTGTCTTGTCATCCTCAGGCACTGGATGGATATTCTCAGATCTGCATCACGTCCTACATGCCCTATACTCAACAGAAGTAAACCAGATAGCAGGTAATACTGGGGAGAGGGACATCAAGAAATGTACCTACCCTGTTGTAGCTTGGCACCTGCCTTGTGGTGTACAGTAAGTTTTCAGTGAAGGCCAGACTCACAGTTTGCATTCACACTTGCATAGTTTTGTCTGCTGGAGTACACAGAAATGGGATTGTCTTCATTTTTCACAACCCTATATCGACTGGAACAGTTCACCACTGCCTGCTGTAACCCACCAAGTTATTAGTTATGAGTAGGTAAGCTGTTGTCCCTGAAAATAAGTCTTCTGATTTCTTTTAGTGTAATGGAGTCGATTCTCATGAATTGTAAGATAAACAAGAATCATGTTTCCATTCCTTTGTGAAAAGATATCACCTGATGGACTTCTCAAGTGACCAGTGAAGATGGAGAGGTGGGAACTTCTCTGTCCAATCTCTGATCACTGTCCAGAAACTTATATATACGAGGTCAATGATAAACTAGAGACTTCCTTTCTTCTTCTCTGCCTGAACACCTGTTGTGTGTGTTGCTGTGTGTTTCTATCTGCGTCACAGTAACAGTAAGCCATTTCTGTAAAACATTAGACTTAGATCACTCCACAGCAAGTTTTTGCTCATTTCCTTAAAATTTCTCCAAAAAGTTTTCAGATGCAAATATTGACAGTTGTTTTAACTGGAAGTAAGCATAACATAATTTGGTGCCCATACACAAGTTTGCCCACTATGCCCATCATATTTGGAGTTCTCATTTTTCTTGCTCTGTTTGGAGGTTCTGATTTTTAACACAATTTGAGAAAACACAGATGGATACAAATATCACTCAAATTTTCTTCTTCCTCTTTAAATTCAGCAGATATAAATATACAGCTAACAAGTAAATATTTACCAACTAATAAGCATTCAGCCATTAGGATGATTCTTGTTTACTTTTGCATTGTGGCCTTTATGCCTTGCAATGTATCTATTCTGTGCCATGCTTTGCCTGTTGTGTACAAGGAGGGGAAGGCATTTTCTACTCCACTATTAATTGAAACATGTATCATAGATTCAGCATTGGTAGAAATGGCAGGGGCAATAAAGCCACAGAGAAGCATCAGCATCAAATGCTGCTGGAAGAGAGTGAACAAGACTTATGGAAAGGAATATAGTCTCCTTCACACTTACTCCCATTGGGTATGGACTGAAAAAAAAAGCTATATTTGAGTAACATGCAGCTCTTTTGTGACATCCTAAGAGCAAAATGCAGAAAAAAACACCCCAATTTTTATCTGCATCTTTTTATATTATATACTAACACACCTAACCAAATACATACCTCATAATTATTTGTCTCCCTGCCTTTCAGTTTTTATTGTTTCCTTGAACATTTTGAGTGCATTAATCAAATAATAAAGTGAACAGGAAAAGATATTTTCCTCATAAAGAAAATACATTATTTAATGAATCAGATCACATTTGTCTTTCTAAAATTTGCATTCAGATGCTTTTCTGAGAGTAATTTAGATTTTAAAAAAGGACGAGAAAACAAAATGTGTTTTAATGCATCCTCAAAAGATCCCAAGTTTAATCCAGGGTCCGTACTATTCTTTAATCACCTATAGTCTTAGCAATGTAATATTTTACAATGCTCACATGGCTAGACACAAAGCAGAGGTTTAAAATGTGATTTCAAAGAGTGACATGAACCCAAGAGGCTTTTCTTCCATTTAAAACCTGTGGCATTTTAGGAGCTCACATCATCTCTCAGCTTTCTAATGTTTGCATATTATAATAAGCATTTTCAAACAGGTGAAGACACTTCTGAACAAATTATATTCAGGAGAATCATGTAAATGGACTGAGGAAAGAAAATATCTGAGTAACATTCAAAGGGTTGAATACTATGCATTTAAGCTCCAGTGTTAACAATCGAGAGCTCTACAATTTTCTCATACATTAGAAAATCACCATCCTTTGCCATCATTACCCTCTTAAAACAATTGTATAAGGTTTTGCCCATCGGATATCTTTGTGCAGGAACATCTGTACACACTCACAGCTAAGAGCTGTTTGACCTAAACGTAACTGTGAACCACAAACTTTTTTATTGCCGCACCAAAACAAAAACATAAACGGACAGAATAAGGATGCCCAAGTGGCTGCTTCATTTAAACTGGAATCTCTCACTCCTCTTAAGAGTATTGTAATAGCAGTCATCAATTCTGGCATTCAAGGACAGCACATGATTTATAGCCGACTAAACTAAAGTAATTAAAAGCATCTTGCATAGTGCAAGATGAAAATACTGTCATCTGCTTGAAGGAGGGCATAGGTGAAAACTATGCTGCAGAAAGATTTACAAGCAAGTTCCTTGATTGTTAGAATTGAATATACAGCAAACCAAAGTCAGTGTTCCCAGTGTTCACATGGATGACAGATTTGTCATTCAGAATAATCAAATCAAAAGGAAAACAAGATGAAAATTAATCAAGAGCTCTATATTCAATAATACTATCTACACTCCCACAGAGTACTTTTCCTTAGTAAATATAAAACCCCATGATTATTATTACAAAAAGACAACGATTAACCTATTTCAGGGTATAATTTACCAGGTTTTTTTACAACTTTCTATGCTAAAAAGAACTACTGATTTCTAATGAGACTAGTGCAAATAAATTTAAACTTTTACCACCACTTTATAGAAACACCATGGGGAAAGATTAAAGATACTGATGGCAGTGTATTTTTCCTTTCATTCTATACCCTTTAGGTCTAATTTAAGGATTCTCTTTTCTCTGGCACAGCAAGTTGCCACTACCTCTCTTTTGAAAGTTGCAATCCTCCCCAGGTATTGCTGGATGCAATCAGCAGGAGTCACAGCCAAAGGCAACAGGCAGAGGTTATATACCCCGTGTTGCAGCCAAACAAGGAGGCACACAAACAATATGAACAGTAAACATGTTTTTCTAGAAGGAGTGTACAACCAGGTGTACAATTAAGATAGAAGAAGGTGTGTTCAGTGCTAGAGTAGTACCTTATGTGCTGCCTAAATTCCTTGGGATTGCTTATGAGACAAAGCAACACATGCTCCTGATCAGCAGTACCCCCAAAAGTGCATGGAGGAGGCTTGGCAAGAGCACTCTGGTATTGGGGAGACTGTCGAGTAGGTGGGGTAACAAGAGCCCCCTACCTTTGAAGCACCAGACTTTCTAAATGGAACAAAATCTGTGCCATGTGTTTCATCATTATTTCTTTTACAGAACTTGCCTGGGGTTTTCAGCTCAACTGGAAAACAGATAAACAACTTTGAAAAAAATCTGAACAAAAACTCTAAATTTCTGCAGTAAACTCTCTGGTTTGTTATTTTTCTCCCAAGCTTTTGTGTAATGCAGCACGCAATTTCTGTTCACTTACAACTATATATAAATATACCAGGCACTTGATCATACTTGGCAAATTAACAAAATCTAATTATGTATTCGGTCTTATCATGCTACAACACATGCTAGCATGGAATAAATGATTGGTACTTCTTGTCATCTATCTGAAAAGCAAATGCTATAGCAAGTAATATGTAAAATTTGAAAGGGGGCAAGTGGAAAAAACACAGAAGTATGTAAGGTGCCTCACAGGGTACAGAAAACTAAGATAGGGAGGATAGAAGTATGCAAAGTACATAGGATATACAATCAACCATTGCAGACATATTAGATTGACTCTTTCTGTTTTATTATCCAGAAGCACAAGGCAATAAAGAATGAAACTGAATGACAAAAGTAGTATATATAGAATTAACAACGATAGAATTTGGACATATTTTTTGTTTAATAAATTATTAAGGGTGGGGTTTTTAAAATTTCTAAATCATGCGTAATTAACCACGGAGGTTGATGCATGTATATACATGCAGAAAAGATGTTGACATATGTACATCTGTTATCCATGAAATGAGATTACAGACTCACAGGAACACTCGATTACAACAGATAAGATAAAAAGACCATAAACCCCTGCAGTGCTTCACAAAATAATCCATGACAGATGCTCACCGTGCAGCACCACCAGGTGTGGGATCTCGCTAAGATGTTACTGGTTTGTTCTAACACAGCTGTTCCTGATTTTTTGGAAAAATCTGACCTCTTCAGGAAACATTCCAAAGCTGAAAAAGGTTTTGAAATTAATAAAGGAAAGGGTAGAACTGTGTTGAAGCACCCAAGTATAACACTTCTTTAGGCAACGGAAAGATCTACATAGAAAAAACTTCTTTGATATCACAATAATCAACTTTAGACTTATAGAGAAATGGACAGTAGCTCATATGAATGCTAGGAATGTTCAGGAATAACAGCAGAAAGGCTTTTAAGCCATCTATTTACAATTGAAAATCTGTTAATTAATAGAAAGCCTGAAGGGATAACAAAGGATTGATGGCACTCCAGTAAAGGATGAAAGGCAGCACCTCCCTCTCAATGAAGATTTTTAGAGGTGTCATCAACAAAGGACAAATGCCCAAAATTCACTGTCACCCTGCCTGCCCCATTTTCTCCAATGCCACTATAAATAAGGCCATTATTATTCCCCCAGGAATCCTGCCAGCTTCCAGCCCAACTAGATGGCAGAGAAGAGATGAAAAAGACCCAGGAGGCAATGGGAGGCTGTCGTGTCAGGGAGGGACCAAGTCAGAGTCTAAAATTTCCCTTCAGTCATGGATCCCTGCCACACGAGGCAGTTAATTTACAGAAGGCACATGCTGTGAGTTGAGGGGAAAACATGTGATGGTAGTGAGACAGGATTTCAGTTTCATTATGTCCCCTCCAGAAGTTCCCTGAGAAGGAAATGCAGCTGGTGCTCCCACCCCAAATCCCCACAGGTCAGCGAAGATGTGCACTCTGCCCCCGCAGCACTGGCTGACTCTGCTCTTGAGTCACGAAAACCCAAACCAGCACCCATCGGGATCCTACAGGTCACCCACAGGGGCCTGGGGACAGAAATTACAGGAACACCATGGCTGCATGAAATTGCCACCTTTAAGAGCAGTTTTTCTTCTTTTCTGGCCCTGGGAGGAGACTTTCCAGCCATCTGCATGTGTGTGTGAGTTTTTTAAAAGGCACAATAGAAAACACTTTGGCTGTCACTCAGCTGCACAGCCCTCCATCCCCTTCTCTGCAAATTCTTGCAGTAGTTACATATCCATCAGGAATGACCAAACGTCATTTAACAGATGAGAGGTGCAACTTCTCATCCAAGCCAGTAAGGACAAATCTAATGTGTTTTATTTGGGAACCAGACATATTTCACCTTTTAGTGCTGAATTACAGCTTCAGCCTCTAAAACCTACAGCACAGACAGCAAACTGCCCCTATGTCACAACTGCCCTGCAACACCCTCCACACAAGCTCCTGCCTACATTTTCAACAGCAGTGAAATTGTCTGCTTGCAGCTTTCTAACACATACGTCACAGCTCTCCAGCTCTGTAACACTTAGACAAAGGTGACTGCACTACCAGTCCCTCACATCTGCATTTGTTGCTCCTGTTTTTGTTAATGCACAACTAAAAATTGCTTTCTCCTTCTTTCTGAACTAATTTTTTGGCGTGAGGCAGCCAACTTCAGATTGTGCTGCCCTTTGAATCATCCCTTCTCTTGACTTAGCATTGACCATCAAAGACACAGCAGGCATGAAAGGTCACATCATCAGAACTCCTGATCTTTAATCATGCATCCATTTCCCCCTCTGCTTTAATCACCTTACATCTCATTTTAGATCTCAGTAGACTTTTTACCCCTCCTGAATTTTTCCTTTCCTTCCTTCTGTTCCCTTATGTGACAGAAAACTTATCTGCACACACACAGCTATTACTATTTATTTCTGTACCTATGTTATTTAGGCCTGCACAGGATTCTCAGAGAATAAAATCCAGAGAAAATAAAATTAAATTAATTGCATAAAATAATTAAAAATTTCAGAAGTATTTGATATACTTCTGCAACCTCTTACACTACATTTTTGAGGACAAGCAAAGGAAGCTGAGACTAATTTCTGGAAAAAACAGAAAAGAAACAGGAGATGAGAAGGGTCCAGTCAATAATCCTTGATGGGCTGGTATGCTGTAAAGATCTGTTCAAGTGTCATTTACAACTAAGTGAACCTGACTATGCTACTCTTTTGAACTCTAGCCTCCCACAAACAACAAAAGAAATGGAAGAGCAGTCTCACTGAGACCAAACAGTCTTTTAGCTCAGGAACTTGAGCAACAGGACAAAGTGATCACACACTTTCACATTCCAGGGATATGGTCCCAGCTGGATGCAGATCAGCACTGTCCTGAATCACAGGCCTCCCTGTCTGCTTTGATAGAGTTTTTTTTGTGTTCAGTGACACGTTTTTATTCCATTTTACTCAATTTCACTTTGTTTTCTGAACTCATGTAAATGTCTGGAGTATGCAATATCCTCGACCACACAACACAGGAAGCATCTCCCTTTGTTCTGAACCTCACATACATTAGCTTTGTTTGTTGCCTCTGACATCTGATGAGAGACATCCTGAAACTGTTCACCTTTTCCATTTGTGCTTATTATATTCACTTCTCAATCCTCTCATTTCAAGGATGATAAGTACAGCTTTATTTAATCACTTACTTGCACAAAATTGCTTTCATATATTTTTTTCTTTATTATTATTTATCTTTATTATTCTGCATTGTACTTTCTGCAGTTCTATTTATTCATTATCAAGATGGAGGGGAGACAGAACCTTACAAGTTACAAGTTTCTGCAGCTCTGCTTAGTTTTTTATTCTCCCCGATATTCTGGTTCTTGGACTAACATTGAGCACAGAGGCAATGTTGTTTATGGAATTACCTGCTATAATTTGAAGATTTTTTCTCTTGAATGGAATTAGAATGTTCAAGAACTGACTACCACTCACATAAAGTTAGGATAATTCTTCTTTTTCAATTCACTCTTCAATATTTCATCTGCCATCCATCACCCAGTCACTCAACACTTTTAATCATATATTTCAAATTAGCATTAGATTGAGTAAACATCCTTCTAACCTGTTACTGTCACCTAGTGAGCTTGCATAACTTTGGTTATATTAAGCAGAAAATAAACATTCAAAACAAACAACAAATACCTGCTAGCTCAAGTAGCATTATTCCACCCTCCAGTAAGAGTTTACTCAGATGATTTATTACTCACACACTGCTGTTACACAGTGCTCTAATACCTTGGTGTATTACATTCTGCCTGGGTGCAATCCAGGTAGATTTTCTTTTCTTCCCTCCAGGTAAATTTGTTCAGACAGGCTCAAAACAACATTAACAACGTACTATTTTTACACTATCCAACAAAGCTAAGAAGCATTCACAGGAATGATTTCAAGCATTCGTAGATGCTTTGTTTTCCTTGGAATTAATTTGACTCTGCCCACAATACACATCAGCAGCTGACACACCAGAAGATACAGCAAAGAAACAGCATGTATAGGTAACAAAATAATACATTAGTGAAGAGAAAGGTGAGGTGAGTTAATGGATAGTTTTCCCTTTTGTGATCCTCTAAAAAGAAACATTTGCCCTTCTAAAGAACTATAAAGGGTATCTAAAAATCTGTGACTGATGAGAATTTTTAATAGTTCACACAAAATTTAAACCTTTTTTTACATTTTCCCCCTGCTTTTTCCTGATCCAAAGGCTGGGGGGGCGGGGGGGGGAAGGGCTTTATTTATCTGTTTATTTTCTTCTCCACACCTAGCAACTTCTGGGAATATTGCAGGTTTTAAAGTAATAGGACCATGCTGGCAGCACAAGGCCAAGCTATAGGGGCCTGGAATGCAAGCTGTTAGGCTGGGCTGGTGCCACAGCCTTGCAGTGGAGTGCAGGACAGGAGCAGCTGGGCACCTGGCAGTGCACACCTTTTTTTGGCAATTCTTAAACTATCCAAAGAAGCAACTGCAAAGTAGAAGCAGAGAATCATAGAATGGTAAGAAAAATCAGTCGAAACCCAGTCTTGAGCAGGTTAGGAAAGACAATAAATTTCAACTCTGTGAAAAATTAATTTGGGAAGCAGAGCACTGATTTACATGCTGGATGGATTTATCCGTCCAAACAGCAAAGTCAAAGTCCCCAAAAAAACAAATCCCTGCTTGCTGTTTCTGGATGCACAAAGTGGGCACCATACGATTGCAGCAGAGCATTCAAGATCCCAAGTCTGGAAGGCAATTTCCACAGGCAGACAGACCTAAAAGAAGTTTCATGAGTGTGCAAAGTCACAGGCTGAGTTTGTCCAGGCAGGTGACTCAGAAACTAAACACAGGCACACCGTTCTCGGCCACTCCTTGCTCACTCCTGCAGCACAAAGACACACGACAGCCAGAGGTGTCCAGAAAGGAGCACTCGACAGGCAGCACCTGGCTGGTACCCAGCCAGCTCTTCAGCTTGATATGCACATCTTCTGAAAATATCAGTGGGCTTTTTTTTTTTGTTTGTTTAATTGTACATTCATGCATCACAACATATTTTAGCTGCCGGACAAAAGCCAAAGTGCCCCGCTGCTAGCAGGCTGCATCAAAATGGAAATGTAATACACAAATTATTGAAGTGTTAAGTCATGCAGTATGTATGCTGTCCAAAATATTAAAGGGTCAGAAAACTGTATGGTACAAATACATGCATCTTTAATTTCAGGGTAAGATTCAAGCTTCTGAACTTGCGGAACAAGTTTACAAATGTCTTACCAGCCTTCTACACTTCTAAATTCCTGAATCCATGTGACAGATGCCACTCCAGTGGCTACTATGGATAATGTAACAGGTCTAGTTTGCTGTACACAGTCCAGCTTCCATGTTAAGGAAAAGGAAGGGAGTCCTCAGACAGGAGCTGTGGGCAGGCACACCCTGTGAGGGCCTCTGGCTATAACCAGGACATCTGTATATGTAACAAATGCAATTTATGTCATAGTATATATAATAAGATATATAACAATATGACTGTACTCACAACAGAGGCAATGGTAGTAAGTAGATCTTGCTGAACTAAGACATCTGAAACTCAGGTGAAAACTAGATGTCTGATGCTAGTGGCATCTATTTGTCACTAACAAAATTTCTATTCATAAGTAGAGATTACAATATTTATCCCACTTCTATGTCCATTTGTGTTCCTGTGCCAAGAGCAGATATGAAAATACAAGTCAGCATCATCTTCTAACCAGTTTCCCATTCTTCATGTAGCACAGTAGACAAGCAGAAGACCAAAGGATTGCTGGGCCTTGGCCATTTTTTGTATGTGCTGCCCAAATGTTACCTACTGCAACATTGAGAACATAACATAAAATAACAAAACATCACAAAAAAAATAAGGTTTCTTTTCCTGATTTTAAAACAATAGTCATGGAAAACAGAGTCATCATGGATATTCAAAGACTACACCCACACAGGCAACGTTAGGGATACATAAGAATAACAGAGATTAGAGTCCTAGAGGTGTGGATCAGATTCTGCTGCAGACTACATTTAAGTAATGTCCCATATTCTTTTTATGCTCAGAGTTCCTAGTTCTCATAAAACCTAGATTAGGGCAGGCTAAGGGAGGCATGCTCTTACTTCAGAAACGAAGTGATTTGTGGAGTTTCACTTCAGAGGAAGACTAGTTACAAAAACTGCAATATGGCATCCAGCCCCTGAAATCCCCAGGTCTTTTATAGACTCTCTTAACTTCTTGCTTGTGGCAGTCAAGAAACTACTGCTTAAACAGAAAACAAAACAAAAGAAAAAAGACATTTCACCTAAAAGTGGGAGAGATAAAATTGAAATAAAATACCACAATGATCTAAGAAAAATCATTTTCCTCAATATAAGGTTGAACTGCTATAAGTGACCTTGTAAAGTTAAAATGCACCTTGATTTTAGTATAGCTGTTCTTTAACAGGTTGTGTAAATCAAAAGTAATGAATAATTTTTCCCCACAGCTATTATAAGGTAACACTTTCAAAATAAAATTTTTAAAAGGTAGGAAAATTAACTATCTGCAAGTGAATAGGAAAAATAGCCATTAATGGGACAGTGATGGTGAAATATCCAAAAGTAAGCCAAAATTTTCTACCCAAACCAATTTATTACTTCTAATTGCTTCATTTAACCCTCCTCAAAAAAAACCCAAAAGCAAACCAAAGCCTCACATATAAGGTTAAAGGCAGGCAATATTTTGCAGACAGGTTACTAGAAAGGAAATCTGGACTTTGGAGTTTATATTGTGTTGAGTGTTGACTAGCAGCATTGAGGACAACCTGAAGAGCTTCTTGCTGCTCTGCAAGTCTTGTTCTCAAGACTGAAATTCCTTCTCCAGTTTTCCTCTGGGTAATAAATATGTAAATACAACCTGGTGGCAGAAGTGTAGAGTGTGGGAATTAAATAAGACTCATGGTGTGAGCTGGAGAAGCTGGTTATAGAGCAGCCAGGCCATGCTAAATAACCTTTGCTCTCCCTGGGTATGGTCTACTGCAGAATACTTTCTGATAGAAACCTACTAAAACAGAATGTGCAGCCACGGCTTCAGTCCTAATGTCCCAGCATAGATCAAAAAGAAGGATTCAACTAAGTCAATGATGGAGAAAAACTAATTTCATGGTAAAATAATTCTAAAATATATTTAAGGTACCCTGGCAAGGCTACTTTAAAGTGAATCTGCATTACAAAACGTGAGGGAAATCGAAGACTATATTCTCATGTTCTTCTGCTTCTAAAAAGCCAGTTATTCTTTATCACTTTCTGACTACAGAATTTTATGTAAACAATTTTCTAAGAAGGATACTTCTTCCTTAGTTCACTGTTTTGGTTTGGATTTTATTTTTTAGACAGAATAGAAGGCACTGCTGCTTTTCCATCACCCTGAATTTCTATTTTCCTCTTAAAGGACACAGGAAAAGAGGATGACAAGGAAAATTGAAAATAACATTTTAACTCACGAAAAAGCAACTGCCTATACGTGAATCACTAATATCTGCTTACGAGAAGTTACTGAGAACAAATGTAAAATTGTGTTTTCGCTTTTACATATGACAATACCAGGGGTCACTGCAGAAAACTTGTCATAGCAGCTGCAGCTGAATTTTGCACATTTAGACAGCAAGAAATGGAGGGTAGTTTTGCACTCCTTGCTGCAGCAAAAACATTTCCTGGAAATACAGGTTAATTTGTTAACAAAAATGGAATAGCGAGGTTTTCAAACCTGTACTTTTCCAAGCATGGAATATTCAATGTTTGAACAATACCTATGATCCTGAAATGAGGAACTTAACTTTTGACTAAAACAGAGTATCTGAAAATAAACCCAGATCCTAGATTGCAAGTCTATTCATTACCAGGTTAAAAAAAAGAAAAAAAACAACGATCTATCAAATTGTTAGTACATGAGTATTTTAAACAGAAGTGCATCATATTTTGTTTTCAAAAAACAGAATTATAAGGGGGAAAAAAGTGCTAAGACAACAGACAACAAACATACATACATTTAACAAAGTGCTTAATTAAGGCATAACAGTGCCATTTGAAGTCCAAACTTCTGATAATGCTCTTTTATGTTTGCAATGCCAAATCATATTATGAAAATTACTTATCAGAAAACCATGTGAAATATAGTTTTTTTCTCTCATTTATGTATCTTGTAACTGGAGAAGCAAGTTCTTTAGCCAGAGAAAGCTAAATTACTTAAATTTTATCACTTCTCTGTAATTGTGAAGTTATGTTATTATTAAATATGATGCTACTAGATTTATCATAACTCAGATGTAACATTGAACTTTCATATCAGAGCCATAAAGGAGTATTAGTTTGATTTTCATCATTAAAAAGAAAACCAAAAGAAAAGCTGAAATGAAATCACATGCGGAAATAAATTGTTTTATTTTCATTTCATGCATATTGTGAAATCAAATGGTAAAAAATGGTGAAGCATGACACTACTCAATTATAATTTCTTTAGTACCTGTTACTGGCATGTAAGATGCATTTCATGGCATGAACTTCAAAATTATTTACCAACCACATGGTCAGTTGCCCTACCAAGGCTCTGTTTGCTTAGAAAAAAAGATATGGAAGAAGACCATCTCTGAAGGAGCATTTTTCTTCCCTTTCTTTTTAAAGCAAATTTTACTCTACCCTTCTTTTATAGACACAAGTCTGTAACAATAACTTAGCTGGTTGCTTTCCCTATACCCTTCCTCATCCCATCAGATGCTGGAAATCCATAAATGCCAGATTGTAGAGCATCTTGACATGTGTGATGTGATCTGCACTGCAGCCAAGTCAACCCTCATTTGATGCCTGACACTGATCCATGCCACCTGCCCAAGGAGCACCAGTGGTCACTGCTGCAATACTGCTGAGATCAAGCACTACTTATGCTTCACAGGAGTGAAATGCAATCATCTCTGCCTTCAGTATTTCCCACCTAGCCACAGACCTTTTTCTGCCATGTTTTTCAGAGGAAAATTCTAAGATTATGGTTATTTTCAAGCTTCTAGTTAGGATTATTAATAGCTCCTTGGTTTTCTCACCTTGAAGGGATTTCCCAGGTGATAAGAGAGCCTTGCCCAAGCACTGTTTTAAGCCACAGATTGTGCTGCCATCTTATTTGCTTCTGCCTATGTTCTGTATTCATTTCACCAGTTCCCCCTCTAGTCCCTGTTTGTTTTACTAATGGACTTGCTGTCATGGCATACATAAATGTAATACTAATATGATCAGGGAAATTCAAGTCCCCAAAATGCAATCTCAAAACGTTTTGCTTTCTGTAATGGGTTGTTACTATAGAAAGTCAGAAAGTTTGCAGCTGAGAACATGCCCAGAGCCAACAAAGAAACCCAAAAGACAAAACTGGACACTGTAGCTTGAAAACCAGACACATCTGTGTGGGAATCTGAGGTGTTTGTTAAAAATGTAACAAACTATGCTGCATTATTGTTTATTCTGAATTTTAATCATTTGCTTTAGATAATGAGAACACACTGATGACCTTTTATAATTAGACTAATAGACTCCCCATGCAAAGCACTTGAGTCCCATCCATTGTGGAGCGTTACTTGTGGACCACATGACTGAGCTGAAATATGGCTCTAGGCAAAGCAATTAATCTTAATTTATCCCAATTTCTCTCCATAAGTTATACTGTTACTCTTCTATCTCACAGACACTGTGCATAGCATTAGTAAATGTTCTGAAGGTGAAATTCTCCATCAGTGGTCCTCCAAACGCTACCCGACTGTTAGCCCAGGATGACTGTTTTCAGTTCTCCCTGTCACACAGGAGGGGTGACACAAGGCTCTTGCTGAAAACAGATGTGTTTCAAACAAAACTCTTACAAAGAGAAAATCACTATGTGCAGCCAAAGGAAGAAGGGTAAAACTTGCCAAAATTTATATTATAAAAAATATTATGCTCTTCTAAGAAAATAATTGGGGAAATTCAAGAGACTTGGATAGCCTTGTACATATTTTACCAAAACTCGTTTTCTATTGTACCTCAGAGGCACATGATGATGATGATATTTCCACGGCTGGATTAACATGGCCAACATTCCACAAAGTAAATAGGCTCCTATTGATTAAATTAAGCATGGGGTGAACTTAAGCTGTTTTATCTGACCGTCAGTGAATGTTTTGCTGGCTGGGAATGTCCTGAAAGAGGAACAGAAGAGCTTGGAATCGATACTGTCCAAACCAATTTTTTTTCACTGTTATCAAGGACAACCCTGTAATTAAGAAGCAATTCCCTTAAACTGTCCAGCACAGTACACAAGGATGACTGCCTAAGACAGCTTCTCAGAGATACAGTTTGCACTCATGGGATTGAATAATGTTATCACCCAGGCAGACTCTCAATTGTATACAAAAGGCTTCACTGCAAATAAATTTTTGGTCCAAAGAAAAATGCCTTTCATATTTACATTACATCATCCTGAAGAACTCAGGGCATAAGCAGGTATCATCTTGAAGAAGTCAGGACATATTAGATAAATTACATAAAGCCAAGTTAGTCTGAGGTGTCAGGTTTGTAACGACCTTGAAAACTAGGAAGTCCTAGCTACATCACAGAACTATAGATAATTTCCTTTAATCCGCAGAGGTAACACAGGTTTACAGATTTGCCTAATAACCACTGCAATATTTTGGCCTGAGAGATGTTGTCTCAACACATTCCAAAAGCATAATCACTAATTTCCTCACATCAGTAACTGCGATACATCGTCACAATGTACCTGTTCCATCCATGGTTCCAACACAGACCTCCTTCCCTAGATCTGAGGTTTGCAGAACATTGTGTGTGCTTGGCCTTATTGTACCTCCTCACTCGCCCTGTATTTATATCAAGGAGGGAAACAGTTTCCCTTGCCCAGAATTCGTAAGAATTTATAAAGGAAAAAACTCCTGGAATTTAAATTACAGTAAGATGTAGAAATGGTTAATATACAAAAGAAGAATCAAAAAGTTTACTTTTTGAATTTCTAAAAGAGAATTCATTAATTGAAACACCTTAACACAGCTTTTCTCTTTTTTTGTTGTAATTTTTTTTCCCTTTGTTCGTTTGTTTGGGTTTTTTTGCTTGTTTCAGATCTAGTTTATCCCTATAAAACATGAACTGTTCTATAAACCATCTCTAAATTTATGAGAATTTGGAGTTACAAGTCATTTTATTAGAAATAAGCATTATAGTAGAATATATATAAGTTATAATGATGTTCAGCCAAACAGGCAAATAATGCTAAATAGTATGGTAAAATTATATACAGCGCTTGAAAACAAATCTATGACAAATGTTGAATCTAACAAGTTTGTTCACATGAGCTACTTATTAGAATTATCACCTGTCTTGGCATAAACTATTAATTATTTAGTAATTCTAGCAATTAAATGGTTTCATTTCTAACAGTAACTGGCAAATGATTTGCAAATCATTTTTGGTTTGTGTGCTCCTTGCTGAGAAGCTCTTTTCAAAATATTAGACAAATTAAAAAAATACATATTTTAGAGGAAAAATTTACCTATAAACCTGATGTATTTCTGTTGTGCATCTCACACCCCTGGAAGGGTGCATAGAAAGGACTTCTCAGAATGAGTAATAGAGCACAGCAGCTTGGAAGAAATGAAGCACTGTAATTTTGCCTTTTTATTCATAATACTTCAAGGCCCTGCAGACATACTGCTTCTCACCAAGCCTTTGAATAATGTATGGCTCCTGAAGTCCTGCAGCTCCTTCAAGGAACATCATCACCTTTATAAAAAGGAAAGGGTTTTCAGGTAAAAAGCAATTGCTCAGGTTAGATGGTGCATTAAAAGTTATTTTGGCTGCAACACAGAAAGGGTAAACTGTGGAAATGCTTTTTAACAAAGGAGATTGAACATCATGAAATCACATAAGACCTGTGAGATTGAGATGTTTACCATTTATCAGGCAAGATAAACAAGGCAAAGTAAACATTAGTTAGAGATCAGAATAGAAGACAAAGTTCCTCCAAGTTCAGAAAGCATTTTATGTGACCACTGTTCCGCATCAATATTCAATCAGCTCCAGGGCAGGTCCCCAGCAAAGTAACAGTAAACTAAAGCAGTGATTAGAGACAAATAAACCTAAGCCAGTATTTATGGTTTATATGAGGCCTAGTGATCATTTAATACTATGATCTGGCTAGGAATTGATGCAATATGAGGAATAGAGCAATACATAATGAGTTTTTTAGACTAAGAGTGTATACATTGCTGTAATTTCAGGTTAACATCGAAGACATAGATCTTAAGGAAAAATACTTGGAAGCTTGGTTCCCTTCTTGTTTTAATACTTGCTTTATAAGTAAATACAGGATCAGAAACTTGGGTTTAGATTAGGTAGAGCCTGCTTGGAGCTGATGATGTGCATGTTAAAGAAGATGCAGAGCAATGTAACTTCCTTTATCCCACATTCCAAAATGGTGTAACAGAGGACCACCAGCATCTACCTCCAAAAGATACACACTCACAGGCATTGCAGAAACCCCTCAGGTATGCATAGGCAGAGGAGAGAAGACACGGTGCCCTCTGTTTCTAAGGCAGAAAGGTATCCTGGGATTAAAAAGGGATAAATCCAGGGAGCAGCACTGTGAGGAGAAGTTAATGGAGCTCTTGCTCCTGAACTGCCCTGAGTTGTCACCCTGCAGCTACCTTATCAGGGAAGGGAATAAACGATTTGGACCAGCATACAGGAATGCACAATTGTTCCGTCTCATTTTAGTGATCCTAAACATTGCAGTTCCAGAGGGACTACTGTGCTGAGACACTTAGGGCAGTGTCTGTGCTGCTCAGGAGTCATGGTGAATGTATTGTGTACATCTTTCATTCTGTCATTTGTGAACAGAGTGATCTGGACACACTTCAGAGGTTCTTCAAAGAGTGGGATACTCAGAAATATTCAAAATTTGTGTATGATATATAGACATCTCTGCTAAGACTGCTTGTACTGTTAGAAGTATGCATCAGCAGACTTTCAGGTAATAAAGAAATTTAATTGGAGTTACATTAGTTAAAATTGCTTATACATTTGGGGCTGGATTAAAATTTGGGAAAGGTTAGGACACAAGGAGACTCTAACACTAAAATTCTTTGCAGGTACCACTTCACATCTATTACTTTTGTTTGGATTGAGCTCTTAGTTTAATAAAGAGAACAGAATCAACTTAAAATCAGGATAGGATTAGAACCCAATGGCTGTATGGAAGAAGAGACAATTCTTATTGCAAGCTTAGCAGGATAACTAGGAATGAAAAAGAACCCTTTACTCAACACAGGAAGATGCTATAGAGTCCTGGGGAGGAGAATCCATGAACTGCTTCCATTTAAGAAAGGGAAATATTTTTAGAGTAACCCAGTAGACCAAAACATCACAAAGACATGGATAAAGATAACAAAGAATAAAATAGATATCCTTAGAACATGATGAATTTGGCTTTTCCCTTTAAACTCTTTATTTGAAACAAGTACAAGGAAACTGAAATAGCAACAATGAAGCTTTTGAAGCAAGTATGTGAGGCAGAACCAAAGACCCTACACTGAGAATGTTCCATGTATAACTTTCTGATGTGGAAAAACAAAGCAGTAAATCAACATGTAAAATCCGAGTAAATAATTTTTTTAGGAAATCATAATGCCATCTAACCCTTGCCCTTCTGAAATCTAATGCAGCTATTCTTCAACCAAAGAAAGATGCTGTTTAAGACCAAAGATACTTTAATCTGCTTTTCTATTCCTGACAGTGTCCAGTAGTGAAGACTGAAAGATCATAAAAATAGGCCAAGCTTGTTTTTTTCTTTTTTCAATGCTTTTTTCTTAGCACAGTGGAGATTTCAGTTCAGGGATTTCCTGATACAGAGATGGTATCTTTGTGTTTAACAGCCCTCAGCAGCTTTTTATTTCCTTTACCTTTTTTTTTTTTTTTTTTTCAACACATGAAGACTTTTAGCAACACAGAAGCATTCTCTTGCAAAAAAACAAAACAAAACAAAAAAAACCCAAACCAATATTTCATTAATTAATGTGAAAAACTGTCTTAATGTGTTTATGTTGAACCTGTCACCTGCTGACATTTAATAACTCCAAGTTCTTTTATTACAAAAGGTAATGACAATCATGTCTCATATAAAACATTATTCAGCTAGAACATGGTGTTATAAATGCTCAGAAGAGCCCTTTTCCTTGAAAACCTAGACAAAAAAAATGGTGGAAGACAAGTAACAGCAGAATTTTTAATATATTGACTTCTTTCTTGTGCCTTATTCTAGGAGTCTGCTTGGAACACAATCTTAAGCAGTTCTTGAATTTTAGGTTCAGAGTCATGCTAAAACTTACACATATATTGGCTACATCTTAATTCTATACCAGTGGTTTATCATTCTGCAAACATTAAAGAAAAATGATAAGACATCCATGACTACATGACATGACAGGACAGTATGAGCATCCCCAAAACTCCCATCAGAGATAATGATCCAGGGGAGCCTGCAGGAAAGGAGAGAAAGCATGCCATGGATGACACTGGTTAATTTTTAATTCTTCCTGTACAAACAAAAAGCAAATTAAGTTTCCCTGCTTGAACAGCATTTATATTTACAGTAACTTGTGAGTCTTTCTTTTTTAAGATTGAAAATATGGGCTTTATGAAGTCAGAGCATTTGTTGATGTTGTCAGGTTAGTTCTGTGGTACTTTTGTATTCCTTTTCCAAATTTTGAGAGGCTACAAAAATAGCATTTGTCAGAGACCCTACACTCTGTGTTGTTGTAAAAACTTAGCGAAGTGTTAAATAGTTACTATGATCAAGTAGTTTTCCATTTACAATTTCATATGACAATTTGCTTTTTAGTTCTCACTCCACAACAAACACAAAAAAGGTCATAAAAATGTTATGTAAAATAACATACTCATTCTCTCTGCAGTGGAATATTTTAGACTCCAATTTCTAATGGCATCAAAGTTCTCAAATGTGAATCATAGCTTTTCTTTTTTATTTTTTTCCCAGAAATATTAAGCATTTTTCATCACTTGATGAACAATGTAAAAACAAAAAGCCCATAGGGAAAAACACCCATGAGCCTTTCTCAACAATAGAACGTACAAAAATGGCAGACTTTTGCAACATTTCAAAAAGTCAAGAATCCTTTTAGATACTTCAAGAACTAGAAACAAGTACAAGTAAAACAATTCATTTCTCAAACACATTTAGATTAAATAGTGCTCTCTCCACAATATCTTTTCTATTTGCTTGTGGCAAAGTGTTATTAATCCAGCACGATGGATCATCTATTGCAGCATCACAAAAGTGTCTTACACAATCATACTGTACATATGCCAATGCCTTTGTTTCTTTTACAGGAGGAAATGAAGCACTGTCTAGATTTCTCAAATCCGTATTGGGAAAATGAAAGCAATTGGAACTTACCCACTCAGCACTGGTACAGCCACACCTGCAGTACTGCTGCCAGTACTGGAGAGAGACCAACAAATGGCCACTGATAAGATGAAAGGCCTGGAGCAGCTCTTTTCTGATGAGAGGCTGTGAGAGCTGGGACTGTTCAGCTCTGGAGAAGAGAAGGCTTGGAAGGTTTGGAGGATCTCATCAATGTACATAAATAAGGGGAATGTACAAATAGGGTGGAACCATCACTCCCTTCCCAGCTACTTCCATCCCTAGCAATGGTTGACACTGGATAGGTAGCAAAAGAATGAACCATTCTGTTCCACAGAGTAGTTCTTTCCCTCTGCCCAACCCCCCAGCAACCTCTCATCCTTTTGTACATCGTAGTTAAGGGATTCCTAGTTTCCATCATCATGCTTAACAGCCTTAGATTGACATAGCTGTCATGAATTCATCTAATTGCTTTTGACCCATACAAACTTTAAGCCTCTGCAACACTCTTGCAGCAATGAACCCTGCAATATAATTATGCACATAATGATGAACTACTTCCTGTCATTTCTCTTAAAGCTACTGCTTGATCATTTCTATGGATATGACCTTGCTTTTGTATTATGAGAAAAAGCAAATAATAACTCCTTCTTCACCTTCTCCATGATATTAATGATTTTGTACACTTCATTCATAATTCTTTTGAGTCATTCTCTTTCTAAACTGAAAAATTAAAGTATGTTTACACAAGAATTGTTCCTTCTCTCTGATGCCAGACCTCTTGGACTTATACGAGAGCATGATTCTCTTCACTTATGCTTTCTTCTCCTCTCATGATCATTTCCTAACATTATCAAAACCCTCCTACAATTTCTCCTTTTAAAGCTAAAGAATGTAATTTACTTTCTGTGTGCAGAATCTGTTCCATCTTTTATATAATGCTATTACATCCTTCTTGAGGGTGGGAGACAAGACTGCGTCCAAGTAAAAGCAACACGCTGTAACACGATGGCATTTTAGTGTTTTAAAAGCTGATGCTACCTGAACTATTCTATTTTTATGCTAGATCTTAAAATCTAAACTTTTTCTACATGAAAGTAGAATACTGTTATGAGAAACAGCCCAGATCAAGAGAGAGAGAGAACATATTTGTATTTCAATCAATAGACAGCTTTTTAAACAAATCTCAAAACAGAGTAAAGACATTCCTCTGACAAATACCAGCCAAAAGGATCAGAGAAGCTAATAAAAAGTCAATACCACCTTGAAGAAATGCATGTTTGTGCTGGACCATTTATTACCATTAAATGGTGTGCTGGCAGATAGCTTGTTTTAAGCCAGCCATTAGCCTTGCTACTCACAAGCCTAGCTCTCCTCAGTCTCTTGACTTTGTTCACGTGCCACACACAAAGAAGCTGTTACCTGGATGACAAAGCTAGCGCTGCAACAACAGACACTACAACTAAAGCATGGCAGTGTTATTCCATCAGTACTCATCTGTGGAGTACCAGGTTCTGTGGGCAAACTCACGCTATGAGTTTAAAGATTTTTTTCTTCTCTTGAAGGCCTCAGTCTTTCTCTGCTGTACCAAACTGCATGACCTTCATGTTTTGGAATGGATCCCTCTAGCAGGCAGCTACATTCTACCTCCCTACAGGGATTATGCTGGTTGGAGAGTAATTCTTCATGAAGTCAGGTCTGTTCCACCAGGAGGTCTGCATTCCTCACTGATCTCTCTGGGATTGTCTCTCGTTTTCCAGCAATGGTATCTAAATAAGGGAGATACTCCTGATTTGGCTACAATAAGTAAATGCTTGAGTGAAGTAATTGTAAATACCACTCTACTGTCAGTTTAGCTCTCTACCATCTTCTAGGAAAAAGTCTAAAGACATGGCATTTTCTTCATCCTGATAGACATGCCTCCTGCAAAAAAACCCTGAAACACCTTAGATGATCCATCAAGGGGAATAAAAGGAGAATCCATAGAGATTCAGCACATTCAGACTTTTAAATCTGGACATCTAGAATGCTAAAACACAAAAAGGATGCTAAAGTTTCAAGTCCACCATTCAAAGATCAAATATGAGAAAAGAAACCCTACTTAAGCAATGTTGTCATTTCTTTTTTAAATGCACTATGTAAGTACATGATCATGTACTCTTCTATTAAATTACATAAAGGATAGATGAATCTGAGAATGTCAGCGATACTTGTCTACAAAATCAGCCATATGGATCTCTTTATTTCTGCTGTCACAAAAGTTAGATAGTGAGTAATGACTGAGACAGAAGACTTGAGAAGAAAAGTAGACTCAGGATGGTTTATATTCTCCAGAACTGGAAAACCATATGTGATCTCTAAGATTGCTGTGCAATCCCTTTATGATGTTGATCAAGGCTCCTCTTTCAAGATAATCAAGAAGATCCAAGCTCTTCTGCCCCAGTTAAGACAGGTCTCTACATCAGATGATCCAGGAGTCCCAATAGACAGAGATCTTATATACATCATACTACACCCAGTATGACAGCTTGAGGTCTGATACATTATTTAATAAATCCAAATAGCCCTAATTGCCATTCATACAAAAACACAGCGAGATATTACTACATAAAAATGTTCAGCTCCGGAGTTCCCAAATTCTTCTGGCCAAAATTATTTATTACAATCTCTGTGCCTTATTTCCTCCTATGTGTGCAGTGATTACAGAATCACCTCACTGCATGGGGATGCTCAAAAGACTGTTAGCAAGGATCTAAGAGGTTGCTGTAATCAGGGAGGAGATGGTGTTTTTTCTAATGTGCCTTTGATAACCTGACATCTTACAGCGAGGGCTACAAAGAACAGCTCGAGGAAATGAAAAGATTGTATCTGCTGTAGGATGCATCTGTCGTACATAAATGACGCACAAGAATGCACAACGAACATGAGCATACGGCAAGTGCCTGTTCACTCAACAAGTCTAACCCTCTGGGATAAATGAGATGGGAATTTTTGCTGTTGAAAAGATGTTTGGGGAGTCTTCATACTTTCAAGAATGATTTCTTAAAATGTTTTAAAACTTCTTTTCCATTAAAAAGAATGACAAAGAATCATATATGTGCTTCTAAATACCCACTATAAACAAGGTAAAAAGTAAAAAATTTTACCAATATATCATTTCTGATGAGAAGAAAAATGTAATTCCTTACCTACCTGTAGAGGGGAGAAAAAAAAACAGAACGGATTTATAAACATGAGCAATTCAGACTGATTTCATATCTCCCTAACCCACGGAAGTCATCCACAAGTGAAAAAAAAGTCTGTTATAAAAACAAATGTCTTATGAATGGCTCTTTAAATAGAACACTGACTGGCTTAAGCACCTACATTTCATGAAAATAAATAACTCCTTCAGTGATTGCAGACTTTTTATTACTTTCTGAAAACTACAGATACAAAACTCCACAGAAGTGAATACGCAACACAGTGAGTCATCTAAGCAACAAATTAGTTTCATTTAATTCTTCAAGGTTACTTTATAAGTTAAGTTTAATGAGATGTCTGAGTCATTAATGCTAGAAACATCAAAGGAATACATCCTGTTTATAAATTTTCGTGATTTTGAGTTATATGAAATTGTTTCCAGTTTTCTGTGTTTTTTCACAAGATGTGTCCCAAGTGTCTGCAAGCAGGTGATCACAGGAGCGTGTACACTGTATTTTGAAAGACATTAATAATTTCCATCCTCTGACAAGGATACAAAAGCAGTCACATAAATTTGTGTTTCTCTGGGCAGCAAGAGTGCAACCAATGACAGATCCAAGAACAGAGATCTTAAATATCATGTGTATGCGAATGCTGCGTAACTTTACAGATAACAAACAGTACCTGAAAAACAGATTATCAGAAGATGGTTACCCTCTACTATTGCTTTCTGAGAGGTGTCGTGATCTTTCTCAGACCTGGGCTACACAGCATTTGCACAGAGGAAGAGGAGAACACACTCCCCAACTTCCAAATCACGCTTCTCATTCCAAAGTGCGTATCGCCTCCGCTACTCCATATGGAAGTAAGAACGACGCAAAGCGCTCGCGCCACATGCAGCTAGGTCAGATGGCTGGTTATGATTCAATTCTGCCTCAGCTTACTGACCTGAATAAATTCTAAGACATACGGAACAAGATGATAAATTCTCACCCAAGAATACCAACCACTTTCTCTAATAGCTCGATGATGTAGAGTGATTCAGTGTTACTCCTGGGACTCTTTTAAAAGATAATCTTAGTCATGACTTGTGTGTTGATTTGGACAGAATAACTCACAAATTTACCACTGGGATTGTGAAAGGCACCAGAAATATTTGTGATAAATGACTGTAAAGGAAAAGCAAACTCAGAAAACCTTGAGAAGTATTCTCTCCTATTCAAAACTACCTTATTAATTTTACTTTAAAATATTTTAATCAATGTCATGGATAATTTGTTTTATGCCATAGAGAATGTGCCAGTGAAGCTGACTAATTCCGCTGTAAATATCAGGTGATCCTGTTTCAGCACTTCACAGAACAGAAATATTCTGAAGACTAGAAAAATAGGCTTTCCAGACTTTTATTCCTTAATCTATTTCTTACCAATATGTACTATACCATCTGCCATCACTAAAGCACAGTAATTCACATTTGAATACATAAAGAAGTTTGAGCCCAGCACGTATCCAGATCATTATCCATTTCTTCATTTATTCTTACTTGATGGGTCTATTTTTAGATCTTCTTACTGAAGGTATCCTGATTCCTGCTTAAGCATACTACTGTTGGTCTCTCTTTAAGGAGAACTGGGGTACAACTTACTGGAATCTAAATTTTTTTCCTTTAGTCTACTAACACATATAACGCAAAAAATCTGTCTCATTAATACCTTTTTACTCATATTTTAAATATATATATATATATATAGTTCAGAAGTGGCATAGAATCCCTACTGGGATGCAGACAAAATGTTGATACCCACTTAAAAGATTTCAATACAAAATTTGAGCTGATTTGTAGTATGTTCACTTCCACTTAATCCATTCAATTACTTCCATAAGGTAGTTATGAACACAAGCTACTAAAATAATTTGAAGATTGCATCTTCTATTATATATTACTGGCTAGATAAATTAGCACTAAATATCAGTGACTAATACTGCTGGGACAAACTTCATAATTAAAAGAATACAAACTATTGAAAAATTGAAGCATTAGCATTTCCTGTATTCTGGTATTCATGCAATTGTTAATATACTTTTGCTTTTACACGCAAGTCTGTTTCTTTGAGAATAATGAGTCAGCAGTGCCCTGGCAGCCAGGAAAGCAAACCATGTCCAGGGGTGAATCAGGCACAGCATGGCCAGCCAGGCATGGGAGGGGATTGTCCTGCTCTGCTCTGCACTGGGACGGCCTCACCTCGAGTGCTGGGGGCAGTTTTGGGTGCCACAGTATAAGAAAGACGTGAAGCTACCAGAGAGCATCCAGAAGAGGGCAATAAAGATGGTAAGGGGCTGGAAAGGAAGCAGTATGAGGAGTGGCTAAGGTCACTTGGTCTGTTCAGCCTGAGGGGAGACATCACTGTGGTCTTCAACATCCTCATGAGGAGAAGAGGAGGGGCAGACATTGATGTCTTCTCTGTGATAAGCAATGACAGGACTCAAGGAGAAAGTATCAAGCTGAGTCAGGGGATGTTCAGCTTGGATATCAGGAGAAAGTGTTTCACCAAAACATTTGAGCACTGGAACAGGCTCCCCAGGGATGTGGTCATGGCACCAAGCCTGTCTGAGTTCAAGAAGTTTGAAACATGCTCCCACATATGGTGTGATTCTTGGGGCATCTGGCAAAGGAGCAGGAGTTAGATTTGATGATCCTGACAGGTCTCTTCCAACTCAGCTTATTTTATGATTCTATGAACACTAAATGCAACATACACAGATTATCAAAATAATCAGAAATGCTATAGCAGGTAGATCCAAAGAAGCATTTAGTGGATTTTGTTGCACAAATCAAGAGTGTGATGCCACGTCCACTCTTCATCCTCTCCCCATAACGCAGCTCCTAAATTCACTATTCCTATGGTCTTTCAACATAACAGTTTCCTAAGTATCTTTAGGGTATGTTGTGCATGGGTTTGATTGTTTCCAGAACTGAGCAACTGGCTACCCATCTAATTACACCAAATTTGATGCTAGGAAACCACAGAAAGCAATGCAAGAGCTCCCTGAGAAGCCAGTCACAACATCCTACTAAGTACCAAATTCACATGATCATCCCCAAACCAGAACTAATAATCTTCTTTTTAAAACCAAGCTGCTTGAAGAAAAGTTTCCTGACTTACTAGACTCCCATGCTCACCTCTACCCACAGGCTGCAGAATTGAAACTCATGCATCTTACTGCTCTGAACAGCTCTGCACAGCCCCAGGTTAGCCTGAAAAGTCCAACTTTTCCCAGTACTCTTGAAACTTGGCTAACAAAGCCAAGAACTAGAGGAGAAGGGGGTATTTGGGGCATGACAGGCTGGGGCAGGATAGATCCTGCAAGAGTGACCTGTGAAAGAGAAGGTCAGGGACCCTGTGCTGGTCACAGCCACATCAGCAGCTGACAAAACAGACCCATCACCTATTGTAACTATTCACCTTATTTCATGATACTGGAATCAGAAATTACAAGTTAAAACAAATCAGCAATAATTTCCCAGTTCATGACTGGTTTTGCTCATGATGAGGAGGCAAAGGCTCTTCTTTAGTGTGTTCATCTGCACTAACTCCTACATCTTGAGGATGTTCAGCTTCTGTGCTTGCAGAATTGTATGAACAAGTAAGACAAGAAGAAAATTTTTTTTCAAGGCTTTGATGGATGGCATTAGGTTATGGAGTCAGAACACCAAATTACTGTTAAAAGTGCCATCCATTTCTGAATTAATTTAGATACTCTTCTAAGTTTCTTCATATAAATTACATACTTTTGGATAGTAAGAAATACAGTGACCAGCCTGTGGAACAGTGGCACAGGAATTTACTGTTCTCTTACATGAAAGGTAGTGAGGATATCAATTTCTCAAGCTTCTGGGCACAGAGTGAATCTCCATTTAAGATCCATAAGGAACCACAGGGACCCATAACCTTCCACATAACATGTCATACACAAAATTTTCCACTCAGTTACAGTTCTCCACAGCTGGTCTTCCAATTTTAGCCATTCAAAACAAGTTGAAAAATATGAATTCAGTACAATGAAAGTCCAAAGCTCTCCACCTCCTGGTTTAGCACTTCTACCAAACAACAAGCACTGTGCTCCTTTCCACATGTTTTTTCCGTAAGTCTTTCACTTCTACGTTTCCTCTATGTCATTTTTGAAGCTTTATTTTCAACAAATTTTTTTACAATGTATTTGGGTAGAGAGGCTGGAGATTAAACTCACCTCCTCTCCTAACCATTTTTAACATTGTTCTGACTGGTACTAAGCACAGCCACCAGCATTTTAAGGCTCCTATTATAATAATTTCCAGATCTCTTTCCTCAGTGCTAATGGATAATTTACAGCCCATCACTGTGTTAGCAGCAACATTCTTATCCCCTTTATGCTACTTTGAATTTATTGCTACAATTTTATTTCTTGCATTATTGCACAGCCACTGAGTATCATGAGATTCTTCAGTAATTCTTCCGTTTTAATTTAATGCTTTAATTATTTGATACTACGGAATTATGTCCTTTTTATGACTATTTGTCATTTTTTTCCAGATTTAGAAACATGTTAAATAGCATATATTCAATGAGATTCCAGTTAGATCCCAACCATAATCTGCTGCCAGATTTGTGGCAACCTCCCCCCAACAAAGAAGTATCATGTTAACTCCATACACTGTCTCACTGCCAAATTGAGTTTACTAACAAAACTTAGCTCTACAAACTCCTACTCAATGAAATAATGATTCTATCTCCAACATCCCAAAGCCCCAAAGAAATTAGTAACTGGTAAAATGGAAATCACAATGTCTAAAAGATGAAGGAAGACAAGGGATGACTGTATTCCAGGGATTTCCATGACTCCTCAGAGCTCTTCAGTTCATCCTCCTGCTTTTTACAAGTGCTTTCTCAAACAGGAGTTAATACTCCTGACAACACCGATGTGAACAACTGGGTATTGCTTTGAGAAAGTGTCAATCTTCATGCTGAAATATTTGGATTAGAATGGAATGCCATGACTAGCACCTAACTCAGCAGCAAGAGCAATAATTTCCCTCTTCTCCTACTCACACAATCCTTCGGCATCAGCTCTAGCACGTCTTTTCATACTCTGATTCAACTCACTAGCCAGAAAAAAGTTTTATTTATTTCACTAACCTAGTTCCTTTCCAAGCCACTGAGTTTAACTCTTAGGCAGAGCTGTGTGGTGAACATCAGAGACACTGAGTGGGAGCACAGCCCCTCCTTCCTTTGATGTGAATCCCTTCTGTCCCACACAGCCCCATGCCATCAGGGCAAGCTGCAAGAGCAAGGCTTTCTCTCCCCCTCCCATGACATATTAGATTTTACCTCCAACTCAAGAGACAAATATACTCACTCCAAAAACCAAAAGTGTCCTTTTTAAACTGAGTCTTCACTGGATTACCAGAAAATAAATGAGAAATGTTTTTTTAAATCATATTAACAAATGTCAAGATCATATCTAGAATTACTAGATCAAATTAGTCATCACCAAATTATCATTAATTCCTCTAGGAAATATTAAGATTAATTGCCTGTAAATTCCAAAAGATGCAGAATACTAATAATATCACTACTAATGTGCATTTACTTTAATTAATCTGTAAACAAGCCTCTGGTCTTGAGAGTGAAATGCCCACTCAATGTTCCAGGGAAACTATTACAAGGTATTGTGACCAGAATATTATTTTTCTATCAATATCATAACAATTCTTGGTCATTACATAGTGTCTGAGATCTGGGCATTTCAAAGTGAATTTAAACTCATCATACAATCTGATCATAATAAGAGTTAGGTGGAGGCAAAATTTAGAGTGGTTAAGGCTACTAGAAGTAATTTTTTCACTTGAGTACATGCATTCAACATCTAGTTCCTCTACAAAAACACCATCTGATGCTTATCAGCTAAAACCATGATATCAGATCCCCCAATTCCAACTTAATTGCATCCTTATCAGGTGGGACACAGACAAATTGCTCAAAACCAGAGTGACTGTGCTCCAACTTTCCACTGCAGTTGTCCAAGCATTAGCTGCCTTCTGCTACTCCATGATATTGTGTTAGTCACATTCAGGGGCTGATGCTGCTCCAAGGTGTGCGAGTTAAGTAACCACTAATTCATCCTGCTCTCAGCAACCAGGCTCTGGTGCAGCTAAATCTCCTAGAAACGTGCAGTCAATTGTTATTAGATTATTAGTAGAGCCTCCCTGACCTTTGCTGTCCTGAAATTAAGCTGCTCAGGGACTGATATAAGCATCTCATTTAGGTGCACAGTAGTAATTTCATCTTAAAGTATAATGCCTGTAAGCCATTTATAAGTATTTTCTAAGGTGTCTGAGACTGTTACTTAGCAGTTGGCATTTCCAAATTACACACTTCCTGAACTATTCCATATGGGGTAAAATGGCATCTAATTCAGCTTTTTGTGCTCTTAGCTTCATGGAACTTACCTTCCTTAATGTTACAAAACTTTGCAAATATGGTATTCCATCCACCTTGTGGGGAATTAAGTGTTTCCCTCAAATGCCTACAACAACTGTTTTGACCACAACAGGCAGTAGTGTTCAAAATAAAAATCATTTAACTGCTGAAGCACATTAAGTTGTCTCTCATCCGTGCATATGCAGATTTGCTGGAAGTAGGAATTGTTTACTTTTTTCTACAGCCTTTAAATTTGCAGTAGGTAGCTTTCAGCACACCACTGCATCTGATCATCAGGGTTTTAGGATTCATTTAATCTGTAAATAACATTTGGTTCCCTATATTGTGTTCACCTATGTAAGTAAAAAAGTTGGAGAAAAGCCGTACTTTGACACTTATCCAATTTCTACCAAATTTCCACAGAAATAGTGTAAAAAATTTCCCAAATCCCTGCAATAGACATTAGAGACTGTATGAAGGGGAAATAATTGCCTGCTTCACCTATAAAATGACAAAATATTATTAACCACATTAATACAAGACTTGGTTTATGACCTACCTCCTTGAATTATACCATAATTTTGTGTTTTCATTTTGTCTTGCCAACACTGCTATATGAGAATCTTTAAAATTAAAAAAGGAGTCTAAGGAATGATGAAACATCTTAGGAAGGTCATTGATGCCTTAAGTTCTAGCTTTCATATTTTCCAGATTCTGTACTGCATTAGTATATAACTCTGAACTTCATATAAAGTGTTAGCAAGTTCTCCTCACGGTTTAGTTGGACAAAACAATCCTTTTCCAGCTAGAGACCAGGACACCATTGGAGCTTTGGGCCCAGAAAGTGTAAACAGTGAATTGAGGAGAGCAATCTGGGAGGATGGGACTTCATAACCTGAAGCTGTAATTGGACAGTTAACCCCGATATGTAAATGGACCAGAACTTATAAAAGTGTGAAAACGTGTGACTCGTGCATCTTCGGTATAGCCACAACCGGGCTCTTGTACTGCCCAAGGTGTATCCTTTAAAGTCCTTTTAATAAATACCCACTTTATTCCTTTAACATTGTCTAGCCTCTGTTCTAGCTAGCCTCTCAGGACATCATTACTCCAGTTGTGAAATCTCTTTTAGGGATCTGAAGCAATAAGTGCTATGACACTGTTAAGTGAACTCTACTAGAAACAGACTTTGCTCCCCATTTCTGTTGCATAGAGGAAAGAGGACATGGAGGCTATTTTCCTGATGTTTTCTAATGACTGCTTCATCCTTTGGCAGGTATGGTCAACAACTGAGCTTCACTGATCCTGGAGACCACAACAGTCTTCCTTTACCTCTCAATATGAGCTGTGATGCTGGTAACTCATAACATGTAAACAGACTGTGCACCACTCAACCAGAAGATAACAGTAACCAAGCCCAAGCTCAGTTTTGGACAAAGATCTTAAAGTCCTTCAACAGAAACAGCTATGGGTGAAAGAGTAAAGAAAACCACAATTTTTGTTTTTTATAGGAGATCAAAATAGAAACCTACATAGCTGCTATTCCAAGGAATATAAGGAAGGTAAGAGGAGAACAAGTATCTGTAGGTGCTGCATTAACTGGACTCCCTTCCCCCAGAAACAACCACGGTAACAATTAAAATAGGTCTTATCTGCCTTACTCGCTCCTCCTACACATCCCAGGAAGGTATTTGATGGAGTGGCATGGGCAGCAGAATAATTTTAAAGCCTGGACTTAATGAACCAGGACCATCTCATCCAGACTCCAACCAGAACAGGAATTGCACTCAGCCATCTGCACTCTCTACTCACTTGCAACAATCTCTGACATGCAAATGCAGCATCCTGCTGTTTATACTAGCAAGATCAGAAAGTAATTTGCTTTGTGGTCAAGACTGAAAGAGACGAAACTGCTTTTCTGCGCTCATAATGAACTGGTGAGTAACTCCAAGACTCTTATGTAACAACTGGCAAGGGTAGATGGCCAAAGGTTTCAACGGACATGAAACTTGGCAGAAGATCAACAGACATGTGGTCCATCCAAGGGCAGACTGCAGGAAGAAAAAATAAAATCAGGAGGACAAGTGGACCTGAACTTTAGAAGAACAGTAAGGGAATAAAATCACATCACCTTTGCCTGACACACTTCCTAATTGAGATTTAGATGTATGCACAACAGGTGCATAGTTAAATATACATGAATTAATAAAGATGCTGTCTGCCATTTGAAGTGGCACTACAGCATCTGTCCCACCTCCTGCCTGAGGCTCGAGAGTGACCTAGAACCATCAGACACACTGGACTGTGGGGAGGAATACTCAGCTCTACATTTTGCTTGGCAGACATTTCCAAGTATCTCTCTTGTTGATAAACCAGTAAAATGTACTTGATGTAAGTAATTAACTATTTCTCCCTGGTATCTCTGCAGTGTAACTGTAATGCAGAGATGGCAGCAAACAGATGTCTCAGGAACCAACAAATGCTGGGTCTTAAATAAGTGTTCGGTACTATTCTCATACTCAACTGCAGTGGAATATAGTAATCTAGGAACTGCCCATGCCCAACAAGACATCTGCTATAAATGCATTTCCAAAACCAAGGCAGACAGTTCATGAAACCTGCAACAGTGAGGTCAAGAACAGTGAGGTCAAGAACAGTGAGGTCAAGAACAGTGAGGTCAAGAACATGAGGCCAAAGAAGTAAGAAGACATTTCCCTGCAGCCTAGAGATCATGTCTTTATGGTCACTAAACCAACAGTATTAAGCCAAATCTACCCTGGTGCTCTAACAGAAAAAAATAATCAGAACCCAAAACTTTACACAGAGTAGAATCATAACATTAGTTAGGTTGGGAAAGACCTTTGAGATTGAATCCAACTGCAATGGTCCTGCACAAATCTGAGAAGTGTACAAGATCATCTTGAAAGGTTCAAATCTTGCCAAAACTGCAATTCTTTTGGATCCTCCCTTCAACTTTTTTGCCACTTTTACTTGTTTCCTTCAGGGGAAAATATATGACCTGTAAGCATTGAATAAAAGAGGGTTTAATCCAAATTTCCATCACAGTTCAATGAAGCATTTATTGAACAGCACTTGTTATTAGCTTTTGATATTATGAATCCTACAAGTCAGTGTCCAGCCTGGGGCTTGGACTCCATTTTCTAAAAAATTATAATGAACAAGTAAGGTGTGAGTCACAAAGCAATAAGCCGAGCCTATGTGTAACCTTTTAACCTCCATGTACTGTATTAATTAGTCAACACCATGACTTGAAATGTTTTTTCCTATGAAAAACTAAAAAGAGAATAAGAATCATCATTTGCAGAATTAGACCTTTCTGATTAGAAATATCATAGCTACTTTCATAAATATGCTGCATTCAGACTGTGTAAGAACCAAGTGATCTCTGTGTACACATTGTACTTCTCAGAAAACCTTTGAAAATGTTGTCCCTCAAAAATAAAAGTACTCTAATTAGCTTCCATCCTTAGATAACCTACTCAGAAAAAAAAATGTTTTATACATAGCAGAGACAATCTTCCCTGTTGCAGAAGGAAAGGGGAAGGGAGGACTTTTACCAGCTTGAGCCAAAGAAACTTTATTTATCTTGTTGATAAGTTTAGCATGGTAAAACTCATATCACTGTAGTGATTGTCCTATCATTGTATCATCATATTCTGAACCATCTAGTTGTAAGAACATGACAGGGCTTCAAATGCACTGACAGTATTGCAGACAAGCAAAATTTAAATATGTATGAGGTGAATCAAGCACTCATTTACGGGATCAGTTGGAAACCACAATTAGGAACACTGATCTCGTGCAGTTTTGAGTTTTTTTTATTTGAACAAGTTGGGTAAAACTTCACATAAAAATATATGTACTCTTCTCCTGCATTAATTTTGAAGGTTGGAAAGGATAAGAAAAATTAGCATTGGTAATCACATGCAAACAGATCTGACATATTTTTATTTGAACAAATAATAGATTATTCAAAATAGCACAAACAGCAGGTCTGAGATGGATTAGCAGTAAGTAATCCTCCCAATACTTCCTTGTAACAGCTGATTACATTGTTTGCAAAACTGCAGGAAAGTTGTTCTCTATTTTTGTAGGAAACACTCATTGTAATTTAGTTTGTAACCATCTCAGCAGACTGGGCAACTTAATGCCCCCATTAGAGCTGTCACTAACATCTTATAAGAAGGTTCTTGGCACTTTTTATTCTTTCTGCTGAAGGGACCACCACCTTCAGCTGCTGTGACATTAGAGATGGGCCTGCATTACCCAGCCGAACGAAAAATAAAAGATTCCAGCATTTATGACGACAGAATGTATTATGTTTGGAAGATACATACAGTGCTACAGTGTAGTTATTCTGAGTTCTTTCTTGGGGAATTTAGTCATTTCAGGATTTGGAGTAAAAGCTCAATAGTCTGCATTTGTTCACAGCTGGCCAAGCTGTACTGATTCAACAAAATACTAGCAGTGATTTCTTTTATGCTAATATCAACTTTTTAATCCATAGCATAGCTACAGACCTTCAACATGGGGGTCCTGTGAGTCCCATAAAAGCCTTCAGCAAACTGTGTTGCCTTTGCAATACTTTTCCTCAAAAAACAGTATAGTTTGTAAAGACAGGTAAAATACTGAGGTGCAACCTTTTGAGTGATTAAATGCCTCTTCACCAATCCAATAACCAACTGCAACAATTTCGGTAGGTTTGCTCAATCTCTTGTGGTGCATGTGTAACAGCAGTTCTCATCCTACAGGTCTACGTTATTTATCACTGCTGTCCTTTGTTCCTAAAAGATCTGAAAAAATGAGGGATTTCTGCAATCTCATTACTACAACCTGTGATACCCACTTCAGAAGGCAGAAAGAAAATTATTCATAATTTTGCCTTTTTTCCCCTAAATCAACATTAAGATTTTTCTACCTCTTTCTAGTCATAAGCCTGTAACACAGTACTAATTTCTCTTGACCCAATTGTTTTTTAGAATAAAAACCTCACTGCTTCCCTCCATTTCCTAGCTATAGATACTTTCCTTGATGCCCTTTCCCTTACTCTTTCTAAAGGAACTCACAATTTTCTGTCTATATCTTCCCCCCAGGCAATTTCAAATACAGTTTCCCTCAGTTCTGGGAAATTAGCCCTTTCGATATAAGCTTGTGATTGGACTTGTGCTCTATTTTCCTACACTAAATATAATCAGATCAGAATTACTGGTCCCTAGGCAACCATCAGCTTCTAATCCAGTGGTTATTTCATCTTTACCCATCAAAATGAAACACAGAATTGACTTATCATATATTCAATGCAATACCTTTTTGCTTTAGCAAATTATCCTCTATTTTCTAGCAACAATAGCTTGTTTTATGTCCAACTGCACAGATCTTCCACTAAATGTCTCTTAAATCGAAGTTCCCCCATAACACCAGCATTTTATTAACTGTGAATTACAGAGGTACTTAAAGTAACTTTTCTCTAGTATCATTTGATGGTTGGTACAGATCCCTCTGGCAGCATATCGATCCACACACATTCAACACCTCGTAGTTACTTTCTCAGTAACACTCAAAAGGTAATGAAGTCCTTACAAAACAGAGTGATACCTGACATGTTATTCTCTCTATCCTTCACACAGTGACTCTAATTCAGTTCAAATGATCCTGATGGTTATATAAAACTTCTTATCATGCCTTTTGCTTCTTAATATACCTACCATCATGGAACAAAGAACCAAAAGATATATTTTCCATACTATTTGGAGCTTCATTGTAACTTTCTTACATGCACCAAGCTGCAGACTGTATGTATTTGCCTTCCTTACCAACTTCATATAAAAATGGTAACTGAAAACTCTCCTGGTCTGAAGTTTTCAATCAAGGTCATTCATATTCTTCTTGCAAGTTGCAGGTCACCTTGTTTCTGTGGCTTTTCTGACTAGATGCAATGTAGACTTCCAAAAAAATGGACTTTCAGCTTTAACTCCCCAGGGGTACCTCCTGCTTAACCTTCACAACCTTCTGGAGTAACAAAAGAGGGAATGCATAAAGGCTCCCTAACAGTATCTTAAACTCACAGGATAATTTTGGTACTTTTTTTGTGTATTTTTTATACTGCATACATTTGTCTTCCTAGGACAATCCCTTTAGGAATTATTAAGAACATGCTTCGTGCATACCTTTGACTTTGTTAAGCATCAGTGACAAAAGTCCAGCAATACTCCTTTTTCCTAAATCAAATAGGTCATGCTCATTTAAAAAGAGAGAGAAATCAAAATCAAATCATAATACAGATGTTCATTAAAAGGCATGGGTTTTCTGATAAATTAGTCCTCCCCTATATTTCAACTGAATGTTCATATGCAAACAAATAAACCCTCCTTCTATACAAAACTGTGTTATATGGTTTTATTTAAAAATTAAACTTAAATACTGCCCTGTATCAATTGTTTTGTAACCCTAATTCTTATAAACTAGCATTACGAATTTTTTAAAAGTTCAAAATACAGTTGTCCCCAGTTTTAATAAGAAAATATCTAGCTTGATTCTCAGCATTTATCTCCTTGACTTTGATGTTCTCTGAAAGGAAGTTGGCTATCGTCCATCGTAACTCATGTAACATTTTGTTGCTTATGTTTAATGTAATTGCAAACATGACGTGCATTCATAATTAAGCCCAAAGGGTAAGCCAAGAGCCTGAGACATGCTGGAAAATGCTAAAATCAGAGTGGCTAATCTCTTCAAGAGCAAAAAGTGGAAAATATACTACTAATGAAAATAAACCAATAAAAATATATATTATAGCGCAAACATGCTGTGACATCATTGCCCATGACATTGAAAAGTATATAGACACTTTACTAATGAAATGAAATTATATTGGTATAACAGACACAAGTCTGCACAGCCTGCTTAATGATTCTAAATCTAATCAGAGGAACCTGTTGTAGTCTGGTCCTGTCTGGACTGACCTGAAAAGCTGGAAGGCTTTCACTGCTACTCAGCAATAAATCTTCAAAACCTTGCAACACCACTTCTGGTACTTGCTCCTTCCTCTTCATTCACTCAATCTGATGAAAATGTAGTATCTAACATTAACCCAGGAAGGCTTTCCAAAAATCCCCAAACACTTGAATAACTGTGGATGCATCTCACAGACCTTCTTTGGCACTATGACCTTGTCACAGACAAATTATATATAGCAGTCTTTATAGCTCTGGGCTGTGAGAAGGGGGAACTAAGACAGAGTATGTGCATGACTGATTGAAGGGGAATAAACGTTTGCCTGGAAATTACAGCATCCCAAAAGTAACACGAAATAATCCTGAAGACCAATACCCAAAAGTAGCATGAGGAAATAACCAAAAAAAACCAAAAAAAATGGGACGGAATCATTCAAAGCAGCACAAGATTCAGAGACTCATGTAAAGGTCAGGCCAAGAGACTGGTCATACCTCCTGGCATGGTGGAGCAATTTTTTTGGAGGAAAAGGGAAAGATCCTCTAAAGACTGGGAAGAACATCAGCCAGCAAGACTGACAACTGTGCAGAAGCCCTGGAGCCCTTTTCCTCATCATTCGACCTGGGACAAAACTTGTTGGTCCCTGGTTAGGACCATGGTCAGAACAACTCCGTCCTGCTCCGCAGCTGAAGCCCAGCCCAAGCCTCCATCAGGCGGGGACAGAAGAGCAGACCCCTATGGATAGCCATAGCATGGGCAACTGGAACAGGTCTTAGGCAGTGCTATAATCTGTTAATGCTTCTTGTAGCATTTTCTCCAGTTTTACTGCTTTGCTAACCTTGGCTACTATAACCAGCTAATAAAAGAAGTATTTCAATTAAGCAGGGGTTTGTCTCTTGGCGTGGCACTGCCACACATCGATCGGCTGTCACTGCTCTGCTGTGACAAAGCTCGGTGTGTGGGCAGGTACCCAACGCTGCAGATCCAGTGCCACAGTGCCACAGCTGCCCCCTGGCAAACTGGGGGAGCACATGGGCAATGGGAGGCTGCCCCTGCAGTACATCAATACCCACACTGCTAACTCAGTAGAAAGCTTCTTGGGAATTTGCCCCCCACCACACAAAAGACTGTGATATCAACTGTGTTCGTATTTTACAAAGATAATGTGATGCTTGCACAGATGATCATGGCCATTCTTGGAATATAGCATGTTATGCCTTGTTTCCTTCTCATAAGAACGTAGATAACCAAGAGAAACTGTGCTAATAGGCACCAACAACCATGAATAATAAAAAAGGAGACCAAAATAAAACCAAACATCCTTGTACATGGCTGACCGAAGGAAAAAAATTAAAAACACCCACAGCCCCATAGAAGAAAATCCTTAAATTTCTCATAGGGCAATGATTATTACCAGGAAAGCATTACCAAGCTGACAAATACTAGGATGGTAGCAACTCCAGGGGGGAGAAAAGAAAAAAAAAAAGATATTCAATATTTGGTATCCCAGAGGATACAGAACAAACTGGAATAGCTTATGGTATTATGAACTTATAAATCCACTGTAGTAAAAATATCGAAAGAAATCCTGCCCTTATGAATTATGAAAAAAAATAATACTTTATATTTTAGTGCAATGGTATAAGCACAATAAGCATTATACTGGATTTTACTGATCATTCTCATCCATATCTAAAGGAAAACAAAAATGGAAGTAGATAATTTTGACAGGGGACAGATTCTGAGGAAGAATCTAATAAAAGTGCAATACGCAGAGGAAAGACTTGACAGCAACTGGTATCAGTCTATCCAGGCAATAATAGGAGAAGAGACTGTAATAAGTGCATCAAGTCCCTTTTCCCATAACATGTTTCATCTTTTTTCCCACTTCTATAGCTCGAGGTCCACAAAATCTACCATTTTACAGCAAATACAAAGGACTTAAGAGCTGTCCCGAGACTGAAACTAGAAACTGGAGATCTGAAAACAAGACCAACCCTCACACAAGAGCACAATCTTTTATATTGTGAAAACGATGAACTCCAAGAAGCACTGGAGCTGAATAAGACAGCCTGAATTAATTAGTGAAATGCTGCCAAAAATGGACAAAAGAAAATAAAGCTGAAACCACCCGATGCAGCAAACTAGCAGTAAAAGGGCTGATTACATGAGAACTGCATTAACTTAAAAACTAAGTTGTCTTAAGACCAGCATGAAAGGTGACAGAATTATATTCTCGCATGCCAAACTCTGCTTTTGCAAACATTAAACTCAGAACAAACCATTAGTCAGCAAGAGTACTAGCCTTTATATTTTGATTAAAGAGTGAGAAGTCTCATCCTACACATATGATCATCTATTATTTTAACACTATAAATTGTACATTATTTTCATATATTATGGAAAATCAGACCCTGACAATGCCTTTTCTGAAAAAATGAAACACCCCAAACAAAACACACGGAAAGGAAAATGGAATTGCTGACATCTCAAAATACATAGTTTCAGCACGACTACAGGAAAACACGGAAGGTACTATCAAACCTGCAGTTCACTGTCTAGTCTGCAGTCTCCACCCTGTGCCTGCTTACCACAGCAAAAATCAACAGACATCTCATGTTAAGAATTTTATAACATAAACAAATGTAAGAGGACTGTGTGAATGCAAGTGTAAAAGGGCAATCAGAAAGGTAAGTTTGACATCTCAGTGCATATCCTTCCCCAGCAACAATGTCAGGCAATAGCTGCAGGCTTTCACACAAGAAACATGACAGCTAGCAAAAATGGAAATACTGCAATTTCATCTAAGTACCGTTTGCCTCCCCAGCTTCTTACTAGGCAGCTGAAAGTTGTGTGAGGAACAGCAAAACTGTAAGCCTCTGTTCCTATAATTTTTTTTTTCAAAAGCATAAGGAAAAAGAATACTAAATAATTCTTAGTACAAAGGTGTTAAATAAGTCAATTACAAGACATTCTATCTTACACAAGTAAATATCAAAGAATATTCATTCATATTTTAAACTAAGGATTAAGAGAGCAATTATTCACCCAATCTGTTCATTTAAGAATCCATCAACTAGAGAGATTAACACGTCTTATGGTCACAGAATATGGGACAGCTTTGTGCCACTACCTGCATTAGTTCCATTAATAAATGCAGTCTTAGCATGTATTAGCATTTCTGAGCTGTCACCGGTGAAATTTGCAGTAAAGAAAGCATTCACTTCTCCCTTGTAACACACTGTAACTACAGTGAGGAAAGCCAACCCAAGAGTTTTTTTTTTAAGCAAACTAATCATTGTGAAAAGGTAGTTCATTTTTCTTTACAAGACCACATAAAATAAGTGAGAGACTATTTAAGCAACACTATTTAAACTGTGACTGTATGATAATGGGCTTGTTACCAGTGGCAATCTATGGCACAATTACATAAGATATGTAAACTACATAAACAGCATTCTTCATAACTCACAGTAGCCATTGAATTATTTCACTTCTCATTCACAAGTTCAAATGGCAAATATGCATCTCAAATTCAACACAACTTCTTACTGCTTACTATAAACCAGAGGGATCAATCTACATAAGGGTTATACGATAAATCTAATCTGCATTCCATCTTTTTCCCCCTATACAGAATGATAGCTATTAGAGCAACAGAGTACTAGAAAGGGCAGGAAAAGGGCCAAGCACTTTGCCCATAATAATCTGCAGAATTGCTGGAATCATATGGAGAAGGGATTAAGATACAGCAACATATCTCCAATGAAGGCATGTAAAAAAACAGAGTCTGGCATAGCCATAGCAATTTCTGACAAACCTTTGCATTGTTGGAAAGTGCATCTGCATGAGAACACATATTTTTTTAAAAATGTCTAGGAAACAACACTGTGTTGTCTTTGAAAATAAACTTTCTAATTTGTTTTGGTATAATAGAGTCAGTTCTCATGAATTGTAAGATAAACAAGAATCATGTTTGCATTCCTTTGTAAAAGATATCACCTGATGGACTTCTCAAGTGACCAGTGGAGATGGAGAGGTGGTAACTTCTCTGTCCAATCTCTGATCACTGTCCAGAAACTTATATATGCAAGGTCAACAATAAACTAGAGAGTTCTTTTCTTCTTCTCTGCCTGAAGACCTGTTGTGTGTGTTACTGTGCTCCCTCTGTGCATCACAGTAACAACACTGTGCCTATTTCATGTCTACAATGAAACTACTCATTAAGTCAATCCAATTTTCATGGCATTGTTCATATCCTAAAATCTAATTCTTTATTCTGAGTTTTTATTTTTTAATATTCTGCTATAACAGCTTTAGATAGAGCACCACAACACGGCACAAACCTTCACAATAGGATCATGCTTCAGGCATTTTATTCACAAAGATTATTTGCTAAAGCTGCAGTCATGCCTAAATTATTTTTCTGTGGAAGAAGAATATATATGCAGCATAACTACATTTCAGTAAAATACACTCTGATCTACAGACTTAACTGCAGGTTGTCTCAGTTCTGAATAAGCCCTTAAACATCCAATGAAACCAGGGGATAATAAAGGAAGGTATTCACCCCACCACACAGCTTAGGAGGCATTCTCCATGTACCTGGCCATACACCAGATCCAGATACGGCAGGTGCTTGTGGAGGAAACTTGTCTTTACAGTATCTATAATGTGTGAAGGTATGATTCAGACTCTTCTTTTTGCTCTACACATGTAGCAAAAGCAACATGCCATTTTTCCCCTTGATCCTCTCTTATCAGGGTGCTATCAGGACTATCAGTAAGCCTTGAACATGTACTCAATCAACTTAAACTCATTTCCATTGTTTACTGTTCCTTGCCTTCTTGTTTCTGCATACATTTTCTGTACAGGTGACTTCAAGCATGACACATTCAAACTCTCAGATTGGGACACAAATCTCAAATTTTTTTGGCAAAACAGTGACTAAAGAATCTTATTCAAATGGAACACTCCTCAGTACACTAATACTCTTCCAGGGCAACTAGAACTCGTTTCCATTACAAATGGCTAGGATTATGAGAAAAGGCTGCTTTGTACTTAGCAGGAATGACAGAGTTTTTTTAATAAAGTCATTGATACACCCTGACCTCCTGTGAAGAACAATCCCAGAGGTTACTCCAGGTTAGCTGGCTCTGCACAGTCTTGGACAAAGCAGCTGTCTCACTGAATACCTGCTGAAAGGACACTGCTAAACTTTTTGGCTTTGTAGTTATTTCACACTTAGAGAAAGGACACTTGATCCTGGGCAAGAAGGACTGCCTTGCACACACGGCATGCATGACAAGCATGTCAAAGCCCCTGGTTCCACAGCTTGGGGAAAGGCAGAGACAGATGAATTCTGTGACTCAAAAAGCCCCAAGAATCGTGCAGAACATCAGGAAAGGACTCAAGACACACAGAGAGAATTTATTCCCAGTGATATAGGGGCAGAGGACAAGGAAAAAGAGGCAGAAATCTCAATTTGGAAAGCCCATGAGATTGAATGTGGATTATTGACCTTCTAAAAGTCAAATCCCTTGAGAAAAAAAGAAGGGATCATGCACCACTATGTCAGCTGATGTAAAATTGAACCCGTGGAAAACTGTAATCATGTGCTTCAGAATGCCCTGAGCTTTAAGGCAGTCAATATTCTTGAAGGATGAGTTCCTCAAGAGAATAGCTGTCACACTCACTCTGGGGAGGGGAGAACAGAGTATCCCTCAAAACACTGAACAGCCCTTATATCTGCAAGGAAGACCAGGCTGACCTTGGAAAAAGGAGAGGTCCACTATTAAAGCACTTCCTCTATTTCCTGAAAGTGGGATAACATGACCTAAAGGCCAAGCCTAGAACTGGGTGACAGATGTGGGTTTGCGTCTCTTCTAGAGCTGGAAGGCAGGTTCTAAGAATCATAAAATGAGCCCTTATAGCTACCAAAGTAACTTGTGACACAGATTTTGGAGTGACAGAAGCCACAGTTATCATGAAAAACTTCCTAATTTACAGAAGAGTAGCTAAGTTTGTACATTCATTCAAAAGACGGGAGAAGTAGCTATAACATTTTCAGGAAAGTATTTGAAACCCTCTTAGATAAACCTGTCCTTTGCCAAAACAGAGGTACAGGACTAATGCCCCCAGCTACTGAGCCTCAGACTGATGATAATCCAACACAGGGCTTATAACTCAAAGCTGTAAATTCTTTGTGCAATCTGCACGTGGTCCAGTCTCATCTCCCTCTTTATCCCTTTCAAACAGCAGTATTGAGGTAGATATATAGCTAGAGATTGGTGAGATTAGATAGATAGATAGATAGACAGACAGACAGACAGATAGACAAATAGACAGACAGATAGACAGGCAGATAGACAGATAGATAGACAGACAGACACAGATAGATAGATAGATAGATAGATAGATAGATAGATAGATAGATAGATAGATAGATAGATAGATACTGTTTCTAGGTCTCTATTTTGTTCAACATGATTTTATTTAGTCCACCAGTGGACTAAATAAAAATAGATCCTTCAGTCCATGCTTTCATTCATGAAACCATCTACACATACTGCCCAGTTTAAGAGGGGTTTCAGTTATTTCCAGGATTTGATCAAAAAGCATACTCGATAGTGGGCCAAACCTGGCCACACAGTGGTCTCTCCCATGGGATGTTTTCTACTACCCCTCCAGCAACCATAACCTCCATAAGAACAGTGACATCCTCTGAACAAATGTTCAGTCCTGTCACCAGGGCAGCGGGATCCCCATGCATTCAAACTTCAGTAAAAATGTGCAGAGGCCACATACAACAGAACCCTCTTTTGCACAATCTCTCCTTAACAGCTCTGGCGAATTTACAAACCAAATAAAGGCAAACCCTCAGTAGGTATGTGTTGCCCTACTTCCATCAACCACAATGAAGCTATGAAAATTTAAGGCAGCAGAGGATCTTGCATCAGAAAACTACATGTCATCCTTCTCAATATCTTACACTGCAATCCACATGAAACAAATCATCTTTGCCTAGCCCAAATGCTAAATATGTTTTCCCTTGCTCTCTACTGTACTTTAAAAGACAATGGAAATCACACATTGCAGATGTTCAGGCAGGAAGACAGACTCTCAAGGGCTCAGTTTTGATGCTCACTCCAAGCTTTAAATGCTTAACTAAACTTGTCAAAATCCCTTGTTGCCTCATAACCCAAGCACAGAACACCTGGACACATACAAATTTTCACAACTTCTTGTGTCACTGATCAAACAGTAAGATGATGAAAGAAAACATTCAAAGGTTTTAACTCTATTTGGATAAAGCAGGCATGAACAGTTTGGATTCTCAGCCAAAGCTTCTTTGAACATTAAGAACTACATCTGGCAAGGAATTTGAGAGTTAATTTCACATTAAAGCCATAGAGCCTATGCTTTGTGCAGAAGACAGAAGGAAAAAAACCCTTAACTTTTCCTATTTAAAAACAAAAGTCGATGTGTACTTAAGCAAAGAAGGCATAAATTTGGGGGGCTGAATTATCAGCCACTCACTTTTACATGGTATTTGAGGACACAGAATCAAAATGGAGGACTCTGTGGATGCTGTTCCTCTAAAAAGGCAATAAAGACATTCATAGGGCCAACAGGGGGATCAAAAGCACCAAAATTATCAATGAAAATGATTTCCAAGTGCTGGAGAAACAGCCCTCCTTCTCTATGCTTTGACACACAGTTTTAGCACAGCGAGTTATAAAAACAGAGGGCTCAGAACAGGTACCTCAGTTGAGTCCATCAGCTTCATAATTTTTTTCTTTTCATAGTCAACATCAAGCCTGTCTTTCTCTTCACGTTCAAGAACATGGGCAGCAGTGCCACCTGGACACTTCAACTTGTTCTTGGGTGTGACTCTGACCTTCTTGGCCAAGTGTTCGCATTCTGAGTTTTGTTTGGAATCTTCTTGCTTTTCCTTTTTCCCTTCCTCCTTTGTTCCTTGTTTACTTTAAAAGTTCTACCAGAACCCTTTTTGTTCTCACCACGAAATTTATCTCAGACTGCTCAATAAAAGACAGTTGGCTAAAAAGAAAGAATTGATGAGCAGAACAAATACCAATTTCATTTAAAATGTATACTTTAAAATTCTGAGCAAAAATATTCTTCCTTTATATATCATTGAGCATGGCTAAATATGATTCAGCTCCAGGTGGAGATACCTAAACACTGCTGACTTGCTCTTCTACTCAGCAGAGATTTAATTGCTACACTCAGAGAACCCTAAAGGAGCAATTTGGCTTTCCTGCAACAGACACTTAAGACTAAGACATTAATTCACTCTTTAGGTTCTGTCACTGTAGTGACTTTATCTCCTTGGACAGGAATGGCATGCTTGAGGATGGATACCTAAATTACTGGATAAATAACTAAATTACAGGTATTTTCATGCAGTTCCTCAACTTAGTATGGCCATCAGGCTTTAACAACCAAAACAGTGCATCTGATTCTTTGGTGGGACATCACCTCAGAAGAATTCAAGCATGTTCATGCCCCTGGAAATGCCAGCTGAGGGTTCTAGACCAGAGGAGGCTCTGCTGATTCCGGCTCACTCATGGACTGGACCAAGTCCAACATACAGCTTGCTGACAAAATGTGGGTGAGAAGAGGTGTCAGCGTTATCGAACCTGCATAATGTAAAGTTAGATAACATCCTTGTTACTCCAAGTTTTCAGTCAAACTACAGTACAAAAATTAGATCTACTTGAAAGTTTTAATCCAAAGTTTTAATCTTCATATTGTTCCCCATATTGGTGATGAAGTATGAGCATGTTTAATAGCTTCCAGCATCTCTTCCAGAAAGACAATCTTTTAAGAGCAGTAGTTATAGAAACTGGGCCAGCTTTCAACTGTCTGACAAAGTCTTTTATTGCTGCTGTAATACATCCAAAATGTGGAAATGTCACATGTTTTAACACTTTAACTATTGATTACTAATGTCACAGAATAATACACTTTTAGGTTGTGAAAATAGCCTAATAACACATTAAGACCTAATTAAGCAATTTAGCCAAGGTCCTTCTCTCTATTTCAGTAATATAGATATTTTTCATTGACACTTAAAGACAAATTATGATTTTGTCTCTAAACCAGGGAACTAGCACAAGTAGACTGAGAAAATTTGTAGAACAGAAAAGTCAGTCAAACCCTGCATTGAAAACATGAACTTCCTACTTGAGACAGTAGTACCTTTAAGGTAGAAAGCTTGTAATTCAAACAGGTGTTATAAATATACACTAAAGAAAGGTAATTAACTTAAGTAGTGCAATGTAAACTACTTCATGGGGCACACAAGAAATACAGGTGACACTTATGACATAATTAAATGAAGATGTTAATGGCTTCAGCAGTGTCCTATGTGGGATGTGTATGGTTGGTGCCTAAAGCATTTGTAGCTGCAATAATGGCAGTGCTCAGCTTCTTCTCCTCTGTTTCTCAAGGCAGTCCAAACTATAATGCCTCTGTTCCAACTTAATCAGCTCTCTGTAATACCTCATAAATGAAAAATGCCATAAGTAGATACTTTGTTGTATTTATCTTCAACCTGTTGCATAAAGCAACAGGCCCTTAAGCAGCACCTGCTTCTTCCCATGGAATATCCTCTGCCACCACCTGCTGCTGCTTCCTCCTACAAGGACAGAAGAGTTAGACTTAAGACCTTTTTGGTCTTCTCAACAGGGGCTTTGAAAACACCTGATAACTCAGTAATACTCCTGTTAAATATAGCTATTTAAGGCAAAAGATTAATGTAATAGCACAATATACCAACATTTATTGCTCAATGTTCTAAATGAATGCAGTTATTATCATATTGTCATGAACGGAGATGCACCAATTAAGCCTATGAAAAAATAAACAATGTTATTTAGACCCTTCTTTAATTTTTACATAAAATCTTCCCCATGTTGCTTGATCTCCATTTGATCTAACAAGGGTGCTCATACCTCCTACTCCCAAGGACTTCAATCTCATCCAAGCTGAAGTCAGTTTGATTACTACAGGCTTTCAGAGATACTCTTTTCACACTGCAAGTGAAATGTAGAAACAACTCTCTGAGAAGAATTAAAAAGCAAATAACAGCAGTATGAGTTAGCAGTGAAAGGCTGTGGTACAAGTAAGGCTTTACCTTACTAGATAATCAGTAACGCTGTTTTCACACCTTGATAATGTTACAATTACTTATGCAAAGTGATCTAGAATTTTTATATTTCCCTCCCTTGGTTAGTGAAATGTCACAGTATTTAGAGTTAGTGTAAAGTAACACTTTGGCTCATCAGCACTCCCACATTTAATATTTGGGAATAATGATCATAAGGACCATTTTTAAAATCAGTAAGTCATTACTGCTTATGTGCTTGAGTAATTTTGTTTTACAGCATTTTATCTTGCAATAAGTATTTTAGAGACAGGAGGGAGAGGGACGAGGGAAAAAAAAAAGTCAGGACCAGATAGAGACATCTGAGTCTTTAGATTTCTAATTTGCACATGATTATGAAATAAGTCTTTTAGAAGCATTAAGCATCTATTTCTTATTCTTCAAAATAAAGCCCTGCTTTGCATAAACAGACAATTATTATAAAACAAAATGAGCCTAGTGCAGAATGGCATTATTGCCAGCACACCTAGACACACCACCTTAAAAATATCAACAGCTGCCAAGCAATTCTGACTGCCCCACACACGAACGCTAGCTGGAAGCAAAATGACATTCACAGGGATGAAGGCAGTCCCTCAGCCCCAGCCCCCAGGAGCAGGAACCATTTCAGCTTTTCCACTTTTTCATCTCCCAACTCCCACATTTTTTTTCCCAAGCAAACACCATTTGTCCCTTTCCCTCTGCCAGAACATTGGCAGCATAGTGAAAAAGAAGCAAGCAGAATGTCTCAGTTTTACACTACAGATTTCTTACTTTATACAGCAGATTTCTTATTTTAGAGGAACACATCCAAAGGCAGACTTGTTACTAAGATTTTGGGTTGTAACAGACATCTTGTTTTACACAGCACTAGATACTAGTATATTGACAGATATAATGATGGGACAGTTTCAATAGTCTGCTTCCTTTTTTAGTCTTAACACCTTGTTTAACAGCATTCCCTCTCTTAAAGCCCTTTTATTCCCACAGGATAATATTAGTTCTTAGTCAATTTGAAACCAATTAACCAGCTTGCTGGGCTTTTTGCTGTTACCAAACAGTTGATGGACTCAAATACAAGCCAGTATTGTTACTGTTTGCAAATCAAAATTATTTGTGCCGACTAGTCCGCTGTTGAGAGATACTTAAAACAATATGAGCATATTTTATATGGTGTTTGCATATTATGGAACTCAAACCACTTTGTATACAGTAAATACTACTATAAATTTTAAAATAAATTCAGATTATTTCTTTTTATGGACATACTGGATCTCCACTCAGTAAAGATTACACATACTATTTTTAGTTCTAAATGGTAAAGAACATGAGAGATAACTCTTGGAAGTTGTTTCGAAGCACAACTTTCACATTCTGAAAAGTCCATACCATATTTTTCACTTCAGAAAGGACTTGGTGATCTCTTGTGTCCTCCCCTCATTTAATTCTTATTCAAGTGTAATGAAGCAACATGAAATCATTTTGCTCAAAACCTCTCCATTCTCCAATCTTTTATTGCACTGCTGTTGCAGGAAAGACAGAGGCCACAGTACGGAGCAAACAAATTTGCACGAATAACTAGAATGAGCACAGAGTTGAAAATAAAACTCAGTAGAATTTTTTCATAATTCCCACAAAAAAAAAAATTCATCCCTAAAACTTGCAATATATTTAGGCCCTTAGGAAATGCTCTAGAGATCAACTCTATGCCCCTTTAACACTACAGCTGCAGAGATAAACATGACTTTCAGCAGCAAAAGGCCACTATTATCAATACTCCAAGAATTTGTGCATTTTAATAATTATAAATATATATATTAATATATTTAATAATTATAAATAATATATATTATTTATGTTCAACTATGCAGAGGACTAGCAAAAAAAGGGCAACCTATTGACCTGTATCTTGTTCCATTTCCAAAGCTGAGAAGTCTTAATGTTTACATACTCCACTGCCATCAAATTTGAAGAGCAAAGAAACAGTCACTGTGACAAATTTTAAGATCTAACATTGCTGATTTCTGTGTTCATCACTTATTCTAATTTTTACAAATTGCTCAGCTGCAGATATTTACCACAGCTAAAATAATAAGAGTCTATAATATCAGCACTTAATCAGGATAAAATTGGAGGAGATGCTCTTTCCTAACCTAATACAAAAGGAACTAAATTAACTGACATTTTGTCTTTGAAACACTATGATCTGTGGTGGCATTAGTTGTGTGAGATGAAACAGCGCAGATCAAGCATGTAAATGCATGAAGCAGTATTTAAAGTTTGAAACAGCTTTAGAAATGAAGATCCAGAATGCTCAATTAAAGGCTCTACTTGACCATCTGTGATTCTGTAGATCCATGTATTCCCACAGACTACAGTAACTGCTCTGTCAATATCTAACTGAATGGGACAGCGAAATTACAAACTAAAGACTGGAAGTGGAGGAAGAGGGTTGTCTCCTCCTCCACTTCCAGTCTAGAAGTTGACTTTTAGTTGTTTGTTTTCAGTAGTGAAAGGAATGGTTTTCTCTCTAGTATCACTGTATATCTACTTCTCAAAGTTCTTCCATTTTATGCATGATCACTGCTGGGGCTGAGCACTATGTTTTCTCAAAATCCAGTTTGTGATTCTGAGTTTCATCACTGCAAAAGGCCAGCTTCTGGTTGCACTCACTTCTCACAACAATATGAATTTTGCTTCCATATCCTGCTTCTGTATCCCACTTCAGGAGCAGAGTGTAGACCAGTAACTTTTACTCAAAGCTTCCCAAAGCCCAGCGTCCAAGACAGTACTCTAGATGTTGAGAAGCTCAGCTGAAGTAACAGCCAGCTGCTTAGCTTTCCTGATGAGTTTCCGGGGAGGAAAAAATAACAAGGAAAGCACAAATCTCTCACATCTGACAAGACTGACTCTCCATAAAACAGGAAAAATATGCTCATACAAGCGCAAGCTTAAGTGGGTCAAAGGTTGACATCAACCAACATTCTGCCCAACCAGGCACATCTCTGCCTGAAGTATCTTACTGAAGAAGTATTTTGGGGATAAAGTACTAGTGTAAACACAAAAACACTATTACAGTTGATTTGGCTTTGAACAGTAAAGCAAGTCTGCAGAGGTGGACAACAAATAAATCGAAATGTCCCTTGCACAGGTATTGTGCTCACTACTGATTTTTATTTCTTTTTTGTGATCATGACTTTACCTACCAATTTTTAGAAGACTATACACCAGCAATATCAACTAAAATTAAATCCAGAAACTTACATACATTTTGAAATATTGTTCATCCCAAACTCAAAGCAAGTTATTGGAGTGGGGGAAAATGGGAAAATTGATTTTTTAAAATGGCAGTTACGTAAAATGATACAAGAGATGCACCAGTGACTCTTGTTTGTACCAGAAAATGCTGAACAAGAATGAAAAGTAAATATGGCCTATTAGCCCTCCAAGATCTAAGTGGGAAAAGAAACTATTTCTCACAGAAAACTGTAAGGATCCATGTCTTCATTTGCAAGGACCTTGAGATCTTGAGAAAACACATACAGTTACATTAGTCTTCTAGACAGGAACTGGTAACATACAAGGTGAAAAAAAGTATTGAAGAGGCAGGTTTTGCTTTCATTTCTTTTCCAAACAAAAGAGAATTTACCCATGTTTTCAGAAGAAGATGAGGAAAGTAGGCACCAACAGAAAGACAACACTGGAAACAGTACTAAGGACTTATTTACCTGTGAGGTATAAAGCTATTGATGCAAACTTCCAGCGCTGACTCCCAGCTGGGTGTGCCAAACTGTAATGTAGCTGTTCCTAGTGCAATGACTGCGACTGCTAACACCCTCAGATCATAAGACTTGAGCACGTAATAGAGAGACAACTTAAACCACACCGTGAAAGACAATGAGAACTGAATTCGTTCCAGTCTAACTCAGAAACAAATCTTACTAAAGAGGTGTGCTGCTCTCACATTGCAGCAGTGCATGGCTGGACAGGTCTGACGCCTGTCCATTTGTAGTCCTGTCACAGTGTAACCTGAAGGTGATTTCAGTGGAAAATGTAAATCCATCTCCTACTGCTTGCATTCAAATCTCATCTTCACTCGACTCCCCACCATGACCTCACTATTTACACCTGGAGGCATAGCGTTTCCAACTGAGAGCCACCAAATGAACTGATAGTTTTCCTAGATAAAAACAAGTATAAAATGCTCTGAGGTCACTGTGGAGATGGTATTTCAATTGCACCATGTGCATCACTAGGTGTCCCTGAGTAAGGACTGAAGATGGGGGAAGGGAGAACAGACATGTTAGCTTTGGATGGGAAAAAGGAATTCTCAGAATCATTTTTGCAGGTTATGCAGTTGAATTAATGTTTAAAACAATTAATTATGTCCCCTACCTCTGCAAGTCATACTGCAACTCATAACCTAAGTGTCTTAGGCTTCTACATATTAAATGTGTAAAAAGTAAATCAAATTGTGAAGGGCTAATATTTTTAATTGTAGATCAAATAGCATTTACTGTGGATGAGCCATTCACTCCCCTTCTCCCAAGAACAACTATCTGAGCCCCCTAAGCAGTCTACGTTCAGAACAATACCCTGGAAAAATGGATTAATGGGAACACTGAATGTGAGGCTGTCAAAGAAGCGTGGCAAATGTGATTTCTGATCAGCTGTGTAATTCTACACATGTATCACTCTCCACAGTACTTCTACCATGTTAACACATTACTTTTCATGTGCTTTTAATGTCATAACATGGGCAGCGTATCAGCTTCCGCACAGTATTTGTTCTAAAAACAAATAAGAACTACATAAATATTGCTGCCTAAAACTCACTGAACTCATTTAGGCTGGAAAGCTCTTCCACAAAGAAAAATGCAACTATGCCTGTTATTAAACAGATAAATGCAAATTATCAAAACCTGTGAGATAAATGCAAATTATCAAAAACCTCCTCTGAGCTCCTTCTCTTACATTGGTTCAGCATCTCCTACAACCTCCCAAGAGGTCAGTAAAAGACCACCAGCTTGAGGCACTCACAAACAGCAACTATGCCTCTCACACTACATCAAAGGAAATAAAATGTATCATGACATTAAAAGCCTTTCTAGAAGAACCCTTTACTGTCTCTAAGCAATCAAATCACCAGGTTCCACCTCCTAGTGTTTCTCCTACATAGTGGTAAGACAAAAAATGCACCCAGATGAAAGGGTTCAGCACTTGACAACAAAATGAGTGTTCTGAAAATACACCAAATCCTTTAAACAATAATTAAGCACCAAATGAACCATTTAAAAATTCACCACTACCATTAGAACAAATTAAATTAAGCCAAGATTAACATATTAAGTTTGCTCAACCCAAAAGCAGATAACTTCACATAGTTCCTATTTAGCTATGTGCAAACTATTTTTCAAAGTATCTGACCGTAAAGATGGGCCAACAATACATGCAATTAAGTAAATGAGATAACTGGATAACTTACATTCAAAGTATAATGGTGAACTAGCTGTTTATCTTTTCCTCCACAATAGTTATGATACTCCATTTCCAAGGCTACTGCTGATAAAAGTTAATAGTTTTCACATTCTAACATATACTAATACCCAAGTTACAAAGCTGTGCCCCTTTTGATTAGCACCTGTATGGTACTTGCTGATTCTTGTAGGGGAGAAGTAAAGAGGAAATTTCCACAGGATTCTTTAAATATCCAGAAAGGCTATTTCACTGAAATCTATTTTTTTCACATGTGTTGAAATTTTTGGCATTCCTTTGACCTTTATGTCAATGAGAACAGCAGGATCTGGGCAGCTGAAAGACTTCAGTACAGTAAGTTACCTTCTCTGTATTATTCAAACCAGGAATGACCAAACACAGGGCCATTATACAGGACTTAAACATAGATGTTTGAGTTTTTCACAGAAATAATCCGAATTTTAATACTTTAAAGTGGAAAAAAAAACCAAAAAACCAAACATTTTCAGACCCACATGCATGTTTTACCACATATAAGCGAAAACAACTTGGTTTAATTCTGTAAAGAAGGAATCTCTTTTCTTGGGGAATTTGTATCTGTTTACTCATTGGTGACCATAACAATGATACACAGGTAGTGTTTGTTTGCAAGAATATTTACAGATTCAACACTTTTTACTCCTAACACTGGAATGTTTTTTCATTTTTACTATACAAGCAATAAGACACAGAGAAAACTAAGTAGGGTCATCCTTTCAAAAGGTCATCATGCAAGGAGGTAGGAATTAAATAGCTCACATTTTTATATAACAGTAAGTGCAAATAAGGACAATGCATTTGGCTTTAAAGACTTTAGAGATAAGTTCAAAATCATAAAAAGATGCCAATAATAAAGAAAAAATATACCAGTATTTCCCACATTGTAAATGTTTTAAAACAGGTGGGCTTGTACCTTATTTCACAAAAATACAAAACTGAAGCACCTTTGTACAAAATTCCCCCTTCATCAGCTTCCCATTAGATGATTATTGATTATTCAGGAATATAGCAAGGCTGCAAAGTTTTTAAATTAAAAAATGCTTGACAACAGAACAATTTTAAGTACAACTACTATTTATCTTATTCAACAACCAACTATAGACACTGGCACTTTTAAGTGCCTCCCAGAATCTGTGTGAAATTGTTTTCATATGCAATTTCACTGTAAACCAATTAAACAGCAACTCTAAAGCCAGGCAAAATACAAAGGCTGAAGATTTCGGTACTGAGCCTGAGCAGCAGTTCATGCTATTGATGATACCTAAGAGTGGCCTCTGATGTGCCTTGTCTGCACAGGTGTAATGTGAAGAACAGACCATACTCTAACTCTTCCAGAAGCTGCAAACTCCCAGCACAAACTGACCAACGTGACATTGCAAGTAAAATTTAAATTTCAAAGGCAGTGCAAGATAATCTTTTTAAGGAATTTAGACATGTCATTTCATTGCCAGCTGACATAGCCTTCAGATTTAACATTAATTACACTTCTATTTATGCTATTTAGAAACCTAATTATCCAACCTACTCATTCTAACCAAATCTGAAAGCTACCTAAAATTTAATTTGACTAGTATATCAAAGCTTCACCTTACTTTCAATTCAGTGATTAAGCCATAATTCTATTACACATTTATTTAGATTGTCTCTGGAAAGGAAGCATATCAATAGGATAAAAGACATTGCAAGCACCTTATGAGGTTTCAACTTAATTCTTCAATATTTACAGTAGAGAGAATAATGCAAATAAACAGATGGAAATTATTATGAAAGAAAACTAACAACCTCTTAAAAAACACCTGAGGATTCTGGTGGGACTGGTTCCACTTTTGACTTTCTTTTGACTGCCCCATCAGAGCCACAAACTCCTCAGTCATGAACATAAAATTCATTATTTTTCATAGTTTGATAGAAAGTTTTTATTTGTGTTAAATGCTGTTGCAAATTGACAATTAACAGTTCCTCATTATAGTGTTGTTTTTTTACAAAGACCCAGAAATACCAGAAGCAAGTGTAACTCCTATTCTGGCTGGCTCATACGATGCCTATACTTGGCAGGAACAAATCAGATTCTCCTAATCAACATCTCTACTCTGCTGTAAACTCGGTATATATATATTTTTTGTTGCTTGGTTGGTGGGTTTTGAGGGTTTTTTTTGTGGGGTGAGTTTTATTTTTGTGGGGTGGGTGTGTTTTGGTTTGTTGCTTTTTTAATAAACAAGCCATTATAACAAATTACTTCATCAAACTGGACTTTAAGGCTTTCTCCCAACACTCAGGAGACACTGCTCCTCCCACCATGCTAAAAGATACCCATGGCCAGGTTTGTTGGGAGAGCAAGGTAAGCCATTACAGATATTCAGAAAGCACATTCCTTAGCAATGTACACCATATATCACTGTCTTTGCTGACAGCTATCATGCATTACCAAGCTCCCAGTTATTACTAGGAACTGACATACACTCCACCACTTCAGTCTTAGCCAAAAATACTGGTTGACAAGACTTGAAAGACATACTGCATGCCTAAGTTATCCAATAATGAATAATTTAAATCCTTTGCAGAGACAGGATGTAAATCAATCATTTTTTTCATTGAAAATGAAGTTGACAGTCCATCCACTGAAGGGCAAAACCTCCTCCTTAGAAGCAATTAGACCTTTCGTCTGCAAGGTCAAGTACATTGAGAAAGATCTACTGGACCACAGGTACTGATGTCAAATTGGTAAATTGAAACAAGTGTCCTGTGGCTTATTTTTCTCCCTTCATGAGAAAGAGTTTCTGTTGCCAAAGATTCTTTTTTAATCTTGTCCCCACTCCCAAGTTCGCTACATCTTTGTCAAGGCTATAAAACCTGGAGCACAAGCATAAAATTAGGAACAGCATCTTGACTTCTAGTTTTGGGTTTTATGGTAGCCACACTGAGATGCTTATTATATCATAGTTAATTAGTCCTGCATTTTAAAGAGGCTGAAGGATAGAGTACAAAGAAACAAAGTGCTTATAGTATTCATGATATGCAGCACCCTACAGCTACTATCCAACCTCTGCTTGGCAGCAGAGCAAAAATATGCAAGATACAACTGTGTCATACAGCTACAGCTCATGGCAAACCCTGTCTTGCTTTGATATAGGTGAGAAGAATGCCCACTCTATGAAAGCACACAAGGAGGAGGAAGATCACCATCAATATATCTGCTGCAGTTTTTGGTGAACACCTGCCATGATTATACCACAAATGTCAGCACACATCATATGAACACATCCATGCCCAAGCCAAAAGAAAACAGCAGTCCTAATGGGTTCATATACTTTCTTATTTGTCATCCAAAGGTGACAACTCACAGCCTGAAAGAGGCCATGGGCGGTCAGGAAGTGGCAACAAAGCGTCAAGTTCTCTTTGCTGGGCAGAAGAATTTGAAGATTTGGAAAAAAAGGGTGGTGTCATGAGAGGAAGAAGAAAGAAAAAACACCGACCCAGGATTCAGTCCTTTCTCTACAAAGGCAGAAATAGAATAGCAATAGGAATTTCTCCCACAAAGCAACAGAAATTAAGATGATCCTTAGGCCACAGGGCACTGGCCTTAAAGGCAGGTCCTGTTTTCATATCCCATTCTGAAACTACCAGCTGACTGTGCAGCTGTTCCAAAAGTTATTACAAGAGAATGACTCTGGCACTGATGTCGCCTACACATGAAAATTACTGTTGAAATAAGAAGAGGTAGAAAACGGAGAAAAGATAACAGATGTTGTTCACAGCATACAGGAGACCTACAAAAATGCAGCACAGTTGAGAAAATTCATATTAAGGTTCAAACTAAAAAGTTACTATCTCTAACTTTAGAAATTGGAGGTGGTTGTTAGATGCAGAGAAGAGTGTAAGCAACCAGAAGTGCATCAGAAGAGAATTAACATAGTTGAGGGATTTATTTCTAAGAAGGATGCATAAGCAGTGAGACAGAGTACTCGAAAGTATTCACAGCAAGGATTTTGGGTGCCTGGGAAGCCAGAACTCTGCCAAATTGTTTTTTACTGGCAGGTCGTGACCCAAGGGTTTATTCCAAAGCTGCCTGCCTGCAGTGCACACCTGCTAGACCAGTGCTCCCCAGTTGTGGGAATACCTGCAGCAATGAGGAAGAATTTGGGATTAAACAGCAAAACGAGCTGACATCTAAACACAAGAAGGCTCCTTCTCTTTTTTGTAAGCAAGGATACAGAAAAGCCTCCAAAATTAAAACTTCCAAGAAGCTTACAGACACTGGGATTGCAATTATTTCAACAATTGCAAAACACAAAGCTGCTTTCTTTTAAAGCCAAAATGAAATTAGAAGACAATACTTCAACACAATTAGAAGTATTATTTGGTTAGTACCAGAACAGGGCACTCTCACTTGCCAAGCAAGAGGTTAAGTACACAGCTGTAAGCATCAAGGAACTTATTCAAGCACCAAGTGAAAAAATGAAGACAGAAGCTGAGGAGACAAGTGTTGCCAGACAGCTCTAAAGGGAATAGAGACTTCAAACTGGGACCCTTTCCCACAAATCCCACAGTTGAATAACTCTAATTTTATTCAGGAACTATTAAGAAGAAATTCCTACAGACCAGCAAAAAGCAGCTGTTCTAAAATGTCTAAAGGGTTTCAAACAATGTCTTTCCCCTTCCCACTTCCTCCCAGCATAATTTATTTTATTTCTATTGTGTACATAGTGGACAAAACCAGTGATAATCTTATTGAAATTACAGTAGTAGTTCAGGAGTTAAGATTAAAAAAAGAATGCACTACAGTAACGGTAATGTAAAGTGATTTTTTTTCCTCCTCTTTTCACTGATCTTCATATAAAGCTTTATCTAAATAGTATCAGCCTCAGCATTGGTTAATCACTCACAATTCTTTAACATGAGATAAGTCCCCCTCTCTCAATAACTGGTGGAAGGTCATGCCAATCCAAATGAAGCAGTTAGGTCAGAAATCAAGTCTAACCATTTACATTTTTCATCTACTGTAAGTCTTAAGTGTGATTAATCAAATCAACCTTCCCTTTTCAGCCAGAGCTGTAATTGCTAAGTGCAAATTAAAGCATATTATATATGACATATGATACTTAATCTGAAGACATATTTTTGTTAAGGTTTAGGTCAAATTTTATTAAATGAGTTAAAGATATCCACTGAATATATCTTAACATTACATACATACCCCACGGGAAAAGAAAAAATAATGCAAAATATTACAAAAATACTTCAAACCCCATAGATAATCCAATTGGCTTTGATGAAAAAAATCCACAAAGAGTAACAGTAATACCATGCTTGTAAGACTATATAGAATATCTTCACAGCTTCTGTCATGAAGTTTATAAGGGGATAGCAGATAACTCTAGAATCCTAAACAATTGTTTCAGCAATAATATACAAAAATCCTTCACAATTATAAAGAAGAACTTCTAATTTTGTGAGTAACTTTCTACTGTAGTAAGCTGATAAGACTTCAGTTATTTTACTAATTGCTGACAGCTGCTAAAAAGTCCATTGCTATTACTGTCCCCTAAGCAAACAGGGGCAAGAAAATTAGACCAGTAAGGGATCTAAAGGATGAGAGTAAATATTCTTATTCAATAACCTGATGTTTACTTAACCCTCTTAATTTTGCATCTATTAATAACCATATTGATACTTTCTGTTAAATAGTCCTCTTTGTCCTACTCTATGTGTAACTGTGAACCTATTTTATTGACAAAATCTGGAACAGAACAACAGTGTCTCAGAAAGGCAAACAGGAAAAAGCAGGCTGCAGAACCACTGAAAAATCTTCACAATATAACAAGAAAAAAACAATCCCAACCAAAACATGACACAGTATCGCTTTTGGAGGGTTTGCTACCTACAGTAACATGAAGTGGGATATTGCTTTAGTTCAAAAAGGAAAAAAAAGACATTTGGAGGTATAGTAACAAAATCCATCTTCAGTGCACTGAACAGTCAAGATGCAACATATCTGAGGATGTACAATAATGAAGAGTTAATCAACTACCTTTAGAATAGTATTTTTTCTATGAAATAATCCTCCACAGAACGCATTTGCTTCACCTCAATAGACTTAACTGTTTACATCACAGAACAGCTAATATAATCTGTACTAATAATAAAACTTTTTTTATATATATAATATAGATTAATAGAAGACATCTATTCAGTGTCCTGCTTTAAGTACATAATCAGTCCTCTTAAAAATAAAAACTTACCTGAAATAACTACACTGTTGCACGTAACAGGAAGAAGTGTGTTGTATCAGATAACAGGAAGTTTTTCACCCAATTCATGTTATAAGCCATGCATTTAGAATGTAAGTACACTTGTCACACGGCCTCTGACAGCCCCACTGGACAGTTCAGTCTGACACCTACACATCCCAAACAGGATCTAGCAGATCCTGATGACCAGCGAGCTGGCTGACACTACATGGAACAAGAGAGAGGAGGGGGGAGGTTAGAGACAGGCAGAGGTTCCTCTCCCAACAGGGAGAAAGCATTGTTTCATTTCCTAGCTTCAGCAGTCACAGAATGGGAAATCTAGCACCTTTGGGAATCTTATTTTTCTTTCCAGTCTGACAATTGGCCAATAGCTTCAGAAATTATTTTAGGGGAAGGAAGATGCATTTGACAAGTCAGCTGACAGAGAGCAAGCCTTTGACCTCTACCATGTCTCCATGACTGGAAACCAGGATGAAACATCCTGGTAGTAAGTAAAACTCACATAATCCAGATGTGAATTTGTCCAATTCAATCCTCATTTTTCATTCACTAAGAGCAGTGCTTCTTCCAGGATGGATACATCCAAACCATCTGCACAATGAAGAATAAAGTAGATGCTAAAGGTGAATTTCAAGAAGTCTTAGCTACTATGAGACATCTGGATGTAAAAGCATAATGCAGACTTACTTCTTCCACTGTGTGATACCTACATCCTGTCTGGTACCTGAAATGCATTTTTAAACCGAATTCAAGGCAGTTGAGCCACCATGCAATTACCATATTCTCGTTTGCTTTTCCCATTAATTGTTGAATAGCATTTCTAATTGGATCTCACTAGTTTAAAATATTAAGCAGAAACAATCAAATCACCTAATTCCATCCATGCTGCATTCCTGTCATTACATACATTTCAAATTAACAGTTTAATACCTTATCCCACTTGCACTCATTGGTCATGGGCAGCAGAGTACAAGGGGAAGAAGAGAAAGACAAAAAAGGGAGAGAGAATTAAAAGTTGCAGTACTGTAACAGACGCCTACCTCTCCATAACATGGCAAGCCAGCATTTCACAGTAAATATTCCATGGTAAAAATTTCCTGGTAAATAGACTTTCACTTCTGAAATCGGGAATTTTTAATTGCAGTTTGCCTTATACTGCTTAGGTGAGGCAAACACCCTTCACCAGCCAAGCACTGCTCGGGATCCAAAGCTTACACTATCCATGAAGAAATAATCATCAGATTCTAAGATGCTGGTCATCAGAATGACACTTTACATGCATACTATGCCATTATTTGCTGTACCTATAAAAACATTTATCATCCTCTGGAAAAGTTTTCCTTTCATGACAGTCTACCACAACTGCAACTTGTAACATTCTACAGAGTACCACTCTTTTCTTAAATATACTCAGATGCTTCATAAAGTCCCTGGATTTACAAAGTTTTCTTTGAAGCTGCCTTAATTACAGGAAGGTTTGTGACATTTTTTTTTTTAAATTAAGAGTTAAGAGAAGCCAAGAACAATATGATTAGTATTCACAACATTAATCTTTTTGCTGTACCTAACAACTTCATTTAATGTATAAGACACAAACCCTTGTGGAGTTGCTGTTCTATTGAGCTGACGTTGATGTACTTGCTATGAAGTTACTTCTACCTCTTCTGTTCTCCTCTGAGATGTAACAGATGGGCTCTCAGGAAATTGAATCTGATAGGAAACACACTCACTGACTTCAGTGAGCTCTTAAAAGGCTAAAACAGAAAAATAAGGTTCACAAGTGGCAAAGAATCATTTAAATCATTTAAATACAAAGGCTTCTTTGACAGTGAAAAAGAATTCCTGCTTCAGCAATGAGTTTTAGAAAATATACTGTCTTTTAATATTATTATTCTCATCACTTAATAAAGATGTATTTTAACAAGGACAGACTTTACATACACTGCTTTCATCACTGGCAAGGAACAGCACCACTCACAATACACACTGAACAGCAGATTCCAGCCCTTAACTCCCCAGCACAGTTCAGCAGCTTCATGCTACATTACTTTGGTAATGCAAAAAGAGCCCCAAAATAGAGACATTTTTAACTTGGACTAAGTCTCCAGGGAAATGAGGCTTAGGCAGTCCCTCATCTGTTCACTTGTCACATTTAAATTTGCTGGCCAATTTCAACTAAATTTGATAAAGAGTTTGGACACTCAAAAATAATTAAGTTCCTGCAAATTCTACAAAAAACTAGAAGCTGAGTACAAAAGAGACATCTACAAAACACTTATAGGTGAAGGCAGAGAACTTTTAACCAATCTATCATCCATCACCTCATTAATGAAATAAAACCACTCAGCATGTGTTGTATTTGAGTATATACTGTGTGCATGCATATTTGAGTATATATTCACTGTATATATTCAAAACCTTACGAGGCAACCGGCCTTAGACAGCCCTGCTTGAGGAAAGGGAGTGGACTAAATGATGTTTCCTTTGTGACCTGAAAAATTTTGGGGTGGGGGGTGATGTCATATGTACAGTTTCATAGAAGCCACTCCAAATGATATCAAATGGGGAAGCCAGAAAAGGATCTCAAGGGAAGGAGGAAAAAGACCTCGTTGAAAGGTGAAGGAAATAAATCCAAAGGCAATTGAGTTTTAGCCATTATGCTATTAATAGTCCTTTTTTCTACGGTGACCTTCAGAATTTCACTGAAGACTTGTCACTTCACTCTCCATGTGCTATTAGCAGAATCATTTTGGAAATAATCTCTAAGGTTACAAGCTACACCATTGTCATTACAATAATGTAAAACATAGTTTGGATAGCAAAGACCATTTCTTTAACCTTTTACACTGATGTGAATGTACCCACGTGATTGCATAGCTTTTGAGAACACATACTCCTTATTAAATGAAGAAGTAAATAGAAAAATGTAGAGATGAGGCTTAGACCTGTCATTTCGGTGAAGGAGAGTACTGGAAAACAAATTCTGAAACAACTACCAGGGAGAAATGGTGAGAACCAGTAAACTACAGAAAATGGGGAATTTGTAGGGAGATGAACAAACTCTTCCAGCCTAACTGAATGCTCAAAAAAAGTTTTGTACAAGCAAAAGAGTAAGAGTGGGGTCTGGGGGATCCATGACTGGGTCCTCCCCACCAGCAGACCACCCATATGCACATTTCCTGGATGGCGTGTACACTCTTTTGCAAAGGAAGCTGAGAAGAAGACAAAGGCATTGCTTAGCCTACAGCAGATTGAGGGCGAAAGTCTGGTAAGGAGAAAGATGACAGATCACAGGAGCAGGATCAGCCCCTGCTGTGGATATGAAAAAGGAGGCATCTGCAAGTGAGTTTGTCATCTAAACTCCTCTTAGAAACAGCAGGCGTCCAATTCATTAATTCATGACGACTGGAACAACCCCACCCTAGTCAAGTCAAATAACTTGATCACACCAACAAATGGGGTAGAAGAGAGCTTCAGAAGCCTAGGAAACAACAGGCTGAAAATCTGTTTCTAGATTTTCAAGCTCACAGAGTAGTCTAAATGCTGACAGTGGCAGAGACAGGCTGTAAGAATCAGTAGCTGCAAGGCTAAGAAACAGCATCAGTGTTTGGAAATGTGGAGAACAATGGAAAACATGAAAACCTCAGAGGTGAGCACTTGGAGGGGCACAGAATCCAAAAAAGAATTGAAAGAGTGGAAGGAAAAGTAAACTTGATATGGTTTGGATTAGCACACCAAGTTCCTAAAACTAATGAAGGGCTACTCTGGCACAGTGTATTTGGATTCAGCAGGAATAACATAAATTGAAGGGTTCACTAGCATTATGCTTAATTTTAAAAAAAGAAAGCAGCATGAAAATATTATAAAACTTTTGCAAAATATTATAGAAAGGAAAAGCTTTGTGGGTAATCTCAACACTAACAACACTGTAGTAAAAGGTAAAATGATGCACACTACCAAAGTATTTGAGAAAATACAAGTGAAAACCATATGGCTGAGCAAAATAATAACAGGCTGTTAGAAGAAAAAAAAAAAAAAGTGTGCCTATTGATATTACAAAATTATCATTCTGACAGGCTGGCAAATTAAAGACAGTAAATCATGCCCAAAAATATTTAAGGAACAATCTCGAAAAGGCACAAAAACTAATAATGTTACTTGTCAACTGTAAGTTCCTTCACATCGGAAGACTAATATGACTAATGGACACCAACCTTTGATAAGACTTGGGGAAGCACAAAGCAGTAAGCCTGGCAAATGACTCCAGAGAAAAGTCAGAGGAACTACTCTGAAATACATGTTAATGACCACACAGACAAACAGGACATCTTGCAAAAGGGCTTAAAGCTTTTGTAAATTGGTAAAATGACTGACAAACCTTAAAAGAAGATTCCACATGCAAGAAAAGCAAATCAGAAATCCCATCAAAAAGCTCTTAAAAACACAAAGCAGCCATAGGGTAAAACCAATGTTGTTGCTTGGATATGTAACTTTATGAAGGCCAGAAAATCAAAGAAAAAGAAATGGGCAGGACTCCTCCTGGATTCAGCAGCAGGAGCAGAGAACATCATGGCCTGGTATAAATTCATGGGACAACTGCATCTGCAATAGACTGGACACTTCTGATTCCTCTTAGCACAGAAAGGATGCAAATGGGAACGTTACTGAGAAGGACAGCAAGCACCTTGAAACACACAGAATATACTAACCTGGGGAGCCATTAAGACACCCAGACTCCTCAGTCCAGTAGATGAGGTAACTGAGATAAGACAGTAGTTCATAAGATACAAATTCTCCATGTAAATGGAGACAGAACAACTGCTCATGCACTTTCCAATTTAATAACTGAGGAACATTACATGAAGTTAACGTGTGTCAAGTTCACAGAAGGCATTCCTCACTAGTATTACTCTTGTTCAAGTACCTGCAAATGATGTAAGTTTCAGATGTTCAAAAGGCAACTGAATATATTTAATCCACCATAGGCTAGCAGAGTATTATGGGGTCTTTGTCCAGTGATGATGAAAGTCATTATCCTAATGCCTACAGAAGACTTTAGTTTAAGTCAGTACAACCATTTGTACATTTTACTGGCATATTTCAAATAAAAAGCATTGGGGTAGTGGCCATTTTCAGACACTTGGACAATGTAAAATCCTCTAATTTTGTCCTAACCATCAAAGCTATATTCATCATATTAGAATAAGATTAAAAAAAGGTTTTTGCCTAGCAAAGATACAAAGAAAACTTGGCTTTCATATATGACTAATTCAGAAGACAGATCTACTAGTGAATATTTATAACATCCCAGATTTTCATGCAAATCTGTAGATTACAAATAAATCTTAGTAAGAAGTTTCTGTTAAATAACCAAGCAGTGTTATCGACTTCAGAAGGCATCAAAGGAACTAATCTCAACTCTTTATATATGCAAAGCAATGCTTCAATTGTATCTCCTTGTCCTTAACTTTCAGGCTAGGTAGGAAAGAGTCTAAGTAGTAATATATGTACAGCAACCCAAGTTTGCACCTTTTCCTGTAACATATGCAGCCTAGACATAATATCCTAGGAAGCAATACTTTAAAACTTTCATACATTCTACATTAACAAAGTAAGGCAGTTAAATGAACGTCCAATATAGTAAAGGTAGCTAGAGGCAAAGAGAAGAAAGTAGAAGGGGGAAGCAAGATATGATAGTATTATATATCCCCAGTGACATGAATAAATTTTTATTGTTTGCACTTAATCTTCATATAGACTTTTTCCCTGGCTCTGAATTTCATTTATCACTGTATGCTGATAAGCTGTCAACAGTGGCAACACTTTCATATATTTTTGTGCAAGAACAATACAAACATGACCCTTATTAAGGCTTCTCAAAGGGGGAAAAAACCTAAAATAAAACAGTAATTTATATTATTCTTACTTTCCATCAAATAGAAAGGGAATTTATTCCACAGAAACAGCATATTCGTAGTTTCCCTTGGGGCAGAAGGGGGAATGTTACTAAAACAGAAACAAAGTGGCTGCTTTGCAATATGCCGTAATAGGTTAACCAAAGTTTGAACCGCAAAAAGTTAACATAATACATGTTTTACAAGAGTAGAGAAACATCGAAAATATTTCAGAATTATCTTTTGGGAAGATACAGATATTGCTATTTAAAAAAAAGCTTTTCATCAGGAACAGCTTCTGAATCAAAACAATTCTTTCAAGAGCATGAATCAAAATCTTCCTACAGAGCAGAGTAACAGAACTCACATTTATTTTCCTTTTTTTTTTTTTTTTTTAAAGAGGTTAATTTAATAGTTTTCCTCCAATACAAAACAACAAGAGAAATAGAATTTGAAGAGTATCTGGGACTCCCTGCATGGCACTTAGAAGAAAGAATCTTTGAACAGTTCTCACTGCCACAAAGAAACATGTATTGAAAATATGTTAAAAAATTTAGCCATGCACTGAAGCTGCTGGAGAATATAAACTGTTCCTCACCCCAAGATCTGTAGACCAACTGTTGAGTTCAATGGTGATAATTGAGAAACTCCAGTTACTTTTACTGAATATCTTTAGAGACGATTCCCAGATAAAATAGAAAGTAATTATATTTAATATTGCAACAATGCCAACAACCAGTATTTCCTTTAACGTGTTTAGAAGACAAATTCTGGGACAGATAAAAATACTTTAAGCAGTATTTGGTCTTTGCAAAGTTATGGAATAGAGACTTCTATATGCATCCTTAACAAACCCAGGTCAATGTCATGTATGAGCTTATTTACATAACCATTTCACTGTTCCCAGGCTGTGCACACTCCAGTATTTGATCAGCAGGTGCACCCTGGGCACCCACCTTACAATACACACACAGGCATACAAATCTACACAGCTAACCAAAAGACAGCTTTCAAGGCTCTTACTGATTAGCATATTATCTTGCAAACACAGCATTTTAGGCAAACCTTTTGATTTTTAGCTCATAGATGCTTTAGCAGGTTTTTTAGCCCTCAGGACTGCCACTCAGACAGGCCTCATAACACCTTAGCATGGGTTTTGATGGCACAAAATCACCTCTGGCTAGATGATGGCACATATAACCACTCCTAGAAACTTTATTTTTTCCACTTAGAGGATGAGCCAAAAAAATCTCACAACAGAGCTGAAACACATTAAGAGCCTTCACATATTCTAACGGCAGGCTAAAGAATAAGAAATTCTGCAAAGCACTTAAGACCCAAGGGAGAACTAGGTACATCACACCTCTATTCTTCAGGGGCTGCCCTGAAGGCACTGGAGAGAGCTGCTGTTGCATCCTCCACTCCTCCCACTAGCACAGACATCACCTTGCCCTTTGATTTGAATTGAGAGAGAAAAAACTTAACCTTCCTTTCCTTGCAATGGCTGCTAACTCTAGTTTCCAGTTTCCAAGCATGAACCATGACACATGACAATTCCTGGGAACAACCACGCCCATCAACCCAGAGCCAACACAGGAATTTTTAGCAGGCCTTTGAAAAACAGCCCAATGTAATGAGTGTGTTCTGTTATTGTGATTCAGGTAACAGTTCAGAAAATGTTGTCTTCCAACATCAGTTTCACACCAAGAACTTCACAAATTAAATTAATGTAATTTCTTGTAAAATTGTGCTGACACACATGACCACCTTTACAAATTAACTGTGTTAAACATACTCAGCATCAAAGATACTTTGTTATTCATAACATCATGTTGTTCACAAAAAAAGGAATGAGGAAACAACTTTGAGGGAAAGAGGGTCTGTTTATTAGAATAAGGAACTCTTAATGAAAATATACAACTGAGCTTCATGCAGTGCAAGCAACAGCAGTTACTGATTTTAGTAAAATTTTTCACTATTATTTCTGTATTAAGCTTTAGTCCATGTACACTACCCACACATTGTTTGTATTCTGTAGCCATTTTGTTATAACCTAATTTAAACAAGAGTGTATAATATACAAGATGCCAAGGATCCACATATGGAATTTACTTATGTGGCCTAAAAACTAGGATCATGGATAACCAATAAATAAGCTTTTGGGCTACATAATCTCCATCACCAGTCAGATCAACTTAACCCACCTGAATAATGCTCAAGACTTCCAGGACTCTTGCAACATCAGTTAATGTATTCATTTTGGAGTAATTTTTGTATGTGAAGATTTTATTGAGGACATAAAACCCTCTTAATTCTGACTTGTGCTTGGAGATAACCTGATGCTTACATCACCACCTCCTTTAAAAATAAAACCAATTTTAGTTCTACCCACAGACCTACCAGCTTTCACTTGTTCCTAACAATAGCAAAGGCAGCACAGTAATTGCATGAAAAGTCAGGAACAAAAAAAGAAGAAGAGTGAAAGGAAAAGGGTATCATTTTACAAAGAACATCTACGCTGAAACTCTTCTTAGGAAAAAAAAAAGTAATCAAAAAACTCAGTTTTGCCTGACATCAGTTTTTAGTGACCTGGTTCTCTTTGGAATGCACAATTGTAAAAGGTAACTTAACATGTGCTCAGTTCTCCTCTCCTTTTATCTAATAATACACACAAGAAACAGTCTATTGAAACTTTTACAGAAACACTGTCAGGACTTAGTTCAGAGTATTGAACTACACAAAAGAAAATCAGCATGATAGAAGTTATGTATGCCTTAACTTCTGGGATAACAAAAAGGCAGGAATAAATAGCCACAGTAGAAAGGGAGTAACACAAAAGAATGCTCACAAACAAAGAGCTCTTACCAAATACAAAAAGACACAAGACACACTTGACAAAAAGTTCAAATCAAGCAATAAAACAGTTGAGTGTATGCCACATTCTGGCTGGCGTTTTTTTTGCCTATTATAGGTAATAGGAAATTACCAACAAACTTCCTTAATAATTGACACATGATAAAAAAATTTGCACTGAAAAACATGTAGAAGTCCCAGCCTGGGTAACTTTACAGACTTTAAAATGTGTCATTAATTGTATTAATGACTGTATTTCTTTAAATAAGAATTTTGGCAATGCCATCTTGGCACACAAGGTCAAAAGACATGTGGCTCCAAATTTCAGTCAACCATGTCCTAGTCAAATCTCTGAGAAAAAGGTGATAGAAAGGAAGACAATACTTCTTTTAAATTTAATGTGATAATAAACAAAGCAAACAGGTAACTAGTATTGTTCTAGTCAACTTATCTTCACATTTAGGCCTTAAATTCCACTGAAAGGCAGAACACCAGTGAGGACTGAAGGAATCCATGCAGAAGGAATTGGACAGGACAGGAATTACTCATTATTTTCTTTTCTTTACTAGTGGTACCTAAATGTGGTTTTTTTCTACACCACAATGGATTGTGCACCCATCCCACTTTGGATACCACTGGTCTACAGCACCAAGCCATCTCTTACCTAAGTACTAGTCCTGCAGAGGCACAAGAAAAATCCAGGATATTAAAGCGCAAAATGAAGACAGCTTGCTTGTTCTTCAGAAGCAACCTTGAGTGGTACTCAACCATAGCTCAAAAACTACAAGCTGATAGCAGACACTTCTCTTGGCAGCATTTCTATGACATCTTACATAAGCAAATTGTCTGGATTTTTCCAGTCTCTTTTGTTGTGTTCCAGACTTTGCCCCAGATAATGAAGAGCTGACAGGAGAGCTGCCTTGCTGTTACAGTCCTACCCCTGAACAGCTGGTGTGGAAATACAGGCAGCAAATGCTGTTACTCAGATAGGGTGAAATTACATTTTCTAATTCAAGTTGATGTCTCTAAAACAAACAAACAAAAAATCAATAGGCTATTTCATTGTCAACTAATGAATCACTGAATAACACCCAAAACCTTAATTAATTCCCCTATTAAAATAACTTTAACCAGAGTGGAAACCAGGATTTCTCCCCTGCCACACACTGATTACAAAGTGAATCGGCAACACCAGAAAGGGGAAGCCATACAAACAGCAGGATTCCTAAGAAACCACACTGAACACACATTAACACTTCCTAGAGAAGAGCTCTTGAACAAGACAAGGTATCATTTGTTCTCACAATCACAATTTTAACTAAAAAAGTACTCTCCAGACGCAATTTATTGCAAAAATAATGTATAGAACAGTACTGAAGTGTCACCATCTGTTACATGAAGCCAAAACTAGATATCAAACACAGATTTTGTACTAAGCACTCAGACTAAGACAAGGCAAACTTTCTCCACAATAACCACCATGCTGCAAGGTTACTATCATAAGAGTGATTCAATTAAACTTCTCTTCACAGTTGGGTGTCCTCCCCAGAAGTCTCAAACTACGTAATATCACTCAGTCTTTTCAACTATGAAACTTAAACTGACTAGTCAAGTACAGCCTGTTGCACAAATACTGAGCTTCAGAAGAACCAAATGAAAACATGACACCCCAAACCCAAGAATGAAATAGTAAAAATATCCAGAGGCCTTTAGGGATATTCAGGAACCCCAAACTTTCTAGAAGGCAACTCTTAACAATTAGTTCCTGCTATGTCTAAGCTCTATGGCTCTATGTGAACTGTCTCTCATTAGTGTCTTCCTACAATGATGAAAGCAGCAGGCTCAGTTTGGGAAACAGCCAAATAACAGTCACTAGAAACACCATCTATTTGGACTTCATAAATTCTTTCATTTTCCTTTTTTTTTTTTTTTTTTGACCCCTAATCTCAGTACCAAGTTACTCTACTTAATTTCAGATTCCTTCCATTTAATGCTTAATTCAGAAAGTGAAGTAATTCCGTAGGAAATAAGGCAATTTATATCTATTCTGACTGATGCCTCCTCCCAACTTGAGCACGTATAAATAAACATATAAAGTCACTCAAAGGGAAACAGCAGCCCCCAAACATCCACTGCTTTAGAACAGCATCACTTCTAGCTGCACTGGAAAAATGTGTCCCACCACATTTTCTTGAAGAGCACTGTCATGTAATACAACCTCTATTTACTGCTATACTGGCACAGCCACCCCAAATCTCCTCAAACACAGGTGCTGGCCTAAGCTTAGTAACAAACAATATCCATTAACTATGTGGGAGAGAGGAGAGAGGCCACCATAACTCCTTCATGGAAGAAAAAAAAAAAAAAAAAAAAAAAAAAAAAAAAAAAAACCAACCTGGATACCTTTTCTCCCAAGCAGGTAAGAAAACCAAACAAAACCAATAGCAAAAAGAAACAATTAGGCTTTCTTTCCTGAAACAGTACTTTGCTCCTATGATAAGCCTCTAAAGAATGTATGTGGTGGTGAAAGGAGTCTCATATAGACTCATTCCTTTACAATGCAGGTCAGAGTTTTCTTTAAAATACTAGTCCTCAAAAAGACTCCTTTTAACATATTACGTAATTTAGACATGCTTTCTACATAAGAACAGTCAGAAACCTCACAGCAGACTCAAAATCAAAACTAATGCTCATTTATTTATAGCTGAGTTACTCTAAGACTTCGATCAAGATAGAGCAATAGATAGGAAACAACATTCTATAAGAGCTATTGGTTTCTCAGTTGTAACAACCAACTCAAATCAGGCAATTCAAACTTAATTTTTCAATTTTTCACATTTCTAATGTTCTGAGATGCTCAGTGTAAGGCTCAAAACTAACATCTCCCTATTATAACTCGATTTCAATAGCTTGCAAGAAGCAGCATTTTTCTCAGCTCCATTTTAACAGCTTTGCTGATGCACACAGCACACAAGAGAAACACAGCCGTGAAAAATGGTAAAACAAGCCACTTGGACAGACTCAGCATCTTGGTTCCTGTGAAAGTGCTGAAAGGCAGAAGAAATGAGCGATCTCAGAGAAAAGGCGTTGGCTTGAGATTATAACTATGAGTGGGAATACAACTGTGGGGTGAATTTCAATTGTAACCCTGTCCCTGTTCCCCTCTCCTTTTTTCTTAATGCAAGGACAGATGAGAAATCTCAAGAGTACTGGCTTGGCACTCTCCACATGCCAAGGGTATGCCTTGCTCAATGCCCATCTGCCACTGCAGAGGGCAGGGTGAGTGGCAGACTTGAGAGTCGAAAGCTATCTTCATTTATTTATTTTCTAGGACAGTTTGTCTCCTACGTATCTATGTATTGCAGGTGCACCCACTGGTGCTCAGATTGCACAAGTGCTTTTTTAATCAGCAGGAAAATACTGCCAATGCTGAGTATTTCACAGGAGAAAAATAATACGATGAAAATATTATCGAGGACACTTAAACTGGGAACAAAAACATAACAGAGCAGGAGAACCTCCTCTTTCACAGCTATGAGAGATACAGTGATCTGGTTTGCATCTCCTTTCTTATTCCCCAGTGAGAATCTACATGTTAATGGCAGCTAGAATCCAGGTCCAGTGCAACCCAACTCACACAAGCTACTCTTTTCATTTGCCCCTTAAGAAATTATAAAAAAATAACACACAGGCAAGTAGGAGTAGTTCATTTCTGAGGCACTCAGACCATCAAGAAATCAAAGAAAACAGCTCCCAGATTCCAAAACATAACCATTACCTTGATGGAAAGAAAACCTCATCTTCTACTATGTTATATACAAGGTGATCTAACATTTGAAGAGGGCAGCTCTTCAAATCCATGTCATTCAAGGTATAAACCTGAATGTCATTTGAGTTACTTGAAACAAACTAATTCAGCTTATCAACACCAAAATCAAATACACACAGAGCTTATCATTGTGGGAATTGGGTATGTGTTGTTTGCCTTTACAGTATCTTTTTTTTGTCCTACATACATCACAGCATTTTAATTGACTTCCAGATGCTGGACACCTCCCAGAAATCACAAGGAAACATGATTTCATTTCAACAACTAACTTTGCATATACTGTTTGAGAAGTTATTTTGAATTCAAAAGCTGTTCTGTAATCTATACAATTACTGGACTAATCAGCTCAAAATGAAAAAATATCAACAGATAAGATACAGATTACAGGTGTATGGAACATGGTAACCACTAAATGTCAACATTTTAGTTGTCAGATCTTGCTTTGTAGATGTCTACTTACAAGTTTCACTTGACTAAATAGGAGTTTCTATAAAAATTTTTTTGTATCTCTTCTGAGCTGTTTTTTTACTCTATTTAAAGGGAAACTTACAGCTGAAATTATTCAGCATCTATGCGCTTTACACACTATACAAAATTAAGTAGTCATTTTTCTATAGGGAAGGAATACAACAATCATGTGCAAGCATACACACACATCTGTTATTTTGAACATTTTTTTTTTTGTTTGTTGCTGCAGGGTCCAAAATCCCCAAATAATTATTGCAAAGGCCCACTGCAATCCAGTTGTATAAACACAAATAAGCCTAAGAAAACGCCCTGAGCACCAAGAGTAATGACAGAGGTGGAAGAGATAGTTTAGTCAGGCATGAAATTGATTTTATAATAGCAAATATCTGTTGCCTTCCATGTGCTAAGTAAATAATTCTAAAGAAGAGAGTAAAGATAATAAAAAAAAAAAAAATCATTACCTGCTCCTACTAAATCAAATGACAGAGTGAAACTTGTTCTTACATTGACCCTGAAACCTATTTAATAGCTAATTAAAGCAATTACTCCTAGCATTACAAAATCCTTAATCATCAACAACTTCAGATGCAGGGGAGTCTTTTTTTTAAACTATCTTCAGAGTTATTAGTATTTTCTTTAAATGAGAAGTTTACATCAGCAGAACTTCCACCAGTAGTCACTACATTGTTAACCACCAACACGAATCCCAAACTTTGACTACACTGGTTAACAGAAGATATTCTTCAGACTTTACCAGATTTGACTGTTCAGCAAAGGAAGTATTAAGGTATTCAGTAATTCCAGCGATTTTCTCAAAAGACTTCTGTATAACACTTGAATGTAGCCTTAAACCAGACTTTTTTTTCCTTCTATTCAGAAACAAACTTGATAACCAATAGAAATCCAGTACTACTGCAAAGCAATCATAAAAACCCCTCTTCTGGACCTCGCCACACCAGCATCTGGAATTCCGAACTCCTTCGCATTGCTCACTCTTTTAAGCTTACCTCAGTTACTTTTCTCCTCAGCTCCAAAGCCAGCTGACACAGCCTCAACTTGCATTCCTTCATTTGTAAGTACCAGCCACAAACAATGTGTTAGTTTTAATCAAGCTTTATGTTCAGCAACTTTTCATAGCCTTTTAATAGCAACTAGTTCTCTAGTGCTGTTCCTGGTGGTCTACTGGAGTTAATTACGCTGCTGTTTTGAACACTCATCATTTTCAAGTTACTAAATGTTGCTGTGCTGTAACAAGACACAGAACAATAACCGGAACTAATGGCTTGGCCATTATGAGGTGTTCAGCTTGACAGTATACCCAGTCATAAATCAGACAACTAAAAGGTTAACAAAAGGCAAAGGCAACTTTATTAAACTTTACCTAGAGCTTTGCTATTTATGCCAACACTTAAAACCCCAAAATATTCTTGAGTAGATCATTAAGGGATAGAAATACAGTATTAAAAACAGGAAAGAAAATCAATCAATCCTGTTTAGCTAAGATCTAAAGCAATTTTGAGTTGAAGCAGGGAAAGTCCCCAAATGAATTCCAAGTTAGAAAAAATGACCACATTGCTAAAACAGAAATGCTCAAAAAAATTGCTTAATAATGCTGTCTTATGTCCAGTTCAGAAAACCCCCAACACCCACATTCAGCCATTAACTGACATTTCCTGCAGAAGACAAGAAAGAAGCATCAGGAAACACTGAAACGGGTCAGCTTTTGGCAGAACAGCAGCATCTTCCATTGGCAATAAGAGGACTTTTCAAAAGTTTCTGTATGAAACACTGTAACTTGCAACTAACTCCTTTTGCCCTCTGTCCTCTCCTTTTAGGTGTTTATGGCAAGGCAACAGTTAGGGGAACGTAAACCTGCAGACACATGGACAGAGTTCAGTCAAAAAAACATTATATACATTATTTGAAAAATCTACCTTTTTTTTCTCAATTAAAAAACCCGTTCCTAACGTGTCTATAAAAAAGGGACAAGTATTGGGCAAAAGAGTCCAGAAGAGATTTAATAAGCTGTCATGCAAGTTCCATCAGCTACTTCATTCGTGCAACAACAATCCAGAGAGACAGCTTAAATAATAATTTATTTAAGGGACAAATTAATTAATTACTTGAAGAAAAAAACTTGTAATTATTAAAAAAAATATTTTATATATAGGGCTGCCTTGTTATATTAAGAAGCTTAGGTAGTTTATTCCCAAAGTTAATAACAAGTTCTTTTGGTGTCACCAGAGAATTTTAGAGACAACACAAGACAATTTCACTGTTCCTTAACAACCTTTGTCAACTCAGTTCAACTTTGCAACTTTACTTCTTTTCCATGTGGCAACAAATCATCTGAGTTGACTTGCATCCCAGTCCCTCCTTTTTTCTTTCCTTTTGGTGCTCTTGTTAAATAAAACCCACACTGTTTTCAAACTTGATTTTGAGTTCACTGACTACATCCCCACCAGCAGATACTGGTAGATCTACAGGCAGGACCAAATGCCTGGACTGCCACACTTCAGGCACAAACCAGAAAACAACATGTGCGGTCCACCTTTCTTCAACCTGACTTGATCACAGAATGGGTCTTGTTGGAAGGGCCCACAGTGGTACCTCTTCAATTTTTACTTGTTTAGAGCAAAGATTTCTTTATGCTTACAATCTAGCTTCTTCTAGAAACACATTCTGTAAATAGGTCTACCAGACCAGGCGCAGGGTTCCTCTCAAATTAAGAGTCCACTGCAAACCAAGCTTCTATCTTTCTGTTCCAATAACATCAGGCAAGTTTCATCTACATAAAATCCAAATGAACTTGCTTTCATAGCAGTAATGAATATAATCACAGCTACTTTCATAGCATTTTCTACTGCATGAATTTCACTTGGAATTTTTAGTACAGCAATTACAGTCAAAGGAAGCGAATTATCCCAATATCTATCATTTCAGGCATGATGGCTTTACTTAAAATAGGAATTACTTTTTTTAATGTGATATTACAGTAAACACATGCCACTAGATTTTCTGTTTCAAGGTGTTCTTGAAAGGACTAAACTGTTTTAATCTTTTATAAAAATGAAGTGATTGCCATTTCACTCCCTCCCATACAAAGCAGCATCTCTGCCAGACAAATTTGAACTTTAATTAATCTCCTATATACTCATAACAACCCTGCCTATTCTCCACAACCTTTGCAACATCAGGGATGGGCCCATAATCCTAGCTTGCAAGTAAAATACTTACAACAGATGTATATCAGGACTTAGTAATAAAAGAAAGATCTAGTAACATGCCAGCATTCTTGTTAACTCAGGTTTTAGCAGGCAGTGCTTATTTTGACAAGCTAGGGTCTCTCGTCCCTCTATCCACTCCTTAATTTGTTACCTAGGACAAGAGACCAATCCCCACCTTGCAACAACCTCCATTCAGGTAGTTTTAGAGAGCAGTAAGGTCTCCTCTGAGCCTCCTTTTCCCCAGGCCAAACAAGTCCAGCTCACTCAGCTGCTCCTCGTAAGATTTCTGTTCTAGATCCTTCATCAGTATTGTTGCCCTTCTTTGGATGTGCTCCAGTAATTGATACGAGGGACACTTCAGCCACCAAATACGAAAAAGCAAAACAAACAAAGGGCTAAGCTTCTCCATAATAAGGAAAAAACCCAGCTGGTAAACAAGACATCAGCACAGAAAAATTACCAACAGAGCAATTCAGTATGTGATGTGTGTGCAATAGAAAAGTCTCTTCTGATGGTTTTGTTGCAGTTTTGTGCATTGATGGAATGGGCCAAATAAGCAGCATGGATATTACTTCTTTTAATAGTTTGCTAGAGTGAAGTGGTATTTTGCTAGAGGCAGAAAGAACTGAAGAGAAAGAATTAAAAATAAATAGGCCAGAACGGAGCTTATTTTCAATTTCAGTAGCAAAACCAATGTAGCAACAACTTTCTCTTCTTTTAGTATGAAAAATAATTATGGCATATTGCAATGTCACCAACGTAAAACAAAGACCGAACAAAAGGGTGTTTGGGGCTTGCTTTTTTCATCATTTCAAGAGAAAACTGTTTGCTCAACTGAGAAGTTTCTTTATGGATAGTAACATGAAAGTAGAAAACCAATGTGTAAATCTGATATGCTCAATCTCTATATTTAAGTTTCCACTGAAATAAAAGAAAATAATCTTCACAACTAACTGAAAACTTAAACATGTCTCAAAAATAAGGCTGCTTGCTTCTCTTGCTAAATATAAGTAAGCATGATTTTATTTATGCACAGTTTAGCCCTTGTTCCAAAGTGACTGTGTGTATGCCTCAAAAAGCAGTAGCCTAGGTCATGAAGGTCAAATCAAATTCAAATATCAGACAAACAGATCTATTGACCATAATAAATGCATTTTCTATTTTGTTCCTGAAGCCCCCAGACAATGAAAACAAATCTTTGGGCAAAACAACCTAGGGGTTGACTTCTATTGCTGTTATGGGACTGCCAACCCTTAAGAAAAGAAAGAAAAATAATGTTACTGCCATTTCCTGGTTTTACTTCTTGCCAGGTCTATTAAAGACAATTCGAGTTTTTTCCTCTCTCCACTGCAATACTAACACATCATGATTCTCAATTCTATTTTTGCAGGCTGGAATAAACTACCTCTACACTTCTCCTCTGGAAGTCACATACATTCTTCTGAATAATGTTTCCTCTTTAAAGATGAGGAGTTCAGTGATATAAATGAGTACATTTCAGGGGTGGGACTTGACATAACTTTTCCTTACCAATGTCATCAACATCAGCTCTGTAAACTCTTGAAATTAGATATGCACAAGCTAAGCATTAAAAAATTGGCTTAGAGGGAAAAAAAAGAGTGTAAAAGTAGGCACTGAGATTTATATAAATATACTAATTACTACAGGTTAGAATAAATTATCTTGTCTCTTTGTTTCTCCTTTGGAAATCACATACTCCAGACCCTGCATATTCTTATTTCTTTCTACTGTATTGTGTTCACCTGTGTTGTGTTCCTCTCTCTCACAGTGCCCAAAATGGGGCAGAATAATTCAAAGGGTTTAGCAAGGCTGAACAGAACAAAAACTTAACTACTTGAGCCACATGCCCACATATGATGACCCTTTTTTTGCAGACCAATATAACTTGACTTTCATCAAAAGAGCTTGAAGTCACCAAATAGTGATCAGCTGCAGCTTGCGTTGGTTGCAGCTGGGGTAGAGTTAATTTTCTTCACAGTGGCCGGTAAGGGGCTGGTTTGGATTTGTGATGAACACAGGGTTGATAATATAGAGATGTTTTTGTTATTGGAGAGATGAGCTTACACAGAGCCAAGGTCTTTTCTGCTTTTCCTTCTGCCACACTGGCAAGGAAGTTGGGGTTGCACAGGACCACTTCTCCAAACTATCAAGCTCCCTTGAAATTCTGAAACCACCCCTTCAACATCCCAACAGATGCTCTCACCTCTGTCACAAATATCCATATAATTAACAAACTAACTACTGATGTCTTCAGACAGATGAGCCTCAGGACTACAAAGCAATTCTCTGCAAAAATCTGTTCTGCATACAGTTTGCAAACAAATTTTGGACCCAACTTGCTTTCTCCTCTCTGAGCCATTCTTCCCCTGTCTAACTTGTGAATACCCCATTCCAGGAGCTTACTAGAGGTCATGTGGATGGCACCTAATATTTCTTTCCATACCTTCACCAAAACTTGATATGCAAAAGTCACGTGACTCAATCCCACCTCTGACTTCTCATTTTTTAAGAGAAAACATTACCTTACTCAAAATAGCAATACTCTGTTAGCTGAGTTTTTATTAGATTTACTTAAGCACTCTGATTCCCCCAGCTGATCCTATCCACTTTTTAAAGATCAAATTCTGAGTTACAAACAGAACTGGAGGGCTGGTGAGGTCAGTTCAACTTCATAACCTTAAACATAAAAACCAAACGATATGTAAGTCAGGTCACAGATGGTGTCACATCATACCATTCATAAGGTTTTGAGCACAGAGCACACGACATTAGAACATCTAGAAGAAGATCCAAACAGAATACCATTTTAAGAAATACATCTACTGAGTACAGCCTTCATTAAAACACTATAAAAGTACCTTGTTGTAAAATAAATTAGTATTTTAGCTCTTTGAATTGTAAATGGTTTGGGGTTTTGAGTAGCACTTTCCCAAAACATGAAATACTTAGTGTGACTTCAGCTCATCTTCAAGTCACTTATATCCAGAAACTTGGAAGATAAATATATACTTAACTCCTGGTCTCATCAAAAGCCTTTAAGGTGAGTAAACACATTTTGAAGTCTGAGCCTTGGTGTCTCTGATTCTAAAATCCACATCTATAAAATTGTGACAACTTTACTATTCCCCATTGTATGTGGGCGAGCTATTCAGATATGATCACAAAGACTAAGCAAATGCATTGGTTTGATTTTTGTATTTTCTTTTATAGATTTCAATACTCTTAAAATGTTCTTCCTCTAGCAGTACCTTTTCATGCAATGCAAGATATATATTTGTACACCTTTGTTTCTGAAAGTATTGCTCTTAACGCTGGCACAAGTGCAGCAGAAACAACAGTAATCAATTTGATTTGGCCTTATGAAACAAGTGTCATTTTGATAAATGATCCTAATTAAGTTGATATTTCAGGTAGAAAGTGTATTGAGTTAATGTGTTGGCATCTCTCTAGTTATAGTCAGACAAGTACAGATGTTGCAATAAAGCAGCAGCAGTACATTATTAACTTTGCAAGTCACTCAGCCTGCATTCACAAAGTTTGATCAAAGCCACACAACTCAGCAATTGAAAGAAAATGCTGATTTTAAGTTTTAATTATTCAGCAACATACACAAGTAGTAGTCCCAGGAAGTTTCAAAGCTATAGGTCATTCCTTGATGATCCCTCTCCAGCATGGAAATGATTAATTAGTATCGTGGCAGCACAGTTGTTTAGAAAGCCTTGCTCAAACACCAGAAGACAAAACCTGTGTTTCTTCTCTTTTACATAAATCTAATTACCAAGTGTCCTGTTAAGGCTAAAAAACATCATACATTTACATAAACCTAATTACCAAATGTCCTGTTAAGGCTAAAAGACATCATACATTTACATAAATCTAATTACAAGATGTCTTGTTAAAGCTAAAAGACATCATATGTTTATGCATTACTTTCTTATGCTGTGCAAGTCTTTGATCTGTGCCTCATGGTTGGCAAATACAAGTTTAGTTTCCATTTAGCAATTGTAACAGATAAAATAAACACTAATCATCTGCTCTGAAGTCAAAGCAGTCTTACATTTCCCCCATTTTTCTACTGAGTCCTCTGCAGCTCTGAATCAATTTATTGTGCTTGCCTATCTGTACAGCCTTGCAGCTACAGCTCCTGGTAAAGCCCAACTCTCTTGCAGTAAGGCAGCAGCTTTGTGACCTAGCTAGGACAAGCAGGTATGATGTAGCCAGGGAGGTACCCACGAGCAACTCTGTCACTGTGAGTTTGTGGCACTCCAGCACAGGCTGGAGCTGACTTCTGGGGTAACAGATTCCTCCTCAGACACCACAAGGCTACACATCTCCCTCTGGAATCAACAGGGAGCTGCCAGCCCACTGTGTAGCCAAGAGTGGTTGAACTCCAAGGCTCCTTCCTGTAGTCTGGTTTCAGGCCTGATGTTCTGTTTTTCTGGTGTTCTTTCCCAAGGAAGTGTGATAAACACAGTAGAATGTTTTTGTAATGGTGTCTATGTTATTCATTCCTTCTGAGAGGAATGATTTCTTCTTGATATCCCTCTGGTTTGACCAATGTGGGTGAAGAGGTCTGCCTTTCTTTCACCAATCACACTGGTCTGTGTGAAATTGTATATAAAGGGAAACAACCCCTAATAAAGGAGTCATTTTGTAGCCTTCAGAAAAAACATGAGAGTCCGTGTCGTGTGTTATATAAAGCAGCGACACCTTCCCACTCTCAAACATATCTACTGGGAAACCCTTCCAGAAGCACAGAGACTGAAAAGGACAAAGTGCTTCCTACCTGCAGCAGGTTTCAAAGGAGTTTGAAAAACCATGCCACAGCTCCACAGCTACTCAAATTCTCAGCCCTTTGGAAATTGTCTTCCCTTCTTTTATCAAAACTGGCTGGCCAAAAACAAGCATGTAAGGCTGAAAATACCTTCTGAGGTTTCTTACATTACCCATTTCCTCAGGGGTTTCCTCTAGCAAGACAGCTGAAGGAAGTGGTTTCTCATCTTTTTTTTCAGATCCACAGAAAGGTTCCCTCTGGAGAGAAAGATTCTGTTCTTAAAATCTACCTGTCAAAAATCAGGATAGTCTCCACACATGTTTACCCTAAAGAATAACCTTGACATTAGATCAGTCTACTTTCATGTTGTGGACCATGAGGCAGGGAGGGATCAGTCACTATGGCTGTAACATTCTGGCTGACACATCAACTAAGACAGCCTAGAAATGGATGTACCATGGGCATGAAAACAGATGAAAATTAGTTCAGGCAGCCATGGCTCTGTCAAACTCAGCTACCTCAATACAAACACAAAAAATAATAAAACACACACCATAGAAAAATACATACTTCTATGCAGTAATGAAGACAGTCAGGGAAAAAAAGGTTAAAAAAGAACAAATTCAGTACTAATTCAGTAAATTCAGTTGGCTACAGCAGTTGATGACTCTTCTCTGGTCACAACAAAATGGAATATTTAGGCATCATTATAGAAAACAGAGCAAATTATACTATTTCCTTGACAAAACTATATCACTAGTAGCATTACCAGCCTCAAATAAAGAAAAACTATTTATATCCACAAAATAACCAACAGAATACCAAGAAAATATCACTGTTAAGCATTATTTTTTTCAAAAGGCAAGTTCTAATTGTCTTCAAATTTTGCCAAAAAGGTATCTAACACCACCATAAGATCTTTCTGGATTGATGAGGAATACTAAGTGCTAATAATTTCTCTTACCTCACAAGAATTGTTGCAATGTGGACAAATCATGTAAGGCAGTCAAATAAGTCTTAATGCTTTAAGATCATGAAGCACTAACACTAGAGCCAAAGAGGTTAACTCTCACGAGAACAGAAGCAGCCCTAGCAAAGGACAAAGTGCTCTCTGGACTTGTATCCACTCTTCACAGATCCATTCATGCTCATTCTTTCTATGAGAAAATAAGAAAAACGATAGATGAAGCTTTGTTAACAGCCCCACAGCTTTGCAGGTGGTGCCCCACACCGTTACCTACAGCATTGGTATAATGACACATAAAAAGATTTTTAAGAGTCTCATTTACAAAGGTGACTACCTGTTAACATCTCTGCAGAAACTAAAAGTACTTTGAGATAGCTGATGTTTGCTAAGTATCAAAGGTATTTCTTGGAGCTCTTCTTAGAGGGATTCATCATAGTTGTAGGGTTGCTTCCTGCAAGAAGGAAGAACCAGGTTCTGCCAGTGGTAAAACTCCACTGCTAATGCAGAGACTTAAAGGATTATCACCATGAACCACAGCACTCAGCTGGTCAGCAAACTAGGCTGAGTGCACAAACACAGCTTGAGGGGTCATGTCATGCAGAAGTTGATTTGGAGACAGCACTAACTCTACCAGCCACTCTCACAAGAAGAGACCTCTAACTGTCCTCAGGACAGACACCTTCACTTCTTCCCCCACCAGTATGAGGTTCCACAGTCACCTGACACACGCCTTTGCCTGGCTCTGGTACAGAGACAGTGCCAGTCTGCAGTGCTGGAGTGGTGGTCTGGCAGGAGGGAAGCAAGAGAGCTGAATCTCTGCTCAGTGCCAAGCACACTGGCACAGTTGCCATGAGTTTTGCTGACACCATTTGGCTAAAACTTCAGATTAATAGTATTTTCCCCCAAACTGACCCACCCAAGTCAGGATTAGAATCTCTCTTGTGAACTATGTAAAAATACAGGTGCTGACATCTCTCTCTGAACTTCTCTGTCTTCACTGAGAAAGCCCAAGACAGACACAGAGCCCAATAAAGAAAATGCATGCAGCCTTCAGTGGCTATCTGTAAAGGAGTTAAAACAGTGTCTGAGACATCAATAGCATTGAAGGCTCTGATACCTTGCTGTGGTCACAACCTGGCTAACACATTTACAAAGTGTGAAAGGGAACATATCTTCTGCTCAAGGAAGGGAAAGAAAAAAAAAAATGCAAAAAACCCCTAGGGATACTTCCTAACTTTATTCTAGCAGTAAAACTACTGAAGACTACCACTGTGGTCATGCACTACCATGCATCTGTCCTCGGTGGTACTGCAAGAGGATACCCCTGAATCTCACCTGGGCCCAGAATCAGCTGCTTTAATTTCAGGTTGGCATAGATCCATTTCTAATAAAGTGCAAATCCTAAGGGAAATACGTAGTAAATAACTGGGGTTTTTTACTACAAAAATTAAAACTACCAAGGCCATAAAGATCTAGAAGAAAAAAGTTTCTGTATCACAATCACACCTTAATAATGGATAAATCTTTTAAATTTTAATTTTAAATATTCCTTTATACACACTGCAAGTATAAAAGGAACAAAGTTTAATACCAATAACATCCAATGCTTAAATAATCCACTATTTAGTTTAGTAATTCTGCTATTCTGTTTAGTCACTTTGCAATGAAAGAAGCATCTGTGCACTAAGCACCTCAGAAAATTTCTAAAAATAGCATATTACTCCCTGTAGACTAAACTTCCTGTTGAATTTTATTTTCCCCCCATAGATAGCTAAATCTTCCTGCATTGCTGACTCAGAAGCAGTAAAAGTTGCAATTCATTTCACTGCACCATCTTGTGGTTAACAGTAGCAGCCACAAGAACAATGATCCACAGCAGAATTGTCAGGCGTTGACAAGACCTCTGTGCTGCCCCAAACTTTTAGGATTTAAACTGATGCCTTCAACATATGCCATGGAAAGCCATCTGTCTCATTCCCTCAGCCAGGTTATAACAGAGGGCAGAAAATTATGGAATTTCTTAGGTTTTGAGTGTTTATTTGGCTATGCAGCAAGTTTTAAACATCCCCAATCATACAGCCTTGTTATCGCTCTTCCTTAACTCTGGATTTTACCCTTCCCTTGACTATGGTCCCTACAGACAGCTGTACATTACTAATGCAACAAAACCCTGACAAAGTTCAGGCAAACAAGATGACTTGTGGCATGCAACATCAGAATGTGGTGTACCACCTTACACCTCTGCCTGTCAAGTCTGAGCAAAGCTGAGGTATCAGTTTAAAAAACTTAATTCACAACAGCTCCTTTTATATTCACTTCATTTAGAAAACCAGAAGGCATTTGCAAATAGCCACAGGCACTGACTACAGTGCTTATTATCCCCTTCTAGAAACTCTTGTGCATGCAGAGGAGGGAAGGACAATTTTCATACAGGCGCACGAGCATGAACACATTTTCAAAACCACTCCAGCATTTTTTATTGTTTTCCAGTATTCTTAGGCCAAACTGAAAAAACAACACAAGCAGAAGTCTTACAGCCACGTTTATAAATGTTTTAACACTGCTCTTGAAAGTAAATAGAATGTAAAGTACATGGAGTTCTTAAAGGGAATACAGCTATTTTACTATATAAGGCAGAGAAGGAACAAAAACCAGCGAACACTTCAGTAGATCAGTTGATACAGTCTTACAAAAATTAGGTTTTGATGACAATTAATGAATATTCAAACTGTTAATATTTGAGAGGCATTAAGTCTTTGCAAATAAATGACAAAAAGATACCTTGTTTAGTATTGTTCAATAAAACTTTACAAAATATCAATAAAGTATTAACTTCCCAAGAGCAGAGAGCTATTAGCTCATTCTTAGCAGTGAATTTAAAACATTCTCATCTCCTTGAAAACCATTAGCCATCAAAATATTTATGCACAAGCTGTTATAAAGGCCACTTTACTAAAACTAGTCAGTTTTTCTATTCAACAGCAGCAAATGAAGTAGATATTGGCATAAATGCAGAAAAGTACTTACAAAATCACAAAAAGGAAAAGGAGGGAATACCCTCCCTACTGAAGATATGAAAGAAGACCCCTTAACAGGCTAAGTTTAAACAGCACAGTTGTTCTTTGAAAAGTTACTAACACAGTAAATCTGTATAAATAACTTTAAGTGTACTAATACTGATTCAGCAACACTTAAAGCTGTCAAAGCAATTCCTGGCTGTAGTGGTTTGATGCTGGCCAGATGCCAGGTGCCCACCAAAGCCACTCTCTCACTCCCCTATACAGCTGGATAGGGGAGACAAATATAGAGAAGGGTTCATGGTTTGCGATAAGGATGGTGACAGATCACTCACCAATTACTGTCATGGGCAAAACAGCCATGAATTTGGGATATTAATTGAATTTATTGTTAACAAAATCATAGCAGGATAATGAGAAGTAACATAAAGCTTAAAGAACACCTTTCCCCCATCCCTCCATCCTTTCTATGCTCTACTTCCTCCCCCCAGTGGTTCAGGGAGACAAGGAAGGGGAGTCATGGTCAGTTTATCACAAACTGTTCCAGCTCTTGCTCAGGGAGAGAAATGGCTCCCCTGCTCCAGAGTGGGCTCCTCTTTCCATGGGTCTGCAGGTCCCTGCCAGGACCCTGCTCCAGCACAGGTCTCCCATGGGGTCACAGTCTCCTCACAGGCACCCACCTGCTCTGGTGTGGGACTCCTCCATGGGGTGCTGGTGGATCTTTGCATCCCCAACGATCTCCATGGGCTGCAGGGGCACAGCTGCCTCACCACAGGCTGTAGAGAAATCCCAACTCCAGCACCTGGAACATCTCCTCTGCCTCCTTCTGCACTTGGTGTCTTCCTCTCAAATATTCTCACCCTGCTCTTCTCTGGCTGCAATTACAACTACACAATGTAATTTTTCTTTTTTATCCTTCTTCTTATATAGGTTACCACAGAGGCATTACTATCATTCCTGATCGGCCCAGCCTTGGCCAGCAGAGTGTCTGTCCTGGAGATGGCTGGCATTGGCTCTGCTGGACGTGGGGGAAGTTTCTGGAAGCTTCTCACAGAAGGCACCCCTGTAGCAGCCCCACTATGGAAACCTGGCCATGCAAACCGAATAGGGTAGCAGTAAAGCAAAATGATAAGCTCTCCTTTAGGCATCAAGTGCAAACGAAAGAAAAAATTAACCATGCTAAAACTAGGAGGATTTTGTTTTCTCCTCAAACTCACCAGCCAATTAACAAATACTGTTTCAACACAGCATTGTTTGGGTACAAAACCCTCCAAACCTCTCCATTAGTCTACGGACAACCCAATCAGTTTTTATCCTATATGCTCACTGCCTGCAATTACTTTACCTACAATATTCAAATCAGTGAACTGAAACCTTTCATTATTCTATTGTGTTCACGCTCTGCACAAGATGAAGATCATGGAGCTTGTTCAGAAACAGTCATATTTCCCTTTAGCTGCAATAGCAACAGCACAAGGTATTGCCCAGGTCCATATCAAAGACATTTAGCACCTTCCTGCATATATACCTTGACAGTTGTTAAGCAAAAACCTAACATTACTACTCCATGATAAGCTAATTTGCTTCATAAAAAAGCTCAAGTTTTTCTTAGGTATATATTCCTAGAGTTTATATCAGCATCCTTGATGTTGTATTAAAATGCTTGTAGAGTCTGATCTGGAAAAAGCCAAGGGAAATAAATTCGTACCTAAAATTTATTTATGACATTAATTTTAACTACCCAATCTAAAATTACATTTAAATATATTAAAACCTATGTTAGAGACTAACCCAACTAAAATCTGTTCAGCAAAGCTAAAAGCTTGCTGTTTAAAATGCAGCACATCATCTAATAAAATTATGAAGTTGCACCAGTATCTGACAAATGGACCTACCAATTTCCAAAGTGATAACCCAGTTTTGCCAGCACCATGTCTTCTGCAAGATAAGAGGCAGATTTTTTTTCATTTTTTGCTCAAATGGTTCTACTCATTACACAGATCCTTTGTTAAGACAGTTCCTTAAGAATCTGACTGGGTTAAGAATCTGACTGGGTGCTAAAGAGGCAGGATAACTTTATGCACTTTCACATGAAGAATGAGCATTTTAAGGTGGACATGACAACACCTATACATAGATCCTACATATCCAGCAGTATGAAAACGTGTCCAATGAGAAACAATGGAATTACCACAGTGTAGCTACAAATAGCCTTTTGAAATACGAGATAAAGGCAATTTCACCAACAAATAGAGGAAAAAACTGCAGATATCCTAGGGCACTATTAGCAGGTGGCATTACAGACATCATACAAGGAAATAGATTTTTAGAAGTAAAAGGTTTACCAAGCATCAATACAGGAAAACACAAGTCTAACTTTTTTTTCAAAAACATATGCAGCTTAATATGAAGCAAAAAGAATGAGAAGACAGGTTTATGTGGAAGGAATGATACATGACATACCCTAATAAGATGGATAGAAATGCACTTCTCCATTTGTTATCTTTTTCTAGAAGGGTAAACAAATGAGGGCTTGGTTTCACTCACTAATAAAAAGCATATGTACAATTTTATATCTTAACATATTTCTATTTAAGTTCGCATCACCATTTAGCTCTGATGAGCACTGCATATATTTCACATCCAAGTGAACAGTACAATTAATAAGACAAAGTAATTTTACAGAAGCTTCTCAATTTAATAAATCCATATTAAGTTCCAATATGGATGTAAAGACAAGATCTGTTACTTTGACTGCTATCTGAGAAATACAATTAAAACCTAATTTGTTGAAAAGCACTTTCAGGCACACATACAGGATCTGATGGGCATGCAATTAAATAAATTATACTTTCAAAATAGTAGGATAACTCCAAATGATAGGTAACATATGAACAACCTTATAGGAAAATCAAACTGTATGCAGGTATTTTCCAACATCATTAAAAAAATCTAAATGCCATTTTACTTGTATCAGTTAAAAGCCTTTTGAACAACTAAGTGGCAATATTACATCCCTTGCTGGCTCATTTTTGTCATCTGGTTGCAAATTATCTTTAAACAATGCCTGACAAATACTTTGCCTTAGTCTTCCAGGATCTGGATCAGGATGAAGGACATTTCCAAGCTCCTCGGGAAAGGTAAAAGGGGGGGAAAAGTGGAACCCAATTATCTAGAATAAGCCATTATCTTACATCATGGTTACATCTTACATATCTGGTTGGATATAGTATTTTTGCTCTTTTTTTGAAACAAATACTGTGTTCTACTTTTGGTGCTCCAAGTCCTACTAAAGACAAGCAAAATCCCTAAACAAAACCCAAGAAATTAATGTTCGAGACTGCTGAACAAGAAGTCCAGAGCTACTATGATAAAAGAAGTCTGTGCTTTCTTATTGCCACATTTAGATGCATAAACTTGCTTCTGCCACTTTCCATCCTACCTACCACCCCCTACAATGATTAGCATATCTGGAAAGGAACGAGGCATCTGTGTGGGAGAGGAGAGAGTCTAGATTCCAAGTAGTAACTATTCTGAATTAAAACTCAAACTACTTCAGAATTGTCATGCTTTATGACATTAAACTTTCATTATTAAAGAATCCAACAAGGATCTCTTTTTTGCTATGAATTTTATGCTTCCTCTTTCCTGAGTTTTGACTGCTTATGTTATATACAGGGCATACAATGAAAACCAACAATAAACACATGGTAATGTATTTAGAAGAATCACTGTCCAGAAATTAATTATGAATATAGAAGTATATGCACACTATACCAGCATTCTTATTAATCTTAAGTATCTCCAGAAAGCAACTATCAAGACAAATGACATTCAAATGGGCAAGACTTTCCTATTCCTTAATTATTTCTGACAGTACTGAAGGCTTCTTGAAGTGAAAATTTAAGGGGTTTTATAGCCTATTAAAGATTATAAACTCACAGTTATCAAACAAGGAAAGCATCTTCAGTTGCCATATGAATAGTTCAATGAAACTGAAATTGGAATTGCTGTTTAAAAAAAAAAAAAAAACAAACTTGATCTAGGAAAACAAAAATAAGGGACTAGAGAAAAATGGGAAGCATATCTATCATTATGTAATTCATCAGTTTGGCCTCCTTTATAATACTACATACTGCAAAGCTCTAAAACCCTGTCATCAGAGTGAACTTAAATGCCACACAGAAGATCTAATACAGATACTTAAAGGAATTAGAATGGTTTCCATAAAAGATAAATAATAGATTGCTGTTGTTTGCTTTTATGTTATTAAAAAATTGTAAGTCTTTGTGGCACATCTGTGGATAGTTATTCATCTATCCTCCATGTTGAAGAGGGCAGTCAGTAAAATAAGCCAATAAAAAGTCAACAAAATAAGTGGCAATCAGTAAAAAACACTACATTCTGAGTAAGTCTTCAGAAATTATTGCCAGAATTCATCTACACCAAAACTCAGAAGGGACTGGTATTAATGGACTTGTAACAATTAATGAAATAGAGACATCCAATTGCTTCTGGCAAAAGAGCTGAGGAAAAGAGAGAGCATAATATTATTACACACTGATCCTACAGAATCCTTTGGGGTTTGGTTTGTTTTGCTTTGTTTTCCTGGCTTTGCAGCTTGGTTGTTTGGGTTTTCTTTCTTTTAAAGGTTTGGTAATGAAGATATCTAGTCAGACCAGAGAATTTCACCCAGCATGGCAAATCTTATTTTTCCTGTATGCTTTTCTCCATGCTAGTGTGCATCTTGCCAACAATGACAGTTTGCAAACATCCATAAACCAAGCTGCATATGAGATACTAGAAAGCTTCAAATTAGGAAAAGAAAGGCCATTAAAACTATAAGCTATCCAGCAAGTCTGCTTTGTACATCACCAATCAGAAAATAATTTTGCTTGGACAGGATTCTGGAGATTTGCTATATCCAAACACCTGCCCAAAGCCAGTCTAATCAGATGGCACCCAGCAGTGTCTACTCATGAACATCTCCAAGAAGAGAGACTCCAACACCGAATGAGACATCCCAGCCCAGTATTTTGACCATCCATGCAGTTAAAAAAAAAAACCCAAACCCTAAGATTCCTGCTCCCCAGACACACCATTTCCTATGCTTGCCTAGCTGCCAAGCTCTTCCAGAGATTGCCAAGTCCTCCTGCTAACTGCCCATAGGGAGGCACCCCAGTGGACAAGGTGACCACACCAGCAGGCAGCATCACAGCTGCGGCTGTCCTGGAACCAGCTGCTGCCCAGGAGGCCCCTCAGCTCCTGCTCCCTCATCTTGCCAACCTGAGGCCCCTTTCCCTCGTGCCAGCCTATGGGCTCACCCAAAAGACTGGCCACTTATTTGACTCGCCCCCACTCAGGCACCTGTACTCCCTCCCCAAGGCCAACCCAGCATCTCACGCCTGCTCCTTGGCACACCCAGCTGCTTCATTCACATCCTGGGAATATTTTATTTTTCTCTGAGGTAGCAATCTTGAAATATAAAGAATGTACACAGTAATAACAGGAACATCTGTCTAATACAGCTGAGAAGCATCTCCCATCTTCAGAACTCTGCTGGCAGAAATTAAATCCACATAAAACCTCAAGTTGTCCAGAAAAGCTGACGGAGAAGATAAAACATGAAAAATGGCCCAGTCAGGAACATAGAGGGGATGAACATGTCAGGAATACAAGGCATTCTCCAACACTTTATGAAGAGCCAACAAAATTAAAAAGCACCTCTTGCTTACAAGAGATATATTACTTACAAGCATGTATTTCATCAGACCCTTTTATTAGCCAAGAGTCCAAAAGTCCACAGGATCACCCCTTTTCTGATAGCTATGACAAGACTGGGTTTTTTTTGGTGTCTTACTCAGGCATTGCCTCCAGACAGCATGGCTTTCTATTTCAAATATCAACTACCAGCCTTCAGTCTGGTAGGCTTTTCAAATCCCATGACTGGGTGGTGGGATTGATGCTTGGGTGGGTGGGGGATACATGGAAACAGAAGGAGCAGGGAAGTAACTGAACTAAAACAGGAAACAAGAGTGAGGTAGGAACATGACACAGAACAACAGGGAAAAAAACCAGCAAGAACAGCAAAACAGGAGCCCAGAAAACCAGGGAAGATGTTCTGTAAATCATAACCACAAAGAAAAGCAAGTGGAGATGGGAAAAAAGTAGGGAAAAAATCCCACAAAACAACAAACAAGAAACAACAAAAAATCTTCATGTATAAAGTAATTTAAACTTTTTCTGGTTCCAAAGTTGATTTATACTGCCACCTATTAAACTTAATGCTCCAAAGCCAACACAGCCTTTATATTCTCTGGATTAAGAGAGCGTGAGCATTTTTTTTCATTGGTATTTTGAGTCTGTTTCTGCCTGGTGAAGGAAAAGATTAGTCAAAAATTTTCAAGGATGGGTGATTGCTTTAATGCTTTTTGACTCCTTAGGACCATATGCCTGGCACTTCCATATGATTACTTCTTCCCTGCTGGAAAACATCACCTGTGAAAACTGGTGAATCCTAACTGCAGATTGTGATGGCAAATGGTGAACCATGGGGCAAAATTTCACATCAAATATGATCTGAGAGTGATCTAAAGCTGCAACTGTGTGTGATATTTCTACAGCTGCTAAGCTCAACTGATTGATTGTAACCCACAGCACTAATCAAGCTGGCAGAAGAATCAACGGCCTCAGCCCTCCTAGCCCCAGTTGTTATCCTCAAGCTGTCTTCCTTCCCTTATATGCAGCTGCACAAACAGAAATATAGCTAATTTTAATTGAGACAGATTTCCAAAACAATTCCATTTACAGCTACATGAGCTTTGGGGTTGCGGAAGGCTGGGCAAGGAGAAACAAGCATTGGCACAGTACCTGAGACAAGTGACTTTTTTTGAGGAAGTGCCAATTTATCCTGGCAGGAAGTCTTCAGCTGTAGCTTCATACCCATTTTGAAGCAGCTCACAGGACTACCATCCATGTGAATGCCTACAAGATCCCCTTGAAGACAGTAAAGATAGAATGTGCTTAACCACAGCACAATTACTTTTTATAGATAAAACAGAGAGACATCTTGTACCATGTACCTAGTCCCATAACTGCTTTATCAGTTTCCTTAATTTTAAACATTTTAGAAACAAAGAAACAACCTTTCTTTTGCATGAAAACATTTCCAAAACCAGCTGTACTGGTCCTGCACCCCAGTCACCACCAAACTCTCCATATTGCCATGAAGTGGGTTGTTCCCCCACAGCTGTATCACTAAGAGGTTTGGACTAAGCAACAAAGCATCAGCCTTTCCTTTCCACATTTACCAGGGCCTTGAACTTATGCTAAGTAATATGTTATCTAGCATACCAACCAATATATGAAGACACTGCAGGATAAAACCAGAAAAGCTTCTCCTGTGATGGGTATTTTATTACAGAACAGGCCACTCAATGAGATCTTTCCAAAGACTCCTCTAACAGCATCCTTAACATTTCAAGGATCTGAATTAACACCTTGTAGAACTAAAGAATTAATTAGACAACAGTTTGAGAGACGTTGACTACTACACTAAATTGCTGTGGGCATGAACGGCTTTGATTAATCTTACTCTCCATATGCTTATACATATCATTAATTTATAATATCCTTAAAATAAAAGCCTGCCACATTTCAATAATCTTCCAACTAGAAACTTTTAAATGGAACATAATTTTTTTCAGAAGCTACACATGGCAGAATCAGAGCAGATATTAAACCATTTTATCACAAAGAATAAGCTTTAAAGCTTTTATGCTATACATAAGGAATTCTTACTATATGATTCAAACAGACCTTTGGCATTCTGAAATGTACTTTTTTTAGTATTCTGCCTTAAGAAAACAATGCTGTAATTCACGTGTAAAAATATGCTACTATTCTGGGGAGTTAAACATTTTAATTTTTAATCAATAAGGTAGAGAGGAGGTTTAGGCTCATTTGGGGGATTGTTTTGTTTTAGGAGGCAATTCTTCCCACTTAGGATTTTTCAAGATGTAATACTAAATTGGGCACAGAAGTACACAGGCCAGTACTTTCACATAAATAAGCATATGTATCACAGATGACTAGACATGAAAAACCCCCATGGAATTCACCTTTGTACATAAGTGAATGTTATACAAATCATTCACTGCACACCAAAAAGGGTCAGAGGTAGACATGAGCACCAGAACAACCCAAAGGAACAGGTTACTCCCAAGAAATACAAGAAAATCTAAACTGTAACAAGAAGATTCCTGACTGGGACCTCTTGTGCTGATGATCTGAAGACGACCCTCCCAACCTAGACCACAGAATCACTGACTGGTTTGGGTGGCAAGGGGTCCTTGTGGATGAGCTAATCCACCCTTCCTGCCCCAGGCAGGGACATTCTTCCCTAGATGGGGTTGTTCAGAGTCCAAGATCATTCTGTGACAGAATGAAATGCGCGTGTGATAAGGTCTCAAAAAGCAAACTACAGAATGAAGAAACATAAGAAAATTACACTGGGTAGAGCAGACAGGATCACAGAGTAGACACATCCTTATGCATGGCAAAAATGTTAATACATCCAAAATAAAAGTCAAAATTTTAAGAGGTGGTATAGATCAATGTGAAGGTTCTTTTGGAGTACTTTCTTTTTCCATTATTATAGTGTACACAGACAACTTTCAAGTTTGGCTAACATTTTAACAACATGTTCACAGAATGACCAATTTTGTATAATAATTTCAATTACTTATATGCGTTAAAGTGTAAGAAAAGGCACTGACCAACTATTCACAACACTGGCAACCAGAATATGCTTTTTCTACTGGTAACATCTAAAGAGTTGCCAAGTAATTTTGATTAATATTACACTGAATCAAAAGCATTCAAAAAAACCACTAGCTCCAATTTTGTTTCAGCCTTCAGCAGGCTACATAAGTAACAGAAATACAACAGCTACATAAAACAGATAGACAGAACATTTGGAATACCTTATAAGCTTTAATTCCAAAAGCATTTCTTAAATATTAAACTGTTCCCACTTCATTGCCCACTGAGTCAATTCACTTCCCACCAAGACTATTTTTTTTAAAAAACTATTCCATTCAGTAATGTCAATTCCACCAGAAATGGACTTCTATATTGGTACAAAGCTGACTGCTAATACAATAATCTCCCATTTTCATTTTAATTTATAACAAAGCAGTCTAAAATGGACTAAAGGCAAAAGATATACCAGATGATTATTTTGTCAAATTGCTTCCCCATGCATTTTATGTAAAGAAAATGTCTCTTAAACAGCTTGATGTGTTTAAATTCGATTTAATTTAAATCAAATTTTAAAAATAACTATGATGATAATATAAGAATTGGTGGTCTTATTGAAGACTCAATAATTGGAGACACAGCTTGGGCTACACAGGTGTGTAGAAAACAAGGCAAATGTGGGTTGTGGATAATAATGCCTTCCTTGAAAACTCAGCATTCAATGATTCTGCCAGACGAGTGCCTTAAATACTTCTGACACCTCTGAATGGCTCTGGATGAATTTTCTTTCCATGATTTTGAGTAGTTGTATCTCCAGAGGTTGGTTTCAAAAGGAGCAACACCTAAGGTAAATAATTTAGACCTTTTCTTTTTCTCACAATACTAAGTAATTTTTTAAGCCACAGAAAGCATACTAAGAACACTGAAAGTCGTATTTCCATGTTCTTAAGTTACACTGAACTCTCCATGCAAACTCCAGGGAAGGTAACAGCTGGAGAATTTGTTTTCAAGAAGCTAAGGGTTAGTGCTCTGTCAGATGTACTTGTAGAATACACACAACTTGAAGTGTTTTGATAACACTGCAAGCATTTTCTGCAATACAAATTTGAAAATGTTTTTATCTCTGAATAAGCCTTTCCATAATAATTACATATTCTCATGGGAATAATAAAAAGCTACAAATACAAGATAACAATGGTATAAGTGATTACTAACAGCATTTCCATCAGACAAGAAATAAACTGTAGGCTGATATTCACATGACTTCTAATCAAAGACAAGAATCTCTTGAAAACTGCTGAAAAGAAAACACTCTTGATGGTGTAGTATGAAACTATGAAATACAACATAACTCTTTAAAATGCAAAAGAGCCAGGAGATGAAGATTTTCTATTCATTATACATGACAACTTATTATTTTTCAAGCACAACAGAGCCCTCAAAAGAGGCATACCATACCAGCTTGGAAAAGGCTGTGGCTTTTGCAATTTTCTTCACTCCTTCAAACAGCATACTCTCAGTACCTCTGCACTACAACAGGCAACAAGGGGCTAAAACATGAAGAGTGGCAAGAGAACTTAGCAATACAACTGCTATGTACCACAGCATGGAGAAAAGGGACGTAACAGAACCACTTCTTGAAAATATAAATAGAATTTTGAAATAGTAATTATCCTTTGAACAGAACAAAGACTCATCACATTCGGCTCTGTCTGACCCAGAGAAAATGGTTCCACTAGTATTTGAAAGCAAAGAACCACCACAAAATTTAATTTACAATTGCTAAACTGGCTAAATTGTTAAACACTTTTACAGATTCACATGTCTAAGAAATATTTTTCTTACTTCTCAGAACACTTGAGGCTATCAACTTCTCTTTTGCATATTTCCTAGTTGTGCATGAGGTGAGGTAAGGTGAAAGACATTTTGGTTAAACTTGTGTATCCAACTTGTTTCAGCTGCTGACAGCACACAAACATAGGACTTCCAACAATTTTTGGAAGAAAATCTACTTTGATCCAACATTACCTTGAGAAGAACATCCCAACTAGACTTAAATCCATCACCAAGAATGCAATATACACAGAGGTCCCTCATGCAAGATACAGATCTTATATTTAATAGATTATCCATTTGCAAGGGTTACTCATTTATTCCAATATTGATTACTTTATTCCTTTAAATAGTTAGTAGCAGTATTTTTAATAGTATACAATAAAACCTGGCAAGGAGCATACAAGAAGTTAAGTCTAGAACAGGATGTTCACACTTCTGATTTGAAAGTGAAACATTGATAGGAACCTCTTTTAACTCCAGGCTGTAATAATTTGGACTCAAAGAGTTTAAAGACAAGTTTCTGCAAACCACTGAATTTCTTTCATTATTTTATTATGATAGGAAAAATGGGTTATAGAGTATGGCTAAATTACTCCTATCCTACTCCATTATCATTTGCTAATAAGTTTTGCCAAGTTTTCACCAATAAGACTAAAACTTACCTTGTTTAGCTGTCTGTGTAAGTCTTTGGAGATATTCTGAAGAACAACAGCAGATCAACAAAATGAGACACAGATGTATAAGAAGTAGTGTAAGGGAAAAATTTCTGTGAAATCATGTGGGTGTTATTCCAAGAGAAAGATAAATTTTAAAAATTCTGCTTGTAATTGAAATGCTTGACAACTTCAAGATATTAAATGGGACCTTTCATCGATGATCACTTGGATGTCAGGAATTTGCCTAGGAGAACTCTTGCAAACATGATAAAGTTTGAAAAATCTGAGCTGATAGATATGAACAATTCCTTAAAGCATCTAGAATTTAGCAGCATCTTTAATTTTCAATTATAGAAAAGATGTATTGAAACAAAGAACCCATGAGTATACTCTGGCTTGACAGGGTTTGGTGTTTTTTTTTCTGGTTTTTCATTTGGCATTTTTGGGGTTTTTGTTGCTGTCACATCAGCTCCCCCTGCAGAGCTGTCAGTACAGCATCACCCCCCACCAGAGGAACACACAGCACACTGCTTACAGTGCTGGACTTGTGACCAATGCAACAACAGTCACAGAATTCCACCTGTCAAAGGTTTCTCACCCTACTGACAGGGGAGGGGAATGCCATCGTGTAATTCTTCTTTATGTCTTTTCTACTGTAATTGCAGCTCCCAGACTTAGAGAAGCCAAAGTACACTCACATATTGTGCTCATGACCTTTTACCAGCTGGCTGCTGGGAGAAGTGCTCTGACTAGGGTCAAAAACTGGACAAAGGAAGTTGGAAGTTTACTTAAATATAAAATTAATGAGAAACTTTATTAAAGTTTTTAAGATTTTATTTCTGCCAGTAAGTTTTCTTGTACACATCTAAATCTGAGTGCACCCATACTTTAGGAACATCTTCCATGATTTTCAAAGAATCCTTTCCCTAGTCACTGATTAGGAAAGATCCACCCTAGGGATAAATCACTTGAACCAGACCAGAGAACCTCAATGTGGAATGTGGTGCTTTTTATTTCTCTTGCCTTCCTGTTCCTAAGTTCTTTTCCTTACCCACCTTTTCTTCTTTTACATCTGTCTGTGATTTAATTGGAATAAAAGACTAAATCTTCTCCTGTGGATCTGCAACTACAGAGGCAATCAGAAACAGAATCTTAAAAAGACAGATGCTGCGATAAGTTTGGCAGTTCTCCAAGTGGCTAATAAAACACTTTTCTATGCCAACCTAAGCTAGAAGCTGCAAAGTAAAGGGTCAAATACTAGATGCAGGATCTTTTCCTTTTAATCTTCCAATTGGATTGTAAGAAGCCCTGCAGAGAAGGACTTGGGGGATATTGGTAGATGAAAAACTGGACAAGAGCCAGCACTGTGCACTTGCAGCCCAGAAAGGCAGTTGTCTCCTGGCCTGCATAAAAAGAAACCTGTCCAGCAGGCCAAGGGACGTGATTTTCCTCCTTGTGAGACCCCAGCTGGGTACTGCATCCAGCACCAGGGCTGCCAACAAAAGGACACGGACCTGCTGGAGTGACTCCAGAGAAGGGCCCCCTGAGTGATCAAAAGGCTGGAGCACCTCTTCTGTGAGGAAAAGCTGAGACAACTGGGGTTGTTCAGCCTGCAGAAGAGAAGGTTCCAGGGAGACCTCATTGCAGGTTTTCAAACTTTAACAGGGGCTTGTAAGAAAGGTGGAGAGCACCTTTTTAACAGGAGTAGTGATGCAGTAGCTACAGAACAGGAGGTAACAGTTTTAAACTAAAAGAGGGTAAATTTAGATTGGATTTGAAGTAATGAGGGTGGTGAGACACCACAGGTGTCACAAGGGAACGGGCTGCCCAGAGAGGTGGAAGGTCCATCCCTTGAAACATTCAAGGTCAGGTTGGATAGGGCTTTGAACAACCTCATCTAGTAAAAGGTGACCCTGTTCATGGCAGGGGGTTGGACTGGGTGATCTCTCAAAATCCATTCTAACCTAAAACATTTCATGGTTCTGTTATTCTATATTCTTACACTTGCCAGATCACCTCTTGACCTTAAAGGCATGTTGAATTTTTTTTGTGCAGTACACAAATATTGCAGCAATAAGAACCACAGAAAAATCCACACAGAAATTAATAGCCTCCAGTAAACAGAGCCTGGGGCTCAAAATGAACAACCAGGCAAAGATAAAATATTGATTAATGTCTTAGGAAGTAAGTATCATCTATCCTCTTCACTGAATGAGGCAGGACTGGGGGGGGGGGGGGGGGAGGCGTGTCGAGGGGGCAGAGAGAAATGTACAAGTGATTATGCAGCCAGAGATTGTATCATACTGCCCATGCACAAGGGGACAAAGGGGTAAATTAAAAACATAGCGCCTAAATCATGGTATTTTCTAAGCTAGGTGTCAACTTAAAAAATGTTCATAATCAGCACTGATGTCTTTCTATCATGAAAGCAATTTAACAATGAATTTAGAAACAACTTGAATCATCTAATTCATTTTATTACTATTCAAGCAAGTAGAAGACATTAAAATACTGATCATTGTATTATTTCACTTTATTTTTATCAACATTTTATTCTCTCATTTAAAAAATCCTCGAATGACACCTATAAAAACCAGCATTATATTACGAGTTCCTGTTTGAACATATTAGGCTTCAATTAATTTGTATATGCAAACATTCATACTACTGTAATGATCCAGCATTAAAGGAAAACAAGTATTTTGCCTGAGGACCATTTATGTACTTACAGATGTGTACAAAACTAAACTCAATGTGCCTGTGTTTCTCCACAGAGACAGATGCAGCCTCCACTGGTAAGGCATTCTGAGTATAAACAGAGAAACTGATTTCAAAATGTTTAAACACACAGTATTGCTTCTTAGGCAGTTTCTTTCCTTCTGGCCATATTTCAGCTTTTCCAAAATACATCGAAGACATTTATGTTATTAACATTTTTTAAAAAACCAAAATTAACCATAGATGCCACAAAAGACATGGAATTCTGAATTCCATGTCTGAAGTTGTATCACACATCTTGGATGTGTAATGTGACCTGAAATCATGAGGCATCAGTAATATACACGTTGTACAAATAGAAAGGAATACAGTCCTAGAATATCCACCAAGTTAAACTTCTGAGAACTTTTGAGGATGGAATAGAAGAACAATCGTTTCTCTCCCTATATACTTCTACTAATATTTAAGACCACTTCAAAAGTGTAACTGAGCATGCAAAATCATTTTCACTCAATCTAGTGGCTCTTAGAAGACATTCAGGGTCAAATAAGATTCAGCAGTTTAAATGCAGGCAACCAATTCTGTTTCAGGCATCCTAAGGTAACATCCCTCTCTTCCTCAGTCTCCAGGTTTTGCTTGGAAATACAGCAGGTCAAGACAACTCTGCATCTCCATCTCACCTACCAGCCAGTTCTAAGCGCCTACTGTACCCTAAGGGAACTAGAACTATCAGCAAGTGAACCAGGGGAACATCTTAAACAAAAAGCCTCTCCACAAGGCTTATAAAGCTGATGCCTGCCTTCAGCTCCTAAAATGCAGTCCCTCCTTGAAGTTTCGTACCCCACAACCTTTGGTCACATTGAAAGAATGTTAGTTTGAACAAGTTAGTAATTCCAGTATTATCCTCACTTATTCTTCCATCTATTTGGTTTTGACCTCATGTAGCCAGGTTTTCTTCCTTGCTTGGTGCTTCCATTATTTAGTTTATTCCCTTCCCTTTAGTGACTGACTTTCTTTTCCCCTGAAGTACATTCTGCTCTCCCCTCTCAATCCCTCAACTGCCTTTATACTTATAAAAAGTTATGCATAACAGACCATTATCAGTAAGCACACCTGATTCATTCCACATACAAAATACCTAACACTTTTTAAACCTACGCATTCAAAGCATAATTGCCACTTACAGTCACAAAGCACATGTATATTGGAAAGCTGGCTTTCTTAGTAACGCAAAACAATGACAAATAAGTAATTTTTTTAAAGGCTAAACATTACAGCAACGGTGAAAATCAGTACTGATTTTAGGGGCAATAACTATTCACTCTCACTTCCAACCTTCAACAAAATAATCTTCCTGACCTTTAAAGCAAATCTGAAGATGTCTGTTCATATCCATAAACATTTGTACTGAAAATTATTAGCTCTTGAAATCACAATGCTATTCTTTGTGGTCAAAAGAGTAGATTACCATGAACATTGGTTCATCCTGCATTTAATAACAGAAAAAAAAAAAAAAAAAAAAACTGTTCAATATTTTGCTTTTTATAATCCTTAAAATTTCAGAAAGGCTATCTCATTAGCTAGAAGCTCAACAGTGATTTATTTCCTGCTGTATTCCATAAATAATGTCCAGCCATTGAGAACAGAAAAAAAGAGATCTGACAGCTAGTTTAAAAAACAGATCAAACATATTTTATACAATTATCTACAAGAAGAAAATAATTACTGCTATTATAAATCAACTAGACCTTTGAGTAGTAGATGCAAACCTTCCTCAGAAAAATTACTGATTCGAATAAAAAAATTTTGTAGAAGGATACATCATTTCATGTGGACTTCCAGCTATGTCATTGTAGCAGAATACTGTTCCATGATTCACAATTATTAGATTAAAAAAAAAAAAAATTAACCTGGAGTATTCTAGTAAATATTGAAAAAACTATCCAAAATCAGTAGCACTCAAACAAAATACCATTATCTTTGCTTTCCAATGCAAATAAAAGACAGACTAAGCTCCCTTCCAGTTCATCACACTTGTCACTTATGGAAATTACTGTACTGGGGGAGGCTGAAGATTTTGGTGCCAATATTAAAAAAAAAAAGATCATTCTGGGTAGATTGAAGCACTCATAATTTCAGATAAGGAAGAATTTTAATAGATTTCAGACAGTGGCATTGAGGCCATAAGTCACATATGCCACACCCTTACTGGATAAAGATTACCTTGCTGTTAATATCACCTGAAAGTCAGAGAAATCTGAGCCAGTACCTATTTTAGTGAAATGATGAAAGCAGTTTAACACTGCCAGTTGCCACTTAGAAACTCAACAAAACATCTTAAATGACAGGTGTGTATAAATCTGTAATTTCAACGCTGCCTCAAAATCTGTAAATATCAAATCAGCTGGTCATTTTAGATTCTACTTGAAAGGATAAAGTTCTGAAAGAGTTATCAAATAATCTGAAGTCTGTGGTTCTGTGATAGCTCTGAAGTAGTTAGTTGAGTTTTTTAAGAAGGAAGTGATAAACAGATCTTGTCTTAAAAGTAAGCAAGTAATTTTGATTAATTGGCAAATTATTTCTGGATCACTTGATGAAGTTTTCTACTAGAAACTGAATATACCTCATATTGTATTAAGGAAACCTCCACATTTCTTTATTTGAGAAAAGTTTTCATTCACTGATATCACTTGTGGAGATGTCAGGGTGGCCTCTGAATTTTCATATCACAAACTGTAAGTTTAATTAGTGGGACTGGTTCCAGGTGAAGCATTTGAGTCAAGCAGTCTGAAATACTGAGATCAGTGGAACCAAGCAACAACCTATTTAAGACTACTCAGTAAGCTGACCTCCCTATTTATTACTATTTCTCAATAGCAGCACTGGAATATGAGAAGCTATAGACAAGCATTCATTCCATTTTCTGAAACAAGGATGCTGCTGACATCATGACTTTGAATCTTATCCAGCTATGGATATTAGCATTCTCTGCTACTGTAAGTAGTATCTAAAACAAACAAACCAATAAAACCACTCTCTTTGAAGGAAACCATTTTTCCCTTCCCTTTCATCCAACAGCCAGATGATGCAAATGCAGGATATATTATTTGATAGGACTGCCCAACATATGTGACTGAATTGCCAAAGCATGCACAAGGGACACTTATGCAATTGTAAATAAAACTCTGTGTGCGCTGAGGGAACAGTTTGCCTAAAGGCTAGGCAATAACAAAGAGACACATCTAGAGTTTCCTAAATTAGAAAAGATGAACTTCAGAGTTTCATTTACCCATGTCTATAAACATAAAAGGCTCTTAAATCCATATAAATCACAATTTTTGCTTTTCTCAACTTGTCAGCATTGAAAAACTATTCTCTGAACAGCAAGCAACTGTGTTAAAGTAGTTATGCTAAAATACCTTAGTAATTGCAGTCCTCTTTCCACCAAGATGATATGCCTAGGTGTGTCTTCAAAAATGAACATCAAATAACCTATAGCAAGGCTAATCTGCAAGAATAGAATCATTCTCAAGCTTAAAGAAAATGAAGTCTCAAGTCCCATAATACAGCGTGCATGCAAATTTTGCATAAGTAGAGTATTATGTAATTAAGTTTACACCCACTAAGCTTATCAGTTAATTGCATATTTTATCAACTCCTCAAGAAATTTAAGAGGAAAGCAGTTGTTGAAGAAGCATTAGACATTCATACCATCAGCTGCAGGTACAAAATTTGCTTCTATTAATGTCAAATAAAAAAGTTTATAATGTCATTATGCCATTGTTATTTACATCCAAAGCAGTCATTAATGATTGTGGTACACACACTGCAGTGGAGAAAAGGAAATAAAGCAAGGGATTCCTCACCTGAGTTCCTAGGAAGCACAAGGAAGACCTGTACTATCACTGCAGCTCTGAAGCTGTTTTTTCACCTGCCCCTCCTTTGCTGCTCCCCCACAGGCACTTCAGCTTGAGAGGCATGTAGTACCAAAAAATATTTAAATAATACTCTTAAATACTGTGCCTACAGAGGGCGAGTAGAGAAGTACCTTGGCCCTCTCTCCCCACTCCCTTCTCTCTACACTCAGTAGCCAGTCACTGTTAAATAAGAAAATAATAATCTACTCTGATTTTAATAGGGCCAAAATCAGTCTTGACCTACTTTCAACAGAAAAAACTGAATGGAGGTGCCATTAGCTTAAAAATTCTTCCTATGCACTTCCAAAATATTAAGGACATTTTTTTGTAACAAGCTCTTCTCCACAATACACTTCTTACCTCTTCTCTCTAAAATACATCCACACATATATATAGGAACGACATAAGGGGTGCAAAGGAATATGAGCTGTCATACTTGGAACAAAATTGCTCTTTGATTACTCTGATGAAAGTTATAAAGGAAAAAAAAGGTCACTTAGTAGCTGTGAAGAATGTGAAGTCCCTGTCATTGAAAGTAAACAAACACTATTTTCCTGCATGTAACTGATATAAATGGTCGAGCACAAGCCTCTGCAGCAAGCACGCAGGAAAACAGAAGCATGGCAAACCCACACCTAATGTTATGCTAAAAAGATACAAATTCATGTTCGTCCTTTACAGAATTTGATGTTTTCAGTATTTCATGAGGTTAGAGTTTATAGTACACCATAAAACTCCCTGCAATTCATAAAATGCCATGTGGCAAAGACTAAAACTGCAGTTCTCAGGAATGAGATGGTAAAGAAAGATGTCTTCTCTAAACACTGAGCACTCAGCCATTAAAAATATAGTAAAGAAGCACACATGTGACAGATAGGGACAGATGGCAAGTAGGGAAGCTACAGGGCAGCTAAGACTGACAGTGTTCTTGACAGCTTCAGAAAGCAGAACCACAGTCAAGCATCAAAAGGTGACTGAGTAAGGATATTTTCTCAGGGACTCTGAGGAAAATCTCAATATGGAAAACGCAGATTTGTCTCAAGCTGGGCAAGCACTATGAGGGAAGAATGAACAGGGTTTTAAAGAAGGACTAAGGAAAAGCCAGCATACTTGAATGACATGAAGCAAGCAGTAATTTGTTTGCCAGCCTTGTAACTGACTCTCCTGTACCCTGAGGTTTTCCTAGGTTTATCGGGTCAGGTTTGCTGTATTTGTTTTAATAAAGTCTTTAGATTCAGAGAATGCAAAGTTCAGTCCCTATGCTCAATATAAAAACGGTGATGTGGATGCATACAGGAAGTAATTCCAACTAAATGCTCTGACTGATCCAGGGTCCTAAGTTGTATTTCTGAAGAAAAAAAAAAATCCATCATTTTTTAAAAAGCCATGTAGTTGAAGATTTAAAATTACATTTTCAAGAGCCAGTGTGGTTTATCTTAAAAATGCCAAATGAAGGTAAAGGATTTCTTTGCTTTATACATATTTAAAAACTCACAGGTAGTATTTCTAAGCATCGCTACCATATGTACCTGTGCTAACAGCTGTACCACTAAATAAAAAGCTGTCAGAATTTGCAGATTCAGAACTTCAGCTGAAAGGGATTTACCATAGCAGATGTATCTAAGCACATCTTTTTATGTGCAAGTACTTTTCATACCGACATCTCATCAAGCCAAAAATGCCTTTTCATTATGGAAAGGATTAAAAGGTGCATATACATGCAGCTCACAGAAACTTCACACAAAGTTTACTGTACACCATGATGATTATTTTGATTCAATGGATTTATAATCCATCTACTGCAGTGCAAGAGTCTGCATGAGTCTGAGTCAAGTGCTATCTATATGGGCAATTACAACCAAGAAACTTGAAGCTGATATGACAAACCAAATACCTGTAAAGGCATGAAATTGGGGCATGCAGAAACTTTGTGTCTCCTTTCCTCAAGAATTTGCATTTTATTCAGAAAAGTTACAAGGATTTCACTTTTATTATTTATAAACTGTTTCTCTATCAATGACTCTCAAAATGAGCAGTGTATTACAAGGAGTCCCTCAGTGTAGAAGTTTTGGATAGCCAACTGCTGAGTTCAAAGATTCAAGTTATTTCCAAAACCAGGAAAAATATACTAGGCTTTCCTATTGTGAGTTTAAAAGCTGAGAAGAGCAGTTCCAACAGTCTCCATTACACTTCACTGCCACACTACAGATATCCTTCTGTTTCTCCTCTCCACTCACGTTCAGTTCTGAAAGGCCTCAGCCTCTCAGAAACACCCACAGCCTCTGATTCCACCACTGCAATCCACCTAACATTACAACACAGTGCACCCCATGTCCTTTTTTTTTTCCCCACCAGTCTTCTCTCACACAAGCCTAAAAAAAAAGATGCCTCCTCTATGCCTTCCAAATCTTTTAATTTCCATGTCAAATTCAGAATTCCTGTCTTGAGGTTTCCCTAACCATGCCATTATCCTTAACTTTTTCTCCCAACTTTTCCTATCCTAGGTGTGTCTGATGATGAACTTCTTCATCTGAATTTTTCATCTTTTTCTGTATCTTCCAAGTCATGATAAACAAATAAGCAAATAAACAAATCAATCATTCGTCACCCAGGGTTCTATTTTCAAAGACTGAATTTCACTTAGATTTTGGACTATCAAGTCTATCATCCTGGTTTCAGCGTATATTACAAACACTTAAAGCATCATTGCCAGCAATAGTAAAAAAAACCAAAAAAAACCTTCAAACCAGACAAAAAAAAATTAAAGTGAAAGCAGCAGGACATACAACACTCAGCTCAGACCTGAAACTTTTTTTTATACAACCAGCCTAAGCTCCATACTGAAAAGCCCCAAATGAGACCCATGGCTTACTAACATTGCTGCACAAGCAGAGATAAAATTAGCTAGTTTACAGCACGACTTTTTGCAAAACTTTCAGTTACATCTTTGCAACACAGTGTCTTAAAGCATGAATAGTGATTGAGAGCATTTTATTGTTGGAGAAGTGCGTAGGCCATTAATCAGTTCTGAATAAAATGGGAAAAAAAAAGGCTAAGCCTGCTCTGACAGCTTTTCAGTAACAAGATACTGTTGCTGAACTTCTCATTTAAGAGATTCTTCTCCTCAAAATGGCATTTCAGATTTATAAGACTAATCTTAAGTGTTGCAAAAAAGGGTATTGTTAGATCTAAGAATAAATTTTTAGTTCTTAATTTGAAATCTTTCTTAAGATTGTGACCAGGAAAAAACCAAAGATAAATATCGCTACCATTTTTATCTGAAGCATACTACAACCACTCAACTTGCCTTGCAGACATGCTTTTTGACCCCCTTCTAGATCCTACAACTTTCTTCAGGCATGAATTTCTATTACAAAAGCCACGTGGGTCCCACTGTGCTGTACTAGGCATCTATCTGCTAATTCTACTTCCTGTAATAATGTCTTCTAGTTTTTCCATTGCAGATGCTAAGCTTATTGTTAAGGAGTCTTTAAAAATGGCTTTCAAATTGTTTAAATGCCAAGTTTTAAGCAGAGGGTCACATCTATATTTACTAGTTTGGTTGGTTAATTCCTGAGCTTTTTTCAATACCATCCAGTTCTGGAAACTGGCACTTTTAAATACCCTCTGGTTTATGTCTTTTTTTTTTTTTTTTTTTTTTTTTTTTTTTTTTTTTCACCACTCCTTTTTCTTTTTAAGCTTGTTCCATAATTGCTTCTACCAACACTTCAATTTGAAGAGATTCTTTGATACATCCTCCATAATGAAAGGTTCCAGTTCAGAACTTCTTTAGGCTCAAAAATGAACTTGGATACAAGAGGTAAGACAACAGCTTCTTTTTTGATAGAGCTTTATTTCTAGAGGATAGAAGGAGAGATCATCTACTAGCCCTGTGCATTCTCCAGAGGGCTCCTTGTTCACAGTGTGTTTCAAAAAGATTAATTTTATACCTCCTGCAAATTGTTCCTCAAACACCTTTCTTATCTGAATGCATGCATTCTTACCTTATACTACCAGAAATTTATGAAGCTTTGTATTTTGGTCTTGCAGACAAAACTTAACTTTTCAAAAATGGTAAAAATTGCTTTGTTGTAACCACCTTTTATCCTGCTGTTTATGTCGTGCCAGTTTCTTTTTGGACTTACTATCTTTGATAGGTGCATGCATTTCCTCCAATATTCCCACACGGCATCTTCAAGTAGTTTCCATGCCACTTTCAATGATTTCAATTTCATAAATTGTCTTCAATATGGTTTTTAATTTTAAGTAATTTTCTTTAAAAAACAAAACCTCCAAAGCAGGGGATTTTCAGAGACAAAGGTAGATGATCCTGCAAGAAATGTAAATACATTTTACAGAATGACAGTAACACTTTGAACCAGATTCTGCACACAATGGTCAGAAGCACATACAAAACTGCTTCTCCCTCTTCTGGTTTGCAGACTAACTGCTCCATGAAACACTCACTCACTGTGTCTAGCAATTTAGTCTCCACATCAATCATTGCCTCAGCCACTGCCACTGCCATGCAGGCACCAGGCTGACCAGGGAGCAATACAACTAGGAGGTTAGAAGAGAATGAAAGGGCTCCAAAGAGAAAGAAGGGGAAGAGAACAGCCACATAAAAAGTCAGCTTGTGTGCATTTACACACCACATTGCTCATGGGGCTCGAGGACTTGGAATGACATGTTCATGATTTTTCAAGAGCTGCTGTTTCTCTTAATCTCTAATCCATGATTATAGAGAAAAGAAATAAGAGTTCAGATACTAGATGTGAATTCAAGAAGCAGAAGGCAAACAAATCTCTATTAAATAAAGATAATGAGAAAGCATATGCTAACTGCTTAAAATTAGCTCTCAAAAATTTGAAACTAAAATTTGACTACTAAGATTGAAGAAGCCACTACACCTGCTGAAAACTGGCTCAATAGAACCGTGCACAATCTTGAGTCTTGTTGCAAACGTTGTATTTGGGTTTCCTTGCATATGCTTTCTCTCGTGAAATCCCTTCTTCCTCTGTTTAAGGCAGTGGTGTCTCCCCCCACACACACACACTTGTACCCCTTTCTCAGCAGGTTACAGACCTCCCTCCTTTGCCTCTGGGGCAGGGGGACAAAGCCAGGGCCTATCTGCTTGCCTTTATCTGCTGGGAAGCATTCCCTGCTCCTGCCTCAGGATGAAACTGGTGTCTCGCACTGCAGAGCTGGGTTTCAGTACTGCTATGGGACAGTTAATGGTAAAACACAACATTTTTCTGCCAACACTACCCCTTAAATACCCTCTTCTCCATTACAAAAGTAAAAGATTGAGGCATGTGCTATTGAGACAATTTGCAATTGTTCAATGCATTATCCTAGGACAAACAACACACGTCAAAAGGAAGCAATTATAAAAGCCCTCTTGAGCAGCAGCTTAAGGGAAAAGACAGAAACACAGTTACAGAAAAATACATCTTTTCAGTCCCCTGGCTTTTCAGGTAGGGGGGGAAAACAGTTATTTTTCCTTATCTGTTTCTGTGTACTGCTATGAACAGAGAGAACAATAAAAGAAAGAACTGAGGGTAGACTAAACTAGTCGGTTCTGGTAGCTCTTGCAAAGCCAAACAGCTACAAGCCCCTTTGAACTTCGACAGGGCAGATAAGCCCAAGAGGCGACTGTAGACTGCAGCTCGCCAAACACACTGAGCAGAGAGGATCACTGCCCCAACCAGCTCATTCTGTATGCAAAGTAAGCAGGTACAATGCAAAGGGAATGTGAGTCACACAAGAAAAACACATAAAACAAAGGCAAAAGAGCTGGCAAGATAGGAAGGACAGCAGTGAGGGAGAGTGGGCAGCATCAGGCTGCCAAGAAGGTAAATCAGAAGTGTAGAATGTGACCTGAATAATACAAGAAGTATCTTCAGAGAAAAGAAAAAAAAAAAAAAGATTAAAATAGTGATGGTGAAAAAGAAATATTTCATATTCTCCACGTCCTTTTAAGCTCTTCTGCTATCCATATATACAGTACAAAGTGAAAATTCTTTAGGCACGCAGTATAAATTTACCTCCTGAAAAGATACACAACTTGCAATTTGGCTTAAAATATCAATGCAACTTCAACGACCTTCTTGCCATTCACCAAGACTTCCCAATTCACCTATTTCTGTATTTTGTTTGGGTTTATGATTAATATTTTCATTGAAACTACCTGATAATTTTCTGGAATACAAGTAGCAGAGCATTAAACAAGAATGATAAACTTCTAGCATTCCCACTGCTCTCCTAATCAAAGCCACAGTTTTGTGTGGCCACACTTAAGCTTCCCAGTCAACCTGTAAGTCAGATGCAGTCCATCAGTTTTCCTATTACTCTATTGCAAGGCCCAGCAGCCATTTAGATGGCTGGTACTGACCCATATCACAGTGGGATTCTTTATCCCATTCTCAGGTATCTGGCAATTTAATCAAAATGAAAAGAGGTATAGCCTGATAAAAAATAATCTGCACAAGTCAGAGGCAGTGCTGCAAAACACAACATACATTTACATGGTCCTGGAGAGCAAAACAAAGACTTCACTGAAGAAGGAAACTTGTTAGAGAGGGCCTGAGATGTTTAGGAAAACTAATTTCAGTTACTACTTTCATTCAGACAGCTAAATTCTCTGTTTGGAGGAAGTAATTTCAATGGGTGTTTTCAGATTTTAAAAGCCTGACAAAGAGGCATGACCACTTTAACTCAGTTAAGCTGAAGCTTGTGACACAAGTCTGTCTTGAAAACAGGGACCATAAAGCTTTACTTCAAAGAAGTAAAGTGTTCAGCAGTGAAAAAATAAAGATGCACACATGAACTAATTATTTGAGAACCCATCTGAATTTTTTCTGCTTGGAACTTTAAAGCTTTTATAAACTTCACTTTAAATAAATGTGAAGTTCTTTGCCGCTTTTTTTTCTGGATTCTGTATTTGCCTACAGAAGCTTTGAAACTTGCACAATAAAATCTTACATATATTGAAAGTTCAATCCAAAACCTCAGAGAAAACAGGCAAAACAGTTAGGTTCTTTCATTACAAACTCTGGGAAGTAATCTCATGTTAATACATGAGAAAGTTTTACACTATCATTTAACGGTGAACAGTTTAATAACACTAGCACTGTAGATGGAAGTTAGAGCTCTGAAGAACACCATCTGCAATATGAATATGGAAACTATAAAAATGTTAGCTTTATGGATAAAAATAATTCGAATAGAAATGGTTGACTCAATATACTCTGAAATCAAAAAACAACTAAAAAGACAAATACGTCTCTGCATCTTATTTACTGAACTGCTACTCAAGTTCTAATTTAACTACTAAAATCAATTTAATAAGAAAAAATGTACACTCCCAGACACCAGAGAAACATACCATCCCATTCTTACAAGAAATGTACAAAGGAACATATTTTTGTAGTACCTGCTCAATGCCAACTTTACACTGGATGTCACAGAAGCATCACAACCCATTTAAAAAGTTATTGCTGTAACAAGTTGTTTCTTCAACAAACTAATGTAATGTCCACAGTGAAATAAAATCATTGCATATATCCTTCATTTATTTAATTAATATAGCGTCTGAGCCTGTTCCAGGAATTCTCAAATTGAGGAACAAGAACCAGTTAAAATACTTACGTCAACACCTTCTCATGTTGCAGCATCTTCTCCATTGTAATCTTTCTTCCCAATTTCCATAAATAAAAAACAAACTGTACACTTAGCTTCAAGAAGGATTCAATGAGCTACAGGCTGGTGAGTCTCATCTCCACCCCTGGAAAGGTGATTGAGTAAACTTGCCTGGAGCAGTGCATGTTGTTTGCATTGACATCAGCAAGGATTTTGTCATGGTCTCCCACTGTGTTATTTGAGGTATGCTGGTGAGACATGGGCACTGTACAAAATCCAGCTGGTGGCTGATAACTTGTGATGTCACTCAAGAACGGGCAGTGGTGCCAGTGGTGTTTAAAACTCTCTGTCAATGGCCTGGATGGTGGGAGAGAGTCTGGTCTCTGCAGGTTCAGGGATAATCCCTGGATAACACTGAAGAAAGAGATCAACACTCCAGAGAGCAGCGCCTCTATTTCAACCAGCTTCAAGAGGCAAGAGAAGTACCTTGATGAGAAACTCAAGAAGATCAGCCATGGACTGTGAGGGTGGTGGACTAAGAAGCTGTAGACTGTCTTTGAAAGTGTTCATGGCCAGGTTGGACAGGGTTTTCAACAACCTGCTCTAGTGCAAGGTGTCCCTGCCCATGGCAGGCAGATTAGAGCTAGACAATCTTTGACATCCCCTCCAACCCAAACCATTGTATGAATCTATGATTCTAAGTAAAAGAAAAAACATGCTCCTGAGGTGAAGTAACACACAAGACAGGCTGGCCATGCAGTGGACACAGCTGTGCAGAAATAGATCTGAGACTCCTGGTAGACAATGTTGAATTAACAGTCACTCAAGTGGACCCTTGGGAAGTGAAGCAGGCTTATCAAGTATTGAGCTCTATTGGCAGGGTCTATTAAGCAGGCTGGGGGAAGTGACTTCCCCTCACTCTACCTTTCAGCACTGGTAAGACAGCACCTGGATTGATGTGTCTGATTTTGAGCTCACCAATAAAAGACAGAACTTGGTACAGTGGGAACTGTCAGCAGAGGGCTGGGACACACGACACAAAGTGTGGCCAAGTGAGGCTTGTTCACTCTGGCAGCAATCAGGCAGACCTCATTACTCTATTCAATTTTCGTGTGGGAGTAAATAGAGACGTCATCACCTGACTCTTTTTTGATGCACACAGCAGTAAGACAGGAAGAAACAAACACAATTTGGAAAACAGCATTTCTGCCAGCTGAGAAGAAAAGCTCTTGTTCCTACGAGGGTGGCCAAACATTGCAAGAAGCTGCTCCAAGTCCCTGTGGCACCACCATCCCCAGAGTTACTCAAAATTTCCAGGCATAGCCTAGAACAACCTGCTCTAATTAGACTATGTTTAAGCAGAGTTCTGAGCTACATGACCGTTAGAGGTCCCTTCCTACATAATTCTATAACAAATCCAAATTACTTGTAGTAGAAAACAACAAAGTATTTCATTAAGTTACTCTTCTCATCTGAACCTCGTTAAGTCAGCAACAGAAATGACATAGCTTTAGCCTGACAGAGGCATTTCTGGCATGAAAACAAAGGTTTTGCAGTTATAGAAGTTATTCATCACTCACACTGAGAACTTCTTGGAAAATAATGGTCCTACTCCTATCACTAAAAATTAGAGTCTAGTTAAAGAATGAAAACAACACCTGACAATTCTGCTGTTAGAGATTTACACTGCTGGAGATGAAGATGCTTAATTTACTATTTGGTCTCTCTTATAACAACACTTATCTAACTTGAGAAAACCTGCAGTAGAAAAATAAAATAACTATGAAGAACAGGAGCTTAAACTACCTAGTACTTGAGGTTTTTCATAACCTCTGTATCCTTCTCTTCCAGCAAGTATAAAAGGATCATATGAAGAGCTTTAAACCCTAAACCATTTGTATTGGAAAAAAAATTACTTTCAAATTGCTTAATTTTGATCCTTTCTTGACCTCGCAAGACTGCAGTTATTTCTGCTCCCTGCTCTCTCCTAGACTTCACTCTCACTTGAGGCACACAGGTTATACCTACACTGCTTCTCTTTCTCCTCTTCCTTGGAGGACCTCCTCAAGCAAACACCATCAGTTGCTATTCCTCCTATCCCCACACTCTCAGACAGAGCCTGTGTACAAAGACACATTTAACTAAAGTCAAAAACTGCAAGCAGACACAAACACTGAGATACAAATGTATTTGCTACTTAAACAAAAGCCAGCTCGCAATCCAATGAAGTCCGTTAGTCAGCAAGTTCTTTACATTGATATCATTAGAATTTAGCTGAGAAATTTTAAAAAGTTGTATTTTTTATTAGTGCTGTGTGAAGCACTTTATTTTACTGACCTCATTTTGAAGTTAATTTATTTGCAGAAAGTAACTGGTCTCAGAGGTGTCAGCTCCTCCACATACATCCCGAAGGGACCATTTCCTCCAAGTATCAAAGAGCACCATGTGACAAGACTTCTCATCAACATCAAGTTACTTCACAGAATGGGAAATATAAGTCAATTATGAATACCATGGTTTGTTCCACCCTTTGGAAACTGAAGTTGCACATGCTCATTTCTTTCCCCATCCCGACATTATTCTTCATATGGCATTCCAAGTTTATCCAGTATGTTTGTCATTTCCATCAGTTTGTAAACACTCAGAGCCACAGTCTACCCTGCATGACCCTGTCACTTTCACAACTGACATATAACTGTATTAATGAAACACTTCTAACATGTCTGAAAACCACATTTATATCAAGCATTTTCCAACAGATTACCAATTATTAAAGAAAAAAGATGGGGGTTAAGACATTAATTTTTTTCTAAGATGACACCAGATCTTTTTAGAAGTACACGTAAGACCACCTAAGTGTAAGCTTCATAGCAGAATCAAAATCCTAATAGGTCCCATCCTTACAAAAATCCATTTTATACCTTTTCAGTCAATACATACTGAGATCTCAAGCACTGATCATGTAACAGACCACGAGTACTTCAAGAGTTATTGATTTTGCTACTCTAAACTTCTCTGAAAGAAGATTCATGCCATCTCCAACAAAATCCAAAAACACTTCTGTTAAGTTTTTCCCCTTAAAATAGTAGCTGTTTCATGGCTGAATAATTGTAACATAGCGGCTGTCCAAATGAGACCCTTAATTCATGCAATTAGCCTCCTACACAGAGTTTAAAACCTTGCTCAGCAATAATAGAGCTTTTAGGGCACTTAAAGTTACCTTCTGAGGCAACTGGGAACATTACAACATCCAATGTAGCATAGAAATTTGGGTTATAAATACTTCCAGAGAACAGGCAGCAAGGTGACTGCAATGCTAAAAATATTAAAGAATACAGATTTTTCCCTTGCTCTCACTGGGTCTCATTCTGCACAAACAGCAGCAGAGTCTTTACATGATATAAAAGCTCAATTCACTGCCATGGCTTCACTAAATTCTGGGAGGGGATGCTTTACTCTTGCTTACTTAGAAGTTAAGACATTGAAAATAGTCAGCACACCTGAAGGCAGAAATCATTCAGTTCAGTCAGATCTTTACACTTTCCATTCAGCTTCTCTGTGATCACTAGAGCTGAGATGGCAGAGATTTTGTTCTTCTCCACAAAGCGTTCTCAAAAAAAAAAACTCCACAAGTAAGCTTACAATTTTATCCCTATTTTTGCCACTGGCTGGGTCTACAGGTCTGATCTCTATCAGTGTAATGATGTTACACAGCAACTTTTCCTGTTCACAAAGTAACCTTTCCCATTCTGCCTCAAACCAACGCATATCTTAATACTGTGTAAGGATTTAAGCAATACCCTACTCCAGAGGGTTGGAAACGATTCTAAATTAGGCAGCTGGTTAATAGAAATTAAAAAAACATCATAACATGAGAAAGTTAAAACAGCTGCTATGTCTTATAACACTGTACAGCCCTAGGGGATGCTCATGACACTTCCACTCCTTTCTTCTCCCACAGGACTTCTCTGCCTGGCTCCTGCACAAAAAAGATAATAGCTCCTGCATTGTACAGAAAAACCTTATTCGACAGCCTATTTTCCAGAAAGAAATACAAGAAAAAGCCAAATTTGCTTGGATAAATCACAATTCTCTTCCAGACAACTAGAACTGCAGTTCATTTTCATAGCATGCACCTTTCTGGCTCAAAACCTACTCTGTTCCAGTTAGCCATAAATTACAATGATGAGAATTACATCTATAAATTACAATCATAAGAACTATCCATTCCCATCTGAAATAGTGCTGACCACTCTTTTATCATTCCTGGCAATTAACAGTAAACATGAGTTCTAGTCATTCTTTTTGTAGGCAACCTGCTGAGATTTATAGCAGAATCTTCAAAATTTGAAGGCAAGACTTATCTTTGGGTTAAAGATTTTTCAGGGTTGTGACAACCTTGATGCAGAAAAATTCTGGTACATCAATCACTTGTCTGCTATTCTGATGGGGAAACCTCACAGGTGACACATACAGTGCAAAAGTAGTTAAGGATAGTTGCTAGTTGTTGCCTCAAATTCTTGACAAGTTGTCTGTAAACAAATAGAAGAAAAAGTAGCAGACAGCAGTACTATCTCAATCAATTTAGATCAAAAGAGCCTAATTTCCTGCTAGAATACAGTAATTGACTTAAAATAGGAACATGAGAAAGAAAATGCTTTTAAAAAAAAATGGGCAACTTTAGGCAACATCTCCAATTACTCCCATAAGCCAAAAAACCCCACAGTCTAGAAAAAGTATGACGTGGTGAGGGCAGAACTCCCTGGAAAGCAATTCTGAGAGTTAACATACAAAAGATTTATTACAAAGAGATTTCATTCTATTCAATGTTTTCATCAACAACATGGATGCTGAAAACAAAACCACTGTTAGTAAATATGCCAATGATGAAAAGCTAGGAAGGAAAAAAACTTCAATCAATTTTGTAAATGGAAGAAATTGACAGAAGGGGAGTGAAATCCACTGGGGATGAGCACAAAACTCCTACAAAATGACAATGGAAAATATAAGTAATAGACTTTAATGAAATGAATAATGTCTAAATCCCAAGCTGACAGTCAATGTCAGGCAACTGCAAAATGGTAAATATCAGTGAAGAGTACAACCACAAGCACCACTTTGAGACTAAGCCAAGTAATTTTTTCTGGTCCATCTTGTACTACACCTAAGAGATGAAATACTGTAGTCCCACTGAAACGGCACTTTTCAAGAAAACCACTGACACAGACCCAAAGAGTAGGCCATTCTTTGTGTTCCTCCAATAAAGACAGAGTGAATTGGATTTGGTTACTATTTAAACAGGGAAGCTTGAAAGAGGGCTTCCTAAGAACCAAACTACCCAGAAGGCTACTGCAGAGAAAACAGGATCGATTTGTTCTCAGGTTCTCGAAAGACAGGAGATGCAATGGGCTTAAAATTGAAGTTAACAAGATTCACACTAAGCACTTGGGGAAGACAACACCACTTTTCAATTGTAAAGACAATGAAACCCTTGAGCAGATTACACTGGAGACAGGTAAGGAAGTAAAAAACCCACAGTCAGTAGCGAGACCACAGGAAATTGTTTAGTCTTTTTTGTTCCTTACATTTATTAAAAAAAAACTACATAGAGTTTACTGGCTCCGGCACTCATTTCAGTGGAAGATACTAAGAGTAAAACAGGGAATTTGTGCTTTTATTTTTTCAGTTCAAACATTTGTGATTTTTTATTCTCTTCTCTCCACTATCTTCAGCATCGTCTTATTTTTCAATTAACACTCTAATGTTTTTGAGATGATCCGTTACCACGGCTGCAAAGATCAGAGTCTGTCTTATGTTCTATTATAGCTAGAGCTTAAAAAACACACAATAGTCAAATAAGGGAATGCAAAAGAAGGAAAAGGAGTCCTACTAATGTTTATTATTCAACTCTCCCCATCCCAGGACTTATGGGTTTACTGCTGATTTACACTTCCATAGAAAAATGTAGCATATGGTAAGTTAAACAGGACAAGGAAATAGATACTATAACGGAAGCAAATTAATGAAAATCAATAGTTCTGAAGACAAAACTGCATTGACAATAAAGCTTATGGGGTTTACACAACTTAAGCGATTTTACTGTTTCATATTAGAAAACTAGACAAAACTTTCAATAAAGTGTTCTTTCAAGCATATAGTTTAAAATATTGTCTTCCTAGTTTAATCAAACTTCAAATAAACAATAATGAATAATTATTAATTACATTGCAGGCATCATCAGTAAAGGATAGAATGTGCCTTGATCAGGACTTCTCAGGTTCTCTCAACCCCTCCTCCATAGAGCAGAGAGGCAAAACAAGCTTTGCCCTCACACCTCAAGGACTACCTGGTAACCTAACAGAGGCAGACAATCGGTTTGGACAATGTCTCTGCAATATTAGATGTGAAACTCCTCTAGTTTAAGGCACAAAGTCCTAATCCAATTTCTAGTCTTTCCCTTGTTATCAGTGAATGGAAAAACTGGATCTCCAGATGACAAATCAGGAGGTCTCAGACATGTCTGAGACCCTTAAAAGGGCTGCCTGTGTTATTCTAGTTCTCCCCACTGTCTGCAGAGGCAGCCTAATGCCACTCAGACTTGACACCAACTCTTCCCTGGCATACCAGGTTAGACATCTCAAAGCATTTCTCTTCTCATTCTTTCCTCAAGCAGTGTTGGCTAAGATTCCACAGTCTTCAGCTTCTTGGCACCTCTGAAAAAAGACAAGTTCTGGGGGTGGAGCTGAACACAAGCATCATCAACTTCAATGGCTTCCAGAGAGGGCAAAAGCCTACAGCTTTTGTCTTGGTTCAGTAGTTTCTTAAAGTAATGTCATTCAAAAAAATTATTTTGCTTTCTAACAAAAGAGATAGTTCTATAACTTCACAGCAGCATCCAATACATTAACAACAAACAACCTTTCATACTGAAGCTGAGATGAGTCCCACAGAGCTAAAAGTCTGTGCTTGCACTTAGGCTTAAAGAAGTTCAAGTTTCTGGAGCATAGCATCAATTTTTGCTCCTTGGGTCCTGAGACTTGGGTCCCAAAACTCCAACATTAGAAAGAGGAAAAACTAAGACAAATTCTCTTGAAAACCCTAACGTGATTTAAGCATGCTGTCCATGACAGACAAATATAGAGAAGAGGTTGCGCTTCACAGATCTTCTAGGACCTTTATCATGATCATCCACTCCTTATCAGCTAGCCCCTTCCCCCATGAATACTAATTATAGTTTCTTCATGAAATCTTCTGAAGATCTGTGTTAAAAGGTACTACTTAATCTAACTTACACTATTTTTAGTCCTCTAAGAAACAAATCTTCACTATCATAGACTATAAATCCCTTATTCCTTCTGTGTAGTAAAAGACAGACCACATACACAGGGATCTGAAAGAACAGATTACATTAACACCTGCTACATGGAGAAACAAACAAACAAAAAAATCTGAAATACATGTAACATCTTCACTGCATCAAATATATGGCACAGGAGATCAAACACCTTGGTACCAAATCTGTAAGAGTTTGTCCTGCCAACCACAAAGAAAATCCATTGGCAGATATTTAACCAATTTAGCCTAATTATCTGACACCATAGCAGGAAGGCAGAAAAGCTGAGCTATTCAAGGAAGTCTACAGTTCCAGTACATTCAGAAGCCTTAAAGGAAGACATAAAAAATATTCCGTACACTTCATGTTAGACTCATATGCTAGTTTCTTGCCTGTTTTAGGTATACAGTCTCCTCAATTCTCCATTCGGACATTAAAAAAAGACTTAAATGCATGCCTCTAATAGTACAGCAAAGTAGTTTGGGCTTGATTCCAATTTCACCAGGAGCAAAGACATTCACAGCAGAAATAATCCATACTTCAGAGTTATTTGATCCATTTTAGAGCTCCTTGAGAAGCGTAAGTCAAGCTACATGGTTATAATGACAAAGCAAAGGGAAAAATGTAAAGGTGTCTCCTAGCACAGGATATAATAAAAGAATGAACAAGTATTAAAACAGTGCAATAAATTATTATTCACAATGCTTTCCTCATTTATGTAAAGACAAATCAAGAAGTGCAATCTTACACTAGCCAAATAATCCACTAATTAAACAAAATCAGTAACCAAAAAATTCAGAAAACAGTATTCATCTATAACAGCAAAGTATCACATATCTTTTCTCAATCAAAGTAATTACTAACTATGCACTGAATAACCACTATGACTGGCTAGGTAGTTCAACCTGAAGTTTTAAATTTACCTAATACAAGAATGGTTTTCTGTAACAGTACTGAAACCACTACTCCAATTTTACTGCGCATTTGTAATCTTTGCAGTTGAATTTAGCACTCAGTTGTTCACCGACTAATATTCTTCATGAGAGAGAAAAAGTGGACTTCACTGGCAGACTATGTATTTTCAGACATTTTTACAAGTATTAGTCTTCCTCCTTCCCTCCCTTTCACAATTAATGTTTCTTGAATATTCCTTAAAGCTCTACAGTTAGCAACAAGCTATTTTGTCCTTGAAGACATTCACAGCATCTCTTCCATCAGCAAATACATACGCTTCATCTTTAACTAAATTTTTTTTTTTCAGAAAATTGTATGAATTACCTTAACATATTCTGCAAGTACAGTCCAAGCCGACAATCATTCACGATAAATTCAAATTATCTGACTGGAGTCTTTCCAAATGCACCTAGCTTTGCTGTATGGGAGGGAGGGCCTTTGATGTTCACATCAAATAACCTTCAAATTGTTCACCAACAACAATAATCAACTCTACTGTCTTGATGAATAAACCCTGGGAAAATGTGCCCATGAATGTCATGGACTATACATGTTCTGAAGTGACAAGATACAAACCACAATGTGGAAGTGATTGTATCGAAAATGTAAAGCTTGTGGACTCAAAAAATCAAGATGGATACTAAAATGAAAGAACATAAGGTAGCTGCCAAACTAAATAACTTTTAAAAAGGTATTCTTCCTATATTTTCCTTAATAATTTACAAATGCTGAAGTTACAATTATTAAAGCGCAGAGGTTTAAGAGTGAATTCAGCTCATAACTCCTTAATACACGTCCAAAATCAATCAAACACGTTCTAATGCTAGCCTGAAAAATCTGATTGAACCGTAAATAAATCAGAACAAAGACCAAAACTTAATGAATCACCTAGAAGTATCTCTTATTGAGAGATCACCCATCTGACAATTACTCCATGCTCAGAACAGACAAGACCTTTCACAAGACCCAACAACGCCACACTATAAAATGCAGAGAGGCAGCATGCACGCAGAATTCCCTTTTCCACTGTCATCAGATCATCAAAGGGACATTCACAGAGCGATTTTTGCCAGAACAGCATTCCCTGCACAGAGCCTGCCCTGCACGAGAGCGAGCGGTCAGTACAGCACGGGAAGAAAACGCGACACACGGGCGGGTGTAAGAGAGTTTAAGCGCTTCTCGATACTTCGAACTCCGCTGCTTAACACATTCAGCAGCTGCAACGATCCATCAGATTCTGCAGAGGCACTCTTCTTGCAGCAGAAGAGTGTAGTGATTTGTTAAAGACAAGTTTCGAGAGCACAAATAGATAGGAGAAACTTGCGAGAACACGAGCGGAGTTTCTCTCGCGCCAACCTGTACAAAAGGAACCCGCACGCACGCTACGCGGAATTTGAGGCACGAATGTGAGGCAAAGCGAAAGCACCACAGGTAACACACCGGGAAGGTAAGAGCCAACAGCAGAACCCCCCCGGAACACCAGCCTTGCCCCGCCGTTTGTTTCGTTATTGAGGACGGCAGCGGACAATTCTCGCCCAGGGGTCGGGGAGAGGGACCTGCTGCCAGGGCGCCTTCCCACGGCGCTGGGAAAGGCGGGATCTGATCCGGAGCATCTGGAAAGCAGGCACTGACCTGAGGGTGCGGTTGCCGGCGCAGCCGCGGCGCTCCATGGCGGCGGGCACGCAGCTGGTGAGCTCGGTCCAGTCGGCGTGCAGCCCGCAGCTCCAGCCGGTGGAGAAGCGGGAGAAGAGCCAGGTGTCCTTGTCGCCGCCCGGGCGGTGGCAGGCGCACTTCTTCTGCCCGGCCCGGCAGTAGCAGGGCTGCTCCAGGTGGATGTTGCGCACCAGGTGCCGCCCGAAGGTGGTGCCGCCCGTCTTCTGGATGTGGAGGAAGACGATCACGTCGCGGCCCCTCATGTCGAACCGCACTCGCCGGCACAGCTCTCCCCGGGCGAACGGGAACTTGGCCGCCAGCCGCGGCATCGCCGCCACCTCCTCCTCCTCCTCCCTCTCCTCCGGGCCCCCCCCGCGGCGGCCGGCGGAGGCCGGCGGGCGGCGGGGGCAGGCGGCGCCGGGGCAGGCGGGCGACACGTACTGGTAGACGATGAGGAGGAAGAGCAGCGCCAGCAGCGGCGGCAGCAGCCACCTGTTGAATCGTTCGTCCATGGCGGTGCGCGGGGGCAGCGCGGCGCGGGATCAGGCGCTGCCGGCCGTTACCGGGGCGGCCGCCCCGCTCGGATGCCGCAGCCGAGGGGCGCGGGGCTCCCTCCCCGACGGCATGGTCCGGCAGGCAGGCGGGCGGCCGGCCGCGGCTCGCTCCGCTCAGCCCAGCGCGCCGCGCCGCACCCCGCCCGAGGCGGCCATGCCGCGCCCGCTGCCCGCGGCTGGGTCTGGGCGCCGAGCGCCGAGCCCGAAACGCGCTGCCCGGCAGCGGCCGCACAGCTCCGCTCCCGATCCCGCTCCGCCGCAACTCCAGCCCAAACACAGCGCCCGGCTCCCGGCGGGGCGCGCCCCGCCCCCGCCCGCCGGCCAATCGCGGCCGAGCCGGCCGCCCAGCCAGCCAATAGGCGGGCCCAGCACGCGGGCCCTGCCGCCAATGGGAGCGCGGGGCGGCCCGGCGGGGGCGGAGGGAGCCGCCCCGCGCTCCCCTCCAGGTACCGGACCGGGCCCGGCCGAGCGCGGGGCGGGGGCGGCAGGCGGAGCAGCCAATGAGAGGGCGGGGGCGGGGCGTCGGGCAGCCAATGGGATGGGCCGGGGACGCAGCCAGGTGAGCGGGGCTCCCCTCATTTCCCATCCCTTTCCCGTGCGGAATGGGTGTCTGTCTCTGTCGCTGTGTTACGCCGTTGATGATAACCCCAAGTGCTTCATACAAGGAGGCCGGACGGCACCGACCACCCCACAGACTAACTAACTAGTTGTAGGTTAGCTGGATCGCGGCGCTGCTGGTCCTTGCGGTCTTCAAAGCACAAACTCCCAAACCATGAACTCCCTTTGCAGAACACTTACCTCCCCGAGACAATGACACCGGTTCCCCAGCAGTGCAGCTGCTCCATTAAAATGTCAAAAGGTTACTTTTCAGTCCCTCTCATGTATTTACAACCATCCACATCCTGAAACTGTGTTATTTTCCCTAATGAAAATTATTCTTTCTTTAATAGGCATTCAAATCTTTAGCCGCAGATCACACTCAGCTGAGTTTTGCCAAAGAAAAATCCCACTGTTTTGCCTGCAGTGTGCTCCCCAAAATGTTAAAAAGTCTGTTACAAACACTTCATATCCAAAACCAAGCCTCATATGGCTCCTGGATTACAATATATTAATATGCAAAGCATTTTGTCTTAGAACTGATTGCACATCTCACTTATTTAATTACAGAATGCCTTTATTTACTGAGGGATTAATTAGATATCTGACAGTGCTAAAGCAACTTTTTTGCTCAACTCTAAAGACAGCATCACCTCTGCAAGGCTGATAACGGAAGAGCAGTGCCTCCCCATGGGACCACTTAAGTTTAGAACTTATAAAAATAGACAAATGTATTTTAAACTGAAGATTTCTATATAGAAACCAAGGGTACTTAGGTTTTTTGGGGTAGAGTGTCTGCTCCCATTAAAGCTTGCCAGAAATCTTAAAAATTACCAGAAAATGGTCTAAACAGAAGGAGCTGAAATTGTAAAGGTTGTGAGGTGTCCACAAGAACAGCCTATACCACCCACCTCCAAACATCTACCACAAGTGCATGCACACTCCCAGCATCCCACATTAGTCTTGTGGTACTACACCAGTAAAAGTCTGACACTGGCAAATTTTTGGGTCTTGTCAAAACGAAAAAAGAGATGTTGCACTTCTATCGTCAGTGAAATTTTTTCATGAAAACGCCTTGGGTTACTTGGTGAAAATTCACCCTTGTACGGCCATGCACCACGGTACTGGTGCTTTGGAAGAAGAATGGTACTTTGGAAGAAGAATTCAGAGTCTGGTGTCAAACAAACCTGTTTAATCTTCTGCCTCTAATGACAAGAGCTGTGCACTCACTGACCCTTACTGAAGTAGAAAGCAGCATTTTCACCCTGAAAAATCACCGTGTTCCTTGCCAGCATGAGCAGCAAAGCACCCAACTTCTCTCTTGGGAAGACACTCTTCTCTACTTTGGCCACCACTGTGCTCACATGCTTTCAGCCTCCCTGTGCCTCCAAAGTGTGGACTTAGTGAGATTGTCTTTTAACCTCTTTCTTTTACTAGGTGACACAAAGCCTGTCCTAGAGAAATTTAAATATTCAGATGTGTAAGATACAGAAGCATTTTGTCCTTATCTCAGCTTATTCCCTACTTAACAAGAAATCTGGCTACATTCATTTGAAATAGAAGTGCTGCTAAGGGATTTAGACTCAAGTATCTCTTCTGATGTTTTTAGCATGATACAGAAATATCATAATTTAGGATTTTCTCATTAAATACCAGATTGTTAACACTGAACCTTCATCTCCATGAAAAGGAGCTCAAAACTAAAGTTGCTAAACAGAGAAACCCTCAATTTCAGTAGGATTTAAAATTCTTATTTATTTAAACTTACTCAAGGCAGTTACTGATTCATGAAGACTGGTAAAAAAAATTAATGGAATAGATGTACAAGAGAAGTAAAAATATTTATAATGATGTTTAGCTTAAAAACATGACTTTTAAAAGGTTCTCCTTTTTCTGAAACTAGAAGAAGTTACTTGGAGTTCCACATGGATCAATGTGTTTATGCAGCTTTCAAAGGCAGGCTTTTACTTATGAATTTGAATGCTCTTAATGATGGTCTGTGGACTACACTTTATGTAGAGTCACAAACCATAGCACAACCAACAACAAAGAGTTTTCATTTGGTAGTATTTTATGTTCTCTTTATAGAGGCCCATGTTACTGTGCAAGTCCCTGTAGGATTAAGTTCTAATAAAATCATTTAGCTTCTTTGCAAGTCCGTGGCTGTAACTCCTTAGCGTCAATGAAGCAATGAAAAGGGTCATTTTGAAAACAGTCGTGTTCCCATTGATTTAATGGGATCATGACTAGGTTCAAAATGAAGCCCTAAAAGTTGCAAACACTGCTCAATCACAACATTTTCCCTTTCAAACATAATTCATCTATAAATCTCCAGTGAGACTTTAACAACAAGGGGGAAAAAAAAAGCCAGTTAAAAGCTAATTTTGAGATAATCTTACAAAATCAATGTAGTTTTTGTGGATTTCACAATTAAACAGTTTCATGTAAGACTTACAATTCTCTTATTTTTTTCATAATTCTCTAAGATCCTATGTTGACAGTAAATATCTCAGAGTTCACTCACCAAACATTTAAATAAAATAATATTGAAATGTCCTATTCCATGTGACAATTTCAGGCAGAATACCTTCACCTGTGAAAATTTACATTCCAAATCTACCATCATTTCTACCAGAAACAGGACAATATGTAAAAGTGTTGCACAGAAAAGTATTTTAGAATTCCAATTCATTATGTCCCTTGTCCTTGCCAATTCCCAGGTAACGCTTAACATATTTTCCAAATTGCTAAAAATAAATATTGGCATACACATAATATATTTTAAAGGATAATACAGAACTTGCTAGTCTGAGGCAATGGGCATGTGAAACAGTCAGTGCCAACATCAAGGTTTGTACAAAATGCATGAGTAGGCAAGTGATATTTTATGAAGCAAAGGTACAAAAACATGATTTCATTTAGCAATTTCATGTCTGACAAGGTTAACATCTAATTGATCTGTTAATGTAAAATTAAAGTGACACCTACCTCACACTGGTTTCTTTAAATTATTTATCACTGTTTGACCTGAGCTGTTTCAATACTTGGAGCCTGTTGAGATTTCCAATAAACCAATTTTTCATCATGCATCAAGTCCCAGGTGTTTAGCTTATCACAAGGATAGAAATTGTTAAATTAATAAATGAATGCTAACTTCACTAATTTGTCTGGGATTAATTTGTTTCAATGTTTAAACTGTAAACCTCCCATATTTTTCATCAGATTAAATTCTAGTAGGTGCACTTATCAAACCTCTGTTTCAATGGCACATTGAGGGTCTTATTCTTCCTTGTAAAACAATTTATGCATCATACTGCCAGCAGTACTTCTTGTAAAGTTGCAATTCAGCATAAGACTTGTTACTTTACACTTCTCCTGCTTGCCATTCTTTTTCTGGATGTAATAATTTTATTAAACCTATGACCACCTTTAATTTCCTTTACTGAGAATGCAACCACTACAGAAACAATGTTTTCAGTCAATGTCTCGTATGTGCCAGTCCATATGCAGGAGCTTCTGCAAGTCATTCCTTACACCACATTGCTGCATGTTTTCCTTACGAGAGAAAGGATCAGCTATATTATGCTTTGAGTGGACATAATTCCACCTCTATAAGACAAGAACTTGGACAACTGGAACATCATAAATTGCTTCCGACATTCTAGTATTTTTCTTTTTGTTTGTTTGTTTGTTTGTTTATGACCATATAAGTCCTCATAGAACTAATATGGTACCTCTTTCAATACCTTTATTTAGGTTACAATAGTTGTGAAGTTACTTGCCCAATAAAGGAACATATCAGAAAACTTTGAGCTACATTTTTTAGATAATGCCAAAACAAGATATTTAGCAAAAAAGCCTCTAGCTGCTGTTGCCATTCAAAAGAGGTGTGTGGCTTCATGACATGACCAGACAGAGTCAGTGAGTGGGAAGATACTTTAAGTGAAGTGAGAAATATTCCAATTATTGAAAGATGCAATATCGAATGACAAGCAGCCAAAGAGAGAAAAGCAAAGAGTATTAAATGCAGGGTGGTTTCTTTGTAATCCCAAACCCTAAACACAGGGCGCTTGTGTAGGCTGTCTGCAATCAGAATCTGCAACATGAAGACAGCAGGAGGAAAGCATTTCACAGGACACAGGAAATTGTTCTCTCATTTCTGCCCTGTGCATAGAAAAACTTAGGTGTTACACATATTTTTTCCGGCCCTCAGCCTTCTGAATCCTGCAGTATTCATGATGCAAACTCTAGAGTGTAGACAAGCTTTTGGATACTTTTTACAGATAAAAGCCATGTCACCTGCACCACATCCACACTTATTTTTCCACATTTGGGTCTAAACGAAAATGTGTCAGACTCAGTCACTCTGATTACCATATGAAAGATATCGCTACTGCATTTTCATATGGTGTTTTTGTTTCCCTAGTACAGAACATTCTAGCAGCATGTGATAAACTCCCTTGTTTAAAGATTAGGGTGTCCAAGAAGTCAACACCCAAGTTTTCATATTGCAGCTTCCTCTCAGGGAGGTCAATGCACAGAGAGATACAGCTCTTCTGAAATTGGTGCATGCTTCCTCCTGTCTAAAAAAAAGTAACGACCCCATCAACATTCCCACCATGACCCCAAATCGGCAATGTAGAGGAATTGCAAGACTGTCTAATACTGCCACCTGGTGATAAGCGTCACAGAAGCATTTTCTTACTCCCAGCATCGCACAAAAGCTTTTTGCTTCCATTCAGGTACTCTTAATCTGCAAGGGTCCATCAAACGTCACTTATCCAACTATCAGTTTATCTTGAGCACCTCTGCTTGTGCTTAGAAGTGAAATTACTGAGGTTTTCAAGGTTATGAAGGCCATATCTTGTCTTTTCCTTCAAAACAGACTTCTAGATATGCCATGGACAGACATAACCTATCTTGATCCAAATCCCCATCACGACTCAATATGAAGTCTAGAAACTGTAGTGTCTTCGAAGAAAAAAATCTGAAATAATATTAGAAATGATCCACTAGACCTTCCATCTCTCACTTTTTTTTTTTTTTTTTTTTTTAATAATTCAGTCTTTGGCATGTAATGTAAAATAGATAGATAGATAGATAGATAGATAGATAGATAGATAGATAGATAGATAGTAGATAGATAGATAGATAGATGAGATAGATAGATGATAGATAGATAGATAGATAGATAGATAGATAGATAGATAGATAGATAGATGAAAAGTTTCTAAAAACTAAAAAAAAAAAAAAACTAAAAAAAAAAACCTCAAAAAAAACCTAAAAAAAAAAAAAAAAAAAAAGGCAAAACCAAAAAGCCACAATTGGAACAACAAAAAAATCTTCTAAGAATTTTCCATTTCCAAGATGGAAAAAAAAAAGATTTCTGTAGTACATAAACTCTGAGTCCTTCATCTGATCTCTGTGGGATACAGGTGAAAAATGAAGAAAAACCATGTCAAATGGCAGATCATGCTCAACTTCTAGCACCCCTATCTGGCTTCTACAGCTGTCTGCAAGTCTGAACATTTCTTTTATAACTGACCTCCAACTCCTTAGTGAAAATCACAGCAAGCTGAGAACTGCTATCACTTTCTGCTATTTCATACAAGACCTTTCTTGGATTCTTTTCAGAAAGCCAACCTGGACCCTTTGAAGTTTAAATTCAAGGACTGCACATTTTAATGTGCTGCTTGAAGAATTTTTAGAACAATTTAGTCCTCTTTGTTGGGGATTTTTCTTAACTCTTTCTTATTTAACTATCATTCTGTAAGCACCTAAAGGTATGTAATCAGTGGTTCTTCCCTAACATATGGCCATACAAAGATTTAATGTTTTCTCTTTGTATATTCATAATCTATAGAAATGGTAAGTAATCCTCCCAAGATCAGTGAAATACTGGTCCCATCATCAGTTAAATTTTAGTTGGACTTCTGGAAAAGGCTGAGAGAAATTCAGGTTTAATGCTGAAGGGATCTAAATTATTTCATAGCTTAGGCTGCTGCAGCAGAATTACTCCTATTATCTCAGATCTGGCCAACCTACAACAGTCACAGCATTGAAAAGTCACTAGCACTGTAGGTGACAGGTCAGAAACTCATACTCAGTTTGAAGTCTCGGTTTGAGACATCCGTCTCTGGCACAAATTTATCTTATAATCTTGGATTAAAGTATTTTGGGAACTGTAATTACCATGAGAACTGGGAATTTTAACCCATAATAGCAATCTGTGGCAGCAAATGCCAAGACAAAAGTAGTTCTCCTAAGCCTCAGCAGAGGGAAGGATCTGTTGGCCTTGCAGTCCATTTGCAACAGATCAGTGGCTACGTAAGAAATATGAGAGGGACGAAAAATTGTTCAACACTGTGACAGGTTTCAGATGAATAAACTGTAAATTCAGTTGAGAGTTGAGGTGAAGATAGCCTGAGTGTTCAAATTAAGAATTGGCAAAAAAAAAGGGTATAATTCTTTGGCTGTCAGAAAAAGCAGATCAAAATACAGATTGGTCAAAGCAGCTTGTTTGACCAAGGGGTCCAAGGGCATCTCACATTGAAGTGGTTCAGTCAGAAGCATGTAGCTACAAACTACCAACACTGCATGTCATCTTGTGGCAAAAGAAAAACTAGAATAGAATAAGAATTGCACTGCTAAGAGAAGACAGAGCTGGTCTGCAGCAGGGTAGTCACAGTGTGGCTTGCAGAATATTGATGGTGAGTGAAATACCAGAATCTGATCTGTAAAATAATTAGCAACCCTGTAGCCTCGGCCATGGTTTTGTGCGAGCATAACTGAGAATTGACAAGCATTAAAGTATTTGAATTGTTCCTTATAACATACAAATTCACATGGTATAAATGTTTCTTATTTAAATACAGATTTTTTAGCACAATATCATCATCTCTCCCAGCTGCTAAGAAATAGTAGGATGCAAGTTGTCCAGACATTTTATAATTGCATTCCTTTAATAAAGCGGTTGGAAAGCCCAAATTTATAGCAAAACTGCTTGGGAAATAGGACCTTACACTTTCTTTTGAAAGGAAGACTCTTCAAAAGATTCATTTGAAAAAGTTTGCTGCAGGCAGAATCTCACTTTTCATTCTTTAGTATCACACAGTAGACCTATCATTTAACCTTAATCCTTTCAGAAGGCCCAAGTTTATCAACGTAATATACTAGAGTAAATTCTTGTTGACAACTGCCAGTTATCAAAATAATAGTATGAACAGCAGTATATAAAAGTGAATAACAACTACAAGCAGTGTATTTCTGATTTAACTTCATTTAATATAGGAAATCAGGATTAAAGAATAACAGAAAAGCAAAATAAAGCCATGTTTTCCAGACAGAAACCTATCTTTATGACAGTTTAATGGACAACTTTCCCTTAGTTTGAGATGCTAATTCTGTGTGATTACCATACGGTAATCACATAAAATTGTGACCATTTTATTTAATTTTATAACGATCATTTTATTTCAGAGACAAATTTATTCAAAAGGGGATGCATCAGGATAGCATTCATCCAGCACTAATCCTGTTGCCTCTTTTTTTTCCTTCCTTTCTGTGTCATCAGCATCCCATAATTTGGAGCTGCATATTGCTCCTTCAGGAGCGCTAGGGAAGGGGGAAAAGCTCATCCCACTGCTCTTCCCAGCAGAAGGATACAGGAGACAGAGGTAGCAGCAGCTGGCACATCAGGGGTTAAACGATTTGCTTTTCTTTAACAACCCTTCATTTTTGCCCTCAAAGTTTATCTACATTAAAATATTCTAAATGTAGTGTGTTTCTGTAAGTCTAATTATATGCGGCATGCGAAAACATATTTGATAATCACATTGCTAATTATGTGCAATCACTTCAATACACAGGTGCAAAGCTCCAGAAATATGCATATTTTAATCATCTTGTATATAGATATAAACCACGACTTTTTATTTAAGTGTTCACTGACTCCTTATTTTTCTGGGACTACACTTCCTTGGATTTTTGACTGGCTAGTGCCAGAGAAAGAAATATACTAGGCTACTACAAATCTGGAATTTATTTTATATGCGTATGTTCCAGTGCCAAAAAAACTGTAATTCCTTACTTTTCCATGGTTTATGAACACTTTAAAGCACACATTTTATAATTTATTGATGGATACAGCATGCTGACTTCAGAGATATGGGAATCATAATTTTTATTTTCCTTCTGGGAGCCTTAATTCTCACAGTGTTCTTTTAGTATAAATTTGCCTGGAAAATCATGTGTATGTCCATGGAAATGTGTCTTCTCCAGTTGGGATTAAGATTGAAGGATCTTATTAATGGTTTAAAAACAGAAGGTCATAAAAATCTTGAGCAATAAATTCATTTTTGTTATATTTGTAATAGCTCGTGACTGCACTTTTTGCTTCTCTTTCATTTACATATAACCACTATTTTTTACGTTGATTTTTAAAGCTGCCTTCACAAAATGGATTGAAATTACCTTTGTGTGTAAATAATAAAAATTGAGAATTTTATATACTCAAATTAACTGAAAAGGACATAAAATACTAATTTGCACAATTCAAAAGTAATATCACTGTTTTCCCTCTAAAGATATTTAGCATAAATTACTGGAAGGAATAGCTTTAGACTACTTGTCCATAAGTATATACTTTTTCACTTTGGGAAGTGAGCTGAAATGACCCCTGACAGACAAGAAACTCATCTACTGGTCATCTTCTAGCATTAACAAAAGAACAGACCAATAGAAGGGACACAGCAAAACCAGAAAAGCAGCATTGAAATTTGTTCCAATCCATCATATTTCACGCAATAAAGCAGCCAGCATGTTCTGTTTCACTTTAGCTACACAAATTTTTAATTAAAGTAAATTACACTTAAGAGTCACAGAATAGCTGTTACGGGTATTACACACACCAGCCACCGTAACAGCATTCCACAAGGTTTTCATTAAATCAATAAGCCAAAAAGAGACTCTTCTATGGAGTCCTTTTTATAAATAGCGCTACAGCTTAAGCTGGGTGCCCCCAAAAAGGACTCCAAATAAAGATATCACTGGGCAATTATACCTGTACAAGTTTCCCACCCCCCCATGCAACTGATTGGACCAGTAGGAATATTAAGCTCATGAGAGACACAACATGAAGCACAGGGAGACATCTAAATGTGAGGAAAAGCTTCTTTACTGTGGGGGTGACAGAGCACTGACACTGACTGCCCACAGAGGTGGTGGAGATACTCAGAACCTGCCTGGACTCGATCTTGTGCACCTGCTCTAGGTCAACCTGCTTTAGCAGGGGTTTAAACTATATGATCTCCAGAGGTCTCTTCCAATCATTCCAGAATTCTGTGATTCTGACTGGGGTCTTCCCATTCCTTCTCGGGTCCCTTCACTGTCTCTACATGAGCCATTTCTCTTCTCTCGAAGGTTGCAGCTTCTGCTGCTGATTGTAATTTCCTTATCTTCTGACTTGAACTGGCTCTGGGGCCTTCTTTTACTTGACCATAACATATGTTCAAAATATCTAGGTGAAATTTCACAGCTAGCAGCCTACAACTTCAGCAACTTTATCTACTAAAGCTAAGCAAGTTGTGCAAAGCAAGTTCTATGAAGTAGCACACCAAATTGCACCACATATTTTAGGCTGGATGAGTGCACTGGAGGTCAGCTTGTTCTACTCATGCATAAAGCAGGACCAGCTTCAGAGTCACCTCAGGTTGCTCAGCACCTTGTCTAGTCAAGAGTCACAGCACCATAAAAGACAGGTGTTATCCTGTGTCACCACTCCGAAATTAAAACAACACAATGCACAGGGGTTTGGAAAGTAACTTTTGTTTAGTGAAACATTGGAACAGATTTGACAATAGGTGGTAGTTTCTTAATCCCTAGAAATATCCAAGGTCTGTGGAGATGGGGATCTGAAATAACCTCATCCAGTGGAAAGTGGTCCTGCCCATGGCAGGGGGCGTTGGACTAGATGATCTTTGGTGGCCCCTCCCAATCAAACTATTCTATGATTCTGTGATTCTTTCAAGAACTGCATTATAGCTTTTGTCCCTGCATTAGAGGTGCACTAACAAGATGTTCAATGGGAAGTGAGGAACAAACACAAGATTTGTCGTGCCAGCTGCTCAGTCACACAAAGCCTGCAAGCCAGCTGGTCCTGGCACGCAGGTCTGCTGTGACCCAAATGCTGCTCCATGAAGAACCAGGGACAGGGAGTGACTGCACAAGAGAGAGCCTCTTCAAGAGAGAGCCCATGCAGACTTGCACGGCAATGGCTTCTGCTGAGTCTGTAATTCAGCCTGAGCCAGGAGCTGCTGTCAAAGAGCCCTGCCACCCAGCATGCACTAGCACTGGAGCACTCCGGATGGCGCAGTCTGCACCCTGCACAGGTGGAAATACAATTGCAATTCTGACCCGGTTTAAAAAGGATAGAAGACTTTGTTCAAAGAAAAACTGCACTTGGCATTAAGTAGACAGTACGTCATGGTTCTGCAGTCCTCACTTCTGTCAAAGGTGACTTGGTTGAGTGCACATTCAGGACTCACTGGCTAATTTCCCAACTTAGATTTGTTTAGGGATTCTGGAAAGGATTCAGAACTCTGCTCACTGATCTGACTAAAAAGGAAAAATCACTGATATACTTTGTCATAAAGGTACATTTTATCTTTATATTTTCCACTTTGCAAGAGCACCTTTTGATCCCTACATTATAGGCCTAAAGTTCAAATCCTACAACCCTATTCTGGGAAATAGTGTATTTTCTCAGTGAATACACCTGTACCTTCATACTAAAGTCTCTTTTAGTGCTGGTGTGGCACTAAGTGGCCAGAATTGTCCTGAGGTATTTCATTGCACATACCAGCTTATTGATTAATGTAAAAATACTCAACTTTGTGCATTTTATTTATAAATATTTTATCTTCTGAAGTTATAATCTCCCAAATAGTTGCATGTGACAAATCATGCGTAAAATACAAGTATGTGGCTATTATTTGAATCAGGAACAATGGTGATTTATTAACCTTACTGTACATTTTAGGTTAAATTATATATCATCAGTATATCACCTGTGTTCCTTACAGTGAGTGCATAGATTCACAACTTACAACTAGAGAAAGAAGGAAAAATGTTCTTTTTTTCAACACCCAAGAACCCCACAATATGTTGTAAATAAGAGATTAATTATGAACACAGGTCAGTTAACAACCAAGATTGTTAGTTGGCATCAGAAGTGCCAACTCATGCTACATGATGAGCTTGACCCAGGAATAATAAGCTAAGATTTAGCATAGACAAACTCAGAAAAACCCTGCAACATCATAGATAAGCCCTACTTTTATCCACTGGTATAGTTAGTTGCTCAGATTTGGCATGGGCAATACAAAAATCAATACAACCACACTGTTTGTTGGCACAGCAGAGCAGTGGCATGGTTTATGGACTTGAGCTGGTGTATCCAAATGGAGCTGCATTCCCCATTATGATCACATTTTACTGTTCTCCACTACACAGTAGAGCCATGCCCAGAGTTTTGTAGAAGTCTGTTGACCTGGTCAGAAGTATGTTTCCTGATCTCTGAGGGGAATAATTTTAAATAAGAGTTGTAACTCCTATGTTTATTTCACAAAGCAAAACATTGCTTGAGGTTACTTTTTTCTCTTTTTCTTTTTAATAAAAGTTGGAAAGAAAAGAATCCTGGCAGCAAGCCATTTACTATCACTGCAGCTGTATGCATGGGCATGGCGAAACAGCATAAATTCTCATTGCTAGTAAGTTGCCACTGAGCAGATTCTGTGAGCTGTTGAAACCAGGCTTATGTTACTTCTGCATCAATTCTTCTTTCACTGGCTCATCCCTGTATATCAAAAAGAAAAGTTAACAGACTATGAAATATATTTTTCATGGTCTGCTCCAGAATAACACTACATTGAGATACACTAATCAAACAACCATGGCTGGTCTATAATGGAATGAACAAAAAGTGATGCAGTACAGTATCTTAGTCTTTTCAGGGAAACACTTCAAATGCCTGTCATAGTAGTGATATTAACAGGTCCTGAAGAGATTGGCCTCCAATCTCACACAAGATAAAAGGATGCCAGCAGCTACTGCCCAGGAGGCCACCAGTTAACAACCACATAACAGGAATATCATCTGATTAATGTTTGACATTTACATTACCTCCAAGTTAGGGAGAAAGGGAGCTTTTCACCATGAAAATTGTTTTCAATCTGTTAAGAAAATAAAGTTTTATTTTCGGCTAACTGAATATGTTGATGAAGCTCAACTTATTTTTACTTATTGCTACTGTTTCTATAAAATAGACATAGCTTACTGTGACTTACAAAACATTTGCATCTTACTGAGAAGCATTCATTAATCACTCCCTCTATTCACACTGAAACTGCTATGATAATCAATTCCTATTTGCACAGCTGCGATATGAATAATTTTAAATTTCAGCTCTAATTGTTTTTCTGTTCTGCTGAAAAATGGTTTCAGAGAACGAAGGGGTTTTTTCACACACATATATATGGAATGTATGTACAAGAATGGCCAAGTGTTATTTGAAATAATTACATAAAATTCTGCCGTAGAAATGAAGATTAAGTCTGCTCTCCATCTTCTAGGTTTGCATTATGCTTAAGAGATTACAATCTGCCTTTGTCAAATATACAGAAACAGATTTTTTTTAAAGTGTGTACTGGCTCTTCGTGGCTAGAATGTAGTTAAGGTACAAAAGCAAAGGTAAAACTGATAAATATGCAAAAGCTTTTATAAGGAATGCAATGTTCTCTGATGGTATTTCTTTCCAAGGAGCAATCTGAACTGCATCTTAAGCAATGGATTAGGTTGCCCAGAAATGTTGTACAGGTGCCAGCCTTGGATTTTTTTTCAAACCTAACCTTGTTCTGAGCTGGAGACTAGAAACCTCCTGAGGTCCCTTCCAACTTTATTTTTCCAATCTACGATCTCAAATTTAAGGCCCCTAATAAAACGATAATTCTAAATGCAAGAGAGAGCTATCTCAACAGAGAGACTCTATCTAACAGATCTCTGAATTTAAGCAGAAAGGATCTTTTCTCAAGAAAACTACTGGACTAGCTATTTTCTGGAGTTCACCACACTAATGATCCGACCCTTGATTCAGAGCTACCACTTTATCTTGCCACTGAATTCAAAGCTAATTATATTTCCATAGCTAGTACCAACAGATTTTATTTATCTTCTTGTATGGCAAATCATAAATAGTCACAGCTCAAGATGAAATAAGTACAAGCTTAGGAGTTCACATTTAAGCAACAATAGTGGACTCTTCAATATCAATATAAAGAAAATGTAACAGAGCAACTTTACATAGAAAAGCAATTGATAGATTTGGGTAAGGTGGGCGCATACATCATCACATTGTATCACATGGAGATATGAAAAATTAATGGGAAATGTACTATGTACATCTCAGTTTTGCTTGAAGAAACATCGAAAAAGCAACTTTGTAACTCCTTTAACCATATGATTACTTGGGCTGGCATGATTTTTGGTAGATGATCAATATAAACCAGCCATGGCCTATTCTGTGCAGTTCATCGTATGTATACTTACTTTCTGTGGATGGAAGAGTTTGACCCCATACCTGGGTTATTAGCTGCAACTCCTGAATTGTCAATATGAAAGAAATAAAGCTGCTTAGGCTGTGATACACTGTCTTTCTCCATAGAAAAGATGCTGATTTTTGTTACTTCTAATGGCCTTACACATAAACCAAGAGAAATACTCCTGTCATTTTCATTATTTCTCCAGAGGTGTATTAAGGCTGCACTACCAGTTTTAGTTAAGGAATACTTAACCTATTAATGTTAAAGTTGGTATTACTGATGTGATATAGTGGTAACTGGAAATTATCTGAGGCCTTATAAAAGCACAAATTTGTGTAAGCCCAAAAAAGATCCACCACAAAGGCCCCAGGCTGAATTTACACATGAATTACCTTCATGAGGTATTTTTCGTACTTTGATATTATGAAGACCCAGAAGCATGTTAAGTACAGGCATTCTGTGAAGGCAAGTTTCTGTACCATAGTTTGAAATGAGCACTAACCATCCAAACTATAACACCCATAGCCTGCTCCCTGGAGTTAGGCCCTCACTGGCTCCCACCACCCTCAAAGCAACTTTGAGCAGTTAAGAGATGTCTGCAAAAGAAATTAAATTGTATGCAGCAGTAAGACATTCTAGGTTTCAGCTTCAAGTTCCATGAGTTGCATTTTGGAAAAGGCAGTACCCCTATTTTTCATACAGCTGGGAGATTCTCCCTCCAATGAACAATTATACAGAGCTGCTCTGCATTAGCATCCCACAACACAGCAGTACCAGCCTCTCTTAGGTCTGAAAAACTGAGCTACTGTAGTAGCTTCGCTGAGGAAATTGAATTAACTATGGAGACTTTGACCACAGGAAAAAAGGGGAAATTAGAGAAGGCTAGTCTGAAAATTCCAAGGTAAGTTAGGCAGAAGGAAGAGGCAGGGCTCCTGTGAAGCTCGTATTTCTTCAGGGGGAAAAAAAAACCCCAAAGCCACAGATAGGAAACAAAACACTTCTCAAAATAGAAGTTGGTTTGGAAAACTTGGAGGAAGGGGAAATTAAATACCGCCCTTTCAGAGGAACAGCTGTATATTATGTCTGAAGCTGCTCACCCAGAGACTTTTACTACTATTTGTAGGCTGGTGAAGGCCTAGGGAGGGCAGCTCGCCAGGACGCGGTCAGCGGGAGGTTAGGGGAGCGCCAGGCCAGGCGCTGCTGTCCTTGGACACAGCCACATCCCTCCTCAGCCTCCTGCAGAACCGCCACCCAAGCCTAGGGCTTACATAAAATCACACACTTGCACTAAACAGCCTGAAACCTAAAAGAAGAGAAAGAAATTTAAAAATAACGGGACTGCCCCGACGCCGGTGGACGGGGCGGAGCTGGAGTAGCAGCGCTACTTCGGCGCTTGCGCACTCCTGGCGCCGCGTGTCACGGCGCCGGCCGCCCCGCTATTTATGTGCCGTCAGCCCCTGATTGGCCTCCGGACTGACCAATAGCACAACGCCGAGGGCGAGGGGCAGCCAGTAGGTGAGTGGCATGGCTGGGTGGGCGGGGCATGCGCCGGGCCCGCGGAGGCCGTGCGGGGCTGGGCGTCCCCGAGCACCGCTGCTCCTCATGGCGGGCTGGGTGCCGCGGCTGCTGCCGGCGCTCCTGCTCGCCCTGCTGTGCGCTCGGCCGTGCCCCTGCGGCACCGCTCCGACCTCTTCCTCACAGCCCGTGACTGCCCGCCTGGCGGCGAAGTGGCCGGCGACCCCGCTGCTGCTGGAGGCGAGGTGCGTGCAGCCTCCTCCTCCTCTTCTTTCTCCTTCTCCTCCTCCTGCCAGCGGCCGCCCTGTCCCGGCTGTCTCCAGGGGAACAGGAGGGCGGAGGGACCCCCTTTTCCCTCCGCTGACCGGAAGGAGAGCTGGCGGCGTTTGTCTCTGTCGGAGGGTGTGTTAAAATACTTTCTGGATGTGGGGCTGAACTGCTTTCTCCCCTCGGAAGGTGTGGACGGTGTTCGCAAGACTCTCCCCCGCTTTGAGGGAGCTGTACAAGCGGCTTCGTATGTAACCTGCTCAGGCGTTTTGCAGGTCGCTGGGTTGAGGAGATGTAATGGCCAATTACACAATTCCTGCCTTCTACTGACTAACATCTTCGTCTGCCCCCAAATAGTTTGCACGTTAAGTGATTGTAAAGGTCCTAGTGTAGATGTGAACCTGTAAGAGTGAAACCTGCTGGTATTTTTAAAGGTATTGTTAACGTGTAATCGTAGCTTCAGCCTGGAGAAGAGAAGGCTTTGGGGTGACCCAGTTTCAGCCTCCTGAAGGGAGCCTACAAGAAAGATGGGGAGGGAGCCTATCTTACAAGGGCATGCAGTGAGAGGACAGGGAGGAATGGCTTCACACTGAGAGTAGGTTTGGACTGGAAGTATGGAAGAAATTCTTTACTGTGAGGGTGGTGAGGCACTGGAACAGGCTGTCCAGAGAAGTTGTGGGTGCTCCATCCCTGTCAGTGTTCAAGGCTGGGCTGGATGGGGCTCAGAGCAAGCTGCTCTAGTGGGAGGTGTCCCTGCCCATAGCAGGGGATTGGAACCAGATGATCTTTAAGGTCCTTTCCAATCCAAACCACTCTGTGATTCACAATAGAAAGGGAAAATGTTTTCCAGTTTTAGGTGCTTGTGGCTCCCCTCCTCATTTGGCTTAAATTTGTTTTGTTTTTAAGCTTACTTGCTGCTGTTTGGAGAACTGCAAGCTTCTGTAATCAAAGGAGAGGCAAACTGCCAAAGTAAAGATTAGAAAACAATATAGTCATGCTAGCAAATGGAAATTTTGGTAGACATAAGCAGGGGGAGTGATAGCAAGTGACATTCCCTTAAGGAAAACCACACACCTTAGAAATGTTATCTGTAAATCATAGAATCACAGAATGGTTTAGGTTGGAAGGGACCTTAAATACCATCTAGTTCCAACCCCCTGCCGTGGAAAGGGACATTTTCCACTAGACCAGGTTGCTCAGAGCCCCATCCAGCCTGGCCTTGAACACTGCCAGGGATGGGGCATCCTCAACTTCTCTGGGAAACATAATCAAATGCCTCACCATCCTTACTGTAAAGAAATTCTTCTGTATAGCTAACCTAAATTTTGCCTCTTCCAGTTTGAAAAAAAAAAAGAAGGAGTGGTATTTGATATAAAGTAAACCTTGCCTTTTATGCTTTGTAAGGATTAACCCATGTTTGAAAGTGTTTCAAGGACTGACAATCTCTCTGTACATGCAGCAAAGTAGATGTCATTGATGAAAGCCTATAATTTAATGAAAAACTATAACCTGACAGAGAGTGTTGTTCTTATTTGTATAGTCAGCTACTATTAAATAAAATTTGTGTACTGAATTGATTTTATTTATAAATGTATAATGGAATATCTGTGGAAAAATAAATTGAATATTTTGGGGGTGTTCTGCAGCAAGATAATAGTCTGCATGCTTTACAGCTCTGATTATTAAGTTTGGATGATATTACTTTATTCAAAATACCTTTTCACCAAAATACAGCTCAGTTCAGTATTTATGCAATGGTTGTTAAGTCATTGAATATCTGACATTTGGTTGCTGATGGGTATTTATTTTTTTAAACGACCAAAGGATTTTACTGTGGTAGATCTCTGGACAAAATCAACCTATGGACAATTAATTTTTATTTTCAAACAGTGAATTTATTGCAGAAGATGGTAATGAGAAGTTTTGGCAGTTCTTGGAAACTGTACGGGAATTAACGGTTTATAAGAAAGGAGGTAAGTTAAACAGCATGCTGGTTTTTAATATATTGTCTCGTGCTGTATTTAACTTTGAGACACAGCACATTAATTAGTTCCAGGCAGATCAAGCCTGACTCTTCCATTATTGCTTACTAGGTAGGTTTCTTTCAGAAAGTTGTTGCATATTTTCCCTAAAGAACATATTTTCTCCTATTTGCAGAGGAGCTTAAAAAAAAAAAGAGGGAATATGAGGCAGACTGAACTGCTCTTAAAATATGGTGCAGGAGTGTAAAGATTAAAGACCTACCTGCTTACATGACTTGCCAAGAGCTTATAGGATATTGAGACGTGGGTTTTGTAAGATGGATGCTTGCAGGGCATAAAATCACACAAATAACTAAATTAAGAATGCTAGGAAATGCTAAAGGAAAAATTTAAAGAATTACCAGAAAAGGTTTAATACTTGTACATGGCATGGAAACTGTTTTCCGGCATCAATACTAGTGTTTTAGAATAAAGGTTTGTCACTGACAAAATAGGACTAAAAATGCTGTGCATGATTAGACAGAAGAATATTAAGTTATGAATAGAGTTGTTAGAAATTTGGAGAGAAGACCAAAGCATAAAATCCAGCAAAAAGAAATGTGAAAAGCCACCCTGGAAGAAATCTTGGAGAGCAGTTTACTAGAAATGTCCATGGTAATGAAAAATTGGGAGACCTACAGGGCTTTGTGCCAGGTTGGGCAGTATTAGGCCTGCTTGGTATGTCAGCAGATGACCAAGGTGAAAAAGGCATCAAAAAAAAGTAAGGTAGCTTCATTTTGCTCTTTACTTACAGAATAGTACAAACTCTAGGCATAACTACAAGCACCTAACACTACCATTGGAAGAGACTTGAGGGGAAATGGAATGTTAATAATTAAATGAAGCACTGTCTGCTTCAGTGAACCTGGCGAGCGACCCGCGGGTGCGGAATCCGACAGATGCTTTTAAGACAGCTGACGATAAAGGCAAAAAGGACAGGTCTCACTGTAGAAATCCAAGAGCACTTTATTGGCTACAAGGAAATCCAGGGAAAAAGACGAAATGGAGGGAAGAACATGGAATTTTATATGGGAATGCGGGGGTGTACCTGAGGGTCAAGGGCCAATGGGGGCAGATAAAACTGGAGCAGAGGAGGGGCAGCCAGCCGGCTGAGCAAAGGGTTAGCAGGGGCAGGACAGGGGGTGGGATACTGCGGCAAACTTGGGAACAATGGGGCTCAGGGAAGGGGAGAACATTCTAGGGGAGGTACATATAAGGCAACAGGGGGTTGAACTAAGGTAAACAGGGATGAACCAAGCCACTTCGAGTGGCACCAACTACAAAAACCAATAAAGTTCAGCAAATGAACTCGTGCTTACAGAGACCTTAGGGCAGATGGCTCTTTCCCCCTAGGTCTCAGAGGGGTATTCCTCCTGGACTGATTTGTCTCTTCCAGGGCTGAACCACCTGTTCCTTCTGGTCCTCTACGGTTAAAAGATTAAAAACTGTAGAAAGATAATGCAGAAAAGGGCAGTGAAAAGTTCAGGTACATGAAAAATGCTGTATATGTGAGAGAGGACTCGAGAAACAACATGTTTCAACAATTGTAACTGACTGAATACAACTTTTAAAAGGTTGTGGTGTGCATGTGATAATGTTATTTGAGTGCTCAGCAGCGCCCCAAGCAGCCAGTGGACTTAAAAGATTAGTAAGAAGAGGACAGGGACACACATGGTAAACATAATTTTGCTGCTTTTGATTTCATTATGTGCTTTATGTCGAGTAAAATGTGATTTTAGACTTTACTGCCTCCCTGTGTTTTCCTTATCATTTATTTTGAATGGAAAAAGTACAAGCAGAAAATGTAAAAAGAACTGTGATTTTAGTTGTAGAGTATCAACTGGGAAAATAATAAAAAACCACACAAAATTACTGTGAGATGGTGATCTCAAGGTCAGAAGTGTGTATAAAACCAGAGAGAGTCACTGAGAACAGAATGCCCAGGTGGTGAGTGCTTCTGAAAGCCATTCTGTATAAGGCATAAGGACATGGAAAGTGGATGTAGATGCAGAATTTGACTTGTGGTCAGCTGCTAATAGCATTTGTTGAGGCAAGTGCTATTGTCTAATGCTGCTTAAGGTTTTTGTCAGCTATGGAACAGTGGCATGTGTTACATCATCCACAAGGTTGGGAATGACACAAAACTGGGAGGAGAAGCTGGAAGGTAGGACTGTAATTAGAGGGACCTTGGCAGGCTGGAGAAACGGCCAGCAGAAACATTGGGAAATTCAGCAAGGACGCTTTACAGTCTCCCTGCATGTGGCTGGAATAATTAATCTCAGCAGCAGCATAATCTTCGTGCTGTCTGACTAGAAAGTGTTTTTTTGAGAGACAGAATGGGGATCCTTGCAAACAGTGAGAAGGCCAACTACATGCCAGGTTGCAGCAGCAAGAAGGTAGCCAACAGGTCAAAGAAAGTGGTTATTCCACTGTATGTGGCACTTGTAAGTCTGGATCTGGAGTACTGGGGCCAGGTTGGGGCTCCCGTGGAAAGAAAGACAAGAGTCTATCATTAGAGCAAATCTAGGAGAGGATCTCTGCACTCCTTAAGGAGCTGGAGCAGACTTCTGAGGAAAGGCTGAGAGAACTGTGAGTGAACCTGAGAAAGGAAGGAGTAAGGAGACACCTTGTGTTTTCAGCTTCCTTATAGAGGAATGTGCAAAGGAAGTGGAACCAAGCCCTTCCTGAAGGTACACAGCAGTATGAAAAAAAGCAAAGGGCAGAAGTTGAAACATGGAAATTGTGGTTAGATACTAGACAAAATGTTTCTGCCATGGGATTGGGTAAACACTGACTACTCCAGGAGGCTCTGAAATCTCTTTTTATTGAGATAATTCAGAATTCTGCTGCGTGAGGCCTTGAGCAGCATAGTCACACCTTAAAATTATATCTCTAAGTAACAGTTTGGATGAGGTGACCTCCAGAAGTCACTTTTAACTTACTCTGTTTATTCCATGAGTGGTTTAGATGCAGTTGGTATTGCCTTGAGGTAACATAGCTGTATTAGATGATGTGGCAGGGTTTGTTTTCTTTTATCAGCCATCTCTTTTCTGCTTGTTTGGACAGACTTTCCAAGGAATTTGAAGATTTTATGACATTTATTATTAGTGACAGATGTCTGTTGAAATTAGCTGTTAGCTAAATACCTACTTCACCTGGATAAACTGTGATAGAGAGTAAATTCTGTGACTGTGAATAAATAAATTACAGTAGGATGATCTCCATGACCTATCGTGCCAATGAACTGTTAGTTGCTGGCAGTGGCAACCTTGAGACTATACTAAAATACTACTTCAATTAGGCATATTGAGCAGTTGATGTGTATATTTATTTGTGTGGCCAACACACACTATGACAACAATTCAGGAAATTTCGAAGTTCTGGCTCCAAGTGGCTTTCCTAAAAGTGGAGTCATAGTTGGGGTAGCCTTAATCCAAGGAAATGGATGCTCTTCATGAACAGGAAGTCTGCATTAGATATTAACAATAAACTAGTTAGCTTGAGTGAAGAATCTGGTACTGCAAGACTGCAGTGGCACAGTTTACAGTGAGATGTGTAATAGTTTACCTCTGAGGAGAAGTTGGTCCTTTATATGGTATGGAATGAGTTCTGTCTTAGTTGCTGCCTGTCAAGACACATTGATGTAGAGGGATGTTCATGATGTGTTAAAACTGAGGTAGCAACAACTGCTTCAGTAAATAAAAGGATCTAGCTGAAAAAGCATCGGTTGAGGCAATTGACTTTTCAGTTATTCTCTGAGTGATACCAAGAGTAGACAGGATGAATAAGCAGGAAATTAAAGCTTTGTTTAAGTAGAAACATTTTCATAAAAGATAAAGAATTCCTAGGTTTGAAGCTGAAAATCAGGATCTATAGAGGGATTTGATGATAGACTTGTATCCCAACATACTGTTGAATGTTTCAGAAGTGTTGTAAAGTGTTAAAGCTAGAAGGCCACTTAAAAATCAAATAGGGTAGCTTGCTTTTTTTCTTCTAAATCCTCCCTTGGATGATTTTCAATCTTTTTTTTAATCAGTTCTCAGGATTTGTTGTTTTAAATTTAGAATAATCAACATCTCTTGTTAATTTGCTCATTTGAAATACTTAGCATTACCAAATTACGTTTATTAATGGTGTGTTTAGCTGTGATATTCGTAGCAGTTTAATGGATTTGGTAGGAATTATCTACCTGGAATTTGGTGAGACATTTCATCTAGTGATGTACTTGGTGGTTTTAACATTTTTTCTTTTTTAATATGAATTCAAATCAACTTGGGCACCATCGTGATTATGCCATATGGAAAGCATGGAAAGGTTAATGATGGGATACAATGTATTGAATTAATGTCTTCAGGGAACATTGACAACATTGTTTATATCTACATAATGTGCAACATATTTTCTGCCAGGCTTATTAACTACTACTGAAAAGCAGATGATGCCATTTTGAGCCACAGGTATGTTATAAAGAAATGAAAGCTGCAAAAATTTCATACTAAAACCAGCACTTACAAAACAGTGAAGATGGCATTTTAAACTTGCTGCTGCTTTTATATCCCTAAAGGTTAATTTATGATCACTGAGGGAAAGTAAGTAGCCAGTTCCCTGCCGACTAATTATCACTTGAGTGTTTACTGTCTTCCCAAGTGCTTCAGTTTATATATTGAATTTTTATTTGCCTCATAAATATATATTAAAAACCAAAACAAAGCCAACACACAAACATATTTTCTCTGTGGAAGCAATTGTCTCTGAAAAAAAGTAACAGTTTATCTCATATAAACAACAATCATGCAAATTATTTTTTGCAATCTAGATGACTTGCATTATTCACAAGTAAATTAGACAAGTATTTTTTATGTGTCTATAAACCTTAAAGATTCCAGAGGAATCAGTTTCACAAATGTGGCATTTCTATATTAATAATGCAATAAAATAATGTATTCTCTCTTTACTGGCATCTTGCTTGAATGGCACAGAGATTTGACTGGCCAGTGATTGCCTGAACTGCTGTTACCTGAGATCTCTAATTCCCTAGCTGATCTGTGGATCCACACATTCATATCTGTACAGGTGGAACAATCCTCATACATCCATCCCAAGTGATTATTCCAGCAGACTGTGTTCTTCTGATTAATTATGTCCCTTATGTTTGCTCTCCCTACCTCGTGTGGCTCAGTACTTTGAATTCTCTTGTGGGTTACCAGCATATATTCAAATTAATTTTGTGTTGTATGTGCATGAGGTCTGAGGAGCTGTGCCATAATACTTTATCTTTTGTGACTGCCCTGGTTGTCTCTTTTAATTATTTTTAATTTACATGTGATAAAAGATACTGCTGTAAGTTGTGGATAATAAATGTCAACATTTAAACGTGAGTCTGCTTAGCTGGCTGGTCCATTCTTGCTGTAGTCAATCTAATCAATACGACTACAGGAGTTGAGAGAGTTTTTCAGGAGACAAATTAAGGCATCTTCAGAGTGAGCTTTTCAGGTTTTGTTGGCCACTAGGCTATATTTCTCATGGCTAAAATGATGAAAGTTTGCAGATGTGAAGCTCATACATGTGCATTCAGATGTCTGCAGTCTGTATCCTGTTAATGTGGTCTCTTATTTACCTCAAATTGACTTTGTTAATGATTTAGTGGTAATTTGATGTCATGCAGGATTTTATGACCAGAAAAATCGAGTTCTTCATGATTCCCTGTAATACCCTAAGAAACTTACTGACTTCTACTCTTGTGGCCATGTTAAAATGAGCTTAGAGGGCAAGTAGTACCAAATTTCAAGGATTCAATGCTATGTGAAAACAATTTGGAAAGCTCAAACCATAGTTCTGTTTAACTGAAATTAGCTCAGTTAGAGCATTGTGCTAATAACACCAAGGTCACGGGTTCAATCCATGTACAGGCCTAAAGAGTCCGCTTAAGTTCACTGTAGTGTTAAACTTGATGATCCTTGTGGATTCCTTCCATCTCAGAATATTCTGTGTGATTCTGCATGTGTAATAAACTCTAAAAATTGGGTTTGCATTAGGTAGCTCCTAGCATTTGACATGGATTCATGTATCTCGGTGAAGTTTAAAGTACAGTTGTGTTTGAGTGAAACCAACAGTCTTAATAGAAGTTGTAGGAGTGAGTGCATGATTTGATAAATTTATCCTTGTCAATGTTATACAGTCATTTTGGAAGGCAGATTAAAAGATCTTTTTTTTTTTTTTTTCTTAAACTGATTAAAGTCATCATTGTCATAATCATCTTCCAGGATAAAAACATTAGCTGTTTTAAATACAGAAGTGAAAGCACAGATGAAATTTGTAAATAAAAAAAAAATAAAGACTTGTGGTAAAAATATTTTATTGAGGTAGTATCTTTAGAATTATATATTTAATGGCTCTTAATTTTCTTTAATAGGAAGTTATTTAGGCCTAGTGGAGAGGCAGAAATTTAATTTTATTTTTGTGGAGATAATTTGAAGAAAATTTGAAAATACAGTTATTGAAAAAAAAAAAAGTTTCAGTCTGGAAAGATTTGTTGCTTCCAAACTTTTATATGCACTGTTTTGAGTGTGTGAAGCCAAATTTATCTCAGAATCATAGAATGATTAAGGTTGGAAAAGGCCTCCAAGGCCAAGTCCAACCTTTGATGCCACTCTCAATTAAACCATAGCACCAAGTGCCATGTCCAGTCACTTCTTGAACACCTCCAGAGATGGTGATTACACCACCTCCCTGGGCAGCCCATTCCAATGCTGAACCACCCTTTCAGTGAAAGAATTCTTACTGATTTCCCACCCAAACCTCCCCTGGCATAACTTAAGGCCATTTCCCTGTTGGTTCTAGGGAGAACAAGCTGACCCCGACCTGGCTACAGCTTCCTTTCAGGCATTTGCAGAGAGTGATAAGGTCCCTTTGAGCCTCCTCTTCTCCAGGCTAAACATCCCCAGCTCCGTCAGCTGCTCCTTAGAGGACTTGTGCTGGAGAGCCTTCACCACCTTTGTTGCCATTTGGGTTCTGCCAGGGCTGTATGTAGGTGTAGACAACATAGATAGGTTTTTCATCCATTGGATTTAATGTAAGATAGTAACAATTACATATTGTGGATTAACCCCAGCTGGCAACTAAGTAGCGCACGTCCACTCTCTGTCCTCCCCAGTAGGATGAGGAAGAGCGTTAGTAAAAGGTAAAACCTGTGGGTTGGAATAAAAGCCATTTAATCATTAAAATAAATTGAAATAATAATAGCAACAGGAAAAAGAGAGGAATAAAACTTTTCTGTAGTAGTGCACAATACAATTGCCCATCACCCACTGACTGAGGGCCAGCCTGTCCCCAAGCAGTGATCGTCCCCTTCCAGCCAACTCTCCCAGTTTGTGCACTGAGCAGGACATTCCACAGTATGGAGTGGCCCTTTGGCCAGTTCAGGTCACCTTCTCCTGGCCATGCTCCCTCCAAGCCTCTTGTGCATCTCTGTGCTGGCAGAGCATGGGAAATGGTGAAGTCCTTGACTCGGGGTAAGCTTTATCTTGCCACAACTTAAAGCTTCAGTGTGTTATCACATTATTCTCGTACAAATCCAAAACACAGCTACTAGGAAGGAAATTAACTCTACCCCTGCTGAAACCAGGATGTCATATAGAATTCATGGGAAGGAGCTTTCTTGAAATGCAGATTATGCACTTTTCTAATGTTAGGGTTTTTTCTAGTGAATTACAGAAGACTCAGCCTTTCTAAATAATGATTTTTAAGGAGGAGAAGGCAGAAAGGAGATACTAGAGGCTTAAAGAGCAAAAGAAGTTGTTTTGGTTTTTTCTTACAACCACGACAGGGTTGTAAAGAAGAAAATGAGAGGCTAGAAGCTGCTTAGTTATGAAAATTGAGTATGCCTCTAGAATGAGAATTAGAGGTTAATTATTTCTAACCAATGTTCTGTATTATCACTTCTGTCATTTCCAGACACCATCCACCTACCTTCTTACTCAGAGTTCTAATTTTGACCTTGAAAATACAAGATAATGCACGGAGGGAGGAAGCTGCTTCACATGTTGTATCCATATTGATACTCTTGTTTATCATATATTTTTAAGGAAGAAATAGAATATGTGAGAGTAGCCCAAAGAATTACACCTTTAGAGGTTTTTTATTTATATAAGTTTCATGGTTGGAGTGTTTCAAAACAAAATGTGAGGAAATTATTTGTAAAGTAATGCCCTATTCAGGACTCTCCCTTTAGGTTTTTCAAGAGACATTATTGTTGAGTGGGTTTTTATGTCGCCAAAGAATTATAATTTTTGTATTAACTAGTGCTATTGAGCTCTTTTTTTTTTTTTTTTTTTTTGTGATATTAGGCCTCTGGATTTGTAGGAAAGGAAACAGTTAATAGCAGACAACATGGAAGACCTTTGAATGCCAAGCAGCATGGGCATTAATGCTTGCTTATTATATAGTGTAGGTAGATATGCCACATCATTTAGGGCTAAATACTAAAAGTTTGTCTTTTGTTTTCTCTCTTCAACAGATTCAGAGTACTCCTATTACAATTTAATCTTGAAGAAAGCGGGACAATTTTTATCCAATTTGCAAATCAATCTCTTGAAGTTTGCACTTTCCATACGGGCTTATTCTCCAACTGTTCAGATGTTTCAGCAGGTGACAGTATTGCCTGATATATTTGGTACATGATTGAATGAGGTATTTTGGCTAAACAATGTTCTTTGTTACAGTTCAGTAAAATATATTATTTGGAATTAAACATGATAAAAGTGATGCTTTATAAGCTGATCATTCTGACAGGAACAAATACTCATTTTCAGTTGTATGGATGGTATTCCTTTCAGGGCAGAATTTTTTTGCAGTTGTTCATTTTTAAAACTCAGGTCATGGGGATTTTTTGCATTGCTTCAGATAATCCTGTGAGAATTCAGACATTCCCAGAGTAGGATATTTACTGTAGCTTTAAGTCATTTATATTTGTTATTTACTGGATTTCTCATAATTTTCATTTTTTTAGTATTTGAAAAGTTGAAAAATTAGAAAAAACCTGTTTTATTATTGAAAAAGTAAGAGGATATAAATTCACTGTGCTTCTAAACCTAAAATTGCTATTCTTCCTTTTAGCAATGGTACCTTTAGGATAAAGTGAGAAATCCGATGTTTCTGAAAGGTAATAAGCTGTAATAAAGTTAGGGAGCTTTGCAGATGTTCTGGAGGAATATTGTAATCTCAGACTCATGTCTTTTTGTTTTTACCTTTCAGCTGGTGAATCCAGACTTACTGACATGCAGTCACATGATTCCCACTTCATATTGGAATAGCTGAGTAGAGTTTTTTTTAAAAAGGCAGGAGATGGGAAAGAGAGAATAAAAAATTGTGTTATTTGTTTGGGATTTATTGGTTTAGAAATCTAATCTTCGGATGTTAACATGATTGCTGATAGCAACCAAAGTTAAAAATCTCAGGGTACAGGCTGAGATTTCAGCTTGTGGAGGAGATTTCTCAGTGCTGTCTTTACAGAACATAAATATACTTTTAATTTTCTGGAGTATGACTGCATGTAATAGACTACATCTCACGAAGGTTATAGGGTCTTAATCTTGTAATATTTTTCTTTATTTTTTTCCTTTTCCCCCACATGTACCCAGTTTTGAGTGAGATTAATTAGAAACACAGCTTAATGGCAGCTGTTATTTTAATCAAAAGGATGTGAGTTTAAGTGCAATCAAAGCATTCTGGTTGAATATAGTTGTTGAAATATTAGATTGCAGCTGATGAACCTCCACCAGAAGGCTGCAGTGCATTTGTGGTTATCCATGAGAAGCACACCTGTAAGACCAATGAAATAAAAAAGCTGCTGAAGAAGGCTACTAAGAGGTAAATATGATGATCTAGTTTAAGAGGAAAAATAAAGAGATTAATATTATGAGAGTTCATCAGTTATGAATCAAAGTAGGTTGTAAAATAATATCATAGACCTTTGGTCCTCTAATCACATGGACAATTTTGTATTTTTTTTTTTTTTCTTTTCTTCTTTTATGTGGAACATTCAAGTTTAAGTTACAGTGTACTTTCTATGCAAACTTACAGTTTTGTGTGTCTGACATAGTACTCTGCTGCCAGACCTTTCTCCGTACTCTCAGCCAATTCATGGAGATATGCAGAGCTGAAAGATTACTTAGTAGGGTTTATTTCTTGGATTTTGCTTTCTGTCAAATATAAATTGCGGAGAGAAAACCTATAAATTTGTCTTTTTGGGGTTGTTGCTTATGAAAGTAAATTTGTATTCTACATGTGTGATTTGTGGTGTATTGTAAGTCCATTGATACAATTACAACCTACTAAGTCATTCTTTTGCTTATTCCATAGCCAAGGTTTCTGTAAAAGCAACTCACAGTCTAGTTTACAATGTCCCATTTTTACCAATTATATTCTTCTAAAAAATGTATTTTAACCTAGATAAAAGCCAAAATATACTACAGATAATTTTAAATGTTGTTGAATTCTTATGGCCATATATTAGGGCATCATGAGACCGTAACATTTTATTGCAATGTCTGAATACAGTAAACTTTTAAAGCAATTAAGTGGATTCTGCTCTCTGGAAATATTATTCCCAAATGTACAAAAGTCTGGAAAATGACAATACTAAACAATACAATCCTGAATTATTCAGAATTGAGAGAGTTAGACTTCTAGAAATCATGAAGAACTTGCAACAAAACTGAAGTTGCTTTTATTCAATTGGTCTTCTATTTTCAATAACTTTGCACTCAGTCTCTTCACACCATTCAGAGTTGCAGGGACAAAATCGTGATAAATTTTCCCTCCTTCTCACCACCCCAAAGTAGTTGTGGTACTCAAATATTTAGAGTACCTGAAGCTAGGCTTGAAGAAAGACATGTTCACATTCATGTGTCCAGGTAATCGTTCCCACTGTTAATTCCATTTGTACTCTGGGTAGCAGATGCTTCATTTATGCTGGTGATATTTAGGCTAGGTGATAATGATAGGGCTGTGCTCCTGTTCTTTTTCTGTCAGGTGAACAAATAATATCAGGGACATTGTGCTGTGTCACAGCACAGTGAGCTGGTTACTCTAAACCAGTCATTCTTTTTCTGTCTTTTCATGGAAGAGATCTTTTTGATTTATTGATTCTCTTTTTATTTCAAAGTATTTTCCTTTGTTTTCCATTCTATGTCTTCTGTCTGCCATAACTCTTCCAGTTCAGCCTGGCCAATTTAAGCTATGCTTTCAGTTGTTCATCATATTTGGATGAGGATGCTAGAAATGTCCTCATTTTAGGGACTGATAATTTCAAATCTCACTAGAATAGAAAGAAGAGGCTGCAGCATTCTTTTTGTGTGTATTCATCATCTCAGCCCAACATGGAGGAAGTCTCAAGCTCTTTGGACTAAGGAGAACCCAAATATTCTGCATGTTAAGGTTTTGATTTATTCAGTCCTTTATGCAACAGTGACTGTGATTGTCTTTTGCACTTTCAGCCGTGTTGCAATGGGCTGTATGGCTCTAATTAGAAGTATTTTGTGTGGAGGTGCAATGGCTCCAGAGCTCAAGGGCTCTGGGCATGTCAAAGAACACATGGTTAAATGGTTGGGATTGTTTATCTTGCTAAGTATCCACAACACTAAGGTTTCTGGGGCTGTCACTGTGAAGAGCAGAAGCATTAACTGGAGTCACGTTTTGCTCAAAACAATCAGTGCCTTACATTTGTTAGTGCAGGTTTGCTTTCTTCTATCGCATTGCTTCTGCGTCCTATCCTGGATACTATAAACATGTAGTTGCCTGTACTACCCTAGTAACTGATTAGCAAGTGCTGAACTCCACATTTGTGTAATTTTTAATCTTTTTCTTTTCGTCTGCCCAGCTGTTCTACCTTACCTTTCAGGCAGCCTTCTTTATGATCATCTCTTATAGCACGCAATGAATTACCTTTCAGTTCTAAGAGCAGGAGAATCAATTCCTTGTCACTACTATTCAGTGTTGAAGAGAAACAAAGAACAGAGGCTTATCTTGGATTTACAAGGGTTAAACACTTTAATTCTCAACCCAAGGTCATTAGAGGAACTCTATGCAATGTTACTTCATTGCAGCACTTAATGTTTTCATGAAGCATGTTCATTGTGATATGAGACTGTCATTATTAAAGTCATGGCAGCACTCAGTAACCACCTTGGTTGGTTGAAGTAGAGTGGATAAAGTTAGTTAGGAAAAGAGAAGCTCCCTTGGTTGAGGTTTTCTACTCTGTCCACGGCAGTGACAGCTCTTGTCTCTCTGGTTATGGGAAGGAAGTCGCACAAGTCACATTTCACGTGTATGCTTTCACTCAGACAAATCTGGATTAGTTCTTCCACAGAGCTTACTCATTCAAGAGTAATTTCAGAGACTTCTGGATCTCACCTATTTGGTCTTCCTTGTCCTGTGATAGCAGTGGGACAGCTTTCCTGATATTTCTGTGACACCCAACTACCTGCACCCAAGTTAATTCTTAAACTGGGCCCCTCCTTTTATTTCTGCCTTACAAATGAGGTCCTTGATTGCATTCCTACCAAACTTACATAGGACATTGATGTTAAAACCCTGAGTAACCTCATACAAATTTCTCCTGCTGGAGGTGAGGGTTTGCAGCACATTAGCTCCAAAGGTTTCCTTTGCAGTGTAAGTTATTCTATGTTTTTTTACATTGAAGATGTTCCAAAGATCTGCATCACAGAAACTGTGATGTTCTGCTCACACCTTTCCAGTATGGCTCTTCTGTGAGTGTCTACCACTCACAGTTCTGTACTGTGTGTTGAATTAGAATTTCCTAACTTGTATTGGGGATGCTTGGAGACAGTTTACTGGTCTTTTGACTGTCACTGCAAAGGCAGCTTTGAAAATGTATGCTCATCAATAATTAGTACCTTGAGTTCACCTTGTATTAATCAGTCATATCCTCTGTTCCTCTGTTATTCTCCATCTTTTCCGGGTTTTATTCCAAAGATGTTTTTAGTCATCTAAGAAATCATTGCAGCATAACTTTTCTAGTCATGATTTTCAATTAAGAGGGTAGGTAGGCAGTCAGAATTTGCAAAATTATCTAAATTAGCAGAGCTTGATAGTGTCAAAATAGTATAACCCCAGTTAGTTTCCAGGTGTGTTAGCAGCTTTCTCAAACTTCACAGAATCTCCCTCTGCTATTCTGTTACTCAGTGATTGCTCTGTGTATCTCTAATAGATGTAATGTATCATTCAAATGAAGGCTTCAAACTGTTACTGATGCACAAAATCTCCAAGTGCTATGCTTTTTATATGCTTTGTGTTGTGATTTGATAAAATATATTTCAGTTATTTATAGTTGATGCTGATTTTTCAGTTTCTTGTACTTTAATTTGTGAATTTGTTCTGTGTTTGTGAGTAATCATGATTATTTTGTGATGATTTTAACATAGCTTGTATACTTTTAGCATATAAATTTTTTTTTTTTTAATTATGAAGTAGAAAAACTGCCACTGTTTTAATTAATTTTCAGACTTTATAATATCACAATTATTTGTTTTAAAATCAGACCCAGGCCATATCTTTTTAAGGGAGACCATAAATTCCCAACTCTCAAAGAGGATGTCCCAGTGGCTATTCTATATGCAGAAATGGGTACAAAAGACTTTGTCAAATTTCACAAGATTTTATCTGAGAAAGCTCAAAAGGAGGAAATTGTTTATGTTCTCCGGCATTATGTTCAGGTATGCAATTCAAATCAACAGTGTTTCAGTAAACTGTTACTATTTTGTCCTTGCTTTGCTTACTTTTTGACAAAAAACATTTTCTACATTTATTTTTGCATTTTCCTAAGTTAGGTTAGGTGCAATACATTTTCTAGTATTAAAGCTCTCTAGGTAAGTAATTCACCAAATACAAGCTATGAAGCCTAGAAAGCATGGTAATGTTACCAATCCTGCATGCAAGCACTGGTTGCATCACTGGTCTTGAATACCATTTTTTGGCTATATGTCTGGGTTCTGTACAGTGTATGAAGATCTTGGGTGAATCTTGGTTCAGCAGACTGAACATACTAGTAACTAGATTTAGAAAAATGGAAAGTAGAATTGAGAATCAAATTGTGAAATCACCGATTGTATTTTTACATGTTGTCCATGTAATCTCCTGTTCATTGAGATACAACAGCATGGGCTATCATGGCCAACATCACTGACCAGTTTTAAAATGTTTGTGTTCCATAGTGTCACTATTTGAAACATAATGTTTCTGAATTCTTTTCTTAACTTACTCTTCTCCCTGAAATAAAACAAGAAAAATTCTAGTACATACAATTCTATTGTCCCCAGTTTTGATTATTGGAAGGCTTTTGTGATTTATATTCAAAGTACAGCTCTTAAATAGTGTGACTAATCTGAGAATAATCTGATGGAGTGAGAGGTTGCTGTGATTTATGTAGACCAGGCATTTCAGGGAGATGAAATACGTAGTTTGCAGATGACTTTGAGTTGTTTGCTCATAATAATGAAATAGAGATTTTGAGGAAACCAGTCTTGAATTCAAAGTTGTATGGGGTATAGTTTTTATTGAACTTTGTTCTTTTATCCTTTTATTTCAATTAAATGTCTACTTGCATATTAAATGTCTCATTGCTCTGCCTGGCTTATGCATTGTGGTCTCCCCAAATGTGTGTTGTCTTCTTGCCTGCACCTTTTCTCTCTTCAGACCTCTCTTCCCTTTTCTTCCTTCCTCACAACCTCCATTTTTGTTCTTTGGTACACACTGGGATGGATTCTCCCTCCTTTTTTACATTAAATGCCAGAAGAGGGAGCATTGATAACCGAAGAGGTACGGTCTTTCTGCTCTCTCTTTCTTTTTTTTAACCAGTATCACTGAGACGACTTGCAGAGTGCTCTCTGCTCCCTCTGCCTTGAGTTTTGCTTAGAGGATGGACAGAGAAGCCTCCCAGCCCTGCTGGGTTTTCACTTGTAGTCTGGAGGATTCTCAGTACAGAATAGTTCTTAGAAATTGCAAGCTAAAGCTCAAATTTTCAAGAGATTCCTGCTGTGAAGAGGTTGCTTTCAAGAAATTGCTGCTGTGCATGTGCAAATTGCATTTTGGAAGGGGGTTTTTCATACATTTGGGGCAAATTAGGACATGTATTCAGAAATAAGTATGCTTTGTGTAAGTACACTATTGAATGTCAAACTTCCACTCCAAAGTTAGAAGTAGCTGTTGTTTTTAGTAAGTGGCAGCCTGTTTTTAGCAGTGATACTTTAATACATTTTATTAATACTCCATGCAGAAAGTGATTAATTGTTTTATCAAAGCCTTTTTAAAGAGTAAGTCTGATGCACAACCAGAGAATTTCTTCTAACATCCTGGAAGTCTGGCAACATTACAAAGAAATGAGCGTAAGTTTAAAATATGAATTGTGAGACATCAATAATTGTGTAGGGTGCTATGAGCTCTGCCTGTTCTAGTCCCTTTTCTAGTATTGTGTGAAAACTGCAGTTTTGACCAGCCTTTCTGTGATTTGCAGGAGATAAAGGACACTGTCACATTCTTTTACATGCCTTCTCAATGGACTGTCAATATGCCTTGCACTTGGAATTGAAAGATAAATTTAAATAATGACTTAAATGTCGTAACATTTTAAAGTTACAATATTAGATATTGTTAATCTCCTTTAAATACATTTTTTTAAGTTATGTTTTTTTTCTTCTATTGAAATAATATCATCAAGCAGAAACCAAATTCCAGGAAAATGTATTTGTCTGGATATGGTGTGGAACTTGCAATAAAGAGTACAGAATATAAAGCAGTAGATGACACACAGATTAAAGGTATGCGGGTTTTTTAATTGATTTGACTTCTTGTTGGAGATACTATTGAAAGTGTTAAAATCTTCAGTTTGTACAATATTCAGTCATTAATGTTTTGAAGGTTATGCTTTAATTCTGTCTACAGAAGGAAATCTCAGGTATTAGGAACTAAGAAATCAAAATACATGGGAACATTTGTATAGAACTGTGCTTAGGATATGGTCAATTTTCTAACCTCTAATTGCTGTGTTCCTTGGCTCTTCAAAACAATCTGGTCTTCTTCCTGTCAGTAATTTTAAGTTTGTTTACCTTTGCACTTCTGTCACTGTATGATTGTTGGCATCTCTCATATACTAATGGCTACAGCATCTACACATTAGTGTTTCAGGGCTGAGGGGGTTTCTTAATTTCTGTGGAAATATTTTCACAATCTTCAGTAGAAAAGATGTAATGTACCATAGAATTTGGACCTGTGCATGTTACAATGTATTGAAATGAGACATTTACTACAGAAAGTGTTAACTACAGCATAGTAACATAAAGAAATTACTTTGCAGGGACATTCACAAGATAAAAGGAAAGTTAACTCTCTTTGATATGACTGAGGTTTAATGACCTTTGATTCGTGTCAAAAAATAGTTTAGTTTTTTAAAGGGGAAGAAGCTAATCTCTGACTTACATCAAATGCCAGCTGGAGATTCAAGCGCTTTAAGGTCATCAGGCTTTTCAAGTGTAAATTTGGTAGTAGTTGACCGATTAGAGTTATACCTTATCACTTAATCAAACTGAAAAAGTGCTGTTTTGGGAAGTGAACTGTTAAACCACACCTATTTAATTTTATGTAAAAATTGTTACCACTGAATGAATTATATTTTAGAAAATGTATTTTAATGTTGTGAAGTTCTGTAGAGTAATTAATTGGCCAAAATATTTAAGTATAAATTTAATTAAAGCTACATCTGGGAATGGCAATTTTCTGATTGTGTGTTTCTATTCACTGTTTTATAATTCATAGAAACTTAATACTACAATAACTTTCTTGGCTTATATTGTCTACATATAATAGACATTGTCTACATATAATAGACACAATGTGTTATGTGTTCAGGAGCAAATGAGACAAAAGAAGAGGAAGATGAGGAAGAGGAGGAAGAAAGTGATGTCCAAGGATTTCTCTTCAGTAAATTAAAGTAAGTCGATATGAGTCATAATTAAACTTTTACATTTGTTTCTGGAACCTCAACTAGTTGGGTTTTTTCATGGAAAAATTTATGCTGGAAATTACTTTATTTAGCAGAAATTATGATTTTGTTTTTTTTAATTTCTTGTGAACATAAAGATGTAACAGTTGTTTATTTTGTTAACTTCAATGTCTTGTTTTTAATTTTCTACTTATTTTACAATGTATACAGTAAACTTTTAAAATTAGAAATATCTGCCTGGGTAACACTCACAAAAACTTAGAATGTTCTGATTTCACATTTTTTAGAAAATTAGAATTAAAATCTTGGTTTTCGAAATGCAAGTGTAGCACAAGAAATCCACAAACCCACGTGCTCTGTCTCCATAAGGTGTTTTTAAGAAGGATAGTAATGGATTTCATAGAGTTAAGAAGTGATGTTTCTAGGAAGACAGGCTTATTATAGATACCATCTCATTTTGGAGTTTGTGAATTTGTGTGCTCTTCCAGCAGGAACTCTTATCTCCAAGCTGCAATCTGTTAAATGAAGTTGAATGTTACCCTACTGAGCACTCCTTCCAGTTCTCAGTTGGTGGATTCATTTTGTGGTTTCAGTCATCCAAAGTGCTTCCCTTTTCCTGTAGCAGATCCATGTAGTGGATCACAAATTTTTTTCTCCAGCAAAAACCCTCAAGATTGTGGGTCTTCTCTAGATGTCATTCTCTCATTATTTAAAACAAAAAGTAAACTTGTTTGTAGATATTGTCACTGAACTGTAAATCTCAGAGTTCAGAGCTGCTAATTCTGTCTAAATTCCAGAGAGCCCATCCCCTCCCTTCCTCCCTTTTTGTTCTCAAACTGATTGAGGTAGAAGTGCACGCAGGTCTTGAGGCTTCCCTGTTGTTTCTCCTATGTTTTCGAGGTTATGCACAGCAAGTAATACCAAATTCTTATGCCATATCTTTATCTGAGTTTTTTTTCTTCTTGTATTTTGCTAGGTTTAGCTATACTTAGTCTCTTGATTCTCCACCGTGACTGATTTGTGAAGCTGTCAGATAATTCTGTCTTTTTGATATTGTTTCTAAATTTATTGGTTTTTTCTCTTCTCCTTTTCATAGGGGAGGTGAAATAGATGTTTCTGTAGTCTGTAAAGTGTCCCTCTGTTATAGCCATGTCAAAAGTTTTACTTTTCTCAGATGCGAAATAGTTATGAGTGTAAGCAGAAGACATAAAATGTTTCAAAATTTAATGGAGTTTTTTTTCAAGGATATCCTGTAGCAGGCTGAAGTATTTGCCCTCAAAACTTCTTTACCTACCTATTATGTTTTCAAAACAAATAGCTAAGCTGTCATGTACCATGTTCTGTAGGTTCTGTAGGTGATTTGTGTGCTCAGTAGATTGATTTTGTCAGTGCTGTCAATTTATGAAACATTCTCAGCACTGTCTTGTAGTTAATGCCACAAAGAGTGCATTCGCTTACACTCAATATGTAGTACAGTTGATGTGCAGTTAGGTACACATCATCCTATAGTAAGCTAAATAAACAGTATGGTGTGTTAATATTGTTCAATCTTTTACTTCATTATTCCATCTATATTTATGTGGCAGATTTTGAGACAGATCACTACAAAATTACTGAAATCTTTAGTAATATTTTCCTTATGGAGAGAGTTGTCAAGTGCTGGGACAGGCTGGCCAGGAGAGTGGTTGAGTTGCCATGCCTGGGTAAAGGTTGGACCTTCAAGGTCTTTTCTGACCTAAACGATTCTATAATTCTCTTCAACTGGGGTTTAGCCATCAGAAATCACCTTTTCTCCCCTAAAATCCATATTTTTGTTTCAAGAATGAGTTAAAGTTCGTTCTTGGTTGTTATCCTAAGAATACAATATTAGCTGTGAGCAGTACTGTGGATAAAAGCAGACATTGATGGATGTAATTGCTTCATTTTTGTAATAAGTATTTTATTGTAGACGGATGCATCCTGATCTGAAAAACAATTTGATAGAGTTTAAAAAACATCTAATTGAAACTACTAACAACATGGAACCACTGAAGGTTTGGGAGATGCAGGGTATGTATTGCATTTTTTTTTTTAATTAACAATACTCTATTTAATATTCCTTTGTTATTTTAATTTATTGACATTATGATAGAAGCTTCTTTTAAAAATAGACATTGTTTCATGAAAAGTCCATAATACCTCAAGTATTTAAAAGGCATGTGCTAATACCTTGTATTGTATGCTAGAAATTAAAGAAACATTGAAGTAACTTTATAAGATGGAGAGATATATTGCCTGTTTTTCTGCCTGATGTGTCATCTCGGGTATTAAAACTTGTTTTAGATACTTCTTTTAGAGGTCAGGCAAAAGATAAAATTTTGACATGACTGCTAAGTTGGGATGAAATACATGCTAGGACAGCTTGTTTCCTTTAATTTATAATTTTTGTTGATGTATTGGAGTTCACATGGCTGCATTTTTTTAATATAATATCAAGTGGAAGAACATGCTTTTGAAAGCTTTCCTGTAGAAAAGGAAAACAAATACGTTGATTGCTAAAGCTTGTGTGCTGATGACTTGCAGGACATTCTGTAGCTTAAATGAAATTGTAAATCACTCTAAAATACAAATCTCTCATAAAGTGTCACAACATTTAAGTTTACACAAGTAAATTTTCCCCCTTACATTCTTCAGCTTTCAAAATTACTTTGCCTATATATTAGTGCAGTGAAGGAGGCTGAGTTTCTTTTGGGACATTGATTCTACAGGGCTTGCTAGCAATGTCCAGTCTTGTGTTCGCTGTGTGAGATAATTATAGTTCACTTGCGGTCTTTTATCAGTGAAGTTCAACTTCAGGACTTTTCTTTGTCCAAAATTTAAAACAATTGAAAAATATTGCTTTAAAGTTCTCTCGAGAAATCTGCTTTGGAAAAAAATGGAAAAAGAAAATAGTGGGTTTGACTATTTTTCTTTTTGTGTGTGATTAAATGCCACTTGGCTGATATTAAAGCTGAAGCAGCCATGAAACTGCAGTCCCTTTAATGTCTACCTTCAAAAAACAGTACAAGGTCTCTGTCTAGTGGTGGTCTTTTTTATGGTGTTATGGCTATATATATAAAAAAGGAACCTGGTGCTGCTCCCCAAGAAACTGGTTCTTAGTGTTGGGGTGCTGTTAATTTATGAGAGGAAGACTTGTAGTGGTTTATGGTTCAGGGTCTTCAGCCCCCACATTTTTTGGTGCTGTTGTTTTGATAGCCTTACTGCTGACATGACAGGGTGCTTTCTCTAGTTCATTCTTAATGACTAATTATATGGCTGAATTAATGGCTCAGCTTCTCTCTGATTTCCTTTAATTAGCTTCAAAGTGAAAATCTAACTAAATTTAAGCAAAACTACTTCAGCTATAGGGCATACTTCTATTTATAAATGAATCTAAACACCATTCAAGAGTTGTCTTTCAAGAGCTTTTATATTTCAGGTAAGTAATTAGTAAGCACTTTTTCCTCAAGGTGCCTTACACTGTGCTCTCAGCTATATTAGGGTGCTGCAAGGGGAGCTCTGTACATGACAGCCCTGACCAGAGATAACCAAGGAGGTAAAAAGAAGTCAGTTGGCCTCAGTGGTATATGAATATTTGTATTGTAGCTGTTCAGCATAAAATGGAAATTATTAACAATTTGTGAAGGGTTTTAAGCGTATGACCCAAGCTCACAGCTTCTTCACTGTCTGTAGTTACAGCAGCAACTGGGTGTTGTTGCTTTAACTGAGGCACAACTTATGTGCCTGTGGAAAGGGTTCTGAAACCTTCTTTGAATAGTGACTTCTTTTTATACTTCTTGTTAAAAGTATTAAGAAATGGAAGTTAACATTCCAGCTCTTGCTCACCTATTTTTTTCAGCCAGGAAGTACCTTATCAGGCTAAACTAGGAATGTCTTACTCACTTTGATTCAGCCTTCCTTTTTTTTTAATTCCTAATTGCTTCAAGAAGATGTTGCAAGGTTTTACTAGGCAGCATCCTCTGTGACTTTGTGCCCAGCACTTTTTACTGTATGCAGCATCAGCTTTCCTCAGACTGAGTAACCTGAGGCTTTCAGTTTTTGCTTAAACGTCTTAACTAGAAAATTATGAGGAAAACCATCACTGCATGAATTAGTTATGCAGATGTCTACAAGTCACATGGAAGCATCTAGTATAGTACTGCCTTACGCTCTTGGTACCAAAATTGGATTTCTCCTAGTCTTACATGTCAAAGTTTGTCACATTCAAGTTAGACTCCTGAGATAGTTAACTGAATTTCATCATTATTTTTTTCAGTGGATAGACAAATTAATTTTAAACTGCCCCATTACCTGAAAATTTACTTTGTTCTGAAAATGAGATCCATTTAAAAATTGTGCTAGGTGTTGAGGAGAAATTTGACAGTAGTTTTGCTTTTCTTTCATGAGTTACCATTGTCTCACTCTATAAAACTGCTGCTCCTTTTGAAAATTGTACAATTCACATGCTCAATGCAGCTTTCTACATTAAATATATATGTTATCTGAAAAACTTGTGAAGTCCTGGATCTGGAAAGGTCTTGCTCTGTCCTGCAGTTATGAATGTCTGTGGATTGGCATGTGTCTAGGTTTGAGTGTGTTACTACACTTTTGATGATGGCTTAATACCTTGTGATGAATGGCCTGGGCTTTTTCAGAATGTCTCTGTAAATTTAGAAATTACATATACAATGTGTATGTTCACGAAAGTCAAACAGAATTCTGTAAAAAAGCCTGAATTTAGTATTTCCAACTTTCATGTGACCAGTTTTTTTTCAACCTTAATAATGTTACTTTCATAATTGTTGAATCAGTGATCGAAACATAAAATACGTAAATAGTGAGAATGTGTATACGGAACAGTTTTCTGATTGTAGGCAGTAATGATTAAATGGTATTTCCAGTGATTTTTTAATTTTGTTTTTTCTCCCTCCACCATAGATCTTAGTTTTCAAGCAGCTACTCGAGTTATGTCTACCCCTGTTTATGATGCCTTAAAGGTAATGAAAGACATTGCTCAGAACTTCCCAATAAGAGCCAGGTATGATACTAAGCTTTTTTTTTTTTTTTTTTTTAATGCTATTTTTATGTTTGACTGTAATGACAGTAATACAGATTTATATCCAAATCCCACAGTCAGATATTCATGTTTGACAGCTTGCTAGGCAATTTCATTGAGCAGAAGATAACTCCAGGAAGAGCTCATGATCAGTCTCTTAAATGTTTCCTGTCTGATGCAGGAGATGCCATGAGGGCATGCTAATCCTTCAGGCACTTAGTCCTGTGGATTTTACTGGACTGGTATTTTCCCAGGTGAAAAGTTTTGCTGAATTAATAGCAGAACTAGTCACAGTGGGAAGAGGCAAAATACCATTAATAAATTTCGTGGGGATCCAAACACATTAGTTCTAAGCACAACGTTGCTGTTGAGACGGGCCTTGGCTATTGTATGGTAGTGTTCTTACTGAGGAAGATCTGTCTTCCTTAACAGATTACTTGATGAAAAATCTAGATAAATATTAAATAAAAGGACACGTCCTGATTTTAGCTGCGCTAATATGAAAAATTGTTCTTCCTGTAAGCCAATAGTATTGTAATTGAGAAGTGCTTTTTTTCATACTTAATAAGTTCTTCATGTAATCCTATCAGCAATATTTGCTTGAGTTACTGAATTAAATGTGATGCTAAATAGGGTTCTTCACTCAGCGTGCTTTCACATTTTGCCACTCTTGTTTAATTATCACAGTATTTCATTGTCACCCCTGATTGTCTGTTGGAGAAAATCAACACCATAATGGAAAAACTACCGTTGTAACATCTTGTGTCAAGGAAGCAAAATGCCTTTAAAATGCCTGAAGCATAATTATTATGAAATAGTATGGTATAAGTTTGCGCTTAGATTAACAATCAGAAAATTCAGCTGTCCTGTAGGAGATAGTGGAAACGTACATAATGTCAAACTTCAAGTCCAGTTCTGGTTTTTAAAGGACAGGAAAAAGTAATTTTGAAGTGTGCCAGGTGACATTTAAGTCATTGATTTTTACAAATCATTAAATTGTTATATTCCACTCCAACTCCCATTGTGTATTTGTGGTATTAGAGAGCTCAATTTACCTACTCTTCAAATATTTTCTGGGTAAAAGTATAAGAAGAATTTAAAATTATTTAAAGGAGAATCACTGTTTCTGTCCTGCATGATTTATTCTAACGTGCTAAGCTAGCATGTTATTTTCAACATGAGGGATTACAAATATTTAAATAATTTAAATTTAGTAGGTCTGCATTGACAACTTAAAGGGGCATTGTGTGAAAATAGTACACAGAATATATTTCATCAATAGTCTAATCATGCTTAACCTGATGAGTCAAAATACTAGTTTGGGAAAAGAAAAAAACTAGAAAACAGGAAACGAAGAGATTGATTAGTCACTTTAGATAAATAGCCAGTTATTGTAATAATAATATTTTTAAGCTGTGTAATTTTCAGACAGCTTTCATATGAAATCAACCATTTTTTATTTCATAAAATTTGGTTTAAAAAGGCTGTATACGAACTTTGAATTTGAAACTGTGGTTGTGAAAATAAAATACTGCATGTTCCTTAAAACCATAAAAAAATTTTAGACCATTAAAAAGAAACCATAAAAAATTAATATACCATTCCTCTGAAATTTTCTTTCACTTTCTAATTTACCACCTGTATTTTTCTGTCTCAGTATTTCCAGTTGAAAAGGTTAGTCTGGTAGATTTTACAAAATGTCATCAGATGTAGACAGTGTACCAGCTGATATATGTCATGGCAACATTTTGATAATTCATTTTATAAGGTATTTTTCATCTTTGATTTGTTGTATACTTGTCATATTATTGCATTCTTAAAGAGCAGATAATTGAGTATTATGATGCTCTGTTACTTGCTATTTATTAATCAATCACAAATATTAACATTATGACCCTGTGAAAGGTTTCCTTTTTTCCTCTCAATATTCATTGGTACATGCCTACATGTTCTTCCAGGTAAGAATAAAGATGCATAAAATTATAGAGACTATTTCAACCTTATGGTCCTTCCAGAACATTCCTACATCATGTAGAAAGATAATACTATCCATTTACTTTCAGTCAGTGATGTGTTTTACTTTCAAGTCTGTAGCACTTGACAGTCAGATTTAGGTTAATATGGTTTAGGGTTTTTTTTAAACATGGATATATTAATTTGTCTCTGGGAGTATTTTATGATAAGTCTGATAATTGTCAACTTCACATGCAATACACTGTGGCAGAGGAAGATAAGATAGTCTTCTGGAACATTCATGAAAGGTAAAAAAGACAAATCAATGTGTTACCTTCAAAAGATGTAACGACTAAGGAAACTAAAACTTTGTCGTTCTGTGAATGCTTTTCACAGAATATATTCAAGGGTCTTTATCTGCAAATCTCTTTTTTCTAAGGCAAACAAGCCATGAGGAAAGATTGAGAGTGGTAAAAAATATGTTGATGATACTACTGCAAAAAAACCTAGCCTGAATCTGAAACTTGGGTTTACTAGAGTAAAACAGAACACTATTTGTCTTAAATTCACTATTCATGACACTGCATTACTCTTCTTTTTAAGACTTAATTACAGCATTCTCCAGTTACAATGCATTGGTTGTTTAATTAAAATACCAATTTCACATAAAGTAATGCTTTTTTAAAAATATGGCAGTTGAGTGATACAAATATTTTATTTTAACAGATCACTGACAAGAGTACCCGTAGACAAGAAAATGCAAAGTGAAATAGAAGAAAATCAGAAGGTTTGTTTTTATTTCTTGAGATGGACATTTGAACTACTATTGCATTGCTGCTTTTGGAGGTTTTTTTAACCGTAGCAATTTTCACATTCTTTTGTTAGAGCAAAAGAGCTAATTGTTCTAAAAATCTGTTATGAGACAGGTAACATTCAAATATGCAGTTCAAGTATTTCACTTTCTGCTATTCATGACACCTTTTCCATTCTCTCTTTGGTTTTACAGAATTAGGCAAGGCCAAACAGTTTTGATAAAGTGTTGAGTTGAGTCACATGGGAAAGCAAAATAAGTGTCAGTTACTTTTTCTATAGCTTTGTTGTTGAATCTAGGCCTGCTGCTTATATTATGGGCAGCACATGCTAACTTTGAGCTTCCCACACTCTCAGAATCACACATGCAGCAATTCTGCAAGGTGTTTTGGACATCATCTGTGGCAGATGGTGGTTTTGTTTTCTTTCTTGATTCACTGCATCCTTTGTTCCTTGTACTGTCTGAGGAGTAAGCGTTCCTGTGATTTTGACTGATCTGAGATTTGTTCTGAGATGCCACTTAATATTTGTTGAATTCATGATGTCTGTTCATTTGGGATTTTTTTCTTTCAAGTTGAGTTGCAGTTAAATGTTAGGCAACATTCTTGTAGAATGTGGAATGACTTCTATAGTACCGTCCTTAGACTCAATCTTCAGAACACATATTTTCACATGGTATTAAGACTGACCAGCCACTGTAGTGAAAAGGATGTATACCTTATTTATGTCATTCCTGTACTTTTGCAACATTTCCATGTATCATTTTGCTTTGTATCCATTTAGGCCTTTTCCTCTTGCCTTGCCAAGACTAGTTTCTCTAGGGGAATACCTTTTCCAGATTCTTTCACTTTCCAAACCACTGAAAGTGAGGAATGTCCTTCTTGCACTGATGAAACTGTATCATAAAGAGCTTGTTATCTCTATCGTAGCAAAAATATCACATAAATGTTTTTAACTTCTATGCCATGCAAAACTCATGTAAGGCTTTCCAGTCTTGAGTATTTCCTGCCCAAATAGTTACAGGCTTTACCGAGTGTTAAATCCTTTGAAGTGATTATGCAGACAATTGTGTAGGCCTTTTTTTGTCCACAGGTGATTACATGTGGGGCTGGTATGTTGAGAAGACATTTCATGTATTTCAGCAGTTCACCTCCTTGAGCTGTTCAGCTTTCTTGTGCACAGGGTATATCTTTGATCCTTGGATTTTCACAAGAGATTTTAGAGTGGGCTCAACTTCAGGCCTCTTGTTTCTTGTGGTGGTGAGAAGTTCTGTAGTTTTTGCTGGAGGGAGGAAATCGGTGTCTGCACCTTCTGTACACAGCCAAGATACATTTTTTCCTGTAACTCTTTGTTGTTAGGATTATAGTTGGCATAAAGCAAAACAAATCCCAGATGATCATAGTTCCTCCAGAGCATGAGTGTTGGTATCAGGACTTTTCCTGTTTCTTGATGAAGTCTTTACCATGAAGTCTTTCCTAAATTGCAGCTCTCAACACAAAAATCAAAACTAACTGCTTAATCAAAAACTACTCCTTCACCATAAAATGCAACAAAGAAAACCAAAACAAACAAAAAAATCCCAAACCCCAGTAAAGGTTTGTCAGGAATTAAACTGACCATTGCTAAATATAAGGATTGGGAGTAGTAATTTAAAATTTGGATCTAAAACAAATCACAATGGATATCTATGTAGTTGGTCAGCTGAACCACTCCTATGATTCCATTAATGTATTAACTACATTAAATTTAAGAAGGTTTTATGCACCTATCACACTAAGTTTTAATTTCCTGGGAGGTCATATCCTTTCTGTAGTCTAAAGGCCTTTAGACAGCTAAAAGCTAAAATTTGTTGAATAAAAGTAAGGAAACTTCCTGAACACTGCTGCTTGAGCACAATAACTTGTCATGTGCATTCTTGAACTGCAGTACATCCATCTAGCAGCAGGAGAGATATGATCCCATGCTGTGTGTAACTGGATGATTCCCTCTCAAGATAATGAAAGTTGAATAGGAAATGCAACGGGAGGAAATAAAGTTATTAAAAGTGAGACATTTGATGATTTAGGTGTAATGAGTTGATACCTAAGCAAGAAATAGACAAAGAACTGCTATAGATAAAAGAAATCTCATTAAACAACTCACAACTTGCTGTGCAATAATTTGCTGAAGTTTAGGAAGAAAATACTACGTCAGTATTATTGGCCTTAAATTTTAGTGTCGATGGCTAAATATGCCTTCCATCCATGTTTTTATGACAAAGTTGATGCACTTCTAGACAATCAAATATCTAGCATCAAAATTATATTAAGAATCTCACCTGTGATTTATCAATATCTCTAAGTATCTGAAGGGAGAGCGTCAAGAAGATGGAGCCAGGCTCTTCTCCGTGGTGCTGAGCAATGGGACAAGAGGCAATGGGCAGAAACTGATGAATGGGGAAGTTCCACATGAAAATAAGGCAGAACTTCTTTACTTTGCAAGTGACTGAATGCTGGAACAGATTGCCCAGAGAGACTGTAGAGTCTCCCTCACTAGAGATATTAAAAAATGGAATTCTGGACACAATCCTGTGCAGTGTGCTTTAGGATGACCTTGTTTGGGAAGGGAGATTGGACCAGATGACACACTGTGATCCCTTCCAACCTTAACCATTCTGTAGTTCAGCTCAATTATTTTCCTATTTGCCTTTCCTACTTATATTTAACTGTGTGAAGGTAACCATGCTAAAGAAATAATACCATAATTTTTGTTGTCATTTGTCCAGTTACAGGTTTATATCAGGAATGATATACTGAGCCTGAGCTGCTTGCTTTAGGCATGCTTTTCATAAAGTACATTTTTTGTTTACGCTTACTTTGTTTAGCAAGTGGGAGCTAAACTGGAAAAAAATACATCTTTCTCAATTCACTTTTTTTGTGTATTTTTTGTGTTTTCTATTTCTCTGTTGGGAATTAAGGCAGATCCGGAAATCTGACTGCTCCTTCTGTCATGACTTGGAATACACTACTGCTGTTGCTCCTGCAACTTATCTTGCTACAGACTGAATGGTGTTGTGCCTTAGAGCTCTCTGTAGGAAAATGATAATACGTGCTTTACTCCCTAAATACCACCTTCCTATTGTATTTGTTTATTGTGGATCTTTTTTCTTCTTTGCCAAGCAAAGACATGCTTTCTCTTTGTCATCTGTGTTTTTTCCATGGTCCCTCTGTTGGATGAGATTTTAAATTTCTAGTCTGTTTTTCCTAATTCCCTGAAACAATTCAGCTACACGTTTTTCAAAATAGAGAGATGTTAAGTCAATAAAAAAGCTGGTTTCAAGTGGAGGTCTGAGGGACATACGTAAGGTCTCCTTTTGCTGAATGGGTATATAGAAATAATGTAAAAACTTACAAGTTGTATTTCTGTATGTGTGTATTTTCACTTTCTGTTGGCAAACACTGAGAATGTGTCCTTTTCTCTGACTGATACAGGTAGTTTGTTTTCATTTACATCTGTACATCTAAAGTGTATAAAATAGCACTCATAAAATATGTGGTCATTATTTTTTCCAATACTCAGGTAAAAGAAGAAATCGTGTGGAAGAGATTTGATGTGTCTGTTTTGCAGAATTGCTTAAAGGTATTTATATGTGTTAGAGTAGACATACACCTATAAATAAGTAAGCAGTACTTTTTACTTTTTAGCATTTCCATGAAACACTTGGAATTCAACCTGGAGAAGCACGTTTATTTCTAAATGGCCTTCATATTGACCTGGATTTTCATGATCCTTTTAGGTAAGATGTACATTTTGTTTGAAGATCACAGAATTACTAATAATACTGGGGAGTCATGCTCATGGTCCTAATCTCACCTGTTGCATTTTGGGGGCAAGGAAGTGTTCCAGTAGGAGGAATACTGATTTACAGTGGTTTTGCTTTGAATATGGACATTGTATGGGTAATTGAGAATAGCCTTTTCTCTTGGAATATGTTTTCTAATTTGTTTATAATTTTATAATTCACCACGTAAAATTAATTTGGAAATGGAAGGAATCTAACATGTGCTTGTAAAAAGGTATGAAAACCACTTTATTAAAAAATAAGTAATGCTTTCCTATCCGTTAGTTAAAAATCAGGAAAATACAGACATGAAGACAGTCACAAAGTCTTGCCAGCTGTGTTCTGGTGTGGAGTACTTCAGGGGTTTTTTTAATTCCCAAATTTGAACTTTCAGATTGCAGCACACGTTCCAGAGTCCCATTGGGTCTTCTGGGAGGTTTTAGGGTGTGACCATGTGTTCCCTCAGTGCTGTTTTCTGAGTTCTGCCATGATACAGGCTTGGAGTTCACCTGTGTCTCCATCACTTGCCGCTTGCTTCTCTACTCACTTGCAAAGCTGCTTCTTAAGGTACCTCAGCTTGGATTTCTGCCTCAGTCAGGACAGTGCAGCGAGAAAGCTTTCCTGCCACTCCTTACTAAAGGTGGATGTTGCTTCGTATAAAACATATCTGAATGCATAAAAGAATTGTTTAATCTGTTGTAATTATGTTTTGAAATAAGTTAAGAGACACAGTGTTATTAACTGATGTAAATTTACATATTAGGTTGTGGGAGAGTATAAAGAGAAAGCATTTCTAGGACTATTAACATGAAGATTGTTTTTAGTTTTAAAAATATTTTTTATGTCCTGACAAGAGTTCTTTGCCGACATTATGTACTTTATCTTCCTGAAAAAGTATTTTAGAGACTCTCAAACTGGAAGGAAAAGTGATGCATGGCCTTCATGAACTTGGAATCAAAGGGGAGACCCTAAGTAAATTTATGAGGCTGCCTATACATCCTACAGATAATAATTATGCACTAGATATTCGTCACTCTTCAATAGTTGTAAGTAATTAAAGTTATTTAGAGATTACATCTTTGATAATTCCATGTATGAAACAGTTTTGGGTTTCTTTGTACTGCAATTGAAATACTAGGCATAAGGCCATATATCCATTAGCAGTTTAAAATGTTTTCAAGGGTAATATCCCTTCAATATTTTTTATGATTAATTTTCTCTAGTTCATACCTTATTAAAATTTTAAGATATAGAGTGTTTAAAGGAAAAGAAAAATATATCTAGAGTAGTTGCACACTCCAAACTAGAGAATTCATCTTTTATAGCAGTTAATGTAGCTACATAATACTACATAATGTCTCATATTGTGCCAGACTTCAAAGTGTACTTTACAAGATAAGTGAATTGTGGGCCACTTACATAAATTATTTCTAGCTGTCCAGTGACTGTGATTTTTACCCTTCAGAATTTACACAGGTTTCATTACAAAGGTTATACACCAGGGGAAAAGGTTAAATATTATTTTCTTGGACCTGAAACAGCCGCATTTCACTCTTCTGTTTGCTGCAGCTTGCACAGAAGGGACTAGAAGAACACATCAGCTACATGTTAATTGGCTATTTTGATCTATCTACAGGTCTGTTGCTGCAGGTTGAACATAAATACTGTACTTGGATTACAAGATGGTTATGCTGTGTTACACACATCTGTGTGATGCATTATGATGTTTGCATAGTAATTTTCACAGTTGAAAAAAAATGGTTTTATTCACATCCTTATACATAGTACTAATGGCCCTTTTTCCTTTTCCATCCAGTACTAGTTTTATTGAGTACTGTAGTAAAAACTGTCTTAATTGTGTACTGATAAAAGTTTGATTAAAAAGAATACATAAAGATAAAATTTAGAAGCTATTTTTCTGTTTTTATTTAACAAAAGAAAGTGTAGTATTAATACTATTTTATAGTATTATTATGTCCACATATTTTTCTCAGTGTTCAATGCATGTTTTCTAAATGGCACCCTTTTTTGTTTTAGTGGATTAATAATATAGAACAAGATCACAGCTATAGCACATGGCCTGCAAGCTATCAGGAACTGCTAAAACCCACATTCCCTGGATTTTTACAGGAGGTTAGACGCAATTTATATAATTTGGTAAGTTTGGAGAACTTTGGTGTTTTTGCATAGTGTATACATTAATACATGGGCAGACAGTTGATTAAAAAATACACATGCTGGGTTTATTGTTAAGTTTTCTATGTGACTGCTAAGAGTAATGAATACTGCTTTACCTAGTGATTCATATGTGGTTATTAGTTTGATTTCCAGATGGATTTGGGCACAGTTTTGTCAAGAGTTTTTATGTTCCTTTCTGTGCTATGTGTAGAAAATTCACTACTATCAAAGCATGAGGGAAGGCAGTGATAGCTGTCCATGGTTTAGAGGTGGTAAACTGAGGTACAAAGATATTTAAGTTATAAAGCATGCTAATTATTTATGTCTTGTAGCTGAATTTTTCCTCTGTAAACAGGATTCTGTATCACTTAGTAAGCTAAGGAAGCAGCTATCACTGATTTAAATTGAGACTATAAAAGGTCATCTTATGAACCATAGAATCATAAAATGGTTTAGGTTGTAATGAACCATTAAAGATTATCTAGTCCAGCTCTCCTGCAATGACCAGGAACCAAAATTTCATCCAGCCTGTCCTTTAACAATTTAAATGGTTGGGTCCATCCACGTCTCTGTGCAACCAGTTCCCCTGTGACATGTTTGGTGTCTCACCATCTTCATTTCTTCATATTCAGTCTCAATCTGCCCTCTTAGTTTAAAACTGCCACCTCTTGTTCTATCACTACAGTATCTCTACTGCTGGTAAAAAAACCCTCTCCTCCTTGTAAGTCTCCCTATACTCATAGGAGATGTGGTCCACCTTCTGATTGATTTTTGTGACTCTTCTTTGGACCCATGTGAGGCCCATGTATTTCCTTGTGCTGGGAACCCCAGAGCTGGATGCAGCACTCCAGGTGGGGTCTCAGCATGACAAGGGACAGAATCCCCTCCCTCCCCTGCTGCCCATGCTGCTTTGGCTACAGCCCAGGACACGTCTGGCTTTCTGGGCTGTGAGTGCACACTGCCAGCTCACATCCAGCCTCTCATCCACCAGCAGCCCCCAAGTCCTATTCAGCAAGGCTGCTCTCAATGTGTTCATCCCTCAGCCTGTGTTCATAAACTGGGAGTTGCCCCAGCCTAGATGCAGCACCTTGTACTCAGCCTTGTTGAAACTCGTGAGGTTCCCATGGACCCTTCTAATTTCTTGGGCCTATCCAGGTCCCTTTGAATGGCTTCCCATCCTTCAGGTGTCAGCTGCACCACTCAGCTTGGTGTCCTCTGCAAAGCTGTTGAGGGTGCGCTTGAAGCCTTTGTCTTTAATATAGTTGCTTGAAGTGATGCTAAGTTTTTGTATGAAAAGACAATGAAAATACCAACAATAGTAAAAAGCTAATGTTTATAATGAAGCATAAGATGTGTGTAATATGAAGTAGATTGCATTACATATTCAGGGTTAAATATATGAGCTATATTATAGAAATCTATAACACACCATTTCACTATAGTCTGAAGGGGGCTTGTTCAAAATTTTAAGTTATTCTGCTCCATTTCAGCTGCTCTAGCAAATTTGATGAATTGTAAGGGAAGTTTGCAGTGCAAAGTTAAATAAATGAGATACAGATGTCCAATTAAATTACATAAGTATAATTTGCCTATGCAGACACATCCCAGTTTTAGATTCTGTGGATGCCTGAAAGATCTGAGTTTATACTCCAAGCTGCACTAAGTCAAAGTGACTACAAAGATAGGTGAGGCAGGAAGGAAGAATTCTTTCTGAAAGCTCCATTTCTTACTCAAAGCTTTTAGTCAAAATATTCTGTTGATTTATTTTTGTTTGGTCTTCACAACAGAAGAGAGTTTAAGAGATGTAACAGAAAAATCGACATTATATCTTTATAAAAGAAATATGGAGTTTATTAATAAAAACGAAGTAATGGCACAGAGTCTTTCAAAGGAGAAACGTGGGATCACTTGGTTTGAAGTTCAATAAAAGGTTAAATTCTATTTTCACCATTTGGTCCAAATTCCGTAATTCTGATGTTATTTTCATTTATAGTCTTAATGTTTTCTTACGAATGCTCTAAAAAATTGAAAACAGCTGGGGCGTACAGCTCCTTTGGAAATTAATGTTCTTGTCTTAGATTTTATGTCTGAAGAAAAAATAAAAACAGACATCAAGAATAAATATTGGATGCCTGATAGGTTTTCTCTTCTTAGGTATTTTTTGTTGATCCTGTCCAAGAAGATACTGGTGATTATATGAAGCTGGCAGAATTATTCTATCATCATGATGTACCACTTAGGTAAGAAAAACTGAAAGTCTTGAGGAAAAGTCTTTAAATAAGGATGCTTTCCTTTTTTCTTATTTATCTATTCTACTAGATTTCAATTAAATTTCATTTAATTGAATTCAATTAAAGTCCAATGCAACAACATTCTAATAAGGTACATTGGTTACTCATTTGTGTCAGGCTTACTCAGGTATTAAATATTCTTAAGCAGATAGATTGCAAGGTGTAACATACCTGAGTGTGTGTAAAATGAATTGCAAAACATTGATAAAAATTTATCTCATCAAATAGTCCCACTGGCTGCCTTTGCAAAGTTGCATTCTAATAAAAATATTCATTTTGTGAAACATACTTTCAGGGAATTTTTAAAATTCAGTTCTTTCAATTGTGGTTGCTTTATCTAATGTTGTTTTGATATACATACTTAAAGATCAAAGTGAGAGTATCCTCATCAAGTTTTGAATTTCTGAAAATTGAATTAGTCATCATTGAGAGAGGGACCCTTCTGAGGAACAGTCTGGTTGATCTGAGATGCCTAGTAAGAAAAAGTGAATTGGTCTCAGAAATGGCTGCTTATTTCCACAGTTTATTAAAGAAGGATATCCAAAGTTCAGCAAGTTAAATTGCATGTTAAATATTTAAAATCGTCCTGTGAAATGGCTTTATGTGTCCTCAATTTCAGGTGTTTCATTTTACTTTAAAATTTTACGGATTCTGATTATTTTTTTTGTTTGGGTTTTTTTGTTTTGTTTTTAATTTGTTTATCATTCAATTGCAAAAGCGTAATGAAAGACAGATTACAATGTTCTGTGTCTTTTCACTGAAAGGTTTGGGTTGCAGGGGACCATAAAGATAGTATGGCCTCATCTCCCTCCAGGCTTTTTACATGAGAATGGTATCAGTGCACTACCTCCAGTAGGCCTTTTTACCTCTCAAGCCTCATATTCCTTTGGGTGTTCTTTCAATTAATAGAAATTTAGGGATTAGTAGTAGATGTGTTTAAAACTGATGTGAGTGAAAATGAATGGCAGTGTCAGGGTAGTAGAAGGCCCAGAAGGTTAAAAAGGCAAGATAAGGGCTAGTCAGAGTGACAAACGTGGTGATGGGACACAACTACCCCAGCACATCTTCATGCATCTACTCAAGATATCCCTTTCAGATAAAACAAATACTCCAGCCATTAAGAGATAATGGCAGGGATGTAAAGAATCAAAACCTTCATACAGATAAGGAGAGAAACTACTGTGATTAAACCCTATAGACTCACAGCAATATTAATTATTGTCAGCTTTAAAAGGTATGTGTAAAGTCAGTGCATAGTTGGTAACCTAAGCGTACTGTGGAGCTAATGAAGGATGCATGGCTGGTATCCTGTGTCACCACACAGTCATGGAAACACCACCCAGGTACAGGGGTTTTTTATCTCTACATACTGGGTAGATCACTTGAATGCAAACATTTTGTTCTTCTGTGTTTGTATTAGAATGTGTGTGAAGCAGATATCATGTTAAAATGTATGATCTCTCTTTATCTTTTTTTTATAGAATTGGAATTGTTTTCATTTTAAGTACAAAAGAAGAAATCGATGGAAATGAAGATGCTGGAGTAGCTCTTTGGAGAACTTTTAATTATATCACAGAGGAATCTGACACCTCTCAGGCCTTTATGTCGATAATTAACGTTAGTTCTTTCACAAGAAATCAGCTATTTACTTCTGGTTTATAATTTATTAGTTTTTTAGTTTTTTATATAGTTAGGATCTTGCTACCTTGGGATAACATGAGATGTATGCATTTACTTTATGCAGAAATGAAGTATTAAAAACATGTATAGCATTTATACTCTATAGAATTATTTGCAGAAATACTTTTCTTTTGTAGAAACCAATTTGCTCTTGTAATTTTGCCTATTGACAAGCTTTCTTCAGTAATATAAAAAAGTAGATGCATGCCTTGCAGCTTTCAGTATTATGAAAAATTATTCTGTATTATTTGTGTTAATGTAATGGACCTTTTGGAATACAGGGATTTTAATGTCACTTTGGCAGTTCTGTAAGATTTGAAAAACCCTTTCTTATTATCCAGTGTAGAAAGCAAAACAGTAAGATAATTTCTTTTCTTTGGTCATGCTTGAGCTGTCCATGTGTGCAGAAAACATAGAGGTATTCCAGGCTTGCAGCTTAATGAGATGGGTTAACTTTGTGAGAGAATGCAGATTCTCATTAGACAGGAATTTTAGAGAAGAGAGATGAATGGAGGAGAAATAAGGTGAGCCATCTATGTAAAGGCTCTGTGGGTAAAAATTAGAGAATATGATATTTATACAGAACAATTTTTCTTCCATTTGTTTTCTGGTTTTATGTTTAGTGACTAGAAAATGTCATGCTGTCATGGACAAACTTAGATTAATATTAAAGGAATTGAAGTAAGTAGGAATACCTTGAAAGAGAAATCCACAAATATTAGGGAACTGACATGCATGGTTAACAATTATCCATGACTTGATGAAAGAATGTAATTTACAGTGTGCTTTTAAAATGTTGTATTCCTCTCTTTACTTTGTTTCATTTTATAAAAAGGGGGGCATGATAAATATATTTGAAAGATAACAAAAAGTTTGAGATATTCAGAGCTATAGAGGAAAATACTGTTCCTCATTTGCAGAGAAATGGATTGAATAATTTTCACTTCAAATTTTTATTGTAAGTAGGATGAAAGTAATAAAATAATACTTTACAAAATAAAATAACATTGGTAAGGAAAAATTGTCACTAGAAAAAAGTTGTGCTGACTAGTTCAGGCTTGGATTATTATGGATTCAGATAATTACTCATGTTAGTTAGTTTATGAAGAGAATTTAGATTATCTCTCCAATTAATGAGAGAAATAACCTTTCACATTCAGCTCACATAGGTGTATTTCTTTTGCCACTTCAGATTTAGACTAAAGTTATGATAATAGATCAATCAGAACAGTGCTCTGATAAAAAATTGTGCATATGTGCAATGGTGATAATTACTAAAGTAGTATAAAAACTGCAGTATAGCAATAAAAGCAGTATAAAATTATACCAGCTTAAAATTCGCTAGAGTACCACAAAAAGATTATACTTATTTATTGTTTATTTACTTCTATTAATTTTATCAAGTTGTTTGACAACTTACTACATTTTTAAATTTCTTTTGGTTTTAATTCCTGCAGATGTACCATGAAGTGAAAGATGGAAATGTTCTGACAGTAGATGATGTGAAGCATGTGCTTAGAAGCGAGTACCCCCATGCTGATGTTCAGAGTATCCTGGATGTTCATTCTGAATATGATGAAGGGAGGAAGGTATGTTGAGAGCTATGCTGAGTAAGAAATACTGCAGTGTATGCAACTCAATGCATTTACTAAGCTGAAGTCTTGCTCACTGTTAAAACAAGTAAATACAGCACCTTTGAGACAAATTTTTCTTCAGCCACCATTCAGTCATTAATGGAAATGTTGTAAAGTTTCTGCATTACTACTCTCACTATGAAAATTTACTCTTGCCTGCTGCTTTCAGGAGCCACAAGTATTTTTCTAGTAGGCATGTCAAGGTGTCTCTCTTGAATTCTACTTTCTTATCAAATAAAGCTTGAGTTACAAACATAAAAACCTTTTGAGGTTTTTTTAGGGTTCTTTCTTTGGTAAAAGCAGATTTGACTGTCTCTCTTTTGTTTGTTAAGAATGTTAAGCAAAATAAAAGACAATTTCTCAGCCAGATGATAAAGCAAAAGTTCACAACATATATGGATCTATAATTTCTTTTGTCATTCTGTTTGACGAATGAGTCCCATCTGTCCCGTTCGGTTTCCAAATGCTTTCTGTTTTGTCCCTGCTACTCATGACAAGCTGTGACAGTGAAGAGTGCTTGGAGATTAGAGTTCATCTCTCTTGATATTAGTTTCATTTTTTTGCTACAGTCAGGCACAGTCTGTTTAATCCTGTGATATTTCTGATTTGATCAGGCAGGAGCAACCTTTTATAGGAAGAGTGGCCTGGGCCCACTGCCTCAGGCGCTGTTTAATGGCGTGCCCTTTCCCAGAGAGGAGATGGATGCGGCAGAGTTGGAGACGCTTATTCTTCAGAGGATTTTTGATGCCACTGGCTTCTTCCAGAGGGCAGTGTTCATGGTATGTTTAACATTTCTGAACGAGTGCAGGATGAAATATTTGACAGTGAATTCAGTCATGTTTATATATTATGGATTTTTATAATGAGGTGGTTTGCAATTAGTAATACCACACCTGCTATTACATTGTTACAATCGTTTGTGGTCGTGGTTTTGAAACAGTATGTTGAAATTATTCAAGGCTGAAGGATCAGATAAGCATATAGGCATTATATGGAATTTTTTAACCAGAAACTGAGAATGTACTGCAGTAGTTAATTGAAAAATGTTTATCTGATATTTTGAAATACTGTCCGTGTGACTTTGTATGGTTTTGACCTGACATTGTGCATAACTTGGTGTATATAGAAACTTTAAGCTCGGTTGAAAGACTACAAATACTTGGTCTTTGTCTTGAAAATCTGTCTTAAAATTATAGATTTTACATTTCTCTCAACTCCAGGGTTTGTTAGATGATCATGTAAATGCAGTGGATTTTCTTATGGATCAGAACAATGTAGTTTCCCGTATAAACCCCAGTATTCTTGGAGCAGAAAGAAGATACATACATTTCAGATCCGCTTCTGGTAACTCCTTTTCTTGGATATTATTCTGATCTGTAGATTGGTTTTGTTTTCATTTTTTTTAAGTCTAATACTTTATGTTTTACATTATGCAGTTCCATTTCATGTAGAAGACTTCTCTACTTTCTCCTTTTTGGATTCACAAGATAAAAGTGCTGTAATTTCAGATAACATGAAGTATTTAACAAAAAAAGGTAATTAATTTTCTGTGTAGGTTATCTATCTGTCTATATATGGCTATTTGAAATTGTTGAAATTTACCAGTAAAATATCCAACATAAGTCAATATCACAAGGTTCCATGTAAATTAAACATTTCTCAATATCCCAGTATCTTCTTTGAGGGAACAGAGCATATCTGAATATTATAAACATAAATCATAATTTACAGGGTAGTTAGTTTTTGTAGCTTTGAAATGGGATGAATGTTGTGGCTAGTTGTTTTACAGACATGATGTTTAAAAGCTTTACAGGACCTTTGCAACTTTAAGATATGCTCAGCTTTCATACATATGGTTTTACTTGAGGATATTGAAGTTTGTTTGGTTTTCAAATGACTCAAAAGCATTGTCAAGTGCAGAATGTGTATGTCAAATGCAGAATTTTGTATGTTTATACCAAAATAAGGTATTTCTAAATTTAAGGAATAATTTTTTATGTTTCTAATTTATTAACATTAAGTATCTCCTTATTTTTCCTCTAGTTAGGAGATTTGATTTTGCTGAATGATCCTTTGTCTTTCTATAGAAAACAAATAGAATTTATACTCTGAATTATAACTTATTTATACATTTTGTCTTTGTTAAAACTCAAACTTTCGGTACATTTTAAATGCTTTTTGATATAAAATATTCTCATTGCATATGCAAGTACTTTTCCTTGAGTGAGAAGAAATTGCAACAATGAGATCATAATTCCGCATGAAAGTTTACAATAGTCTGTGCCTCATGAAATTCTAGAAGTAGACCGTTAACAACAGGTGCTCACTTTCATCAGTCCATCAAAGGACACAATAGCCCTGTTAATGAAGTGCTTTCTTTCAGTGATTTTATGTGGTATTTACAGAGTTTTACTTAATTAATTGTCAGAAAGAAATGCCAAACACTTACATTTCTTTAAAATAAAGCTATTTGACTCTTACTTGATTCTGTGTCTACAACCACAGGGACATCCCAGTGAGCTGTCAAATGAGTGGCTTTCAATCTGTAGGCTTATTCCTAAAGTTCCTAAATCTCTTGTGTAAAACCTATAACCTGTAAGCTGGAATCTGCACTTCAAATCTCTCTCCTCAGTGTGTTTCTCTAAACCACAACAACAATTAATAATAACCTTTTCCTAGCATCTCACCAGACCTTTGGAAAGTTTCTGTCTCTATGCAATGTGTTTTAATGTATGTATAGTAGACTGATACTCTTCTACAGGTAATTTTGCAGAATTTTTTACTTACCATTGCTCTTCTATGACAAGTAAAGTGCAGGAGACTATAGAGCAAAAAAAACCCAGAAATTATCTGTGTGTACACTTACACAGTAGTTTACTTTCCTTGGATTGTATTTAGTATATTCTCATTTGTGTCCAGAAATTATAAGTTTTTTCCTGCCTTTAGTTCCCTTTGCTGCCAGGGAAAGTGGCTGGCCTACTTTATGCGGTCCTGTAACTACTTAATTCTTTTCATTTCTGGTTATATGATCAGCCTTCATCAAATGTTCACAAGTAACCTCTGATAAAGCAAGTTTTGTTAATGGGAACTAATTATTTAGGTCCCTCCTGTCTCAATGCTGCAACAATGGATCAGCTCTTTTAGCGACTCTGTCCTATTAACGTGATAAATTGCCTTCTAAGACTTTTGTTTCAATTCAGAGGGCAAAAGATTCTGATGTGGCAAAGATTATTCTCACAGTTGAAGTCAGCAGTCAAACAGACACATGAATTTTGAAATGACAAACAGAACTAATTTGTTTTTCATTAGTCATGAGAAGTTTCTCCAGAATGTAAAACAGGATTATCTTTAATTTTCAGATGAAGATGCATTATATGCTGTTACTATCTGGATTATTGCTGATTTCGATAAACCAGCTGGTAGACAACTGCTTTCTAATGCCTTGAAAAGCCTGGTGAGTTTCTAGCAGGTTTTATTAAAACAGTTGTGATGAATATGTTCTTAACAACTCTGCACATTCAAAAATCATACTCTTCAATAAAAATGTAACACTTTGTTGTTGTTGGCCAGGTGCAAACTTAAGAAGCTGTGCTTTTGTTTTACTCAGTTCTTGAAGGGAAATTATCATTTCGTTCATGGACTCGTAAGGCAGGAGACAAAATGTGACCCTGTGTATTAAAAGGGTGAATTTCTTCCCAGTTAGACTTTCTCCCATTAGGTAGCCCAGTTTGTTACTTGGAAGGACTTTAGGATGCTGCCAGTTGATGTGTCCACCAATGTTCTCCTGTATTATGTGGCACAGCCGTGGCCATGAAGCAACCATTTTTCCCATGTACTGTTTGTGTGCTTCTAATATCAATTTTCACGTATTTTTCTTAATTAATTTTAATTAATTTTTAAATTTTAATATGCTGGCAGGATCATTCATATTTATGAGTTTGCTTATTTTTAAATTCTTCTGTGTTAGTAATAGGATTTAAAGTATGAATGTCTGAAATACATACATACTTTAGAAAGTATAAATGTCACTTCAGTATAAATGACGCAAAGCTCCTCTGAGTCAAGTTGAAAGAGTACTTAAACTGAAACTGAAAAAGCATCTAGATTTACTAATCAGGAATGAAATAGAACCACCCTAAGGGAATTAGAAGATTGGAGTGTTGCCAAGAGAATGTGATAACGAATATTGTCTTAGGCTTTAAAAAAGGTAAAGATGAATATACAGTACAAGTCCTTATTACAGAAAAGCATTTAATTTCTTGAACTGCCTGATTTATATCTCATTCTTGACAGATGTACTCCCTCTGTAGCTTCATTTTTTAACACTCTTAAGCAGGAGAAATGTGTCACACATCCCATCTAATAGGTGAGAACCACCTAGGCAAGTCCCCTTGTGCTGATGAGGAGAATCTAGGAAAAAAACCCCAAAACATTAGATAAATCTCATGTATTGCTTTGTCTAGTGATTTTCAAATTTCATGAGAAATAAAAATGAAACAGTATTTTTTTTTTAAGTCTATTGATTTGTATTGAGGTTATTTGCTCCTTTCTAGTCCCTTTTATCTCTCAAGTCAGGGTCTAGTATAATTCCTGATAGAGCAGAATTGGCTCAGTCACCACTTGCTTATGTCTTGCCATCAGCATTTGAAGAAAAGCATGCAAAAATCTGGGGGTGAAAAGGATATTTACTTCTAGCTATTCCAGCTAGTACATGCTATTTTAAAAACTCTGATAGGTTTTTACTTCCTTTGAAAGAAAGCTTGAGCTGTCTTAGCTGGAAGAGACCTCTCGAGGTCATCCAGTTCAGCTTCCCACTAGAACTGATGTAATGACCTCATTACATCAGGTCAGCTGTAGGTGTGTTTGAAGGATTTCTGAAAATCTCCAAGGAAGTGACTCTGTCCCTTCCCTTTTCAAATTACTTTGGTGTTACACTGCCTTTCTATTGTAGTTCTTTTCTGCCAAGCCAAAATTTGTGAGCATTACCCCTTGTTACACTCTTTGCTGATACCAGGAGGGGTTTAGCCCTGTCGTGTTTTTCACTCTCCCTTCTAGCTGTTGGTTGCTATTTAAGTTCTCCATAGTCTCCTCTCTGACAGATGGAACAAGCCCAGATTCTTCAGTGCTTCCTCATAGCTTTCTGACTATCTTGGAAGTACTTTGTAGAAACCTCTCCAGTGCTGAACACCAGGGTTGCATTCCTTATTTTTTTATTCCTTCCTGCATTGGAGTCCATTTACCTTTTCTTCAGTTAGTGATGTTATCTGATCCTACCTTAGAATCATCACACTCTGGTAAAATTTGAGTGGCATTGCTGTTTTTAGCAAGTGAAAATCTTTTGCCACTGCTGAAGATTAAACTGATCAGTGGATAAATTATCTTGTATTTATTTCATGCTTAGTTCAGTAGTTTTTGAAAAGTAGGAAGACATCTATAAAACTAGTTATGAAGTCTGTAAATGAACACTTGTCCTTTGTTAAAACATGTTTCTGCAAAATGCTCAAAAGCAATTGTTCTATTAAAAAAACCTTAACACTTCTATTGAAAATATTTATCACGAAATAGGTAAATCCTTACTAATCACATTTTTACTCACAGTTGGAGTTCTGAATTAGTCATTGATGTATCTTTTCTAAAGACAAATAGCTGCAGAAATTAAATACTTAAGGGCATTTCTCATAGTTACAATTGATACGAATACATTAGGTAACAGCAGATGGAACTGTAAAATTACTTATTGTTCTGTGTTTTTCTTTGCAGAAAACAAGCAGTCATGCACGAGTTGGGATTTTGAACAATCCTTCATCAAAAATAAAGGAAGATAACACAGCCATTGCAAGAGGAATTTTGGCTGCTTTTTTAACCCAAAACAACAGCAACTTAAAAAGTTTCCTAAGTAAACTCAGTAAGGAAGAGACAGCAAAATCCCTTGTTGCTGGAACTAAAATTGTTAAATTCCTCATTCCAGTGAGTACAAATTAAATTAGATTACTTCCTTTTTTATTTTACATATATTTTATTGGAAGGAGGTGGTGAGAATAACAGTGTTTGAAATGCCAAATGCCATGAAGTTTATAACCCATATGCAGTTTCTTCTCAAGCAGATTTGGATTTTTGATGACTTTCACATGAATGAAGAATAGAGAATTTCTTTAAAGAGAGAAAATACGAGAGTAAAATTCAGAGTATAGGTACCAGATAATTCAGTATAAATAATCTGTACCAAAATAGTTTAGTTTTTAATTGTTGATTTTTTTAATAGCTCTCTCATTTAGTTAAAATTGCAGCAGTAATGTTTTTCAAGAATTTAGACCTCAGAGAAAGCTAAGACTACATGAGTGGAGCTGAGTTATGAAATAACAGCTGCTAACTACTGTTTTTCTCTCAGAAGGAGTTGTAAATTTTAGTCTTTTTAAACAGGAAGAGTTGGAAGATTAAGAGAACTCTCTTGAACCCTATTAGAAAATTAGTATTTTTCTGTCATGCTCTTGTTTCATTGTTTAATGAATTTTAAAAGACATAAAAGCCTTTAATGAAGGTGTGTATGCTAAGTATGTTGCTAATTAATGTAATTTTTAAAATTGTATCTGAATAAATCTGTTTGCTTGGTCTGTATATTGCTGGTGATACATATCAGAACAATTTTGACAGGTGAGGCACAGTTCCAGTTTAAGTTTTTCCCCACTTTGAAAATGGATTTATGTGTCTTTCTGGATGATGTTGTCTTCCCCAAAACATGTTCAAATTGTATCCAATGACCATATTGGAATGACTGTTAGGTTTTTAGAGTACTACAAATTTTTTTTGTATCTTTTTCCTTAAAGTGAGAGTAACTTGAGTTGTTAACAGTGTGTTACTTTTCATGCAGCTGTTGTGCTGGATCATGGAAAAATTGCTTAACTCAGGCTCAGCTTTGCTCTCATGGTTATTCACAGTTGCCCCAGGGTACAAACTGCACTCGGGGTGGTTGTGAGACCGTGGCTCACCACCAGCAGTTATGTGCTGACACTGAAGCTGAGGTGGCTCTTTACTTTGATTGCTGGTTACCACATAACTTGAAGAAATTCTTTGATTTTCTCACCTGTTACAAAATTTATTTTTCCTGAATCATTCCAGCATCTCGTGCTTAACCTTTGCTTTAGGGAATGGATGGCAATACTTTTGAGAAGAAGTACAACACTTTAGGACTGGATTTAATTAAAACTCACCAGATGTTCTGCCAGGAGGTTCTGAAGCTGCTTCCTGGGCAAATGGCTGTTATTAGCAATGGCAGGGTAAGAAAGAAATTAAGTCTCTCAATCTCTTTTAGGATTTTTTGCTTCTGAAACTTCAGTTTCAAACTAAAGAAAGTGCATTACATTGATTTCTGATTTTTTCAGACAGTTGTTAGAGAATGGTATGAATGTTTGCCTTGCTTTTTTATTTTGTTTTACTCCTAATTTGTTCATTTGCTCCATTCCATTGAAGGCACTATGTGTGTGTCATTCCCATACCTATTTTAATCTGACTAAATTCTCAAAATAGGTTAGTATCTGATTTATTATTTGTTATGTTTAAGAATAACTTTTGATCTGAAGTTACCTTTATTTTACAATGTAAATATAAATTACATTGACTAGGTTGCTATTTCAAGCCCTAAAATACCCTATTGTAATAAATATTAAGTTGGTTTTTAATTGTTAATATGCAGAGAGAAGTATAGTCATTTTGTTGTTTCAATTTCTTGTATATATATGCTGAAACCAATAATCTTAATTACAGTTTGTCAAGAGATTATCTGTGATAAAAAAGTATAATGTTGCAATCAATATTTAGTGATTGTTAAATGACAATCAACGCCTTACATTTCAAATACAATTTGCAAACTACTTTTTAATTCTTCCAGTTTCAATTTACTCCTCCACCATTCAAAAGAAATAGAAAAAAAACCTATGTTAGCATCTCATTACTGGAAACTCTTTAAATTGTGAGTTTAGTTACTCTTATGCATCCTAAGTGCTTCTGAGATGCAACTGAAATACTGCTAAGAAACACACAGAAACTGTTTTGTTGATGAAGCCTTAAAGAATTATTGGCTTTTTTATGTCAGCTAACTAAATTAGTGAATTTATTTTATAAATTATTATTACTGTTCTCCATGCCTAAAAAAGCTCAAATAATGTCATATATTAATTCTTGGGGAAATAAGTTACATAAAAATAAACATTTGGATAAATTTAATAATGTATATTCATATTTCTGAAAGTATGTATTCACTCTGAAGGATTACTTTTAAAAAGACATGGGATAGCCTTCATTTCTATCCTTGCTGTTTCATCACAGAAGTTTTGATTTTATGAGCAAGTTAATTTTTTCTAATTATGAGTCCTAAATTACCATAGTATTTTGTAATTACACTATGGTTATATCTATCTCATGCATCATTAATAAAAAAAAAAACACAAGTGGAATTTGTTATATAACCTCTCATTTATAAAAAGTAGTTGAATTTTGGGAAAGAGGCATTCAGCACCAAACTTATATCATGACATTCTGCATCCTGGGAGCTCTGTAGGCTGTTGAAGTTTTTTTGGGTCAGTGTGGCCTGATAGACTGAGTAGGAAATCCAAACAACATCCTCAAAGCTATTTTCTAGGATCTGAGGTACTTTCTTTTCCTTCAGACACCAAAAAATCTAGTAATGCTGTGTCCTCTCATATTATGCATTTAGTATCCTTTCCTGATCTTTCTATCCATTCTGCTTCATTTGAGAAGTCATAGAAGGAGATTGTGTTCATAGAATTAAAGAACTAAAGAGTGTGGTAGACAAGTAGTAATTTGAGTTTAAAATATTTTACTTAAGAGAGCTTTTTTTAAAACTTGAGAGTTATTTCTAATAGTGTATTCCTTAACAGAAGGATGTATAATGAAAAATAGCATGGATATTTCCATTGCAGTTATTCTTTGATTGATAATTTACTGTAATCACATAAGTGTAAAAACCTAATCCTGCATAGTTACTATAAAGTTTAATTAGTTTTATAATCAATAGTATTGATGTATATGGAGATTGGGGTTTCATATTCAATATTGTGCATTCATTTAAAAATTATTTTATTTTTACTTACAAATAGATCATTATTGAGACATTCTACACTGAACATCTTTCTTTTTTGTCTAAGGTACTGGGTCCTTTAGATGAAAATGAATTCTCTGCAGAAGACTTTAGTTTGTTGGAAAAGATAACATACAGTACCTCAGCAGAGAAGATTAAAGCTGTTGTCAAGGAGATGGGAAACAGTAGTAAAAGGTAAAATTCTCTTGCCTCACAACATGTTGCAGCTCTGCTGAATTACTCAAAATATTTGCCTTACTTTGACTGTCCTTACAATCAAGGGTACAGCTAACAGTAAACAATTCCTACTAGGTTTTGTTTACATAAGAGTAATTGTAAAGAATAATAATAATCTTGGTAAAATACAGTGCATCTTAAGCCAAATATGAGTATTAATATTTGAAGTCATTGTCTTTGGGAATTGTTAGTGTGGGAGCCTGTAGAAGCATGGGCAGATGTTGTGCCCTGACACCATAGTAGACAACATTCACCCATCTGTTCATTGAAGCAATGTGAAGATGAGATGTGTTCAGGCCATCTTCTAGTCTAAGGATATGGCTTGTGTACAAAGAAGAAAGCAAAACTGTATTCTTCTTACAGTATCTATTGACTTTCTGAGTATCGTTTCTGTTATCTAGAAGGACTGGCACAACTGAAAGAATCATTACCAGAAAAACAAAATCAACAAGAGGTAGAACTCAAAGAGATAAGCAGTGACAGGCAAAGCTTATTTAGACAAATATTGCAACTTAAAAAACACTGAAATAGAAATAAGATTTCTAAGGAAACTTCAGTAAGAAATACCAATAGAAAATATTTAAATATGTGGCCAAATAAACTTGAAACTTGGTCATTTATGTCCATTCCTTGGTGTTGTCATAAATGGGAAAAATTTTTAAATAATTTAAAAGGAAAAAAGAGTTATAAATATCAGCAGATTTTAACATCATATACTCACTTCATTCTGAATCAGTTCTCTTTGGCGAATTTGTGATAAATAAAAACTTGTCATTAATTCAGGTTTAATTTGTCTTGTGGCCCAAGCCCCACATTTTCATCAAATTACACAGATTTGAAGACCCAACAATTGAGAAAAATAATTGCTGTGCGGCTGAATGATAACTCTGTGAATTCTGTGTCTCTTAAAATTAAGAAGTGTACATTTCACAAGGCTTCTCTAAGGCTGTAGTGGTTCTTGGGCATTGTCGTGCTAAAGGTTTAACTCCAACCTGCAAGTCCTGAGGTGTCAATCACTTTAGAGTCCAGGTCTGGGGTGTGTGCTTTCTAAATATCCTTTGTGCAAAGAGACTCACATTAAAATGTTTTACTACTTTTCTAATGAAAACCTAACTCTATGTGCCTTATTTAATACAGTGGCAGTGATTTGATTATGAAAATAGATGCCCTGCTGTCATCTTTGCCTAAAACAGAGACGAGACAAAATATTGAATTACTCAAAGAACAGCACAGGTCAGTTTTGTCATGATAACACACTTAGAGTAATTATTTATTAACATTTGAATGTACTGATGATTACATAGAGTCTTTGGAAAGTTGAGTAAAGCATTGTAGTTTTAAAACTGTTGTATGAACAGTGTGCTCATCTGCCATAGCATAATGAATCTTTACCTTTTTTTTTTAGTAAATTCATTAGTAATACCCATTGATTTCCCAAACTTACCCTTTGCTGAAAAAAGAGAAGAAGAGGTACATGTTTTAAAAGAACATATGATAGTATAAAAAATGTGATCAAATTACAAATTTTTATAAAAATTTTTGTCATGCTGTTTCCAACTCTGTACTTGTTTTTGTTGGTCAAGGTGCTCCAGTGCTTGTGCTGCTGGGCTGATCCTGTTGGTGAAAGGCAGGAGTGAAATCAGTGGTAGTCTATTCTAAGAGGCTGACACCTTTTTCAAAGTTACACTAGTAACAGTCAGTACTATGCTGCTGCCGTGTGTTTTGTGGAAAACAAATTCCAATAGTCCCTTTTCTGTATTTACAGCATATGACTTTTTTTTTATTTTTTTAAATGAAGTTTACTTACATTTCCTTCATGTAAATCCAGAGTATTTTAACTAGGGTCTGCTTGACTTAGCCTAACAAGTCTATCAAACTGAGTTATTTTCTGGAATGCATAAATCTAGTCCAGCCTATCAAGTGTTTTCACACTTCTCAGATGTGATTTTTCTCCTTTTTCTTTTTTTTTGAAAAATTGTGTCGCCACCATTACTTGTCTGATCCAATGATTCCAAATGTCTATGAAGGGGACTGTATACAAGTGACAAAAAGGCCCTTTTTAAGTCTTACTGTATTTTATTTCATTAATTTTGTTGTGGATAATGTATCTAATCAATAACCAATATAGAAGTATGGAGATTAATGCTATATTTTTTTATTCCTGTTCACATTTAGCTTTTCTAATTGTATCACAGGGAACAATTATGATTGTTGTGTGAAATGAAGGAAGCATGTTCTTGAGTAGTAAAATCTAAAGTGCGTCTGATATTACAAATTCACGTATAAAATTTGTTATTTCAACAAATTCATTTTGGAGTTTTCATGTCACTTGTTTTTGATACTTTTTTAACAGTGTAGTAAAAATCGAGTCCCAGGAGAATGACCCCTTCTATGACGTTATTGCTATTGTGGATCCCTTGACAAGAGAAGCACAGAAGATGACCCATTTGTTGCTTGTAAGATGGTGGTCATTTCTTTTAATTTGCATGTTTGTAGTTCACTTGTAACCAAACTTGTTCTGATTTCCACATACAGTGTAGTAAAGGGCAAACAAAATTTGGTGGCTTTTTCTTTGTCTTTAAAATATGTTTAATTATTTGAATTCATAAAAGAAGTTGAGGATGACCTAGTTCATCATTATGAATATCTCATTTGAAAGTAAAATTTAAATGCCCCGTGCCCCAGTCCTCTTAAAGTGAGTCTGTAAGAGCTCTCTACAGTCAATAGAAAGAAAAGAGGAGACTGTGTACATAATTTTTTGCATCTCAAAATCTCAGGAGGTATGTGCTTCTTTCCATTAAACCAGATCACCTTAGTTTTTCAAAGCACCTAAATGATGTGGTCTAAATCTGACCTGCAATATCATCGTAAGAAGATTGGACTATAAACCTTTCAGCTCTTGGAGGGGTATTTCTCTGTTGATTAATGCTACCAAGTATATCTAGATAGGCTTCCATTGTGTGTAGCTATTGATCTTCTAAAGAGAAACTGTCCTAAAAACACAGCTGCTAAAATTATTTTCTTCTTTCACCTACTGCAGAATATTACTGTGTCTCAGGTTCCTTTATAGTTTCCCATAAAAATGTAAATTTTGTCTTCACTTTATGGTCTGTTACAATTCTGAATCTTCCAACTCGATTTTTGCTTCATACTATTTTATCTTTTATTTTTTCCTGCAGTAATTATGCAAGTTTCATAAATTCTTAAATTGCTCTTTCCCCTCACATTTTCATACCCTTTTATATCAAATGTTGAAGCATCCACTCACTCTTCATATAGTGGAGCAAAGTAAAACATTTTTTTAAATTCATGAAAAATTTTGCTATTTCAAGATTCTAAAATACTAGCTTTTCTCTAGAACCAGATCTTTCATTTCACCCTTCTCAGTTAAAATGAAAGCTTGATATTACTGAATGAAAATATTTTCCTGTTGAAACCAACTGGAAACTCTCCATTTAGCCAGCAGTTCCTATTATGAGTATAAATATCATCAAGGATCTTGTAGCTCAGAGCAGAAACCTCCATTCCTCTGAGCTCTAAAAGACTCCCTTGTGCATGCCTGGGCAAATGACTCCCATGGTGTCCTAAGCTGTTCAGCTATTGCAGAGCATGCTTGATTCATGGGAGCTCTACTTTTATTCAAGGGAGACAACCCTTAGAAGAGAATAATGTAATACTGTTGAAAATAAACAAACCAGAAATATTTTAATGTAGATTAAACTTTTTTGAAATATCTTTTAAAAAATGAAAAATAGCCTGAAAATTTTACATATATATATACACATATATGTGTGTATATGTATATATATATGTGTGGTGTGTGTGTGTGTGTGTGTATATATATATATATATATATAAAATTATTATTACCTGGAAAACCACCATCTCCTGCTGTAGAAACAAAACAGACACACAAATGCAGCAAGCCCCTAACTCAAAGTTTCTCAATGAATGCCTTTCTGATTAGCTTACTATATATGGGTGATTTAAATACTAGAAACTTGAATGACTGGAAGATATTTATATTTAAAGGCTCTTTTTTTCAATTACATAATTGGATTAGAGCCAAGTATATTGGATTGGCAACTATTCCTGGTGCAAATTTTCTTGAGTAACTACCATGGCAGGACACGTGATTCTTGCTTCATGCTTCATTATTGAATATGTCCATATAATGATTGGGGTTTTCCACCCTGGTGGGGGAAACTACTCTATTATATTGCTTTCTGTTACTTTATAGTCACTTCAAATAAATATTTTGGGGTTTTTTATTAAAAATACTAACAGAAAGTTACTCATATTAAGCGGGATTGAAATTGAGAGAGGTGTAAATAGCTATAGGTAGGCTGTAATCTAAACTATACTGCTTAGTCTGAGAGATTGGCAATTTAAGGATAGAGGAAGGTATGAATCAGAGCACGAAGGAGAGCTCAGTCAAAGCTGCTGTCTATTTTTTAAAATATATACTGGATTGTATCATAAGAACTGCTTTAATCCTCTCCAAAGTGAGGCAGGTAGCACCTTCCATATGTCTGTGTTTTCCTTTTTTCAAAAAGTTTTGTTACAGACTTCGGTATCAAGTGTTTCTGGACAAGGCAGAGTCACTGTCTATGGTAATTATTTAAATGCCAGCCATAACTTTACCATGGTTGGGCCACATAATTTCTCAGCAGAATATATTGAAGAGCTAACTAGTCCTGGGGTTATGAAGGTGTTCTCTAAGGTGATGTGAGAAAAGTAGAAATTCCTTCTGCTAAAATAGAGGACAAAATTGAAAATTTGGCTTTTTTTTTCCTTCATGGATCCCCAGAAACAGATGGAAAAATTATTCTGCATGCTCTAAGAATCATCCACCTTTTTTTTCTTGTTCCAGTAAGTATCCAGTAATTCAAAAACATGGAGAAAAAATCAAACTTTTTTTTTCCAGTTATCTTTTGCATTTTTTCCTTTGTTCATTCTTTCTTCAGAGAGGACTTATTATTCCATCCCTAAAGTAAAAGGAATCCCTGAGGGAGCCCCTTTTGATAATCTAGTCTGATTTCCTATATAACACAGGTCACAGGGCTCCTGTTTCGCAGTTATTATTTGAAGTAGAAATAATTTTTAATCAATTCCTAATTTAAATATTACTAAGCAGCTGAGTACAGATTAGAGCTCCTACTGTGCTTTTCCAGTGGATAATTAACCTTACTGTTAAACTCAGACATGGAACTACAGATTCTTTTTAGATCCATGCTGGAAGCATTAATGTTCTCATCGTTTTGCCAGTTCTGTTCAAGATACTATTTTCAGTGCCAGTGCTTTGTATTATCCTGAAGTTCACAAACAATCCCAAGTGACTGGTTGAATAATCATGGTTTACTGAGTTAATGTTCTTCAGATGAGTTGTGGTAACTCAAGTAAGTGACTTGCAAGTTACTTTTTATTGTGTAAAAATAAACAATTATTCAAACATTATTCAAACTAACTCTTGAATAATTTTCAGGCTTCCTGAAATATTTCAGCCATGCTTTACAGTATTCCTTGAATTAAATTTCCATGCTCTTTGAGTTTTCTTATTTAAAATAAACAGACTGAACTCTTTGAGTATCCTACAAAAGAGTCTTCCTAATTTTGTTACCATTTTCAAGTCTTGATTCAAATGCCCTGGTTTCTGGTATCCTCAGAAGACCTAAATAATAGAACCAAGTTCAGTGTTTCAGAAGTTGTATTGTTGAAAAACACAGAGATAATGAATTCTTGTCTTACTTGTCATTTCATATTTAAAGTCCTTTGAAATGTTAATTAAGAATGGCGTTTGTTTGGGGTTTTTTTGCTACTGTACTAAATTTCATGGTCATCTGATGAATTGGGATGATGTATCAGCCTTCTGCAAGATAATTTCATTCTACACACAGAAGTCTATCAATGGAGATTGCTGAAGAATCATTCTTGCTAATGGGATGAGGGGTTTATTTTGTTTGAAGGTAAAGTCCATACAGGCTTTTATCCTTCTTTTTATTCTGAATAGTAGATAGATATTTGAGTCACTTTGACCTCTATTTTAATTTTGGTGGTCTTAAACTTATGTCATGTTATGGTTTCCCTTCTTATGCTTCCAGTGCTCTTGGGTTCCCATGTCCTGATTCTTCACTTGTTCACACAAATATGCTATTCCCTAGTTATTATTTTTTATTCAGTAGTTTTTCAGTGATAGTATTCAGGTGACACAAAAGATGAGAATAAGAAATAGGAATAGAACAGGTCCCCAGGACTATTTAAAGTTACAGCGTTGTAGTAAAGAATGTGTGTAAGCCATGGGTTGAACTGAGGAAAGAAAAATTACAGTCATAATAAAAGAGAGATTTAATGATTACTATTGCCTTGCTTTGTTCCCAGTTTATTTGCTATTGTAGTAATTTTAGATATTAGCCTTAGTAGTATTGGTGTTGTAACTTAGCTTTTATATCTTACTGGTCTTTCTAATATCCATAAATGTAGGCACAGCTGCTTTATGCTTTCAGATAAGCACTTTGTGTCAGAAACCACAGAAATTAAGGTAACTTGATAAAGGTTTTTATGAGTGCTTTAAAGAAATTAATAACTTTGTTAGCTTTAAGTAAAACAGATTGCTTACGAAAATAAGAAAAAAATACTGTCCTAATATTATGGTTCCTCTAGAACAGCATCCAGAACATTACTATTTTAGAAATGAACAGATGAAGAAACTGAGAGAAAAAAAATTGAAATATGTTAACTTACTAAAATGTTCTGAATTTAATTGAACAGTTTAATACATCGTTAATCTATTGTTGATATTTAAAGTCATTAAGTAATTGAGTATTAAAATAATTCTCTGAAATTTACTATATTCAACAATTTTCCATATGCAACTGTTTTAATAAGAGTGAAAGTAATTGTTTTAAGACTGGTTGTTGAATAAAAGGCATGTGTTGTAGAGACCTTCACGTGTTTTAAAATCACTATGTAACAAGGGTGATAATATCATTTACTCAAGCATTGGAAAATGGGGATAGTTGTTCTTGAAAAAACAGCATGAGTAGGAGAAGACATTAATATTTTGACTCTCAAGAATATCATGTGTTAAATCATGTGGTTTTAGGAAAGGTCCTATCTTTATTTAGAATATCTGACAATAACCTTTAATATACAGATATATTTACATCTTTAAAAAGTTTTAGATTTCTGCTGAAACTCGCAAAATGGCAGAATGTCACAAGGGTGACTGGCTTTTTTTTTTTTTTTTTTTTTTTTTTTGTGACTACCAGGAACCATTTTTCACAGAGATTTTTTTTTTCTGTAGGTACTCAAGGACATTATCAACATGAAACTCAGGTTGTTTTTGAACTGCAGATCTAAGCTGTCTGAAGTACCACTGAAGAGGTTAGTAGTTCATAGCTTTTCATGTACATTTTGGAAAAACAGCCTTAATGGTGTGTATATTCTTTAAAAGTAAACATTGCTTCGTGTTTCTGAATTCTCTTTGGCTCTTTGTTTTCATTGAACATTACCTAAGCAGTTTGCTCTTGTTTAGAGAAAAGGTCTTCTAAGCTGCCAAGCATGGGATCACATGGAAGTGATCTAGTCCATCAAAAGCACCTCTCATTAACAGGCCTTAAATAAACCAATGGAGAGTCTTTTCTGCCTGTGAAAACCTGCAGAGGGGGATTGTCTGTCTTAAGTTGTTCCTTTCTTTACAGCCCACTGTTTGTGTAATGAACTTTACAGATTCAGTACTCCTAAGAATTAAATTCATCAGAATACAGTCATTATTTGCAGTCTGCAATCTGTTATATTGAGATGCTGTTATATTTCATTGAGAATACAATAGCCTGGATGTATCTACTATAAATTGAACTTTCTTTTATCTCTGTGTAAAAGTCAGGGTTCACTAATTCAGTGATAGACATTTACACTGAAATGAATTCTCTCCAAGAGGATTTCTTTCCCTTTAAGACAAATGTTTAAGCACAGCCATCTTCTTGGTGGGTATTTTACTTATAATCCTAACACCTATATTACTAACTACCTGTGAGAGAGGCTGGTGGTAGTGCCTGTTCTTTAGCCAATGGGTTGGAGAATTAATCATTTGCCCACAAAACAGAAGTCCTTAGTTTTTAAGCATTTTGAGAGGAATTACTCACATCTTATTCCACAAGAGGGTCTTAATTATCAAACTTCTGAGTGTCTTCTTGTGTGAACATCGTTGCAATTGCTTTTGAAGCTGGGGCATTTTGCAGGTCTTGGTATCTGTGTTTTTCCTTGTGCTTGGGAAAACTTTTACGTATGGAATAATTGGGGTAGGAGCTGGAAAGGACCAGAGAAACCCTACTTTCCTCTGCTCTGTCTTTGCTGCTGCTAGTGCCAGTAGCTGTTCTCAAAGACTTTTCATCCAATAGAGATTCGTCCTTCTATTTAGTTCAGTGATACAGATTGTGAGAGTTCAAGGCTGCTAACAGTCAAGCTGTCTACATGCACCTCTTGGGTATTCACTTTCATAGCCTTTAGAGTGTTAATGGAAAATAGCCACATCCACAGCAAATTACCAAAAGTGAATAGGTCTGAGTTCATCTACCAGCCCATTTGAGATGCTGTAGGTATTGTCTGATAATATTCCAAAAGAATAGGGAGCTACTTTGCCTCCAAATTTCTTATACTTGGTGTAAATATTCACGATATTTCAAAATATTTTGGAAGAGTTCCATGTTTGAACTTTGTATTACAGTAAAAGTTGGGGGTTTGTCACATTTCTTTTTCAACAGCTTCTATCGTTTTGTTCTGGAACCAGAATTAACTTATGGAATCAACAAGCACCTTCCTTCTGAACCTGTAGCAAAATTCCTAGAATTGCCAGAATCACCTCTTTTGACCCTAAACATGATCACTCCTGAAAGCTGGTTGGTAGAAGCAGTAAACAGTTCCTGTGACCTTGATAACATTCATTTGCAGGAAGTAAGTAATAGTTTGCAAATACTGTAAAACTTGTGTTGGCCTTTCTACTTCAAGAGAGAAGTGGAAATGTTGCAAGATTTTTCTTGTGTCTGTTCTCTGGAAATATTTTCTTTAGTAATTGATTATTTAGTCGATATTCTACCATTTCTATTGTCATCATATTTTCTTCATTTTCTCTCTTAAAAAAAAAAAAAAAAAGGCAAGTCTTAAAGGAAAGCAATGGAACAGAAAAAAAAATCAGAATGCAAAGTACAAGTTAAAGCAATTTACCTGCTATGTTGAGTTTTGTGTTTAGAGAAATACTACATTTAATATAAAAGTAAAGCAATTAAAGGATTATTTGTGTTTCCTCATTCTTGTAACCTAGGTAAATATTCATATAAACTGGAATATATGACTGTGTATTAATGTGGTTCAAAATGTATTTCACCCTCTTTTAGTTCACAATTGTTTCAATTATTATTTAATTCTATTTTAATCCCCCATCTTCAAAGTTACTAGATTTGTTTGAGTCAATAAGTTTGTGTAAAATATTCAGGGTGTTTGATTGACCAAAGCTGTGTATTTGGAAAGTGTATTATTACTTGTTAAAGTGAAGTTGGGATTTACCTTACCAAGACAGAGGTGCCTTAGCTTCCTCAAGAGTCAGTGGAGAGAAGGTCCCTCTAGAGAGTGATCCTTCCTCTTTGTCTTGGATACCTGTTTTATAATTGAGTGAAGTTCCTTCTGGATGGAGTTTTCTTGGGGGGTTTTTGACTGTGGGAGTTACCTTGAGGTAAATCCCACACATGTTTTTGACTGTAATATTTTGCCTTTCCCACGTCGCTAAGTGACATAATTTATTGCATTCCTTCCATAGATAAAAGGGGCGGTTATAGCAGAATATGAACTGGAATATATACTGCTTGAAGGACATTGCTTTGATGTGACAACTGGACAACCTCCTCGAGGATTACAGTTCACTCTGGGCACAAAGAAGAATCCTGTCATGGTTGATACTATTGTCATGGCCAACCTTGTAAGTACTTACTACAGGAATAGTCATTACATTTGCACACTTCTTGTGAGAATTCTTTCTGATCATCTTGTTCTTTAAATCCATTTCTCTGTGTTGCAAGATTAATAATGCTAAAAGTAACAGGCACATCCTGGAGCTGAGCTCATCTCCTGTTTGCTGAGCTTTCCCCCCTGCTCCTCTCCTGTGATGCAGTATAGGTTTGAATACAGCCTAATTTTATACTCTTGCCTGAAGTGCCTAAACTGGCAGACTAATTGCCTCTAGTAGGTGGTAGGAGGCAGCTATATTCAGGTTGAGATTCCCTGACAAATGTAATGTATGTTTCACGTTCTGATAAAAATAACTCTTTTTGTTACACAATGATCCAGGCAAAGAAGGCTCCCATTTTAGACGTTTCAGGTAATTGCTTAGAGCCTTGGTGGGACATAACCATGCCTGAGAATTCCTTTCATCATGCAAAGTAATTATTTTTCATGTTGGCAGTCTTTAGAGCAGAGGACCATGTGACTTCTGAAGTGAAAGATTTATTTTCTGTTAGCTAAAGGAATTTCATAGGGAAGGATTTTGATGAATAAAATCTTTTGTCTTTCTCCTGTTCTGTAGTCTCTGTAAATACTGTATCATAAGGAATTAAATGCTTAATAAATGGTGAATCTTTGATTTTTGCACAAGTATTGAATACCATCTCAACAATAGATGATGTTTGGCATGACGAAACTTCTAACATTTCTTCACATTTCAAAGCTTGCTCTGTGTGACTTTAACATAGTGATAGCTGTTTACAGTGTTCCTAAAATGGGAAGGAATTGTGTTGACTTGGAAAGTTATTCCAGACAAAAATTTTGAGTTTCAAAGAAGCTTTTCAATTTAGGGTCTGTTCAGTACTTTATTTCTTTGCTGCTCTTTTACTTGCTGTCCTTGGTGGAGTTTTTGTATGCATCTCAAATTCAGCTAGAAACAGATGAAGCACTGAAAGACTTTAAAAGAGACATAGAGGAAGGGTGATAGTTGGTTGCATCACTGACACACTTCCTTCAGGGCTAATATAAATGTTAAATAGTTGATTTTGTATATGAAGATGGTTGAGTCTGAAATGCAACCAGAACAAGTGCCTGTCTTTTTTACTTAGGGGTATTTTCAGCTGAAAGCAAATCCAGGTGCTTGGACGCTGAGATTGCGTAAAGGAAGATCTGAAGAGATTTATCAGGTTTTTTCGTAAGTATGAATCCATCATTTGGAAGGAAAAATGATACTGAAAGTGCAACAGATTTTCAAAAGATCTGACAACCACAGAAAAAAGAGCAAAGAAAGTATAAGATGCAAATGATGATACCTTATTTCCTTAGTTAGGTGTTGTTTGATCATTTCATGTGTTTTTGAAGGCATTTCAGTATGTTAATGCATAATAAACCTGAGCTGCTCAGCTAGACTAGATGCTAGCAGTGTCTCTTACTATACAGTTACACAGCTACCAGACACTTCCCCTGTCAGTTCCATGTATGGTTAGTATTACCACACAATGGCTTGCACCAAATTCTGTAGAAAAGTCACTCTTGGTTTTGTTGATTAATATTTTGGCATTTCCAACATACTTAACATGTAATTTTAAGAGTATGTCCAATGGAGCATTGCTCTCCAGAACTATCTTGATCATCTGGAGGATGTACCACAAATTTCTCTCTCATAATATTTTTCAGCCCCAAGGATGCCTCTGAATGCAGTATATTTATAGGTGGCATTTTTTTTAACAGGAGTAGTTTTAACATAGTAGTCATTTCAGTTCTAGACTGTTTTCTTCAGCTAATTCTGAGTGTTTCTTAATTGTCTAAGTCATGTAAGGATCACTGTGGTGATCACTGCTGCACCTTCGGATATCGAAGCGCCATTCATTTTGAAATTCTGGCTGCATGTTGACTGCACCACATTTGCCTCTCTTGGGAGAAACCTCTGTCCATAGGAAGAAAGTTGTATCCCTGTAAATGGAATTTAGGTGTCATCTCTATGGCTTCTAGATTTGTAATTTCCGTGGTTGTTTTTCATATGAAGGAATATATGTGCTCACCATCATTCCAACTATTCCTTAGAAGACCCACCCTTTCTCCATGTTTTATGTGAAAGCATAGAGCTGTAGCATATGAAAGCCTTCTCTTGAAGCTTTACATCTAATCCCTGCTAGAGGAGCAGTATTGTCTATTTCATTTCAGCTTCAGTTCTTCCTTTCTTTTCCTTTTTCTGGTTATCTCTCTTCCCCCTCGAAGTAATTGTGTGGTTTGATATAGGTCTATTTCTTATAAAATATTTATTATTACTGTTTGAAACCCAGGAATACATAGTTCCATATGTTGTTAATTATCAGCTATTCTTAAAAAAACAAAAACTTGATGGACCTCTTTGTGGTTTTGAACATTTAGTTAATATCAGTGTTACAGGGAGAAATATTAATAGGATGTTACATTCATTCTGTTTGTTTGCAATTTTCAATTTATTTTTTCCAGAAATCACTTACAATCTGTTGAAAAAGCAGAAAAATATAGACCTTACCCTTAGAGGTTCACCTAATCTCCACCAACTGTGTCTGTACCATTTGTCTAATTTTGCTTTAATTCTTAAGAAATATAAAGTGAATTATATAAGATAGCATGGTTTAAAAAAATAATGTAATGAGGTGTAGTTGAGTTAAATAATGAAACCAAGTGAAACAAAACTACTCTACATTCTAGCCTGGATCAAAGGAAATGTAAATGATCTGCTGGGGTTTTGCCCATTTTCCCTCTGTAACACAAATGGGCTTAATTGAACTCTGATAAGTTACTAAAAACTAATACCTCATGAGGAATCTAAACAATGCAATTTATTTCATCTCATTATTTCAACTGTAGACTTTAAGTACAACAGGAAAAGTATGTTTGCAGGGCTGCAAACTTTTGATTATTTCTTGAACAATATTAATTGTATGAAGTTGCTATCAGAACTCAGGCAACTGTTTGATAGGATGGAATTTTGCCAAGAGCTGTTGCAGTATATCCATGTATATTAGTCATACCTTCTCCCATTGAACTGTGAGATGAACCTGTTTTCTTTGAGGCACAGGCCTGTTGTACATTATAAAGGGAGTTTTAGAATGTTCTACATCTCAGTATTTATCTTACTTCTCTCATAGTTGCAAGTAATTTATTTTTACTGTATGTAAATACACAATATTTGAAATAAGCTGCCTCTTTGTTCTTAAAGACTGCTTCTAACAAGGATCATTATTTTGATGCACTCACACTTGTAATCAATTTGTTATTAATAAATTACTATGAACATTAGGGAAATAAAAATTGTTGGTAGGAAAACGAGTAGATATTGCAAGATAAGATTTCAGAAAAGGATTTATAGTTAAAAATATATATAAAATACTGATGAATATTTTACTTTTTAAAAAGGCAAGTAGATGTAATTTATTATATTCTGACGTCATGCAGACTGCTTAGCTGAGAGATGTATCTTTTATAATTTGGGAAAGGAGCTGAATGTTTGTTTCTTAGGCTTGAGGTTTTAAAGGATCTCCATTTGTTGAACCCAAATTCTTTTGTTCCCCATATGGAAATTTATAATTTGTATTATATTGGTGCTTACTTGTATTTGTATTAACAGCATCTACGTGTTTTGAAGCATGTTAAAGGTGTGACATAAATAGTCTGCTAGACATGTTTAGCTTTTCACAATTACATAACAGTAAGGTAGCTATTATTACATATGTCATAGTGCTGTCAGGATGCAAGATGTTTTGCTTGGATTTAAAAAGGTTGTTCATAGTGAGAAGGAAATTCATCAAACTAAGTTCTGTGCAGAGTAAAAGAGTTGGCACTGAGTATTGATGGAGCCCACAGGGAGGCAGCCATGAAAGAGATTTAGGGAGACTAAGCAACGTTGTTGAGTTTACATCCAAACCAAACACTCTGAGAATATTGCAAAGACCTTGGCAAATCCTCTTTATCAGCAGAATCTTCTGTATCTACCTACAAAATTCATAGCACAGGGATTTTGAGGTAATTGAGAGAATAACAGAAAATTTTGGTTGTGTGAACACTGGGGGCAAAAATGGGAACATCAGGCCGGCTGCTGCTGTCAGCAGTTTGTGTTTGGATTAAATTTTACTCTTTTAGAACTTTTTAGTGACACATTTGATTTAAAATGGAATTAATATCTGAGCAGTATACATCCCTGTGATAAAAAGACTGGGTGGGTTCGCTGGGTGTACATATGCATGATATTTTAAAAGTGTGAAAATGAAACAATAGAGTAGAAAAGTTCAGATAATTCCAAACATTGTTTTGTGCAAGGATAGGCCATCTCCATGACTCTCTGTGATTACAGGCACATTTTACAAAATAAATGTATTAAATAGAAAATTCAGATGAGTGTGTAAAATGCTGCAGTGTTTAGGTAAATGGTATGATACACATCAAAACAAGATTTAAATATTTCTTTTTCTAGGGAAAAAAAATGAAGCCTAAGGGGGTAGAAGATTACTTTCTTAAACTCCTTTTTTGTGTGGGTAGCTTTAGCAAGAGGAACCCACATAATCTCATAAGACATAGGGGATTGAAGGGGAAAGATATGGGCTATTGAGATGTAACAGCTAGAAAATTTGAAAATTACGTTGTTATTATACTGTATCACAGTACCATTTTTCATATTAGCTACTCTGTGGACTGCAGTACAGTTTGGAGACACCTGAATGGCTTTAAATTGATGTTCAGTAGGGCAGAGGTCCATATGGTGCTTACACAGCCGTGTCTGCAGTTTCCAAAGCCAGCCAGTTGAAAGCCAATATTCACTATCTCAGCACTGTGATGAAGCCTTCCCTATACTTTTTAAAGCAGATCTGTTTTAAAAGTACTTTTAATGCCATCACACAATTTCTAAGAGGTTTTCCATATTTGAAAAATAAATTGTTGTTTAATATTTTAATATAATATATATATAATGTATTAAAATGTGTTTAGGTCTAGGATACTGCAGTTTTTCTTTGATTAGTAAATTTCCTGTCAAAACTCAAAAAGTGATGGCGATGACTGTGGACAATGTCCAGTGATGAATGAAACTTAAAGTTTTTAAAGCTAAAATATAATTACATGCAAGTGAAGTAATTTTTTTTCTGTAAATTTCAGCAATTCTAAACATTATTCTCTGATTAAACCCAAGTAACAATGCATATTTTAATAAGACAGTACATTTGCCTGGGTTTTTTTCTTCTCACAGCCATGAAGAAACAGATTCTGTAGCTGACCTGACAGACGTTATTGTGGTATTAAACAACTTCAGAAGCAAAATTATCAAAGTTCAAGTATGTATGCAGTGTTTCCTTATATGAAATATGCTTACGTGTCTAAGGCTATATTTAATTGAAATATGTATACTGAAATATATAATTTAGATTTTGTATAATTAAAGGATGTACAAATTAATGTAGTTAATTTGATTCAATCAGGCTATACTAATTGTGTGGGAGATTTATTAAATAGCTGTTAAACATAGATAACATTTATCTCATCTAGCTCGAGGTGCCCAAGCTTGTAGTTTTGGTGACTTAAATTCCCTTTCTGCTTAGCAGAAGAGAGTCCAAAGGACTGCTCATCCCAGCTCATATGTGGATTTAAAGTAAGAGAATGACCTCTTGAGACATCCATTTCTCTCCAGTGACTGAGGAGAGATTTTACACAACGTCCAGATCCCAGAGCAGAAGTCAAAATTAGGTGTGTTGAATTTTACCCCAGGCGACCAAATTTGTGTCAATGAAATGATGTTACTTTCATTAGCTTTATCAAAAACAGCTAATGAAGCACCACTTATATTGAGGAGAAAGATCCTCATAAGACTGTATATTTTCCACTCTTTTGTAAATATTTTAAAATACCAGAGATGAGTGTCTTCCCCAGTCCTGTAACTGAAAGTTTCCAGAACCCAGAGAAAATGTGTAAGGTTCTGGAGTATGATGAGCCTGTCTTTAAACCACAGAGAATGGTAAAAGGGTGCCTAATTTTCCTATTTTGAGCCAAAATAGGAATAAAATTCTGTGTAAAAGGTGGTATGTATTAAGCTTATAACTAAAATATATAAGCTCTGCCATTCAGTTGAATTCTAGAACCACTTCACTGAACTGTAGGATCAAGCTTTAGGAGCATTGGCCACAAAGACTTGTGATTTAGTGTCAACAGAAATCTGTGTTAGCTTGACAATATAAACATGTGAAATTAATATAATTAGAATTGAGTATGTTCACACATTCAGGGTGTAAGAAGCTATTTGGTTTTCAAAAGCAATTAGATTTCTTTTAATCAAGGAAATTAAGGTGGTAAATAAAATTATTCTTGAGCCTTTATAAGCATTTGGATAAGACAACAGAAATTGCTAAAGTTGGATGGGAGAGCTTATGTTTCAGTGACAAATTTGTCACTTTCTCCTTGTGAAGGGCCTATGAAAATGACAATTTCCTCTCAGGTAAGTTCCATCATGAGGTGCTACACTTCTGCCAGCTAATGGCTGGATCACAAATTTGTGAGGGAGGAAAATGACATAAAATTCTCCACACTTGTAGTTACTGTTTGCATAAAGATGTACAGAGGGCTTGAAACCTGCTGGCTGATTTTATTAATCACCATACTTAGTGGCTCTAGCCAGTTAGTACACTGTAGTCAGATACCACAATGTAAGTAGTAATTACTATAAATTACCTTTCCAATTTGCACAAAGGTATTTATTTTATTGACTAGGTACAGAAAAAGCCTGATAAAGTGAATGAAGAGCTTCTTACAGATGGAACAACAAGGAAAAAAGGAAGTGAGGAATCAGTTGCAAGGTAATGCATAAATTTCTTGTAATTCAGCTGTTCTAGGACATGTTTATTATTACTCATAGCAAGTAAATTTTCTTACTTGATAGTGATACAAATGTGTAAAAAGGCTCTCCAAGGGATTTATAATGTAAATAAAAAGGGGGAAAGACAAGCTATAATGTCTTGTAAATCTCCTTTTTTTTATTCCCTTCATAATCCCTCCTTTGCATTTCCAGTTTCTCTTCATTTTCTCCTTTGGCTGTTCTTTTCATTTTGCTGTGGCAGGGAATCAGTGTAAATGTGAAAATCTCAGCTGGTTGTTTGGTACTCAGATATGTAAAACTGAACATCAAAAATCAGGCCAATGCTGCTTGTCTGTTCCTAGACATAATATATGAAATCTCAAGAAGTGATTTTACCTTTTACTTTAAAGTTTGAATTCTGTAAGTAATTTTGATAAGCATCTCAAGCATTACATTTGGGGCTAATAACTTTGTAGTATTTTTAATTTTCAGTTATGAACAAGACTCAAAAAATGTTTTCTTCAGTTTTCGGTAGCTTTGGCAATGGTTATCAGTCACAGACTGCTAAAGAAAATGAAGAAAAGGCACAGCAGTTTTACTGTATCTACTGATCACTTGGCTCCAGTCGGTCCTGTACACACACATCTCTTGGTAGATCCAGGACTGGCTCTGTTCCAGCTTTGAAATGTCTCATGATAAGGCCTCTTGTGCCACAAGTACCTACAGACCTAAGACTGTATTGAGTCTCTGTTGCTGATTTTGTGTTTATCACCATTTATCCACAGATGATTTTACAGATACAATATAATGGAATCATAGAATGTTAAGGGTTGGCAGCACCTTTAAAGATCATCTAGTCTCAAATCCCCTGCCATGGGTAGGAACATCTCCCACTAGACCAGATTGTTCAGACACCATGCAGCTTGGCCCTGAATGCTGCCCGGGATGGTAGCGCTCCAATATGTAACCACCCTCACATTAAAGAATTCTTTCTACTATCTAACCCAAATTTCCCCTTTTTCAATTTGTACCCATATTGACTAGATTCAGAAACCCTCCCAGACTACTATGATGAACTCTCAAGAATTTCTTCCACCCTGGACCCACATTGCTGCACAAAGGTGCCTCCTTTGAAGAATGATGTTAGCGGAAAGAATTTTTCATTGACTTCGAGCTTCCCACTTCTAATTGGCTGTGGCAAAGGATGTATGTGCAGAGATCAAAATCTTAACTCCCTCTAAGAAGGTTACAAGGCCAGAGATCTCTCATTCTTCCAGGTCGTGCCTTTTATACAGTGGCATTCATCATGCTCTGAGCTTGGCTGGGCCAAGGAGGCCCCTCATCCAGTGAAGTTTATTTGTTCTTGCCAGTGATTCAAAGCTGTGGCTCAAGGGCATGATTTGAGGCTGACTGTCAGCCTCTTGCCATCTAGGATCTTGTCAATACTCTTCCTTTTTGTTATCCCAGAATGAAAAGAATATCCACCAGCACATTGTTCACTACAGGAACCCATGTGTGCTCTAATGTGGGAGATGTGCACACCACTTTGCCCCAGCCCTTTCATACTTGAGCTGCCCTTTTCCAGCTGACTTCTTTTCCCACATGACCTTAACAGGTCAGCCCAGCAACTTCAGGAGATTTCTGCAAAGTTTTGCAGAATCAGTGTTTTCAATATCCTTGCATCAAACCCTGATTTTCTTTTTTCACGTGTGATGGCTGCTTTATAAAGAGCTTGACATTCTTTCAGTCCTGCTATCACTAAATACAAGACATGGGACAAAAAGTTAGGAAGAAAGGAGACAGACTGCCTGGACCTGTGAACTGCAGTCTGTTTAGCCTGTGAGAGTTTAGTGCTGGTTGAGAGGTTGTCTGTCTTCTTTGAAGATGCCACACTATGCAGACAGTGCCACTCTACTGATGTATCTCTCTTTCACCGTGAGTGAAAGGAGTGTGAGTTTCTCAAAAGATTATTCACACCACTCAAACACATTGAAGCCTCTCAGCTATTTCTGAGGTTTCAGCTTTGTATCAGTGGAGTGATCTGAATTCTTTTGAATACATTGGAGTTCTGAGACTTGTCTCATTTGCTCTTAAAGATAATGAGGATACCTATTTTTACACTTTCTAAAGGATACTTTTGAAAGGGATATAACCAGAAGAAAAAGTCATAGGAGTGACTCATGCAGTATAAGTGTGTGAGGAATGACTCGCCTCACAAAATAGACTATTGAGGTAAATTTCCATCAGTATCAAATGGCTTCATAACCATTTGATAACTGTAACCAATCTGGCTCTGCAGTTCTGAGATCCGTGAAGCACTGCCTGAGGGAGATTGCAGCCCCCATCCCCTGCCTCTGTGTGCTGGAAGGCGTGTGATTAAAAACCAACCCTGGTAGACTTTGGTATTCAAAACAAGCAAAGAATGCTGTGCAGCAGAAACAGAATCCTCTGTACTACAAACCTCGAATACATAGGTTAGCTTACAGGGAGAGGAATCAGAGTAATCTGAAGAATTCAACAAGTGTTACAAAAAACGCTGGGAAATCCTGTCATCACAGACCTCTGAAAATTAGGAGAGTGTTCTGGGGAAGGCTATAACTCCTCAGCCTTGTCATTTACTGTTGGGGTGGTGCTGGGCTAAATATGTGATTTGGCCTTGTGTGGCCATCTTTTTCTTATGCTGAGTCTGTATTTTAGAGGATATGTTCAGTTTAACCACCTGTGGGACTGTGCAGGCTTCCTTCACTTTCAGAATATGCATTGGTGGTTCTGCTGTAGAATGCATGTGGATGAAGCTTGGAAAATAACTGTTTCTGATTCTAAAAATTGCCAATTCTCAAAATATCCTGGCTGTGTTTATTTCTGATTTTTTTTTAACTTTGATAAAATATGGAATTCTTGTCAAATTTAGATTCTGTTTGAATGAGGATATTGGAGACTGACAATTGTTTTTGTAGTGCCATTGTTTGTCTTGAGTGACTGGGTATGGGGTATGACATTTTGCTCCCAAAAGATTGTGGTATCACAGGCATGTGCAGTGGAAGTAGAACGTTAAGTGTATTTGTTTACGACAGGATGTGTATTTCTTTTGTGCATTTTTTTATTTTTGATTCTCTATGAGCTTAATGATAATTTAGTAGGATTTTTTTTCTGCTGAATGTTTACTTTATGTAATTATTTATAATAATTCTTAGATTTTCAGAAGAAATTCCAACAGATGAGAAGGAGAAGAGAAATGATATTCTTAACATTTTTTCTGTTGCTTCAGGCCATTTATATGAACGATTTTTAAGGTAAGGAAAGGTAAAAGGGGAAACAAGAATATCAGAGCAATACTCTAAATTTTCTTAGTAAAGCTAAACAACGTGAAGAAACTGACTTTTAAAACATCTAAATAATAAATTTTCAAAACAGAGAAAAGTTGTATACAGCAGGGACTAAATTAATCTTTAAGAACAAAGTGAGTCAACATATAGATGTTCAAAAATATCATTATTTCTGTCTCTGAAGACAGAAAATGTCTTTCATGTGTGAAGTACAAACATAAGAGGTGAAGTTCAGCCTCTCTGTATAAAGACACAACAGAAGTGACTTCATTGGAATTGTATCTATTTATGTTTGGTACAAACAGGATTTACTACATGCACATACGGCCTTACTTATCTGATGGTTCTTTCCTATGAGCAGTGATTGCTTTTAAGGAATTCTTAGAGTGTTGCCTGATCTGTTCACAACCATCTCTTTTCTTATTTGAGCACTGGTTTAGTGATTTGATTGCTGAGTCATCTGAAGTTTGAGCATTGTGTTTCTTTCCTTCAACCACCTTCATAAAGGGAAAGACAGATCTGCTTTAAAGGAGAAAGAGTAATCTTAAAACATCCTACCTGCTTCTTTGTCTTATTTTCGAGTTCATTACGTCTTGATTCTTAAGGCAGACTTGACCTCTTGTAAAATTGTAAGGCACTGCTCATCTAACTGGTTACACCAAACAAAGGCCAGGATAGTGTAAAAGAATTGAACCCAAAATAGTGATTCCTACAGTTATTAAGTTTTTAGAAGACGATCTTGAAGAAGACTTGAACTTTTAAACTCCTATTAAACTCAACCAAAATATTGTCTAAAATAAGTTATTTCTGTAGCCAAGTTAATATAAGGTACTAATCATTATTCTAATTTTGTTAGGCACCTCTCCTAGAATAAAACATGTTAATAGATCCACTTTTGAAATTGTTCCTTCTACTATTGCTTAGTCAGTCTGGATCAAATAAGGCCATCTTAAAGTGCCCTTGAACACATGCTCTTTAAATCTTTTAATTAAAAGTAGATAAAATTTTCTACTTAAATTGAGTTAAAGAAATTATACTTAGAGAGTTTTAGTACTTTCTAAGTGCAGTTGAAATTTAATGACTTATGCATATTTGTTTATTGTAGACTTCTATTTCCACAGAATTATGATGCTTTCTGTCCTACGTCATACAAAAACACCAGTTAAATTTTGGTTTCTGAAAAACTATCTCTCCCCAACTTTTAAGGTAGGAGAAAAGTCTTCCTCTATTTTTTCTTTAAAAATTTAAGTTATTTTCTAAAAATTTCAATTGACTAATTATATGATTAAAATTAAATTTTTACAGTGGAAAATAATCCTTGAATCTATTAAATACCAGTGTGTTAGGTATAAGGTTCTTCTCTTCTGGAGCATGAAGCCCAGTGATAAATTATAATAATTTGTTCTCTTCTTATAATCTCCAAGAGCTTGCATGAAATGCTATTTCTGTTGGTGTAGCTGAGGATACTGCTAAAACTAAGGGAACATTTTAAAATAATAAATTATGAGGTCACTAAGGCCAACACGGTTGCATCTGCATTGGAGCATTCGCTCCTTTTCCTTTTGAGTCCTTGTGTGTCTCATATATGTGCACCTGATTTTTTTTGTTCTTCTTTTTGTTCTCCTAGGATGTGATTCCTCACATGGCTAAAAAGTATGGCTTCAAGTATGAGTTGGTCCAGTATAAGTGGCCCGCTGGCTTTATCAACAGACAGAAAAACAAAGAATTATCTGGGGCTACAAAATTCTTTTCTTGGATGTTCTTTTCCCTTTGGCTGTGGATAAAATAATATTTGTCGATGCTGACCAGGTAAGAAAAAATAATGGCATATAACTGTAGGAGGAGTTAATTAGGGCTTAAATTGATCCCGTTTCATTCTCTGTGGCCATTTTATTCAAATGTTGGTCTCGAAAGACTGTTGCAGTTGTACAAACAGAACCAGTGGTATTGCAGAATGTAAATAAAAGAATTTCACTTGTCATCAGTCTTGTGGACATTAAGAATTTCCTTACACTGAGTTGTCCAAAATTGTCTGTGCTGAGAGAAAGTCACCTAGAGAGATGTGTTTGATCTTAAAGGTGCATTTTACTGAAAGAATATTGGAGTGATTCCATCTCTGGGCTGATTGTAAGAGGAATTCTCCACTATGGCCAGTATCTGAGGTGATTTGGACCATTTGAACAACTTCTAGATGGCTGAAATTCTTCAAGATTGTTCCTATCTCTATTTTAAATTTGCATGCAGTCCTTCATTCAGGTATGAACATTGTATAACGTACCAAAAGGCAAAGTGCTGTCTCAGATGAGGCACTGAGGATTATTAAAAACGTTGAGACAAATTCTGATGTATTTTGGTCCTTTTCCAAACTAGAGAATAAATTAAATTTAGGTGTAGCAATGCAGACTACAACTCTCTGCAATTTCATCTGGATACACCATCTGGGAACACTGGTTGTCTGTCCTAACTCCTGTAAGGACTTCTCTGTGCTCCCAAATAGCTAAAATTTTTTTTTTTTTTTTTTTTTTTTTTTTTAACCACTGATAAATTAGGTAAGTGGGGTTCGATAGAAGAAGGATTGGTTAGAAAATAATGGGCGTTTGTAAATACCTGCTGCAATATCTACCCACATAGAAACAGCACTGAATTATAAAAATAAACATGTTCTTGTTTAGATTGTGAGAAGTGACCTGAAAGAACTCAGAGACCTAGACCTAAATGGAGCTCCCTATGGATACACTCCTTTCTGTGACAGCCGCAGAGAGATGGATGGGTACCGCTTCTGGAAATCGGGATACTGGGCTTCACACCTTGGGAAAAGGAAATACCATATTAGGTAAGACAAGCCCTTACACACTTCTTGATGCAGTTTGTGAATTTGATTAAAATCTGAGTGTTGGTGTTGATCACTGAGGCATTCAAAAGCCATTCTCAGTAAGAGATGAATGAGGCAGGAATTCTGATGACATACTGATTTCACTGTTTTATGGTAGCTCCAGACACTTAATAAAGAAAAATATCCCTTCAGGATGGGAGCTTATATTACTTTCTTGTTACTTTTATTACTGTTATCAAAAAGAAGGTGAAATCCTGGAAATCTTATTTCTTTTTTTTAATTCTTTTTAGTGCCTTGTATGTTGTGGACCTGAAGAAGTTCAGGAAGATTGCAGCTGGAGACAGACTTCGGGGCCAGTACCAGGCTCTTAGTCAGGATCCAAACAGTCTGTCAAATCTAGATCAGGTATACATGGCTTTGAGCATTTTTGGGTTTTCTTTATCTCTTTCAATATGTATGGTATATCTTGTATCTCAACATAAATGTTGCATAATTCCAAAACTATTTGATATTTGCTGCTGTGTTAGCCCATTTTCAGGAGTGCATATGAGCACAGTTCAAAAAACTGAACACCGATGATTATTTTTAATTTAAATAATGAGGAAAAGCTCCAACTTACAGGATTTTTCACCTTTATTTGTAGTCATTCTGTGTGCATTTATGTTTTTTGGATGATAACCCTATATTCTGATAATGATAATTATATTCTTGTTTAGCAGGAGCTTTTTTCTGTTTTCTTCTTTTCTTCATTAACTTAAATTAAATTTTCTTTAGTAAGTTAACTGCAAATGCACTCTGGTGTTTACTGTACATGGTCACCCTGGGGTGGCTGGAGTTTGTCTCACTTTGGGTGAAATCAGAAGGCTTCAAAAGTGAGGTTGTCCCTGCTTTTGCTGTTTTCCTTGTGGAATTACTAAAGCACAGAAGATTTTTACCTACCTCTAGCAGCAGCAGGATCCCATGGTAGCAAAGCCCACATTGCTCAGTGCTTTTCCAACACCCCTGCTCTGCACCCCTCTCTTACATAAGGACATTATTGCCACTTGCTTTTTTTTTTTTTTCCAGAAATAAAAGTAAAAATTTAAAATAGCAGTTCTTATGACACTGGGCAAAGAAAAGTGGAAATACATCCACACTAAAAACTCAGACTAGACTGGACACCTGGAGCTAGAACAGCCTTTAGCTGTATGTTAAGAGCAAAAGGCTGATATAACAGCAACAGTCCGAGCTCACATCTTTCTGGACAACACAATGAATTACTGGCCCTGATCACCCGTGGAGAGTGCTGATGTGATAGAGCTGTGTGTTCTCCAAACACAGTCTTACCCACATGTACAAGGTGCCTTTCAGAAAGACCTTTGAGGATTCAGAGGTTACAGGGTTTCCACCATAACACAGGTTTTCAGAAAATTTGTTTTATCTAATGTTCTCAAAAATATTAAAACTTCTCATTTTAAGATTCTTACATTTCCAATTACAGCTTTAATATGTGATAGCATATATCTCCTATAAGCCTGTTGGAGCAAATAAAAAGCCACTTAAAGACCATATGTTAAGGTAGCTAAATCTTGGCAGAATGGAGTCGGAATTACTTTGGAAAGTGAATATTTCAAAGTAATATTTTCATAATAATCTGGTTTGACTGTATTGATAGGAACTGCTTGCTGTCTTCATGCTACTTCTTACACAAAATACAGCAATACTCCTGGAAATACAAGCCACAGTGCATGTATTTGAGACCTGGAGAGCTTTCATCTGCTGATAAGGATGCATTATAACTCTTTTATTACTATTTTCATTTTAAATACCTATCTGGAGTGCTCACGGCCCTTCTCAAAGAAGCAGCAATCTCGGCTCTCTGCTAATGTGCCAACAGTGCCATCTTCATGGGTGGTAGTTAAGGTTCTTAAACCACAAAAGAGAAGTATATGGGAGGGGAAATGGTGATTTTAAATGCCAAGAATAAGTATAGAACTCCTAGGGAGAAAAAATTACACATCATAAAAACCAGACTTCCAGTACAATAATTTTGTTCAGAGAAATTTTTGTATTCATTCTTTTCTTTTTTTTTTTTTTTTTTTTGTTTATTTTCAATCCTGAAACTAACAGCTTCTAGTTTTTACTGCACGTAACAATTTTTAAATTCATAGCTTCTAAAAGTATTGTAGTAACACAGGAATTGTGATTTCATTTAGAAAGTCAGAGAGGCACAACAGAAAACTAGTCTCTCTTCTTTTGGAATTGAAATGGTGATACACCATTCCAAATGGTGATAAAATATCTTCCAAAAATTAAAAGTTTTTTTAAAAATAAAGCATTTCAATTAATTGAAATTAATTAATGTTTAATGTCTTGGCTTTCTGTATTCTTATATGTGATGAATTTTTTTGGTACTAATGTCTATATTTGAATTAAATTGTACCTCTTTCATAATGCAGCAATATGTGCTATTTTATTCTGTCACGTTTAGCAAAGTGAATTGGCAAAATAAGATGTGACTAATACTTGAGTGCTGACATTTATTCTAAAATATAATGTAAGGGTTGCACACGTGAGGGAGCTTGCAAATGGATGTACCAGTTATTGCCCCTGCTCTTTGTAACTCTGGCCAGAGCAGGTGCAGGGAGCGACTGCCTGAGGAGTTTCTCATCTATAAACGCTGTTCCCTGCATTCAGCCAGATCTTGTTCAGGGTTTTCATGATGAGACTACCTGACTGTGTAATAAAGGTTAAAAAAAAAAACCAAAAAACAGAAGTGAAGCAAGGAACATAGCCAGAATAGCAGTTGGAAGCTTTTCCTTCTCAAGGTCATGTTTCTAGAATCCATTTTCCTAGAAGGCATCTAGATGAAGTGGCAGGAACCTGTATTATATGTTTTTTGAGTTGGGGTAGGTTTTTTTCAAATTTAAGGAATGGAAAGCTGGTTTAAGTTTTGCTTTTTAGAAGTATTTATAGTATGACAAGGCAGTATCTGAACCAGGGATATCAGACAGTAGTATTGCTTATGTCAAGCTAAGGGATTAAGGACTAGAAAAAATTGCTTGACATATGAGAGGTGGAATTTGCCATCAAAATAAGCATGATGAAGTGCTGAATTTACTTGGAAAAAACTTGGTGAGCCCTTAGAGGGAAATATAAGAACAATTTGCAGAAATGGTAATTGCAAAAATACTTTTAAATAGCAAAATTATAATCAGTTATATTACATTCAACACTAATATATGATTTTATAAAATTTATACAGGATCTTCCCAATAATATGATTCATCAAGTAGCCATTAAGTCTCTTCCTCAGGAGTGGCTTTGGTGTGAAACCTGGTGTGATGATAAATCCAAGAAAAAGGCTAAAACAATAGACCTGGTGAGTTGATCCTCACTTAAATGAGTTGTTCAGATTAACAACTTTGCTGTGATTTCTGGGGCTTTTCAGGTTAAGTGGGTGTCATGTCATGAGGGCAGCCTTGTTGGAAGGCATTGTAGCATTCCATCCCTTCCCCTGAAACAGTTTCTCCTCTGACACCTCTCCCACTTGCTCTGTACCAAATCTGCCTACATTAAAGCTAAAAACTGTACCAAAAACTTAAGTGTTGTTGCCTCTTAACCAGATGGTATTGAGGCTTTTGATGCCCATAAATGTATTTTCCTTATAGTTTTTCCATAGTCAGTCAAGCTACTGTTATCTGTCTGGGCACTATGGGCTGCTGCTGTTCTCCCCACATAGAAGGTTCCTCCAGAACCTTAACATTATCATGGTTTTCTCGGTCTGTTTCATTGCTATAAACAGAGGATAAAGCAAAGTTTTAAATGCATAATTCTCAGGACACTATCCATGTTTCAGAACAAGAAGGTTTCTTTCTTTGGGAATAGAAACAAAGACAAAAATCTTTTTCCTGTCATTCTTATCCCCATCTCATTTTTCCCCCATTTATATTTTTGGACAACACACACACACACACACACTATTTGTGATGCTTTAGATATAATTTGAATGAAAAACAGACAGTTGGAACTTGGTGTGATTCATCAGTATGTAAATAGTTTTGTTTTCTTTGTGTCTTTACAGTCGTTAAAATGGGTTTGTTTGTGCTCTAAAGACAGGTGCTCTGTTCAAAACCCACATCACATTCAGTTTCAACGTGCCAGTATCAATCTTACATCTCCCGGGGCAACTTTGTTTAAATCTTAGTAGTCTGGTGCCAGCCATGTCTGTGCTATGCTTACAGTCAGCAGAAAGAAAAGTACTTACTATTCATTTGAGCTAAATTCTCTGAAAAGGTGTTATTTTCACATTTGCTTTGTTTACATCTAATATGTTTTAAACTTCCAGTGCAACAACCCCAGACCAAAGAACCAAAACTAAAGGCTGCTGCCCGGATAGTTCCTGAATGGGTTGATTATGACTCTGAGATCCGAGACTTAATACAGCAAATTGAAAGAAAGAAGAAGAATCTAACATCATTATTTCAAAAAGGTAATTTACATGCATATTCAGCTGTTACCTTTTAAAAATCAAATATTAGTCTAGTTGAAATTGAGATTGGGGTCAGTAGGCAGAGATCTTGTATTTGTGTAATTTCCCTTGTTCTCAGAGAAATGGTTTGGGGTTTCATACTTGTGTGACACTTCTTTACATGGGAGTTTTGCTGAAAGGACAAAACTTCCTGTTTCATGCCTGAATCTCTGAGAAAGCTCAGTGGTGTCCTGTTCCTGGACCTCAAACAACCAACAGTCACACATAATTTTAGCCACAAATATTAAATGAAGCACATTAGCTTAGACTTCACTTAGATAATCCAAAGCTCATATCTATTAAGCAGTAACTGAGTATTAATTTGCCTCTGCATCTCTCTCTCCAGGCTTATCTATCCTGGCATTTTTGCACTAGACTAAATTCTATTTTAGTTAGTTTGGGGGTGGGGATTGGTTTTTTTTGCTGGTTTGGGGTTTTGCTTTGGGTTTTTTGTTTTGTGGGGGTTTTTAACTAAAATTATTTTAAACTGAATTAGTTAAATAGCATGAAAAATCCAGACCAAACAAAACCCAAAACCAAAAACACCCAACACACATACAGGACTCCCAGTAAGACTTGACTTCTTGGACTAATGTGTAATAAAATTAAAAGATGATCTCAGCTCTCAGGGTTGAAGAAAAAGCTTAGCAGATAAATATTTAAAAGTCTTGAGTGGAGGAACAAATTCACTTTTCCTTATAGAGAATTCTTAGTGGATTTTATTCTTTATGAAAGCTTCTGGTCAGCTTGTAGCAAGGCTACAAAATCTAAGTTCATGTTGCCGAACTGACTGATTAGCAGGAAATGGAAAGTAAAGGGCTTTCTCCACATCTTACAAACCCAGGCACTGTCTTTATGTAACTCTTCTGTGTATTGTTTTTCCCCTTTGGTTACAGGTCTCAAGCATGATGAACTTTAGCACAGCCTGTGACCAGCAATGGTGACAGCTCCAGAGACTTCTGGGAAGGACTGAACAGAATTTACAGCTGTTACATTGGCAATATTTGCAACATTCTTTAATGTGAAGTCAAATATTTTATAACTTAAAGTGTTATTTAAAACATTTTAAATGCAATCCAAAAATGAGAAATCCACAGGTATTTGGGGTTTGGGATTTTTTAAGTGGTATGGAGCAGCCTTCCCAATGGCTTTTCTTTTCCTTCTTTGGTGTTTGCCCAGAGGATTCAGGAATATGAAGAAAGATGTGTTCGGCATTGTCAGTCTGGGGGAGGACACAGACATTGAATATGCTTTGTGCATATTCCATGCATTAGGCTACTGTATTTAAATATCAAAAATTTTGGTTATGTGTCCATAGTTTTGTCCCTCTAGACATGCTGTGGTCACAAGAAAGAATTTTATAAAAAATGTCTAATTTAAATCACACAAAGATAACTCCCATGTGGAAGCTAAAGCAAGGAATGACACTCTTCATTTATAATGCAGGATTGCTGCACTCTTACAGATTATTTAAAACTAATTTTTGATTCTTAGTCTCCTTTTGGCCACTTAAACAGTGTGTGATAAGATTCCATTATGGTTTTGGTTGAGGTGGTTTTCCAACCATCATACATTGCATCAAAAGGTCAGTACCTGAAAGCTGCTTCTACTCACTTTTGATTATTATCATCCTGTTCATAACTGAAAACAAAATAATAAAATAAGGGAGTATTTTTTGACTACCAGTGGTGTCTCCTGTAATTTTCTGAACATGTACTCACAAAACTGTTGCTTTAATGGGATACTGACATTTTGATCCCACAAAAATTGCAGGGAAAACTTGTTGAAATACACATATTTGAAAATGGGGAATTTGTGTCTTAAAGTGAAATCTAGTGCCTTAAATACACAACCTGTTGTTCACACTGTGCTGGTTTCAAAATGAGATTGGATGAGACCACACATTCTTATAAGTCTTCCAGGTTAAATGCTTGAAATTATAAAAGACCAGGTAATTTGCATTAAATGGGTGAATGAGCAAGGATTGCACATTATTTCCTTCGCAGAAAATAACTGAATAAACAATAAGAGAAATTAAGCAGATTTTGCATCCACGGTCATTGTCCTCAGCTGTTGGTTATTTACAATTTCGTACTGTAAGAACAAATGTTTAAAATCACATGTTGCTGATATCTTTCAAGCCATATTACTAAGAAATGTGAGACATGCAGATTTATTATAGCTCTTTATATTTTCTGTGGTATCACCTTTGTGTATTTTGAACAGTTTTAACATGTCACATAGAGATCTTTAAGTGTCTGTTGAGGGATTTCCTTTGTATTAAGCCATTTCCAAATGGAGTATCTCCTGGAGTGAACCCAGTAACAAAAGTCAGTAAAGCCTAATGTCAGTTCTCTTTATGTCTGTCCCATTTCAGTGCAGGAGCTGTTTTGTTAGGCTTGTTCTCTTAATTACTTCAGGATATCAAGTAGCAAGTCAAACTTTAAGTTGGTATTTTTGTACCATAGAGATGGACTTAGCAGATGCCTATGCACCACTACTATAAATTCCATGCATAACAAGGAAGTAACTGATCTGCCAGAGCAGAGGACAAAAAAACCCAAACCCATTATTCAACTGTTGGCTGCATTATTTTATTTTGTTTTCAAAATATTTTTCTGAGCTTATACTTCCATCCTGCTGCCTGACTCTGCAGCAGCATTTTACATGGATCTGCCTTGGTATTCCAAGCTTGAAGCATATATTGGAAAACTTGCTTTAGGACAGAAGTTAAAAGGTTCTTTAAGAAACCTTCGTTCTCTTTCATTATGATTACCTGTGTGAGAATGTTATGCAGTATAAAAAGTGGATAATAAATGCACTGACTTAATATTCGCTTTCTCTGTAGCATCCTGTTCTTTTTAAAATTGGATTATGACTACTGGCTTTAAAAAAAGAAATAGTTCTTTAAATACTATTTCCTTGCGACTGCTTAAATGATTAGAATATAATTTTATAAATGCAATTTTCTGGAGATATTTTGAAGATGTAAAAGGTTTCATGCAATTTTCTACAATGTTTTCTATATTTGTAAAAAATGTTCTAGTGTTTCTTTTTTTTTCTGTGTAATACTACTTTCAAAGAAAGGTCTTTTTGAGCTATACAATGGTTTATAAAATAAGAAAGGTCTCACAGATATATTCACTACTTTTTAAAGATCTCTTTAAGGCAGCACTTTGAGTCATTAGCATTTCAGTATATTTTTAATACTAAATCCATGGGTTGTGTATGCTGTACAAAATATTAAAAGGTACCACTGAAGAAAAAAAGGTGGATTATTTTCTGTTCTCCCTTTTTGTATTACACAGTAACCTTTCCCTACTTGGATGACAGATCCAAAGAAGAAAAATGGCAGCAAGTCCTCATTGTCCTTCAGCTATAGAAAATCTTGTTGCATGTAAGCAACTTCAGTGAAAACACAGCACCTGCTGTGAGGTGAGGTAGAGAGTTGCAGAGAGAGCTTATTTTTCATTTCCAGTCTGTGTGCTTTGCCCTGTGAAAGGGAAGAAAACAGATCCTGGTTTAGAATGTTGCCAAGACATGGTGCAACTCGGTAAATAAGCAAAAGAATATTTTAACTAGTCAAATGAAGGGTTTTACAATTTATATTCCTATGCCAGTGTCTTTTCTATGTCTTGATCTTCTTGAGATCAGCTGATAAGTTTACCAGAAAATAATCAAACCAGGCATTAGAGCAGTATTGCTGATGAGCCAGAGCTTTAGTATTAAAAATATTTCTCAGTAAGGTTCTTTTTATCCCATTCCCTGAATCATGTACTTGCCTTCAGCCTGAGACTTCATGGAATCACAGGATAGCAGGGTGAGAAGGACGTCAAGGATCACCTGGTCCAGCCTTCTTTGGCAAAAGCACAGTCCCACAAGATGACCCAGCACCGTGTCATGCAAAACTTAGTGTCCAACACTGGGGAATCCAGCATTTCCCAGGGATATTCCAAGGGCTGGTTGTTCTTGCTGTGAAATCAGCACTCACTCAGTAAGGGCTGTTACAATTGCAGTAGTTGACTTCTACAGATCCAAGGTCTCTTCCACACAGAAGGTGGCTGCTTCCTCCTCTCATCCCCTGCCTACAGAAGTGCCCTGTGCATTTTTGAACAGCTCCAGCTTCAAACCTGAAGAGCAGGGCAAGGAAGGAAGGGAAGACAAATAGACAGCAGTGCTTTCTTCTCATCATAAATATCTTTATTGTGAAAAATACCATAAAATAATTCCCACAATTCTAGAAAAAACAGTTCTTGCTTTGTAGATTTATGATTCCATATAAAGACATTTTATAATTTGAAACATTTGATAAATCTCTGGCTAGCTTTACTTATCTTTCTTAAACATGAAACTGCTACTTAGTGATTTCCTTAGGGCAAAAAAAAATTATTCTCCCATTTATTTTGTTACGGCTTTATGGATAAAACTGTGTATTACAGAGCAAACAATACCTTACAATAAGGCACTTTTAAATACAACTAACCTGCAATGCTATCCTGGCTAGTTTCCAGCAAAGCTCCTATAAATCACAGCCCTAAACAGAAGAATAATTCTTGTTCCAAACACTGGTCTGAAAACTGAAATGATAAATAAACATTAAGGGTTGGGGTTTTTTTTAAAAGTTTAAGCTAACACATTTTCTGCATATGTCCAAAACTTAAGCTCTTCAGTTTGTAATTCACTTTGAATCTCTTTTAATACTGATTGAAAATAATATCAGGATTTTACCAAGTAAAATATACTCCCCCCCACCTTCATTTGAAAACAAGTTGGAAATGAGCTGATTAAAACTGAACTCCACAGAGAAAGTTTGTATCTACATACAGGCGAATAATGGGAGTGATGCTTCATGCACATCTCAGGGTTGACAAACTACCGAGACATTTACTTCAATGTTCAGTTACTGAACGTTATTGCACTACAGACACCCACAAATAAATAAAAAGGCGAGTTCAGCTTCCTTGCATGTCGCCTGCATCATTAACACTCAGCATGGTACCAGCGCTTCATTTTCCAGAGTCACGTCAGGAAATGCAGCGCTGGAGCTGGAGAGCCTTGCAGCGTCAATGGTTTCTTTTTAACACAACTTTGTCTTTCTGTGTTTCTGGAATACCTCAACGCCATTCAGAACAGCACCGCCTGGTAACACTTCTTGTAAACAGCAGCTGCTCAATACTAGGAAAGCCTTGTTCTCCACTGTCGCTTTTTGCTATTGTTTCCAAGAACCTGTCTTCCAACAGAAGGAATCTATGAACAGCAATCATGCATTAATCATCTTCCTTCTTCTACTGACTACATTCAAGCCTTTTTGTTCTTAAAATGTAATTTTCCTTTCCCCATTCATTCATTTTCAAAATGCACAGGGTCCTTTTTTGTTTCTGACTGCTCCCAGCCTACAGCAGCACTGTCCCGCTGCCTCCAAGAAACAAAACCACACTGCACCAACATCAGTGCCTCATATGAAGAATTTATTCATGAGGGAACATCTTATTCCTTCTCTAAACAAACAAACAAAAAAACCTCAGGAAACAATTCTCTCAGCTCAAGCTTTTAAAGCTGCACAAGGGCAGTCCTCTGAAAGAGGACTTATTCCCAGCAGTCCCCAAGCACAGCTGGCTGTAGTCTGTACTGTGACTTCCCACAGCCCAGCCACTCCTGCATGTACAAAACCAGGCACAGTGCTCAGGTTGCTCATTCAATACTCACTTAAAAGCAGCCCCTGCTGTGGTGAAGAAGGCAATACAAAGTGTTCCAATGTCTCACGCAGAACCCCCGGGCTAGCATGGCTGGGTCAAGCTCACCCCTCAGGGCACGGCGCTGACAAGAGCTGCAGGAGGACATGGACAGCCGCCCCCCACAGCTACCTGCCCGACTTTAGGTACTGCCAGCAAGCAGCAGGTGCAGAGGCCAAGCCATGGGGCAGCAGGTCCCTCACTGTGCAGTCAGTTCCCATGTCTGAGCCCCAGCCCCTGAGAGCCATGCCAACCTCAAGTACTCTTGACCAGCCCTGAGCTTCTCCAACAGTTCAAGCAGAAACATTTCTGACAGGTCACAAGCAAAAGTTGAACTTGTAGAAAGTCATTCAACTTAGTGAAGATCCAACACTGGAGTTTAACAGGCTGCCTTGGTAGTTTTGTACCATAAACCATTAGAAAACACCACACAAGCTCCTCAGTTTGAAGATAAATTTGTGAACACTGACCTTTAAACTGCTGTTGAAAAACATTCTACAAAGCCACACAGCCTCGCAATTATGTTGGCCAAGTACTTGAGGCAGAAACCAAGTTGCTTCAACAGCAACTTCATCTACAGTAAGAAACCCCCCTTTCAGACTGAAGGCCTTATTTGATAATTTCGTTTGTTTTACTGAGGCTGCTTAGGTTTTCAAGTGCCAGGAGTTGAAGTTACAGAAGATTCCTATCAACTGATTATTGTTTTCCTGTTAAAATCCAATCAAGAGAACACTGATGAACTGTAATTCTTGCATTCCAAGAAAATGGCTGCTGATGGAACTCAGTAATTGTATCAGTAATTATGACAGATGCAGTTACAGAACGAGAAGACTCCTCACTGCTACAGCTGCAGCCCTGGTAACACCGCTCAGTGCATTCACACGACTCCACCAGCTACACCAAACCCATCTTAAGTACATACATACGGAAAAAAAAATTAAAAACAAACTTTTGGCTAGTGGCAAGTGAGTCCCTCTTTTTTCACACAGCTGTGTCTGCAGTACCAATGCTGTTACATGAAACATAAATTTACTGCAATTACATGTAGTACTAACTCCTTGGTGCATCACCCAACAGAATTGAAGTTGTATTACAGGGTAAGGCTGGAGTTAATATCACATTCCTGCAGTACACTCACATCACAACCTGTTTCAGTTCTGACTTTACGTACAGAACCAACAAATTGCTGCAGAGTCAGGGAAATGTCTCATCAAATTTTCTGCTCAAATCTCAAGCAGATATTTTGTTAAAGTGCAAACTACTCAAAAATCATACCTAAACAAACACCCGAAATCACATTCAGAAAAGAAGTGTTTTGAAAAACAAGTCTTTTCCCCCACCCCCTCCTCACTGCTGACAATTCCACCAAGAAAATCACCCCAATTAATTTCAGGTTAGTGAACAACAAAGTGAGCAGGTATTTCAGATACAGTTACTCCCAAGCACTCTTTGTCCAGTGCGACTGTTGGGACTGGTTGAGTGCACAGCCTCTTCCCCACCTCTGGCACTGCCAACACCAATCCAGCAGGTGGTCACTTGGGTTTCTTCTTAAAAATACTGGGAGATGGATCATTCTGCTGAGCACAACCAACAGTTTGTTAATGTAGAGACTACTGTAACTACCCTTGCCATGTTTATTAGGCCCCAATCCAGAAAAATATTTACATGCATTTTTATCTTTAAGCGTATACTTGAGTTCTAAATTTAAGTGTTGTCCGAAGTAGCATCTTACTGTTTTTTCCATCCGTAGGAATAAATGTGTCCTGCATATCCACAGCAAATACATAGGCAGCACAACCCCCATCAGTGTGAGCTTGTCAAGCTCATCACAAACCAAACCCAATGAAAGAAAAAAGGAGCTTTCTTCCAGTGCAGTAAGAATCTGGGTTAAGGACAACATTATAGAAATTAAGATTTTGGGTCTTGAACTGAGAGACTTTTTATTTTTCAATTAAGTAAAAAACAGCAGCAGCCACCAGAAACAGTCTTGGCTCTAACTGAAGTGAAATTTGAATGTAAATGGTCCTCCTCCAGAACCAAAGGGGTTGAATCCCTGCCACGTATTCCAGCTCCTGTGGAAAGGGTTGTTGCCACCCTGCTGACTCTCTGCATCCAGTGGGTCCTCTCCTGCATCAAACTTCCGCCTCATTTCTGGAGAAAACAAAACCAAGGTGGAATCATGGCACAGTAGTAACAGGGTTTCCCTGGAGTACTTCAGCTGCTGTTATAATCTAAATGCAGTTTGCAACAGCACTTGAAGCAGGAGACACACATATCCTTGACATAAGTATATCCAGAGTTAGTCAATCCTAGACATCTCTACGAGATGTTATCTTCTAGAAGACACCTTCAAAATATGATTATTTGACTTTTAACAAAATTCACTGAAATTATTATTACAGATTATATCTGTATTCATGCAACAGATCGGATACAAGTATTAGTGCACTGCTTTCTCAAGATAAGTAAGAGCAGAAGGGGAGAAAGGGAAACTGAGAATCTTGTTATGACTTACATTTTTGTGTTGACCTTGATATAAAAAATGTAACTAAAAATATTAAGCCACCGCATCATTACCTGGGTCAGTGAGGACTTCTTTAGCAGCTGCAATATCGATGAATTTCTTCTCTGCTTTCTTCTTTTCTTCCTCACTCTGGAAATTATCAGGGTGCCACTGGGATGCCAGCTTTCTGTAAGCTTTTATGATTTCCTGCTTTCGAGCACTTCTGCATAGATAAAATTACAGATAACTTCATTTTCTGATTGCTCATATGCCACATTAATGAAGTTAATTTTAAACACTGAGACACTAATTAAGGGCATCAGAAAAGTTATGAGGTGCAGTTAGACTTCTGCAAGTGGCATTCAAGACTCTACACGAAACAAAGGAAGCAAGTTGCAATCTTAAGCAAAGACTCCCTCAACTCTCTCCTTCACCACCCATATACTTCTCTTGGAAAATGCTACTGCCAGTGACTCTGCAAAATATGGTCCTCAGTCTGAGGAATTTACCAGCAGATGAATAACAAAAAACAGATCAAATTAGTTCACAATTGGAAGGATGACCAATACTAGTTCAGAACTTTGCTTGCTCCTCATTAGCAAGGGAAGTTGTTCAGTCAGTCCTTCCAGACTCTTCCAATCTATCACACTATCTGCCATAAGTTTTGTTACTTTTAGTTATTCTTGCCAGTCTTCATTTCTTCTCCAATTCTTCTCACTCATGACTCAGATCATCTATATTAAGAATTTCTTCCTAAAGAATTTATTTCCTCTCTTCCTACTGTTGTTTTTCCATTCTTTGTAAAGGAATTGTAAACAAATGCCACTTCACAAGGTGAACACTAAAAATTAGTGCAGCAGAAGAGTGAAGATCGCAAGATACAGAAAAAAATTAACACTCAGCAGAACAAATTCAAGTGATCAGCTCTAGAAGTATTGGTTTAAATAACCACTTTTCACATCATCATCTCTGGAATTAGTATCTCACCTTTTTACTCCCAGGATTTTATAATAATCCCTCTTCTGTGATTGCTTCAGCATTCTCTGGGCACGTTCCAGCCCTTCCCGAATCTGCTGGTCATTTTCACTATTGGCTTGAGCAGTCTCATAGTCTTTAATAGCTTTTATGAAAAAGTCAATGAAAAAGGTTACACAACTCTACAAACTTCCAGTTAAAGAACTCAGCCACCCAACAAAACTGAAGCTTTGTTATTACCATATATAAACAGCAAAACTTTAGTTTCAGCTATATTTTGGGGTTTTTTTTCCTGAATTAGAAAACCTTGGAATAGAGGAAATTCACATTCACATACAAATTAGGTAATTTTCTTCCTTTAGGTTTACCACATTTCTGGGAAATGGAAGAGAAGGGAAAGTATCACTGTAGGTTGCAACATTCACTGGATTTTACTACAGCCACAAGGATGAATATAATCAGTATCTAGGACTGGGATGGGGAAACAGAACCAAGAAGAAAGATTCAGCAATTAGTACTTGAAAAGCCCACTGCACATTAGTCCCACATTGTTGTTCAACTGAAGGATGCATTAACAAGTCTTTAAATTAATATTCATTCTTTCCCCCAGTCTGCACTCAATCAACACAATAGAAAGTCTCTTCCTCTTTAGTGAATATAAAGACAGATTTCAGCCTACCAGTAAGTTCATATTGCTAGCAAAAGGCAAATATTTGCTTTTTTACACCTCTGCAAGCATATGTAAAGTTATATTTTAGTGGGTTTTTTTCCAAAGGCATGCTCTCACTTTTATTTCAAGAGTTGCATTTCTCAGGAATGAAGGCAAGAGAATAAATTTCTTAAGAAATCTGACATCTATACTTCTTTAAGTAAACTCTATTACTATTGCAAGTGCTTAAGACATCAAGTTTCTATATTCTTTAATATCAAAATTTATCAAGGGAAGCAAGTTGAAGTCTTTAATGAGACTGCTCTTCTTTCACTGTTATAATCCTCGAGGTCTTATTCGCAGATCCAAGTCTCTTAGGTTTCTCAAGTTAGACAAAGTACTTGCATCAGATTATTTCCAAGCAGATGCTATTTCTCAGCAGGTGTTACATTTGTTTTTCACTGTTTCTGAGCAAGACAGCAGGAAGTGCTAATGAATTTGTATTACCCAGACATCTGATACCACTGCAATCTTGTTTCAGTTACTGAAAAAAAATTCCAAAAAGTATTGCCAGAGCCCAAACAACTTCCTAGGCTACTACAAACCAAACAAAATTTCTGTTCATTTTCATATCACAGGACACTGCCTTTGCTGCTTAAAGCATTTTGGCTTCTACTGGTATTTTTAATAACTTGTCCAGTCATTTTAAAAAAAAACAAAACAGGAGTGTACACTAATATGTGTGCTGAATATATGCTATCAAAACTAATAAAAGCAGTGAAAATGCAGGGAATTCATTATGCTGCTTCATTGCTCCAATAATTTTAATCTACTGAACTTAATCTACTTCAGGTAATACTTGGAGGGGCTAGCAGAATGTCCTGCCAAATGCAGGTCAGACTGCTCAGCCTCACTGAGCACCACACCACCTTCAGCACTGTTGTGGGAAATCTGCTCAGGAGTCACTACTTGCCATGATAGTACTGGATTTCTCTTCTTTTTTTCTAAATCAACTTCCTTATTTAAAGACTGCAAGCATTAAGCACAAGGGAAGGTGCGTCAGTGCTGCAGACTGCAGAGGGAGTGCATCCAGCACAGTCAGCAAGAACACATTGCACCTTCCCTCTAATTTTGATGGTACACTCCACTGTAGGGATTCTCCTCTTTCAGAGAGCTAATTGCTCTCTCCATCTGAGGGGTGAGGTTTGTAAGCAGGTGGAACAGGATTGCAGCTTCATGACCACAAGAAGTTTGCTATGAAGCCAGGAAACTTATTACTAATTCCTAGTATCTCAAGTGAGATATTTAATCAATTCTTTCGAGTCACTATTTCTGAAAGCAGTAGTACCTCACAAACAAACAGGAATAGTCACCGCTGCTTCTTACTGGCCTGCTGCTTCAGAAAGCTTCCTTTCATCCTGCTCCATGACATGAAAGAAGTAACTACTTCCCAGTGTCACTTTCAATTTAAATACTTCAGTCAAATCTAACTCAAAAGGTAATCATATTGTATCTCTAAACACCTTTGCTGACTTTGGTATCTTGTCTGAATTTTTTACATGGAGACAGATTAATTTTTGCATGTGGAATGATGGCAAATTTCCCATCAAACCTGAGTAACTGCAGACAACCTACACTCATGCCAAGACTGTTGGAGAAATAACAGAACCAGTTTATGCTCTTACTGAAACCTCTACAGTAGTAGAGTGGGATGGGGAAAGAAAGAAAACAGAAAAAAATAAGTTCTGATCAATTTTAAAACAGCAAGGCAGTTTTCTTCCTTTTTTGACAAAACTTGTGCTCTAGACAGAGAGACTCCTGTACTTATGAGGTATGCCAGAAATCGAGTCATTAAACATTTGTCTCTGTAGACAAGCCCTGGATCCCATGTGATTATGAAGTAATTAAAACCATATCATGAACACAGCTATACATAGTGAACAGCATCTTGAACACTTAATAATCATCTTCAAAGTTCTGAATTGCAAGTACTTTGAAATTTCCTACCTTTAACAGGAAAATAGGTGCCTCCAGCTTAAAAATTTTTTGAGGGAAGAATGATTTTGTCTCTTTAAATATGAGATTACAATTTTAATTGTTCTGGTGTTCTCCATGGCAAAGAGAAACCAGCCATCAAAGGATAATGAAGACACCTCCAGGCAGATGAACATTAATGAGCTGTAATGCTGCTGATGGAGGCTCTGCTGGAAGGCAGAGCGTAACTACAACACCTCACTGCTGTCAAGGGCAAGAGGAAGGCACAGGAGATGCTACAGAACTTGGAAAAACAGTTCTGGTCAAGCATGGTTTTTTCACTTGGAACTAGGCTAGGCCAAGCCCAGCAGGAATCAACACAGGAAATAAGCTCTCCCAGATCCCAGGTATGTCCTCCCTGTTTCCTCGTGTCCTATAACAGAGAGGCATTTGCCCCAGCACAAGACCACACTGACCGTCTGCATTTGTGCAGAATTTTGTAACAAATTTTTCTTATTACAAAACTTTTCTTTCCTCCAATTTGTGCACAGTTTGAGTCACCATCCCTGGAGTTATTTAAAAGTGATGCAGATAATGGCACTTATGGTGGACATGGTTTAGCGGTGGACTTGGCAGCGCAGGGTTAATGGTTGGACCTAATAATCTTAGGGGTCATCTCTATCACTCTATGTAATAGGATGCATTGTACAGAAACTGCATATGGAAAACGCAGCCTCAGGAACAGAATCAGTTTACTCTCTGAGCAACACTGCAGAGATCCACAGAGGAGAAGCAATGGCTGTTACCTTCCTCTGCCCTCAGCACACACTAGGGAATAGAATAGTATTATTTCATGCTGCCATCTCAAGACAGGAAAATGGAGCTCCTAAAATGAATTTACATTACCCTAACTCTAATTACCTTTTACCTCTAAATGCAATTCTCTGACACTGCTGATTATATAAAATGTCTGAGTTGAGTAAGCTGCACAGTCTCATAAAACATCCTGAACACAGTCCACTTTGTAAAGACAACTCTGCTGTAGATAAAACAAGTACAGTCCCCTTACACTAATCAAGACAAAATTACCACCAAGTATTTTTGTAAATCTGCAACTACCAGGGCTAATTAAGGATAACATAGTGTAGAATCAAACTGCATGTTAAAAAAGAGCCTTTGAAATTTTAAACATCCACATAAAGTATACGCCAATGGCATACAAGTGTACCTTCTTCATACATGTCTTCTAGCAAATAAGCTTCTGCTCTGTCTTTCAGGGCATTCACGTTGGTTGGTTCCAGCTGCAGAACCTCTGAACAAAGTTTGATGGCTTCTGTAGCCTGCTGATTCTAGAGAGGCAAAAGTAAAACCAAATTCATGTAGCTGTGGGAGTTTTGTTTCATGTTTTTCTTGAAGACATTTACAGAGGGAGATAAGCAGAATTACCTTTGATAAGCAGTGACAGATTCTTTCTTTGGCACGAGTAGAATAAATTGGGACTTCTGGCTCAGTTTTCATTACGGACTCATATTTACTGATAGCATCTTCATATCTGTTTAAATCATAAAGCAAAATATCCGGAAATGTAATCGCTATCTCAGGGTGTTGCATTTCATTTAAAAATTTTAAGAATTCACAGTGTCCCATTCTTCTACCAACAAACCTTCCCTTTAATAGCCTTAAAAGCAAGGTGCGAAACAATAGTATTTAGAAAACTTGCAGGCATTTCAAGAATTACATCCCCATTCCCTCTTCTGTGCTGAGAGACAGAAGAGCAGGCAGTAGGCCTCTCAGGCTTATGCTAAAGACTGCCATACCTCACCATGCACAGCCAAGGGTCTCCAGATTTGCCTCCTGTCCAACATGACTCTGCACTTCAAAATAAACATCTCCCCCACTGATACCTGAGATGGACTCAGTTCTGTGCTCAAAGTAAGAGTCCAGACTATCTGCACACTACAAAGGCACCTATTCACAGAGGTACAAAAAAGCTCTTTATGCCAGTTTTAATCAGACATATGTTTTCTCCTTTTCTTCTTCACAAGTCACACAGTAAAGTGTTATTCTGCTGTGAAGGCCTCAAAATGTTAAAGTTACATAGTTTGAGCAAGAAACCAATTAGAACATTCACCTAAAAATGCAAGAGTGAGATTGAATCCATGGGTTGCTACAAGCTAGAGAAATGCAAACTCTCAGACTCCCTAAAACTGTGCTGATGCTGGATTAAATAAGTGAAGAGATTCCAAACAGACTTCTGGCTTAATAAAACTGTCATCAGTTGTGCTTATTCACATTTCTGATGTACTTCATTTTAAAAAGCCACCTTGACAATTTCTAATGATTTGTTCAGGGTCCTTACAGCTAGATGTCATGTGCTTGGGAACACAAAACTGAAGTGAAGCAAGAACTACAAGAATACAGAGGCACTGTCTATCATTTAACAGGGTGCATTAAAAAAAAAAACAAACTTATTAGTCAGAACCACTTCTGCCATCAAGGCATTGCAGAGTTACTAAGCGGTTTTAGTCTTAAAACATGGTCCCTTCATCACAGAACAGCTGAAGTTGGACATAACTCTTGGAAATTATATGGTCTAACCCCACTGCCCATGCAGGGCCACCTCTAGAAATCTGGCTATGACTGTATCCAAAATGCTTTTCTATAACTCTAAAGTGGAGAGACTCCATAACCTCCTGGACAATCTGCACCAGTGGAAATGAAGCAGTGTAAAAACCATTTCCTGATGTTCCAAGGGAATTTCCTTGGAAGTTTCAGTTTGCACTCACTGGCACGATCCCATCACATAACCCCACCAAATAGAGCCCTCTTTGCACCATCCCTTCAGATACATTGATGAAATCACCCTGTGGCAGAGAAGTCTGAGGGCAAACACTCCCAGCCACCCCAGCCTGTCCCTGCAGGAGAGATGCTCCCTGCCTCAAATCTTCATGGCACTTTGCTGGATTTTCTCAGTAGCTTCATCTCTCCTGTACTGGGGAGCCCAGTGCTCACGTGTGGCCTCATCAGTGCTGAGTAATAATATATGAGAGCTGAAAACTCCCATCCCTATGTTTGTCTTACCACCTGCTGCAGAATAAAGTTAAGTATGCAAAAGGCACACAGTGGCATCAGAAGGAATCACAATAGAATAGTTGCTATGCGAGTCAATATTTATTTTAATTGTAATCTGAGAGCTCTGCTCAGTACCCACTTCAACTGACACATGCAAAAACCATCATTTTAATCAGCTCCTCAATCAGTAAGTTGGTGCCTCAATCATGGGGTTTTTCAATTTTTTTCCCTAAATACAGCAGTGAATACTTACTTACCTGCCTTCTCTGATGAATTCCTCTGCTGACTCAATCTGCTTATTGAGTTTCTTTACTTGCTTATAGGGGAGAAGCATTGTTTATGGTCTTGGTCCAGTTTCAGACACTCCCGGACCTCGCTTTTTCATAGAGAGATAAGGAGAAGGGAAAAAAAAGAAAAACCAAAGAAAAAAACTAGGTTACCACATACTATGAAATTTTACCTAGAGACATAATGCAGCATATATAAACTGTCCAGAACAACACTTGAGTTCTTTACACAAATCTCTCCCCTTATCCAAGTACGATATAAAGTGAGACCAACAAGAGTCTTCCAAAACATACAGGGATATTTATCTGGCTTTGGTTTTAATTCTTTTTGTATTGCCAAGCACACAAAAGATTAAATGTTACAGTAATAACTGACTAAACAATACCTTTGAAGAAAAAGGCACCCTGTGAAAGAAATTATATTCAGCAGTTAGCAGATGAATATATTGGAAAATTACCATCAATTGTAACTCAGGTATATTACAAAATTCCTACACTGAAGTGTATTTTGTGCTGCTTGAAATGGAAAGCTCAGCTAAGACACAACCCTCCTTGATGGAATCTCAGCCAAGCCTGAGCCTGATCATTCTTCACTGTGAAGAATGTTTAATCATTTCCCTAATCTGATTACAGGAAGTATCTCTCAAAATAGTCCAATGTCTAAAAAAAAAAAAAAACCCAAAAAAACTTCCACAATGCAATCATATGAAGGAATAAACGTTTTGGATCCTATAGAGTCATCACAGCACAACCACGATGTCAATTTCAGGAAAACATTACAAAATCTTATTTTGTTTCTAAGCACAGACAAAAATATCTTTTTATTTGAAAATAATTAGGCCTTTAAGGGGAAGAAAACAAGGGAAGGACAAGAGTAAGCACCCAGCAAGTCCAAGAGAACTCTTCCTTAGCATATCTTATGATGCAAAAAAATAATGGTAGCAGAGAAGAATGAAGGAAAGAGGCTTACGCCTTTCATTCTCATTCCATTCTGTTCTTCAACAGTGCCCTCAATCGTGTGTTTAAATAACAGAAATACTATACTTGAAATCACTGGGCAAAGTGATGGCCACCTACCAAAAGTCATCACAAAAAGTGACCTATGAGCTCACAAGATAAGTATGCTCTAGAAAGGGAATGCGTAATGCAAACCAATTACTTTCATGTTTAATTTCGGCCTGCTATAAAATGACTTCTTTGCAATTATAATCACATGCAGTTTCCATCTACCAAGGAAAGAAACACAGGCTTTTTCAGTTCTCTTTACCTTATTGAAGAGATTCTGTGGGAGAAATCATATTGGAAGGATTCTGGAGATGAAGGCAGCACAGCTCAAATTATGATTGGCACAGAAACCACTTCTGTGCAACAAGGAAGATTCCACAATTTGTGCAGCTAGGCAGAAAGTACAAACTGGACACACCGTATTGGGCAAGGCCAGTTACCTGCCAGTTTGACTAGGGACATATGGGAGTAAGACCTTAAACTTAACTCAATATGAATAAACAATAGGGCATTATCAAAAAGTCATCCAGGACTGTCTGCAGGAATGAGAGGCAAACAGCTCTGCACTCTAAGCTCTTCATACTTGGATGCTCCTGTACTTTTTAATCTATTCTTAAGCTTGTAACCTTAATGTATCCATCTTCTGTTTGCATCTTAAACTTAACTTCAATAGAGGTTTAAGGTTAATAAAAAGCTCCACTAAAGGAAATTTAGAGAAGCGCTTCCTTCCAGGAGAAATACAACGAAGACAGCACTTGTAAGCAGCTCTGATGGACAAGGACTCTGGCTTCTGTTTAAGGAAACAAGATGGCTGGAACCATTGATGGCTGGTCTTGCCAAGAATAAACACAGGTGTCTTCACTGCCAATCCTTAGTTTCTAGAAAGGAAATTGCTTTATCGGATCTAGATCACAGTTGATTCTCCATCCAACCCTCACACAGGAGACATTTTATAATTTATCATTAACTATACAATTATATTTTCTGTCTCAATTATAATGATTACAGCAAACAGTAAAATTACCTGAGAGATAATTCATGGTCCCCCAGCTGATAATATATTCTGCTGATTTTATAGAAGGCTTCAGTATTATCATTCTTTAATTTGGCAGCAGCTTTCAAGTCACTAATGGCTTTGCTTGGTTCCCCTTCCTTTATATAACACTCTGCTCGAAGTTCCCGTAGCTCTGCATCCCAAACACAAACCTTGAGAAATCAAAATTAAAGCTTGGTTTTGGTCCATAACATTTCACTTTTTTTCCTCCCCAAAAGAAAAATCCCATTTAATTTTGTTTTGCCAACTGCAATAACATAAGGTTCAAGCTGCATGCAGAGTCATGAAATTAGCATCTCTGCTTCCTGGTGGATGCTGTGATGCACCTGCCCAAATAGAAAAACAAAGGCCTGAAAATTTTGTAAATGATTCAATGAACTCATGCAGAGAGATGAATTAAATCTACTGGCATTGCTTAAACTAGGACAGTCTGTTGAGCCTCCAGGAAAGGATATCAGAATCATAAATTTTTGTATCTTCCCAAAAGAGTAGAGGTAATGAACAGCAAGGACCAAGCTGTCAGTTGTCCTCCAGCAAGAAGCCTGTGGATGCAGCTCCACCAAGTTTGACCTTAATATCTGGATTTTAGGAATAAAGAGAGGTAAAATTGTCACAGTAAGGCAGAATTAATTACTCCTGAGGAACTGCCTATCAAAATTTGGTTTAGGGAATTAAATCTGTGTTTTATCAGTTGTTCAGAAACTATTATCTTAGAGGAGGCTTTCCTGCTTTTCCACGTTGCCCCCTAAACCAGGACACCTCCCCATAAACCAATTCCCACATCGTGGCAGTTTCATCACCAAAAGCTCCAAGGCTGTAAACTCCAAGTCAATGCCACTAATTTGTAAGTGTAGAGTCATCGCAGTTAACTGCCTTTCAGTACATTTCTATATGACATGCAAAATGCCCACATGATCAACTTACTTACACGTTCACTATCAGGCTATCTACACCAACTAAGATTCAACAAATACCGATACCTAAGGAACAAGCTGAAAATTCAGCCAGCTATCTACATTTATAATTTTGTGGGGGTTTTTTTTATCTTTTGTTAATTCATTTTCTCAAGACAAGCTGTCTGCATATATATAATGAAAAATCCAGATGAAAAAAACCCTCTATCTCCTATACTTGGCAAACCTTCACTGATTTCAGAAAAACTTTTCCAGCTTCCCCAAGAATACAAAATTGAAAAAAAACCAGGGAAGTACAATCAATAAGGTTATCTGTAATGGAAGTTCCACTGAAGTAGCTTTAAGACAAACTATTTTGACTTCTGCAGCTAATGCTCAGCCCTCTCCTCTCTCCAACATCATTACAAACCCAAGGTGCTCAGCAAAACTAAACCGGTTACACCAAAGTTATTTTCACATCAGTGAAGAAACTATTAAACAAAAACACACAGATGTCAGACAGAAGCTATTACTTTCCTTTCGTGGTACCGTTTTGACTTAACACTTACTGCCAAGATTTCATCAAGAAGAGAAATAGCAGCTTCGTAATCCTCTTGCTGGTAGGCAGATAATGCTTGTGAATGTAGGCGCTGCAGCTCATCAGATTTTGTCAGCTGAGTCTGGGCTTCTTTTTCCTCATTATTGCTAGGATTGGATTTGAGCTGCAAACATGAACAAGGAGAGACTCATGCTTGTTTAAGGATCTCTTTCAGTCCCATTAATAATCATATCATGGAGAACTGACTAAAACTGCAAATAAAGCAAAATGAGTTTCAAAACTCCACTGGAAGCATTTCTGCCTCTGAACTTCAGCAGAAACATTTTGAGATAATACAAGATGGCAGAAGTCAGAAATCCAATTCTTCATGCTTGATCAATCATCACTGGACACATCACACACAACAGTCACTGCCCCCCATCACCTGCTGGAAGTTGTGGACCTCTTTGTAGCCTAATTAATTCACCTCTGCTGTCAGTCGTTAAACACTGGATACCTCAGAAGCAGCAGCAGACAGTGTAACTACATGGTATAATTACATCTCTCACTTTAAGCACTATACATATTTATAACTTCATGACAGAAATAAATTAAATATGTTCCATCCAGTTGTTACTGTGAAGTTGTATTTCTTATATTTTCCCCACAAAGAGTTGCTACAGAAGCAAGTTAAGTGGCTACAGCCAGGGAAAAGGCTCAGTTGGGCAGCCATGCATTCCGTTTCCTACTTAGTTTTAAACAAGTCTAACATTTTGTCTACAAGGAGCCTCATTTCTCAAACCCCTTTCTGAGCAAGCAGAAGTCATTACATTGTACTTGCCTTTTTCATTTAGGCAGGTTTATCTTTTCAAAGAAAATTTAAAAAAAGGTCTTTCAGGCAACTTTACTATCACCCTGAAAATACACGACCCTCAGCCACTCCCTTGTAGCATTACTGTAGCTTGAAGGAAGCACTGGCTTCACACTTGTTGCTGATCAGAACGACTTTCAAAGTTTAAATGCGACAGATCAGCATGACTTATTTTTTTTGTTCTGTTTTAAATAAAGAACTTGCATTATCTTGCATTTTATACACAGAATGTGAACTAAAAAACAGAATGTGAACTAAAGTCACTCAAAGACATCCAATACATTATTCTTTCCCCGTTTATCTTGAAGTGACCTCTTCCCTTTTTCTCACCAGTAAGTTCTTGAAACATGTGTTTTGTGTTTATGTCCCTAATGAAATTCAACTTCAGCCCTCAGAAGCCATTTACCAGAATTTCCCCTGGTTCTACCACTTTGTCTTCTTTTGAACTTCATGCAGTTTTTCATTTTACCTGGCAAAAATTAGTTTATACTTAAATTTGTATAACTTTAAAAAGTTGTACTTAGACCTGAAATTTCTCTTTTATTCCCTACACTGTCTTTCAGAAAGAGGAATGTGATCAGTTTTCTTTCTTTGTAGGCTGATTCCAAAACCAAGTTTCATAAAGCTCCTCTTCCAGTTAGAACTCTGCCTATAAGCTCTCGATGCTGTGCATCCACTCCCTAAAATCTGGAGCTTGTAGCAGAGGCAAATTTCTGCACCAGTAATTTTAAAAAGCACCAAGTCTACAAAACTCTGAAGTTCTGAACTCTTCTGTTCCAGCTGACTTGGTTGATTTCTTCCTTAATTGCTCAGCATTTTCTTCTTAAAAAATTAAGAGCTTTGGTATTAGATGAACCTTAAACTTCCAGAAAAATTTATGGTAATACTGCACTCCTTAGACTCACAGTATATTTCTTGTAATGTATTTAGAGAAAATGTTAGTGGAATAGGAAAAGCAACATTACAATCATGGAGGCAAGTCCAATAGTAATCAAGACCATTTGAGTGAATCATCCTAGGTAATTTTAGGTAGCACAACATGTCCAGTTAAAGACAGGAAAGTTTTTCAAGTTATCATTCAAATGAAAGTTATTGAGTGTTTGTGTACTACAGTATGATGAAAGTACACACTCATAAGTGCTTTTAAGTAATTACGATATTTCTATGATGCTTAAATCAGTAACGTTAACTAAAGCAAAAAGAACACAAGCTTGTGAAAAACATCCTGAAGAGAACTGAGAGAAGCTCCATGGTTTGTGGTATCTAAGATCAAGACATCCATGCACTCAAGGACAGTGCACAGAGGAAAGCTCTGCATTAGTAATATATCAGTTAACACAACTGTAATGAGAGACAGATGAAAAAAAAAAAAACCAAGGAAATACTTAAATACCTTTTATTCTTTAGCTGGGAAGTTACAGATGATCACAGAGGAATGTATTTGGAAACATCTCATGTTACTGTGATGTGGTTATGAGAGCTTCAAAGACCCAATTAGACTGCCTAGTAACTTAATCTAATTTAATTAACTTACAGTGCCATAGAATGGCCTCTCCCACCAACATCCAAAACAGAACTATTACACATACCAACCAACCATGGAAAGTTGTTGCACAACGTATTTTGCAACAGGCAAGGGTTTAGATGAGAAAGCAATTTGCAGATGTACAGAGCTCAGACACTTGGTCTTGGCTGACATCTAGTGGAGCTGGAAGCTGCACCTTCAGTGTTGAGCTCTGAAGCATTTGTTATTCCAAGGGAGACAGAATTGTGTATTTAGGACACCTCTACTTACAGTACTTATTGGAATAAATTGCAACTGTGTTACAGCAAGTCTTAAAGTCTAGAATTTAAAAGAAATATAAAAATTTGGTCCTTTCCTCACTTTCCAATAGACAAACATAAGTTCTGCTCTAATTTTGTACCTTCTACAGAATTCACCAACTCAAATGCTTGTCTTTTTCTCTAGAACATAAGCGGACTCACTGACAACACTATAAGGCACGTACAGAGGGCTGCCAGGATTTGAATTGCTTTTGTCACCTTTCCAGAAGGCCTTCCCATCAACCAAAGTATGCCAATAACCCTTTTATTTTCAGTAAAAATCACATGCTTACAAATAAAATAAACATTCCAGGGCTTTCATGGCTTGAGGCCCTGGACACGAGTGTTGATGCACCCACAGATCTGTCCTGCTGACTTCTATTAATCAGACACCAGTAAACCAAACAGAAGGAACTTGATATTAAAGCATATGAACACTAAACCAAAGCTGTAGCAGAGAAATAATTACTATTCATATAACATGAGCAACAACTTTGAAAATCACTAAAGGAATTCTGCTTACTCCTTGTTTTATGTGGAAAACCTGACCCATGTAAAAAAATTAATCAGCTTGATTCACCTGTTGGCCAAAAGGAGAGGTTTCTAGAAATGTATTATTGCTTAATATGTGAAGGCATAAGTCTGAATCACACCCTCTATCCAAACTTTGCAATTAATTTCAGCCAACAGGGAAGTACGGAGTACAACAACAAAAAAAAAAGCTAAAAATACATGAAGGCTGGAATCTCAAGAGGCTCTGCTCCCAAAAAGAAATACTGCATCCTTTGCAGCTAAGCATTTCCACTGCCTGCTCTCACACTAGCACTGCCTCAGAAGACAGCCAGTATTGATATGCCATAGAGGGCAGAAATATAGAGAGAAACTGCTTCAATCAATCATCTAAAGATATTTAGTGTGCTCACTCTGAAACTTTTTTTTGATACTATGAAATTATATAGAAGGAATTTGAGGACATGAATTTTCTTTTCACAAGTACACATTAAACAATAGGTTTACTGTTATATATGAATAACAGCTACAATGTCTTTAAGTTCTACACAAAGCCACTGGTCTCACAAGCTGGGAAAGTTTACCTTGTCATCCTTCCCTCCATTTAGATGGGATGAATTTTTCTTGCTTTCTCTCCCTCAAAAATGACAGGATCTCCTAAACTGTTCAGATCCCTTTCAAAGGAACACAACTACAAGAGAAGGCATGAGGAAATTTGAAAGATTTAGAAAAGAAGGGAAACCTCTTAAATAAATAGGTATTCTACTTAAAGATCTCAAGGTATGTAGCACAATTTAATCCACTCCCCATAGGAATAATTTAACCTATTACAAAATTACTACTTTAATATTTACTCCTTTTGCTTGAATATACTGTACTTAACTGAAAATTATGCTCCTCAAAACAGACCACTTGACAGCTCTCTAAGGGCACAGGCAATATTGTTCATAGAACAAAGGAAAAAAAGGGAAGTCAGATTGAGGACTAATATGCTCTTTTCCTTAATCAGCTTCTGGGAAGAAACTCTATTCTATTTCAGACTTAAAGCCTGATTGAGTACTGAAACTGTCTGACCAAAGGCAGCAGCTGAATTTTTGCTGCAGATTTGGCAATAGGGAAAGATACTTGACAGTTGACTGGAGAAACATTCTGTATGCAGTATTAAGCAATACTTCAAGAAACAGTAACTGCAAAGAGATGCACACACAGACTCACAATCAACACTGACACTGCATAATTGCTACTGCAGCAACTGTGTCCTCAGTTAATCCGAGCTGAACGACTCTCTCCCACATTCACAGACAGCAGGGCTGCACTGCCATCAGGCCACACACTCCTAAGAAACTAACTGAGGAAGAAGCAGCCAGAGGAGCCTCTGCTACATGAACTTCACAATACACTGCTGGAGCTCTGCTACAGACACAAGAACTGCCTGGTGCATTTCCACCTGCAAGAGCCAATCCTCACAGCTGTCCTGTGGAGCATACAGGGCAACCACTCCAGTTTTGTCATCCACGCTCACTAGAAAGATTTCCATTAAACAACTGCAATCTGCACCACACAACTTTTTTCATCACTCTTTTCAAAGAGAGCCAATAAGACAGCACCTGCTACATTGCAAATTCTTTTTATTTTGGCTTAGGGGACATGCCAGCGCCTCAAACTAACAACTCTTCAAGAGCAAGCAAGCATGAAAAATGTATCTTATTTATACTCCTATTTACATGGATTTTGTCCAGTAGAGAGGAAATCAAGATTCACATTCTCTTAGGGCTTAGATCAGTTTACCTCTGCAGCATAGGACTGAAATGCATGAAGTACCCATCAAAACTGAGAACAGCCCAAGTGAGTTTTAGGTGGGTAATATCCAGCTATGTGTATAAGGAAACTTCACAATTCCTGATCATGGAGAGAAAGTACTGTCAAGACATTTATAAAGATGGAGAACTCTGCAGATTATTAGACAGAGAGATGCCACTGAAATGTATTGATTTATCTGCTCACTGACTAAATTAAAAGCCAACAATTCTTTTCAACCAGTAGAAAGAGACAGGAACCTGCAAAGGTTGATCCATGATGCCCCTAGTGACTTCCCAGGGAGATATTAATATAGTGATGTAAACCAGTGTTCAACCTCATACTTTAAGTCCCACATCACTTATTTCTGAATGAAGGCTGCTCCCTAATACAGCTACCAGTAAGCAGAGATCATGAAGCATCATGCACACACAAAAAAAGACTTTCCAAAGTGCTCCATTGTTTCAGGCAACACCCCATTTCATCTGCATCACTATACTGCAACTTCATTGGTCATTTATTCATACAAGGTTGCTTAGCTACTACACCTGCAAAGAACAGGAAAGGAACTCAGGCCTAGATACCATATAATATACAAAGCATCAGATTTCAGATGTGACCTTGGCTCAGAACCCAGACTTAAAAACAGTGATGTAGTTCAACACTGGTCACCAACTTACCACATTTTTAAAGTCATCCTCTGCTTCATCAAATTTTCCTTGCTTAAGCAGTAAGTGTCCTCTCTGTAATCTTGCCTGAAATGAAACATAGAATTTATGTATGAAATGGGAACTGAGCAAAGTATGAATACAAGTTTCATTTTACTATAGCTAACAAGCTGAAACAGAGATCATGACACCTATTCTTTGTCCTTTTGATTTAATGACGTTCTTATAAGGCCTCTTTAATGGCCCTAATGACATTAATGAAAATGGCAAAGGACTGCTCAGCACCAGAACTGAGGGACAAAAAGCAGACAATTTTTATGGAAAGAACTCATTTGAGAAGTTTCACAAATCAAAATGATTGTGACTTGACACCATTTTCCTGATTATAAATGTTTACAGATTAAGTAAATAACAGAAATAATAAACAACTCCCACATTTAATTATTTCATTAAACTCTTAGAGTAATAGAAGCTATGTAAAAAGACAAGTCAATGGTTTAGAAGACTTCGATTTATAATAAGAATATTTTCATACAACAGTGAATTTTAGCAGTTAATTTGCTCCTTAGTTGTCAACTATACAGGACATGCCACTGCTCACAAAAAATGGAGGTGAGAGAATGAGTCAGAGAGGACTCCAGCATCAGTTTCCAACTAGTGAGGCAGTCTCCACATACAGTACATAGACTTGAGGAAGGGGTAAGTATATCAGAACTTGCAACAGTCACAAAGGAATGCAGTGAGACAGGACAGTTACTTTGAAGAACAGATACCTCAAATCTAACACTGATTAAGAGAAAAAAAGCCCAGAGACATCTGTGTGCTCTCTTCTCCCTGTCCCAATAGCAATGCCTTGGTGAACAACAGAATAACCACAATTGAGAGAGAAGAATTATTTAGTATAAATCCATGAACTTAGTAAAACCAGTAATTGTTCAAATAACTGTCTAGACTGTACTCAGCACAGTTGCAAATTAAGACATACTGCTATTTTTTTTCCACTTTAAAGCCCTCTGAGGGATAATGTATTCTCTGTTCTTGTTGAGCAAAGTCTGAAAAAAAAACCAAAGCTGTTTTTTTTCTTTACACTTCAAAAGTCTTCAATTCCAGTAATACTTACTGATGTGAAGTCCTGCTTTAATTCAACCACTTTACTTAAATCGCGAATTGCTGCTTTAGATTTGCCCATGGCTAAGTACACTGTGGCTCTTCTGTAATATGCAATGTAGTTCTCAGAGTCTCCTTCTGTAAATGACCAAACAGTAATCAGAATACTATCTCAAAGCTACTGAAATTTCTGGTACAGTGGAACTGTAATGATTCAAAATATATCATCTGACTTTTAAGCCACTCGAAACAATGGTATACATTAATAAGACAAAATTTGCAACATTATGCAAGCAGTATTTTCTATTTAGTTTCATTATTTAACAATAAAGACTACAGAAATACTGTAAATGCCAAATAATTGAGAGTGAAAGTCAAATACGTATGTGTTCTTCAGCTTTTTATGAGAGAACGGCCTCTTCATACTAATGCTTTACCGCCAACTGAAGGCCTACATTTGAAAGCACATTAAATCATCATTTACCAGCCCAGGTGCTGATCACCATATCAGATAAATGTAAATATTCACAAAATGACTAATAAGTTAGTGCAATGTCAAGACAGACACAAACTCTTTATATCATTCACTGAAATGTCAGCAACTTCTTTCTTTAGTAATGAAGTGAGGACCAACATTCCCTCTCACCAGCACACAAATACACACACACTATCAAAACATGAAGGCTAACTTCAAGGCCTATACATTCCATGCTTTCTCCTGGTCAAAATTCAAAGATCCAGCAATTTTAACATTCTCCAAGCTAGCACATACACCTGTACAAGAGGCAAACATCAGTCTCTGAAAATGAGAATAATATTCTTAACATTCTTCTCTGTGCAATATTTCACAGAAACAGGTAACAGTTACTGTGGACTTTCAAGGAAAAGTAACATCAACCACCAAAACAACCCAATGCTGGAAGACAGGAAACCTTTTACTATGCCATTGAAAATGTAATAAACAATCCAGAATTTGCAGACAAGAATATCCATATCTGAGGAACAGAAACAGTATTTTTCTTCCTCACATCATTTGAGGCTAAAGTTGAACTTCAAAATAAATGGAAGAAATAGCACCACCAGAAGTCTTATGATCAGCAACCAAGTTTCATAGCTGGTCACCTCCATTACCAAAACACTAGTTCAATTCTCACTGAGAAAGCTATCTGCACTCTTCCTCTACAATATCTTGGTTGTGAAAAGGCATTTCACCAGAGCTGAAATTTAATAGGAATTCCCATGCTGTATGACTCTTTGTATGTCAGCATTACAAATATCAAATAAATTCAATTGTTATTACCCTAAAAAAAACCAACAAACCAGCACTGAGTCCTAAACGTGTAGGCTAGGCACAAATAGACAGCTGAAATTACAGAACTTTATTAATACACAAAGGATGAAAGGTAAGAAAGAGCTAACATAGAAAGTACATTTCAGCACCAGATGATTGACAGTTTTGCCTCAGTACTCCAGCAACAGTAATGAACAGCAATTGACACTTATCCAGACAGAAGGCATAAACTGGGATTGAAGAAAGAGTTGAAAATTTAACTGAAGAGAGATAATATGGACAGTAGTTTTCTTCCATTTTAGATGTTTGCAAAAAAACCAAAAATAGACTGGCTGAGGCAAGCAAGAACAATCCATTTACCTCACAGTCCACAACGATGCAGTACAGCCAGGAAAGAATTATTACCTCCTCAAAGCACAGTTGGCGAATCATGCTTAAAATCTTTTCAAAAAGGCAAAATCCAAAGGAGTCAGATGAAAATGAGGCAATCAGGCCAAAATCAGCACCCGACTAAGAATCCCATGCAGGTCACAACTGAGGCGGTCACACCATATTTCCACAAGCTGCTTGAGCACAGCTGGCAAAGCAGTGGGTTTCACCCATGCAGGCACCTCACACCACTGCTGCCTCTGCACCACCACCAGGAACTGCACAGCCACACAGTGAACTGGTGTCCTCATCAAATCCAAGTTCAAATTTGCCAACCAACAATAAAGGAAAAAATTATGCTGTAGAACTAACTGCACAGATCCCACAGAAACGCTTTGGCAGCAACACACAAACCTAAGGAGTAACAGATTGCATCTAGGTGGAACAAGGAGCTTCCATAACAGAAAAAAAGGGAAGTTGCCTCCTCCGTTCTCTTTATATAAGGGAAGTTGATCTTGGAGAATGCAAAGAAAATACAAATAATTCAGAAACAACCAATGTTTTGTTTACATCTCACTATAAAACCAAGGAATAAATAAAGTATCAATAGTACCACTCATCAATGCATAACATCTTAGAAATATTCTTTTCACAGGGGAAAAAAAAATGCACTTGTACACTTTATAACAAAGTCCAACAACTTAAAACCACACCATGCAATTAAAAAAAAGAACCTGTAGTGTTAATGGACACTGCTCTTTACCAGTGTTGTCTCTATGCTACAATTAAAGGATTTTAATCAGCTAAGTTGCTTTAAAATTCTTAAAAGCAAACATTTAATTTCTCAGTTTGTTGAAAATGCAGAACGACAAGCAAGAACAAACTCACTAGTTGACTACAAGAGAGGGGCAATTTCACTCTCCACTACCAATTCAGTATCTCAAACTTGCAGCTTCAGTTTCACTGAGATAGCACCCTCTTCAAGATTTAATTAAGAAAAAGTAAGAAGAGAGAGTGCAACTATTCAAAACACTGAATTTTTTACTGCACTGGATAGGAGAAAGCATGGATAAAGTCAACCTTTCAAAGACACACTCATACTTTGAAAAACATCATAAAGATGAAACCTGATCTTGATGCGATTAGACAGACACTGAATACCTCATCAAATAATATCAGAGTCAATTATAATTCCTTTCATACAGCTAGCTTCCAGAACAACAGGGACTTACATGTTTATGTATCCTGTAGTTAATTTTACAGGGTTTTTTTAATCAAAATCAAAGCATAAATATTCTACTGCATCTCTGCTGGCTTCTGTCCAAACTGCTGTATAAAGATAGCCCAACTTCTGTGACTCATAGAATGCAATTTGCAAGAAAGCATGATATTTAATGAAGCAAACAATGGGAAAAACTCACCCAAAGGTATTTCAGTACAAGAGTAATCTCCCCGAGATACGCACCTATAGCCGCATGAAAGTGAGACAAAGCATCCGCCAGCTGCCAGCAGCCAACAATTTTTTCCCCATTTCAAGTTGTTTTTCTACTTCTGCATTTATTCCACACTCAGCTCCTTAAAGAAAAACAAAAAGATCAAGGTTTTGAACGACCAGCTTGATTATAGCAAACACATACAGTGATAATACAATACATGTAACAAACCATTACTGACAGAGGCAGGAGTCACATCTCCCTGCACTTTAGGTAATCTCAGAGGTCTTTTCCAACCTAAGGAATTCTGAGATTCTGTAAAGCACCCTGCAGCCTAATAACATCATAGCATGTCCCAATTAGGATGTGTCAAAGTACACAAGATGCTGCTTTGCACCCCACTGTGACAAGGCACCGAATACTCATATACAAATTCAGTATCACACTTTGACTTAAAATTTCAGAAGAATCTGGAAAGCACTCAAACACCCACATGCAGCAAATACATGAATGCTCCAATTTAAAATTCATGACCCTGATGGTAACTTAGCACTTAAGTGAGCACTGTTTGGCTACTTAGAAATTGGATTATCATCTATGGCACTTTTGTCTCATCTTCATAATTTCCAGGGCAAACTTCTACAAGACTGCAAGTTCTGATAAAATTTAAATTCTCTCTCCTTTCCCCTTTAACCAGTAGCATGAAAACCATACTAAAGTAGTAAGTCTTTGAAGTACCAGTTTGAGTTTAAAGCTAATAAACTGCTGCTGCTCAACCAACAGAGAAAGACTACTGAGAAGAAATGAACAGTCAAGTGCAAGTACATGCTGTATATACATCAACTCAGCAACAGCTTTTTGTTTGTCCTGCTTCCTGCAGTCTTCGCATCAGGGCAGAATTTCACTACAAATTACCCACCAGCTTATGATTATTAAAAAACTTTCACACTAGAAAAATTTTTCATTAAGAGGATACCCTATGTCTAGATATAAGCAAGGTAATATACTAAAATCCTGAATAAACACATTTCATTAAAACGCAATGATTTATAACTTATTTCACTCAGGTTTTTCCCTGAGCTGATTCAGATAGTCATTTTAAAAACAAAAATGCAGCAGCACTTCAAAGTTGTTTCTGAGAATCCAAATAAAAATGTTACGGTACAACTGATTGAAGGAAACTATATCCAAAGTTCTCACACTGAAAGGTGGTTAAGCAACGATGTATTTGTAATGAACGAACAGTAACTTCTTATCACCAAATCATAGTGACTTTAGATGTAGGAGCTCTGAACACTTTGGATTTTAATTTAATTCTTCTTTTCTACTCCATTATACAGCTCGTAATTCTTTTAATTCCACATTATAAGAAAATCCTTGTGCTGTCTATATTAAAATGAACAAAATCCCCTCTGCATTCACTAGAGAAAGCTCTACTGCTAAAAGATTGACAATAATCCAGCAAGCTGGATTCAAGGGCTTCAACTCAATTATTTCTCTTAGAACAATAGAAAACAATTTTTTTTTAATAAATGGAAATTACTTCATGAAGTTCCAAATTTCCAGTGAATATTTTTTAAGTAGATGGAGTTAAACCTGTCTACATGATAAATAATTATTATTTGGGAATCTTAATAAATTATTTATTTTGAAGTCAATTCTAGGTATGCAAAAAACGCCTTCCCATTTTATGCGAATGTCCAATTTGCAGCAAAAAAAGGACATTCTTCCTTGCTCATTCTGCTCCTCTAGCTTAAAGCTTCAATCATCAAGTAGTCCAGTGTCCTTTAAAATGACAAAGCAAGCATTAGAAACACAATGAAAAAATTCAGATGTGGGAAAAAACCTCACCACAAATTTCCCTGGCTTTGGAAGTATGACAGAAGTAAAGCAGGCATCAAACCATAAATAGACTGAAGTATTTAACATGACCTAATACCAACTAAAAACTCTTAGGTTTCATCCCTCCTGTGTTTTCCCACACATAAATACCTGAAATCTTTCAAAACTTGTTAGTTGGGACTGGTATCCGAGAATTGGCTATAAATTACTCTTTGATGAACTTTCCATCTCAAATATGGCATTAAACTCCCACAGTCTCAAGCATCCTTGTTTTACATTCAGTCATATCAAGATAGCTCCAAGAACACATTTTTCCACAGTAAAATGTACCTACACAATTTGGTGTCTTTCAAACACGTGTTCAGTAGAGTTTTACAGTTATTAAAGTTAATATTTTAGGTGCAAATCTTTTTCCTTGAAAATAATGAAGACAAAACAAATGAGAAAGGTGCCCACTGACAGCAAACGAGTAAAAAAGGAGGAACAACATGGATAAAAAAAGAAGCAAATTGTGAAGTCCTGGAGATTCCTGGAAGAATGAGACTAATTATACTTGACATACATTAAACCTTGGTTCTGCAAGTTGCTGAACATCAACTGGCGCATGAATCTCCAGGAACAGCCTGCATCATCAGCCTAACCACGATGAAAAGTGACATTTACCGTAACTACTCAGGAACTCTCTGCACTGACCTGATAGTTGGGCTCTTTATTCAGAGAAATCTATCGCTTATTCATTGTCTGGCTGTAAGCAAACCACTGCTTTAAATAAAGCAGCCCACAGCAGACATCTGAAAACTGATAACATAAGCACAGGAGTCCAAGGACTCAAATTCTCTGAAACCTATTTGGGTACCTACACACTCTTTGGTCTGGGAATGAGCCTAAGAACTAAAGTTCAGCAGGAGCAAAAAAACCACCAAACCCCACCGCACAAAGCTCTTTCCAACAGATACACATTGGTAAGCTGGGTATCACAGGCCCAGTTGAAGAAGCACTGCATGCTCCACCAAGAAACTAAATTTACACAAGAGATACGCAAGCTTACCACTTATTTTTAAAAACTACCATGTATTTTAATTTGAATATAATTTCCAAAGACTGCCTAAGTGTTAAATATTCACCCTGGGCCTCAAACAACCACACACATGAGCCCAGCTGTTAAAGCAAGTCAAATATTCTGGATAAATTCAGAGCCTGTAGTCCTTGCACTGGGGTAAGAGTCTAAGAGTAAAAAATCAAACAAACAAACCAACAAAAAAACGCCGCAAAGAAACCAAACAAACACAAACCCCCAAACTATTCCCAGATAATTGGTACTAACCCTGACAACTCAATGGACCACAATCAGAAGGTGCAGGGAAGATAAGTAGGTGCAGCTAACCTGTTTTTCCAGTTAAATACACTCACTTCAAATAAATTATAACTTCCTGGTAGGATTTTTGTTTTATTAGGATAATAGGTGCTAATACATAGGCTTTAACTATATCCTTGTATAACTGGTGCCATCCCCACTGCAAAGAACTCAAGCAAGTCCTGCAACTTGAGAACAGTTTCAAGATGTTACATTTGTCTACATACTCCTGTTTCCCACCCCCTGTAGAATTTCCACCTACTTTTTTCTAAATTTTGTTCCCGAGCTGAGTAACAAGATTATGAAAATAAACAGAATTAGTTCCTACTGTGTTTCAAAACTGGTTGTTTCAATGACAAAGAAGCAGCATGCATATCACTGATTTAAATTGCATTTATTTAAATCTTTATTTTTTTTTCCCACAAAGAGGAGCTTAATGGTCACCTTATCTTATCAGGAGAGTGGGAGATCCTGCTTTTTTAAGATTTCTTTTTTTTAATCAGAATGACCCTGAATCCTAAGTTTGCTGTTATTTTTAAACAGCTTGGTCTTTGCTTTAGGTATATTTGCTAACACGATTCTCAAGAATTACACTGAACTAAGTAAGATGTGCTAAGCACCAACAGTTTCAGAAGCAACACTTCTAAGGTTTACAAGGAGCCTCAGAGTATCCAGTTGAGCCACGTGTAACTTCCACCCACCAAGTTTTCACTCCCTCCTTTTGCAAAGGAAGTTGGTAAATACAGAAAAGACTGGAAGAAGAAAAAAAAAAAAAAAACACCCTCAAGTAGCCTTTGCTATTTGGGGCCAAGAAAAAAAAAAACAAACAAAAAAAGCTCCCAAATTTAGGGCAAAAACAAAAGGTGGAGGGAGGAAAAGAAACACTTAATGCTTGTGGCCTGACAGTAACTACCTGAGCTCTGTATACTCAGAGTCCATTTACCCTTCCCCATATTACATTTCCTTTCTTCTGCTGCAAGGAGAGGGGCAAATGAACAACACACCTTTTTTCCTCCTCAGTCACCTTTTTTTATTGTGATTAGTGAGGACAAACAATAATGAAGAATGAATCTTCCCAAAAGAGAATGTGTGCCAAATTCATCACAAATTGGTGTGAAGAAGAGGAATCAAAAACGTTTTTACTATTTACCAGCCAGATATAAATAGTACTCACTGACAACTGTGAGATGCAAAGTTAATACAGAATGACTCTTCCAGATTGATGAATCAAATAACACAAGGCATACTTTTATTATTAAGACATCAAGATTCAAATTTAAATGTGACTATGAACACCTTTGAGCTCAAAGACCAGTAATACTCATGGGGAAAAAATAAAAAACACTAGATACTTAAATAACATAACCCCCCCCAAAAATTCTCGAACTACACATCTGAAAAATTAATTCATGAACTAAGACATTAGTGAATTCAGTAAATAAGATTCGGTACTACCACTTCTCATTCTATTACTGTACTCTACATCTTTATTAACTAAAGTTAAAAAATGTCCCCCAAATTAGGGAATGTGGTAAGTCCAAACAGCAATTAAACCACGTACTTCAATTGGGCTGGCAACGCTAAAGAATCCTCAGCAGAAGCATCACTGCCACAATCTCGGGGTGGGGGGGGGGAAAAACCCCCAGTAAACTCTGACAAAAGTTACTATTTGTCTTCTAACACTACTAGAATGCATATTAAAAAAAAAAAAAAAAGTAATTTGACACCACAGTACATGGTCTAATGCAGGGTGTCTTTGCGACAGTATGTTCCTGTTGCCACCTGGCCAGCTGAACTATTCTTTAATTTAGTGTATCAACTGAATTTTTAATGATAACCTGCATCTTCTTTAAGCCCATAGACTTTCTGACTACTAACAGCTTCAGTTCCACTTCCATCTGCCACTGGCAGGTAAACAGTGTCCCTCCAATGAAACCCTGACTGTAAACACCATTCTATAACAGAGTTAGAAACTTAACAGAAGACTGCGAATAAAAATCTGGCTACACAGGTGTTGCTGGCAGTATGCTATGAAAGTAAACAAGCTGCACAAAGCACAGATAAGCTGAACTTCAAATACTAATGGTGCGAGATGGAAAAAAAAACAAAAGAAAAAACCAAGAGAAACCTTAACAACAAAACAAAAACCAAACAAATTCAACGCAACCATCAAAAGCCTCGACAAATCTCTAAGCGCGGTTCTAATACCGGCTGCGGCTGAGAGGGGCAACTGGCGAAGCCTTTGAACTTCGGAACTACACAAAATCCACGGCTAGCACGGAATGGCCAACGCTGTCACCCAGCTGCACCCGAGGACTCCCGAGGCCCCACGGCGGCTGGCGGCAGCCCCGGCCCGCCCCCGAGCAGGCCGGGGAGCGCGAAGCGCACACACGGCCAGCCACCCCCAACCGCACCGCCAGGAACCCCGACTAACCCCAACAGGTCACCGGCAGCCGCCGTGCCCTCGTTCCGCACCCTTCGCCACAGCCCCGAGCGATGAGCTGGCAGCGCTGCACCTCCCTCCTCACACCCTTTCCCGAAGTATTCCCCCTTTCAAGACGACACGGGCAGGGGGAGCCGGGGAGGGGGGGAGGAGTGCGGGGTGTGGGGTGTGTGCCCCGCCGCCATGGCGGACACCGCGCAGCCCCACAGGAGGGACGGAGGGAGGGGGACCAGCCACAGCGGCCGAGGGCCCAGCTCCGGCGGGCCACGGACGGCCGCGGCACAGTCCCCCTCGTAACGCACCGCCACAGGGACCCCGGCCCGGCTCACCCTGGTACTGCAGGTCGAGGAGCACGAGCAGGAAGGGCAGCGCGGAGCCCAGGCGCCCGGCGGAGGCAGCGGGGGACACCATTTCCTCCTGCTCCGTCGCCACCCCCCGTCCCGACAGTGGCGGCTCCGGGCCGGGCCCAAGCGAGCGGCGGCTCCAGCTCCTCCGGGCAGGGTCGTGGGCGACGCTGATTGGCCGCGCCGCGCGCGCCCGCCCCTGCCTGGAACCCGCCGCCGGACGTGAGGGAGCGGCGCGAGCGCGCCCGGCCCCGCCCCGCCCCGGCGCGGTGCCCTCAGTGAACATGGCGGCGCGCGCCCGCAGCAGACATGGCGGCGTCCCGCTCCGCGCCGCCCGGCGGAGGGCGCACGGGGCGTGAGCCTGTCTGCGTCTGCTTTTCGTCTTCTGCCTCTTTGCCTGCGCCTGCCCTGCTCATCTTGACATCCCCAGAGTCAGAAGTAGTTACCAATTTGCTTAGAGAATTGCAAAGAATGAAAATCGGACTGGGAGATTCTGTCTTGCTTCATCACAGAAGCACAGAATTTCCTGAGTTAGAAAGGATCCATCAGGATCATCGACTCCGACTCCTGGCCCTGCACAGGGCATCCCCAAGAATCACACCATGTGCCCGAGAGCATTTTCCAAAAGCTTGAACTCTGTCAGGCTGGTGCTGTGCTCTCCCGGGGAGCCTATTCCAGTGCCCAAACAACCTACTTCTAGGTGTAGAACCTTTTTCCAATATCCAACCTAAACCTCCCCTGACACAACTCCAGGCCATTCCCTCACTCCTGTCACTGGTCTCCACAGAGATCAGTGCCTGCCCCTCCTCTTTCCCTCATGAGGAAGCTGTAACTGCAATGGGGTCTCCTCTCAGTCTCCTCTTTTCCAGGCTGAACAGACCAAATGACCTCAGCTGCTCCTCATAAAGCTTCCCCTCTAGGCCCTTCATCCTCATGGCCCTCCTTTCGACACCCTCTAATAGCTTCATGTCTTTCTTACATTTTTGCACTCAAAACTGCACGCAATATTTGAAGTGAGGCCACACCACTGCAGAGCAGAGTGGAACAATGGCTTCTCCAGCCTGGTAGGTGATGGTCTGCAAAGCAATATAGCTGAAATATAAAAATTATAGCGTTCAAAGGGATTCAAAAAAATTATGCTGCTTCCAGAAACAAGTTCCTTCAGAAGTCTTGAGTCTGGTATGAAAGGGTGGATGAGAAAGACTACGCTAATGTTCCAAGTGCTAGAAAGACGGGAAGCTAAGGGATTGTTCCCAAGTTGCTGCTGCTAATATACAGAGACATCAGAGGGCGGCAATTAGCAAGGAATGACTCTTGAAGCTACTTATTGCTTCAGGGACGGTGAACTGCATGAGGTGACATTTGGTGGAAGTAGTTATATCTGTGCAGGACCCTGTTATGCTTGGTGATACAATTGAGAGATACAAATTCATTAAAAATCTCGATTCCAAAACCACCCTAACAAAAGTTTCCTGATCCAGGAAGAATATAGAAGCATACAGCAGACTGAACTGAGCAGACAACCACTGGTACAATATAGAAGCAATATAGCAGACTGTTGTGTTGCATGCACAATCTAGTATGAAAATAAAGGAGGAGGTGAGAGAGGATGATAACACAGAGGTAGTATTCTCAGGACTGTTTCTTTTAAGAGGTCGCTTAGTCCTCATTCCTCATTTTTATTCTCACCTATGTACATCCCTGTCGGAAACTTAGCTGTGATGGAGCTAAATTAAATAGTAGCATACACCTGCTTAACATGGGATTCTTGTTTATGTAGGCTCATCTTCTGGGAATTTCACATTTGAATTGGTGTTCACAGGAGAGGGCTGTGGGGAAATTCCTTTAACTGGGTTCCTTTACAATAAATAGAAACAGAAAGGCTACTACAACCCACAGTTCAGCACAAAAATTTAATTTACATGCTCTAAAGTTGCACTTGGAAAAGCTGATCTTTGTCATTGGACTTGAAAGGGAGTGTGAGTGTCCAGTCTTGTCTAGGGCAAGGGAGTAAAATATTTAATTTATGAAAACATGCCCTTATTAAAACATGTATTTTATTTTTAGGGCATAGAATATGTTTCAATTAAAATGCTACTTTGAAAGTTAAAAATATTTGCTTCAAATATTGAGATACTGTTACTTTTCTGAAATAAAAGATTTCATTTTGAAAATATATTAAAAATGTTAACATTAATTAACTCTTCCTCTTTCTTGATTGAAGCAATTTCTGAAATTCAGTCTATTTGCATTACTAGTTTTGATTTCCCTGAAACTAGTTTTGGTTTACCTGTCATTAATTACATATATTTTTCTCAGCTCAACTCCAAGTTTCAAACCTATGTGAAACTAGCTAGCTATTTTGTTTCTCCGGAACGTCTCTGATTTTACAAACTGAAAAAATACCATTGACAAAGTGCTTTGCCACCACTGAAGGTATTTGTTCTTATTTTATGTCTGCCAAAACACCAAACAAGCAAAGCTTGCAGTTCTAAGCACTTCAACCAGAATTTGGACTGTGTATGTGTGCAGCCTTACCTCCACCTGCTCTAGCAGACACCTACATACTTTTCCTTACTAAGTGGATGTTTCCATCTCTCAAGATATTATTCATTCAAGCCACTGGCAACAGAACACACCTCATGCAGAGTTTTACAAGTTCATGTAAGCCATTGGTCTGTGATGCCATCTAGCATCCTCTTTTACCCACCCAAATGCAGGATATTGTAGCCATGTCTGTGAAAAAGTGCAATGTAGTTGTTAGAAAAAGAACAAATATCTCATGTATGCCATTAAAAAATCACCTAGAGGTAGTTAAGTGTTAAAATCCAAGTACTTGCTTGTGTGACCTTTCTATTACTGCAGCTGAATCAATGGTTTCAGTGTCTTTGCAGACATTTCTCTATAGTTAAGTTGAATCCCGAGTTTGGAAGAAGGAAGATAAATGAACTGGCCATCTTAGTAAAATCCAGCTAGACTTGTTATGTGAAGAGAAACTTTTAAGAGAAACTGTTTTTATTTGTGGATAAAAAAGACTGAATTTAATAAGATTCTGAAGCACACAAACTTCAAAATAAAATTTATTAAACTACATAGAACAGCGTCTATTTTAATTGTGTCTATTTTAATTAACAGTGTCTATGCTTAATTGTGGCTGGTGGCATTTGTTGGAATGAAGGAGGTGATAAAAAAAGGTGAGGAGAGTGGTTCATTCTACCACTCTTTTAAATATTTTTTTTTTCCTGTGATAAAAATACTAAATTATTTCCTCAGGTAAACTGAGTGATGGGAAATTTGAACAAATGGAGCTATTGTAGGTATTTGTCATGGTTTAAGCCCAGCCAGCAACTAAGCACCACACAGTCACTCGTTTGAAAACTGAAAAATGTGCCATAGTGGGAACTGGCAGGAAGGAAAATATTAAATAAACTAAGAATCTGGCTAGACTCATTATTATACTTGCACCATTCTGGTGAAGTAAACTTTCTACTGGAGTTAATGATTACTTGTATGCGTCACTCCGAGAGCGCTGCAGAAGAGAGGTTACTGAAGAGTCTGTTTCTCAGTTCCCAAGACAGTTTTTCCACTGCCCTCTCAAATTAAAACATCTTGTACCACACGCGTAGTCCTCCTCCATACCACAAAATACACCGGTAACTTTTTCACTTAACGCATTGCATCAGTGCTCTGAGGGTACTGCCAGGCCTGGCTGTCCCTGCACAGCCTCCCTCAGTGAGCAGTACCCCTGCTACTCAGGTCATTTCTCAAACAGCCACTGCCAAGATGTCATCGTATTTCACCCCACAATCAGAATACTCTCATTTTTGTGTTCTCCAGTTGCAGGCATCCTCTATGAGCCTGACAGACACCTTGCAAATGCTCTTGGTCCTCTCCTAGTAAATCCACTCCTGTTTTAGGAGAGTACTTTTGCCACCAAGGTATATAAGGGTAGAACTCGGCACTAATGTGGGTTAAAGAATACCCACCCTTGCCAAGTGAGACTGTACCACTTGCAGCTAGTAATTAAAGATTAATCAAGCTCTGGAACAAATTAAGAGTGAAAGAATGACAGGGTGAGAGCCACCCCTTCTGCATAAAAATCTTGGTTATCTAAGTTCTCATCCAAAGCCTGCTTGTGTATTTTGTATTAAACAGATACTAGAAGAGCAACCAAAATCCACATTTCTGCTCACTTCATATACCACTCTCCTCATCATTTGAAGACCATTTCCAGCATTTTCGCACACAGCTGGCATTTACTTTGGTACAAAAACCACTCTCATAGCAAGAGAGATCCTTAGACGGTATGTTGAACACTGTGGTATTGCCATTAGGGCATTCTAAAGGCATGGGATATAAAATTTCTTGGACACCCAAGGGAGTGCACTTGTATGTCTTGCTCTCTGAGTGCTCCAACCATTCACATAAAGTGCTCATCAACTTGTATTGCATATTTGCCTCTAGGCCTGACCCACAGAGGCTCTGACTGTCACACTGCAGATTTTCAAAGTTCTCTTTTAATTAAGGTTTACCACACTAAAGCCTTCATAAAGCATCTTCCTCTGGCACTGCCTGCTTTAGAAGCCCAACAGACGCAGATCTGCAGAAATCACTAGTACTGAGGACTGGATGTCCACCCTTGACATATGTTCAGGTTTTCCTTCAGACTAGCCTGATCCTTTGGATTGAACACCATTAGTGACTGGAGCATGCTGATGTACCCTTGGAGCATCACAAACTGAAGCACTTGAATGACTACCTCTCTACATAAAGCTGGTGTTCACAGTGTTATGTGCCGTCATCTACACTGTTGGAAACAGAATTTCATGGTTCAGTAAGGTAAGCTGGCGTCTCAGTAAATCTGTGTACTTTGGAAAACACAGTGGTGTACGCCTGGCCAAATGGAATTCCTAAATGAAGAATAGGAGTTGTAAATGTCTAATGATTACCTCCATCACTGAATTTGCCAGCATAATTTATAATAAATACAAACTGAAATCTTTCTTTTGCCCACAAAGGCCGCACAGCATTTATAATGGTAAAAACACAATTAAAAACCCTTACAGGGAAGAGGAATAGAATCAGAAGGATCTGATGTAATCTGTAGCTGTTGAAATGGTTCTATCTGCCTGATTCAATACATATTTTCATTGAAAATAACAACTTCACCTGACATTACTTCATTTAAGATACCTGCAGGAAAGAATACTCCCGGTCTTATCCTTGCACTGGAATGGGGTGTTTTCTTGCACACGTCAGGAATCTCTCATGAGAGATCACACCTTCTCCAGTTGGAATTATCGCTACGCTCTCGGTCCCTCGGGCTTCCCTCCAGCTCGGTAGGCAGGCGGGCCTCTGCAGCCCCACAAACCCCCTTCCAGCTCGCTGGGCAGGCAGGATGCTGCAGACCCCGAGACCGCGCTCCAGCTCGGCGGGCAGGTGGGATCCTGCAGCTCCTCAAGACCCCCCATCCAGCTCGGTGGGCAGGCGGGCTCCTGCATCCCGCAAACCCCCCATCCAGCTCGGTGGACAGGCGGGCTCCTGCAACCCGCAAACCCCCATCCAGCTCGGTGGGCAGGCGGGCTCCTGCATCCCGCAAACCCCCCATCCAGCTCGGTGGGCAGGCGGGCTCCTGCCCCCGCCCCACCGCTGTCCTGCCGCGCCGCCCGCCCCGCGCCGGCGGGGACTGCTCATCCCGCTAAATCGCGGCTCCACAGGTTTAAACGTGTCGTGTTCGGTGACTGCGTGGCAAAACGTGCCTTGAATTTCCACATGGAGCCTTTCCAAAGCTTGTTGTAACTTCCCTTGCATTTTACAAAAAGGAGAGAAAAGGCTGCCTCTCGGTCGGAGAGACTCGGGACCAGACCAAGCAAGACAAAGGACGTCCCTCCTGAGCATCAACATCTGCCGAGCAGGTTTTCAAGGAGCGAGTCGGCGAGCAGCGGGGGAGCCCTCGTCTGCCTCGGCCGCCGGCCCCTCCGTAGCCGCCACCCGCGGTCTCGGGGCAGCGGGGCTGGCGCGGGACGGGCCCGGCGGAGGCCGGGGGCGCAGCTGCCGCCCGCCGCGGCACCGCCGGTAACGGCCGGGGCGGGAGCGGCTGTAGCCCCGCAGCCCCTCCGCGCCCTGCGGCGCCCGCCGAGAGCCGCGGAGCCGCAGCCCGAGGTGAGCTCAGGGGTCTCCTTTCCCCACCCCAGCCCGGGCGCAGGAGGGTAGCGGGAGGCAGAGCCCGGCAGGGCCTCTCCCCTAGGTCAGGCGGGAGGGAGCGGCGAGGCGGCCGCGCTCCCGAGGCGGAGCCGAAGGTTTTGGCAGGCAGATTGAGCCCGGCTCAGGGCCGCCCTCAGGCCCGGCCGTGCTCGGCCGCCTCCCGAAGCACCGGGTCCGGGCCTGGCCTGCGGACACTGAGGCGGCGAAGCGCCGCTTCTTCCCCGCGCCGGCCGTCCCGGACGGGAGGGGTGGCCGGCGGGAGCAGGCGGTGCCGCCCCTGACCGAGGGGGCCTCGCGGTTGGTTGATGACCCTAAATTCCTCATGGGCACAGCTGCCAAAATAGAGTAAATCCGGCAGAAAGAAAGGAAAAAAAAAGATCGAAAAAGGCCGCCTCCGTCCGTCCGTACTTTTTCGGTCTCCATCGAGATGCCCGGCCGGCTTGTGCCTCTTCTCAACTTCGTGGTACCACTCTCATCCCTGGAGTGTTCAAGGCCAGGAGGGGTGGGGCTCTGAGTGGCCTGGTCTACTAAAAGGTGTCCCTGCTCATAGCAGCTAGTTGGAACTAGATGGCCTTTAAGGTGCCTTCCAACAAAGACCATTATATGATGCATAGATGATGTACTGCTGCAAGGTCACGTTCAAGCAGTTAAAGAAGGTTTAGTTGGGACAGGATGCAAATCTGTATGGATATTCCTGACTAAATACTTGGGCTACCTTCAGGCGTGGTTTACTTTGCTGGCTTTAAATAATGATTAGTTGGTTTTTTTCTAATTAAACCCATGCATCTGTCAGTGAAAGACCCTTATTTAATGGGTGATTTTTCAGGCTCTTCTTCTGCTTGACACACAAAAGTGGTAGCTTTTAAAATTCACACAGTTTTTATGTAAGGAAATTTCTTCTATGTCAAATAGATGGAGCACATGTTAGGTTTAGATCTCTGGGAGTTAGATTTCATTATGTGTAACTTAACAGTTCCTTTGATTAGAAAAAAAAATACTTGTTTTTCAAGGCGTTTTAAAGAATCTGAGGCATGAACACTTTGGACAGTAGCCAGTATTTGAGCATTTTAAAAGATCTAGCTGCATACAAATGTAAGTGTATTTATACACTAAATGGAAGTGAGTCTATGTTATATTAGAAATAGCTCTGAAGATTAGCAGGTTTTTTCCTTACTTCAAGACTCAAACCAGTGCTAAGTTCAGTGGTAAACCAGGCAGATCTGTATTTGATTACATTAAAAAATGTTAAATAGATTTCTTTGAAGATTTGCTGGAGACTCTGTTCGTGGAAAAGGAGGTTCCAAAAATGTCATTCTTGCAGAAGACTGCAATGTTGCAAACATTACACAGTATCTTTCTAAATTAAAAATAAGTGGCGTGGTAAGTGATGGAAGAATCTAAATGGAACGAAACCTTGGGTATAAGGGTTCAAGGTCCAAAAAAGCAACAACCAGCATAGAAATCTGCATAAAACTAAGAGCTTGTAATTTGTGAGGGTGCTCATGTTGGTGCATGTAGCAACATTGCTGGTATTTTTATGGAAGTAGTTCTATATTGTGATTACTGGTAGACATGTTACTGTTTGTATTGGAGAGGGCGATGTTAAAAGTGCAGATGAGAGGAGAGGTTCATTACAAGTTCCTAGGAGGCGAATGAAGGGAAATACTAAGAGGGAGTATGAACTATGTGAAGGAGCTGAAAGGGAACAGAGGAGGCCTGACAACATAGTTAGCATCTACGTGATCTGTGAAAAGAAGCTGAGGGAGTTAGGCTTGTTTAGTGTGGTGAAGAGAAGGCAAAGGGACATTCTAGTAGAGGCCTACAGTTACTTCAACAATTGCGGCAAAAATATTCAAACCATTTTCTAGTCTTGGTAATAGCAGATACTTGTTGAGATATTAAGAAAAATGTTTTCATCAGGAAGAGAGCACAGACATGCAACAGGTATGGGGAGATAATGGATTGTTTCTTCATCTTAAATGCCACAGGAGATGTGAACTAGCGTGCGGCAGAAATTTGGACTAGACAATGATCGCCAGAGGTCCGTTGAGAACATCTCTGTGAGTCTATAATGCATGGTGTAGAGGAACCTAAGGAATGGAGTGTATGATCAGATATGTATTGTGTGACTGTTCTTGGAGAGGTATGTATCTAGGAATGACCAAGAGGATGAGAAACTGAAATATGTGTGGAAAGGACTGAAAAGTTAGGGAGGTATAAATGTGGAACATGGCAGTAAGGCAGACATAGCTAGGGGACTGAAATATTAAGAAATGCTAACAGGAAGAGCAGGTTTTTGGAGCAGAGTGATAAGGATGAGTGAGGGAATAGGGTAATTTTGTATGATGGAGGAGAAAGATGCTGCTGCTTAGAACAGTATTTGAGGAAACTGAGCAGGAGCAAGGGAAACACCAAACTGGGAAACACTGGGAATTGAGGTGGGGCAGGGATAGAGGCAGAAGTTGTTGGTTACATTGAAGAAAAGTGTTTGAGCATGGATGATAAAGTAAGGGATATACACAAGCCATGAGGTGCTTCATGGGGCTGAAGTGTTCGGGATCAGTAGAACCAGACAGGAATGACAGATGTGGTGAGGTTGTACAGTTGTGTGGTTGCAGGAGTGGAACTGGTGTGTGCTGACACCAGGCAGAGGCATGTTGATGTGATGAGTGAGGAGAGCACATGGAAGCGAAATGCAAAGTGTGTGACTGTGTTAAGGTGAGGAAGGTGTTTGAAAGCACCCGGCAGGAGGTTGGTGTGTGGACATTGGGAGGGGTATGGAGTTGCACTGGAGAGATTGCATAGAGCTACCAGCTGAGGTACATGAGGGTGCAGCAGAATGAAGATGTGCAGAGAAACGACATACGTAGGAATGCTGGTAGTGGGGAGGTGATGGGTGTTGTCACATCTGGGAGAAAACTGAGTAGGCAGTGCTGGAGAAGGGCACAGGACAGCAGAGGGGTAGGTAAGTCATGGCAGAGTGAGAAAGGTTTGAGTCAGGAGCAGCACAAAGAAGGCACAGGATGGAGAGGCACGTTGATGCAGCGCACGTGAGCAGGGTGACATGTACAGTCTTCAGAGGACTGAAGGGAATGTGGAGAGAGAAAGCGTACGCTGTGTGGCTGTGTTAAGGGTGCGTAAACCTAAGAGCGGAGCCGAGGATACTTTTGTTGATGCGAGTCGCCTGTGAAGATGGTGAAGGATGCGCTGCGTGCGGGGCAGCGGGAGCACCGGGACCCGCGGGAGAGAGCTCCTTAGCGCGGCGCTGCCAGGAGGCCTTGGAGGCGTCGCGGGAGGAGGATGCCGGGAGGGAGAAGGACGGGATTTGCGCCGAGCAGGGAGCCGAAGGGCCGTGGGGCGGGGAGCGGCGGGGCGGGCGGGAGGCGGCACAGCCCGGCGTCACTGCCGCCTCCCATCGCGCAGGCCGGGGCTGCTATAGCGACGCAGAGGACGCCGGCGCTGAGCGGAGCGGCAGGGACGGAGCCCGGACATGGTGAGCGCCGGGACGAACGGACGGGTGGGCGGGCGGCGGGGCGGGGTGTGCCGGCCCGGGCTGAGCCGTGTCTCTCTCCCGCAGCCTTTCTCCCAGCGCACCTACCACCCGCCGGGGGCCGGGCCCGGCGAGGGGCCGGCGGCGTTTCCCGCGTTCCAGTTCCGCGGGCGGCACGAGAACCCGGACTGGCGGCGGCTGAGCGCCGTGGACGTGAAGCGAGTGTCGCGGGAGGGGGACGTGGCGACCCTGCAGACGCACCTGGAGCATGTCACCTTCTGCAACGCCGAACGGGAGTGCTGCCCGCACTGCCAGGGCCCCGCAGACCCGCTGCTGCTGAAGCTGCTGCGCCTGCTGCAGCTCTCCACTGAGTACCTGCTGCACTCCCAGGAGTACCTCAGCGCCCAGGTCAGCAACCTGGAGGAGGCCCTGAGAGAGAAACAGGCCGAGTGTGACCAGCGGGACAAAGAGGTGGCCCAGCGCTCGCAGGTGATCCAGGGGCTCAAGGAGGAATGCCGGCGGAGGAAGAAGGTGATCAGCACCCAGCAGATGATGCTGGAGGCACGAGCCAACTACCACCAGGTGAGAGGAGAAGGCCTGGTGGCCCAGTCACCCACACCTTGTCAGCTCTGAGCCTGCTGGGATGGGCAGCAGAACAGCCACTCTGCTGGGGTGCAGTTGCTTGCTGAGTGAAAGGCTGTAACTGCAAGGACCATTGACCTTGCAAAAGGAAGTGCATTGCTGGCACTTGTTTTCTGTCTCTGTTCCAAAGACTCTTGGGAGAGTGCTACATCATCTTTAAAAATCCTCTTTTTACTAACAGGTGCTCTTTAGTCTTGGATTCACTTTAGATTCATCTGAAATGTCAGATGCACACACGTACAAAACCTGTGATAAATGTGTTACTACTTTGTTGTGTTGCTGTCTTTCCTTGTCTGTCAACTGCGTGGTCAGAAAACACGTGGGGCAAATGCATCAGAACTGATGCTGAGCAGTAATGTACAGTCTGCGAGAAGTCAGTCCTGCACTGATGTTCTCCAGGCACAAAGTTTCTTCTTGTGTGTGTGACTCAGAGGTGACTCAGGCAAGATGGTAAAGAGCTTCAGTGAGTTAGCTCAGCTCTGATTCCACAATAATCTGTTCCTAAACGGTCTTCCTTAAGAACATTAGTACATGGCTGTGATGACTGGCAGTGTCATGGCACTCTATTTTTATTGGGAAGGTTTTTTTGTCTCACTACAATAGTGTGGTAGTTTGATTGAAGTATTTTTCAGCATCAGCATTTTCAGGTTTCAGGAATGCAAATTTCAGCTTCAAATTTAATCCGAAATCTGGAGGGTACACTGGATACAGACTTGACATGATTCCAGGCTAGCTCTGTATGTTTAAAGTTACAGGCAAAGTTCAATATTTAAGATATCAGCCAGGTTGGCTCAAGTGTTTCTGTAAGGGAAAAGGTACCTTATGCCCCAAGAGTGGAACTATACATGACAAAAAGTTCATGCATTCAAGCGTTAGTCTCAAGGACAAGCTGCTGATATGGTAGTATTTTTTTTTAAACTCTTTATGCAACTCACAAAGAAATTTGTCCTGTGTTGCAAAAGAAAATGGACAGCATGTGTCTTTTTATATGTAAACTTAAATAATTCTCATACTGTGGTTGCCATATATTATCAAGTTTTCCAGAAAGATTTGTACTGTGCAGCTGCAGTGTCTCTGTGTAAGCTGAAAAACATGGTAATGAACTTCTCTTATTGCTCATCTGTTCAATGGCATTTGCAGTAAAACAGAGATGGAAATATATTTCTCATTTGTAATTTGATTTCATGTAAAGTAAAATTTTGATCTCTCCCCTTTCCTTCTTCTCTGTTAGTTATATCTTTTCTCTAGAAGTTAAGTTCACATGAGAAAAATGAGTTTAGGGAATGATGCTGAACAATACCTGAAGTTTCTACAGTGTTTTCAGGTTTCTGAGTTTGAATGCCAGAGAGAAATTAAACTCTTCCCAGTGTTTGTAAATGCAGGATAGCAGTGTGATCAGTAAACAATAGCTGTGTGATATTTAGCTGTGCCGTGTTTTGCATTGCCAGATAAATAGGGGTTTTCTGGTGTTCCTAAGAAGGCAGTTCAGATTCTATCACCTCAAAGTCTTGGATGTTTTTCAAATAAGCCTGCTACTTGTTTACAAATAAACCTTTTTTAGTGGAGGTGCACTTTACAGCTAATGTAAATGTTTTGGAATTCAGTTATAATGTATTTAATCCAACACCAGTATAAGTTTAACCATGAAATGCTACTATAAAATGGTACTGGTACCTACAAGTCATAAATTTAAGACTTGTTGGTCAGTACCTTCATGTGAGTAATACTAATTTAGTTTTAAATTATATTTTTCACTTTTATTGATACTTTGTTCAGAAATCTTACATTCTCACGTAAAAAGCAGGCATAAAGTGCATGTTGTGGTTAACACTGTGAAAAGTAGAGGCAAGATAAGTGTTGCATAATTCAAAATCTGAATATTCCCTGTGTTAATCCTGTCTCCTGCAGTAAGAGCTTTCTTTCACTACCAGCAAGTCAAACTGACATGAAGTTTGTGCTTGAATGGATAATATTATTTCACAGCCAATTTAATTCTGTAAATCATGTGCAATCTGTTACACTGTAAGCTCCCTCTTGGTTGGCAGTAATACTTTGCTGCCATACTATATCACTTTATTTTGGTTTTGTATTAGGTCTTGCATTTGCTCAGTAAAATTTATCTTAATTATTCATGGATTTAGTGTTTGCTGAATAGTGTATTTTACAGGATACCCAACTACCAGTGGCAGCATTTTAAAGATAATATGAAATCTGGGAACCTCACATAATCACAAAATCATTTAGCTTGGAAAAGACCTCTGAGATCATCAAGTCCAACCTTTGACTGATCAATTTCTTGTCAACTATACCATGGCACTAAGTGTAGTCTTCATTTATTTCTTTAACACCTTTGGGGATGGTGACTCCACCATCTCTCTTGGCAGTCCATGCCAATGTTTAACCACCCTTTTAATGAAGAAATTCCTTCCGGTATCCATCCTGAATCTTCTCTGTCACAGCTTGACTTAGCTTGAGGCTAAGTCCTTCTCCTTTTTAAGAAGAGGCTGATTCCTTTGTAATTACACTCTCCTTTCAGGCAGTTGAAAACGGTGATAAAGTCTCCCCTGAGCCTCCTTTTCCCCAGGCAAAACAACCCCAGCTCCCTCAACTGCTCCTTGTAGGTCTTACCCTCCAGACCTTTCACCAGTTCCACTGCCCTTCTCTCGACACACTCCTGCACCTCAATGTCCTTCTTGTAGTGAGGGCCCCAGAACTGGACACAGGATTTGAGGATTTGAGGTATGGCCTCATCAAGGCTGAGTATAGAGGGACAATCATTGCTCTGGTCCTGCTGGCCCCACTACTGCTGATACAAGCCAGGTTGACACTGGCCTTCTTGGCCACCTGGGAACACAGTGGCTCATTTCAGCAGCTGTTGACCAACACCCCATGCTCCTTTTCCACTGAGCAGCTTTATAGACACTGTCCCAAGCCTGTAATGCTTCAGGGGTTTTTTTTTGGCTGAGATGAAGGACCTGGTGCTTGGTCTTGATGTACCTCATAAAGTTGGCCTCTGTCAGTTAATCCATCCTGTCCAGATCCTTCTGTAGGGCCTTTCTACCCTCCATCAGATCAACATTCCTGTTCAATTTGTGTTGTCTGCAAATTTACTGAGGGTGCACTCAATCCCCTCATCCAACTCATTAAGAAACATATTAAACTGGGCTGTGCCCAGCACTGCTCCCTGGGGTGACCAGATGCCAGCTGGATGTGACACCACCACAATCTCTGGGCCTGTCCATCCAGACAGTTCTTAACCCAGGGCAGAGTGCACCTCTCCAAGCCATGAGCTGCTCACTTCTCCAGGAGAATGCTGTGGTAGATGGTATTGAAGATTTTGCTGAAGTCCATGTAGGCAATATCCACAGCCTTTCCCTCACCCACTAGGCAGGTCACCTGATAATAAAAGGATCAGGTTAGTCAGGCAGGACCTGTCTTTCCCATGCTGGCTGGATCTGATTGCTTAGTTGTCCTGTATGTGATCACACTGAAAATGATCTGTTCCAGGACATTGCCAGTCACTGAGGTCAGGCTGACAAGCCTGTAGTTCCCCAGATCCTCCTTCTGGTGACAAGATCTTGAACTTGGTTAGCTGGTGTCCTACTGTCATATCACACTGATAAGTAAAAATTACTTTTTTGAGTGTCCGTGGTTTGTTAAAATGTATTTATTTGGAAAACACTATGAGATAGAGGTAGTGAATGACCCTAAAGTGATGAGGGGCCCTCATGCATAGTCTTAAAGTATGCTGCAGAGTTTGCAGATATAGCTTCTGTCCTTGAACTACCTATCTATTTTTAATATATTCTGAACATTAGTAGAATGTACTTTGAAGGTGAACAAAAAGGATATTTCAAAAACGATGGGATCCAAATTTTACTTCAAATTTATATTCAAAACTAGTAGGTAAATTATAGAAACAGTAATTGAAGCAACTTTGTGCTTCAGGAGGATTCTAGGTAGCATACTAATGTAGCTACATACCTTTTTCTACAAAATTGTGTACTGTTACTTTACCTTGGTTGAAATGTCTGAGTATTTTACATGACCTTTGAGTATTGCCATCTTACAACTCATATACTCAAACCCATCTTTATTGGTTTTTTTTCCAGCTGTGTAGTGCTCTGCTTTGTGGTGTTGCATGAATCTTAACATCTGAACTGCTAGTTGGCTGGAGTCTGAGTATTTTGCTGAATAGGGTTGTTGTGCCTTTTCATTATAGTTCTCTACCTATATATATGAATCCTTGTCTGTGGTTTATATCTGAATTTGAACTTGCTTGGCCAGAGCCTATTCTGTTCAGTTTGTACAGTGCCTAGCAAAATCAGATTCTTGCTCATGACCATCACTGTGAAATTTTAGATAGCATTAATATTCTAATAACTTTGCAGATACTGGGTACCATGAGAGTTTTTGTTCTTATTCTTGAATTTGAGATGGAATTTGTTAAAGTTACCTTCTTTTTATATATGAACAAAATGTAATAGCCTGTTAAAAATTTTAACCACCAATTTATTTATTAATTTATTTATTAAAAAGATGTTACTAATGTGTTTGTAATTGTGTTTTTGATTGTTTTTTTTGTTTTGTAGTGTCCATTTTGTGAAAAGGCTTTTATGACCTATTCCTTTTTACAAAGTCACATTCAAAGGCGTCACCTAGGAGAGTCTGAGATTGGTATGTACTTTAATGTTATCAAAAAAATGGAGAGAGGTAGTTTAGAAAAGTGTAAATATAGTGAGGATGTGCAGTCCATGATTTTGTGTAACTTGGAAGAGAAGTTTTTACTTTTCATTTTTAGGCAGCAGATCCCAGTTTGTGTGAATGCAAGTGCCACTGACTGACACAATGTATTAGGCAACGTATGTTTCAGTCTCTGGAAAATAGTTAACAAAAACCTGCCTGCCCTATTCGCAGCATCTTTTCAAACTAACATTTCTGTTGAATACTTTAGCCAGTAGCACAGTTTCTCTTTAGGCATTTATGTTATGAAGGCATGGGTAAAACAAACAAGCCGCACTAAAGAAAATAAATTTTGTAAATATGTAGCAATTGTTAATACAGAAATAGTCCACCCCACCTGAAATCAGTTTGAATAGGATCAGGCTCTCCTGAACTAAACTGACTGTAAAATGTAGTGAGAAAGAGATGCGGTTAAGAACAGTCTAATTTCATCTGTTTAGGATACTCAAGGTTGCTTTACCACTAGCTTGCATACTTTTTTTCTCTCTTCACTAAAAGATGTTTGGTTTGAAAAACAATGTTCTCAAAGTTTTTTAATTCATATTTAATCTCTCTCCTTCCTGCTAGGCTGTATGTTTATGATTTATTGCTAAGGACTAACAAGTATTGACATGTAGCAGTGATTAGAAACAAGTTAGGAAAAATGGAGCATTTGGGAGGAGAAAAAGTGAGAAGAGTCTAATGAGGTCTGAACAGTAGCTTGTCAGGCAAATGAAACAGCAAGAGTGAGAAGGGTCTGAATAAGCTGCTGAGGAAGTGTGAATATATTGAAAGAAGAAAGAATCTCTTGTGCACCCTACACTTGATAAAAATGATAGTGGAAGATGCTGCAGAAACAGTTGAAGTAATTGTTGTGTAAAAGGATTAGTCTGAAATGGCTCTATGGGGAAAATATCCCATGCAGCTATTTTTGAAATAATATTCAGATTCCCAGATGATGGGCAAGTAAATCCTTGGTAAATTATGAAATTTTTCACAATTGAAGATTGTTGTGATTTTTGCATATTTTAATGTTTTTTGTTCGATATTCCCCCAATTCTTTCCACATAAATAATTTGTTGTATTCCAAGTGGACTCCTTACAAAAGATACTTAGAATAAACTTAACCTAAGAGATTGAATAACTGAGGTTCACATTGTCCTTCATACATCCTTTTTTATGAGCCTGTGTTGCTTAGATTCCTTTGAAATTATGTTATAAATAATTTTTCATGTAAATATTTCATAAACTGTTTCACATGTCAGTGGTACAAGTATTTGAGGGTAAGTTAGCAGCCCAGAGAAAATATGTATTTAAAAGCATCTATGAAGAATTGTGGTAGTGGGAGGGGAAATGGTCTAAGGAAGTCACACTTCATGAAGATGTTACTGAAACACTAGAAATCTATTTGCAGTAAGTATTACAGTTCCAGAAATTGCAACAAACCTTTTTAAAATCTGTGTTTCTTTCAAACAGAACAGAAGAGGAAAGGAAATATAGAAAAATTGCAGGATGAGATTGAAAAACTGAAGGAGCAATTGCAGCTCACCAAGTCCCAGTTAGAGTTTGAACAACAGGCTAATTTAGCCAGGTTGTCTAAGGTAATATGTACTAAGTAATGTGAATATCTCAGAAGAATTAGCACTTTGAACAGTGTTCACTCAATCCAGAGAAGTACTGGATTTCCCAATATTGAATACTTTCAGTATTCAGCTGGACAAGGCCCTGGGTTACCTTGCCTAGTTTGTGCTTTTGTCAAGAAAGGCTGGACCAGATTATCCTGGAGGATAATCCCTTCCAACTAGTCTGTGATGGATGATAATTTTCTTCCTTGTTTTCAGAGGAAACCCTGATCTTCTGTAAAACATGGAGTGGGTTTTTTTCCCTGAACTCAGCTTCAGACTTCTCTTTCTTCAGTCCTTTTGTTCCCCCTTTCTTGGAAGTGTTCAGCTTCCATTTTCAAAAGTACTGAAAATCAAATCAAAAACTAGTAGAGTTTCACTTAGGAGTGCAGGCACTGTCAGAATAATGGGTCTTGGCCCTATGTGGACATGTGGAAGGTATTCTACTCATTAATTCTGTGCCTAGCTTTTGAGAAGTACATTTATAGCATGTTTCTCCTGCCCCTGAAGCATTGTTTTGTTTATGAGGTGGAACATGGAGTATTCATAACAGTGCAATGTAGATTTTTGGTGCCTTAGGGGCCTCTTCTGAAGTCACTTGTCTTAGCTGAGACTCCTAAGTGCAAGGGGACTACCTGAAATGTCCTGAAGCTACAGTCTGCAGTGTTACACAACAAGAAGCTTTCAAAACTTCTGTCTTTCTGGGATGTCAGGGAAGATAGAAATGTGTGGTGTAACTGGTTACAGTTTGTCTGCCATGACTGAGATCCACTGTCAATTCAGGTGTCATAATGTTACTGTCTTTTGACTGAAAGAGCAGAAGATCTTTCCCATGTTGGAGTTTTTTTTTAAGAGAACTGCTACTGGAGGGAATCTGTATATAAACTGCCATGCTTCCTATTCTTGGTCCCTTCTGCTCCTTTGAGGTGAAAAGATACAGATGATCCCATTCTTCCTAGTTGTACAATGATTGCATGTTATAGTTAGAGAACAAATTCAGAGTGAATGCTGTGATGGAAAAATGTAGGTGTTTCTTAAAAGATTTGTATGTCCTGGGCAGTGAAATGCAGGACTTCAAACAGTTTGAGAACCGAATAAAAATGCATCACTATGTAGTGGAATGGTTTATCCATTTATCTAATGGATAAAGTGGGGTAAATGCACATGGGAATAAAATAGTTCTAATTTTGTCTGTGTGAAACAATGGGTTCTGAGTTGAGTGCTGTTAGTAAAGGGCAAGATCTTATGCTTGTGATACATAGCCCTAGGGAAGTGTTAGTAGCAGCTAGCAAAGAAAATCAAATATTACCAATTATTCTGAAAAATCACTGTGCATGCCACAGCCTAAATATGTTGTGTAAGTCTAGTCACTTCATCTCAAAGGATAGGATAGAGCTATAAAAGTTATGGAGATGGGCTACAAAGATGATCAGTCAGTATTTAGAATGACTGAACATGCTGAGAGCTGTCAGTCTGAAAAAGAGACAAATGCTTGATGAAGATGGAGGGTGAAATACTGATATCTGTGAAGTCATGAGTTACACAGAATGAATAGTGATGAACCATTCCCTCTGTGCTCCAGTTTGGGGCTCAGAACCCATCAAATGTACCTAGCAGGAGCCAGATTCAAACACCTACAACAAGAAAAGTACTTGGCTCTTCCTGCAGCTTGTGGAGTTCATTAGCAAAATGCGTTGCAGTTGCTAAAAAGCCGATGCAGCCACAGGGATTGCCAAGTGTGTGAGGAGAAATGTATCAAAGTTTATGCAGTTAATGAAGTTCACAGAACTGTATCAGGCTCAGAAGTCCTGTATCAGAAGTTCTCTGAGCTGAAAACAGCTGGCAGCTTAGAGGCTGTGAAGGAGAACGTGCACATCTGCTTGTCCCAATATTGGCCTTTCTTACTTACACACTTAAGGCCTTTGTGAGAAACAGGATGCTGAACTAAGTGGATCTTTGATATGACCAAGTAAGGTTGTTTGGGTGTTTTTCAGTGAAAAATAATGAACTGCCATAACAGTTTTGAAGCATACTTGTTTAGCTAGCAAAATGTATAGATTGCTACCTGAGAATTCTTTAAAAAACAGGCGGTTTTTATGTTTTTTCGATGTCACAGTATTTCCCCAATATTGAAGGTGACTGCATGCCACATGTAGTTTGGGAGCTTGAATTTGTATTGAATGTGAGGAAAAATAACAAATAATGGGTGGGTTTTTTTAATTTCAGGAGTGTGAGCAGCAAAAATCAAAAGAAGAAGAGTTTCTACAATCATTTCATAAATGGAAAGATGAGGAAAGAGAGAAATTGGCTAATCAAATAGAAAAAGTGAAAGATATGTTTATGAAAGAGCTTAAGGAGTTATATTCAAGAAATTCAACCTTAGAAAATGTAAGCAATTTAAATTTTCTAACATTTTAAAGCATGAATCCCTTACAATAAATGGCCATGATCTTCATGTATTTGAAATGTGATTGTAAAGAATTGAAATAGTCATTGTAAAGCTCTTCCTACAGAACTTTAGGAACAATGATTGAATGGTAGCTATAATTGTATCTTTGTATATAGGTATTTTATTAACATAATTTCAGGTTGCAGTTTTTTTTATTTAAAGGATCGTTTTTTACAAATAAATGATCCCTTCAGCAATTATGTCAGTTTTTCTTTACTCCTCAGCCTTTGAATGCCTGTTTATAGGTTAGTAGACATTGTATTGGTTGCTGCATGTTAGGTATCCTTATGTTAATATTCTCATAAGTGGCATGGAGGACACTAAACTCTGCATTATAGTCCTGATAGAATTCGTGTGTTTTCAATACATGCTTTAGAAATGCTCACTAGCAAAAGAATCCTATAAATATGGCTGGGTCAGAAAACAAATCTGCATGGCATTACCAGAGCAGCTTTTATTTTGTAGCTGCTAGTTCCTGTGTACTTTTACAAGTCATATTTGTGTTAGATGTAGATATTATTAATGATGTGAAGTTTGATAAATGCTGAACTCACAAGAAATTGGAGAAGCATCTGGTGCAATCTTTGCATAACTGTGTTTAAAGAAAATTTTGTATTCCTCCTCCCTCCTATTAGCAACTGTTAGAATTACAAAAGTCCAATATGCAACAAAAATCCAATTTAGGAACACTAAAAGACAGCCATGAATTTACAGAGGAGAAACCTCAGCGTCCTCAGGATCATCCAAATGTGGTTAGACTACTAGAAAAACAGGTAACACTGTAATTTAAAGTATTGCTTTTGACAGATTACCTGCTTTATTTTTATTTTTTATCTGAGTAGTATATGAAATTCCTAAGTAAAATTTTCATTCTTCTCAATGCCAAAAAAGCTGGTTTAAAAGATTTAATACTATTTAATTGTTTCCATATAGTGGCAAACAATTTATTTTCTTCATCCTTTTTAAATGAAGTAATTGTTACTTATTTACTGATATTCTCTTGTTCTTTATGATTAAATATATCTGTCTTTGCCAAGTGTGGTGGCAGTTCAGTTCCAGAAGTTTCTATGTTTACTCATTTATGAGGCCACACAGAAAAATTTGAACACTCCATTTCCCAAAATGAAAAAGAAAGTTAGTAAACTTTCTGACAAGTTTTTTCAACCTGTGCCTTTTGTTTTCATTTCATGGTTTTTGGGATGTGAAGGTCTTTGTTTACTGCTGGTATTGTACAGAAATTTGGCTGCTTCTGCTCAAAGATGTACAGAACTTAGTTTTGCTTTATGGGTTTTTTTTATTTCATCAAAGAAAATTGGCTTCCATCTAAAACTCTTATGTGCATTTTGGGGTTTTGTCATTATTATGCAAAATACGTTGTTAAGGAGTGCTCAAAATTACATTATTTAGAGTGAAAACACCCTACTCTTACTACTCTCTTTGTTAATACACAGAGATGTATCAAAATGCTTGTGTATTTCTCACTCACAGTGACTGCATATACAAATCAAAGAGCAAATACAGTTTCTAGAGAGATTGGTAAGAAAACTACACTCAGATATATAAATCATGCTAATAACTGTTCTAGGCATTAAATACTGGGTTACTCAAATTTCATATAATCTGTCATCTTTTTGGTATTTATGCTTTATTTAGAAAAATAAAGCAGCATATATGGAACTAAATGCTCATGTGTTAGTAACAAGAAACAAAGCTGTATATATCAAACTAAATGTTTTGTTAACAAGAATTAACATGGATTTCTTCTATGCAGGAAAAAAAGTGGACATCTTTAATGCAAGCCCAAAGTCATGACCATGAGACAGAAAAATCCCTGGTAAGTGGCACAGCAAACCACTTACACCTAAAGGAGACTTTTTTTATTCTTTACCCTTTCAGTAGTTCTTGATATGCTCTAGTACATCTGCCAGATATCAAGTGTTTATAAGAGTGTGTCCTCTTAGCTGTATTTATCATCTCTGTGTTTCTGTTACGGTAGGATCTTGGTGTTTCAGTTAATGCCAGGGTTGAAACTAAATTCACCATTTCAGAGTCTGACAGAAAACTGAAACTGTGTCTGTCTTCTGAAGAGCTTACAGCTGATTCTGTGAGCACTGTATTATACAGTATTTTCTGTGTTATGTGGGTAGGCTGAATAGTTGAGATATGACTTGTCAACATGTAGCTTTCATCCACCCTGTACCTGCTGCTTCCATGGACCTATTGCATATGTCTCAGTCTTTTTTTTTCCCTTTCCTATTATTTCTCTATTGCTTTTTCTGTTGTAGCTTTCTAATGCAGAATCTGTTCAACTTTTCCAGGAGAAAACACCATGGCATTTTATTTTGCATCAGTTTATATATTTTACTATACAGAGCTTTGTTCCTCAGATTTTTTTTTTTTCATGTCTGCATTTCTTTTTAATCTCTTTCCTGCTTTGTTTCTCTTGCTTCTTTTCCTCTCATTTTCCTTTCATCTACGTGACCATGTAAGAACTGAGCAGATCATAGTGGTCTGACCAATGCTTCTCCTCCTCTGGCAAGAAAACATTGGGGAGGAACCATGGAACAGTCCCCAAAAAGGATGTAGTTAAAGATACACCCACATACAGTGCAAGAATAGAATAAGGGAGGAGTAATGTAAGTATTACTTTTGGGATTGTGCACCTAAATAGTGTTCCTTTTCTTCCACATTTGGAGTTAATATATTAGGTTTATTATACAAATTCACATATCACCTCCTTGAAGTATCATTACTGGACACTGTTTATAATTAAAACATTTTTATAGATCTATACACTTTTTCCTGCAATCTTATTTTTAGGCAATCTCAGCAATGTGTTTGTATCTCCTTTTCTTGATATTGTGATTTAGGCTGTCTTCCTTGCGTAATTCAAAAGTGATCCAGACAGTCGTTTTATAATATATACAAGTCCTAGTGAAGTCACAGATGACATGAAGGTTTTGCTGAGAAAAAAAAAAATTAAAATTATCTAAGCATGACACTTGCCTGTTTAGACTTTTAGCATTAAAATGTTTTGTATAGTGTTATACAAATGTTACTTTTCTTCCGATTGCTTTCTAGCTACTGTCACAGATTGAGACAATCAAAACATCAGCAAGAGAAGACCTGAACAGAAATAACATCTTTTACAGGAAGAGGATAGAAGAATTGGAGCAGAGGCTTCAGGAGCAGAATGATCTGGTTATTAGTCAGAAGAAGAAGGTATGTTTTGTGACAGACAGAGAGCACAGGACACAGAGAAACACTATACTAGCATTTGGTGTTTGATATTTCTCTGACTGCATATTTAATATTCACAGTTTGCAATAGTACTGCTGGAGTGTTTTGGTTACACCTTGGAAATTATGTTGATAAATAAGAATAGATCTGGAAAAGAGACACAGGAATGTAAACCAGGAATTAAAATGCATTTGATAAACGCTTATTAATCCAAAATTTTTTGATAGTGAAAAGGATTTGATCATAATGAAATCTAGTGTTTGAAATCTGAAAATAAACTAAAAATAAAATATCATATTCATTACTGTGAGAATAATTATTTTAAATATTACCATGTGAAATGTAACAAGATCAAGTGCCAGATTCTCCACTTGAGATGGGGTAACCCTGGTTATACCCACAAATTGGGGAACAAGAAGTTGGGGAGAAGTCCTGAAGAAAGAGATCTGGGGTTTTGAGGTGATGTCAGATTGAATATGAGTGAGCAGTTCTCTGGCAGCCACAAGGGTCAACTGTGTCCTGGGGTGCATCAGGCACAGCATTTCCATCTGGTTGAGGGAGGGGATTGTCCCACTCTGCTCTGTGCTGCTGCTGCCTTGCCTCAAGTAATGTGTGCAGTTTTGGGTGGCTCAGTATAAGAAGGGCACCAGACTCTTTCAGCACATCCAGAGGAGGCCAATCAAGATGATCAAAGGTCTTGAGGGCATTTTAGGAAGAGCAGCTGTTGTTACTTGGTTTGTTCAGTTTGGAGAAGAGAAGGCTGAGAGGTGATCTCATCACATCCTCAAGGGGAACAGTGGAGGAGGAGGTGCTGATCTCTGATGATCAGTGACAGGACCCAAGGAAATGGAATAAAGCAGGGGAGGTTCAGATTGGACATTAGGAAAGGGTTCTTCACCCTGAGGGTGGTTGGGCACTGGAACAGGCTCCCCAGGGAAGTGATCATGGCACAAAGCCTGTCAGAGCTCTTGGTGTGTCTGGACAATGCTCTTAGGTTTAAGTTTTAGGTAGTCCAGTGAGGGAATTGTACTTGATCCTTGTAAGTCCCATCTAGCATGAGATAGTCTATGATTCTGTGTTTGGAAATTATTTTTTTTTTGCCTAAAATAAGGTTTTGTTGAAACATAACTATAGATACTTAGAGGTGATTGGTGGGGAAGGTCTGGGTAGTCCTGAGTTTGGACTATGGCATGATTATGTGGCCTATTCCTCTATTAGATGATGCATTCTTTGTAAATCTGATTTTACACATTTTGCTTGAGATTAATGTTAAACCTATACTTGAATGCTTAAAGAATGGAAGACAAATAACAGTTTTACATCTCCACCTTAACAAATTTTATAGCTGGAGAAATGGAGGACTTAATCATAGATTAATTTTTTTCAATAAGGTGACCTTTGGAAAGATAACGAAATAACCTCAGATGCATAATAGGTTCAGAGGAGTCCAAGTTTGGTGTTTGTGAAATACAGTTGTGCAAATCTACATTCTCAATTCCTGGAAAATAGAAGGTCTTGAGAAATTGCTAACACTTTTGCAGAATCCAAACTTAATGGTCAATGGATAGGGACACTACTGGCTATAACCAAACTGATAAATAAAAGACGATTCAGGGTCCAATATCCCTCCTCCATCTGAAACTGGCTATGTGTTTGAATGAATTGTGTTCTTCTTCTCTTTGGGGACTTGGAGTGCAGAACATTGTTTTAATGATATAGGATTTGCAAGTTTCCAGTTTTCTTTGGATCACATTACAAACAGCTTTTTTCCTTTACTCTGTCAGTTCAGTGCTTGCCCTGGGGTGTCAAATAGACAAACCTGTAAAGCAGAGAGGAGAACTGTTCATGCATTTAAAATCAATGTGTAATTATACACTCCAGTTTTTCTTTGGAGTGGAAGCTAGGCTTGCAAAATGGAACATGAATTGCTGATGAAGAAAGTATTGAAACTTTTAAGTGCTGAAGTGGCCCATAAGTCCGCTCTCATTTGACTTTATAACTTGCAATTCCAGAATGTATAAAGCATAAGTTCATATTAAGACAACACAAAAACATTCATTAAGCATGAATGAAATATATATTGGGCACAGAAGTAGTATTCTTCTCCCCAAATCATAACAAATACTTTTAGTTATGGAATAGTACTGAAACTATAAATGCTAAATGTTCATTCTAGATATTTATCCTTTATGTTTGTTCATGTGTCTGTGTTTTCTCCTTTAGATAAAAGAATTATCCACAAAACCAGCTCCAAGTGCTAAAACATATAATGGTGAGTACAAACTGTAAGAAAAAACAGACTTAGTTGCTGATTTTTGCAGCCTGGCTGAAACAAGTATAGATATCAACTTGACTAACAAAATACTGCAATAAAATTAGTACTAGAAATGTACTTGTTTTTCATGGGGTTTTCATGCTACACCTGTTTCCATGCTACAATTTACAATGATCATGTTTTGTAGCTGTAAAGACTTCTAATGTACAAAGTTGATTGCTTGAGTAGTGAAGAGATGTGAAATAGAACAACTTTATTTTGTATTATGTAAAAAACTTCGAGATTTGCTTTATGAAGTGTAATGTTAATAGATTTTTTTATGCTTGACTGTCCTTAGGCTGCAGAACCCACAAAAGGGAAAATACTGAAAGATTAGACAGAACTGATTAACTTGTCAGTTAAGACACAGATGTTCGAAGAATGTTAAGAACTCTTGTATTTTTGTCTGTGCAATACTTTAACATCTGAAGTCTATTACAAATAGACTATTACAATAAACCTGATAATAGTGTTTCAGGATGTTGTCATGCACCACAAACACCCATATGGTTAATGTTGCAGTTGCAGTGACTTGAAGTAAGTTTATCGTGATAGGTGATGTTAGGTGAATTAATTCTGATCCCAGTTTGGAGACCATTTTGCTGAATTGACAAGGCACTGGCTTGAACTGAGTGAAAGAGCAGGGATTAGGTTTAGTTTGAGGAAGGCCTAATAAGATCATGGCCATGTGGCTTTTCAGCTGTAGCTGGTCATATTCATTCACACTGAAGCACAGACAAGTAAAAGTCCATGGCACACAGGCAATTTGCTCCTAGCCCCAAGGTGATCTGAGGAATGCAGAATTGAAGTGCTACTTCACTCCAAGGCTACACTCTATACATGATTTGTAGATGTACGAGGGTTTGCACTCATTGATGTCAAGTCTGGATGCTGCAGATCCTTTCTGGGGAATACAAGCCCCAGTCTTGACCAGGCTGGTCTTGACTAAGTAGCTTTGTGCCAAAACTTCTTCCCTGTGGCGCAAAGACAGCTTGCACTCATGACTAAAAAAATGATCACATTATAGTCCAGTAATGATTTAGTAGTTTCTTTTCCTGATTCTAAAAGTGTTAAAAATGCTAAGCATATATAGAGATGTATTATGTTGTGAAGGAACAGTTTTCATTTCGTAAATGTTTTGCTTATTTTTCCCCATTAATGTCAAAAAATAACTAATTTATAAATGCGATTAAGTATTGCTACATTAAGAATCTGTATTTGTTACGGTTTACTGTAATACAATTCCATCTTTTTTATTATTATGTTATTTTAGTGAACATTCCTGTAGAGCGTCTTCAAGAACCTAAACCCAGTCCCTCGGTTATCCCACACGGTAAGTGTTTTTTATAGGTCCAGATCCAGTACTTTCAAGTCTAACACTTTTTCTTCTCAGATGTGTTGTTTGTCAAATCATAGGTCTAAGAGTAGTTATATTAAAAGAACAAAATTTGTATGTCAGAGTTGGAAATTTTTATGAAATAATTATAAGGATGCACTACTGAGAAGAATAAATGAAAACCAAATTAAAATAATTGAGACTATTTCCTAGAATACATATATTATTGAAGCACTAAGATGAAATTTATTGAGGAAACAATTTGTGTTTTCTAATGGAAAATATACTTATCTGACATATGCATATGCTGGATAGGTACATACATCTACTGGAATTCATGTAGGGAAACATGTGGAGATGTTGTTTAGTAGTGTTGAAATACTGTATTTTCCATGTGACTTCAAATGGCAAGGAGTAAAAATACAGAAGAAATAATCAAAATAGACAGTTACTCTGTCCTAGTTCTTCCAGAGTGTATCTGTGGTTACATATAGATCATTATTTAGTTATTTTAACTTGTGGCATTGTGGGATCCTTTAGGAGAGGGGAAAGGGAGCTATATTTACATTGTTTTGTACTTAGTGAAAATAGTTTTGTTTTCTTAATCAGTGTGCAAATTAATGGAGAGTATCATTACCATACCAATATTCTGCTATCAACTAATCCTATATTTTCCTTTTATGTAGTAAAGTAATGAAAAATGAGCAAGCAAAATGTTTTTTGAAACATAAACTGAAAAACAGTTTATTAATTTGAATTTTAATTAAATAATGGGTTTTTCTAATTATTTCTCTTAGGTTTTAAACCTGTCACAGGGAGACCAAATGGAATTTGTCTATGAAAAATGTAGATAACTTTTCTTTTTCACCAAATACAAAAGGTTCTGAAAATGCCTCTCTGGGTGAAAGGGCACTATATATCAAGCTTTCAATAACTTGATGAGGAGTGAAAAACTCGTGTAGTGTTCATTTTAAACTATTTGCTATGACAAGAATTATTTTAAAAAGGTAAACTGATTATATTATTGCTAATTATTCTATGGTAACACTATTTGAATAATACAGAGATTTCTTTCTAAGACATGCAAGGTTTACTTCATTGCTTGGAACTTTCTAAGTTAAACTATATGGATGAACATTGTGTAGACAAAAGTAATAGTATATTAAGTATAGAGAATTAGGAATAGGATTTTAAGCAATTAATTCTTTTTTATTTAGGCCAGCCTCATTGCACCAAAACAGTAGTTCTGGTTCTGGCTAAGAAGTCTTACAGCATGTAGTTTAGCAATTGCCCTGAACTTAAGATGTAAGTTTTATGAAGATTATTGCTGCTAAGGACTTACCCACCAAGCTTGTCAAGCATTAGTTACTTGGTGCATTTGCTTTCAATTGTACTGAGGACAGAAACAGTCCTGTGAACATTAATATTTTTTGTACTCTGACAATTTAAATCAGTGCGTTCAGGGCTTTCATAATTTCTTGCTGCTTCAAATATGAAGTTTGTAACGTCTTGTGAAACTTCTCAAGATAGAAAAGGCTGTTCTTGCCATTGATAGACAAAAGATTCACCATCAGTTTATTATGAAACCTCAAAGAAGGTGTTCCCTTCAGATTCCTTTCCTGATTGCTATTTTATTTATCTCTACAGGTCTCTCTGTCTGTCCCCTTTCTTCCCTTCTGGATTGTTTTTTAAATTTGCCTTACCTAATTTTCTGGAGGTTAGCAGAAGTTATGGTGTCTTTCCCGAAGTTTTCAGGACTCCTCAAGGGATTGACTTACTGAATTAAGACATCATGGCTGCATCTCATGCCTTTATGAAAATGAAAGCTCTTCCTGGTAACTTTTGTAGACGAGTTTATTTAGCACAGATCATCTTATAATTGCCTGCATATAAAATATCTTCATTCTTTTTCTTTTAATTAATTCTAGAGAAGGCTCTATAATGTGAACTTAAGTACACTTTTCAAAGCTGCTCAGAAGCTTTTGCATCCTAGTATTCATTCCGTACATCTTAAATCTGTGTTATGAAAAATTACCCAAGTTGCAAATGTGAGTTATCCTAGGTAAAGTAGGAGAATAACTATGTTAGTCTGGTGTTATTGTGTTAATATTCCTGACTTCTTGTGAGAGCTAGTAGAGCTCCTTGAATGCCATCCTGGCAGAACATTCTTCTGTCCATTTCTGAGCTACCTGTAGGGTCTTGTGCAGATATCACTTAGGTTTTACTTTCAAAGAGTACTCAGTCTCACAAAAAGGCAACAGATTCATTATGGTTTTTTGTTAATAATGTTTTAAAATTAGGCTTTGGTTCCTACATTACTCTTGAATTGTTAATACTTGTTCGATATTTAGGCTTTGGTGTGGACATCAAGGCTTGGCTATCACTAGGGGCGTATCTGAAGCATCTGAGGAAAATTTAGTTAAAGTACTTACTCTTCCTAGACAGTAAACAGAGAAGAGGGGCGCCTTCAGAGTTTGGTTCAGCTGAACTAAGACCTGAATGCTCTTTGAAGTTGCCTGTGTCTCTTCGATGACTGTAGAAGGAGTGTGAGGTGACTAGGCTCCTAACTTAGAGGCCTCAGGTAAGTGTCAAAAAAAATTCCACTTAGGAATATTGGTTTAAAATTAATATTTCTGCTGCTTATATGCAGTACGTGCCTTTCTATTGATCAGTTAGGAGAAAAAATATATGAAGTGCATTAATTCAAAAACAATGGTCTAAATTACAGGTAGCACAGATTAGGTCTGGCAGCTCTTTCTATGTGTAATTTGAGTATAAATTGAAGTATATAATGAGTGTAGCCATGGCTTACATTCCTTACACCTTCAAGAAATTGTGCAAAGTGCTTACTGTAGATGACACTACACCATGGATAGTTTTATTGCTTCTATTCAGGCTAAAAGTATTTTAGCATTTCATATTTCATCATAAATAGATGGGATTTCCTCTTTAAATGTTGGCCAGAAGACTGCTTTCCCAATAGTACTGTCAGAATATTGGGAGTTTTTTTAACTAGTAGATAAGTACAGACAAATAATATATTTATAATATATTATGCATGAAACATACACAGCCTGAATCCTTCCTTATTGTTAAATATATTTTCCTCTTCCACCTGCTTAGAAATTGTCTTCAAATACTCTTTAAAACAGGTATTTAATTATTTCTTAAAGTATGCTGGGCACATAATTTTTCAGTAGTATAATTATCCACCAAGAAATTAACGTAACCTGTACTTTTGATACATATCATCTATGTGTCTACACATACTAGCTGGCAGAGGAGATACTCTGGAAGATGTGGGACGATAGACATACTGCTGCTGGCCTTAAAGATGGCTAGAATTAATATGGCTTATCAGAAGGCCAGAAGAAGCACATCTCTGGTAAACATAAGGAGAGGACTCCTTAAGGGGGGTCATCTCCACGCCTGTCTGTAAACCAGAGTAATGTTTTTTCTTTAAGTGTGATTCCAGTGTAATATTTAATAGATATCTCTTAGAATATGTGTACAATGAAGAGAAAGAAAAGGCTTGTTTATGTAAGGGAAGTTCATGTTTTCAGGTGTTGCACTACCTCATGACTTAGCATTTATCTCTTCTGTTACCACGCAGTGAACAACAGTATTACACATAACAGTAATGCGTTTTGGGTCTGCTCTTGCAACTGTTCTTAGTAATTACTGATTTTTCATTTCTTCTATTTCTCGTACACTGAGGAAGAGAAGCATGTACCTTTATGCCCAATCAGCAGACCATTCACAGGACTGAGTTCTGGGGGCTGGGATTTTCCTGTTACATTAAGTCACTTGGCAAGGCTTGTGCAGAGATAAGTCAGCCTCTTTAAGTAGAGAGCATTTGAGTAAAGTATAGGTAAAGCAAGCATAGATTAAATCCAAATACACAGCAACTGCCTTACTGACTGGTAAGTCCAGCCAAGAAACTCAGAGGCCTCAGTGCCCATGCAGCTTAATTAAATCTTCCCATAACATTTCAGCTGTGCTTCAGGCTCTGTCCTTCTAAACAGACACTTTTCAGGCTTTTGGAAATGATTCTAAACTGTGTCTGAACGCTGTTTTGGAGAATCTTAGCTTGTGAAGGGCAGCAGTTTGCCAGGAGCAGTAGTGTGGAGGATCATGTTCCAGTGCCCAGGAATGCTCTGGCCACTGGCTAGTTTTACAGCCTTAGAGACTGAAAGCCCATAAGCCCATTTGTGTCTCAGAGTTTTTCTTTTAAATGTTTTCCTAAGATATCTTGATATTTGCATCTTGGTAAAGTGATGGTATGAGAAGCATTTCTATAAATCTTTTTATTTAATGCAAATTCTGTGGGAGCAAATCTTAAGTCTGGTAAATGGCTTGAAAAAGCGGGTGAGAGGCTGAATATCACCACAGGTGTGGAAAGCATGGAGAGAGCAGGTCCCATACCCAAGTATTTAAATCACCAGATTTAATCCCCTTTACCTGGGGAATTTTGGAGATGTGGCAGTGTCACTTAACTCCAAATGCTTGTTTCACTGTGATTACCCCATCACAGTGCATCCAGGTTTGTACCTGGTGTACAAGTGCCAAAAAACATCTTCATGCAGCATCACTTCTTCCCCTTCTACCCCATAGAGCGTAACAACCATTTATACTTCAAGAGGTTTTTTGTGAAGGAAGGGGCAAATGCATGTAGGCCCAAAATACTGACCAATAAATTGTTTTCTCTTACAACGCCTGTAGTTGAATGCTGAAAGTACAGTTTGCATACTTGTTTTTATTGTAAACCTTAGAAGATACTCAAGCTCTAATTTTCATTGATAGCAGTTAATTTGTAGAAGGTGAATATTAACATTTTAAAAACCTGAATATTTATTGGTCTACATATAATCATTTTCAAGTGTGTCTTATAGCTGAAGTTTATGAAGTTGTAAATAAATTGTAGTCTGGCTTCATTTTTGTGAAGCAAATTTTACCTGACAGCCTATACACTGAAAAATTCAGTGTATTTAGTATGCTGTTTGCAGCACAGACATTTCAAGAATTCTTTAAAACACATGATAATACTGAATCTTACTCAATTGGGGTGATTGAAAATTTTTAAATGGGTTTTATAGGGAATTATATATATATGTTAAATCTGTTTTGCATGTATGGACTCAGTACTTAATAACTCTCTGAAATAGTGATTTAATATATTTTTCCATGTATTTTTGAGGTTTACTTTGTCCATTTCACTTGTCTTTTTAAAACTTTTAGTAAAAAATTGCACATAAACAATATTTTAAATACATCTTAAAAAATTACTTCTTATGAGAAATGAATAACAATATTGATTTAGCTAATCCTGCATGGCCCTGTCATTGTAGATGTCTCAAAATATGTTACCTGGCCTACCTGGTGCCATTCCAGAAGTTGTGTGTATCAGTCAACCTTGCTTTGATGGCTTAAAATTGTGATGTATCTGGGATGACACCATATACCCGTGTTTGGACAACAGAATCACTCCTGAAGTGACTATTGTATCAGGGTGTCCTCTACAAAAATGTACACCCAAGGCAGTGAAGAGTCATGTTGCAGTGGGTTTGTGATGGTTAAGCAGTTTGTCAGCGATCAAGAAAGTTGACATCAGTGTGGTGGTTTTTTTCCTGACTTTCCCTCTCTGGACCTTGACCTTTTTCTGTCCTTTTTGTCTGGTGTTCCTGTTCTTCCTCATTATTAGAGCAGGCACCCTTGGTGCATATGCTGGAGCCCATAGAGGAGCTTTCAGAAGAAGAAAAAGGTAATGATTGATTCAACTCAAAATATGCTGGCATGTGTTTCTTGAAAACAAAAAATATTATTTGATACCTACGGCGTTTTTCCTTGCATTTCATGATATTTGTGTGATTTGGGTGGGAGCATTGTTTCTGTCAGTCTCCTGTTTGCTGTTGCTTGTAAATATGATTTCCTTATCTAAGTTCAATGTTTCTATGAAAATCTGGCTAGCTTCTTTAAGACAGGCACTTTACATATATCTAAAGGGATTTGAACTAAGCAGAGCAAAACTGTTTGATGGGGAAAAATCCCCTCACTAGGGTGCTGACACTATTGCAATATGTGCTCACTCCCTTTTTAAACTCTGCATAAGAGGATAAAGAGTTCAGGTGGAAGGAAGTTGATGGTGGAGGGGCCGGCTTTCATGAATGCATCACAGATACTTTTACAAGTAATCTGGCTTGCACCTACACGTAAGCAACCACAAGCTCCAGCCAGGATTGTACAATTCAGAATAGTTACATAGCCCAGCACTGGTAGCTGTTGTTCCTATTCAGAGGAGAACTTGGAGAAGGCCACATTTGCAATGACAGAACAGAAAGCACTGGTTTATCCTGCATGGTATTCTTTTCCTGGAGGCGGCTAATAGTACCTTAGGTAAAACACCAAATAGCTGAATAACATAAAAATCCCTTCTGTGTGTGAAAATCAAAATCATTCTTGAACCCTACAGCCAGTGAGTTTAAATTTCAAAGGAATGATGCTGTTTTGAAAAAAAAATCATTGTTTGAATACATCTGTATGTTGGGAGGTTTCCCCAGGGAAAATTCAGTGACTCTGAACAATCTGAAATAAAGACTTCTTGCATTTTTGCCGTTCCTTCTGCTGTTTCTCTTGCTTGCCATCTTCTCTCTTGATGGATTGTCTTTGTTTCTTCTGCTGTGCCTAAAGGCATGGCCTGAAGTGCAGAAGAGAAAAAGAAAGAATGCAGTCTGAAAAGATAGACCAAGATTTTTTTAGGTTTGATGACAGTCCTTTGTAAGGGAGAGTGTGAAAATTCTTGACTCAGAACTCTGTAGGAGTAGGAGCTGAGACAGTGGACCAGATGTAAGGTCCCTTGCCTCAAAAGCTAAATCTAGTATTTAGGGATGAATAAGAAAACAATTCTTTAAATAATTGCTCTGGCAAAGAGGATTTGGCTTTAGTTAATTAGCAAGAATTAATAGTGTCATTAATTAGGATAATGCTGGATAGTCTTGTTACTCTTATTAGTATGTAGTAATTAGGAATTTAAAAATGAGTTTAAATGTATCTGCTTTATTGGAAGGATTAACATTGGAAAGAGATAGGATTTTCAGAAGGCTCCTGGGAGCCTTCCACTTTAAAAGTCTCATTTATGGCTTTCTGGGAGGATTTGTGCTGCATAATGCCATCTTGTCCTGACTGGGGATAGTCGGATAGCCCTGTGTTTCTTCAAGACCAATTGTTTGCCTCTTCTAGGACTTAGTTCTCCAGACAAATCAGTTTTATTCTCATCTCTGTCAGGGACTGAGTTGTCCACACAGTTTCCAAAACCAGATGAGATTTCACCTTGATTATGTCCTCTTTGATGGAGATTTAATAGTATGGCAGCTGGACTCTCCTTCAGTTTTCATTACCTATAGTTCTTTCCAGGACCCCATGGCAAGCCAGTTCCTCAAAACTGCCTGATATGTCATTTGTGCATCTTGAGGCTTTATTGTCTCCTCTTTAGGGTGCTTGTCTTTCCCTTAAAGAAAGATGAAAAGTAAATTAAACTGCTTTCTAATAATCTGTCATTGTTTACAAATAGAAAAAGTGGCACATTTGTTTCAAAGTAAAATATTTGAAAGTCACAATATGGAATTATGCCTTCAATCCTGTCCTTGTCTATTGGGTGGCAGATGACTCTGCTGCCCTGTAAGGCATACTGGGAATACTAGCACACTCCTGCCCAATATTTTCCTGTTATTTCAGGGGAGTTGGGAATGTGGTTTACATCATGATTTTCTGGGATGTTTTATACCCTTTGCCAGCTTTGCTGACCACCGCGAGACAGAAGCAGCCATCATGGTTCCACAGGTTATTGCTTTATTTACTTTAAGTGACATTCAGTAAAATTTTGTCTTGCCAGTCACACTTTACAGACAGGTTCCAAATAGGTGTGTTACTCTCCTGTATGACCCTATAATACTTTGGCCTAACTTAAATGTCAGTCTTCATTTTATGATGGAAGAATCTGTCTAGATGATTCTTTATTTGTTGCACAAGAGTTCTTTATTGACATGAGTCATTATTGACACTTAAAGCAAGGGGAAGAGATAGGAACTTCTTTGTCTGCTTTTAAGTATGTATGATGTCATAGACTTGCATAGAAGAAAACATGACACTGAACTTTGTCCTTGAAAGATTTTTGAAGATGACTATTATCCATCATGTATTTTTGTGAAACAGTCTGCCCCAGACTAAGGTTTTGTCTTTACCAAGACTTTTGAAAATGCTACACTTTGCAAAAGTTTAATTTCAGTAGATGATTTTATCAGAGAACATCATGTTGCTTGAAGCTTTTCTTAAGAAAAAGTTTGTGGTATTCTTGTTCTGATTCCTGCTAGAATTCAGCTTTTCTTTGATATACCATGTTTAGAGAACTTAAGAATCAGAAGATGGTCTTTCTTTATCAGAAATTTTCAAGTATAATGCTAAAAATAAAGATCTTTGTTGCCGAATATTCAGCACCATATCTTTACAGCGATTTTGTAACAAGAGCAATAAAAGGTACTTGTGATGGTGAGTACAGGGTGCTGAGGTACAGATTCCAAGTGAGCTGGCTTTTGTAAGCTAGCCCAGTATTTTGAAAATTACACAATTCCATGTAGATAAAGTGCATATGTATATCTATGCTGTTTCCAAGGAATGCATGCTTCAGTGCAGTTTTTAATTGTCTCATGTAATGTGGATTTTTAAAATATCTCTTAACAGCATTTTTCCTTCTTATTTCAGAAATTGAGAAAAGTGATCTAAAACCAGATAGAAGTAACCACTATTTAATAAATGCTCTGAAGTCTGATCCTTCTTTAACTAAAGAATTGCGAGTTGTTTTGGAGCAAGCTCTGGAGGAGAAGCTGGAATCCTTGGGGATTAAAGCAGTAAGATATTGAATTATTTAAAAGAAGGATAATCTTTATACCACTTTTCTTCTGTTCTCTTCTATAAGAGAACTTCTTTCTGTTCTCAGTCTATAAGATCCAAAGCTAAATTTCCATGTTTTAAGTAACTGTAATTCCTCAACCACTAACCTAAGAGGATGGCCATTAAATTACAGCTGTGGAGGATATGACTACACTTGTGAGCAATGTTACCAACTTCTGTGATTTTTCTACAAATTTTGTGATATCTGAAGTCTAAAAGAGTGTTTACAATACAATTTGCTTCCTTAGGGTGTTCGTGGAATATCAAGTGATCGCTTAAATAAAATTTTGCGAGCTATTGAACATGCCAGAGAATACAAACTGAAGCAAGAGCCCGCCATTCACGGAATTCGAGAGCGTCTTGAACGTCAAGTTGGCTTGCGGATTGAAGAGAAATCTTCTAGCAGACCTGATTCCTGTGTTCAGCTTCCTGGTCAAGGTTACAGTGGATTTTGGGGCTTATTTAATCGTCCCACATTTTATAACTGCTATTTAAAGTTTTATTTAACAACATTTTTGTAGAGCTGCTTTCCTGCTTTTCCATATCAAGTGCTTTGTGATTCCCCCAATCACAAAAAAAATCTATATATTCTATATAGATTTGGACAACTAAACTGTTTTCTTTAAAGGGTTCTTGACATGGTGTTTAACAGCAAATACCTTAGGTTTGGCAAGATAACATAGTGTTGTGTTGGGAGTAGCACTTTGGCAGCAAATAAAACCCCTTGCTTTCCAGCAAGTCCTCGCAGATCTGAAGGGCTGAGTATGGCTGCCCTTAATTTCTGATTTTAACCAATTCAGCATTGTAAGTTTGATCACGTTCCCAGGTGCACCAGTAGTGTGGGTTAAGGTCTGAGTCTGGACTCCTTTTGTGATCCCAGATTTACCAACAGTAAATCAGTTAAACAGTAACACCTTAGCCTCAATCCATCTTCCCTGGCTGACTACAGTGATAAGGGTCATCCAGCCTCTGCCTGATAACCAACCATCCCCACAGCTTACCATCATGGCCACATAATCCCTTAGCTACACATCTCATGGCATAGCTCATGGAAGTCCCTTCATCATATATCTCATCTCTGTAGGCCTCATTCCTACATTATCCACCCTGTGCCTACAGTCACACCTTCAATTTGGTGCCTATATCACACTGTTTAATGGATTTTTGAGGGGTCACTGTAGGGCAATTGCTCATACCTCTCCCCCACACTTTTAATTATACCACATCTAGACCTTATATGTTTCTGACAGATCATTATCCAGATTTTTACATACATGGCTATGAGCAAAGCAAAACATATTAGAATCAGGATTAACATAGCAACAACTGGATGAAGTAGTTTATTGAAAATTCCTCTAGCTGTGGGTGACCATCTGAAGAGGGAGTCTTACCACTGATGCTGTCCATCTTACTTTTTACTGTATTCTTAATGAGGTCCTAAGTAAAATTGATTATATGCCACCAGGACTAAAATTCCCTTTCAAATTCAGTGGCTTTGAGGTTACCTTTCTAATTTCAGTGGCTCAAGTGCCCTCATCTCCTTCCCTTATATTTGCTGTCACAGTAAATTTCACAAGTGAGAAGTGTGTGTAGTGCAGAATGTACTCTAGTTACCATATTGATTAGCTTCCATAGATAGAGGGAAGTGAGGGTCTCCACCCTGCAGGTTGAGCTTGTTGATGTGTGAAATAATTTGGTTGATGATGGCAGTAGTTACTTTGACAACAAGGATAAGCAGCCCTCAGATGGTTAACTTGATCTTCAGTGAAGATGTATTTGCATCATTCCCAGTATCATTCCTGGGAAAGGAAAACAATGCAGCTTTCATTGGGGTTTGTCCAGACAGGTTATCTCTTAGTGGCTCAACACATGCCAACTTGCTTGGACTAATGATTAAAGTCCCTATTCCAGTTCAGAATAACTCCATTCTGTCTCTCTAAGTGCAGTGGGCTGAATCTCTCTGGTCCATCAGGGCCAGTGTGAAACTGGCTGCAGTAAGTGCCTTGTTCTCAACAGAACCTTCTGCTGTAATTGAGTCACTGGGAGGGTTGAGGCACCAAGCTCTGGAACTGCTTCATGTGTTGCTCAGTCCACTCTCATGACTTTCCCTTTTTGAGCAAACTGTACAAGGGATGGACAATAATAGAGAAACCAGGGATGTTTGCACCAATATCCCACAGTTCCCATCAACTGTTGCAGTTCTTTTAATCAAGACAGATTCTACCCATGCTCTATTCTTCCAAGGCGTCAGAAGTGACTCCTTTAATCCATCAGGCTCTGAGGAACTTAACCTCCTTTGGGCCCTTGACACTTAGATGTAGGAATGTCTAAACAACCTAAGGCTGTTAACCCATTCTTCCCCTTCTGTGTTGCACTCTCAGCCTCCATGGGGTGTTCTCCACCTGTAGTGGTGAGAAGGTATTGTATTACTGTGTTGGAAAAGTGTAACTACAGGCCCCACACAGGGTGCATGGTCTGTTAACCATAGGTCTGGTCACGTTCTAAAGAGCCAGTCTATTAAATACAACATATGTGGTTCTTTTGGATTGCCAGAAATATTTATACACACATATTATACATGCATATATACACACGCACATTTATATATAAATATTAACTTCAGGGTAGCTGTTTATAGTACTAACAATACAATTACAATCACAAGCTTAATTTCCTAGGTCAAAACACTTGGCATAGCCAAGGATTCAATTCTGAAAGATGTCTGATCCCTGAGGACCAGCTGTAAAGCAAGAGGGTTTCTTTTCTGCCAAATTGCTACACTTTTTAACCAAATGCATGGTAACTCTGAACTGCTTGAAAGAAAAGAATTACATTTTTCTTCTCTTTTTTGTGAAATGATAGTCTGCAACAGAGACATCTTTAATTGTAGAAATTAAATGTGAAGGATACCAAACACTGATTGTAACAGTGACATAGATAACTTTTCTTGTAGAAAAACACAAGTTCAATCCATTGGGAATGTCCTCATTTGACACACCTCAAAAACCATCAAAGTGGTCTCCATCAGCTCTTCGCCCACCTGGACAAAGAACAATCATCCCTGAGTATAGTTCTACACCAAAGTAAGAGATGCCATTCTAAAAACACTGATGCCTCAGATAACAGTCCTATGGGTTTGAGTTTTTGTGGCTGCTGTGAACATTTCCTCAATTGTAAGAATCGAGGAAAGAATTCACATAACTTCCATATAAACTTAATGCTTGCTGTCAGTCTTGAAATAACTTGTCTCATTATTTTTAGAGCCAGGAAGATTTTTGGAAGTGGAGTTTCCAGAAAGTCACCTAGCATCACGTATGTTTTGTTCCCTTGCCTTTTTGAAGATAACATTTTTTGTGACAAGTTTGCCACACGTAAACTATTATTAAGCTAAAATCATAAAAACTCTCTGGGCTGCATACTTCATTTTTTGGTTTGAAGTGTTAGTCCATTTGAGTGTGTTATTATAATCCCTGAAAGATAGCACGTTTATCTTTCAGCATATGTGTTCTTTGTTGTGGTTGGGAAAGAGAGATATTCAACAAGATCAATAACTTCCTTTACTTTCTCTTTTAGATGCTTTTTTTGACTGTTAAAAGCATTTAGGGACTTCAGTGACTTAATTTTTTCAGTTTATCAGTATTTTCATACTGCAAACAAAATTACATACAATATTCCACCTTCCATTCACAGCAGTTACATTACTTTGCCACTTCCTGCACTGAAAAATTCCCACATCTAACTGATATCACAAGAGACTTTCTGTGGCAGATTCCTTGACCCTGAAATTTTCTTTACCTGCCAATCCCTGAAAGTCCATCTGTGCTTGCCTGGCAGGACTTGTTTGGTATTGGTCTCTTGTTTTTTAAAGATGGTTGCATAAATGGAAAGGGTCATGTCTATATATAAGCGACCATTTTGGGATAATTTTCTGAGTTTCATTAGCAGCATGATTTCTTTTGATTTTTTTTTTTAAATAGTTAAAATTTAGGGGAGATTCTGTCATTTTGCACTAAGAGAAGATTCACATTATTGGAAAGGAAAATACGAGGAAGCTTAAATGTTTATGTGCTGATGCATTCACTGAAACCCAGTAAATGCTCATGTTGTGTGCGGTTTTCCTTAGAACACCACCATTCAGTTCAGAGGAAGAAACTGATGAAGATGATATAAAACAATCTTATGTAACACCAGAGACATTGCAAAAGCAGTCAAAACCATCAAGCAGCATAGTCCATGCTTTTCAGAAGCCTTCTGGCAAAAGCGATGGGGATGGGATGAAGGAAAATGGAACTGAAGAAACTGGAACACCTGCCAAAACTTCTAAAGGTTTTTCACTGCATTTGTATATGAGTGTTGTAACAGCTGTACATGATTTTGCATCTCATAGTAATATTTCTGTGTTAGAAAACATAATGGAGGCAGACTACCTAGTCTTGAGTGTATATATAGATAAACACTTTATGTTTTTGCTGATGTGTTTCTGTTAATGTATTACTTAGAGATGTCTATCATGCTTTTCTATATAAATGCAGGAAGACACAATCTCTGTCTCAGAGAGATTTCTTTTTCTCATTTTTACTTTAAGGAAGATTTCTAGAGGGTTTACAGTAAAGTCCCTCCTTGCAAATGGAAACTGTCAATTTAATTTTTTTCTGAATTTTAGGAACAGTTATTCAAAAACTGACCAAACAAGTTGGAGAGAGTCTTTCTAAGCATGGAAGTAAGAACAGACCAGCTGGAGGAGTTGATGTTACACAGGCATTTATTAAGAAAGAAGAGGTGAAAGAACCAAAGGTATCACTTTTAATATGCAGCATTATTACATTAAGTAATTCAACTATATGTATGTTAATTCTTTTTTTCCATGCTGAAATCATCTTGATACAGCAAAGAAAGTTCTCTAAGACAGTTATGGAATTACAGCTGAGTAGTCTTTTTTGTTACACTTGCACTGGTATACAGAAAAACGCTATCTATCAAGGGACCTGTGGCAAGTAACTTCATCCACACTGCTTATTTAGCTTATACCTTGATTGGTTTGGATCACTACAGCTCGAAGTTTGGGCATGGTATCATTGTTGTCTTCTATTCTAGCAGCATAGAGTCCTCCTTTACTTGTTTTCCTAGTGTCTTGTTTTGATGGAGGAAAAAAGGAATTTGCTTATCTAATATTTTAAAACATTTCTAGAGTTTTATCTAATATGGGTCTCTTAAATACATTTTAATGAGAGGACCAATTCTCTTGGTCTTTGTTCTGTATCAATCCACAATCACACACTGCTTTCAGATTACATCAAATCTGTTGCTGTCCATTGAGTATGGCCTGTGTTCACCAGCAGAATACTAACTCAAAGGATTCTTTACCTCTCAGGCTCCTAATATCCGGGTCTTCTCCTCAATTTAGAGTTCTGTGATTGGTAAACCATTTTGCTGCAATTTGGGTTCTTTGCCTGGACAATTTTTAAAAGAAACAAAAGTTACTCCAAATGAGAAGTCAACAGCAGATAGTGATTTTATTTCAGTTTGGGTAGTTGTTACTAGATTGAAGTAGACAGACAAATACTAGTTCTGGCTTTCAGTACAGTATTTTTTCACTAAATTAGCAAATAATAATTACTGAGAATCCTATTATATGCTTTGGTATAGGCATATATTTTTGCCTATATTTATATGTTTAATGTAGACAGCTTTATGTAAGTCTGAGTTACTAAAACTGTTTAGCAGTTTGGTTGGTGCTATGTATTTACACTTGATCAAAAGTGAATTCTGTTTGAAGGTGACATGTTTACCTCTATTTTTTACTCTAACAATCATTTGGGACTTGGGAATATTCAAGGAAACTCTTCCTCCAGCATTTCTCAATATATGTGACTGACTTTCCCATTACCACACCCTCCAAATGCAGATAATTTGAAACAGCACAGTAATGAATTCTGGTATGTTAATAATATAGCACACTGAGCATGTCTTGTCAGTTTTTGAAAAACAGTTTGCAATGTTAAAATGGAGTTATGTTGCAAGATAAAGCATTACTGCAGTCTCTTCCTCACTTTTGAGACATACAAGTTCATATTTGTTGATTTTTCTCTAGCGTGTACATACCTTACATTGTTTTCTAATAGCATCCGAACCTTCCTTCTGTGCAGTGGAAGCACCATCTAGATCCTTACTGGTATACTGGAGACTCCAGTGAAATAAGGTTTTAGCTTTGTGAGAAACCACTGTTCATTTTCCACAGTTAAACTCTCTAAGAAACAGCTCAAATCCATCCAACCACATCTGACTGAAAAAAAATAGGGAAATGCTGTAGCTCTTCTTGCTAAAGCTGAATGAAGATATTTAGTTCTCAGGCAGATGAGGTAAGAGGGACCATGGACTCATTGCCCACAGGTTCATCTGTTTGAACTGACTCTCATTTTGTGAACTTAGTGTACAAATCCAGCACTTAATTAAAATATGCTTGTACTTGGTGACACTGAGTCTTGAGGGGAATGTATACTTAAAGTTTGAGCACCATGTGGTTTTAAAATTTTCATTATTTAATTTTCTCGTTAAATAAATTAGTTTTAAATTGAAAAGGCCTTTACTGCAGTATTTTTGCTAGTTTTACTACAGAATGCTTGTAAATTGCTGCCTTGTATGTCATATCTTTATTTTCATATAAGTAATCTACATTCCAATGCTTAAAGGACTTTCATCTCACTGGAGTATCCCAGAAAAGATAATCCTTTTTTAAGGCTGGTATATAATACCTGAACACAGAGGTTTATGCCAGATACAGAATTGGCAGAACTTTAAATGTTTGCGTTCCGACTTTAAAAAATCCCCAACGTCTTTTAGTTTCAGAATGATAACAGTGAATTAATATCATTTGGGTAATTGAATTAATGTGGATTTTAAAACTCTGATGATAGATTCAATAAAAGCCATGTGCCAGTGCATTTTTCTTTACCTGTTTCACACTGTTTAGTTTAGGAAAGATCTCAGCACAGCTTGAACAGACAGAGGAAAATCATGCCTGTTCTCTTGTCCCTGTTAGCTCACAGAAGCTGATGAAGATGATTGGGATATTTCATCAGTAGAGGAAGACATTTTATTGATGAAAGATGACAGAGGTCAGAAGGCGATGACAGGTCAGAAAAAAGAGCCCAGTGCTGCATCTGTGGTACATGCATGGGGCCTTCCCAAGAAGAGTGCACCAAAGGAGGAAGGTAACATATTCATAAGTGACTTACCCACTTAGAGCAGGGTTAAGTACAGTGTACTACACATTGTAATTCAGTAGATGGTGTTTTGTAAGAAAAGAATAAGAAAAACTCTGTGTTTGGTTTCTTGCCATATAAATATCATGTTTTTATGGTACTTAGTGGTACATAAACCACACACACACATAAATATACAGAGATGCCAACTTAAATTTGAGATTTTAAACCATAATATTGTTGGACTTCAACCTCATCTTAAAACTCAATCATCCGAGATTTTTTTTTCCTCCCAAATTTAAGGGAGAAGGGAACTCACTTTGTCTTGAGAAATAATAACAACATTTCAGGTTTGTTCAAGGTATCTAACTGGCTTACCAGGCTGAGATAAATATTTTAACTAGTGCTAAAACAAAAGCCTCAATCTTACATATAATTTATATAGTGGTTTCTAAGCCTAACATTTCAATGTTTCTAAAGGTTAAAGTTGTGTCAGTTACATAAAGATACTTCTGGTTATTTTTGAAGGGAAAGTCAAGTTGACACTGACTGCTTGTACTGAGCTTTATGTTCTGTGAGAGAAATAATCTACATATTATCAACACTTGTCATTTCCTTACTGGTTGCATTTTGGACTTCCTGAAGTCCACAGGTGTTTGCTCACATAGCATACAGACAAATGCAAAGTAAAAATATCCCCAAAAGAATATTAATAACTATAATTGTTTTGTCTGTTTGTTTTAACAGGCCTTCATGAAGCTGATAATACAAGCACATTAAAAAGCAGCTTAGTCACTGTAACAGACTGGAGTGATTCTTCAGATATATAACTGTTCCATTTCTGATGGGAGGTCCTGCTTTTGGGTTCTGCTGGGGTTCAAAATGCAGGTGAAAACAAGTGTTTCCCAGTAACTTCTCTCATTGGTCCTGTAATAACAAGGAATACTGTTTACAGAGTTCTTGTGTCTTTCAGTCTGAGTCTGAAAAAGAATATTGAAATATGCATTACTGGCCATGTCTATTTGGAAATAAAGTAATTATTCTTTGTCTTTGTGGTAGTTTAACCCCAGCCAAGCCCCACACAGCCATTCACTCATTCCCTCATCTGTGGAACTGGGGAGAGACTTGAAAGAGTAGAAGTGAGAAAACCTGTGGGTTGAGATCAAGGCAGTTCATTAGGGAAAGCAAAAGCCACGCCCACAAGCAAAGCAAAACAAAGAATTAATTCACTGCTCCTCATGGGCAGATATCCCAGGAGAGCAGGACCCCACCACACGTAATGGTGGCTTGGGAAAACAAATGCCATCACTCCAAATGTCTTCCTCCTTCTTCCCCCACTGTATATACTGAGCATGATGTCACATGGTCTGGAATATCCCTTTGGTCAGTTTGAGTGACCTGTCCCACCTGTGTCCCCTCCAAACCTCCCGTGCACTCCCAATTTCCTCGCCATTGTGGTGGTATAAAAAACAAAAGAGGCTCTGTGCAAGCCCTGATCAGCAATACCAAAAACATCTCTGTTATCAACTCTGTGTCCAGCACAAATCCAAGACACAGCCTATACCAGCCACGGTGAAGAAGATTACCTCTATCCCAGCCAAAACCAGCACACTCATGAGTTCAGTGGTGAAAGTCTCTTTCGTTTCTCTGAGGTGAAGATTTTGCCTCTAATGTTTACATTAAAGATTGAAACTGGTCTTGCAAGAAAGCCTATTAACCAACGAACAGAATATACTGCAGAGTATTACTTTATACAAATTTTAATGCATATTTTCTTGTATTTTATCATGAACTTTATATAAAATTGTCAACATTTTAAAGAAAATAAGACCATGTATTAAACTGTTACATTTCTGCCATGGTTTACAATAAACACCGAATGAAAAGAAACAAGCCTCAGCTCTAGAACTAATCATCATTAAATGCCTCCTAAATGGGGAAGTGGGTTTGTTGTTTTGGTTTTTTTTTAATTGGAGTTGAGTCTTTGTTAGTATAAAAGGGCAACAGCTGGAAACAAATTACAGTGTCAAGCCACAGTAAGGAAAGCACTGACACTGACCTGACATTGCAAAAGTACTTGACATTTCTGGTTTGTCCATATTGGCTGCCTTCTTAAAAAAACACAGTAGTGTTTCTACTTAAATGAAGTACAAAAATAAAGTGAAACAAAAAGAACCTTGACTTTGTATTTCTAAGGTAATATAGATAATATCAGATTAAACAAACAAAACTGTTTCTATACTGTGCCATTATTAAATAGGACTGTTCATTTTTTATATTTACACTGTTGTCCCCAAACAACCAATTTCTATTGAAACTCCACAGGTCCAACAGTTCAAACTTCACGACAAACCTGTGTTTGGGTCTGATTTTAGGGACTCAGTCTAGAAAGTATTTTGTGATTATTTGTAATCTCTGTTCTCATTTATTGACTTATACAAATACTCCCTCAAAAGTCATCACATTTCTATGTGATGGACAGGCAAAGAAAAAACACTAGCTGAATTTTTGAACTGCAATATGCCAATACAGTGTGTGTGATGCCATTCCCATAAGCATCTGACATGACAAACTGAATTAGTAAATACATCATTTATTTTTTTTTCAAGAATGCAACATCAGCTCATGATTTCCAGGTACAAACTTTACAATACCAACATCAATCTTAAAATATTATATAATAAAATTTACATCAATATGTAAAAAGCTGCAAGTTAATATTTGTAAAAGTCATTGTCTAAGTGGTAAGTACATTGGGGTTGGGGGAATCACTCTGAATGAAACGTACAAAATCACGTTTAAAAACGCTTTGAGTCTTCCAAGAGTGCAACTAAACATAAGCGTTCTTGTCAAAGTGCTTGGGTGGGTTTTTGTCAGGGACACTGTTATGGACCTTTGTACGAGAAGACATCACAGATGTGGCTCCATTATAGGCATACCCCCTCCTGAAGAGAAAAAAACAACCATTTACAGCTCATCCCACAGACAGGTGGCATCTCTGCATCCAGGCATTCTAGTAATAAAGCTAGAAGAAACGTACCTACAAATTTCAGGGGAGGGGGTGTGTTCCTACTCTGTGGGGTCCCATTCTAGTTAAACATTGCCACTCCAGCTTCCTATCCTTGCATCTGTCTTTACACTTTTCTGTAACACATATCCCTCATTCACAGCTAAGTAAATTAGGGCCTAATCATGAAATAATTTAAATTGTGGCAGATCCTAGATGAATAGTTACTCCCTACAGCTGTTCCTCTTTGTTATCACCCCTCTTCAGCTGCTGGAGGTCCCACTGCTCACTTTTGATCTGATGATTTAAGATCAAAGAAACTTGTCTATTCATGCCTGTAAAGCCACCTGACCACTTCTCCTACATCAGTAAATGGAATGCAATGTGTTGCAGCTGTAGCAAATTTATGAAATGTGTGTGTGTGTGTGTGTGTGTATTTGTTCTGAGTCAATAGCTTTTCTTATTACATTAATGGTGGACAGAGCATTATCCTAAAATCCCCCCTATTTTCTTTTATCCACACACCCTTTTTCAGAATCTCATTATAAAGTGTTTGGGAACAGTAATCAAACTGCTTACATATAGCATGTAAAAATGGAAAAGTATTGATTTCTTTCAGTAAGTACAACTTGTGTTTTACCTTGCAGAATTACTGATTTCAGCTATTGAGAAGCAGAATATAATGCCACCAATTATGCAGAGTGAAGCTCCAGCCCATCCAATGAACAAAGCTGCTCCTAATTCATACCTACAAGAAGTCAATAAATGCATTTAACAAAAGAGAGCAAGGATTTATCAGGTTTATTTCCGGAATAAAATAACTAAATATTGTATTTTTCTTAAATTTCCACTGACACATAAATTATTCACCACAAAATCAGCAGCTCTGCCATTCACCCATGTTCTTTTCATTATTTCTCTCTGACTCAGGAGGCAAACTCTGTCCCTGCAGTACACTTGGGCAATGCTTCTCTCACTGCTCAGCCAGGGTTAGGGTTAGGGGAAGGCCTGGTCTTTGTGCATCTCGTCCTGGATTGCTTGGATGGATGTGGGGTTACATCATTCTTTGTCTACAGCACCAGCTCCTCCATTTCAGTTTTGTTCCTGTCGCCTCCCATACCAAACTGGACTGGGGCTTTTGTTGGGCCAGAGACTACAAATTCTGCCTGCAACTCTCCTTAAGTTTCCCCTGTGGCTCTCAGGATCTGTCTGACTCCATCCCTCGCCATCCACACACCAGCCTGCTTAAAACAGGAGGGTTTGTACATATGTGTAATATGCATGTGCAATATACATGCGCATATGTGCAATGTATGCATATACATACACAAGCGTGTCTGGTGTAAGCATTTGCACACACAGATGCATGTTCCAGCACCTTTCTGCTTCTCTAGTCCCTGTGGCTGGATTCTATCTGGAAGAAACTGCTCTGCAGCATATCCATGGGCAGAGCTCCCAGTCACCAGCAATGGTCCCCTCTGCTGCCTGGGCCAGCCACAAACTCTTTGCTGCCAGGAACTGCTCCATTTGTCTCTGAGAGGAAACACTGGTGGTTTAGGAGCATTATCCCACAAAGTCCACATTTCTAAAGCAATACTAGTAAGTGAAAGGAAAGAAGGACATTGGGAAGAGATTCTTTTCTTTCCCCTAAGTGCTGAAGCTTCAAGACAAGCAGAAAACCATGGATGCTCTTTGCTCCGTTCCCCAGCTCTTTGCCTGAGTACCACTCTTAAAGCACTTTTAGGACGACCTGCATTAGGCTGCAGCCCATCAGCCTCCAAAGTCTCCTATTCCTCACTTTTAGAACACACTTGTATGTCTCCTCCTCTTTCCCTACTGCAGTTTCCCCTTAAGGAGACCTTTATCTCCTCCGGACTTCTGGGATCCCGCATTGAAACACAGGTCCCTGTCCCCCATCAAGCCACAATTATCAACCAGGAGTCTGTGATGTTTGAGCAGATGCTACTAAATTGATTTGTTGTCAGCTGTGGTGAGGCAGCCAAATAAAAGCCCCTGCTTGACAGCCTGCCTGTGCAACTGCAACACTGTGTAGTTGCACTTCTTAGCTAATTCTGAACATTTCCATGTGCACAGGCCCTATTTCCACATTACCAAAATATCTAACTGAAAATCCCTGTCAGCTGTTCTGAAAAACTTTTATCTTTACAAAACGGCACTGCGGAAACATTCAAAAAGAATCCAGAGAGGTGTTAGAAGACCACAGACCACAAATCATCAGTGAACCAAGAGGCACATGCAAGATTCATGAAGAGCACATGAGGATCAGGTGCACAGACTGTGAGGGGATAAAGACACGGGATTTCTTTGTTGATGATCTCTCTCTGGAGACACCAAGCTCAAGCTGAAATAAACTGACTGCCTCAGAACCCTTCCTCAACACCAGCATGGGGATATGGACCCAACCCCCAATTTAAACTGCTGGGGACCATAGCTCCTTCTACCCTGGAAAACTCTTCATCCAGTCCTGATTCACTTCAAAATCTGCCAGACCTGTGAAATTTTAATTCTACTTATGCTCACATTTCCGACCACCTTGCTATGTTTTTCACATGTCTCAAGGAGATTTCTGTCTCTCCAAGGACAGGGTGTTCTCTGATCAGAAGCAGAGATTTACATCAGAGCTCATCACCTAAGATCCTTTTATAGTCAATATGAAAGAAATACACACAAAGTGCACTTCTAAAGCACTTTCAAGGCTCCTCTTTCATTGACCTGTAAAAGCAGATCAAAGAGACTAGCTCAAATGTGAGGTAAGCCCTGTCCTGGGGATCCCTCCATCCCTGCAGGACTGCCAGAGCACACCTAAGGTACAAGGACCAGGATTAGGCTCCCCACAGAAGTTGATGCAGATCACCACAGTGCTGGAGAACAGAGCTGGACCAAGATCTAGGAAGGCCGTTGCAGTAACAACTTAGTGCCAAGACCATTTGCCTAGAAAGTGGGAAATACAAGTTTCCATATTTTTATCTAACAACATGAAATGATTGACCAGAGGCTGAGGGATTTAAGGAGACCAAGCACTATCTTCCCTTCCTGAAACTCTTCAATTGTACAGAAAAGAAATCATGACTATATTTGGTAGAACTGGGTAGAAAAGGGGTACCTGAGTGTTACCTATTAGTTGGGACAGAAGACATGGGGTTCAGCCTTTGTAGTTGGGATTGTTTGACCTTTAGAAGCAACATTTGTTACTATACCACGATTAAACAGATTGCGTGTATGGCCCTTCTCGGGTGACTGCCACACCGCCAGGTTAATGAGTTGCAGAGCTGTCCTGATTGGTCTTTCTTCCACATCTTCAAACAGAGAAAACAACCTTTCTGATTTATACTGGTACTTAGGAGGAAAACTCAAGATTTTCAATTGCATATCAATGTCTAAATGGGAAGTTAGTCAGATAATTTAGATAAACAACCCCATTTATCTATAAGAATGATCATGGTTACGTGAATTCTAACTGTGGCAAGGGACAGAAATGATAAAGACTGTAAGAGTTAGGGTTTTTCAATTAAAAATAGTAAAGAAGGCTGGAGGGAAATCCTGATGGCTGACAAAACGTGCTGAACATCTTGTGTCATTTGTTTCCCACTAACAGTATCTCAAGCCTGTCTTTGATAATGCCAGAATAACTTCAGGAGACAAATGTTCAGTAAAAGGCAAAAGATTGAAGCCTTCTCTCAGTGAAAAGACGATTCCAAATTTTCACAATATACCTGCAAACATATTGAATGTGCCTGCAAGGCATAACAAAGTAAGGGCTTGGAGATGGCAACAAAATGGAAGTTTTATGTGGGTTGAGAGAGGAAAGAGCTGAATGCCACCATTAGCTCAGTCTAATGCGAGGTCACTGCATGAGCTACATGCACTGTGCACAACTCAGATTAAAATTTCAGGATTTCCCCTCTGCCTTTATCTTTGCAGTCATGATTATGTGCGCCCACAGATGAGCTATGCTGGTTGTCCACAAAAAAGGTAATTTCTAGAGAGGATGTTTTACTACCTTTATTTCAATATTTAAACTGGATTTCTCATTCCTTCATAGTAAAATTCCACCATGAGGTCTGCCTGCCCTTTCAGAGCAGACAAGGGTAGGAATACAGTGTAGGAAAAGGCAACAACCATGGTATTTTTCACTAAGAACAGTAAGTGTGATGAATAATTAACTTCTGTCTATATAACCAGGCTCCATTTTCTTCAAAGAACCTGACATCCTTCTTTCTTTTGGAAGCCTTTCTATCCTGTCTTCACTGCATCAACTAAGCAGAAACTATAGAGGAATTATGGAGAAAAATAATACTGTTTCAAGATAGGAAAAGCAGTGTCAACCCTACTGCAAAGGTAGATCCCTTTAGTGTTATTTATTCAGACTATTTTCTTTCTGTCAAAGTGAAACATAAAAGTTCAGGATTCCTTACTGATCCCTGACTTGGGTCTCAGGGAAATTTATACCCAATGTTTGACATATCCTGGAATCACTGCCAAGAACACTTTAAAATCCTTGCCTTTAAAAAAGAGTTTACATTGTGTATGAAGGCAAAACAGGAAAGTCTATGGTGCTATAATTTATAACCAACATTTTCAAACTTGGTAGCTAAGATGCCAATCCAAAATCCAAGCCTTGGTTTGTGGATTGCTGCTTTTGCAGGTCCTGAGAATTTGCACAGCTTAAAGGGAGTCTTAGGGATGCTCATCATCTCTGATATGGATCCTAAAATTCTATAAATACTCTCTTAAATTCAATTACAAGTATAGGCAAAGCATTTATGTTAGTGCTTATAAGATCATGGGTTTTTATAGGGTTTATGATCCAAATTTCAGTCACCTGGATTTGAAAATCTGTCAGCAAAATTCCACCAGGCCTGCAGAAACCTCTCCTCAGGAGGAATCAAGATCAGTGCTTGACACCTTTACGGAAGCCACCTTCTATCAAAGACTCAAGGAAATACTTAACTCCCTTCCCTATCGAATGATGCACATAATGGGCACCTCTGTCTTGTGCAACCTTTGTCTGCACCTCTGGCATCCAGGCAGGCTTCACTCCCAATTAACCCCAGATGCCCTGCCAGCCCACAGTAGAGCTGGGCATATGGATTGCAGAGCCATCACAGTGCAGCAAAGTGTTTGTTCATTGAATTTCAGCACCTGGTTGCTCCAGTTAGAAATTGTGATTAAGTAAAACTGCAGCCCACTGTCCTCCTCTTCCCAAGGGAAGAAGCAGCTGCTCTCTGTCTAAACAGGCTCTGGTGCACAGTAGGAAATGTAAGGTCTACTTGTTTGAAAGATTTATGGGTATAGGAAAGTACTTACTTTTGTGCAACAAAAGAAGGGTCAAAGAACTCAGACGTAATCCTGTTTGCATACAGGGAACAACTAGTCATAGAGCACAACCCTGAAAAGCATAAGACAAACCATTCAGTGGAGCTGGCGGCAGAGCTTTGGGCCTGACCCTGAAGTCAACGAAGTCACGGAGGATTGTGCATGGGTTTCTGCAGAAAAGAAGTGGCTCCTGTATGACTTCAAATATGCAAACTGATACAAATAAAGTATATTTACCAGAGAGTATGAAAAGCAGTCCAGCTAAACAAGCTATTTTTGCTTTAGTCTGATCAGAGCCTCCGACTTTGGTACATTTCATCCCAAGCAGTCCAAAAACAGCACCAAAGAAGCCCAGGCAGACAGCAGAGATCATCAATCCTCTGCAGGCTTGGATGTAACCTGTGAGAGAAAGAGCAAGGCTAATATGAGAACTGGGACATGACAAGTTTTGCTATAGTTTCCCTCCCTCTGTGCAGCATCAGGCACTCACTATTGCAAATGGAATCAGACTTTGGCTGGAACATAACCACTTTACACTGAATATGTTCTTCTAGGTGATGTGCACCCTTCACAGGGCATCATCTCCCGTGCCCAGCTCATAAGAATCATGCTATGGCACTCAGGGCTCCAAAACATTATCCCATGGCACTGGGTATAGCAACTGCATGAAGTTCTACCCGTGAGGTTTAGAAGAGCAACTCCACGTGGTCTGATCAGGGGCTGTCACAGGTTGCAGAGCCAGCCTATGCACTCAAAGCAAGTCTGACATGAATCCTCTTGTGCGTGTGTGCCACAGGTACAACATGACTGACAATGAGGCTGGCAGCAGTGACCCTCGCTGGGATCCTGGGCCTGCCTGGATATGCCACTGATTTGATTTGGAACCGCCCAGAAGGCCCTCGTTCTGCAAGGAAGTCAGCCACACACTCAGCTCCATGGACAGCAGTAATCCCTTGGGATAAAGAAAATCACTGCCATATTTAAACCTGGACAAACAGCTTGCACCTGGATTCATCCACAAACAATTTGGCTGTGCTGCCTGAGACTGCTCCCAGAGAGACCTCCCAGGGCAGGACCCTTCAGTGGGACAATGGGCTGCTTGGCTTCTTCTCCCTTCCAGGAATATCTTGTAATTGGAAGACTGCGATAATCTCATATCGCTGCTTACGGGGTGGAACGCTGCAATCTTACACAGCTGAATAACCATCACAAGATGTTTTTCTTCATAACCTGTTGTTACATCTCATTTAAAATGAAAATGAACTCCCACTATTAGGGTATTCATTCTTTTTGCTTTGATCTCCAGTGGGTGGAAATGTTGAGAGCTAAACCACGTTGTCATTGCCTATTACATCAAATTTTATGTAATAATAAATAAACAAAAAACCTCCACCAAACCCTGCATAAAAGTTATAATATATAAGAAAACAATACATTAAAGCAGGAACTAGAGGACATCTGATGAAAGCAGAAGGCAGCAGATTCAAAACAAAAGGTGTGCTGGTTTACAAAATGAAGCTGTGGAATTCCTTTCTAAAGGACATGTGGACACTAGGGTTTATAGAGACTCAAAAAGAGATGATACATTCCTGATGGAGAAATTTGTGTCTGGCTGGCAGGGCTTTGAGATGCAGATGGCTACCACAGACACTTGGCCACCTTCTGCTATCCTTACTGCCACCTCCTTTAGCCACTGCTGAAGGTATATCAGCTCCAGGATGACTGCCCTGTGCTTGAACTGTGTTGTAAATCCCCCACTGATTCACAGCTTTGAGCAACAAAGCAATCTGTAGCCCATAACACCCCGTTTTAGCAGGGCCTGCTGAGCCTGGGAGCTGTGCTGCCCATCTGTGAACTCAACCTACTGGCATTTATCTACATCTGCTGGCACACACGTGGACTTCTTTCATTTGCAACATGCTTCTTAGCCCACCTGCTCAAGAAACATACAGTCCATGAAATAGTGTGACTGTCATATGGCTCACATGTTGGGATGCAAGAGAGTGATTTATGCAAGACTCAGGTTTGAAGACAGCAGCCTTGCTTTTTTAATCTTTGCTATAGGCATGGAAAATTTTGCTTATGCTGCTTTAGGTGGTGTAGAATGCATTTCTTGTAGCAGACAGGTAAAGTACAAGATGAAGACTGGAAAGGAAGCTATTATTTTTGACAGGTCCAATTTATTGACAGTGTTAGTTAGCTAATTGACACATTAAAGTGCTGAACCATGAACATGTTTACCCAGAGGTCCTCTAAACTTTTATTTATGTCTGAACCTCCTAGGAAAACCAGTAAATATTCACCCCAACTAAAATATCCAGCATTTGATAGTAACCACCGGGCTGAAATTCAGTTTTTCCTGAAGGTCAATACACAGTTTTAAAATAGGTAGAGGGTAGTGAGACAGCAAGAAATAATTAACTCACTTACTCAGAAATCATTTTCAATTATAAACAGCATGAACTGGAGGACTGTTCAGTTCTGCTGAATGAATAACCTTTCTCACTAAATAATTCACCAAATTGGGCAGGCCAGCTATAGCAGGGCTTGTTTCAGCTCACCAGAGCAATCAGCCAACTGGCACACATTTTAAAACAAAATATAGGGAAAAAAATTATCACAATTTACACCAGTACTGTGAAAAAGCAGAAGGCTCTAGTAGTCCTATTTGATTGACTGGAACATTAGGAAGCATGAAAGGTTGAAATCAACCTTTTTATTAAACCTAACCTCCTATTGCTTAGATCCTAGATTCAAACTCTATAACATTTGGCTATAAGAGGAACTAAACCTCTTTTTTTGTTTTCAAGAAAGTAAGATTATATTGGTCACCAAGACTTATAGGGCTTGTTCAGCTTGAAGAAGTAAATGATCTGGGGAGACCTTACAGCAGCCTTCCAGAATATAAAGTGGGCATACAGGAAAGCTGGAAAAGGATTTTTACAAGAGTGTGTAGTGACAGGACAAAAGGAAATGCCTTTAAACTGAAAGAGGGCAGAATTTGGTTAGATATTTGGGAAAGAAATTCTTTACTGTGAGGGTGATGAGACACTGGAACCAGAGAAGCCGTGGATGCCCCCTCCCTGGAAGTGATGAAGTCTGGATGCAGCTTTGAGCAACCTTTACTAGTAGGACATGTCCCTACCCATGGCAGGGAGTTAGAAATAGATGGTCTTTAATGCCCCTTCCATCCCAAAACATTCTGTGATTCTATGATAGTGAAGAGGAGTATAAAATGGAGCTGCCTATTTTTTCACTGTCCTCCACTCAAGACTAAAAGCTGTCCTTTTACAAATGTTTATTGTCTGTTATTTGCACCAGCTCCTGCAGGAAACTTGTCATGTACATACCAACCACCCAAATGAAGCTCCCAAGCAGCAAAAAACCATGTATTTTAAACAGACAAGTAGACAAACATGCATTACTCATAAAGTCATGTTTAGCAGCATTCCAAGAGAAACCTATTTCAAGGTTTGTTGTTTTTTTTTTCCCAAACAAATGTGTTTTGTCTTGCATTCAAATTAATCTTGTTAGAGCTTCATCTTTCTTGCCTCACTGCTCTCACACTTGCCTCATGCTTACAAAGAGTTAGAAGGCATTCACATATTCATGTCATATGACACTATAGAAAAAATATATATGCAAAGTTCTGGGGACTGCCACTTTCACAATAAATGCCCCTGGTGGCATTTTGCAGTCTGCATCACGTGAAGTGTAAGAGGTTGCCTTACAGATACAGCACAGATTCCTTCCAAAAGTACACACCCATTGCTTTTGTGTGTCTTTCTAAGCTCTAATACCCTCTTTTAGCTCATAATTGAATTTTTGTTCAGCTCTGTTCTTGCAAAAGGTCATCAGATCCACTGTTGGAAACATGGAAACTGATATGTCCTCTTTTAGGGAGGTGGTTTCATGGGTAAATTTCCACCTATAACCAGTGGCACAAAAAGTAATCCCGCAACGACTTTAAACCCCACAGACAAGAAGAACATTTTTGCTTGCATACAGAATGTGGGGTTCAGCACTTAATGAGGGCTGGCCAAATTGATTTCTTCTACAGGAATGCGTGAAGGTGGAAGGGGACAACAAGCAATTTTCTCTGGAAGCTGTTCATGTGGAGTGATGGCCTGAAAGCCATCATGGCAGCCCCTGCTGCTGTGCCATCCCTCAGCAAGCTGGGGAGGACAGACCAAGCCCATGATAGAAACCAAAACAAAGGTAAAGAGGAACCATCTCCTGAGCACCCCTGACCTGAACTATGACACTGCTTCTGAAGAAGGAAGGACTTCTGCGCTCCACAGGACAACTCCAGCAACTGGCGTAGAATCAAAGAGTCCTTGAGGTTTGGGATAGGAGGGACCTCAGAGGTCGTCTGGTTCCTGCCTGCCATGGGCAGGGACACCTCGCATAGAGGAGCCTGGTTCACATGCTTTGAGGAGCCTGGTGACACCCTGACTTCCTTGCCCCTCATTTTGTCTCTGATCCCCTGGAAGCAGTCTCTCGGGATAAGAAGACCGGAGGTTACTTAGAGGTTTCCGATTTGACCAAGAAAATATTTCTGTAGAAGAGGAACTGCCCTGTAAGGCAAATCCTCTCCATCTGTGTGATGAAGGAGTGGAGATGAGCCACATTCCCCTGGGACGGCAGAAATATTTTTAGGAATTTTCCAGTCATGCTCCAGCATTTCGAGTAGAGCAACATATTGTCACTCCATGTATCTTTACAGGGTTATTGTTTCTGCTCACAAACACTTCCCTGGGAACAGGAAACCACATCTGCCCTCTTTGTGTCTTCTGAGTCCCCCACCTGAGGATGGAGTCGGGAAGTTCCCACATTCCCAGTCACAGGGAATGGGATCCACCTGAGACGTGTAAGTCTGGGCAGAGAAGAAGAGGAGGGAAGGAAGAGGCTAGACAAGAGCTGAGGCAGATTTGTGTACTTGTTGAGACACAAATTCTTTAAGCCACAAGTGACACACCGCAGCCCTGAAGTGCACTCCCCCGCAGGGGAAGGGTTAGGGTGAAGAGGGGACATACACACCCACAGTCAGCTGCTGACAGGTTCCCTGCAGAGTCTGTAACCACAAGGAAGGGAGTCTGGACCAGGCTACCTACAGCAAGCAGCCCTGACTGCAGCAGCTCAGCTGCCCCTCTGACCCCACTCAGCTTGCCTGGTTTGTTCTGGGGGGATACATCACTCTGCCTCCAGCCTGCCTTTCATTTCCTTTGTGCCTGGGTACCAGAATCTGGATTTAAAGATGCTGTTGCTCTCGCACTGAAGCCAAGAACTTTCCACTACTGATAAACTACCTGGCCAGAAGGATTGGGACAGGGCCCTTCCAGATGTGCATTTCAGATTCACTTCTGTCCAAAATGAGTTGATGGCTCTTTTGCTGTGCACAAGGCACCTCGGAAACTTACTCTTTGGCCAAGCAGAACATGCTGCCCAACATACAAGGTTACAATGCACGAGCATTTGGGGGAAGGAGGGAAAGGATCTTGCTGTAAAGTGTTGTCTTCTTTTTGAAACTTTAAATGTTCCAAATTCTTCATACTTTGTAACTATGCTTTTCGTACTTTTAAGACAGATTCACCCAGACCTAAAAGAAGCAAATCAATAGATTCAAGGGATCCAAAAGGTTTTGCACCAATGATCACTCCATGCCTGCCTACACAGAGACACCTGCTCCTTGCCCAGTCCTGGAAACTACACCCTCAGCTGCTACACTTGGCCATAGAGTGACTGATGTCAACAGAGGGCAGCCAGCTCTCCTATCCCTCTGGAGGAACTCGCAAATCCCTCTGCCTCCACAGAGCTGGGTCAAAAGAAAGTTTGGGAACAGCACTTCTCCCCACGAGGGAAGCATCCTGCAAGAGTGGTGCTAAAGGATCGCCTGTGTTACCTCTTTTTCGTATCTTGACTTCCTTCAGCCCTTTCTATGTATGGCGGTTAAAGGTTTTCTGATATTGGTATTAACGTCATGTTCATATTAATCCCTGTTACAATTAGAATTAATCTGTAAGTGATTAGATTAACAGACCTTCCTTTCCTCTTGAACAGAGCTTTTACACCAAAAATACCTTCCCAGACTCCAGTGCAAAGGGAATGTCTTGCCAGACTGTGAACAGTAGGCATGATCTTTTGTGAGTATCAAAGCCACTGGAACATTGCATATTGCATTCATTTATAACTAAAAAAAAATAGAAAAGGTGCCATAATTTTAGAAGCCTTTCCTCCCTTTCTTTACAGTCACTTCTGAAACTATAAACCTATATCATACACTCTTCTCCTGTTTCTACTGGCCATAATTACTGTGGATTTATCAACCAAAAGTTTAGTCATAAAGATTTCCTGCAGTGAATCAGTTTCCCAGTACGGCTTCCTTAAAGGGCAAAAATGTTTCCTCTTAACCAGGGAAGAAACACAGCACCAACTCAATCTTTGGTTTCAAGCCCTATAGCAAAACCCTTAGCTTTGCTCCAAAGTAACACTGTCCTAAAGCTGAGCAAAGCTATGCATCCCTTCTGCATACCTTTGCATCCCTGACTGCCCCGAGCTTTTACACTGTCATCTATCAATGAAGCAATTACATCTGAGTTAATAACCACTTAGCAAAACCAGCAAAGGAACATTAATTAAAACAAAACGACGCCAAGGCTTGTTCTTCTCCACCGACCGTTGCATGGCTGGCAAAACCATAAAAACGAGGAATGTCACGACAGTCTGAAAATAAATCGGCAAGAAAAAATTGCCTACATTCTTCTTGTGTCAAATTCACACACATGCTCTTCTGATGGGGAAAAAAAGGCGGGTAATGACAGCACGAGAGGCCAGAACGGACACTTGGCCACCAGAAATAATCTCAACTAGTGGGGTATTGGAGAAAAAAAACCAAACACTTCCACAGGTGTGCACAAGCAGCACGCTGCCACCTGCCAGGGGACACGGGGGCACCTGCCCATGAGCCCTCGGGGAAGGAGCCGCCTGCGCCCGGGTCCCCGCTGCCCCCCCCGGCCCCGCTCGGCGCCCCCCGCCCGCCTGCTGCCCGCCCGCCCCGCCGAGCCCGGCCCGGGAGCGGCCCCGGGAGCTCCCGCCGAGAGGCACAGGGACACCAGGGAGGCGTCGGGTGGGGGTCAGCGGGAGCCTGACCGTCCAGCGCCAGCATGGATGGGAAGTCCTTGCAGTTGGAGACGCCGGTGGAGTCGGTCACGCAGGTCTTCCAGAGGTTGGCCCAAAAGGTGGCGGTGGTGATGACCGTGCCATCGATGGTCGACACCTTCCAATAGTCGGTGGGCAGCGTGGAGGAGATGAGCACCCATCCTGAAATGGCCAGCAGGAACGCGATGATCTCTGCCGACGTGCTCGCCATGGGCCCGGCAGCAGGCGGCGGGCGGCGCGGAGCCGCGGCGGATCCCGGCGGAGCCCGGGCGGCGGATCCCGGCGGGGGCGGGCGGAGCGGAGCGGAGCGCTGCGGAGCGGAGCCGAGCCGAGCGCGGCGGGGCGGGGGCGGTGGCCGCGGCCGCGCAGCCCAATCAGCACCGGCAGCTCCCGGCATCGCCCCGGCACCGGCCCCGCCCCGCCCGGCCCCGGCATCGCCCCGCGGCGCCCAGAGCGGACCCCGGCCCGGCCCGGCCCGGCCCGGCGGGGTGCTCCCCGCGCGGAGGAGTGAACCGGACCCGAAAGCAAACAGCGGCGCCACCTGTAATCTGGGGTTAGATTCCCCGTCCTCTGCATGCGCGCGTACAGGGGTGGCAGCAGCGGGACAGGTGCGTCCTTAGCATCTCCTCCCCAGCTGCAGGTTTGCATCTCTTTCCGTATGCCCCCCGCGCCATCCTCCCCACAAACAGCCTTGCCAGGAGGGTGGCTTTGAGGAATGTTTATGGAATACGGGCGTGCCGACTGTGAGCGCTCCATATTCCTACGGGGACTTGAGCTTTTCAAAAGCATAACAGGGTTTTTAATCCTCTGAATTTCAGCTGGCCCCCGATATTAACCAGCCACAGGTGATAAAGCGTTTGATGCCTGTTTTTGCAATGTGAGGTGATGAACTTGGGATTTTCTGCCTCAGTTTTCATGCAGTGACATTCTAGCCTGCAGCTCACAGGTGGAGAGTTATCCACAGTGGTTTCTCCTCTTGTTTGAAGCTGTTTACTTTCCACATCAGTAGTATATTTGCCATTGATGTGGAAAGTACACTGCCGGTCTTTACTTTCCTCCTATTTATTTCAAAACTATTGTTACATTTTCTAAACCTTTTTGCCAGATGGGCAATCACTGGAGGATAAGAAGCCGCATTTGCATCATTATTCTTCTGATGAATGCTCTTTGGTTTTGCCGTGTGGACATAAACCCGGATGTAATCATTTTACGGACCCACAATAAAAAAAAAAAAAATTGAAAAAAAAAAAAAAAAAAAGAAAAAAAAAACCACAGAAAAACCTCAGAGTTGGGTGTACCTTTGGATGCATGTCAGAGCTCAGTGGGAACAGGGTGTTTGTTGATCTCTTAATGCTCCAGCAGGATAAAAGGGGGTTCACAGATGCATTTACCGAAGCAGTGGCTCTCTGCCTGCTCTCTGCCTCCTTGGTGCCCTCTGACTTTCCGGTGACGCACAGCAGCATTGGCAGGGAAGAGGGAGACGGGAAAGCAGGCAAGAGGCTTGTCTGCACAGTAGCATTGGGCATGGGGCATGATACAGCTCCATTCAACCTCTGTGCCAAGATGCCTTCCTCTCTCCCCAGGAGAGAAAAGAAAGGGTCATGAAGAAGGTGAACCTCCCTCTAGTGTGGTGTCAGGCTGCAACCAGAGCTCACTTCAGATCACTGGGCTGACTACAGATCCAAGTCCCATCTCCACGTTGTTATGATCTAGTTATCGTAGGGCATGGCAGCAGAAGGGATAAAGGAAAGATTTTTTAATATTTTTCCTCATCATAGTACTTTGAAATCTTGCAGCCTGGAATTATGTTGTTGGTGGTAAAGTAGATCAATCAACTGGGATATAACCAAGTCTGAGGTAGGCAACTTGAGTCCAAACCTGGGTCATTGTGTTTTCTTGACATGGGAAGATCACCTATTTTTTTTTTTTTTTTTGTTTTTTTTTTTTTTTTTTTTTTTTTTTTTTGTTGATAACACTGCTTTGAATACAGGGAGTAGCATTTGGGCAAATTTGGGCCAGGGCCCATCAGAACTTTTTGGTGTGCTGTCATGCAATAACCAGAAGGCTGGAATGAGTGTTGAAGGACAGGAACACAGCCCGGACACCTCTAGGCCTGAGTCTGAGCTCCTGAGTCTGGGAAGGAGAGGAAGAGTGTCTCTCTGAAGAGCATAGGCACCGCTTGCCAGAGGGCCAGCAGAAGTGGCAGGCTGGGAAGTGACCCTGCTGAGGGTGGGTAGTGCTGCTGAAGCTGCCGTGACCTCTGGCTGTGATGTCCAACAACGATTTGTGCTGTCCCAGACCATGCTGCTTTCAAAAGAGCAGGACTTGGATGCCATATGCAGAGATCCACATCTCTCTGAGGGCCACTTCTCTGCTGCCAGGGACTTCAGGGCAAGCCCATGCAGGTGGCTTAGGACAAATGAAATTATTTCAACCTCAAACCCACTCTCTGCCTGCCCATAAAGACCCTTCAAGCAGGGCTAATTTATATGTTCTTTCCCTTGTAAGTCTTGTTTTATCCAGAATGTTATAAAGTGGCCTCAGTGTACATGAGAACACGACTTGCTTTAGCCCTAGGGAAAGTCTTCTCGTTTCATGTCCCGATGCTCTTGCTTCTGAGCATGTTTTATGTTACTAGTCCAATTATTAGCATATTTCTCATCTAAAATCTGAGCAAGATGTTGCACTTCTGATCTCATCTTTGGTGATGTAAACCCAAAATGACATAGTGCACAGCTGAGTGTTCACCCACCCTAGAATGAAGAGTAAGGGAAGTTGCAAGAGATACTCTTCCCCCACGACATTTTTTTTCATGCTGGCTGGAATCTGCAGGGATAAGACATTGGAAAGCATTCATCTGGGAGGCTTTGTTTCTCCCCTGTATAATTTTTTCAGCTTCTTTCTCTTATGCAACTGCAAGTCCCTTTACCATAAGCTTAAACTCATGAATCTTCCAGTTTTCCAGGATACAATGGTCTCTCTTCTCCTTGTTGATGTGTAGAAACTTTAGCATCCATATGAAGACATTTCTATATCTCCCTTTGACCTCTGTTTTCCTGCCACCATAGCTCTGGTGTTGGATTTGCTTACTTGGCTTTCTTATCTGTTTATGTAGTAGAGCGAAAGGCTTGGCCTTTGTTTTCAATTTTTGTTGGATTGGTTTTTGGGTTTTTTTTTTGTTCCCGTGTTTCAGGACAAGTTACGACTTGGGAATTTTTTGAAAGTTCCTCAGAACACTTTGGAACCAATTTCCATTTTCTTCTGTTCATAAGTTGACCATGTCAATACAATAGCACAGTTTTGTGCTGGGTCATTTGACTGAGTATAGGATTTATTCCCGTGGACTTAAGAAAGGCACTCATGTCTCTTTTTAAGAAAAACAACCCCTGTGGCTCATTTTTTGTGGCAAGTTTCATTGACTCTTGGGCAAAAAAGTGGAATTTAGGGGAGAAATATTAGTATGTGTTTAGAATAGGCTATTTCAGTTGGAAGGGACCTGTGTTGATCATCTAGTCCAGCTGCCTGACACTTCAGAACTAACCCAAAGTTAAAGCGTGTTACTAAGAGTATGTCCAAATACCTCTTAAACACTGATAGGCTTGAGGCATCAACCACCTCTCTAGGAAGCCTCTTCCAGGATTTGACCATGCTCTCAGTATAGAAATGCTTCCTAATGTCCAGTCTGAACCTTCCCTGGTGCAGCTTTGAACCCGTCCCTCGCATCCTATTGCTGTATTCCTGGGGGAAGAGGTCATCTGTCTCCATCTTCCCTTTCTCAGGAAGCTGCGAAGACCAATCAGATCACCCCTCAGCCTCCTTTTCTCTAAGCTAGACAAGCCCAGAGTACTCAGCCACTCCTCACAGGTCATGATTTCTAGTCTTCTCACCAGCTGTTGCCCTTTTCTCCATGCATTCAAAGACCTCAACATCCTTCTTAAGCTGTGGGGCTCGGGACTGCACACAGCACTCTGGCTGAGGCTGCACCAGTGCTGAATACAGAGGGATAATCCCCTCTCTTGAAAGGCTGGTGATGTTCTCTTTTATGCACCCCAGGATGGGATTTGCCCTCCTGGCTGCTGACTCACACTGATCCTGCTGCTGACCAGCACCCTCAGATCTCTTTCTGCAGGGCTGCTCTCCAGCCACTCCTCTCCCAGTTTATACTTGTTCCCAGCGTTATTACTCTACCCTAGGTACAGAATCCAGCATATGGACTTGCTAAATTTCATGCCATTAATCATAGCCCAATGCTCCAATGTATCCAGATCACTCTGCAAAACCTTTTGTCCCCCAAGAGTGTCAACAGCACTGCCCAGGCTGGTGTCATCAGTTAATGGTGTGTTTAAGTCCTGCATCCAGATTGCTGATATTGAACAGATCTGGCCCCCAGGAATGAGGTGTGAGGAACACCACTGGTGACCATTGACCATCCAGATGTAGCCTCACTACAACCCTTTGGACTTGGCCTTTCAGCCAGCACACCACAAATCCATTCATCTGGCAGCTGGACAGCTTGTGCAGAAGGATGCTGTAAGAGACAGTATAAAAACTCTGACTTAAACCCAGAAAAACTCCATCCCCCACCTTCCCTTCATTCACTAGGTGGGTGATCTTATCATAGAAGGATATGAAATCAGTTAAACAGGATTTTCCCTTTGTGAGCCCATGTTGACTGTGCCTGGGGATTGCATTGTTCTTTAAATGCCTTTTGACAGCACCCAATGTGATCTTCTCTGCAACTTTTCCAGGAACTGAAGTTGGACTAACAGGTCTGTAGTTCCCTGGGTCTTCCCTCACATTCTTCGTGTAGACTGGAATAACATTAGATATCTTCCAGTCAGCAAAGACCAGTCCCGGGCTACTGAGGTCTTTGAACTACAGACATTTTACAAATCAGGCTGGAATATTAACAAATAGTTGAATATTTATAATGTACAAACTTCTATTATATTACCATCTACAGAAGAACCCTTTAGAGATGGTTTTGCTCTCAAGTCTGAAACACAGGATATTATTTTAGCTCTTGCAGACTCAAAATCACAAGTAATTATTATTGCCTCATAAGTTAAACACTGGATGACAACAGCATTTGTTCTGCAGCCAGAATAAGCAGGCTAGGGTCGTCATGCCTTTGTCCTGGAATAATTTTTCTTGTTATTTTACCATGCACAGGTTGGGCAACTTGAGACTCTTTCCTGACTTTGCCATGTTATGATTTCCAGGGTGCATAGAGCACTTGTGCAAAAGGAAAAAGCCCCAACTTTATTTTTCTTAGGCTGAAGGACAGCTTCCTTGTTTGCAAGGGTTATCCTGAGAATCTGAGTATTGAAAAAGTAAGGCAGACATGTGGGGAACATAGACGGGCTCATAAGAATGTCATCACCTGGGCAAGGTCAGGTCTGTTGGCAGTGCTAGATCTGGGGAGGGCACCCCAAGCTGGCAGGCACGTTAGAGGAGATTAACACAGCAGTAAGTGAGGAGCCTGCACGGTGCTCTGCATTGTGCAGAACAAAGCGCCGCCTAAAAAATGAGCAACCAGATCCTCTTCCTCAAAAGGGAGCAAACAAAGGAATGTTTCTGTCTCACCTAAAAAAAAAAAAAAACTCCATCAGATTGGGAACATCAGTTAATAATCACCAATCCTTGCTGGGGTTGCTATCATTGTTTTTCTTAAGTGGTGGGAAAAGGAATTAAATTAAATTACTGCATGTCTTTTGTAAACTGCCAAGACAAGAATGATTTTTAGCTATGCAGTTCATATATTACATAACAAAAAGTAAAAAATTAATAGGAACTGACAATCCAGAGCATTTTACAAGAGGGAAAAATTGCATTCCGCAAGCCAATAAACTTTCCCCTCTCCTTCTCTCTGTTCAGTGCATTTGGACATTGGAAACCGATTTTGTTTCTTGACACTGTGATTAATGCATTGTTTCTTTCTTTTTTTTCTTTTTTTTTTTTTCAGCTTGCCTTAATTTTTTTGAGAAAAGCCTGTGTTGTTCCCTGAAAGTTTGTAATACAATCTTTTAAAAATAGATATAACCTGTTTAACAAACTCAGCAGGAAATGTGAAGAAGTGCATCTCCTACTTTCCTGGAGGTGCATTCCTCCTGGCCAACAGCACAGGTGCAGCTCTTGTCCATCAGACATCAGTGGCCGCCACATCAAATTAAGTATTGCTAAGCGCAGGCAGTTTGCCGTGGAAAGGCAGGAAACCTCCGGATAGATTTTAAGAACATGCGGCCCAACATAACGCAATTTAGAAAGTTTGAAAAAATTTAGAAAGTTTTCAAAATAAAAGAATATTGTATCTGATGGAATTTAAAAGGATTTAACTGAGGTGGCAGGCAGAGAGGCAAATGGTTTCCTAGAGCAGTTGGTGTTCAGAAGTGATCCTTGCCAGCGAGCCATAACGACAAAGAAGTTGAGTCCTGCCCGGTGTCTGAGCGGCAGGACAGTGAATATTGGACATTGGTGCCCCTGCAGTGGGAACGCTTTCCCACTGAGCATGTCCTCTGCCCTTGTGTGCCACAACTGGTTTCTGCTGTTTCCTGAGCACCTGGTAGATCTGGGCATGAGGAGTCTGTCACTTTTTACAGGCACCAGGATAGCTCCCAGCCAGAGGACATGCAGAAGCAGGAGCTGACCCTCTGTGAGGAGCATAGCAACAGGACAAGGGGCACGAGTGGGAAGGCAGGAAATTCCCTTTAGGTATTAGGAAAAAATTGTTTGCCAGGAGGATGGTCAAGCACTGGGAGTGGGCTACCCAGAGAGGCATCTGCCTCCTTGGAGGCGCTCAAGACTTGGCCGGTCATGGCCCTGAACAAGCCCACCTGATTAGACATGTTTTGGACTAGATGACCCCTGGAGGTCCCTCCTAACCTGGCTCTATTACCCTGTGATTTTGTTACCTCGCTGGAGCAGAGTAGCACTGGGCTGCATTTGGCTTATTATCTCTCTAAGTGGCACCCAGGAGCACTAATCATCACAGATTATATGTTATGCCCAGAACATGATTCCGTGTAGTCTTTGCTACCCTGTTATTTAGCACACATGCTGAAATCTTCTTTTCACAGATAGGTGTATTTCAGTTCATAACAGCATTTAACTACTTTTTCAGCTTTTTACACATAGGAAAATTCTTCCATAGTTATCTTCCTTTTTCATTCATTTTTTTAGGATGCCTCTGGACATGCTAAAGAAAACCCCAAGAGGGGAACATGACACAGTAATGTAATACCTTTCCTGAGACAGCAGAGTGGGGATGAGATGAAGAGAGGAGCTCGTGGAAAAGAGGGACTCATTTCCCCAGTGGATGCAGGAGCAAAGATGTTCAGTGTGTGCTTCAGCTAACAGGGGACGGCAGCAACTGGAGGTGGAGGAGATGTGAGGTGACTGGCCAGGGCCCTGGAGGAGGCAGAAATAATCTGCAGCAGAGCATAAGTGACGGGTGATAATCTACACCAGGCTCTTTATCTATCCCTGCTTAGGTGTAGCCTGGCCCTCACCACACATTTGTCCCAGTTTCCAATTTAAAGGAAGAGGAGACAGGTGAAAGGGAGTTTCTGCTTTATGCCTTCCCACCAGCCTCTCTGTTTGCAAGGAAGCTCTTCCACATGCCTTCCTCTGGTTCATCTCCACAGTTCCCACAGGGGCTCCTAATTTACTCAGAGAATGGTTGTGCCAGGAAGAGGGTGTTGTGGTTTACTGTCCCTGGCCCCACTGTTTGTCAAGCACCAGTTGCCCCAGCTGGTGGCATGGAAAGATTTAATTTATCCGAGAACAAGAAAACTACAACCTGGAGCAAAGCAGCTTCTGCAGTGTAATTAATTCAAGAGCAAATGGACTGGGATCAAAAAAGGTCACGGTGACAAAATGGAGTTAAAAGCTGTCTTAGATCAACATGCTCAAGCAATTCGGAAACAAAGAGAATAAGGAAATAATATGTGACAGATTCAAAAATCAATAAACCGGTTGTGGTTAATGTGCATTTGATCTATCATCAATACTGCTCCTTTTAATCCTTCTGGTTAGATTTGGTTTCTCACGTGATGTGTGTATTTGAAAGAGAAGTGGGTAAAACCCTCCAGTGAAGCGGGGTGGGGGTGTTGCTTTCAGGTGTAGAGACTCTTGGATAAAGAGGACGGATTTAAAATCCAATTTAAATTTTCTGAGCTTAAGAAATCACAAATAAAAGGTGGCAATAATGACACTTGAGGAGAAAAAAAACATCTTAAAACATAGGTGTCAATGTCAGTGTGTTTGTGCTGGGGGACATGATCAAATTCTCCTCATCTTCCCATCTACTGAGAGCACTGCCTATTCAAAAATCGAAGGGATAGAATGTACTTGGAAGTTTTTTTTAGTGTACCAAGCAACACTTCAGCTCATTTTTGTGTGCAATCTGTGTGCAGCACAGTGTTTCCCTATTTCTTCAGTGCAGTGTTCAGCCAACCTCCACGCTGACTCTTGAGGAAACAGTCCACTACTGCGTGTAGTAAATGAAGCAGTATATTACCTAGGAGAAAATCCATTTGGACTGCTTATTTTTGCTGGGTCACAGTCGAGAGTAGCCAGCAAGACATTTGCCAAGGACAGGACATAATGTGCTTTGCTTGTTATGTTAATGCTTTCACAGTCCCATACGGAAAGTATTTTTCTTTCATTACATTGCAGTAGTTCTACCTTGCTATTGCCCTTGCAAAGAAATAAAGCCTTTCCCACTGATAATAGAGATCCAGGTATGCACTCTGGGGTTTTCTTCTGTTTTCCTCTTTGTTTTCCACTTTGTTCAAGTGTCTTTCTCAGCTGATTGTTTATTTCAGTAGCTTATCTATGTGTTCATTGCAGCTTTTTAATTCACTTTAGCTGCAAGCTGGGTAAAGATGCACAGATTCACTTTTGAGAATTCAGTGTTAAAACTATGTAAAGTCTCCTTTTTCATATAAAAAATGCGTTTAGTGTTTTAGAGATGGAGAAATTCTTAAACAGTTTCGACTTAAGTTGCAGTTTGTAAGGAGAGTTTGCAGCACTGTAAGGTGCCTTATGCTGATGGTGGGAAACTGAGCATGTTTCTGATTTTGGTGTTATTATTTGGATTTAAATATTGCACTGCAGTTTTTGTTTTCAAAAAATTTGTGTAGTGGGAGAAAATGGGATAATCTAGCAATCTCTTTACTTGGTGCTAGCTCTGGGAAAATTAATTTTCCTTTTCTTTTCCGTTGTTTGGTCTAGTTATTTTATGTAGACAGGAGTCAGAAAATCTTTCAACAGCAAATTCATGTTTCAGAAGTCTCTGTGTGACAAAGTGGTGGATTTTGATTGTAAATTACTTGACAAATGTCAGCAAAATAAAAATGCCAGCGGATGCCAAACATTGAGACTGGATACACAACTGTGTGTTTGGGGTTTTTAAATGACTGCTCTTTGTTTTCCTACTGGATGATGCACTATTGACAAAAACTACTTTCAGTGATGTCTGAGGATTAAGGATTTATTTGGAAAGATGGCCCAGAGCATTTTGTTCATGTGGTTTTCTGGGAACGGTTAACTTTTCTAAATACATACAAGAAAAACCTGATTTTGTAAGAGAGAGTTGGGACATGGAATGCAAAAGCTACAGTCTTGCTGCATCCATTAGAGAACTGGACACAAATGCTAAAATTTAGCTGGAGGAAGTGTTTGTTCAGTCGCCAAATATACTGTTAGTGTGAAGTTCTGTGCTTTAGTATGAAATGCTAAACATAATAACGTATAAATTTCTATTGCCAGCTAAAAATCCCACCCTATTCCCTCCAGTCCTGATAAATACAGGGCAGCTCTGGAAAGTGTGCACTTTTATGAGAGAAATTTTCCTGCCTGTAGAGGAAATCTTAAGGCATGGGCTGTCGGCACCAGCTCATAGATGCCTGTGTGCAGGCTGGTCAGCGACTGGAGCCGTAGGGAGCTGCAGTTCTGTGCCAGCCATTGTCCTCACCAGGCACCTTCCAGTAACACGTCACATGCCCTGAGCTGTGAAAATATTGATTTTGGGATCACATGCCTGAACAAGTTTCAATTTTCCTCCCATCCCAAACAGGATCTAAGCTCAAGCTGGGATCCTCATTGAGCAGGTGTATGCCCTGGAGGCTGCTCCAAGCCCTTTGCCTGCCTATTCTTTGCAGGAGATTTTATCCACCTCTGCCACTACTGTTCTCCAACTCTGGCAGCACAAGCCCCATTGCTGGACCTTTCTGCAGGCTGAGGTTGGCTTAAGCATGACCAAAAGCAGAAATGCCTCTCTCCTGCCTGCAGGCTATCTCTATGTCAATCCACCACTTCTGTGGGAATGATGGCTGAAGGTTACCAGCCTCAGGCATGGGTCACTCCCCAGCTCTGTATGGGGTGACCAGAGAGATGGAAGACATGACAGGTTTTGAGGACTGAGTTTAAAGATACAGAAATGAAAAACCACAGTTAAATCAAAGGGAAAGTGCAATCCTCCCTTGTGTTCTACAGAAGTTAATGTTTGTGTTTTTCCAGTAAACCTCATACCTGGAGAGCTGACTGAGAAGCCTCTGCTTGCCCACTCCAGCAGCCCAGTCTTGTCCTGGGTTCTTCAAGGCCTTCCCCCTAACTTGTACACATTGGCTGCCTGTTCTCATCCCATCAAATCACAGCATGAGTGGCTCAGCAGCTGGGCATCTCAGGTTTGAAGCCCTCATCCCTCTGCCCCTCTCAGATCTTCAGCAGTGGCTCCCACAGCAAGTGTCTTGTGCAAGCATAAACAGCCCAGTTGCCCCAAGAACCTCACAAGTGCTGATGTGTTTCTTGGCTTTTGGCAGGAACCAGTGGCATGCTTGGATGTGCACCTGTCAGCTGACAGGCTCCTTGCCCAGATGCATTTCAGTGATTAACCTGCTGCCTCTGTCTGTCAGCTTAGGGGTTTCTGTGCCACAGGAGAAAAGAGAGGAAGGTTAGATTTGCTTGAACTCCCTGGGATTGGTATGATGTCCCAAGGATGAGCATCCTTCTGGATATTCTTCTCAATATGTACCATGTGGTTGGAGCAATGCAGAGCACTGTAAATAAGGCATGTAACAGCTTGTGTTGGAGACTTGCTCTCCAAACAATCCTTGGAGAAGTCAAGGGCTCTGTTTTCCAAGTCAGGACTGTAAGAGGTCACTCTTCTGTTTGTGCTGCCCCTGAACTCAACCTCTCTTCTGTGAGACATCTCTCAGCATGCTGGTGGTCTGTTGGCTTGTGGGAATGGCCCCTGCCAAGTTCTTCAGGCATGGAATAGTTCGTTCCCTTCTCATTTGTAAAGTGTTGTGGTTAATTGCTAATCAGAAGCGCCTTTGAACTTCTGAACTTTGAACTCAGTGAAGGAAGCCTTCCCTTGAGTACATGAAAGCTTGTCACTGTGTTTAGGGGAAAGATTTATGCCACAAACTCATCATGCCAAGAAATTATCACAAGTCTTTTATGTGGCACAGGCATAATTGAATGTATTAATATGCACAAGTAAATAAAATAAAGCCATTAGGCTAGGATGCACACCCCTGAGAGCAGAATTTGCTCTGCAGGTTTTCAAACAGGCTGAAGTACCATCTACTGATCTTTCACAAAGAAAATCTCTTATGCGTTAGAACACTGCAAACAAGAACACCCATATGCATACTTATAAATTTATATTGAAAGGATGAGATACAAATAATTTTATATATCCCTGCCTCTTATCTCATAAGAGATCAGGCTCTTATAAAAATATTTTTGAAAATTATTGTATAGTTTTTTATTTTATAAATAAAACTAATGTTTCCTAGATATTGGAGAAAAATTATTTGGCAACAACCCCACCAACCACAGTTTCATGTTGTTAATTACATTAAATACATACACATCTCCATAAGTAAGCATTACTGTTACAAACTGATGATACTAATTCATAAAATAGCAAGATAAAAAAAAATATTTTAGGATAAGAGGAGGAGACTAAAATGACCAGCAAATATACCATCCCTCCCTTTAGCAGATAAAAATGCTATTTTCCTTTCCTTACAGAAATCTATAATAGGACACTATAAATAGTGTCCATGACAGGGCCTCTCTTTATCCATAGAATTTCTTCTGCAATAGATATCATTACATACTACTGCACACTACCTGTATATCCCTAGGATAATTCATTATAGAAGTGCAATGGGCATGTACTAATTACAGCTATTCATTAGCCTTATCAGGAATTATCTAGATTTACTTGCAAAACAGAGAGATACTTCCTTTGTAGCTTTGCTTTGCAGGCCTAGAAATGCCCCAGGACAATAATTTCATTAGGATTTTGCTTTTCATCCTTTTTTTTTTTTTTTTTTTTTTTTTTTTTTTTTTTTTTTTTTTTTTTTTTCTTCTTCTGTACTGTCTGGGTTTAGAACTTGCTTTAGTGTGTAATCCATGACAGAAGAGTTCCTAGGTGAGCTGGTTGTGAATCACAGGTCACTATCGTTGGTCAGCTCACTCAAACAGCAGTTTACAACAAAGTATGACATTCTGTGTTGGTTTGTTTGTGCAGCAGCTGAGCTTTCTGCAACAGAGTCGCCTTTAACTGAGAGGTGTTTCAGAGGTTTTTCCTGATGATTTCCAGAATTTGATTCTGATTTCACTTTTTTTCTTGTATGGCAACAGTCACACTTGATGAGATAAGCCATTTCAAGCCCTTCCTGATCCTCAGATGAGCACTGAGGATAGTGTTCAGCATTTCTGTGGGCATGCTCTGTACTGTTGCAACACAGTACTTTTCACTGTAGTGTTCATCACCTTGAGTGACTTGCTCTATTGTTCCAATATATTTGCAAGCTTGGGAATACCCAGAGTTATGAAGGTGGCCCTGTATAATCCCTCTCATGTGATTAATTTTGGAGTAATTTGTACTTGTCAGTAGAGCTTGCCAGATTTTCTATAACAAGGATGAAATTAGCAGGTCATGTCAATGAACTGTAGTCCTGTTCTGTCTTGTGTGTTCCTTCAGAACAGTCATGCACTGGTTCACACAATTATTTCCATGCATTTTACCATGCATCCAAAGACTTGCAATCTTATTTAAATTATGTCTGCTCATGACCAGCTCCCTAAATATTTCACACAAAAAACTGTCATTAGTACTTTTTTTCATAAGGGGAAATGGAGGGGCAGGTAGTGATATCTTCTCTCTCATGACCAGTGATAGGACCCAAAGCTGAGTTAGGGGAGGTTAAGGTGGGATATCAGGAAAAATTCTTCACCCAGAGGATGTTTGGGCAATGGAACAGGCTCCCAGGGAAGTGGTCACAGCACCAGCCTGAGAGAGTTCAAGAAGTATTTGGGCAATGCTCTCTGGCACATGGTGTGACTCTTGGGAATGGTGCTGTGCAGGGCCAGGAGTTGGACTTGATAATCTTGATGGGTCCCTTCTAACTCAGAATATTCTATGATTCTATGATTCTATGATCCTGTGATTATGAGCTCAATCATGGTGGCCTTTATTACTATTATTATTATTATTATTATTAATAATAATAATAATAATAATATTGAAGCAGCAAAGGATCAACATCAGAAGAGGCAAGTCGGTGATGGATTTACTTTCTTAATATTGGAGTATTTTATTGAAGGCATGAAGCAGCTGTGAGCACAGTTTCTCCAGCTCCTAAACCACTTTCTGATGCCCATGTCAGAAAGGATCTCTAAATGGTGATGGTAAGGGTATGCTCATGTATTTTTAGACTCTTGCTGCTTCTTAAATTAAGGCAATACTACTACATTAACTATCCATGCCTGCTGGGAGCAAGGATAAGGATGAGATGCCTTTGTGCCTGGGAAACAATCTTCAGACCAGAGACTCCAGAGAAATGCAAAATTTTGCCCACCTTTGTAGGCTGAGACCACAGAGGACACTATGTGTAATCTCCCCCCTTGGCTGAAACATGGCTAGAAGTGTGACACTGACTTTTCATCTGATCATGCAGAGGCACATTAACTGAAGAGTTTTTGTGTGATAACTGTTTCATATATGCTTAAGGGGCAGGGTTACATCTGTGAGCTGAAAGCAACCCTTTGTGAGCGCATAAATCACAGGAGAACACAGAATATGTTTGAAGATTGTTTTATATCCAGTGGAGGTGATACAATGTCCACAGCATCTGCATCTTTGAAGTGAGTCATTATTTTTAATAATGATCCATCCTTGTTCATTTTCATGTGAACAGTTATGAGGAAAGCTTAGCAAGAAGGATATACTTCAAGCTTTCAAACTCTTCCTCAAGATCCACTGGTCTGTGAAGTTTAAAGATCACTGAGTAAGGCCATGTGAAGTGGTAACAGGGATTGATGACACTTGAATGAAGTGAGTGCATGACAGCTGCCATCAATAACAATGTGGCCTAACCACAATGACACCTCTCTTCCTCTCCTTTCCCTTGCCAGCCAAGACTTCTTCAATTCCTCCTCCAATGACCCTTCATTCTGCTCTGTATTGCAACATTGATAGTAGCCCCACAAAGTAATCAGAGCTTTCCACAGGTTCATTAACATTTGAAGTGAATGTGATGCAATATGACAAGTGGTGTTTGGCAATAAGCACATTATAGGTAACCCTGTTCCACATTGTCACAGTAGAGCATTTCCTGGCAAATGCAAGAGGCAGGATTCTGTTTAACTCGGGTGGCCAAAACACAGATACCCACATGTGGGCTAGTCATCAGAGCTCCATGCACCATAGTCAAAGGAGTCTGCAGAGCTACTCAGCTGATAAATATAGGTTGAAATGGGACAACTGTGTCCTCAAGTGCCTAATTCATTTTATTGACTGTAAAAGGAAGCAAAATGGGCAGATCCTTATGGAGTCATCTATATTAGAAATGTCATGGGATTAGATTTTTACTGTCAAATCCCGTATTTACAAATGGAGATAGAAACAGTCTGAAAAGGTTTTGTCATTCACAAATACAGGCTGGCAGGAATGTAGTGGTTTTGCATTGCTGGAGATGAATTTTGCACCCTCTACTGGAAAATATGTTTGGTGCATATAAAACATGGAAAAGAGACGTTGATACAGTGAAGTCTTCTCCTCACTGTCCTAGAGCAGAGTTGTTATATGCTGACTAATCCTGAATTTCTGATCACTTACAAGTACTGGCACACATGGCTCCTGATTTGTGAATTTACCTGCCACTGAAGTTAATAACCAGACTGTGGCCTCTTGTGAAATATGATTTCCAAGTGAATACACTGAAGCTCAAGGAAAATAAAAATTTTTATTATTTTTTAAATTTCCATTGGTATCTATTCACCTGGAAAATCCAGAGTAGAAAACAACTTGGAAAGACTGAATATAAGCTCAACTACGGCAGTTTTGCATGACATTGCTCGATTAGTGTTAAGAGCAATGTAGTTCTGAGTTTTGCAATCAGATCCTATACCCAGTCACAGGAAAGCAAACAGCAATTATTATTTCACTTGTAAGAAGAAAAAGCTCTTTTCAGGGTTACATCACCACCTTATCTCCCTGAACAAGCAAATGTGGCAGGCGGATAATGCAAGCAAAAGAAACGGTTGGACCTAGGGAGTCTGACCTTGGAAGAATGGTAATTTTGGCTATCAAAAAAGAGAGAGCTGACAGTTTGCCCTCTAAATGAGAGGTTCATTGTCTGAAACTTGAAATGTGTGAAAAGGGCCATGAAAGGAGTGTGGACAGCTTTCTATGTGGGATGTGTACATTCCGGTCTCTGAGTTGTGTCATCCAATTCAGCTGAATGACACTTCTTCCAGTCTTCTGATTTAAGCAGGATACAGTAAAATGGAGTAGGTAGTTACCAGAGTCTGATGTAATGAGTCTGTACACTCTCAGCAGAAGTGTTTGCAGGAATCTGCTTTCCACTGATATGACATGGTCACATGCTGGAGGTGTGTGGTCACTCAGAATCTCACTGGATGCTGGCTAGGTATCAGTACGTGAATAGCAAATAAAACACATCATCAGATGGATTTACTGTGATAAAATTGCAAAGATCACAAACTACTCTTTGCACTGCTGACAGACCCTGGTCATAACAACTTTGGCAGAGTCTTAACCAATGGTGTGAAAAGGATCACCTGAATAATCAGTTCCCTCCAGGCATTCTGAGCCTCAGAAAGGAAAGGTGCTTTGCCAGGAATAAGAAATGAGATTCATTTTGTGAAATGAGCTGTTCTTCAGGCCAGTTCTCCTCCACAGTTTGGATAAGGCAGGATTGAGTCAGACACAGTAGTGACAGCTAGTCTCACTTTGCTGAGCTGTCAGGTATTACCTTTGCTAACTGTCCTTTAAATGGAGGAGATGGGCAGCACATAGATATGAAAAGACGTAGACCCCCTTCTTCTGGGGAAAAGGACTGACACTGGAATATATATAAACATTTAGTGTTCAACCCTTTTGTCATTCCACAAAGAGCAGGCTGGGTCTCAGATGCCCTTACCCACAACTACACAAAAATTACCATAGATAAGCCCAAAGTTTTTGCATCAGCAAAAATTTGGGCTCTCTATGCAGCTCCTGCTCAGTACTGGGTATTACAGCAACCACCAGCCTTCCATGCGTGATGGACTGAATCCAGTACAGTGCTCCAGAAGCACCATTTGTTCCCCTGAAATGGAGAGCTTGCAGATCTGGCCGTGGTCCAGACCCAGGGAGCCTTGACTGCTCCCCACTCCCAACCATGCCTGTGCAAATTAGTGGTAGGTCCCAACTCCTGCCGACTTGAAAGGCAGTATTTTGCTACCAGGATTTTGCAGCAACAGGGCCTGTAGGCTTTCTAAGGATGAGAAAAATCTGTTCTTTGAGGACTGAATTTCCTGTGAGTTCCCAAATTCTGCACAGTGACAGAGGAATAGTTCTGTTGACACTTCAATACTCCATGAAAGCAACATGGAAATGTGGGGATGCACAGGCTGCATCAGGAGTGTACTATGAAAAAGTGAGAAAGTGAGAAGAGAGAAACAAACTTGTCTCAAACAAACCTGGAGGAAAGAAATTGTCTCGTGTGGACCTGGGAGACATGAAAATGTCTGGCACTTCAGAATATGCTGCCTGTGGGCAGGGACAACACAGGCATGAGAAGTAGTAGCAAGCCCTGAGGAAGAACCTCTCAGCTCTTAGGAGTGTTTTGGCATGAAAGTAGGAAGGCACAGCAAAATAAGATATATGGTCATTTTATAAAAAGTCTTACTCTTCAATAACATGGCTATAGATAGGGAGGAATCCATGAGGAATTTGTAATACAAATAATAGTCTCACCTATGAACCAAAAGCCTGAGCCATTTACTAATTTTGAATGGGATCTGTCTGTCTTAACATAGGATTAGGATAAGCCCTAAGCCACTGACTCTAAAACTCCATGTCTGTTAGATGGATGCTTCCAGTAGGTGATCCAGTCCATTGATCTCATACACATTTCTCTGGGGATCCATGTCTCTTTTCACTTATTGCAGAAGAGCTTTGAGATGATTACCTTAGACATCCTCTTTAGACTGCTAAAATTAGTGATGCAAGCCCCACCTTCTAAACGTTGCCCAACTCAAGAGGTAGTGCTGTTGAAATGAGTGACTGTCTGTGCACTTTTAGAAAAACAACTTTATAGACCAGAGATGTACTGCACATGGTATCCACAATTTGGCAACTGTCCAGATCCCCTCCTTTCTTTTAACAGTCCCAATGCTCACACTTGGGAAGGATTTCTCTCCTCTTAGATAATGCTTTTTTTATCCATGGATTGTTGCAGCTGATTGTTGGCAAATAAGGTATAGACACAAACAAAAAATCCTGCTTTCATCATTGGCAGATGATTGGCGGAGTGCGTTGTCTTTCATGCCTGTGGTAGGGTATGGCCTCAAATTGTGGTGAAATCAAGTTATCATACAGTGGACAGCTAGAACACAGTGAAAAGGTCACATCAGGAAAGTGGAACCTTTGTTCATTGTCTTCCCAGGAATTTATGCACTATGTGTGCCCTGACAGCCAGAGTGCAAGGCTTTTGAAGCACCCTTCTTTACCTCAGAGGCAGCAGGTGGGATGGGTGGATAACATTGTCATCCTTGTTGCAGGAATCCATCTGATCTGCCTTTCAGGCCTGAGGAGCAGCAGTGATACATTTCCTCCACGTCTGCTCTTTAGGGAAAAGGTTGTGTCTGACCTGTACCTTGGGAAATGCAACATTCACATTTACTGTGTTATTTATGATAGGGTGAAATTTCACACGGTGTTGCAAGTCACCTGGAATGTGTTTGCCTTGGCATGCCCTCTTACAGCCCTTAAACTGAATTACAGGTGTCTCTTCAGGTATCTATTCAGGCAGATCTTGTTCCCTGAATCATTTACTACCCCTGGGAGGGAGAGCTGGTGGGATGCTGCTGCTCTGGTCTGTGGTACTGGGCTGTTCTGATACTGGGCAGATGATAAGGGAGGTGGGTGAGCAAGAACTTTACTGCTCAGCACTTGCACAACTGGCAGCTAATTAACATGTATTTCTAAGGTGCCCACTGAGAGTAGCTCTGGATCTTGTAACAAGACAGCTACATTTTAATGTGTGGAACAGGAGGAGTTGGTGGAATTTTTTTGAGGGAATTGTATTCTGTCCAAAGTGATCTGTAGGGACGTCTGTTCTGTTCTGTTCTTTGACATTTGGTGGGGTAGTAGGGAAGTTCCAGTGTGAATGATTTTGTCCTAAAAATTATGCTTTTCCCAGGCAAGGTCTACTGCAAATTTCCCAAGCAGATCTCAGCATATGTTGGTCAAACCATGATGATATTCTTCAGCTGAGTTACCTGATAGGATTTTACTTGTATTTGTTTGCCCTTCATGGCATCTCTATGGGGGAGAGAGAGGTTTTTCACCTGTTTAAATTCCTACCTGCAATCCTTTGCCACACTCTAGTCTTCTGCCATCACTTTTGTTTTCTTGCATAATAATTTTTTTCTTTTCACAGGCTGAAGAAAAGAGTAGATCACTTCCCCTGCCCCCTTTACTGATTTATTTAACTTTACTCCACCTACTTACTCTTTATTTTTTCTCTTTTAGACACCTCAGCTCTCTTTGTGTTATGTTGAAGAGTTTCAGATATTATGGGGCAAATTAAATGGCCCCTCTAATAGTGCACCTTATATTTCAAGGAACAGGATTCATGTCTCAACTGTTTTCTTCTTTGAGGATTCATATCTCGACTGCCCCGCAATTATAAATTACTGCAGGATTTTTTTGGATGTGGGAATCCATTCCCATTTTGATGCAAGGGAGGGACACAGGAGCAAATGTGCTGGCAACAGCATAAAATGGCCATCTGCCTCCCTCTCAAAATGTCCCATAAAGCTGTCCTTCCTAAGGCAAATTTCATTCCCAGTGACAGTCAGTAGTGTATTGTTTTTTTGAGCAGTAGCTACATCTTCACTCTTGAAGGTTAGAGACCTGTGTATGTGGGAGATGTCCTGCCAGTTTTCCCCTGCCTTTATAAAAAAATGAGCCTACATGGTATTGGTTTGCTACAAGTGCTCATTTTCCCCTGCAGATTTTCCCAATCCCCTTGATGGTACACTGCAAACTCTACTGGTATATTCTGGAATTGAGGAATGAGTCTACTTGACTTTCCAAGCATCAGTTCTCCAGATACTATTAAATTTTCAGCCTTTTAGGAGAATTAAATTTGAATCATAGTAAGTGACCTGGTTTATGGTGCATTTGTTTTCCTCATACCCTTTCATTTTGTTTTTCACATCTGAGCTTTGCAATGGCAGTTGTACAGGCTTTGTAGTTTGGGACTGACCTTGTAAAGAGTGAGGTATGTGCCACTACTCTTGTTTACAGCAGGCATTGAACAGAATATTGCAGTGCAGGCTGCATGGTTACATAAAGGAGAGGTGAGCAGTCTTAAGAAACTAGAACTGTATTTAGGATCAGCTTGAAGATCAAAAAAAGGTGCTGCCTATTGGCAAAGCTGATCTGTGGAGTCTGCTGTCCTCAGAAACACATGCCAGTTTATGTTTTGGTATAATTAATTAATTACCACCAAACTAGATGATGTAAGCGAAATAAATTAGATAGAGTGGACAGTGATGGTGAGGATGATGAAGGACCTGATGAAGACCCTGTCAGTGTAGGTAAATGCACTTGGAGACTTCAGTCCCTAAAACCTGACCCTAGATAGCTGGGAACCCCTCTGGATTCATATTATACCTGGAGGGGGCTAAAAGATTTAATGATCCCTACGGCTACTTCTTTATATCTTGATATCAGGGCAGGTTGATAAAGATATATCTTTATATCAGGGCAGGATGCAGCTAAGCCAGCTTTAGCTAAAAGATTTGCTTCAAATTTGTTATGCAGATTCTCACAGTTTGCACAGAGAGAAGAGGCAGTCCCAAAGGACAATTTCTTCTCTGGTTAGGGCAATTACAGCAGGCTAAAAAAGGAGCAATCCAAGTCCATAAGTTTATAAAGCTAGTGTAATTTTAATTGTCCTAAAGCAGCTACCAGTGCCCTGACTGGGAATGTGTGTCTCCTCTACCATATTTTCCAGGCCTGCAGAAAGTTTCAGGCACTTTAAGGACTTTTAAGCTGTCCTGACCTCAATTCTTCCCTTCTGTCTAAGTTTTATGAACCTTTCTTTCAGGCCCTGATTCACTCAATTTAATTCAGGAGTGTAACTTCCTGTGCTACTTCTGCAGAGAGGTCTGGAGAGATGTACTCTATTTACCTAAAATTTGATCCCCTCCAAAGATGCCTATACAGTGCTGAAGCTGTGCAAAAATGCTGGTTGACAATGATTATTACTCAGATTACTAGCATACTTAGGGATTATCCTATTTCCCATGGCCTACCCAAATAACAAACAGGTATCCTTTAAATATGTCTCTCTATGTTTTTTCTTAACCAAGCAGGCAAAATGACCAATGTCTTGGCATGCTGCTCCAGCTTGTGATTCTCGTTATCCATTGAGTTCAATGGAAGTCCAACACCTCAATTAAAGGCCTCAGTTTCATGGCACATCTGAGCGTCTCAGCTGAAAGAGCAATTCACGTTTTGATATAAGATGCCACTCAGCCCAAGCTCTACTACGCCACAAAATTCCTTACCTGGGATCGCATGAAACTGCAGCAGTACTGCAGCTATGCCTGAGAGGTCAAATGCCTCAGCCCATCCGGAAAGAACCACTTAATCCTCTAAGCAAGAGATTGGGAGCAAGGATGGTCAGATCCCAATTTCTGCCTGGGACCAACGAGTTTACTTTTGTGACTCTCTTTTCTGTGCAATAAGGAACTACAAAAGCATGTATGCTTGACACACATTTTTAGATAGATTTTATCATGAAAACCTCTGCAAGCTGATATAAGTCTCTGCCTTTACTGATGCATTATTTCTTTTAAGATGTCTTACAACAAGAAATAACCTTGAAAGTATTTATTTCTCTCCTTCATAGCGCTCAAACACCTCTCCAGATAAGGAAAACATCTGAGAATTGATTCCACGTTAAGACTTGATTGACATTCAGGACAATACAATAATTCACTGAATGGCCTTTAGAGGGAAGCAGATCCAAACAATCCATGGAGAGACCAAGAGCAAGCTTTTTGCAAAAACAGGCTGCCGGATCTTGTTATGCAAAACCTGAAGCTGAGACACTTGGCTCATTTTCTATGTCTCTGTATAGTATTGGGTGAGATTTGAACATCCCTCACTTTGTTCCAGTCTGAAACCTCTCACACAGTGAAGGACACCAGGGCTATTTTGTCTTGATCTGCTCATGTCAGGAGACCTTGCTGCTTTGTTATGGGTTTATAGTTTCCTGGGTAATCTTCCTTTAGCCTTTAAAAGCTACCTTGAAAGTAGGAGCTGGGCCTGAAGGACAACTACGGGAGCATCGGGGACACTATGCAAGTGGTAGTCAGCAAGTCTGGAAAGAGAAACCTTCCTGTCTGATCTTATAAGTTATGAGTTGCAGTAAATATGTGACCTGACGCTTCCTGACTTCTGTCTGCTCTGTTGTGAGGGATCAGGCAAAAATGTTGTCTAAGAAATACCTACATACGGGCACAGAGCCCATACCTCAGAGGGTGATTTCTAAACACTACATATTTGAAGGACTGTGGTATGTGCGACCTTTTAATTCCACCTGTTTGAAGCATTCTTTTTACACTAAAAAGTGTTTTAAAGGCAGAAAATTATTTTAAAGATCTTTGGAGATCAGAAATGTCAGCAAATTCTCTATGGGTAAAGTTCTCTGCCCTTGCTATGCTCTCTTTATATCTTGGGGGCATGCTGATGGGACAGGAATTACTCAGTGGGCAACTTGCCAAGGTAGCTTGCCTGTGTGCTGCACTTCTGGCTGCTATTTTATGAGGACAAGGCAGATGTCCTATATATAGCCTGGAATGAGATAATGAGTCTGAAGCAGCCTTAAAGAAGTTAATGCAATTTTCAGAACATGCATACTTCTCTGTATAGAAGGTCCAAGCAACGAGCTCAGGCATTGGACCTTGGTTGCCAGCTGTAAAACTTTATGGTTCAGTTTGAGACCAACTGTCTCTCCCCAACATATATGTACCCTGGAGTGTGCCTGACCAAGCCCAATCACCAGTCTGCCCCTGCTCTGCTTTGTGCCACAGAGGGAGACTTCATAGATTCGTGGAGGATTTTTTAAATGGCAGAAGCATAGAGAAAGACAAACAGGGCCAAACTTTTAAAAATACCCATAAAACAGCAAGCATCAATTATTGGATTTTCTTTTAGCAGGGAGTGAAATTAACTACTTGTAAGTACCTTTAAAACAATGAAGAGACATGTAACAGTACAGATTAGCTATATTAAATCAATCTAATTTCTTTCCTAAAAGGTTGGAAGGACAGTTATAGAAAGTTGTACTTTAATGTTATATAACCTGATTTTTTTTCACACTCAATAAAAACAATATGAGGTTTGCTGAAAACATCCTAAGGCAGGATGCCAAATACTCACTGAATCATTAAATCATCAGTGCCTTCCTGGCCACGATGCCCCCAGAGGGGTCTGCAGGGATCTGTGCTGAACCTGCTGCTTTTCATCCTTTATTAGCTCAGCAAACAAATAGGAACCCTTTATTGCTGGCAGAGCTACAACACATGCTACTGAAACAATGTGCATGTAAATTAAACTATTCCAAATTCTGTCACATTATTTGTAAGATGATTTTTAGACTTGCGCCTAGCTCCCTGGCAGCCCCTGCATGCCCCTTCTGAGAGCAGGTGCTGCCCCAGACATGACGGGTCACAGTGCTCCAAGGAAGGCTCCCCTGGAGTTCCCAGGCTTATAAAAGGAGGTGCATCCCCCTTTTAAAAGAGATGTTATACTCCAAACTTACATAAACAGGGTTAATTATATCAGGTTTGGTGTATACCTTTTCACTGATATTGCTGAGGGAAGCTATAAGCCGATTAACGAGTGCTGGGTGTAATTTTAAACTTTAATCACATACATTAGCATCCAAGGGTTGTGCAAAAACAGTATTTCAAATGAAACATGTAAAGAAATTTTCATTATGATTTACATATTGTGGAAACCTTACCGGGTTTGTGTACTTTTACATGTGTTAGTCATAACTGGACAGAATATCCTAATGATATGATTTTAGGTTTTTACCAGTGAACTTTTGAATCTCTAGAAATAGGAATAAATCCATAGAAAAAAACCCACAGATAAACAAGAAGGTTCTTAGGCATTTCAAGGACAAAAAGGATTATCCACTGTAAAACTTCTCCTCTTTCCCAATAAAGTCCTGTTGATCATGCCAGCATAAACAGCAAGGAGAACAGGAGAAAGGTGAAACACTCACCTGTGCCTGAGTAAAGTGGCACTTCCCTCTCGTTTTTCTCTGTAGGTGAGAAAAGTTTTATTTTCTGTGTGGACAGTAATTTGTGGATCCCCAAACTAAAATTTCAGGAATGTTTATCCTAGAGGACCACATCAAATTTATTAATCCCGTCAGCAGGCTAAGTCTTGATGTATTTACATAAAGTTCTTCCCCTAACACTTGTTTCTTGGACCCTAGCTGTAACTGGCTGTATAAGAGCTTCTGTCATATATATGTAATGGATGATAAAAGTTGAAGATTGGACTTGCTGATTGCTGAGTACTTTTCCAACCTCAACTATTCTATGATTCTATAAATTAATTATTAGTAGAAAGGCAACACACAAACTCAAAGAAATAATCTGTTTCTTCTTAGGTATAAAACAGAAGCTTGGATAAGTGGCTAACTCATCTCATTCTTAGTCAGGCAATTAGGACCAGACTCGTGTCTACATCAAAACATACTTTCCAAAAGAGAAAAGAACATTGTGAGATGCATGAACTGTACCAAAGGGGAAAATTCAAATTGGTTTATGGTATAGAGGTCTTGAAATATGGAATTAAGAGAACTTTCTTGATGAGGACAACTATCTTTATTACTTCTTCGGTTGTATCAACTGACAACCCCCTGAATTATTTTGGAATGGACAGCACGAGGAATCTCCTCCACCAAGAACTTTTGGTTTTGTTATTGCTACTGACAACCAGTATTATCAAGACATTCATTTTTATGCAGTTACAAAAATGTTCCCCACACATAATTTTCTCAACCTTGGATTTGTTGTTTCAATAGAATACAGTTTAAAGGATTTTTCTCCGAGAAAATATCTGTATGTCTTCTCCTCAAGAAAATCACAGTAAAGAATTTCTTCTTTAGATCTATCTAAAACTGCCCTCCATCAGCTTAAAGCCACTCCTCTTCTTACTGTCACCACATGCTTTTGTGAAAAGTCCCTCTCCAGCTTTCCTGTAGGCCTCTCTTAGTTACTGGAAAGCTCCTGTAAGGCCTCCCTGGAGCCTTCCCTTTCCCAGGCTGAACAACCCCAACTGTTTCATCCAGTCTTAATAGGAGAGGTGCTTCAGCTTTATGATCAACTTAGTGGCCCTCCTCTGGACTCATTCCTGTAGGTCCACAAGTCCCATGAGCACTGGAGAGAAGTGTGTTCACCAAGCCCTCTGCTGCTGCTGTCAGACATGGTTCCTATGCTGTGGTCCAGCTGTGATAAAGGATTCTGGCTTCTGCCTCTTCTTTGAGTGCATTCTGACTGGACATTTTCATCCTTTTCTTCAAGATGACAAAGAGCCATATGCTATAAAGCACTTCAAGTGCAGAGTCTGGGTGCTGTACTTCCTTGATTTTGACAGAAATTTTTCCAAGCCAAGAAATGCAGCAGTGACTGGTGGAGTAACTCCCAGTGCCCTGGAGGATTTGCCAAGAGACTGTAACCCCAGCAATCCAAAAGAATTTTTTTCTTTTGTTTTTTGTGAGGCAGTGTGATCAAACAAGCCTGATCGTCTTCTTCTACCTCCTTCCTCCTCCTCCATTTTGCCATGAACCTACCCACTTCTTTCAAAGTTTGCTCCCTAGATTATAAATACTTTAGGACAGAGCTGCTTTGTGCTTTGTGTTTGCACAGTGCCAATTACAGGACGTACTTCTAGAAGCCAATAATAGGCAATCAGCTTTTGTTCAGGTTTCAGTGGTTCCTGATAACTGCAAATAGAGCACAATGCCTCTGGTTGGTTCCTTTGTGGAGCACTGCATCAGAGAGATGTATTGCCCCAGATATGTGAATATAGATGACAGCTGAGCAGCTCAGGAATATCTCAGGAAGCAGGATCAAATTCACACATGTCCTAAGCACCCCACAGAGCTATATTTTCCTTCCAGTCCTTGTCAGTTCTAAAATCTCTGTGGTTTATAGTAAAAATGAAAGTGGCACAGACTTTCCAATGCAAATACAGTTTTATCCTTCAAGAGAAAGAATGTAATTTAATTGCTGGAATTAAAACCTAGATATGGAATCCAATAATATATTAACTACTGTAAAAAAGAAGCCAAACTTAAGAACTACTGTTGGTCATATTGTCAGATCTCAGTGCAAACATCTGAAGCCTGTGAGAATTGAATCCTCTATGCACAAGGCCAGTTAATCTGCTTACTTATCTGACATTAAGCACCCAAAGTGTAGTATTTTGGGCTGAAATAGCAGCTGTTGGGAAACAAACACTAAGTAGATAAGAAAAGCTTTCTCAGAACATTTTTAACTTCCTCAATCCAATTAAAAGCAGTGCTTCTCTCCCACAAGTTGCTGCTCAGTTGCACTGCTTGTTTTTCACATGCCCTGCTTCTTCTCTTCCAAGACTTGTGTTCTTTGTCACACTAACAGGTATTCAGAGGAGTGATATAAGGACACAAGTAAAAGAAGTAGCTTTTAAAAATTTATATTACAATAATGATTAATATATGAGCTAATCATAAAGATAAGTAGACTAATAATACTGTCACTATTATTATTTTGTCTGTATTTTAGGACAAGAAAATTTTAAAGAGTTCAGACTGTGTATTTTAGGCTAGTAAGGTAAATTACTCAAGGCAGCATGTTTGGGAAAAAGCATTTGTGTTACCTTATCCCAACTGATGTTGCCGTATGTTGCACATTGCACATTCCCCTAATTTTGTTCTCATACCAGTAGAATGTGATTTCCATAAACTTTTTCTGACATTTTCTTTTGGAAGTATTTGACAGTGTGTTTCTAAAAGGAGGAAGTTCAGTTGGCCTCATTGAAGTCTGAGTCTGATGTAACTCCATCAAAATCTGTGGAGTTTCCCTGGCATTGAAACTGCAGTAATTTAGGAATTACTCAGGCTTTACATTTCTTGGATTTTGCCAGTAGGAACTTGGAACTAGAAACTCAAAAATTACTTTTAATTGCATCCGGAGATCCCCATTTACTTTCAAAGATACAATCTTCATCGTCATACACTCTGGATCAGCACACTTGCATTCAAGTTTAGAAGCTTAATTAAGCATCAATTACATGGGGAATTTTAAATGAGATTTGCTGTTCCTTTTGTTTCATAGATTTGACAAAAACATTCTGTTTATTTTGGTGTTACTCTCATAGCTGGCATGACTGATTTATCTGATGACTAATTTATTTGACTCCAGCCAGACATATACTGCCAACGTCTCAGCAAAGGGCTCCTTTGAAATGGTTTATAGAGTTTCAGTTCACTGTAACTATTAAAACACTTTATGAAAATGTCCATTGATTCCCAAGAGCTGCCTGGTAATGATACAGCCTTCAAAACTGAGTTTACCCAGCCCTTCCTCTTGATTAACCTTTTTGCCCACTGTACTTCTCCAACAGTCTGGTATTTGTGGAGGACCTTTCAAGAAGTGAACCAGCTTTAACAAGGGCAACAAGGGACAACATGAATTTGTGTGCACATGTGAGTGCACAGAATATGTTTTATGTAAAAATTTGATCAGAGGAACACATGGCAGGCTGTTTTTGAATTAGCTGGCACCACCTCTTGCATGAGTGAGATGATGGCTCTCAGCAAATTCCTGTCAGAGACTTGTTTTCCATACTCACACCCATCACCACATTACAGCTAAAGAAAGCCATGGATTTCAGTGGGGCAACTGGGCTGTGTGGAAGAGGGGGTGACCAGGCTTTCACATCAGGGACAGTCTGAGTCCTGGTGAGATAAAAGTCTATTCAGTGAAGACTGACTGATACGGATGAAGAGGGGCTCCTTGATCTGAGGTGACAATTTAAAGGCTGCAGTACTTTTCCCCTACAGCAGCTTTTGGGAAAGGGTTGCTCCCTTCAGCCACAGACTAGAAGAGAAAAGAAACTTGAAATATGGGAAAATTAGCTGCAGAAGGAGAGAAGGAAATTGCTTTCCATGTACTCACATGTTTGGATTGAAAGTTCTAGGCATTAATTACATCCAACTGATTTGAGGTATGGGGATCCACCTACTGAGTCAGGATAGGATTCAGCTGAATCCTGCCTAGTATGTCCATACGGCATGTCTGTACTGCTTCTCTGACCTGCTGTAGGCATGTCCCAGGGATAAGACAACCTGTCCCAGAAGGGACAGGATTCCCTGTTCCTGTTGCCTATAAAGTGATCACAGGGTGATTAGCTAACACACAATGTTTTACATTACTGATGTCTAAAGTCATCTGGGATAAATCCTAAACTTCTGCTTGAGATCCAGTGCTGCAATTTTAGCACCTCATCTATATCCAGCTTCAGGTGCCTTAATGAACCAGGGTAACATCTCCCAGGCAGGAAGAAAGAAGAACCGTAGTACCTACACTATCCAAGATTCTTATATGTGATAGAAGCAGGATAATACATAGCTTGAGCACTTCAAGGAGTTTGACCTATATTGTCTTTCCCTGCCCCCTGGTCCCCCTTCTGTTTTGGACTATTTCAGATATGCTAGGAGAATACTGTTTGGCGGTAAAAATAGCATGGAGAAGTGAAATAGGATGAATATGAGTTTGCTGCCTTTGTTTAGGGCTGTAGATCTCTCAGCAGCATCTAGGCCAAATAATGGGCACCAAGTGTGTCACACAAAGCTCAGTGCTCTGCAGTCATAGAGCAAAATGCCCACTCCAAATTCAGAAAAAAAGTAGGAAATACTTATTAAAAATGTGCTTGAGAATTTAATACCAACTGGCCTTTGCAGATCAAAAGTTCACTAAAAGATCTTTGTGGACCAAAGGCTACTGAAAAGTGGACACTAGCTGCTGTATAAATTGTATTTTCTGAATTATGGCTTTCCACCTTAACAGGCTGCAAGGGGAGTCCCAGAGAGAGGAGGTGAGGACGTCAAGAGGCACATTTCACTTCTAGCAGCTAGAACTGGACATGGGGTATAAGGCTCAGATGATTCGGGTATCATAGATCTCATAGATATCTTAGACAAAGATATCATAGACATCATTTAATCACAAAGTAAAACAACTGCAGAACAACAAGAAGTATTATAAGGGTTAGAGGCAGGCTGTCCATAAAAAAGGGGCAGTTGCTTTTAGGACATGGATGACAAAACTGCTAATTTTTAGTTCTTTGTAGTAATCCAGTCTCACCATTTCCTGTGCTATTACCACTGGACATGGGGAACTGATTATACTCTTCCTGTTTTCAGCCACTTATTACATACTTGAAGACTATCTCTGTGCCTACAGCTAGTCTACTCTTCTTTCGACTAAACAGTCTCAACTCTTCCAGTCTGTCCTCATAGAGCATGTTTCATAAACTTGAGGGATTCTAATTGTTTTTATCTGTGTGTCCTTCCAAGTCTTCTGCTTCATGCTTTAAGTGTAGTACCCAAAGTAGACACACAACAGCAGCAGAGGCTTTGTTTGGGCCAAACAGAAGCCACCTCACATCTTACAGACAAACGAATTTTAAAAAGGCTCGTTGTTTGGGTTTTTTGGGTTTTTTTTTGGTTTGTTTTTTTTTTTATTTTATTTTGCAAAATAATACAACCTATATGCATTAACTGATTTTAACTGAGAGGATCCTGGATATTGGATCGATCCCTGCTAGTCCATCTACACAGTGCCCGCAGCTGACCAGAAGCTTGAGGGAATTCTTGTTCTGCTGAGTCTCTAGTAAGTTATTTAGAAAGGAGAAGGTAGATATTTTGAGGCAAACGAGAGGACAGACTATAAAAATTTAAGATTACCTAAGCAACTACCGGGTCAGACATAGCACTGACCTAATTCATGATCCTGTCTCTGCTAGCGGCATGAAGGAGACAGTAAGGCTGCAGGGATGTTGAAAGAAAAGGAAAACAAAAAGAAATAAATCAATTTCAAAAATATTGCTGTTGGTAGAATAGAGTGAAAGCAGATGTAACACAGTGAACTTCAGACCCTGAAGTAATATTATTTCTCTCACTGAGAAAAGTGAGCAAGCCAGTGAAAAAAAATCTGTGGCTTTAAATCCACTTTGAATGACTCATGCATAATAGAAATAAATCTTGGTTGGGAACAGACTTCATCATCCCTTCTTCTTTTAAGGTCTTCTCAGGATTCTTGCAGGTCTTAAATACATTTCTTTGCTGTCTAGTTCCTGTCCCTTGCTCAGCAGTGCTTTCCCTTCAGAATTAAAGACTATAACCATGTGCTGTGAGTGTGTATGAGCAAGGGGATATAATTTGGATTTCTGTTGCTAGATACAGATTTTTTTATCTTATCCAAGGTTCAAAACTGTAAAGAACAGGTGGTTGAAAGCACTCAGAGTCCTTAGATAAGAGCTCTTACTCATTCTATTGCTTAAAATGCTAGAATTTTTAAAAATCATCTAATTTCTCCTACTTGAGCAGGTAGATTTTGCTGAAATTGAGAACTTGTGTCCAGTTCCTCTTGCACTAAAAGTGGTGGCCAAATCGTCACCATTAGGTCAAGGCAGAGCCTGATACCTTGCAAGCTCATTTTCTGCTTTCCTAGAATCTGATGTGTTTTGGATGGCTTCAGCCTCTGTATTTTTTCAGTTCTCTTCCTGCCCCACAACCCAGCTGTTGGACACCAGGCTCGCTTTCCTTGCCTGCAGGTGTTTATTCTCCTTGCAAACTGTTCCCAGGAGAAAGCCATTCCTATCTCCCTGATTGTCCTTTCACCAGGTTGTACGTGAGTCTTACACACACAGACCTTGCTGATAGGTGAAAATCTTATCAGCTGGCCCTGACAACCTGTGTGCCCTGGGCTGCCTTGAGCTTGCCCTTAGGCCTCTGCAGTAACCAGAGCAGTCACTGCACTGCAGCACAAGTAGTGAGCGACCTTAGGGAGGGAGCACTGGAACATTTGCATATCACTGCATGCATAAAAATAATAATAAATGTTGGTGGGATGTGGAGTGGTGTGGAGTGCCTCTTATCAACAGGCTCCACAAAAGCTCCTTCATTTGTTTACAAGGAACAGCAGACCAGAGATGCCTGAATTTGTAGACAGGAAGGGTGAGGGGGAAAGCACCTCCACTTGTTTTCTCCTTTGAACAACAACATTTCTCTTAACCTTAACCAAAGAAGGTAGCGAAGCCACTTGGCAAGCAGACTTGAGTGAAGTACCTTGGCTGGAAATGTTGGCTTGTTTCTGTTAACACACAGAGTGTTCTTCTCTGTGTGTGCTGAAAGGAGACAGGGGAAGGACTCACCACACCTCACTGTGCCTCCATCCCTCTCCAGCCCTCTGCACGCCTCAGACATGAGTCTGGGCAGCAGTTCGCCTGCAGACAGACGTTGCAGCCTTCAGCTGCCATCTCACCTCCTGCCTCCTCTCTGGTCTGCCAAGCACAGCCCCTCAAGAGAGGCCACCACCACCAGCCAGGGCAGGGGAGCTTTAGGGTTAGCTGAGCCATGGGATTGGGGGGGGAATCTGCACCCTAAGTGAAGTCCAGGCCAAAGAATGGCTATGGCAGTGCAGGGATGTCCTGGCCGAGGAGAGAACCGGAGCCTCAAGGCACAAGAGGCACTGACACTTGAAAATGCTGCATTTCTGCAAAGAACTGGGTTTCTAGGGACAGTATTAAGTAAGCACAGTATTGAAGGTTTTGTAATAGCCACTGAGTAAAACAAAATTATGTGTGGCATGAGGACGTTGAAAGGTGGTATAAATTAAAGTTGTCTCTTGCATTAATTTTGCTGGAATGTAGTTTATCATCTGCTTTGTTAGGGGGAATATTTCCATTAAAAATATTATATGGAAAAGCCAGATGCCATTAATTATTAGTTAATTAGTTAGTTAGTTAGCTAGTTAGCTAGTTAATTAAATTACCTCTTTCCCCACTTTGTGAGATAACTATTTCTGTTATTACCAAAAGGTGGCTGACTCAAGGCCCAGTATGTTGTGTGATATTTGCTGGGATGGGATGCCAGCCTGGGGCAGCAGCTTGGGCTCACCGTGAGCTTGCGATGGAGAAGTTGTTTACATATCCCAAGAGTCCTGTTCTCCTGGTGGCCCAATAAATACCTCACAGAGATATGGACAGGGAGTCACTTTCACTGTTTCTTACAGACTGGAGTTTGGTTTCTGCTTTTGCTGCTTACAGGATGAAATATCAATATAAAGGCTTTTATGTGACATTCTGTGTCATTGTTTAGAAATTCATTTGTGAAGAAGGAAAAGGCAGTCTCCAAACAAGATTTTGGCAGATTTCCATCTACAAAGGAAATTTAGAACTTCAGAGCTCTTGTTTCCTTTGGAATTATGATTCAGTGCACATTGCCCTGAATATGAGCCCTAGACGCATGTGTGTTTCTGACTGGTATCTGCAGAAGAGTAGCCTCATCTCTTACCTGAATACAAAAGTAATAGCAACTATAAAAATTGTTAGAGTGAACGTGATAGAAAATCAGAGTATATTATTCTGAAAGCACATGAATGAGAATCTTCAAGTATTTAGTTTTGCTTCTTATTTTGACTATCAGGTTATGCAACTGTACTCTTTCAAACACCAGTAGAGTCTGTATGATTAACTTTTTTGGGGGGCTAGATGTAAAAATTTGGAGTCTAACCTAAAATAATCTTTAAAAATTATATTAATTACATATCCAGTTGATGGTGTACAGTTTTAAAATCTACCACATGGAAGCCTTGGTTACAGAAAACTGTTCAATAGCACAACATACCTTAGCTCATGATGTGCAGTTTAAAAATTCTGCCTTTATGCAGGTTAATCCTCAGGAGGTGTTTTACTAGAACTTGGTTAATTACCTCCAGATTAACACACATTTTCTTTAGAAAAGTTAACAGTAAAAAAGAAACATGACTGTCAAATTAATGTGTCAGTAGACTTGGGCATGGTCTTCAGAAGTGTTGAGTACCTTTGGTTTTTTTAACTGTTTCAGGTAATTTTTTAGAAATGTAAGTGGCCATTGTCTGGGTGGCCAGCACAAGCTATTCAAGGGGAGATATGAATGAAATGTTCTCAGGGGACTTGGCATGTTCCTGAATTTCAGCATGTGCTTTGCTGAATTGAAAATATAAATCTTTTCCATTCAGCAACTGCAAAGTGCTCTGGCACTTAAGAATGTCCTCCATTAAGGCACAGAAATCTGAGGTGATGTGCTCTCTCCTGTTTTAGGAAAAGCATCCCTGAGGAGGAAAGTCATACAGGAGACCCAGGCTTCAGTGTCATCTGTAGAGAAAAGATTGAGTGGATTATGGGAATCTACTAGGCACAGGCAGAGGTCCCTCACAGTACTGGCACCAGGACTGAGTCAAGTACTCTGAAAAAGTGGGGTTCTGAAGCCCTGAGTAGCCCCTGGCAACACCTCTGCTCCAAGCATTTGATTGAATTTGAGGCAATGAAAAACTGAAGGGAATACTTTGACCAGCCTCTAAACCAGCAGAGAGTCCCACAGCACTCACTCCAGGGAAGGCTTATAAGGATAACCAGACACTGTAGGACTTGATGCATGTGGGATATGGGGAAGAATCCCTTATGCATATCTCTAATAAATTGGCCGTGCTCATCTAGCATTTTACTTTACATTGCAACATTATGTGTAAGTACATTTGAGAGAGGGTAACCTGTGCATTAGGGGATTTAGTATCCCTACTGACTGTGGAGGGATTTGTCTTCTCTACCAATGCGCACGTGACTCTTTCCTGCCTAGCCAACTCCATATAATAACTGTAGGAGATATTTTTATGTACATATATTTTCCCCCTACATTTCCCCATGCTCATTTTCAAGATATTTGCTTAGCTTCTCTCCTCTGCCTTGCACTGCTCCATGATGGAAAACTGAATATTTAAGAGCTCAAATCTCAGCAGTGCAAATTTCAAAATCATCAGCTTTAATGATTTACAAATTCAGCACTTCAGTCTCCTTCCTATCACAGCTGGTTTTGCCAGGTCTTCTTTCCCCTCCTGCTGCAGGAACTTGTGAAAATGAAATGGACTGTATCTCTGAACTTCGAATGAAGCTCTGGTTGTAGCATGACTGCTAAAAAGATAAGAAGAGGTACATTGGCCTTCGGCTCCTCAACATATGCTAGAGGGAAGCTCCTCACACCCACCTCAGTGCTCACAAGGCAGGCCGGGGTACAAAACCTGTTTGAACAGAGATATTTTAAGACATTGTCTGCATACCAATTACTGCTGAGTCCTATTCATTTGCAGTACACTGGTGCTATGTAGCAGTAATCAAAGAAAGCTAAAAGCAAAGTGGAGATAACAAATCTATCCTGATGTGAGTATTAGAAGATGAAAGAGCTTTGTTATTAATACCCTAATAACAAGCTTTGCATTCCTGTCCTTGCACCAGCTGCACCACACTAACAAATAGCAGCACTTTCTGCCTTTCAGGTTTCCTCAGTGATTTTCTTCAAATGAGTACCACTCTGGGTGGTAAAAATCTGTAAAAATGAGTGAAGAGAAGCAAAAGCAACATTACTCGTGTTGAGATACCAGATCTAGACAAAAGGGGGAAAAAAACTTAGCACTGTAACCTCTGTCTTTGTCCAGTGAGAAGACAGAAGGCTCAGAGCACAAAAAGAGGATTGCAGAGATGCTGTCAAATTGCCAGATGTAAATGACCTAAAAAGGAGGACTGGTCTGCAAGGTCTTGCGTTTTCCTGTAACTCTGAAGATTTTAAAGTAGAATCTGTCCTTTGTAACCTGTAATCACCTTCTCCAAAACTGGCAGCAGTCTCTGAAGGCTCCATCCTCAGTGTTTTTCATCTGGCCCCGGGCAGCCTAGTCCTGCAGTTCTTGGACTCCCTTTCTATATTTTCTGGCTGCAGATTCCCCAGTAGGCACATCTCTTTCGAGTCTTCCCACCTCTCTGACTGCTCTGGTTCAATCAATTGGCCAGAGCCAGACAGCCTGCATAGTAAACAGCAGTAAATAGTGATTCATTGTGGTTTAGATTCATGGATTTTCAGAGCATATAGATTCAAATCTTGGAATCAAACAGCTCAAGCAGAAGACAATATTCAGCAGCAGGAAACCTTGAAAACCACTTAAAAATCTTTAACCTATATGTCAGACTTGAGATACACAAATCCAGGTTCCACAGGGTTGTTCTGCCCCTGGGGGGTTTCCTCTGGAATTTACCATCCCATTGAAAACCCTGGATTTTGCTCTGTATCTACAGGAAAGCTGCTGCTGGAACTCCCTGTGAGAAAATGTCTTGGATACATGGGAGTTAGCCACATCCTTCAGTTTATATCTCTTCTGCCAGAGGCTACTTCGTGAATGGCTCTGCTGCATATGAATCAATTCCTTTTCTAACTTGGAACCAGCCTAATAATAAGGCACAGTATGTCTCTGACTAACTGCTACCTAGGCTGAACTGTTTAATTTACTTTATTCATTAATTTTTGGCGTGGGGGCAGTGATATGCAATATAAGATATTCCAAAAGTATTTGCTGTATATAGTCATGATGTTTCACTACCAGCACTACCAGACTCCTCTAGGAACCAAACGTGTTTCAGGCTATATTGTTTGAGTGGAGAGCAGACTCAGTGATCTAATATTAGAAGATAGACCATGAGTTTGGAAATAACCTTGCTACAATGGAGATGCAAACTGTGAGAGAGGAGAACATTTTATTACCAAGATTTGAAATCCTATTCCTATGCATATACAAAAGACCCCACTCTGAATTCAGCATTTCAGTCAGTCCAAATGGTGATCCTTCTGCCTGCCGAAAAATAGAGAGTGCTTCAAGAAATTAAGCCATGGGAATTAAGCCATTAATAAAAGTTTGAGAGGAATTCTATGTTTCATGGTCACCTCTCCCAAATTTGAGCTATTGATCCTAGTGTTTATTTCCTTTCATATTGACACAACTTTGCCAGTGCTGTTTTGACTTGGGTTTTCTGAGTGACCAAATGGATGCTGTACTCATTGAACAGAAAAGCTTAACAGAGGGGTGTCTCAGCCTAATGAACATGGATCAATCATACCTCCCTTCAGTTTGCACTTTTCCTAGAAGGATTTGCTTGCTACAAGAAGGTTCTTCAGCACAGTTATCCTATGACCTTAATATTGGATCTTGTGTTCTGGTTTTGGCTGGGGTAGAGCTGCTTTTTTTTCCTAGTAGCTGGTACTGTGCCACATTCTGTATTCAGAATGAAAATAATGTTAATAACCCCCTGATGTTTTAGTTGTGGCTAAGTAGTGTTTATCCTAAGTCAAGGACTTTTCTGTTTCCTATGCTTTGCCAATGAGGAAGTGCATAAGAAGGTGGGAGAAAACAGAGCTGATCCAAAATAGCCAAAAGGACATTCCATACCACAGACTATCATGTTCAGTATATAAACTGTGGGGGGCATTGTGGGACTGATTGCTGCTCAGAGATGAGCTAGGCATCAGTCAGTGGGTGGTGAGCATTTATACTCTGCATCACTTCTTTGTCTCAGGTTTTATTCCTCTCTCTCTTTTTCCTACTGTTATTATTGTTACTGCTATTGTTATATTTTGTTTAATTTCAGTTATTAAATTGTTCTTACCTAAAATGTTTCACCTTTTCCCGATTCTCTTCCCTATGCCACCGAGGGTGTTTGGGGAGTGAGAGACCAGCTGCGTGCTTACCAGCTGGGCTTAAATCACGATCCCCGCGACTCTTGCCCCTTAGACTACCCGGAGGATCCTCCGGCAGAGTCCCCTGTGCCTGACTATCAGCCAGAAGAAAGACGTGCCGGTGGACTTCTCCCTTCCTGATAGCAGCTGAAGCCAATCACCCCCGCCCTTTCCCAAATGCGCACACGGCTGCTGCTTGCCCGGGCTCTAGGTATAGGTAAACTTCTCCTCTCCTGTGGTTACCCCCCCGGGGGAACCGGGGCGAGGCACGCCGCCTTTCCAGGGAGCTGGGCAGACGGTTGTGCCCAGCCGGGCGGGGTGGGAGCACCCCCGGGCACGGCCGGAGCTTCGCCGGAGCCGCTCCTGCAGCACCATGGAGAGAGGAGCGAGCCCGCCTCCACCGCGCCGGCGGCAGCGGCAGGGAGGGCAGGGCAGAGCAGGGCAGCGGGCAGGGCAGGGGCAGGGGAGGGCAGGGGCAAGCAGGGCAGGGAGGGGAGGGGCAGCGGCAGGACAGGGCAGGGAGGGCAGGGGCAGAGCAGGGGCAGCGGGCAGGGCAGGGCAGGGGAGGCAGGGGCAGAGCAGGGCAGCGGGCAGGCAGGGGCAGGGAGGGCAGGGGCAGAGCAGGGCAGGGCAGGGCAGGGGCAGGGAGGGCAGGCAGAGCAGGGCAGCGGCAGGCAGGGCAGGGAGGGCAGGGCAGGAGGGCAGGGGCAGGGGGCAGGGGCAGAGCGGGCAGCGGCAGGGCAGGGGGCAGGGCAGCGGGCAGGGACAGGGGCAGGGAGGCAGGGGCAGGGAGGGCAGGGCAGGGAGGGCAGGGCAGAGCAGGGGCAGCGGGCAGGGCAGGGCAGGGGAGGGCAGGGGCAGGGGCAGAGCAGGGGCAGCGGGCAGGGACAGGGCAGGGGCAGGGGCAGGGCAGGGGCAGGGAGGCAGGGGCAGAGCAGGGCAGCGGGCAGGGCACGGACTGGGCAGGGCACGGGCAGGGACAGGGCAAGGGCAGGGACAGGGCAAGGGTAGCAGGCAGGGGCACGGGCAGGGCAGGGCAGGGGCGGGGACAGAGCAAGGGCAGGGCGGTCTGTCAAGCAGCAGGGAGCAGGAGCACAGTCTCTATCCCCAACGCTCACGCAGCCTGGCCCCCTGCAAACCCACTCAGGATGGGTGTAAAGCCGTGGTGTTGCGATTTAGCACTGAGTGCCCTCCTCTAAGGCTGACGACAAGCCTGGAGTTGGCTGCTCTATGTGTATATCTCACTGCCTTGTCAACTCGCACCAAACAAATGCATAGTATGCTTTCCCTGGCAGTAAGTTTCTGTAAAGTAAGGGACATTCTAATATCAGTCCTTTCCTGCTCTAGAGATTGAATTCTCTGGGAAAGTTGCTAGTGTCACCCTGAAGTTCAGCTAGAATTGCTCTCCACACCCTGATGAACTCCAGTGGTGTTTGACTGTACAAGGCTGTTCTGGGTATAGTGCTGCAATAGCAGTTGTCTTGTATCAGCTCCCTTCCAGTGCTTATCTGCATTGCAGTGGCAGTATCATGCAAAGGCAGCTCTGAATCGGTTTACTGATGTGACCCAGAGCAGCTCAGCATTGCCTGTTCCATATTGGCTACCATCAGGATAGCACTATTTGCCCCTTTAGGCTCCGCCAAAACAGACACTGACAAGATGCCAGCAGACGTGAGGCTGAAAAAAGCAAAGGTTCAAGGAAGCAGATTTCTCCTAGTTTCTTGTACACCTCTCTGAAATCATAGTATGGAAAACCAGAACATACAGGTGTCATGAAGGAGTGTAGTAGGCAAGGCATGCAAAATGCCGAGCTTGCTTGAAGAAGCCTTTAGCTGTCCTGATAGACTAAGGAAGTGTCATAGAAAACAGATGCAGACACAGCTCTGCTGTCTAGTTATAATTCTGTATTTTATGTGAATGAAACAGCTCTCTGTAACATCAAAATACCTAAATAAGTCAAACAGTCAAAATACCTAAATAAGGTGTCTAAGCCATGCTTGATATATAAAAGAGAGTTCTTGTCAAATCTGGGTAATTCTGTCATTGTAAGAATTCAAAATTATATACATGAGAAGAATGACAAGAGGTTAACTAGTGCCTGTGGAGCACTGGGAAGTTAGCAGGAGGCAAGCTGGGTGGAAACTCTGCCATAAAAAGTCAGGATCTTCATGACCCCAGAGTTTCAGTTCTCAGGCTCACGCTTTGAAGGGTCTTTATAATATCTTTTTTGCTGATAAGGACTGAGTGGTTAATCAAAGGTTACTCTTTTTGAAAAAAAAATGTTGTCTCACTGCTAGTTTTCATTTCTGGCATTTATTGACTGTGTGAGTTTATGCTTGTGAGTAATGGTCTCTTGGTTTTAGTCATACAATTTCCATGGGTGTATCTGATGCTCTGATAATCATAATCGAGTTAACTGAAGAGACAATGTTCCCAGATAATATTTAGCTTGAAGCTGGTTGTATTTGTGTCAGATCTGATGAATTACTTTGTTGCATACTTCTCTCAAAGCAGTTGATTTAATAAAAGATATTGCTTCTTCCCACAAACATTGCCTTAAATGTCTGTAGCTCCAACACTATTACAATTCAGGATCTCCCTCTAAGATCTTTCATCTGAACGTTTCAGTCATTGCAGCAGAGCACACTGTGGTTTGACATGTGAATGCACATGTACATAACAGCCCAGTTAGCTTTGGATACTCTTAGCAGTGTGGCCCTGCTAACCCAGAGTTCCAGAAACATGAACCCCTCAACATCTGCACCTGGGCGGGGTTGCAGAAGCTGAGCTCTCACTGCCCTGCTTAGGCTCCTATCAACACAACTAGTCCTCGAGCTGAAAGTCATTTCTGGTAAATGTCTACATACTGCCTGTGACTGCAGGATAATCCTGCTCAGACAAAGGCCTCTGGAATTTTTTTTTTTTTTTTTTAATTTGCTGTGAAAAACAGGAAAAAAAACCCTCCTTAAAACTTCATAGACCCCATTTAGAAGCCACCCTTACAAAATACTCACAAAAATTGCAATTCAACATTTAATGATCAAATGAATCTGCTTTAGAGTAGAAGTGACTTACTACACTAACATAATACTGTTGCTGCCCCTGTTGCTGTTACTGCTAGTACTTTCTGTAAGGTTACCTGAAAGTGGAAAGATAGGAATGGAATGAGGAACTTGTGTAAGTTGTCTTCAGCTATAGGAAAAATTGCAAATAGATTCCATAAAAACATGAACGTGCAGAAGAAAAGTTACATTGCCAGCCCTCCCTGGCCTCAGTACATAAATTATAATGATATATTGAAGCTCTGAGGACAGAAAGTTCATTACTTCTTTAATCTGAGCATTTTATTGTTTTACAATTCATGACAGAGAGAGAGTGTAAAGCCCTTTCCCTGCTGAACTCTTGTTTTCCTTGGATTATCAGGAGTTTATGTTTAGCAGGTTTTCCAAACTGAATACCTCACTCTTTCCAGTAGTGTTTGTGCTACATGTAACATTACCCTTTGCTGGTGCATGCACTGGCAAGTTAAAATTAGACTTCCTAAATGTCATTACAGCAGCTTGTTACTCTCTTACTTGAACAAGAGTGTGCTACTTTAATTTGTGAATTTCTTGTCTCTGTTCCTCTAAAAAACAAACATGCAAAATCTTACTAAGATGCTTAAGTATATATTTAAACAATGCATGCATAACATGCATTTTCTGTTTATTCAAATTTCAATCAGCCAGTGATGAAAATTGTAGTAACAATACAAAGTGGCAAATAGATTACATCTGATTATTCTGAAAGCAGATTTTGTGCTACTAACTATAGCATAGACAGTACTTTCTAGTTACTTTACATTACTTTAAACAATGCCTGAGAAAAAGGGCTAGTTTTCTTTCTTTAAATCTTGGCAGAAATAATGCATAAATGGTTATTTGCAAAACAATATCACTTTTGAAAAATATGTCTGAGTTTCTGTGCCTTTTAAGTAATTTTTGATGCACAGCATTCTTTAAAAGAAATAAAACTCTTCTTATCCATTCACATCTCTTTTGGGTGATTTGTGGTGATTTGAAACAAGGCATCACAAAATATGTAGAGAAATAATGCTGAGTTTTATCTCAAAATCATCTCTATGTGTAAGAGTTGAACTGTATGTCACAGCACATAGTCTGATGTGTCAGGGCCATGAAAGACAAAAATAGGTAAGGATCAGGAACATCCCCAAGCTTCCATGTTTCCATATATGTGTGAGTCTATGACCCTGTCTGTGTAATATACCAATGGTAACAACCATGCAATGCTACATTTTATATTTCATTCAGCCACTGGTCACTAGTATCTTAACAGAACCGTGCTTCTTTCTGGTCTCATAAAGGCTTTGTTGGGAGACTGGTCTTGTCTAGCCTGGGTTTGTTTTCTGCTCCCTAAAACACTAGTGTCTTAACGTATTTTTTCCTACTCTAGTCTGACTCCATCTTGCTTGTGTGCTGTCCACCCCAGGGAGAGCAGTCCTTCTGCCAAGGCCCTCATGAGTGCTTGCACACAGTTTCACTGAGAACACTATTTTGCCTATTACCACAAGGCTTAACAGCCTCTTAACAAACCTCTTCATTTGCTACTTTACACATAGACAGAAACACAAGACACATTGCATGGTACACTTATAGTTAGCCCCTGTCTCTGAGAAAAGCTGTTTCTGACATAAGGCAAAGAAAGCTCCATTCGTTTTTACACTCTGATAGATGGCTTGCAAATCCAACACTTTCCATTAAAATAGACATTCTGAAGCATCACACCTTTTATCTTTAAAGTTAAAATACTAGCCTCCCATACAAGCAAGTATATACACTAGCACTTAATTCCTAGTATATGAGTATCTGCACAGGATGCACATATTCTTGGATGTGGTTTTTGCCATCCAATTTTTTCAGATACTGAAAAGAACACCGGTAGCTGTCACAGACCTTGCCATCTTTCCCCTTCTCACCATCCAGCAAGCACGATGCTCATTTTGGCATGGAAATTAGAGCTGTAAGAAAGTTTAGTCCATTTCTCTCCTAACAGTGGTTTGATACTGACAGTGTATTACTGGCACTATGTCCAGTATACTTATCACATATTACCAACCACAGATTAGAGCTTACAGTCTTTCTTGGAATACATATAATTCCTACAAAGTTGTTTCTGATATTCTGCCTACGAGATCATTTGCTTATATTCATCACAATGCTTTAAATATAATCTCTTGCACAAGCCAAAATAATCTTTTACTCCTCAGGCTCACATCTTACAATACACATGGCTTTCTGTAAGTTCCAGTAAAATTATGCTTCCTTACCTTCTACTTTGAAGATAGTAAGGTGAGGTCTGCAGTGGAAAGCCCCCAGTGCATTGCCAGCACAGTTCATCCAAAGACCCTGGAAGACCCAGGTTGCAGTGATAACAGATGATGCTCGACTAGTGACTTTCCACTCATTTGATGCAGTAGCAGCAATAGCAGCCCCCAGCCCACAGAAACAAAATATGAAAGCTATAATCTGTATTCCCAGCATGTTTCTCTGTAAACCAGGGACTTACTAATGCCACTGTGTGGAGAGAAAAGCACTTTAGTCACGTGTGTAAGCAAAAAGGCATAACATAAGCAAATTATACTTGAACAAGTTCAGTACCACTTGCTACAGAAAGTTAATGTGGCTGAAAGAAATTGTCATGCTTGAGTGATTTAAGAAAGGCCCTAGGCATTACAAATGTTTAGAAAGAAAGTCAAGGTACAACTTTATAGGAGCTAATTACTAGTACTTACTTACTAATTTCTAATTGTAAAAATTAATTTTGTGGTTTTTTTTTTTTCAATTAAAGTATTCCAGTTAATGCTTAATTTTTAGTTAATTGGAAACTTACAACCTTTCCAACTAGCAAAATAGGTTCAGAGTCCAAACTGTACAGTGCTATTTAACGGATTACCACAGCATTTTAGGAGGATCACACAACACTTGAAAAATAACTCATTGAAAGGCTGTGAAATTAATTCAGGCATAACCAGCCACCATGCAAGCAGCTCTAAAACTGCAGGGGGTAGTGTCTGTGGGTGTATTTGTATAGTAGAATATCTAGAGCAACAACAGAAACAGCAAGTGGTCCCCAAGCAGAGTGATGCAGCTTCAGCCGTCAGCAGAACGAGCCTCTTGTAGCCCCCACTGAGACTTTTCACTTGGTCGTTGCAGAAAATGTACTGCTTCTTACGCTCTGCATGAAATATGTAGTGCAGAAACATCTGTCCCATCACTGACCAAGCTCCTGCAACCTCATGCTATGAAGATACCTTAAAGTATGCAACTGGCTTAATAAAATGTCATCTTCAAAGTAGCAGGCACTGACAGCACCACACTGAAACAGCAGTTCTAATTCAATTCCTGCACATACAATGACAGCTGGTGTGGGACATACAATTTTGCAGACACGTGTGGCCTTCAGTCTTTAAAAATTCCAAATTCCAGCTGTACTTATACTTTTTCTGGTACTTTTGGCCTCCTCCCTAAAGAAGGAGCAAACTCCTTTTCTCTTTGGTGCTAGTGTATGCCATTTGGTGACATGAAATTACCCTGAATATTGAGTGTACACCTTCACTTTTGACAATAACAAAGGTTTATATTTTGTTGATTCTCCCTGTTACAATTGTCATAAAATGCCACACTGAACATTGGCATTGGAGTTTTTCCGTAGACTTTTCACAGTTCATACAAGGGTTAAACAAGAATGTTAAAACGTCATTAACATTCCATGTAAAGAGCAAGAGGAGTTTCACTGAGACTGTCCTGTTGAACCATATCTGGTACCTCCACTTTAACCAACCGTTGGCTCACCACTGAGAAGGAGGGCCCAAAAGGATGATTGTACAGACCAGGAAACTACACTACAAGAAAAAATTTATATTCCGAATAATTAGTAGGCTAAAATTCCACACATCTAGAGAGAATAGAATTTTTTTTTAACATAGACAATTTCAAAGACATGGAAAGTGGGTTTGCTACAGAGCATCGTTATAATATAGCAGGTTGTTTTAATGTTGAGGACAATATTACACAGGAAGAAAGCAATTTTGCATTGCTGTTAAATAATATAGTAACATTTTTCTTATGTTAGGTGTCAAACTTCATGTAATCTTTCATATATATTTTCACTAAATTGGAAAGGGCGTAGGGGAGAATACAGAAATGAGTCCAGTTTTGAAGCATATTCCTGAGTGCTCAGATTATATTTTGTTCTATATCTACCATACAAAAAAGTGGGTTTGGATTTGCTTTTTTGTTTGTTGAAGACTATGCTAATTCACACAGAATACTGAGAAGACATTTAATTAGGTATCTTTTTTCTTTTTTAAACCCTCTGAGTGACAGTAATGTTGGCTAAGCGCTCAGGGTAGCTCAAAGACATGTTTTACATCTCACGCTAAATTCAGGCCTAGTTCTGGACTTTCCCTAAGTGTCGACACTGACAAAAGAAACCCCCAAACCCAAAAACCAAACCAACCAAACAGAACCACCAATAAACCCCCCAAATTCAGAAGCCGCTCATTTGGACTGGAAAGGCAAGGATGCAAACGCTCTCTCATCCCTCCCTACTTCTCTTTCTCACTATTCACTGCAGTGTGGACACAGCCTGTGAGGAGCCACCCAGGCTCAGCAGCACAGGGCTACTTGTCTGTTCCTCAGTGACCTGGACCTAAAGCAGAGGTGCCTTCTCAGTAACACCTTGTTCATTTAAACCTATTATCATGCTATTGTCATAGGAAGGGCTTTTACATTTCTGTCTCTAGATGTACTGCAATGCAAACTCCTAAGTCTCTTCCCCTTCTCACTCTTGGATAATTTTCTACCAAGGTCTCATCCAGTACAAATTCATGACTGTTATGCTGGTGGGACACTGAAGGCTGCTTACTTTAGTGGAAAGTGCCTGTAGACACCACTTGAACTGTAGACTACTCTTCCATGGCTTAAGGAGGATTTAGTGGTTTCTTGGCCTTTATCTTGATTGTTTTCTAGTGCATGACCGTGGAATTCATGGTCACAAGCGCTTCACCCTGCATGAGAGTTAGTGTGTGAGTGATGAATAAATTAAACAGATACTTAAGTGATAAGAAAGAAGTAAGCAGTCCTGTTTACAACCCTCATTTCTTCTATAAACTGTCAGGAAGTAAGTTAATCAGTCATTTAAGAAGTTCAAAGCAAAGTTGAAAGTTAACCAGCTAATGCTGTTTTCGATTATATCAAAACTTTTTTCTCTGTTACTGAACAGACAAAAGTTGGAAAACAGCCAGGAGTTTAAGGACTGTTTAAATATGAAATTGGAGAAGTGAAAGCATTTTGCTACAGGCTTTTGTTGAACCATTTTCCCCAAACTCCGTAAATGCAGTAACTGATTATGTGACATGCTGCTGTCTCTGTTAAACTGAACACTGTGCTAGTAACATGTGGTATTTTTTTTACTACTGATATTATCTTTCTAAATGTCCTATGCCAGTTCTTAAATGCAGTTGATGAGTCTGCAGCAGGGCAAGAATGTTTACACGGGTAAGCTGCAGCTTTCAGTTTGAGAATTCTACTTCAGCCTATGTCAGTTGTTAATTGGAACTTTTAATAGGATGAGTTCTCAATGCTGATAACAGATCTGGCTGCTGACAACATATATTTCACTCATGAAGACAAACACAGCTAGAGCAGACACTTACCTAAACTGAATTAGTTGTGGAGAAAATTATAGTAAACTTTTTTTTTTTAAAAAAAGAACCATATGCAAATCAATCCTGATGTTATCTGGATAAGAGAAAAGAGAGGTCTGCAAAGGAGGTACTTAAGGTAACATGGAGACAACAATGTATGAGATAAATAATGACTTATGCCAAAGAAATTCCATGCAGAGTGGGTGAACCATGCAAATTGATGAGCACTGAACATCAGGAAGTTATGGGAGGTCTAAACAACCAGGAGAAGTTGGACAAGCAATAAAAGTAGAAGTTACAAAGACGAAATTAGTGACTCATGAATTCTGGAGAAGTCAAAGAAGTGAAAATTGTGTAAAGAAATCAAACGCCCAAAAACATCTCTATGAAATTCAGCCAGGCAAGGGATCAGCAGTATGGTAATCTGACTGGTCCTATTACACAAACACAAAAAGAGTTCCTGAGAACTGGCAGTGAAGTGCCAGGTGGTGTTGAAAGAAGGAAGGGTGCATTCTAGATGAACACCAAATTCTGCTGTCTCTGGCAGATGCATGCAACCTAGAAATCAAGTAAGAAGGGTAGCAGGAATAAACTGAAGGGACACCACCTGAAGAGGAATTTCAAGAAGCAGTGAAATCACTGGAAGTGGGAAAGTTGAGGAAAAAGACAATTTAATAGTTTACTATAACAAAAGGATAACATCATGTTTCAACATTACAGTCGTATGGAGCAGTTGCAGTTGGAGATGTTTGCTGTTCAGCTTGTTAATCATGAAGTGCTGGCTGACATAAATAGAGAAGGAAAACTCAGTCTTATGTTCATCCCAAATTTATTACTTTTTATTGAGCACTGCAGGCACAATACTAATATGATTATACTAGTGTTATGTACTATAGTAGAATCCATTATTAATAGAAGAGTTATTATATTTACATTCCTGTAAATATTCCAGGTCAGGGTCAATGAGATTCTTAGTAATTTGCTCTAATTGAATATGTACCAGCTCATTGCAGAGAATTTGGTCTAGATTGTCTTTAAAAGGACCCTTTGAACTCAAACTATTACATTATTCTATGATGCTGCTATAGAAGAGAAAGAAGAACTTTATATCCTTATCACTAGGAAAATTGCTTTGCAAATATATGGATACAGCAGGTAACCCAATTCAGGCCTTACACTAAATTTATACAATCTAGGTATACATTTGTTTAGGAAATTACATAATTACATATATATATATATATATATAAAAAACTATATATAACTATATATATATATATATAGTTATGTAGTTATATATAGTTATATATAGTTATATATATATAGTTATATATATAGTTATATATATATATAGTTATATATATAGTAATATAGTTATATATAGTTATATATAGTTATATATTATATATATGTATGTATGTATTTAATACTTATGCAGGTACAAGCTATGCTTTATTACATTTTAAAGCATTTTCTGTTAGTTGTTAAAGGGCAAACTGCTCACTTGTGAATTATTTATATGAGCACTTCATGAATATTTGTCTAAGAATGTGTGGGATTTTGAACAACTGATTCAAATCAGTGTTTGGAATGAGGATAAAAACACACAGGATTAACTTTGTTTTGCTCATCATGTTCCTTAAATGGGCATTAAAGATAAGAGATGAATTTGAAAATGTACTTTAGGATGACAGAGCATTATCTTCCTTATTTTATGCTGTTGACACCAGGCACTAGCAAACCTTTTTGGATTAAAGACATTTGCTGTCACTAAGTGTATTGTTGCTGTTGGCACTCAACCTAGACTTGCAGTAAGTGGCAAAAAGCCAAAATGGCTTTGTCTACATAAAAATATGAAATGTGAAGAGCTAAAACACAGTGAAATTAGAATGACAAATCATGTATTTGGTCAATGTTGAAAGCTGGGTGAAATTCAAAGTCATCTTGCTTTGCTGAGAACTTCCAAATGATTATAGGTGAAGTGATAGGCTCAATGAAGAGATCATGTTTTTTATAGAATGAACTGATCAAACCCATCCTCTATTAAAATAAGCCTATGCTACAGTATACAGATAGCATTATTGGAAGATGTAGTGTTAGACATGAACAAGCTCCAGGGTGCAGTGGATAGAGGAGTTCAGTGCTTTGAGTGATGATAGATGCCAAATGAAAAGATTGCAACACAGATAAAGAAGCAAGGAGGCTGGGAAAGAGGAAAGTAACAGAGATGTTGTGATATTAGTGCTATAGACACATACAAACACTGAAGAAAACAAGCACAATGCTGAAAAAAATACATCAGTTTGTCGTAAAAGTAAGCTCAGCCTCGAGAAAACCTGCGTAAGTACCCTGAGTGCATCCACATCCACCCTTCCCAGAGGTTTGGTTGCTGGGGCTTAAGGCAAGCTTACAAACAGTGCAGCTGATGGTGCACATCTCCCTTCCTGCTGGAGTTGTGGGAAGATGCCCAGCCAGCATGGTGCTGCAGGTGTCCCTCTCTGCCCTGTGGGATCTGCTTTTAAGCTTGGTCCTTGATGGAGCTACAGTGCCTGGCTGCCCGGGCTGTCCCGGGCCATGGGCCACTGATCCAGAGCTGGACCCTGTCCCTGAGCTGCAGTCTTGACTTCCCAGCTTGACCTTGGACCCTAGCAACCACTGGGCTCTGTCTGACACTGGGCACTGCCACTTCTGGGGCTGTCCCATTCCTTGGATGAGGGCCTGCCCTGCCACCCCCATGGGGAGCCCCCACTGCCCTCTGGCCAGCTCAGGCCGCTGTGAGCTCCAGTGCTGTGGGTCCCAGGTCCTGCTGACCCTTCCTGTACAAGCACAGCACGCCCGCTCCAAGGCTTTCCATAGTGATCACTCTCTGCACCGCCCTGAGCCCCAGCTCGGCCCCAGGTCTTGACTTCCTCAGTGGCCTCTGAACACCTCCACCCAGCCCAGAAACTAACCTGGAGCAACTCCAGTTCCCTCCATGGCCCTGGAGCTCTTCAGGGATAGCGTGACTCCCTTGTCTCACTGCCTGACCTGGACTGTATATTGACACCCCAGCAATATCAACCCAGGCTCGCTGGCCACCAGGAATGGATATGCATTGCTCACCCCACTCCAAGCCAGGGAGATGCATGGACCCTGGAGATAGTCCCATGCGGACCTCCAGCTTGGCCTGAGACCCATCAGACATTGCCCAGGATCCCCTACCCTACCCCCATGGCCAAGGCACCTCACACCCTGTGTGTATGACCTCAGGTCTGTGCAAAGTGTGAGAACACTTTTGAGCCAGCAGTGGGACCATGTGGCCAAAAAGGCAAACATAATCCTGGCCTGCATCAAAAATAGTGTGGCCAGCAGGACTAGGGAAGTGATTGTCCCTCTGTACTTGGCACTGGTGAGTCCCCACCTCAGATACTGGGCTCCTCAATTCAGAAAGGACGTTTTGGTGCTGGAGCAGGTCCAGAGAAGGGCAGTGGACCTGGTGAAGGCTCTAGAAAGTCATAAGAAGAGCAGCTGAGGAACATGGGGGTGTTTAGCATGGAGAAGAGAGGTGACCTTATCTCTCTTTATAGTTGCCTGAAGGGATGCTGTAGCCAGGTGGGGATTGGCTTCTTCTCCTAGGGGCAGTATGGGAGGAAATGGACCAGGAAAGGTTCAGGTCGGACATCAAAAAGAATTTCTTATCTGAAAGGGTAATCAAGCAATGGAATGGGCTGCCCAGGAAGCTGATGGAGTCACTGTGCCTGCAGCTGTTCAAGAAATACCTGGATATGGCACTTAGTGTCATAATCTAGTTGACAGATGTAGTGGTCAGTCAAGCCTTGACTTGATGATCTCAGTCTTTTCCAGCTTTACTGATTCTATGAGTCTACAGCATCACTTACTGAGGGTTCCATGGCCAGGGCTCATGCCATCCCGTGGGAGCTGCTCTGAAGATAAATCTTTGGTGCTGTATATTTAGAAGAGCTACAGACCCCACCATGGTGCAGTCCAGACTGCACCTGCCTGTGGGCCCTGCTGATCGTGACCCAGATCTGCACCCATGGGCCAGTGCCTGGCCACAGCCTGTCCCCATCCCTAGGGAGGTGACCAATGCCCAGGACTGGAGCTGTCCCAGTGATCCTGGCTGCCCTGCTCCTGGGCAGGGGGCTGGGATGGGCCCTGGAAGCCAGGTCCTGCCCCAACACAAGGGAGCCATGCCCTGGGGAGCCTTTATCCAAATGTCAGAGCATTAAGGGCAGAAACCATGGTAGAACTGAGGAATCAAACCCTGTCTGTGCATAGTTCATGTTATCTGATTGTATTAGTAGTTTTGAATGAGTGCATTTAAAAGTACTTGCAAGTAACCCTTTCTGAGTACTGTTCCATGTTATTGAGCACAGACAGAGAAAAAACAGCTTGACATGAAGAATAGGCCTGAAAGGTTATAAATTTTGAAGATAAGGTCCAACTGTGGCAAAGTAATCCAAACTGCCCAGAATATTGTGACATAAAGTAATAATATTATGAAAATTAATAAAAGGAGGTACAGGATTACTTTCCTAATGCTATGTTTTGCATACCAGAAAAGGTTTGGTGCCTTCCCAGTAATTCATCTGATAATACAGCTCTTTAAAACTCCAACACATAATCACATTGCAAAACCCTTTACACATCTCTTTAGCCTATGTCATAAGAACCGTGGAAGACACAGCTCCCTTTGCCTCTACCAGCTTGCCTCTGGGAGGCTATGACTTCACATGAGATTTAGGCAAGAAGGAAAAATTGTTGTTGCCCTCCTGCAGCAAATTCATCTCCCCTCCTCCTTCATGAAGGTTCTTCCACCCATGTCCCATACTGGTGTGGTGGGGAAGACACCCCTCTGCTTAATTACTACATTTTTTGGGTATCTGTCAGTGTGCAGTTCTCATGACTTTTGCTATGCTGCTAATCATTCTTTCCATAAAGGCATCTGCTCATAAGCACACATATGTACACCTCCTTCTGTCTTAAGGTACTGAGCATACTATGCAAATTCCTGTGAGCAATGCCAACCTCTCCTGCTCACATAAGCACTTCAGTACCAACAAAGACTAGGTGATACCCTTTAAAACTGATGCACAAAATACATGTCTACATGACCAGGCAGCAATTCCTGTGACATGCTCATATTTTGAAAGCAGAATTCAATAGAGTTTAGCAGTTTTATGCCACAGAGAAATTATCTTCAATAATGCCATTAACACATTTGCTTGTCACCAGTGACATCCCAAATCCATGACATGTCAGACATACGTCTTCCGAGGCCCAATAGTAGGATTGGTATAGGTTCTTCCTGCAATTTCTCTGTATTTCTTCTGTGAGCAGTGCAATACAAAAAGTGCTTCATTCTTAATCTAGCTGTATTTGCCTCAGACCATTTCCTCCAGAGCAGCAAAGGACTCTGTCTTCTACTTTTCCTTCTTGACTCCTAATGATGCTGCTTACCCTGTCAGAAAGCCCAAACCTGGTGTTTCCTACAGCACATATGAATTAACTTTCAGGTGTAGCTGGTCTTCAGTCTTCCCTTCAGTGGGAAACTTTCTGAAATATTCAAGAAGTTCTCTACCTCTTCATTTTTCAGGTAGGAATGCATGTTAGACTAAGATGTGATAGAGTGCAGTTCTTCTCAGTATTGTGTCAAACTGAAAGAGATCCCAGGTTTGTAAAACTGCAGAAGGACAGTATTGTTCTGACAGTGTTTCTGAATATTTTAGCCAATTAACACAACATCATCGTGTTTTCCAAGAGCAGTGAGGTGACTACAGAGATCTGTCTCATACTTGCAAGTGGACCATGTGAAAAGCACATGTGAGGAGCTAAAGGTGGGGCAGAACTCTTTGTTTGCTAGTGTTTTCCTAGCTTGCCACCCGGCTAGACTTAGTCCCAGAAGCTACAGCCCTTTTCTTAAGTCCAGCCCTTACTGCTAATAAAAAGCATGCCCAGTCAGTCCATCAGCCATGACACACACCTGAGTGAGAACTGCTAGCCACATTAATGTCTTCCAAAATTATCAGGAGCTCATAAAACATGATTACAGCCCACCACAGGTTAAGTCCAGTTTCATCTGTCTTGAAAAACCCAGCAGATGTATGCAGCTTCAGCAGATGTATTCAGCTTCTCAGCTCTCTGTTCATAGTAGGACAAGAACTGAAGAGAAGGGGAATTAATCACAATGCTGCATCTTGCTCATCACTTACTATCTGCCTCTCATATATATTACTAGCTCTTGATATTGCAGCAGAATAAGGGAAGATGGAACCCTTAACACATTTCCATCTTTCTGTAGGTCACAACACAGATTAGATTTCAGCAATTTCACATTTTTAGTATGACTAAAGCCTAGGCTTTAGTACTAAATACTAAATACTAAACACTAAAATTACTAAAGGTATTTGCTTCTGATTTAATGATGAAGATGTAGCCAGGAGTGTGTTTCTGAGTTTGCTCCAAGGGCCACATTTGCACAATATCTTAAATGTGTCTTCATCATTCAATGTCTCTTCTTTTGTTTTATTAAACAATCTTTTAATAATGGCTATTCTGAAAATGAACCAGGTTGGATGAGATGATCTTTTGAGATCAGTTCCATCCTGAGGTGTTCTATGAAGTAATTTTACACAATGCCATCAATTATTGTTTTCATAATCTAAATGCATTAAGTTCTTTCAGTCTCTTGCACTAAATATTTGCTTGAACCTTCAGATACTTTCTGGGGCTTTTTTTTTGGCACGTTTCAACATTCTTGTCAAATTATGGGTACCAAAAAGAAAAGTTATAGTCTGGTATTGCCTGTTCCAATGCAAGTTCTATTTTTTATTCAAAATAATCTACTAACTTTATTTTCCACAGTATAGTGGAAAACAATGTGTTCCACAGTGCATTGGAATAATATCTCAAGTTATGACTCATGAGAACTTTCTGAAAGCATTATGCTCCAGAATTGGGAATTCAGTAATGTTATTATTTTTATATGTTATTTTTTTACAGTTTATTCTGTCAAAAGAAAGTCACATTTGATATCAGCTATGTCAAAGTAAGAATTGCTTATTTACTTTCCTCAATGAAAAATAGCCATAAAATTTTTTAAAATTCAGGAGTCTTGATAAAAGTAATAATTTTTGGAAACTAAGAAACTATGTCATCTTAGACAAATAGCTCTTGCACATGAACAGCTGCTTTGGCATAGTAAAATCAGTCCATCTGTAAAACAAATAGTTCAGTGACCTTCAACATTAAAACATATTCCTTCTAAAGATTTTAAATCCTGGCATTATACCAGAGGTACCTTTTTTGATTTACTAATCAACCTTTCTCATTCTTTGCTCTCCTTATTTCCACAAAAGCAGGCAAATGTCTTACACTGTGCCTGGAAAGCAAATCACTGTTTTGTTCTTAGAGATTATGACGGAGAATACACAACTGACCTACTTAATTTTGTGGTGATATCTTCTTTGGCAACCAGAGCAAAATAAGTGCTTTCTTGTAAACAGTGGCTTTCATGCTTTTCTATCTGTACTTAATCATGTCCCAGCAATGTTTGCATATTTGCCTGAGAAGTTCTCAGGCTGAAAATCTAAACTCCAGAATACTTGAGGACAAGAACTAAGGCAATTACTCCTGCTATTTCATTACAGAAGTGGTGATGTCTGAAGAAAAACTTCACTGTTCATTATAGCAGTGTGGGATCTGCAGGTTGAGAGTGTAAAAGAATTTCATTAGCAGGGTGATGGTATTTACACGTGATTACACATTGTGCTAAAGTTTGTAACTTGTTGTTGTTATTTCATTTGGCTTGGGAACAGAAGAATGGGAGTAGGAATGGGAAAAAACATCACTGAGAAGTGTTTGCTGGTGTAGTTGAGTACTGATAGCTATGCTGCTCAGAGGCTGAATTTTGGCAGGAATGAACGTTGTACTCCTTGTGAATCTGGCTTCTCAGGGGTTCAGAAACAGAGTGCAAGTGAGAAGGTTGTGCCTTCTCCCACTTGGTCCTTGGCCTTGGGCTGAGGGAATTCTCCTTTTCATCTCCCTATCCCCAGTTCTTTCCTCCTGAAACACAAGCTGCTGGCAGGACAAGAAAGGGAAGGGAAAGGAAGGGAGGGAAGGAGAGAGGAAGACAGGTGAAAGGATAACTGCAAATCAGTCATGGTCACTGCATAGCATCAATCCATTTTTCAATATGGATGTGCTCATTGGGACAAAGTTTAGGGCTGAAACCCATGCTAAACACATAGTAGGAATAACAGCTTCTCTCTTAGGTTCCAAAAGCCTATTTATTCCTGTACATCTTGAAACAAACCTGAATCCTCACTTTGGGTGACTGAACTGACCAGTGCTACAGTTGTGAGCCTGGTGGAGCAGCATCATGGGGAAGAGCTTTGTAAACATATTGTTGTGGTGGTTTGAAAAAGAAATGAGTTTTTTTTGAAATTCAGTAGTCAAACCAATGAGTGCTCAGGTTTAAAGATTGGCACCTGGTGTGGCCACTGAGGACAAGGATCCGCCTCTGAGAACACAGAGGGTTAAAAACAGAGGGCTCCCAGGAAAACGCTCTCTTGGTTCCGGTCCCTGAGGATGGGCAGATCTCCCCTGCCGAGCGGCTGGCTGGGCGGGGAGGGGAAGCCATGCGGCCTGGGCGAGGTAGGCTGGAGCCTTGGGCACAGAGGGGGAGAGGAAGATCCTGCAGGATGGAAGGGTGGAGAGAGTACAAGAACCTTGAGAGGCATCAGGCAGCCTCCTTCCCCCCCCCCCCCCCCCCCCCCCCCCCCCCAGAGAGAGAGAGAGAGAGAGAGAGAGAGAGAGAGAGATACAGAGATACAGAGAGAGAGAGAGAGAGAGAGAGAGAAGAGAGAGAGAGAGAGTCAGAGAGAGAGAGACTGTGTCTGTGCCACCTTGAAATTTGATATCGGCAGCCGGGCAGCACGGCCGAAGTAGGATGGCGGGGGTGGTGTGAGAAAAGTGCCCAGCAGCAAAGATGCCGTGGGAGTTCTGGACAGGCAAAATCCAAGGTTTTAACCCTTTTCGTAGATGATGGAAACTTTATAAATGCTAATCCTCCAGAATTTGAAGAAGAAAGATAGAGAACTGAGCAAAAGTAATGAAAGTTCGTGCAAGTAGAAGATTGTCAGAGAATGCTGAAAAGAATCCTAGGTGGGAAGAAATGATGGAGTAACCTTTGGCTGGACTTTTCTTGTATAGCCATGGACGGACTCATTTCTTTTTTTGTGACACAGATACTGCTTCTGGAGAGAGGCATTGGCTTGGAGCCAAAAGTGGACAGTAGAAAAGTAGTGTGAACAGAGATAAGAAGGATCTCTGTTCTCAAAGCCCCTCAGCCCCAGGGGGTAATATTGGGGGGGACTGGTGTCCCAAAATTTGAAAAGCTGTCAGTTTCTTTGGAACTGACCAAAGCATCTTTAAAAAGAGAAACCCTAGAAACAGTTCTGGTCCATGCACAGTGGTGAGAGCACTGGACATGAAAGAAGAAGTCACGAGATAGTACAAGAAAGACTCCTATCTCTCCTTAATAAACTAAGTACTGATTATCAAAAAAGTGGTAATGGACTGAAGATTAATTATCTGAAAGGTAGTAACTTGATTGGAAATTTTTAGTTTGTTTTATTGTGTTGAGAACTAGGGTGGGGGGAGGAGAAAGAGTGTTTTTTAAAGTTTTCATTTTCTTCTGTATGTGTCTTCTTTACATATTATAAGTAATAAAGTTCTTTTCCTTTGCTTTCTAAATTAGAAACTGTTTTGCTCTGTTTTTAGTCACATCTCACAACAAACACCAGGGACAGTATATCTTCATAGGGACACTGGCCTTGTGCCAACGTCAAACCATGACAATTGTCTGATTCAACATCACCTCCTTGTCTGAATCATCTTTGATTCATCCTACAATCATAAATTGTCTTTTGTCTCTGTTTAATACTGAGTTCTTTATTCATAGCAAGTGATAATTCAATCTGTAAGCTTTTTCATTTTTCAGGAACAACTATTAAACTATGTCTACAAGCAATTATATACAGATCTAAGGCAAAATAAGACTGTTAACATGACTTCAGTGAGCACAGGAAAAAACATATTTTTAATCTTTCTGAAAGCTTTGTATCTCTTTGGCCCTGCCAAACTTGATAGCTATCATATACTTCTGGGAATCTGGAAGGGTCTGAGGGATCTTCTGCAGCAGGTATTTTACAGCTCTATGAATGATGTTGTATCAAAGCCTCTACCATGTCACACATACATTGCAGTTGTTTCAGTGTTTAACCCTGTGCTTTTCAACACATTTGCATTGGGCTGAGAAAGTAGGGGCATTTGTTTAGACAACTAGATATTAGTAAAATCTTGTTTCCTATGCATAGCATGTACAGTTCAGTAGTGGTGAATAACATGCAAAAAAAAAAAAATAATTACCATTCTGTCCTGATAGTCTTTCTTGTTCCAATCTGAAAGAATCCATCATGCTTATTCTTACAAGAAAATACATTTCTTGACAGGGATATACCCATTGTCTGACTCCTTACTGATGATTTATAATCTCCTTAAATCAGTGGTTTATTTGTAATTTGATGGAAGCGAGGGTGTTATGTTTCCTGAGAAGGGCAATCATGAGAGGAGAATAACTACTGAAGTGCTACCTCCTCACTTGTGGAAATTTAGAAAACCTCATTCAGAGAAGAAAAACACATTTTGAAGTGCCAAGTTCTTTGTCTACTCACCACTCACAGCCGCACATACTTCACAAGTCTCCACCCCAAAGACCAGCTCCAAGAGCAAAGCCTCATTTGGCCAGAGCTGCACTGAGACATGTGGAACTGCCCTTGGTGTTAACACCTTACACAAAGCTGATGTTATTCACCTGCTTTATTTCCCTTTCATATTTTCTACCTACTTCAAGTGAATGAGTATTATCACTGCTTCCCAAACACCAGTGGATTGAAAGTCATGCTTAAAAATTTATATATTTTATCTCTTTTAAATGAAAGCATGAAATTTGCATCTTTGCCATGGGGTAGTTCTCTGTAATAAAACTAAGGATGTGACTACACTTACAACAATGAAAGAGAAAGTAAAAGTGAAATATTTATTTAAGGGGACATATACTGGTCAAGAGAAAGAAAATATGAAGGTGGTTCCTATCACTAATGTGATAAACATATAATTACTGTGATTCTCATATCACTAATATGATAAGATTTCAAGAAATAAGGAAGGAAAATGTGCCTAGACAAGAAACCATCTAAGTGTAAGTGCCTTAAAAGATGACCTGCTTGAGTAACATGGGTAAAGACCACCTAACTTGATTTTGCAGAGAAAGAAAAAACTTAGCAATTGTATTTAAAAGATAAATAGTTCTGATAACTTGGAATCATGTGATGGAATCCCAAAATGACATGATGCTCTGGCAACAAATTCCTTGGTGGTTTCTGTACGGTCTTGATGAGCCTCTTTTCTTCCGTCTCTCTTCTTTGTTGATCATGTTGTGCCAGCTCTTCCTGTTTCTTGACCAGTCCTTTACTATACATCCATTCTGTAATATAAAACTTTGGCAGACATACACAGCTGTAATTGCAAAATGTTAGCTACCTGAGATGCTTTACTTCTCCTTTTGCTCATGAACTTTCCAGATATATATTGAAAACTTACTTCTGTTTCCTTAGTTGCAATAGAGCATATAATTCCTGACTGTTAGAGATGACAAGTTCTTCTCCAAATAGTAATTTAAGCATCAGGAACTAATGTAATTTAAAACCTTGTTTTGAAACGTGTGTTTTGTGGTACTCTGGTTCTGAAATAAGACTTCAAAATAAGTGGTCACTAGATGATTCATTTTAATAGAGAGGGACAAATTCAGGTAGTTTTGAAACTAAGCTACCTGATTTTGAAAGAAGTGGTGATAAATTCACAGGACTTATCCATAAATGCATAAAGTTCAAGAACTTGAACAGAGAGGAAGTCTGTAACCTGCTGTCATAGTTCCAGTTTGAAACTAAGCAGAAATACCAATTATGTATAGGGAATTTAGGTTTGCCAATTTTAGACTCCTCCTGCCTGGCTCGCCAAAATAAGTAGTGGGTCTATTCTCCACTGTGAGATAGGATTAGGAGAAAATAACAAAGCAAGCCTAAACTTGAAAAGAAACAAAAAACTTGATTAACAGGACAACAAGAAAAAAAAAAAAAAAAAAAAAAAAAAAAAAAAAAAAAAAAAAAAAAAAGGGAAATAATCAGAAATTAGAATACCCTTTTTCTTCCCTCCCCCACACCTTTTTCTCTCTCCAATGATATACAGAACAACAATTCAGAAAAATCTTAGTCAGTTCTTCACCTCTACAAATAGTCTTTCTTTAGTTCATTTAGAGAGAAAAGTATTCTTTGCTAATGCTATGGAAAACTCTCCAAAAGAAAAGAACTCTTGTGGCTTCATTTCTCACAAACCGCAGCTGCCCGAGATCTGCCTTTGTGAAGTCTTTCCCATCTTTCACAGTTTTTCCTCACAACTGTGCTTTCGGTCTATGTCGGTTTATTGGGGTGCTATTTTAAGCATGAGCCGTTCCAGCATCCTTTCACCCATCCCTGGGACCGGAGGTCTTCCCCTTTTATCCCTGGGGCCAAGGTTTCTCATCAAACTTCTAACACTGGTGCCTCTGCTCATGATTGTGGCTAGGACGCTGCCAACCCCCCAAAGCATTCCATGAACTTACTGGGGAAAATCCAAAGTCTGATATATCAAGTATATCTGTACCATAGCTTCACAAAAGAATTTTACAGCCTAAGCTTAAGACAAACTTTTCAAAATCCCTTCAATCTAAAATCTAACTCTTTTCTTACTGACTTCATTTTCATGTGGTTGTTCTTACAAAGTTTCACCTCCTCTTTTTTTCCTTCTTAGCTCAAGAGAGAATTAGTGTTCTTTGAGTATGAAGACTTGTAACGCTGAAAAAAAGTAAATTTAGTTCAAGTCCTGTGTTAGAAACAAGCTCTCTCTGCTTCTTTCTGCTGGCAATGTGCTCTTTCGCCAACTCCATGTGAGCTGTGCCAGCTGCTCTCAGTCTGGAACGGGGGTCAGGGCTGCTCCTGGCTTCGGGCCGCCTTAGCACGAACCACAGGGGGCCACCGTTCTGGTGCCATGCACAGCTCCTTTGGTGCCCATACAGGTGCTGGTGCCCATGCACAGCTCCTTTGGTGCCCATACAGGTGCTGTCCCATGCTCAGCTCCTTTGGTGCCCATCCAGGTGCTGTCCCCATGCTCAGCTCCTTTGGTGCCCATCCAGGTGCTGTCCCCATGCTCAGCTCCTTTGGTGCCCATCCAGGTGCTGTCCCCATGCTCAGCTCCTTTGGTGCCCATCCAGGTGCTGTCCCCATGCTCAGCCGCTCCCGATGCCGACACAGCCTCAGGCCAGCGTGGTTTGGTGTTCGACTGGAACAAAAGCTCTGCAGGCTCTGCCGGCTCCTTTGCCCCTCCCGGCCGGGCCCGGTGGGTTCCTCGGGGAGGGCTCGGCAGCCGCTCCCGCCCCTCCAGGAGCGGAGAATCCCGGCCGGGCCGAGCGGGTCCAGCCCGCGCCCGGCGCGCCGCCGCCGCCTTCCCCAAACGCCAGAAGACAAAGAGAGAGCGACTGCCCGGCCCCTGTCCTTACAGGTGTATTCACACAGGCGTATCCACCCTTGTCACTGGTTAAATCTTTTGTCAGTATCAGAAACTGGCTCCTTAGAGCCAGACACATGACACCTGAAGATAAACAAAATGGAAGAAACAGCTTCAAATCTAGTGCATGAATAGGAAAAAGTGAGCAACATGGACTTTTTCCGCCTGCTAAACTACTCCGTAATTCAGACCGCAGTGGGACAACATTAGGAATGCCTGAAATCAAAATGATTCAAAGCTCACAGAGGACTTCAAAGTAAGAGACAAAAGGCACCGAGAGGACAGAGAAAGGAAGTGCGGATCCACTCACAGAGAAAGAAGGAGGTACATACAAAATGCTAGGCTGGTATGAACCCAAAATGGAGGGTTGGATCCAATATAGGACAGGGGTGGTGCAAGAGTCAGCACCCAGTCAGGAATGCCCTCGGAGCTGTTTGTTATGCATTGACTGAGGAGCTACAAGCACTCCAAATGGGATTTGTAGCACTGGAAGAGTTAAGGCATCTCTGAGACTTAACAGAGAGTACCAAAGGGTGGTCTCAAATGTCATTTGTTTCCTGGATTTAAGCACTCTCTTAAGGGCTACAGGAAGTGTCCCGGTGAGACCTGGGTCCATTCTGTGCTTTGTACATACATGATATACTGGGATGCAGATGACAGGCTCATGGCTTCCTTAGTAAAGATGGGGAGGAGGAATATATGGAAAAAGGCAACAATCAGTTCCAAAAAATTATATGTTAACTAAAACAGTTGACAAAGAAGTGGAAGACACATTGTACATACTCGAGTTATGTAAATCCAAACCTCCAGCTGCTAGGTAAATCCTGCAGACTATGTGATCAGTGGATTTGGGAGCAAGTGGAATGAAGACACAGCTCAGCCTCTGCCTTAGACAACCAAAATTTATGATCTCAGGAAAGACATCAGATCTGACCAGAGGGCCCAGCAAGTAAAGGACACAGATGGACTTAACATCATCTCATCTTTCAGTTCTTGTGTATTTTATGCTGTCCAGTGTAACAGGATAAAAAAGCTGAAATCATTTTGGTGTGAGGAACCATCTAAATACAGGTTAATATAGAGAGTCCATGCTTGTATTTTCTTTATCCCTCAAAATCAGTAAAGCAGGTAAACTTCCATCTGGTTTCTTCTCCCCTCATTAATGATATCAGCACTTGCTAGGACACTTCTTCTGCAGTTTGCAAATTTTTTTTGAGATTCTTCAGTGCGATATTAAAGCAAAGATGACACAACATCTTTATAATTTCCACATGAGTGAGGAAATTAATACCTCCTGCTATACACTTCAGAAGCAATCTGTGCAGGGTACACTTTCTGGATGCAGATTTGGGCTCTTTCTCTTCTGGAAATGCTTCAGTTCCTCTGTAACCTTCAGCTTCCAAAAGGTGCCGGCAGTATGACCACGATGCTTGAACTTCTTTTTACCAAGGTCTTGAGGGACTCATTGTCACTGGGCCAGTTTTACAAATTAAAAATTCCTGCATCTCTAATGACCTGGTTCATCTGAAAAATATTTTAATCTAATTTACAAATGTTTCAGAGTAACAGAAGTCCCATTCTTTGAGGCAAAAAAAGGAACAGCAGGTCCACCAGCCATCTGTTTCTTGAATAGTTTGAAAGAGAGCAGAGCATTTACCTTCCTCAGTCTTAAATCTTTTGACTATCTTAGAGTTCAGATGGAGAAAACCCAATACATTTTTTAAGACCTCTGACTTATGTTTTTATAAATTCAGGCTTGGGGTTTCAGAACATGATATCTACTTTAAAAATCTCCACCTCTTGCTTTCCATGCAGATTCAAATTGATGGAGTACTTTAAATTGACAGGCAGTAGTGCCACTTTCTACTGAAAATGCAACCAAAACAATGCCTTTAAAAAGTTCAGTTGTTCTTTAAAACTCTGTTATGATGATTTTGTTGAAAAATCTCTAATGGACTCAATTCAGGCATGCCACAGTTTGATTCCATGGAGGTTAACAGAATAGCACTTAAGACATTTATTGCATCCTACAAAATGTCCTGTTGTCACTCATGAGGATACGTACTAAGATGCTAATCCTAAAATCTAAATTTATCTTTTTGCAATTGTTTTTGCTGTGATATCAAGTGGCTTGGCTTAATGTGCAAGTATTATCACTCATCAGTCATTGCTTGTGGTTTACAAAATCAACAGACTGAGTCATGCAGACATTTATATTATATCACCTAAATCCAGGGGTCACTGTTCTATTACAGCACTTCTGACAATGCCTTCAAGGCCAAGATTGTAGAAACAAATTCAACAGGAAGAGTTAACCTTATTGTAAACATATTAATGTCAGAAGCATTAGCAGACAAAGCAAAAAACAAAATTATGGAGTTCATGAAGCAGAGCTGGGCAATGACCTCATGCTGCGCACCAGCCTGTTGGTATGCATTAGCTGCTGCTGTTAGGCTGATGTCCCTTCTAATGCAACGACTAAATCCACATTCTTGGATATGTGTTTGCCTAGACATTGTCCCTCTTCCCCTATTTCTTGTACATTGGCAAGAGGCTCAGCATGGGCAGCACGGTAGGCACCAGAACTGTCTAAGGCTGTTAAACAGTAACACAAGAGAGAGAGAAATCAAATATTACCCATTCTTCATGAGTCCTCTCTGTCTCTTCCCACCCACCTCACCACCTGGCCTGCATCTCACAGGTCTCAAAGCTTGGCTCTGCACTCATCTGCTTCAAAGACTGCAGTGATAACAGGCTTCAGAGGGACAAAATGGCATAAAATGACACATTTGCTAGCTATCTTCCTCCTATCTAGTTTCTGGCTAGATTGGACACACAAGAAGGAAACACTATTCAGTGTATTCTGTGTCACCTAGATATCCTCAAATTGTGTCCCAGTCACTGCTTAGATTGCTCATACAGATTGATGTTCTATTAAAGACAGCCCCTCGAGAGCTGCATTAGCAAACAAGGCTTTCAGTGTTGACTGGACAACCTGCTCCTCCTCTGCAGAGATGCTGCCACCCCCGCAGTCTAGCCTGCTTGCTCTGGAGGAGGGAAAAATACTTTCCAGGACATTTAGAAATGCATGAGCCTGCCAGAGCTGGCGATGTGGAACAGCACCATCTCTGACAGAAAACAAACTTTGCTCTCCCATGTCTGAGGAAAGAAGTCTTCGTGGATTTCTACTGGAAGAATACCAGAGGATGGTTTTGGCAGGGGGATGTGCTCGTAAACAGACCGTGAGCTCCTTCTTCAATGAGGGTGAGAAACAGAAACAGGCTTCAAGGCACTGCAGGGAGCTATAGAACTTGTTTTGTCTTTAGGGCTTTCTCATTAGATAGTTGCATGTTGTTCTAATCACATTAATTGAGCAGCCTGTCTGAATTGATAAAAGGCAAAATACACATTTATTTCAGGAGTTTTCTGAGAAAGGTTCACCCAGGAAAGTTTCATCTGATGTTGTGAAGTTTTTCAGACCCCTGGCAGTCAAAGCCAACCATCCAATCCCAAATTTCTGAGTTTTCTATGGTGGTCTAAGAGCAACAGAACCCATGTTATACTGCTTCTGGAAGACTACAGGGAGCACAGGATTGCCATTCTTTGGGTGCTGGTTGTAAGGCTCTAAATTTGCCCAAGGTCTTTGTGAGGAAAAATGAAAATTATTTGTCCTGGCTATGAACAATGGTAACTGGCTTTTGTTGGGTAGCAAACATGTTTTGTTTCAGATTGGCTGCACTGCCCAAAGTATTCCCTTCTCCTGACTTCACCTACGTCAGCCCTGTGCACTCCTGCAGCTCTTCTGAATCTGGAGCAACCAAAAAGTGGGGGGCATCCAGGCATTCTGACAAAAGCCAGAGATTGAGGGAAGCACAAGGTTCACTGTGGAATAAGATGGGGTGGCAGAAAGATCTTACCCCATGCCAGCACTTGGGCAGGCTGGGCCTGTGGATTGGGTTCAGGTCAGTGATCCAAGCAGGGCTGCCAAGAATATCCCAGTAAAACCCCTTGGGAACAGTATGGAAAGCTGGTAGACTGGAGGGTTTTTACCTCCCATTTTGTTATTAGACCCTAGTGGAAAAAGGCACGAGGTGGGGCAGTGACATGGTCAGTGGGTGCACAAAGGGCGTAAGGGGAATGTGAGGCACAGGCACGTGGGAGAGATGGGGAGCATGGTACAGGTACAATGCTCCAGTTTGGGGTTCTGTCCCTGTGAGAGCTCTGCAGCATACACAGTGCTCTCCCAGGGAAAACTGCTGAACTGAATAGTGTTTCTTTTTCATAAATGGTTGTTGGAGATGTTTTTGGTGCTGCTCATCATTCCTACTATGGTTAAAGCACTTGTGCATGAAGTGTGTATTTATTGCTGAAGATAGTACAGCTAAAGAGAAATTGCACTTTTAAAGCATGTTCCAGTGCATGTGGTGGTACCCATTAAAACTGGGCAGTTGGTAATAAAGTTCTGCATGAAAAGAGGTAATAAAAAGGGCAGGAATAAATTGTTTCTTATTTCTTAGCAAATTTTTAAAAAAATACATTAACGATTAAATATTTTAGGGTTTTTGTGTAATTTTTTGTTTCTTCCTGTAATATTTCATATGTAAGATCTATTTCTGGGTGGGAGGAGAGCCCAACTGCATAGTGACAGTTGTGTGTAGCTGTTTAGGAAAGTGTCTGTCTCTCTCTCTGTAAGAATATGTCCAGTGCCTGCTTTTGATTGCATTCAAACATAGAAATGCATCTATGTAATCAGAAAAATATGCTTATAATAAAAATGAAAACGTTAATTATTCTAGTGCCTGTGCAGATGTTATTGATAATGCCTTTTATGTGAAAGAACATGAACAAAGCAGACCTCTGACTTTCAAAGGGACAAAAGAAAGGAAAAAGCCTAATTCTGTGAAAAATTTTAAAAAGATAAACACTTCAGGGAAATAAAAAGAAAAGGTTTGAGAGTGCAGAATGAAAAAAGCAAGTATTAAAAACTCTGAAAGTAATCTTGTCATTGCCACATTCATTAGAAAATGTCTATTCTGTGTATCCTTCACAAAATTTCAAATCTTCATATCCCAGAAAAAAATAGGGCACATAAATTGCATCAAGAGGGTTAACTTACATAAGGCAGGTGGGAGGGAGGGAGGGAGGGAGGGAGGGAGGGAGGAGGGAAGGAGTAATTCTGGCAAGGTAATTAATTCTTGATTCACAGAATTTTGTTTAAAAAAATAAATAAATTCCAAATTAAGAAAAACAGCAAAAGACAAGAGAAATATTAAATTTTTCTGTTAAAAAAAAAAAAAAAGTTTTGTTTCTTTGATTTGAAATCACTTGTTCAAGTCTAGAATTTCTTTTAAGATTAAAAATGTAAAGTGCTCAGATTTTCAGGCTTAAAAAATTTCTTCAACCTGAAATTACCTCTTCTATGAACTTACTATTAAATAATAATAAAAAAGTATCATTCACATAGGTTCATCCATCCATCTAACTGCCAAAATTGCATCCTTTCTTCCACTCGCCATACTGCTTTCACTCTCTATCATCTGATATTTATTATTATATAATTGTGCTGCCATTCATCCAAGGCAGGGCTGAACTGTGCTAGTTGCTGCATGATTAGGTAGCAAAATCTTTAAATTAACAGTTTCACTAAAGAAACCTTTTAGATTAGAGACATAAATAAAAAGGTTTTAATCGAATATTTATCCAGTGCAGTCAACCAGAAAAAAATGTTTGCCATGGCAGCTAGAATTTCCCTGTATAAATGTTAGGAGCTGTGATAGTTCACTGGTCAAGCAACAAAGTTAGGAACCTCTTCTTCTTCAGCTGTAGAAATGTATCATCATGTCTCTCTCTGACTTATTTGTTCAGCTGCCAACAAATTTAGGTGTGGGGTTTTATGTTGCTAAAGTCTGCTACAGAACATAAACTTTTTGTCCCTCTGTATTGAACCCTTGTTGTCATTCACACAAATTATATCCACCCTAAATGTATTTTCCAAATAATGCTTTTAGAATCATGTTCCATTAGGGAGCTAAGGATGTGCTTTGCCTAAGCATTTTGCTTTATGGTTGTCATAGGTCTCAGATATAAGTAAAACTCTAAGCTTCTCTACTGGTTACTGTAAGGAAGCAGAGAACAAAATTCAGATTTGTATTACCTTGGCATTTGTGGCATTAGACTGTATTATATCACCACTGCATTGCTGTATTACTTTTTCCCTTGTGGCAAAGACAGAGAATTACAGACCCATGTTTCTTTTGTAAGGTTGCCACACCTTTAGAGAGAAGTATGTTATCTCAAGTGGTGCCTAATTCACATAGAATATCAACTATTTCACACAGCAGGGACAAGATCTCTTTATATCTCGGGACTCACGGCAGCTTCTATCTGTCTGAATAATTAAGGGCTGCAGGGATGTATCTCATATTTAGATTTACCTGAGGGGTTGTACAATGAATGGGAACAGGCTTTGGAGACCACTTGGAGTTTAGGATGCTAGATTTATTTTGATTTCCAAAAGTCCTATTTACCTGTTTGGATGCTGTCAATCTAATTTATGTGCAGATATGTCCAAGGAAACAGCCAGGTTTACTGAGTCATTCCTGCTGAATAGAAACTCTGCAGGTGGAAGTGGAGAGCAATTACCCAGTTCATCTACCTACAAATATTCCAAGAAGAACTTACTAATACCATGGTTGTCTTATGCTGGGTGGGCCTTCTTCCTTCAAATAATGACCTTCCTATAAGGAAATATAATTCTTGAAAAATTACTTAAGAAAAATATTTTTTAAAAATTTGGCAGGATAAATGACTCATTCAAAAAGGTCATTATTTAAAGCATAGAACAAAAGCTGGCAAAATTACTCTTATTCTTTTTCTGTGATAATATAACTCCTGGGAATCCTGGTCCTGCAGCAGAAGCTCGATGCCAGTGGTGGACAATTAAAGAATGAAAATGATTGCCAATCCGCAAAGGAGCTCAGTTTTAATATATGAAAACAGTGGTTCATCCAATCCTCTTGAAACTCTGTATTATAAAGTTTACCTGGTATGAAAATGAGAAAAATGACAGAATTCGCTGAGGTTTTTTTACTCTTCATTTTCCTCCGTTGAGAAGAGCAGGCAGGAAAAGCCATCAGCACAGGTGACATTGTTAGCACCATGGCAGGATTGTGGAAAGCTGATTCTTGTTGTGAAAGGATAATCACTGTACTTTGGAGGTGAAAAGATTTTGTCTATCAAGAGAGAGAGGGATGATACTTTTGTGCAACCCTCTGGTAGCTGGTCATCTCCTTGGAAGATGATCTGGAGAAGAAAGAAGCACAGAGTGGCATCAACTTTCTCTGGCAGGAGGAATGATGGTGTAATTTTGCTGCTGTGAAGTGTGTTTTGAAGGGTATGAAATGCTTTTATTTACAGAAACAGAATTTACAGCTATGACTTCTGATACATCCTAAAGCCATTCTTTCACTTTACACACACACAATTTTATTCCACCTATTCCTGCCTGCCCCTGGTCACAACTGAGGACATTTCTAAAGAAGTTTTCTCTCACTTAGGTTTGTTGTCAGGTGTGATGCATACATTTGGCTTGTTGGACAAAGCAGCCATTCTACACTGTACGATCTGCTGATCATCTCAATACCTGACACAATCATCCTCCTTCTCTGTCCCCCTTTCATGGTTAACCTCACCTCTCTCTTTTTTTTTATTATACTCAGTTTTCCATCCTTCTACCTCATTTTCCTTCCTTCTTGCTTTGGCCCCGGCTTGGATCCATCTTCTCCCCAAGTCTAGGATAATCCCTCCCTCCAACCATTCTCTTCTTAATCCCTGTGTTTCATGTAATAGTCCTTACTGCCAGCAGTTGTTCTTACACTGACTTCTAACTTCATGGCTGCTTCTCCTCCTTGTGCTGTGTCTGGAACCACCACTCTTCTGAAAACATCTGCAGCCTTTTTATAACTCTCTGACACAGAGTATAAAGGTTGAAAAGCCATCGGAGTGAATTTGCAGGCCAGAGGATTCGATCAGGAAGCAGGTAACAAAGAAAAAGATTAAAATGTAACAAATGCAAACGTGGCCACAGGATTCCCAGGAATGCTGTGCAGCTTCAAAGCAAGAGTGAGAAGTGGGTGTGTATGGGTTTACATCTGGCCAGTTCAAGTCACGGCATGGGAGTGCTCCTGAATTTTTCACCAATGCTAAAAGTTTTGCATATTTTGTGCAAACATAAGTAGCCCTTTCGCTTACTTCCCACAGAATAAGTGATTGTGTCTTAGTTTGGTGGAGATCTGAAGCCATAATGTTCTTTCCTTTTTACATTTACACACCTCCCTGTTCCCTCAGGACTCTTTGCACTCGGACATGAAGCCTTCAGCCCATAGGAAATACAATGAAGTGCAGAATACAAGTGAACATTCCTGAGGTGACATGGAATACTATAAACATGTCTGGTTTCTATCCTCTTCTATGTTTTCCATAACCTATTGTTAAATAAAAGATCTCAGTTCTTGCCCTCCAAGTTCACTGTTGCTTCTTCTCAGAGATCTAAATAAATGCCACAGCAACCAAGGTAAACATCTTCCCACCACAGAGGAAGAAGAATGTCCCTCTGTAAGAGTAAGCCTCCTTCCGTGGGAGACAAAATTTTCCACCTTGGCTTGTTTGAGGCTGAGAAACAACAGTCATGGAATGGGAACACTAAGGAAAACCTCACTGCCTTCTCCTCTAACAGCAATATACATTATGCCGACCTTTTTTCTCTAACATAAACACAGCTGTGAGCATATTAGCTTGAAACTGCACAAACCAAAACAGATTAAGAGCAAGAATAAACATGGCATTTAACATGTTGCTAGAAGATACCTAGATGCAACAGTGATTAAGGTGTTGTAAGAATCTACACACAGGAAAACATATACTTGGTGCCTGTGAGTCAGTATTTATAAGCATTTGAGTCACAGAAGCATTGAATCATTTAGGTTGGCAAAGACCTTTAAGAACACTGAGTCTAGCTATTACCTAACTCTGCCAAGGCCATCACTAAACCATGTCCCCAAGTGCCACATCTATGTCTTTTAAATACCTCTAGGCATAATGACTCAACCACTCCCCTGGGCAGCCTGTTCCAGTACTTGACAACTCTTTTGGTAAAGAATTTTTTCATAATTTCCAAAATAAACCTCTCCTGGTGCAACATGAGGTCATTTCCTCTCATCCTATCTCTTGGGAGGAGAGACTGACCTTCACCTCACTACAGCCTTCTGTCATGTAGTTGTAGAGTGTTATAAGGTCTCACCAAAGCCTTCTTTTCTCCAGACAAAACACTTCATAGTGTTTGGGCTTAAATTTAGCATTTTAAAGTAAATCAGATAAAGGAAGATTTTAGCTCTAATTATTACATTAGAAATTTTGTAAAACTCTGACTCACAAAATGCATTCCTGGTATGTAGTCTACCTGTGCTTGCAATACCCTAGAGAAGTGTCAGGTTGCCAAGAAAGAATTAAGGAATAAGGGCCTCACCCAGTGGTGTGTCGATAGGAGTTGGGAGGCTAAGGATATGTGGAAAAAAAATTCCCATTCTGCATTGGCAGGTAATTGGTGTTCTGCTGGCTGCTGTGCCCAGAAGTGTCAGAGAAACTTGTTGCTTCTCAAATTGTGGGTGTCTCAGGAAAAGTGGGAACTCTGACTCAGCTAAAGTCAGGCCATGGACCTACATGTGCTAGACCAAGATGTGTGTGTTGAATGTGAAACAGCCAAGAGCTAAGGAAGGCCAAGTGATAACAGTGTTGACAGACTGTGCTGGTCATGGCTGAAAGTAACTATGTTTGCAGTCATTTTACATGGTTCATGTTCTGATTTGATGGTGTACATTTGCTGGTAAGCACCTCACACACAGGTCAGATCTGACTTGACATACACTGAAGATGTCTCTGCTGGCCTTAGTTATTTATTTTATAACAGAATTGCCTTTTACCCTTTCCATGTGTCACTAGCTTTACAGGAAAGTATTGAAAACTGGGTAAACTATCCTCTCCTTTCTCACAAGAAAAATAAAGAAAAACTGCAAAATTTTGATTTTTTTTTTTTTTTTCACTTTTCTGTCCTTAGCCTCTTATTAGAATGCCTGGGCACTTTCTTGCCGGGGTACCAACAAGGTTTGGGACCCCGATTTGTTGTTTTAAATCTTTACTTTTGCCCTGCGTTCAAAGGATGAGACAACACTTTCCGGTCTTCAGTCTCAAGGGTTTTTATTATTTCTTATCTATAAAATTTTCTTTCTGCCCAGCCAAGGTCTGCTCAGCAGGACAGTCAGAAGCACTCTGTCTGCCCCCAGGGCAGTGTTATCTTTATATACAGAAAACTACGTACGACATATTTACAATTATTCCCCAATACCCATCACCTATGTTAGACAGTGAGCTTCTACTCTAAACCAATCCAAAAGTGCCAGCACCATCAGTGAAGATGAAGGTAGAGAAGAAGAAGAAGAAAGGTTAGACACACCCAAATTCCTCCATTTTGTCCCCAAAAACCCCTATACAAAGAATCCTAAAATCTACATTTACACCCTGTGATATACTAATTATTACACTATTCAAACTGTTGTGGCTTTCATCTCTTCGTGTAAAGGTGGCAATTTGCTCCAGGGTTTGTAATCGAACCCACTGGTATTCTGGGCTGTGTGTCAGGGTCTCCGAGCCCCCTGGCAAGGATCCTGGCAGCTCCAGACTCCCAAAGGGATGTCCCGAGCTCCGACACTTTCTATGCCTTCTGTTTTCCAAAGCTAATGGTGTACACACATAGACACTCATATTTGACTTTGCCTTGTGAGGTTCCTATTAAAGTTAGAAATCAAGTGTGTAGTGTGTTTCATTTCCTATTGAAATGTACGTGATTTTATGATCTCTAAATATTACTCACTTAGCAGTATTATAGCTTTTTTCCATCTTCATCCAGGATGCTGGATGACATCAGGCTTCTACTTAGTCCATTGATGGCAGCAAATACTCCCAAGGAATCTCAGGAAAGGTGAAAAAACAGTTATCATATTTTTTAGGCTCATTCATATTTGAAGAAAGTGTATAGACTGAGGATCTCTACTGGCTACATTTACAATTTCTACTGTGATGTCACAAGTCCTGCCTTATAACAAGAGAAGTTACTTTAATCATGTCCAAAATCCCATCATAGTTGGTAACCCCCAATAGGGAAAAGCCCACACTTTGCCACTCAGTTTAAGTAAGGTTTTCTGTGAGTCTATGTTACAGAAAGAAAAAAGATCTATGCAGTAATTTATATTTTTTTCTGGGTTGTCTTCTGTCCCCTTGCTATTGCCAAAAATAATTTTATTAAGCTTCAGTCTGGCAATGACAAATGAAACACAATCAGGATTCAGGTGATCTTTACAGAGATCTTTCATTCTGAAAAGTGACCTGTCTTTTCTGGAACTTGTTGCTTACTCATGTCATGGCTAGGAGGGAAAAAAATATCTTCTGGAAGGAAAGACACTTTTGTTTGACCATCTGTATAATGTCTTTTTTTCCTGATCTTAGCATGTAAGTAGAGTGGCTCCAAAAAAACCCAGAAATAGCTGAAATAGTGGAGCTACTGATTGATTTGCTCTGTGGCTCATAAATTTGTGAGTGCTCACTATTTGCCTTTTTCTTCCTAAAATAAAGGAGAACATACATGCTTCCACTTCTGATGTCTCTCCTCCCCTTTTTGCCCATTTAGCTTAACAACAAATGAAAGAGAACATGCAAAGGAAAATGCATTTATATAAACAAACATGGAAAATGCAAAAGAATGCTGTAATCAAGAAAAGCTTTGAAAGAAGCACAGATTTTACTCGCTCAGGTTGAAGAATGTTATTTGCTGGTAGCTTGTAACATGTCTTCATAGACACTTTTGAAAATAGAACTTATCACAGCCATTTGAATTCTATGTTTTACAGTGTTCTGTGTCCCAAATTTTGCTTTAGGAAATCAAGACACAACTCCTAGGCATAAGATCCTCATCCATATAGCAGGAGTACAATATTGCTGGAATCAGACCTACATGAACTGAAATGAACCATTCACCTTCAGGCTGAGATGAGGTTTTGAAAAAGAGTTTTTCCCTCCATTTTCTGGATATCATGGTAACACCCTGGCAATCTTGCCCGGTCAAATGAATCCACAGACACTGGCATTCACAGAAAGCACAGAAGTCAGAAGGTTGGCCAATCACTCCTTACCCGCAGACTAAGTTGCCTATGCTGAGCAAACATCACGACAGACTATAGAATCATTGAATCATAGAATATATCAAGTTGGAAGGAACCGACAAGATAATTGAGTCCAACTCCCTGCTCCTTGCAGAAACAATCTCATTTTTAAGTCAGGGATGGGAAGTCTTAATTTCCCTAGGCCATCAGTCACAGTCTGCACAATAATTGCAGTAGTTTGTTTTTTTGTTTACTGACTCACCTTTGCCCTGAAACTACTTGAATTCAATTTTTTTTGTTACTGTAATTCACTGTTGCTTGGAGATTATCCCTGGCTGTGTGCATTAGTATTATGTTAGAAAAACCAAGAAGGCAGGATAGAAAGGAGGTAAATAAAGGGCAAGATTTGCTGTAACATATCAGTCGATAGAGAATGTAAAGAAAGACTTTGCTCTTCAGAAACTGTATTATCAATAATATAAATGTGGTTCAAAAAATAGAAGACTTGAAAATGTAATGAATAGAAGCAGGAAGATTAGTGTCTGTTACCTGGTGAGAGTAGAACAGTGAAATGAGCTCTTAGCTGCATAGGAATGGAGAACAGAGGGCTGTGTAGCTCAGGACAGCAACATTGTAAATACATAAAGTCTGTGTTTTCACTATTAGCACAGGGAGCTGCTGCTGAAGGCCTGCTGCAACCTCATCCAAATCATCCTACAAAAATATCAGTCTCTAAGTGTATGAAGTACAAGAGATGAAATTGCTAGGGGCAACTGAACAGGTGGTAGGTGAAGTCGTTTAAATTTAGTACAACCCTTTCTGATATTTTTCTACTGCATCAAATGTTCAATTTAATAGAAAGTAACTGGTTTGAATCTTGCCTTAGCAGATAATCTGTAGAAACTATTTGCATTAGATAAATGATTTTTACACAGTTTTCTGTAAGGCAAGAAAGTATATCTGCAACTACAGTCATCTATAAGGCATCAGAGACATTACCATGGGATAGTCAGGTAAAGCACTGTCACCTTGTTCTTTTGCTGTTATTTGTAGCCTTCTGATTGTTTACATATTTGGGAGTCAGTTTCTCACGAATTTTCTATAAACAATATTATTGTTGACATTCCTTCCAGTTAGGAGGGACAATCGATGGACATTTTATAAGACCAGTGGAATTGAAGAGGTTGAACCACTATCTTCCAGTGTCGTCCCTTTCTGTGAAAGGTATATAAGGTTAAGTCAAAAAATAAACTCTCTCTTTCTCCTCTCGCTCTGACTTTGTCATCTCTGTTGTGTCTGTCCATGATGTCACAGCATCAAAGCACCATTAAAGCAAGGCTGAAACTCCTTTCTGGAGTGATAATTTATGGCTGCATAGAATACCCTACCATGTCTAAAATCTAAGTAGGTACCTATGCATAGGCACCTGATTTGTACCATAATTTAAGGAGAATGAATAAGTCAATTAGCACAAATAAGAAACTATGGCATGTAGAAGATTGATATGGGGATGTAGAAAAAGATTTAGAGAAAATAGAAATGGCTAGTGGGGTAACAAGGAGAAATAGGAAAGGCATCCAAGGAAGACTGTTGACATTACATGCTGATGATCATGTTGAAATAGCAAAATTACAGCCTGGTTCTGCAGCACTGCCATTTCCGTGCAGCTGAATGAGAACAGGCCAATGTGTCTGTATTGCAGAAGGACAAGCACCATTCCCCTGTGGATACATCAGCCAGGTGATGACTCAGGCCACTGGGTAGTGACAAGCTGGGCTCCCAGCCAGCGGGACAGCCTGCTTTCCTGCCAGCAGTGTGGTGGGATGCAAGGCTGCCTGTTTGGTTTGTCAGGCAGGCATAAGGTCTGCCTTTCTGCCTGGCTTCAGTCAAAAACATTCAACTCAAACAATACATGATTGCACAGCCTTCTCATTCTGCTATCATAGCTTGCCTTTGGAACACTGATCCCTCCAACATCTTTCAAACAGCTTTGAATTTAATTCTGTCTCTAATACTGCCTCAGAAATACCATGTAGTGATCAGCAAATCTTTTATACACACATTTCAAACACACTCACCCACAACTTCTTGGTTTTCTAGGTGTTCATCTCAAGGCCCTGGGGTATGATATGGAAAAACTCTTCAGCCCTGAAATCAATGGCTGCTTGCTTGAAAGGGAAAGGCTAGAGTGCTACATCCTCCAAAAGGCTAAGCTTTAGGTCCTTTTGCATAAAAGGGATCAGTCCTACATTTCACCTCAAGATTCACATGTTTTATTGGCAACCTGGAAATCAGTGGAAACTGCCCAGTAATCTAAGGGTTTTGAGAAAAATGGATGTTTATGAACTCTTTAATGATAAGTGCCCTAAAATACAGAAGAAACTTGTTAGTCTGACTATATTCAAAGTGAAAAGAGAGTAAAGAAGGCATAAGGCCACACATCATAAAATTCTTACTTAGTGATTACTGTCTTTCTTGTGCACTGAATAAATAGTGAATCTCATGTGTTTGCACATTTGTGACATCCTCTGTGATGTGAATTTATTTCCCCAGAAAAATGTATATGCATAACAAGTTTAACTCAGTTGCCACTGCCTGAATTTGGCTATTGCCCTATTTGAATAGTTGGCTTTGCTAGATTATTATCCATATGACTACAATAATTTAGATTTACTAAGTCACACTTTGATTAGTTTGTTACATATCTTGTTCTCTCCATATGAAAATAATAGTGTTGCCATAGCAAAATATTCAATGCATAAATTGGCAGTTGCTTTTTCTGACTCCTAAAATAGAAAGAAGATTATTAAATTCATTACTGTGCTCTTTCTCCTTCCCCTTCCTCTCCATGGGCAGTCTCAGGTTTTTGTGAGCACTTCTCTGGCCAACTGTTTCACACTTTTTTATTAGTGCATTAGTTTCTAATTGCAGCTCGGCAGATAAAATTACAGGTTAATTTGGCTTTCAGGATTTATCTTTTTTAAATTATATTTTCCCTTTTTAGTTCTTAGTTTTTTCTCCTCTAAAACTTCTCAGAGTGTTTTGTTTTTCACTTAGGAGTAAACACTAATAATTTTGTATTTCAAAATTAAGTAATGTCAGCATTCATCAATTGTAATGATGGCAAATGAGAAATGTATTTCTTGAGGACTGCTTTTTGTCCTTTTCTCACCATCACGATAATACTGAAAAAAAGGTTATTTTAATATTTTGCTTTAAACATTTAATTGCATTCTGAAAATAAATTACTTGTTCATGAATAGTCTACTACTTCCTCCCCCAGCTAAGAAATGTTTGGGTAATTGTTGTCCCTGAAAATAAGATTTCTGATTTGTTTTAGTATAATGGAGTCAGTTCTCATGAACTGTAAGATAAACAAGAATCATGTTTGCATTCCTTTATAAAAGATATCACCTGATGGACTTCTCAAGTGACCAGTGAAGATGGAGAGGTGGTAACTTCTCTGTCCAATCTCTGATCACTGTCCAGAAACTTATATATACGAGGTCAACAAAAAACTAGAGACTTCCTTTCTTCTTCTCTGCCTGAACACCTGTTGTGTGTGTTGCTGTGTGTTCCTCTCTGCATCACAGTAACAGGTAATCTTTCATTACATGACTACTTCACAAAGCTGAAGTCAGCCTTTAGATTGACATTTTCCTTTCTCCCTCTCCCTGACCCAAACTTTATTGACATTTTGGGACTTGCACTATGCTGTAATACCTTTTAATTCATTTATGAGCATCTAGTTAGACAAATTTGTCTCACAGAAATCTAAACCTGTCAAATTTTGCTGATGGGCAGAGCTTTTCTTCCCAAATTTTGGGAAATTATTTAAATTTATTATCCAGGTTCTGCAATATATAGGCACTATTTTGTTACAGCCTGCCCTTTCAAACCACTGCATCCTTTCCACAAGTTTTTCCCTTGTTTTTATCTGGAAGGATCTAGAGAAAGCTGTTTACAGGTGTGCTACTTCCTGTTCACAAAATTCTGTGGCACATCGTCTATGCACAAGCAGCACATGCTGTTTCCAGCCGCATCAGTGTTCATTGACAGCAAGCTTAAGCTGGATTTGTCTGGCATATGATTATAACATTCCTTCAAGCATGAACTGATGCTATTTATTCAAGAATAAAGTGTAGCCCCAACCCTCTTTTATTTCAACAACTTGTCAACACTGATGTGTATAATTAAAGTCAGATGCCAGCCCTGTCGATAGTTTCACTATCAACACATTTAAGCAGGAAGAGATAGCTGTTCCTGGGGACATCAAATGAATGCATAGAACATAAGAATGGTGTCTGTTTTGCAGCTGGGCTCAGAGTGGGAAGCAGTCTAGGAGATCAGGGTCATGATTAGTTGCTCAAAATCTAGTTGGAAGTCAGTAATTAGTGGTGTACATGAGATGTTAACATTAGGTCTAAAACTATTTGACATCATCCTAAATTATCTGTACGAAACAGAAGGCTGCCTCAGCAAGTTTACTGATGATCACAGAATCACAGATCCATTAAGCTGGAAAAGACCTCCGAGGTCATTGAGTCCAACCTATGACCTAACACCACCTTGTCAACTGGACCGTGACACCAAGTGCCACATCCAGCCTTTCCTTACAGACCACCAGGGATGTTGACACATAACTGGGAGGAGTGGCTGATGAGTGACTGATAACACTCCACAGACTTGTGCTGCCATCCAGAGGGACCTCAACAGGATGGACAAATGGGCTGACAGGACCCTCACACAGTTCAAAAAAGGGAAGGGCAAAGTCCTGCACCTGGGGAGAAACAACCCCAGGCACCAGTATGGGCTGGGGGTCACCCCAGCTTGGGGTCCTGGTGGATACCAAGTTGAACATAATGAGTCCTTGTGGCAAAGAGGACTAATGATGTCCTAGGATGTATTAGAATGAGTATTTACCAGCAGGTTGAGGGAGGTGATCTTTCCTCTCTACTCAGAAGTGAGAACACCCCTGGAATCCTGCATTACAATTCTGGGCTCCCCAGTCCAAGAGGGACATGGACATACTGGAGACAGTACAGTAAAAGGTCACAAAGATGATGAAGAGACTCTAGTTACCTTTCCTATCAGGAAAGGCTGAGAGAGCTGTTCAGGCTGAGAGGGACTGTTGCACCTGGAGAAGGCCCAGAGGAGTCTCATTAGTGTGTATACCAATGAAAAGAGGACAGAGCCAGGTTCTGCTCTGTAGCACCCAGTGACAGGACCAGAAGCAATGCGCACAAGCTGAAACACAGCAGGTTCCACCTGAACACCAGAAAACACTTCTTCATTGTGGGGTGACTGAGCATTAGCACAGGTTGCCCAGTGAGGCTGTCTCCATCCTAGGAGACTCAGAAGCTGGTTGGACATGGCACTCAGGCAGCAGGGTTTGGGCCAGCTGATTTCCAGAGGTCTCTGGCAATATCAGCCCATCTGGATTTCAGAGAAACAACAGTATGGCAGGGAACCATTCTACCACATAGATTAATAGTTCATTGGTTACTTCAGATACATGCCCTGCATTTCTGTTTTCTAAGGACTCTTGTAGTTTCTGCTACTCCTTTCCATCAGGGTCCCTTTGGCTGGCCATGAGGTGACATGACTGGAGAGGAGTTTGGTGATCACTTGCTAAACCTTTGAGAACTGCAAATTTCAATGATGCACTACATACATCTTGAAATTAACAACCACCTTTATTTTAGGAGAGGTATTGCCAACTTCTCCTAAACATTGTTCTTTAGGATTGGTTGTCGTTTTCTAATAGAAGACTATGCAACATCTGGGAAGGCGAGCTGACAGCAAGTGTTTCTGATGGCGTTTGGTCCCGCTAAGCCCGACACGTCCCTGACTCGCGACGGCCTCTTCTGTCCGAAAAAGCCGGGTGGGCACCTAACTTGGGGCTGCCGTGCATCGAGGACATGCTTTCCATCAGCATGAGGCACCCACAGGCGCGAAACCGGGGGGAGCGGAGCAGAGTACCCCGGCCGGAGGCTCGGCCCGCAGGGAGCCAGCCCCAGCGGAGCTGCTCCCGGCGCTGCCCGGCACCTCCTCAGGCTCCGCGAGGAAGCCGGGCCGGCAGGAGGCGTCCTGCGGCGGCTGGCAGGAGGAGGAGGAAGAGGAGGAGGAGGAGGGCCGAGGCGGGGGTGCCGGCTCTCCCGGAAACAGCGCCGGCCGGCGGCACAGCGGCGGCTGCTAGCGCTGGGAAGTCGCTCCTGGTCCTTCCTGCGCCCTCGCCGCACGGCGGGCGGGTCGGGGCGGCGTGGTGGGCGGCATGGAACCGGTGCCCCGCGAGGAGAAGCCTAACCCGCTGCAGGATGCCAACCTCTGCTCCCGGCTCTTTTTCTGGTGAGCGCCCGGGCGAAGGCAGGGGGAAGGGCAGTGCCGGAGGTGCGGCACCGGGGTGCCCGCCGGCGAGGAAGGCGCCGGGCATAACGCCGCTGGCTTCACCTCGCCCGGCCGCTCAGGAATGCCGAGCCGCGGCTAAGGATGCCCGGCTCGCACTCGAGCACGGCTCCCGGAGAGTCCGGGCGCCCCGGCGGCGGGCGGGCGGGGGGCAGCGAGCGGGGAAGGGAAGCGGCGGCCGGCGCTGCCGCGCTGGCTGCCGGCAGTGACTGTGCAGCCGCGGCTCGGGCGCGACCTGCTGCCCGCCCCCGCGGGCCCGGCTGTCAGCGCTGCCGGCCGGGGCAGCCCCGGCTCGCAGGTGGGGTGAGGTCCCCTGAGGTGAACCCGGCAGCCCGCGATAATCCCCGGCTGCGGTCTGGGGACGGCGCAGCCGGGGGCCTGCCTATCTCGGGCACGGCAGCGCCCAGCCGGGCGGGCGGCGCCGAGCGCGGCCCCGTCGCCCCCTCCGAGCATGTGTTTGGTTCCCTCGGTAGCTGCGGGGAGGGCGGGAGCTCTTCTGCTTCCTGGCCCGGGTACCCCTGCCCGGGACTGGGTGCAAGGCTGCTCCCAGGCATTGTTCTGCTTCCCCGTTTGAATAACGGGTCGCGGGCAGGGATTGCTCATCCCGACGGGGCGTGCTGGGCTCGCCTTCGGCGTGAGGCTTTTTCCTCCGGCAGTGAGGTGGTTTCTGTCCCGCATGGCTTACGTGGGAACTCCCCGGCGTAAGGGATGGCTGGGCAGCATCCTCGCTGCTCTCACCCACGTATCTGCTGCCTCCGCTCCGGGGGCGCTTGGCGTTTCACAGGGCGAAGGCTGAAGGTGCTGCCGCAAACTTTACGGGGCCACATGGCTACAAGTCCAGAGTTACTGCTTGGTCTCTTATTAGTGGGGGACCTCGGCGTGGGTATATATCTGTACTCAAGGACTGACAGTTGTAACTCAACATTTTAGTTGCTTTGAGACGTAGTAGGAAAACACGTGCAAAGTAAAAGGGGAGAGCACCAAGCTTGTTTGTCCTAGCAGATCCCATTTGGAAGAGTACTTCCAGAGAAAGCCTTTATCCTACTTCACCTGCTGTATCCTGAACCAGGGTGCACATGTCGTGTGGTTGAGGAGGGGGAAGGAAGGGAGGGCATGGCAGGAGGAGCTCTTTTTATGGAAGCCTCTGAAACACAAATTAAAAAACTCTTTGATTCTATAAGCAGCTCTGAGCAGGTGCAGAAGTCCCTTTTGGAAGGTAGGACGATTTAAAAAACCCTCACAGATTTTAACTAAACATATTTTTCGGTCAAGGATATGTCCTCAGAAGTAATATGTACAAAAAGAAAGAAAATAAATAAGTAATAATAAAAAAGGTTGCTTGTATGCTTGTGCAGAACTCCTTGTATTCACCATTTTGACTTTTACTTTGACACCAGGGATGCCCACGTTGGAAACAGCTTTGTTGTGAAATCTGAGGAGAATGGGGTTAACCTAAGTTGGCCATGTAGCATTCCAGGACTGCTTCTTGTCTATTCCCTTTCCCTCGCTGGGATCTTGTGGTGTTACTGGTAGTTCTGCCAAAACCAATCCAGCTAGATGTGAAAAAGAAGCATGCAGTGCTCATAGCCAGATTTCTGACTGTTCATATAATTCTTTTTTCAGGCCTTCTGTAACACTCTGCATGTATTTCAGAGAAGCGTTCAACAGCAACAGTGAAGTACCTTAATTTTCACTAGTTTTAGGCAAGCACCTGAAAGGCTCCTTTTACCCCAGACATGTTTTTAAGTTCTTACTTTGCAAAGGGAAGAATAGGTGAAAGGCTGTGTTTGGGGGGGGGATGACGGAGCTGTTTCTGACGGGCTGTCAGAGAAAGTCCGGAGATCGATTGGGACTTGAGACTTCATAGTCAAATGCTGGTGTACAGCCATAGGACTTCTGCTTTGGAAAAGGGTTTAGTGGAGCATGTAAAGCTTTAGAATTTGCCCAATGTCCTGTTTCTCAAGCTTTTTTAGCAGTGTAATTCACAGCAGTGAAAATAGCCTTCTAAAGTCTCATCTCTTACCTCTGGTGCATGTGATCACTAGCATCAGTACACTAGTCAACAAGCATCAATGTTTTCCAGGTGAAAATTTCACCTGAAATGTTATCTTCAGTGGGTAAAATTGAATAAGCAGGGGCTATCAATTTTCTGCAAATTTAGAGTGTTTTGCATAAAATTCAAGAAGTGTTAAAACTACCCTCTCATTTAGGTATAAAGCTAACTTTAAGGGTAACTGAAGAATTACTCTGCCTTTCTGCAATGCATATAGCATCTCCCAGCTGTGTGAGTGCTGCTTCATTTTAGCTGCTGTCTCGCACAGAACATTCTGAGATGTTTTCATCTGGAAAACTGGGAAAACAGTGCTTGAGGAAGGCCATCCTGTGAGTAGTAGCAGCCACCACCCTGTGGTTGTGTGCCTGCTCTGCTCTCCACATTCCAGGTGTTGGCTGCTTCTTGTCAACGAGGGTAAAAAGTACAGCATTGCAAGCAGCTGAGCAAAGGTCCTGCTTATTTTTGTTTATATTTCTCCAAAAGTGCAGTTTTGCTGTTGTAAGGAACCACCCTCCCATTTGTTGCCAGTGGTACAGAATAAAAGCTTGCATTATTGCCTGGTGCAAACAGGATCAAACTCATGAGAGGAAAGAAGTCATGTTTTCATTGAGTTATAAAACTCAGGTAATGAGTGTGTAGGCTGAAGACATTCTTCTCCAATTGTTCAAAGCTTGTCTTCTTGCTTTCGGGTTGTGACTTTGGCAAGTATGAGCTTGATGAACATTAAACACTCCTGCAGTACATTCATGGGAAAGAGAGGAGCATCTGGATTTTGTGTTAATATTGTTACTTTTATAATGCATCCCTTGTGTAATGTTTCAAGAATGAAAACTATTTATGACAGAAGTGTGAAGATCAGGGCAGTTGCAAAATATTCTTGTTTTCCATGTCTTTCATTGAATTACCTATATTAACAGAGGTTTTTCAAAGCCCAAATCAGTCTTCTTGATGTTTCAGATATTATTGTAACTTCTGACTTTCAAGAATCACAATTTCCATGTCCACCAAGCTTTTTAAAACCCTGGCTGGTATTTCAGTTATAGTTTGGAGTGCTTGTATTTCTGATTTACTTCATCTACGTTGTTAGATTGTTGGGTTTTTTATTGCTGGCTCAGTTTGCTGGTGAGAATGAGGACTCTAAAGGATGGATAGGAGGGTTTGCCTTTGTTTTAAGCTTTGTCCAAGGAAGAGTGAATTCAGTTGTGTTTTTCATGTTTAAACAGCTGTTCAGTTGTTGAAAGTTTAGAAATTGAAAAAGCCTTATAGCCCCCATGCAGTTGAGAATAGAACTTTTTGCATCTTTTTTTTTCTGGTGTGGGTGGTGGGGATTATTAAATTAATAACTTTAGAGAGTAAGAATATTTCTCATTTCTAGCTATTAACCCATCTTTGAGCTTGCATGTTCATTAAGTAGGAAGCATACGTTAATTTGCTCAGAGCAGTTGTTTCTTTGAGTTACTAAAGATGTTTTTTCTATATAGCAATTGAATTTTTATGCCTTCTGCTGTTTGGATATCAAATCTGCTTTGGTGGAAAGTTGCAAAACATAGGCTATGATTAAATTTTTGAAAGACTGGATAACTTCTATGCTGTTAACAATCTGAGAAGGAGGGCAAGCTGGAACACCCTGGAAAGCGTATCCAGTGTTTTTGTGCAGAGAAGTAAAAGAAGTTAAAGTTCTTCTAGATTTCATGCAAATTTTATAACTTCATTTTAATAATAATAGTAATTACTTATCTGTCACAGACTCACCATGACTGTGACAAGTCTGGGTTTTTTGGAGCACTGAACACTGTCATCATCCTCAGGCTAGATGCCTTTTCACATCATGACTTGACATGTGGCAATTACCATTACAATAACAGCATTAAAACGTGATCTGGAAACTTGCACCAAGGCATCTATGGAGTTGTTACTCCAGGGAATAAGTCAGCGAATGGTTTATCATTACCTGTTAGTGTCTGGCAGCATTGTTTTTGACTTACTTTGTGTGCTTTGGGGAGAATGACAAAACCACTAAGACTTCTTCATGGATCTGATGTGCAGTGGGAGAGAGGAATAAAAACCAGTCTTTGTTTTTGGGTTTAAGTGTGAATTGAGTGGGGTAAGCATAGACATGTAAAGTCACAGGATTTTGAGTAAGGACTGTACAATATGCAGCTGCTTGTCTGACCAAATGTAGTCATGTCACAGATTTCTCTTGTAGCAATGTAAATAGCTACGCACCTTACTTTACTTCTTCCTCCTCTCTCACCCTGTGACTTAGAATTGGAAACGCCACTAACTGATTTCACTGGATTTCTCAGGCAGACTAAGTATTGTCTGCTTATCTGTCTTCAAGTGTTTCTTGCCTAGCATTGAAAGAAGTTATGGAAAGAATTAATCGTTGTTCTTGGATATTTCAACTGGACTCCAGCAGTGCCACCAATAAAATTGGTTTGTGTTCTTTACTGTGTCAGTGAACAGATTTGACTTTAAGGATTTTAGATTTACTTGACATGAAAATAGCAGGGTTTGTGACTTGCCTGGGATCTTGCCTGATGTTTAGTGAATTCCCATGGTCAATGCCTGAAATTGCTCGTGGTAGTGTCACTTTATAAAGATCTTTGAGGTAGCTAAGTTCATTTGTTCATTTATTGACTTAATGGTGCAGGACAATTGTGGTACCATAAGAAACTCTGAAGAAATATGTAAACACTTTCAGTATAGATAAAGAGAAAGCACATTTTCTGTACCCAGAGGTTGACATCACACTTGCGTCTCTTTTTCTCCTGGATGAAAAAAGACCGAGGATCATACATACAACATTTTTTGAAAGATAATACCTTGTTTGTTCAGTTGTCAGGTATTTAATGTCCTGCTGTCAAATTTGAATAATTTGTTCTCTTGAGCTACTGCATTCATTTTTAAGTTTTGTGTGTTTATTTGCAAGATGTCTGTATTATGCAAAAGAAAATACTTGAAAATTATTGTTTATGACCTGGTAAAGTTAAAATATGTGGACAAAGAGTGCTAAATAGATATGGCTTACAACAAGTGTGTATAAACTGTTGAAATGCTAGCATTTGCTATCTACTGTAAATATCTGTGCTTAGATATGCAGCTAGATGAACTGTTAAGAGTATGATGAAACACAGACTATTTGACTTTGGAATGCTTATGTAAAGCCTGATGTATCATTTATGAGAGAAAATGGCTTCTAATTCCTGCAAAACTTCAAAATTAAGATTATGTCATGGTGGGTTTTTTGTCTTTTTTCAAAAAGAATTTCTCTATCCTGCTTCTAGGCCGTATGTAGAGTGGAGAAGGGAGATAACCCAATTAGACTTTGGGAGTGGAAGGTTAAAAAGACCAGTCATCTATTTCATGTTATTTGTTTTGTATCCCTGGTGCTGTACCTCTTGTTATAACAGTGGGAACTCACAGGGCATTTTAATTCTCCCTATTTCCATTGCTTGTCAGAAAGGATTTTAATACAGAAATTCCCACCATTAGGTCCTTTTTTAGTGAGTAACTACTGAAGTTTATTTTTAGAAGTCACAGTCTTCACACCTTTACATCGAATCTTTGGTGCTTTGGTATTTTTTTTTGGCCTGTGATTGCTGGCCAATTTGGAATTGATATTTTAATGATAGTCTTTGAAATTCCACAGGTACAGGTGATTACACTCCTCACTTCCCTTCTTCTAGGCCTGCAGAAAATGTTAGTTTGCAGTATGCTCCCCCCTTCCTCTTGCCATGTCTGTGCTTCTGCTTGCTGTCTGAAATACCAGGAAGTATGCTAGATTAATTAGCTAGTTTTGTACCTGGCTGATGAACAGCATGAAAACAGCCTGCAATAAATGTAGTCACGTACCAGTTGTGTTACTGTCAGCAGCAGAAAGTGGGTGTTCAGCAGCTTAGCTGCTTGCACTGTGCTGTGAAAAAGCAGCAGCTTGGAAGATGAGATGGAGCTGGGTATCAAAAGTTAATACAGTTGGTATTGAAACTGGAAGCCTTAAGGGCGTTTTTGACTTAATATGGCTTTGAAGTAATTTCATTGTATTCCTATTTTTTCCTTCTGTAAGCAATGAGAAAAGGCTCTTTAAGCCACATTAAGTGGGGGAGGGAAGTTGCAACCAAAACACCAGTTGAAAAGCATCTGAAAAAATACCAGACTTACTCTGTTTACTTTATTACTTGTGTATAACTGCCTTTGTAAGGTGAGGTGGGAAAAGGCAGCTTATTAGTGAGAATGGATGAACGTATGAAATGGAGAGGTTTAAAAAAAATCACACGATGACTACAAACTTTTGCTAGGGTATTTATGAATTCTTGCAAAATAACTGGAGACTCTCAGTGTGTGTGTGTCCTTCTTTCTGTACGTCCCATGCCAGCAGTGATCCTCTGGACTGAGAGCAAGCACATAGCAGTGCTGAATTGCATTGCTGGTTTAGAATGTCAGATCACAGAGGTGGGCAATGAACAGTACATTGAAGCAGGCAGACTCCTGAGGTGAACCAGGGAGAATAAACAATGTGCATTATTATCCAAACGTGAGGAAACCCCATTTATTTTATCAAAAAAGCCATCTTCAAAGTAGGTGATTAAAGAGAAAGAAATATGTGTTACTTTGCAGCTTAGTTGTAGAAGTAGTGCTTCCAAGCTGCTCAAGGGAGACAAAATCCTAGTGTTATGGAAGAATTTGAGCAAACAAAGACTCTCCTGTGCAAGTGTTGAAAAATAGTTGGAGTTATTTGAGTGTAAACAGGTGATGCTTGTAATGTAATGCACAAATAAGCTTAAGAGGAATGAGGAAAACATAGTTTGTAAACCACCTCTTTAAGCAATTAGTCAGTGAGGGTATACCGGATATGGCTTTGACTGGGCGCTGTAAAATTATGCAGAAATTAAACTTCTGCTCATTACTGCAAATAAAATATCTTCCTAATCAGGCAAGCAGTCTGTGTAGTCTGATTTTGCTGATTTGTCCTGTGATAAAGCAGGAGCTCCTGTGAAACTGGTGAAAAAGAAATTTTGCACCTGGGCAGAGGAAGGTACTGTAATATGCATGTGACTGACTGTGGGGTGGTTATTGTGGGGCTGGTCAAGGCTGCTGAGACTTTTGGGTGCACCCAGAGCCCTTACAGACACGTCCTTTGATCTTAGGACGTTTTTTATTTGTGTCAGCTTTGTAATGTAATTGCAAATGCTTTTTGGCTAATGTTTTTTGACAGACTTTATCAATTCATAAAGAATTTGAAATGTATGCTTAGGTTTCTAGAAAGCTCTGCAAGCTTGCTCTGCAGTATGAGAATGGTACTTTTTTGAATATTTGCAAGGAGGACTTGATACTAATCCAGAGGTACAGCAGGTCCCATCCCTGGCTTAATGAACCATTTGAGCTGGACACTGCTCTTTGTTTCATATACCTGTCTGTAACATATTTCTTCCTTGGCTGATAGGAAATTATTTTGGGATGATAGGAAATCTGATTTACAAGCGTTCTTGTTTAGGAAATTTTATTTCATGTATGAAGCAGAATAGCATGACTAGCCTTAATGATGCTGCCTTTTGGATAGCAGGGCCTGTGTCTCTTTCATGCTGTCATTGAAGAAGGGGATGACTTCTCTGAGGAGGGTAAGCAAAGCCTGTCTTAGCTTTTTCTGCAGATCTTAAGAGACTTTCCAGTATCTTAGTGCAGTTGCTCTCATAACTCTTGGTAAAAATTGGACTTTCCTGAGTAACCAAGTAAATTGTGGCTGGTTGACTGTGTTGTAATCTTAAAGGGTGTGTAATGTCAGGGCCCAGGAGTAGGGAAATGCAGGAAGTGAATGTTTATATTGTGGCTTTGTGTATCTGCTGGTTCAGGAATGAATCACTTTCTTTTTTTAATCAGTGCCCAAGATACTGCTGCAGAGGTGGAAAGCCTTCTGGGGTCAGAACAATGATTTACTGTTTTGCAGTTGGCTATCTCTGGGTTTGCACCAGGTTATAGAGTGATTTTTTTAATTTATATTTTTAATCTTTATTCCAAGTGACATCAGTATTCTGGCAGAAACAGGGACTTACTCCAGGCATGTTTCCAGACTGATGTCTTTGATCAGCTAATCGTTTTGATAGAACAGAGGCATTCCCAGCAGAACACAAGGTACTCAGGATTCTTATGGATACGTTTTAATGAAGGTCATGCTAGGAAGAATTTGGGCTAAGCTCTTTGAAAGGCATCATGTGAACCTTGTGTTCTGAAAGAGTAGCTAAAATGAGGCAATGTGTAAGAAAAAATAAATTCAAAATTCCTAGCAAAGAGGAAGGTACCTGGGAAAAGTAAGACAGTAAGGAGTCATCGTTTTTTTAAGTTGAACAGCTTCTTCAGAAAGAAATACAGCAAGGTGGTGTGAGTTTTACCTCCCCAGCACATTGTTCCTCTCTTTCTTCCAGTCACATAGGCTGGTATCGAGCCCGTCATTGGAGTGAAAGGAGGGGTTTGCTTGACTGGCTGTGTATTTCCTCCATTTCTTTAATTCAGGTTATTACTATAGCTTTTTTATTAAAGAATAATGCAATTTGCACAGGTTCGGTTTTCATAACAAATGCTGATTTTTTTTGTGAGCTGTTTTTAATATTCCTTGAAGAGATCTGTGTTAGCTGGTCTCTGTTCTGACAAAAGACACCACTCTTAATGAGTAGTCTTCCTTTATTGTTACGTTGGGGATTCAGGGATGCTTTTTATGTAGGCCTTTGCATTATTTGTCAGCCTCCTCTAACAGTCCTAGGACAGCACTCTAATTTAACTGAGCCCTCAGGCAAGAGAAGGGCTTGGTTGGTTTGTGTGGTACAAGTGTGTGACTTGAGTAACAGCAGGCTGTGTGAAATAGGTCTGTCTCAGTTCTGTTGTGAGTGCAGAGAGTTCCACAGGGCATAATCTGCATGTGGCATTTGGGTGGAAGCTTTTACTGCAATGACTGAAGAGGAACATGTGCTAAGTCTTCTGTCTGGAAGGAGACCTTCCAGCATAAAGTTCAGGATGCATCAGTGAAATGGTGATGCTCAAACTCTTCTTGCTGTACTTTGAGTTTGCAGAAGACCTCATTCTTGGGATAAAAGCCCTTCAAGGACTGAGCATCATTTGAAAAGAAAACTGTTTAACCTTCTAAAGATCTTTAACTGTACTCTGTTAATACAACATACGGTTAAGCTTTTTTACTCCTGTGATCTCCATTGCTGTAGCTCTTCGAAGATGGGTATTTTGGGGGACACTAGTCAGAAAGGTCAAAAATTAGTGTTTATTAAATTTCTGGAGCTTTTATACAATTTTTTCTCTAACCTTACAGAAATGTGGACTTTTGCTGAGTCTTTGCCTCGTTGTCCATTGTAATAGACGAGTCACAAAATGAATTACTATAGTTTTCTGCTTACTTGGGATTGGTTTTCCTTGCTTTCTGTAATTTTAACATAGAGGTTGTAGTGCAGTATATTACTCTTGTCAATATTATGGTTTTAATTATGAAAGGGAGAAGCCCTGAAGTTGCACTAGGTCTCACTGGAACTAAGTCTGACAGTCTTGAAACTTCTGGCAGTTTTTGCCCTGCACTACCATCTCTCATCTGCTCCTTAAATGTTTTTCAAATTCACTCTGTAGGTACATTGTGGAGATGGGGGCACAAGGGATTTACTGTAAAGAACTACTCAGTGGAAGTGGGCATATCATCAGTGAGAGTTTAAGGACAAAGGATAAACTAGATGGCTCTTACAGTCCTGTACACTTGAGAGTGTTGTTTTTCAGCTGGTTACTTTGCAGTGGACTTCATATCTGTGGTCAGCACTTGCTGCTCTTGGCTGTCGTGTGGAATCAAATGCCACCCAGATTGATCAGTTGCCTTCAGCAGAAGCATTGTTCCATTATTCTTCCTGTTGCCTGCCTGTGGTTTTTTGAAAAGTATAAGTGGAGGAATGGCGTTCCACTGAGTAAAATTAATAGCATTGTTTTTATTTTGTAAGACTGTATATTTGTGTCTTTTTCTAAAGTGTCTTTCGTTTCCCTGTGTGTACTCTGCTGGGTGCAGAAAGAGCCATTCAGCATGGCCGAGGCCACAGTTGGGGCCCTGAATCCAATTCTGGGGTCCCCCCAGTGCGAGAAAGACGTGGACATACTGGAAAGGGTCAAAAGAATGATTAAGAGCATCTCTTCTGGGAGGAAAGGCTGAGACAGCTGGAACTGTTCCTCCTGGAGACGAAAAGATGCACGGGGATATCATCAATGTTGATAAATACTTGAGGAGAGGGTGCAAGGTGTGCAGGGCTGGGTTCTTCTCAGTGGTGTCCATGAGTAGGATCAGAGGCAGTGGGGCCACAGACTGAGCAACAGGAGGTTCCCTCTGAACATCAGGGAACACTTCTTTGCTACGAGGTGATTGAGCACTGTCGTAGGCTGCTTGGAGAGGTTATGTAGTCTCCGTGGAGATCTTCAAAAGCTGTCTGGACATTGTCCTGGACAATCAGCTCTAAGTGGCCCTGCTTGAGCAGCAGGAACTGGACCAGCTGACCTCCAGATGTCCCTTCTGACACAACCCCAGCCTTTTTGTGATTCTATAATAAATATCCTATTTATGTTCCTTGTTAAATGTCAGAACCGGTTTTGTTTTCACCACGTTGGCAGCAGTTGCCAGTGAAATCTCACAACCATTTCCATAGATGGGAGAAGGATTTATCCCTTATATTTTCCTGAAAGGGCTGCCTCTTCCTGATTCTCACGCTAGGAGAAAGGTAACTTTAGCCTCTGTCTGAAAGGAGACCTGTGACTTTTTTGTGGGTGCATCATAGGCTAATACTGATGTTGCAATACACTGAGTATTGGCCTCAGGAGTCAACTGAAGTCTGCAGATCTTTCCCATAGCTGCTTGTCCTGGAGCAAATAGAAGCTATCTCATCCAGCATGCAGAAATTATTTGAATGGCTTTGAGGTTATTTGCCTCATATCTGCTTTTCACCTGTGGTCAGCTGCAAGAACTGAGGCCAAAGAAGACATGTTTGAATGGAGCAGATTCCTCGTGTCAAACCAGGCAGAAGTTCTGCTGCTGGTTGGAACAGTTGGTATTTGAGACCTTTTGTCAGGACCTTCTCTGGAGAAGTTGTGGTAGTGATTTGGGCCCAGATGCTATTTAACCATAAAGTCCAAGCAACAGACTTGTCTGACAAGTACTTTCTGTTTCTAATTGCACCTTTAACATACATTTAGGAGTTAACAGCTCACATAAACAAATCTTCAGTACTCACTCCAAGAGTTTAAAAAGGGCTGTTAGGCATCAAAGGTGCTACTCTAAGGATAGAGACTTAATTTTTTGAATGAGTCATGAAAACACTGTGCTAACATGCTAAGTAGTGAAGGAAAACCACTGTATAATCCCATTTGTTACTTGCAGTTGTGCCATGGAGCCTGGGAAAAATGTTTTTACAGCAGTGCTATCTTTGAAGAAACTCTCTGAGCCTCCTCTCTAGGGTTCTGCCTGTCCATCCACCCACTCTAAAACTAGCCAGCAGCCTTCTTGCAAGCCAGCGTATGCAAAGCTTAATTGGAACATGCCCGAGCAAGAAATGTAGAGCAAGTTGATGAGTATTCATAACCACTATTGTAATTATGAATAAATAAATACCCTTATTGTAAACCACCCCAGTTTTGAAATCTCACATGTAGGTCCTCCAGAAAATAGTACATTTCACCTAGCATACCACATGTTCTTCTAAGAACTGTGTTGAAGCTGGGGAATAATTAAGTATCAGAAACTAAGCAGCAGTTAAGAACTTTCAAAGGCAATTGAGATCAGACAGTTTGCCTTGAGTGCAAAAGTATTTTTTCCAAAACAGTTCCATTCCTGACTTCTTGATTTTGATGGTGTTAACCAGTTGAGCAAGTGCTTGTAGGAAAAGCCTCAGAGCCAAAATCCATGTCTCCTGGAAACAAAATATCACAAATTCAGTAGAGAGACAAACTAAATGGAAAACTGCAACTTTCCTAATTCCACTGTTCCCACTAAACCATGCCTGTTTTGCATGTGTCATTCCCTTTTTCTCCATCTCATGGACAACTTGGCCACTTTTGTGCTTTTTGCCATACAACCCTCACTCTGTGGAGCACTACTGAAACTGTTTGGACTTCCCTGACATGTTTCAGGCTTGGAGAAGGATCCAGGTTCATAAAAATCTAGTCTTGCTGTTCCCTTATAGTTGACCCATTTGATCTAACAAAATACAGTGGTTTTCAACAAATCTACAGTACTGCTATTATAATTTAGCTTCAAAGTGCTCTCGTAAAATAATGAGCTTTTAAGAATCTTTCCACTAAGGGAACTGAGCTGTTAGACAGTCTTTTCCTTCTTCGAACCTACACACTGTGACAGTGTTCTTCTTTTTATATTTCCAAACATGAGTAAGGTGCAGTAATAATCCATTATTTTCCCACTTTTACATTTCAGTGATTGTCTTTAAATTACTGACCTTGAATACTTGTCAAGATCTCAGTTGAACAGCAGCTACTTTTCTCCTCAAGTAGATGTTGCAAAAAAAAAGTCATTTAGTGTGCATTACAATTTCATTTACAGCTGTCAATATTATAATAGTGTGGTTAAGTTCTGTTTATTTCCTTAATATTTAAATTAATGCTATTTTTCCTTGAGTATAAGAAAACACTGTAAGAAAACTATTCCCTTAGGACCAAGAAGGGTTATGCTGGCTGTCTGGATGCCCGGGAGTAAGGTGCTATCGGCATAAAGAGATTTAGGAAGTGGGAAGTGCTTTCCCATTTGCAAGATAGGGGTTGACTTAATTCTTAGATGAAAGTGCAGTTAAATGTGTGGATGTTGAATGATTCAGGAGGGGAAAGAAGGGGGTAAAAGAATTAGATTATTATGTAAAGAAATTGCTCTTTTTGGTCTGCTGATCAGTTTACTAATAATATGTATTTAACTAGGTGGTTGAATCCCTTATTTATTATTGGCCATAAACGGAAGCTTGAAGAAGATGATATGTATAAAGTGATGCCAGAAGATTCCTCAGAGAAGCTTGGAGAGGAATTGCAGTGGTAAGGAGAAAAATTGTAGAATACTTTGGGTTGGAAGGCACAGTTGTTCTCTTTTATTGTATTAATGCTGGAGAAGGTAAAAATCTTATTTCCATTCTAAAATTAAAAGATGTTATTCTAACGTTTAACAAGATTAAAAATTCTGAAGAATTTAGAGTAATAAAAACTAATATAACTTGTTTATCATAGAAGTGTTTTAGTTTTTTTTCAAGTTACACATAATGGAACTGCATTAGCGTACTTCTGTTATGTCATTTATAATTAATTCGATACTTTGCAGAATGTTTGCAAAAGACAGCTTTTCATCAACTGTAACAATAGTAATCCTTAATAAATGTGTGAGTCTTCTGGCCTGGTAAAATAGCTGTGGAGACTTCAAATTGCTCTGTATAAAAGTGAAGAAATAAGTACTATATTTTATTTCTTTTTGTTTGTTTGTTTAGAGTTCAAATTGAATTAAATGACCCTTTAAATATATGTGTGTATATAAAGAGATGTATGTTGAAAATCTGCCATTCACTGGTCAAGTGGGCAAGATGGCTTGGGCAGCTAAAAGCATGTACCTAAGAGGTGTTTTTATTTGGTTTTAAGTACTTTTTTGTGTACTGAGCACCGGTTTGTAGTGTTACAGACTCAGGTGGATCTGTATTTTAGTAGGAAAATATCTTCAAATAATTAATATTTATATAAATTGTTGTGAACCTTGCAACAGAGAGGATTTTTGTCTTTAAATAATCTTCTGCTAAATATACTTAAAGATGCCTCCTAGTGAAAGGTGACCTCTGTATTAAGAAAATGTGGCCTTGCTGTTTCTTGCCGTTACACTGAAGGCAGAGCAGATGGAGTTTCCTGATAATTTGATTGGGATGAGAGACTCCTCAAGAAGGAAAAAGAATCCAGAAATGAAAGGTTATGACCAGGTCTGACATCATCCTGCTCTGGATAAGTTAACTGAAGAAAGAGGGTTGGTGATAGGCTCATAGGAGTTGCTGCTTTTCATGTCTTTGTAGCTGGAGAATTCCATTGTTGTGTCTTGAAGCAGTTAACGGACTTGGCTGTAGGGGAAGGTGGACTTTTTCCAATGATATTTATAGTAAAAGCACATACTTGCATGAGTCAGTAAATGGTAAAAGAAAAAAAATGAGTGTTTTTTAATTCTTTAGTGTACTTGACCAAGAAGCAGAGAATATAATTCATATAGCTGCCTAAGGAAGCAGTCTTTTCTCTTGAGCCAAGAAACCCCACAGAACCTATATAGTTTCTGTTTTCAAAGCATGTAGACAATAACTCCGTAATTCTTGTAACAAAAAAAAAAAAAAAAAAAAAAAAAAAGGAGGGTGAAAAAATATTTCTTATCTGTTTGCTTTGGACTTTGGTGCTTTGTTGCAAAATAATTGGCTTTCATGCCTTAGATTCATTTCACACCCCAAACCATCAAGGCCAGAGGTTGGGCAGAAAACACTTAGCCTTCAGAAGAAAGGGGGAGGATCCTGTCTGACAGCAGTGTGTTTTAAGAAGTCTGCTTAAATTGTGATGCTTTCTTGTTAAAATCATGCTTGTTATTACTGTCTTTGGTTTTTGTGTGAGCAGATTGTGTCCTACTTGTGGGCAGACGTGGTAATGGAACGGTCTTTGCCACTCTGCTGAGGAATCCTCACCTTCAGAGAGATGTGTGGCGTGTTGGCTGACAAAATCCTCAAAAAAGCATGTGGTGGAAAACAGGGCAAGACTTGAGAAAGGGTTGGACATCACAACCTCTCTGGGGAAGCACAGGGCATATGGATAGATAAAGACACTGTGCTGCCTCAGTTTAGTCCATGGTCAGGAGATCATAGGATAATAGGCTCTTAATTTAGGTGAGTGGTGACTGTCTGAGCTGAGAGGAGAAGAAGTAAAGGAAGGGTTCCTCATCAGCGAATATGTCAAGGGTGATCATAGTCAACAGTGGTGAATTGTTTGTGATTAACCAAGAGCAAATAGGCCTATAATACTGAGTATCAAGTGTTTATGTGAATGAGAAGACATGATTATCTTTACCTGCTTTTGTTTTATTCAATTTTATTAAGGTGATCAGGGCAATCTGGCTGCTAATCTAAAAGTGGTTTATTCTAGGTAATTGCCTTGTGATTTTACTTCTGTTCTCTGATATATTTGTACTTTGTCAGGTACTGGGATAAAGAGGTGCAAAAAGCAAAAAAGAGAGGAAAAACACCACACTTAACAAAAGCCATTATTCTGTGTTACTGGAAATCCTATTTAGTTTTTGGAATTTTCACAATGATTGAGGTAAGTGGTGTAAAATGTCACAGGACCTACTTCTTGGCTAACAGCAGTGTGAAACTTGTCCTCTTAGACTGTATGACATGTACTGGTGACTATCCTAGACTGCTCAGAGAACCTGGTAATGTTCTCAGAAAGGTAGAACAGAGCTATAGCCCTGTAGAGCCTGAAAAACTGAGTCATAGCTACAGGATTATGGAAGTGGAACAGAGAGCTCCTTGTAGTGCATTATATTTGAGACATTGCAGACCATTGACTTGTTTTGTAAGGCTTATCTGTATTTTATGTATCTGAGTGGGATGCCCAGTAGAAAAAGGGTTTTTTGCTTTCTCTAAGAGGTTCTATAGGACACATGGCATATTAAAAATTGGAAGTGTAATACATACTCATGCAATTTTTATAACGTCAAAAGGATTTTTTGGTAATTGACAGAGTTCTCCTTGAAGTTCCAGCTAAATTTTAATGTAGTACGTGTTTCTTTTGGATTATGTGTTGATAAAAATTGACATTTTAGAGCACAAAAACGACAAAATAATAAGGGATATGACTTGCAGCAGTGCTTGGCTCTCATTTGCCTGTTTACAGACTTGGTTAGCACGGTGTGATATGAAATTACTAATACTTTTCCTCCTTCTTTCTCTTTCAGGAAACCCTCAAAATAATTCAGCCAATATTTTTGGGACAAATTATTAATTATTTTGAAAACCGTGATTCCTCATGTGAGGCAGATTTGAATTGTGCATATTACTATGCAGGTGCCCTGTCTGTGTGCACCCTTATTCTGGCTATAATGCACCACTTATACTTCTATCACGTACAACGAGCTGGCATGAAGCTGAGGGTAGCTATGTGTCACATGATTTACCGGAAGGTAAGTGAACCTGTTCACAGCTATATTTTCTATTTGACTGCTGTTCTGTAAGGGGGTTTAAAAATGCAGTTATTTATTATGCTCATGATTGCAATTCCACTGAAGTTACTCATTTGCAGAGACCTAATGCATGCAGAACCTTAGAAGTGTACATGTGGCTTTGCTTTCTCTTTGGTGTTGAGGTGTCTGAATGATGGCTTCAGGCCTGCCTAGTGAAGGTGGGGAGTTAAATAGCCCTAATGTCTTGGAGGAGCTGCTTTTTTTGCCTCCTTCTGCTGTTGGAGAGGAGCCCCTCCTTGCTCTTGGAAGTGTTGCGTTCTGGAGCTGTAATAGGCGTCAGCGCAGAGCAGGAGACGGACAGAGCTCCAAGTGAATGCTGGCAGCTACTCAGCCTTGCAGTTTAATCCCAGGGGAGGACATGGTTCTTGGATGTTACCATCTGCTGCAGCACTCTCAGCCTCCTGGGAATTGCTTCGCTGCCCAGGCTTCCCCCACCCTGTTGTGGTTAATGTTAGGATTTATTTCTGTTTTATTCCATCAATGCTGTAGAAACTAGCCGGTTGTCTCATTTGCAGATCAGAGGCTGTTCCCCTCCCTTGGGGCGTCTATCAGGCTCCCTTAGGGAGTGGCAGCAGTTCTGTGGAACTGCTACTTCCCCTTCAGGCAGGCAGAGATGCTTGGCATCTTTACCTTTAGTATCCCTCCTGTTTGAGGGGGAAGAGAGAGGAGGAGGCAGAAGAGACACAGTTCAGAATCAAGTGGAATCCTAAAGGCAGGGAGTTATTTATTACCATTTACTGGTTATATTGTGGGAGTACTGTAGCCCTCCACTAAAACCAATGAAATGTGAGAAGGAATGTATGTTCAGTGAGCCGTGGTTTCTTTGCTGTTTCCGTGTCCTGGTCAAGAAATAGCTGTCCTGAACTACAGATGCTGTTGAGGCTGCTGTCAGAGGGAAAGTGGAGTAAGAGGAGTTGAGTTTTACCTACAGGGAGGAGCTGAGCAACATCCAGGTTGAAATGCCCTCCTTGATGTGCTCTGGGCAGCAGGCAATCCAGTTGTAAATGTCTGCTTCACTCTCCTGAAGCTGTTGACAATACCCAAACTGCAAGTCTGTCTGCTTCCAAGCAGGAAATCTCTGCTGAGAATGCTGCAAGTGAAAATGCCCCATCTTTTTATCTTCAGTGCTGCTGGAATAGTGATCTGCAATTTCAGATCTTAGCAAAGAAGTTTAATTGAAGAGTCAGGACCATACAGTTTCTTTGGAATGTAAAGAAACACACATTATTTTAAACATTAAATATAGATACCATCAGCTTAACACTTGTACTACTGGTGTAGATCATGTGAAGATTTTGGACAAAGCAGTAAAGTGAGGGGAGTAAAAATGTCCCCATTTTAAGCGGTGCTTACTTTTCATACACACATTTATTCTCTTCCTCGGTTGATACATTGGAAAGGGTCCTCCGGGAACTTGGCCCTAACATGGCACAATACTTTCTTGTACATAAACATCTCTCTAAAGGTATTAATTTAACAAACTGATAATCAAAATAAAATTAATGAAAAGTGTATGTAGTGATGGTGTTTGTTGCTGAGTTGATACTGGCTTAGAAGCTTGGAAAATAAATATTTGTAATATGCACACTTACTTCTAGAGATGGGATTAAAATGAAAATTAATCTGCCCTCATGTTTACTTCTGAGGATGAGGGTTGAGGTAACAGCAGAACATTGACAAACCTTTCTAATAATTTGTCTTCATTATATGCTGCTTATAAATAGGTCATATTTTATCTCTAACCTCATGTAGAGTTTTGAAAGAAACTTGTGTGCTTATTTAGCAGCGCTTTAGCAGAGTTTGTTAATTGTTGTAGAAAATAAAATCTTGGATTTGTAAGGATAAATAGATTGGATAAGAGACCTTCAAATGTTCATAATTCTTAAGTTTTAGACCCTTTTTCATTTCCTGTAAAGTTCAAATCTAATTTGCAAAACCCCTGTATTCAAACTCTTAAGAAGTTTTGTTACCAGTAAGAAGTATTAGTGATGCACATAGAAAACTCATAACAAAAATGAGAATGAAATCTGTCTCATGATGACTCAGAATCTTATGTTTTGAAATCAAAGGCTACTTTTGGGAAACTGGTTTTTGTTGGGTTTTTTTTTTTAAGACATAACTTTTAGAAGTTCTTTGAGGTCAGCGTACTGACTTTAGCTGGGATGGAGTTAGTTTTCCTCTGCTCATATGGGTCTATCAGATGTAAAAAGAGGAAAATACCAAAACAGGGCTTTTTGGTAGAAATTGGTTATGGAAGTAAAACTGCTGCTTTGCAGTTGAGATAGATCCATCCAGCCAGGAAAATGCAAGGCTTATTTCACTTAAAAAAAAAAAAAAAAAAAAAAAAAAAAAAAAAAGAAAAAAGAAGAATCAAAACCAAGAAGGAAGCAAGGAAATACTAAAACTGCATTGCCACTGATGATTGGAATGGCTTCCTCTCAAATGAGAAGACAAATCAGTCACAGATGAGCACCCTCTTTTTGGCTCAGATTTTTGTGTGGTTCCTCCTGAGACTGTCTTGGTCAATATGAACTGGACTCATGGAATCATATTAAAACTGGTTTTGCTGCTTGTGTAGAAGTAGCTAGGAGGAAGTCAGGTGATTGTCTGGCAGATCCAAGACAGACCCAGGCCACTAGCAAGACCCTGGCACTGTCTTCTGATGGTTCAGGTGAATATCAGGCAGCAAATATGTTGTACAAGAGGTGCTATAAACACATCCTGATGGGAAACTTCCCTGAACATGCATCATGTGAACTCCTATTATTATGATCTGTGGATTTCTAACAGCTTTTCTCAGAGCTTACCAGCCTTAATGTGTGGTATGGAACAAACATGATAGCAGCAGGCAGCTACCTGGGGGATTTCAGATGGATGAGAGACACGTGGTTATGACACGGAATGAAGCAATAATTTTCTCAAATAACTACATCTGATCTTTCATATACCCAGTAGCCTAGATCTATTTCTTGAAATGTCAGAGGAATTTCATAATGGAGTTTTAAAAGTCTCTGCCTGCTGGTTTCAGTGAAGTTAGGTTTGGGATTCTCTTTGTGATTAACATTATCTTTCTAACACAAAAGTGAGGTGCAAGAAATGTAAGGAACCTTGTTTGAAATTATGCTTTGAATAGTACTTTGGCTGATGGTCTTCTGCTTGTTTCAAAATATTTGAACAGTATTTTTTAAACAATCAGTGCTTTTCAGGTTTGATTATTGGTCAAAAAGGAACCCTAATAATGTTTGGAGTGGGAGTAGATGCACACTGCCTAAAAATGTAAAATGTTTTTGAGGATTGAACTATTTCTGTACAGAAAAACATGAAACATGCTTTGTATATTTTTTTTTAACTTTTGCTGCAAATCTTTCTAGCAGGTGTAGAAGGAAGCAGGGTGTGTTATTAGTATTTTTGAGCAATTTCAGTTTGGATTTTTGCAGTAACGTTCAGGCTGCATACTTCCAGATGTGATTTTTTGGGGGGGATATTTTATAGGCACATACTATTTTCTACTGACTAACTTTCTTATTAATGTATAAAAATGCTTGATATTTACTCTTGTTGTTTTTCATAGTATGTGCTAAACTTCATTTCATATAATTTCATTTCAGAAATTATAATTTCAGATTTTTCAGGACTTAGTGACTTGTAAAGGGACACTCTGATTTGTAAGATAGTCTGAAATTAATAACTTGAGGATTTTTTGTCTTCTGTCAGATAACACGTTCAAAACGGAATTCTTGCAATTGGCCAAATACTGTTCTGACTTTAATCTGGCCTTCAGGTGGAGTTTTCTGTTCCTGTTTTGTACAGACGCTCATAGTGAGGGGGAGAACAATGCACATGGAAAATTACAGCTCTTTTATTTAGTGACTTGCTGTGTTGGTATTTTCCTATTTTTAATCACTTCAGACATGAAGATAGGGCATTTTTATTCTCATAGTCCTTCCCTTGACTTTTTTTTTTTTAATACTCTTTTCTTTGGGACTTTGGGATATTTAGTCTAATCCTCATTTTATCTAATGCCCCAATGCTTTCAGGCAAAAGCTGAGATGTGCCTTCAGGTTTAGCCCTGGTACTGCATTTATGTATTGAGTCTTGTGTGCATAGGTGTACTGTGCTCTGTAAGCTGTGATAATTTGAGACTGTTCTGACTTTTCTAGGCACTTCGTCTCAGTAACGTGGCTATGGCTAAAACTACCACTGGTCAAATAGTAAACCTGCTGTCAAACGATGTGAACAAATTTGATCAAGTAAGAAACATTTTACAGATCTTTCCAAGGGGCTGAAGAAACTGTGGGGTTGGAGATAAGAAAGTTCTGTTTAGAACTGGTGATTAAATGTTTCTAATGAACATTTCTTCTATTTGTTTCTTAAATGTAGAAGGTTTTGTGTTGGAAGGGACTTTAAAGACATTCCAATTCCAGCCCCCACCATGGGCAGGGACACCTTCCACTAGCAGGTTGCTCATAGCCCATCCAGCCTGGCCTTGCTACAGGCAGAAGTACTTCCTAAATGTGACTAGAGGTTTAATTTGTTAGCTAAGATCAAAAGCTAATTTTTGATTCTTAACTATTTGTTTAGGTAACAATTTTCTTGCACTTCTTGTGGGCTGGACCACTTCAAGCTGTAGCAGTAACAGTACTTCTCTGGATGAAAATAGGCCCATCATGTCTTGCAGGAATGGCAGTTCTGATTATTCTTCTTCCTGTGCAGACTTGCATTGGGAGGCTTTTTTCTTCCCTCAGGTAAGGCTTCATGTTTTGGGATGTAGCTTTAGGGTTTTAAAATGTGCATATTGGGTGGAGGCAGAGTATCAGCTTGTGCCTGTTGGTAATTTTTGCAGTGTCTTTTATCTTTGCTAATGTTTTTTATAGCTGCTAATGTGAGATGTCTGAATTCCAGGTTATGGACTTGAAGTGGTCTGTCTTCCAAACATGCTAAAAATATCTGCTGCTCATTAGCTATCCACTAGATTAAAAGAGTCTGACTATTTCTGTAGCTACTTTGCTGTAGATTGTGGCATAGAATTGTGAAACTTGAGCTTTGCCTTCCTGCACTGATTCCTGGGGAGTGGTTATTACTCCAAAGGGGATTTAGTCTGCCTTTCTCTACGTGACCTACTGGTGTGATACAGGAGTTGCAGCAGAAAGCTCTGGAAATTTCTTGTTCAAAGATCTTGCTCTCTCTCCTCCTTGACTAAGACACAGAGAAAAAAGGGGAAGGAACTGAGCGAGAAGGGAAAAAAAAAATTTTTCATGGTGTTTTTGATGACAGCTATGAGGTTTCCAGCTGCAGAGTTCTAGGCTGTGGAGATAAGAGTTTGGAGTAATTTTCCATTATCAGACAAATTTAATTTGTTTTTCTCTAACTTTGTCCTAAAAAAAACTCAGTGAGACTTGCCTCTGATGGGACTGATGAGGCAAGTTCTTGCATCCAAGTTTTCTGTTTCTTGTGTAATTAGCCATGCTTAACTTACATTATGACTTTATAAAAAGCTTTTATATCCAATTGGAAATATTTTTGTGTTCCTTTACTCTATACACATATGCTTAGGAGAGTTAGGCATTTTTCTTTGCATCTTTCATTGAATGGGTTCCTTTTAGCTCTTTGGATAAGTAAAATTTCTTTAAGTGAGGTACTGTTTTGCTTTTTTTTTTTCTTCAAGTTGTATTTCAAGACAAGTTTTCTCCACATACTGAGCCTGGCATTGCCATTGCATGGCCAAGTACAAAGAGAGAGATGAGAATTACAAAATGAAAACAACTTTTAGACCTCTTCATTTGTAACCAGTGTATTATTCTTCAGTCATTACATTCATATGCTGTTTCTCAAATAATGTTCAAGGGCTATTTCTCAAATAGTGATCCATTCAGAGTTCTCTGTCAGATTCTAAGGGCTTTTCTTTTTCTCTGTTCTTAGATGTGTATTTTCACTGCATGTACAATATGCATGCATAAGTATCAAGCTACTTCATTGTTGTTTTTCATTAGTTCTAAGTTTTTGAGGATGGAGTCAATAATTTAAATACCTAGTGCTTAGCTAGTGCTTTATCTGTGGTGGCTGGCTTTAATATCCTCGTTTTACAGATGGGAAACTAAGGGAAAAAGAGATTAATGGATTTTTCCAGGGTCAGACAATAGGGTGACAAAAATCTCTTTCTTGAAGTTATGTATTTCAAAAATTCATTAGTGTCAAAGTAACAGTGTTTAGGGTTTTTTACCCATTCAGTAGCAGCCACTTGTTTGGATGCAGTGCAAGGGAAAGAATTTGTTAACCAGAAGAGCTTCTGCTTGTCTCCATGTGCACAGATCTTTTTCTTTGTGAACAGAAATGTGTGATGATCAGAAGGAGTTAATGGTAAAACTGGAATCGATTTTAGCTCTGTAATGATGAGTGTGTTCACATGGCAGTTTCTGGGAATCTGCATGGATTTAAGGAAGGCAGCCTACGAAGAAGTAATTTAAGGATTAAAGTTTTTGCTAAAATCCAAGCATGCTCAGTGTGGCAATTAGTTTGTGCTGTTATTCAGCATTGTCCTTGTGACTCACTCGTGTAAATACTTGTGCATATCAGTTCATGATGCAGCCATTGGCCTCAGTGCTCTGGGAGTTTGCAGATAGGGATTCGGTATCCTTTGGAATGGTATCCACTGTACTCTGCAGGTTTGCTTTTACTTGCACAAGTATGAGAAATTTTGCAAAATACACATGGCCTAATGTATTATTTGAGAAACAGTTCAATTATTGGACTGAAAACCATTTTATATGCATTTTATTCACAAGAGCAGGATGCTTTCAATGCTTAGTCATGCAACTGTAGTATTGTTATATAAAGTCCTTTTTCTTGAAGATAAAAACTGTGTCTAACTGCTGTGTTAGACATAATTAAAACCCACCAAATATGCCTTGTGAAAGCAAAAAGGAATTTTGTAGCTTGCTTAATTTAGAGTGGTGTTTAGTATCATAGAGGGGTCTTCTCAGACAAAAAATTTAAGATCTTTTCTTATTGCACTCTTGACATGCTGTGTGAGCATATATTGGACTGATCTGTTTGTACTCTGAACTTAATATTTTTAAAACCAGGGACGTTTCTTTCTCTGTGGTAATTTACCATTGGTACACTGGGTGTCTGTTTACTTGAAGCCATTATACAGTATCACTGAGCCTGTGGCTTCTGCTGTGTACATACAAAATATGTTTATTGCAAAGCAGGGGAGAGTAACTTAAAAAAAATGTTTTAAGAAGACCACTCCCTGAACCTCTTGGGCATTATAAAGCAATTTGAAACAGGATGGTGACTTTGATGACATTTCAGCAGGAAAACTGAAAAATTGGTTTATGGGAATGACAGCCTTTTTTGATTCACATAATTAAAAAAAAAAAAAAAAGAAAGATACTTCTGTTAACTTTATTATTTTCGATCATCTTCAACTTTCTATTATGTGGAGACCAAGTCTGGAAGTTAGGTGACTTTCAGGACTGTAGGTGACAATTGTTTGCTGCTGCAGAGACATGAGCAACACACGCTAATTTTGCCTTTTCCCAGTGGCAGTGTGTGTATGGGGAAAAAATTATGAGCCTTACTTTCTTTAAGGAATTGTTTTTCTGTTACTGTTTCTTTTTGATAAAGGAAAAGATGAAGTAGCAGATATAATCTCATTCTGTGTTGGTGTGGTTGGTTTAGGCTGTTGTTTTCCTCAGTGTTATTAAGAATCCGGGATTGCACTAGGACTAAGTTTCTTTTGTCAGTTCCCTTATATAAATATATTTAAATGCCCTGCTTCAGCCATCCTAACATTTAGGGAATGCTGGTGCCGAGAAGTTTTTTTAAAATGACAAGTAGGTGCTTGAAATTCTTTTGGTTTGTGTTCTTTAATTATGGTGATTTCTTCCAGGGGACAGGTTATGCTGAGAAAGCCCAATCACCTCTTCTAAAAAGATTTGAATTTTTTTAATGATCTCTGAAACTTAACTTTCATTGGTATATGCAAAAATAAGTAATTTAGCAAGTAAAAGTATGTTTTATCAAAATAAGGTCTGCCATAGCTCTCCATGTGCAAAGTGTTTGTCAACATTAATTAATTTAGAATTGTAATAAGATCTATTAGCATGATTTTTGCATCCATTATGTGGCTTCTAACTTTCAATGCTTTTTCCCTGATTAAAACTGTGACTTTATTATTTAATTATATATATTTTCCATTTTTTACATCAGTGTTAACTTAGCGTGGGACTAAAATAAATATATTTAAATCAGTGTTAATTACAATTGATGCTTAAATAATGTTTTTTAAAAGAAACCATATCTAGATTATCTAATGAATTATACCTCATGTACTAAGTAATCTCTGCTTCAACTGCAGTTAATCCTAAAAAGTCACAAATGAGGCCAGTTTCCTTAACAATATCAAAAGAACTTTATGACAGGGGTGCTTGTTTTGTCATTTTGAAATTTTCTTTCTAAAGTAACTTTCTGATTTTTGTTTAGTTGTAAATGCAGTGAGCAACATATATGTTGTTTAAAGACTGCTTTGTGTATTTGCACAAACTGACATAGAGTTCTGAACATTGAATCAGTTCTCAGTTCCCTGAGAACCAGGAGTACAAACATACCAAGTCTGTCTGCTGTGTTTCAGCTTTCAGATACTGGTCTTCAGGAAAACCCTTTAATGCAATTACAGTTTTGTGAGTTGTCTTTACAAATAAAAGCAAAAATTTCATAAATATACGATCATAAATGATCTTTAGGGAATCTAAGAATTTTTCCTTTGTCCTATTTTCAGAAGCAAGACAGCTGCCTTAACAGATGTCAGGATTAGGACCATGAATGAAGTGATAAGCGGTATGAAAATAATAAAGATGTACGCTTGGGAAAAATCATTTGCAGAACTTGTGAATGGCTTAAGAAGGTAATCCTGGAAAGATTCAGCTTGATGTACAACCAGTGTCATTTTCCATTTTTTACATGTGAATAAGTGCTTTATTTTGTGCTTTAAAATGCAGTTTACTTGTACTTTGTGAGCTTTTATTCTCAAATTTTATATAGCAAGAGTGGAGGAATGAAGATACATTCTAAGGGAATAAAAAAATTAAAAATCCCACAAATTTCAATAATTCAGGCTTTTTTATGCTTCCTCTAACGTTGTGTTCAAGATGAGCAGCTAATAAGCTGTAGCAGTTGTAATGCAGCAATTTCACCCTCTTTTTTTATGTATTTTATTACTCAAACCACCTGGGAAAAGTAGAAGGGAGAAAGACAGCAGGTCAGAAATTCCCTTGTTATTTAGCTGGCAAAGCTAGCTGAATTTGGTATCCTAAGAAATTTCATTTCAGAGGTTCTTTGACATCAGATTAAAACATACTAATAAATTTGATTTTCAGTCAATATTTGCCCTTTTACTTGACACTGTAACAGCATTCAGTGCTAAAGGTCAACTGCAGGAGTTCGGGTGCATATTTCTTACAAACTAATTTTCATGTCATGTCCCTCTCCAACATATGAATAGAAGGTTGTTATCCTGCTGCAGATTATCTGACTTTTTCGTTTTAAATGTTTTGTTTTGGAAATCCTTTTCTTGAGAGGAATTTTTTTCCTTTACATCCATGTGCAGGCTTGCAAACTTGCAAATGTTCCCCGAGTTGTTTCTTCCCATGCTCATAATTGTTTCCTCTGTTGGATTATGGGATCCTGTGCTGATTAAATGTTCATGACTGATGGGAAGCTTTACTGTCTTGCATGGAGCCAGAGAGGATATTTCTTTTTTGAAAGCTTCCTCAGTGGGTGTATTCACATCACTAAACTTTAGATTTCCACATTCAACACCCATTAGGATTAGAGGCTTCCTTTTTAATGTTGGAAAGAAATAAGATCTTCCTGAACACATCTTGAGCCCTCTTTCCTTTCTTGAACTGTGATGTGGAAAACTGTAATTAAAAGTCTTAAATTTAGCCATATGTTTTATTGTCCAGTATTTCCATATCGGCCCTTGACAGTGGCTAAAATGCCATCTGAACTCCTCCATTGCTCTTTTTTCTTGTGTCTGTCTGTAATAGTTTCCTTTTATGTGAGTTTGTGCCTCACGACAGTGTAATATATTATATGCGGCCTGCAGGTAGGCTGTAATTTATCTGGTATTTATGGAGAGTAGCACAAAAATCTTGCTGTTTATCCACAGATAATAAGAGGATTATTAAAGGGTGGGAAAAGAGTTTCATCCAGGATTGTAGAAGTAATTGAATTAGACCCAATTCAAATAGTTTACATACAAATGCTCCTTCTCTGTATTCTGGAGGAGATCAGAGATTGTGAACTCTTAAGCTGAAAAAATAAGTCTTTGAAACTCTTTAAAAGTCTGACAGTTCAGCCAATTTGGCAAGTATAGTGGGAAAGTTGCTTAACTAGTTTTCCAGTAGTGCATCCTGCATCCTTTTATTCATTAAGTGGTTACTTAATTTACTTCAAATTGTATAATCAACGCTGGAGTTTCTAATCTTAATGTATAGTTCCAAGTGGAAGGCGATCAAAATTATTAAGATGTTTCCTAAGAATTACCAGAATATATGGAAAGAGAAATCAGGAGTTGTTCTGGGATTTTATATTTGCTAGTATTATGTAGGAAAAAAGTAGAATATATGGGGAAGGAATAAGTTATTGTGGCTCTCTTGATAAAGAAAAATTATTATATTAGTAAGAAGGTAAGCCTGATAGCATCCACATTGTAGTAGATGATAGTGCAGTAACATTTTGAGGACTGGACTTGTTGAGTCTTTTAGAAGAGGAAATTGCAATTTAACTGAAATTAAAACTGAAAACAAACATATCAGCAGCTGGAGGGAGACTTATGTGTCTGTGCAGTACTTCAATCGCTATTTGGCTTGGGCAATGATTGGCAGAACAATTGGCCTCACACATCAGTATTTTCTTAATTATGAACCAGAATTCCTAGAGCGAAAGGAGCTAGGAGCAGGGTCCAAATTGGGAAGGATTTAGAGTGAGATGAAAGGAAATACTCTAAATCCTGTGATATAGCTTGAGGAGCAGCAGCTGAATAGTGGCAGATACTTGGGTCATGGGCAAACACTTGATATTCTGGAAATTGCCCTGGTTTTTTTGACTGCAGAGTATGTGGTGGTCTTGTCATGAGTTTTGGGACTGAACTCTACTGGATTTTGATATCGGAAGAATAAGGAGTTTGTGGGTACTTGGCCTTTATACAGGGTTTTTTTCCTCTTCACTATTGCATGCAGCCCAGAAATATTTGAGGCAGATTAGAATCTGAATTAAAATACGAGTTTGACCAGAGAAGAAAAAAATAGTACGTTAGTTTTCTGATTCTGAAAAATAATTGTTTTCTATAGCTATTAAAACATTAAATATAGTTAATTTCCCCTCTGAATTTCCAAGCCTCTTAAACTCTGGTTGGTTTTTTGGTATGTTTTGGGTTGGGTTTTTGTTGGGGGGGGTGGTTTGTTTGGTTGGTTGGTTTTGGTTTGTTATTTACCATATAACATGTTTTCTTCACAGTTGTTTGCATATGAGTTGGGGTGGTGCAAGGGGAGAAGAAAGGATATGAAAGTAAAATCCTAAGGGGGTTTCCCTCATCCTATTCTTGAGGGTAGCAGTAATGGGAGAGGTTGATGTGATTTGTTTATGTTTTGCATTTTTAGGAAGGAGATTGCCATGGTTATGAAAAGCTCCTACCTTCGAGGACTGAACTTAGCCTCGTTCTTTGTGGCGAGCAAAATCACAGTGTTCATGACTTTCATGGCATATGTACTTCTTGGCAACGTTATCTCTGCGAGCGAGGTGTTTGTGGCAGTGTCCCTGTACGGAGCAGTGAGACTCACGGTGACCCTGTTCTTCCCGCGGCCGTGGAGAGAGTGTCCGAGTCGGTGATCAGCATCCGACGAATCAAAGTAGTGTTACTGACTGGGAGGGGGTGTGGATTCCTTCTCTTACTCTCCCTGTGTTTTAACACCACTGACAAGTGCAGCCTTAGCATGGTTTTGCAGTTTGGGATTTGTAATGAATAACCTGTTCTGGAAATGGAACGTGTTGCTGTGTGTGCAGGTACAAGAAACATATGACATGCAGGGTAGGCTGAGATGTATGAGAAAAGTGTGCATGGCAAAGAGGCGTTGTAGATATTTCTGAAGTACAAGGAATGTGTGTACAGATACGCAGGCATGCTGGGATTGGGATTTGAAGAACAAAGCAGGCAGATGGGAGCTATAGGATTCATATTTCACACTGCAGTACCCTGTCATCCGTGGAGGACAGGTGTGAGCCCCAGCTTCTGTCTTGTGGCCGCTTTCAGTGCTGGAGCGAAGACTCAGATTCAGCAAGGAGGAGCATTGGTAGTGCTGATGTCTGGTGCTAACAGAACAAGAGGGTGTTGTACACCTTGGATCAGTGTGTTAAAATGCTTGGCTTCTCACTGCACTCGGTAACAATGCCCACCATCTGGAGTCTGAGCAGTACCTCTGTGCCTGTAAAAGCCTAGCAGTAAACACCCTGCCTTCCTGTGGCACCTGACTTCCTCCTCCTGCTTCCTCTTAATTACTGCTTTCTGTAAGTCTTCAGCAGCTCTCTCTCATCTGCAAGCTCTTAGCTAACTACTTGCTAACTAGTCTTAGTTTCTACGATCAAGACATACCTTCCCAAAATACTGTCTGCTGCTGCCTATTTAAAGTCTTCAGACTCTTCGAGTCAAAGGATAAAAGAATTTTTTGGGTTTTGTTGTAAAATCGTGGTAGCTGTTGTCCTCAAAAGTTTTCTGTGCAAATAGCTCCTTTTCTTTCTAAATGTATTTGGGCTATTTATAATCTGGCAAGGTGTGGTAGAAGTGTGGCTGTGGTACAAAGTGCATCCTTAGGCAAATTGAAGGAAAAGTTTGCTGACAGGAATGCAGTAGTGAAAGTGCAACGAGCCAGTTATGCAGATGTAAGCAGGTTTCTTTTTTTGTTACTGTCCTGGACTTCAAAATCAGGCAATGTTCAGATAGTGTTCTGTCTTCTATTGGCCATTTGAAGAATGCTTAATAGAGACAGTGGACAGCTGCTTACTGTGTCCTCATTATTCTTCCAATGAAATAACATAAGCCTTTTCCATCAAAGCAGTGGAATGAGAAGGTGTTGCAGTGAGGGTTTCACCTCTTCTGTGGAAAGAGGGAGTTAAACAATTTTAAAAGTTTTTAGTGATTCAAGGCAGAGACGGGTTCTGAAGCTAATTTCTTTCTGGAATTCTTTATTGAGCAGGTGATTGTTAGAGTTCTTTGCTATTAAATCTGCACTTCTGGAGGTTTTTTGGGAGGGGAGAACTAGTTAGAGGTACTGAAGTAGTTGTGCATTGCTTTGGAAATGTTTTTCTTTATCAGTTCGTGGTTGTTTCTTCCAACCCCATAATTAATGTTCTGTATGCCACTTTCAAAAAATGTGCTTGGGTTCCTTTCCCATTCTCAGTCTCACTTTAGGCAATGTCCTCTGCTTTTCTTTTATTGCAGAACTTTCTGATGCTCGATGAGGTCTCACACTTCAAGCCACAGCTACATGGCAGTAATGAAAATATTATTCTTCATGTTCAAGACTTGACTTGCTATTGGGATAAGGTAAATTCAATTACATATTAAGTATATTGGTGCTGCCAGCATTTGAAGTCTAAAATGCAGTGTGTGTACGTATAGTGTCCTGATGCTTTGTATTCCATCCTTTGTGTTTGTGAATCCTTTCAGTATGTTAAGCTAACTCTGTAGAATAGTGCTGAAAACAATATCAAGTGCATCTTGAAAGCAGCTATTTCTTGATACTTTACTAAATGAAAAACTTCGCGTTTCTCAGGGAAAATATCTCTTTTTATTAAGCTGCACCGTATCGTAGCTTAGGTACTTAAATTGGAATTAAGGACAGACAGCACAGCAAGGTGGGCCTTATTTTTCTGTGATCTGAATGCTTGACCAATCCATTAGTCTAGAGCCAGTACAATATCATACTTCTCACAACAGATTTGAAAGCTTTAGAGACGAGTCAGCGCATATTTGTTGCTCTGTATTTTGAGACTGTTCAGGTGCACATTTTTTTCTGCTTAAAATGGCCACAAAAGGGGACAGTGAACATGTGATAAATTTATTATGTATCTCTTTTATATAAAAAAGGCAAAGGTTGGCTGTTTGTTTTAAAACTTTAATTGCTATGGTAAGCAACAATTTGTGATGAATTGTTGACACTATTGAAACCTGCCAGTATCCTCACACAAGAGAGACTTCAGTCTCTATTACAGGTGCTGGAAACTCTAAAAATAACTTTTGCATATAAATGTAATGCAAATAGGATATCACATATTTCCCTTTCTAAACACTGTTCCCCTACCTGTGCTGTGTCCCAAGAAAGATCAGATGTGAGGATCTACTTGCAGCTACTCAGCTGCAAAAGAAAATTGCTATTTTATTGTGCTTTACTTTCTCAGACTTTTCTGTGACATCTATTTCTGAGGCATTGACCAAGTTTTTTAAAATTAATTGATATGAAAGACTTAATTGTGAATACTTTCTAATACAAAATGCAGTGTATTGCTTAATCTTTGTTTTCTTCTCAAACTGACTTTGGTACTGCCATTAACAGTTTATAGGAAATGGTTGCATAAAGTACCAATAAAACATTTTTTTTTCCATGAGTTGTTTATATTGCATAAAGCAGGGTAGCATGACTGGAATTACTGGTTTCCTTTCAGTTAAAAAAAACCCAAACCCCAAACCAACAAGCCATCCACAGAACTGTTAATGTAACTTTCATTTTGATATTTAATTGCAGTGTGCATGAGAGAAGAACAGTTCTCTCAGAACTGTTAAGATCTGCTCAGAAATTTTCTATTATATACTCTTAAAATTATACAAAATAATTTTATAGACTTGCTCACTGAAAAAATTATGTTCTGATAGAGACTAGTTATGAAAGGAATAATATAAATATATTATCTTTCATCAAGTAGCAGGCTTAGCTTGCTACCCTTGCTAGGTTTCTCAAGAGACTTTGGATGTACAGACACTCTAAAGCAGGATGGTAATTTTTTGTTTTTTAGTTTTTAGACATTGTGTGCCAAAAGTGATACTAAGAAAACCCACCAAAAAAAAAAAAAAAAAAAAAAAAACCAAAAAAAACCCAAAAAAACAACCCATTAATCCAAAATCACTTGAAATAAAAAAGAAGTTATTAGCTATAATTTTAGGAAAACAGCCTAACATGGTATATTACAGTTTCTCAAAAGATAAACAAAACCAATTAGTTCCTGGTCACACTCTTGTTTTACTTAGGCGAGTGTTATCTTGTGTACCACAGGCTAGTCTGTTACCAGCATGGTATTCTTCAGTACAGCTTTTTACTGCTGTTCCTTGAATTTACAAAACAGTCTATCTGCTCAACTGAGCAACTTCAGATTTAAAATACCAGCATTTGAACAGCGGCGAAATTTATCCCTTGTAATTTTAGTTCTTACATGACAAGCCTTAGTATAGCACTTCTATGCAATATAGTATGCCTTAGGTGGGCTGAACTGTTTCATTTTCCTGTCTGTAGGAGGAGTAAGGTCTGCCCAAGCTCACCTCTGGAGTTGCTGCCCTGAAGGGATCATTCTTGTGTCCTCTTGTCCTTGCATTCTCTGTCTGTTGCCTCACTTATTCTGGTTGTTAATGCTGGTTTGTATGACCTTGTGAAGCAGTTTGGAGGGATAAAGCAATAGAAAATTAATCACTTTTAATGAGATTAGTTTTCTGATAGCTGAGTCCCAGGAACAACACAAGCAAGGTTAGGCAGAAGGAGGAAAGTTGACAGGGCACAGGGGAGCTGGGACATTTGTGATAATGAGCTGTCAGGTAAACTTAACTGCAGTATTAGTCTGTGCTCTAATTTTAGTGCCTGAAAATTGGTGTTGATGAATTCAGGAGAAATTGTCTTCAATTACAAGAAATGCTATTTTGCAAAAATATCGTGCCACTTAGGTGCATGTGGCTGTGCTGTTTGCTTGAATTACTACTTTTGTAGTAATGGGTAGGCTCTGTGATAACTTCCAATACTGCTTAATATATATTATGACAGTAACAGTTTAGAAACTTTTTAAAAGTCCTTCTGTAATGTTTTTTTGGCTCTTACGTTATATATTTTTTTTTTTAATATTTGATTTTGGTGGAAATGCCTTTGCACTTCTGTGAATACAGACGCAAAACCTCAAGAGGTCTGAAGAAGGGCCTGCTGTGTGTCTGAAAGCTTATTTATTTATTCCATATAGATATTGATTTAGTAAGAGATATTTTCTCTTCCTACAAACTCTGTATTAAAAAAAGAAAATCTTTGGCTGCCATAAATTTGTAGAGTTCTCTTAGCACTAGGTGAGCACCTGAGCTGCATGCAGAGGACAGAGGAATCAACCTCGAGGTCAGCTGCTGGCTGAGGCGGGTGGTGGGGCTGTGCAAAGGAAAGGAAAAAAGTCCCGTTGGTGCCACCTCGTGGAAATTCCCCTTGGCAGCAGGAGTGGTTTCGCAGGGCTGTCCAGGGAGCCCGCGTTCCGCTTTTCGCAGCCTGAGCGCCGCATGGAACCCTGCAGCGCCTCCGGCAGCGCGGCTGCCTGCCAGGCACCAGTGAGCGCGTGTGTGCTGTCCCAGCCATCGGAGATGGGCATGGATACTCTGCTTCTTCCCAAACAGTTTGAAATGGATTGCAGGCTTCCTCCTTCTGCAGTCCCAGAACTTTTTTGTCTTGTTACTTGTCATCTTTTGTGTGGAGCTGGCATGGTGGCCTTTTCAGCCACTTGAACTTCAAAAGGTGGCTGGAGATTTTTAAGGCGTTCTTAACCTCGCTCTTCTGTTTTTGGAGCTTAAGGCTGGGTTTTTGTTTGGTCTTTTAATCAAAGTATTTGTTCGGGGGGATTTAAAGCATCTATTTTACTGATTGCATTTTAGTGTCAGTCATGCTTAGTACGGGTGAAGATGGATGTAAAGGCAGATTCTCCTACAAAGGTGTTTTGCTTTAATGAGAGGGAGCTGCACCAGGTCCTTAAAAATTGCTGTTTAACACATGAGCATCCTTTCTTTTCACAAGTAGGCATTTTTGCAACCTTGATAGAAGAGGTGCAAAATATGTTGGGAGATCAGTTCATCCATAACATAAAGGATAGGCATACTAGAAAGGAATATTAAACAGACAGTCCTAGGGTAGTATAAATGAATATCCAGTATACAAGACGAAGGTGTGTAAAATCAAGCGGCATTTTTCTGGTTTGTACTTTGGATAGAGCCTCGACTAGAGCAAACACAGCCATGGCTTTCCTCAGGTTCTGAGAGCCTCAGCCCTCCATTTGTCTGCATGCTCACAGTCGCTGAGTGTGTCGTGCTGGGGCTGGGAATGCCAGTGTGGTGGCCAGCACAGAGCTCGTGTTTCTGAGGCTGCCACCCAGATCTGTGGGATCTGAGGAAGCCCTGCTTCTGCTGCTGTTGGCTTCCTTATTCCTTGAATGCTGCTTTAGCTGTGTTTCGTGCTGTGTTTGTGGTGAAAGATGAGGGTCTTTCAGAAGTGCTTGTGAATTACTGAAAGGGCAGAAATTGTATGCCTGAAAATATGGTGGGCGTATGGACTGGCAGATTATAGTATATTTATGTTTAATGTATACACGCTGTTTTCTGTCTTTAAATATTTATTTTGATGGTTTATATTTCATTACTGAGAAATCCTGACTTTCTCTCAAATCCCCAGAGTTTAGAAACCCCAGCACTTCAAAATATTTCGTTTACTGTCAGACGAGGGGAGCTATTGGCTGTGATTGGTCCTGTAGGAGCTGGAAAAGTAAGTCTTAATATTTACACCATTTCATGAGGCTTTTGAGTCTATTAAATGTGAAAATTAGAAACCTGAAAGTATAAAGTTCCTTTATGTATATAATCACACATTCCACATCAGGATACTGGCATTCAAAACAGGACAATGCCTTTTGGGTGGGGAGGAGGTGATGCGAAGCTCAACGGTATTTTGTGTGCTGCTTCAAGACTGCATGAAAAGGATACTACTGCTTTTCTACTGTTAGCAGTAGTTTGAGACACAAGGTGAAATAGGCCATTGTGCCAGTAAACACTGCTCTAAACAGATTTCTGTGACGTCTTTAATGCAACCAAACTTTAATTTTTACTTTATTTTTTAAAAAATCTTCTCCAGTCTTCGATCTTAAGTGCTGTGCTTGGTGAACTGCCTAAGGACAAAGGTTTGATAAATGTTACTGGAAGAATTGCCTATGTTTCACAGCAGCCTTGGGTGTTTTCTGGCACTGTAAGAAGTAATATACTGTTCGACAAGGAATATGAGAAAGAAAAATATGAAAATGTTTTAAAAGTCTGTGCTCTTAAAAAGGTGAGGCTTTCTCTTTGTGTATTTTCTTTCTATGATCATTATTTATACTGTAGTGTTCTTTTCAGACCTGTGGTACATGCTGCAATGTACAATATATGGACTAGATTGTTATAAGTAGCATGTGAAATAACTCCTGTTGCATATCATAAATGTGTAATTATTTTTGCCATCCTTGTGTGAGGCATTTTCTTCTAATTCCCAAAACTTCCATTAGGGGGAGGTATAGCATGCGTGAAGCACCGACAAATTTGGGAAAAGCTGTTCCCTATTATTTCGTTTCATAATTACATTTTAGCCCTTTTCACGCCTATTATGGCAGGGGTGTGTGCAAATGCAGTAAAAGGCAGAAAACAAATGCTCAAGCTAGCACTCTTTGTGACTTTTGTTTTGTAAATATCCTATATGCTTTCCTTTGAAGTAAATGTCGTGTTTGCTGTGTATTATGCATTGCCAACAGCTATCAAAAGAACCTTAGGGATATGTACTGGAGAACTTGCTAAACCCAAGTAGTTATGAAAAAATATATTTGAAAGGTTTGTGTGCAAAGGAGTTTGTGACATAGATTAGAGGAGGATTAAGCCAGATTTGTCAAGAAACAGACATTTTGCTTGGCAGCTAAAAAGGTTTTGTGCAGCATGTTATGATATTTCTGTCAGCAGCAACACAGGTGAAAAGCAGATGGTTACTGTAATGGACTTTTTTTGCAAGAATTTTACACTTGGCAGATAGAGTTTTAGTATCTCCTGCTGATATTCAGTTGTGCTGTTGTCTAAACTTAAGGTTTTAATGACTGTAAAAGACAGCAAACAGCATTAAAAAAATCCCCACTTCATACTGATGGTAGATTTTCTTTCATAGTTTTCTTGCAAATTTATGTGTCTTACAAAAGCTGTGAATAAGCTTTCAGAATATGTTTTGTAGCTTAATGTAAAACTTCTGTATTTCCTGAATAGAAAATACAATAATATGACATGGAACACTGTATAATTTTGTTGTCTTATCCACAGTTCTGAGGTCTCAAATTAACCAAATCTTGGTGATGAATGTTGTAGTTATTTTTCCTGAATACATTGCAGTAAAAATAAAAACAATGCAGTTCTTCGGGACATTGGCAAGAAAACTCACCGATAATAGTTAGTTTAGTTTTTATTTTTTGCAACAGCTAATTTTGTTCTAATAAAAACTAATAAATTTACTGTTAGACTTTATTTTATTTGATTTTCTGAATCACCAGTAAATATTCCTTGTAAGACTAAGGATAATAATACACTTTCCTCTGGCACAGCTGTAGAAAAATTGGACTTTAGGATCTCATCTATTTTTTCTGCTTTCTCAATTACCTTTTGCTAAAACTATAGAGTGATAAAATAACTGCAGATACTGCATTTAGTACAAAACCTTATATTTTAATGTGTTAACTTAATACTTTTCACATTAGAAATGTTACATTGAAACAGCTTTGTCAGTCTTTGAAGTTAAAATTATTTTTAAGAATTATTTTTATCTGTTCGTTCATGTTCACAGGACTTGGAATTATTGGCAAATGGTGACCTAACAGTAATAGGAGATCGTGGAGCTACTCTGAGTGGAGGACAGAAGGCCCGTGTAAATCTGGCCAGGCTAGTGTTTTTTACTGGTTTTGAAATGTATAAATTGTCACACTCCAGTGACTGAAGTAAACCAATGTAAGACTTTGTGATACTGACATTTCTTTAAACCTTTTAGAGCCGTGTATCAAGATGCAGACATCTATCTTTTGGATGATCCACTGAGTGCAGTAGATGCTGAAGTTGGAAGACATTTGTTTGAAAAGTATGTTACTGCTTTATTTTAATTTAGGATGCAGCTGTTAATTATAATTACTTATCAAAAAACTTGAGAAAGCCTTTCTGGGGAGATGGATTTCTTCACAAAACTTAGTACATTCACTTTCTGATTTGCTTTTCCCTATTTTATGTAATTGGAAGATACAAGGTTTATTCTTCCCCTCTGTGATTTGTTGATTTTGTTCTTTTTTTTTTAAAAACCCTATAAAAATCTGTTTTGAAGATACTATAAATAGAAATATTCCTAAGGGAATATATGCCATTTTCTTAAGGAAAATGTCGAGTTTCATATGTGAGTATTGGGGTTTATGAATATTAATACTGATTGAAGAATAAAATGGGGTGGGATTTTAAATCACTTCTCAGTTTGCTACAACTTTGCTTGCTCGCAATAAGTGCTTAATTCAACTGGCTAAGGGAGGAGACAGAACTGTCTTCGATTCTTGAATAATTTTTCATTTTGGGTCTTAAAATTTCTCTTGGTGAGGTGAAACAGGGCATGTGGCCTGCGGAGAGCAGAAATAGAGGGAAAGAGAATGTACAAGTTTACTATGTAAGAGAGGGATACTGGTTCTTCCCCCATTTCCAAAGGAACAGGAGAGTGTTCATTAAGTCAGGTTCCCTTTCAGTGAGTTGTTTCTTCTCCATCCCTCTGAAACTGTAATCTAAAGCACATAGGTGAATATCAGAATAATTTGGTTAGTCCCAGCCAGTGTTTTGTCCTTACTTCTTCACTTAACTCTCTATATTAAAAGGCATAATCTAGAATTAACTAGAAGGAAAAGCTTCTGTTGATGGAATTCAGTGGTCTTTGGTTGAGGCCTTCAATAAATGAGTTTTGCTTAGCATACTTGCATCCTTTGAATTCTGCACTCCAATACATGAATTAATTTGGTTTTACTGTTGTTCTCTCCTGTCCACCCGTAGGTAATCATAAAAACTTGCAGAAATCTTGCAGAAAAGGTCATAGAAATTGCACTGAGTAGCAGTGGCACACACGTTCTTTTTTCCCCATACAGGGAAGCTCTTAGTATCTAAATTTGAAAACAGTACATCCTGTTGGTGCTTGCAGTTTCAAATCCTGGACCCTCCGAAACCCCATTAACATTTTGCTTTGTTTTTTTGATGTCTTCAAAAGGCTATTGTTTATTTCTGTCAGCTGTGGAGTAAGAGTTTTATGATGCATAGGCTTTACATTAATTTTTCAGCTGCCATGACAGATAGATGGAGTTTATCACCTCTGTAGTTCACGTATGCTATCAAATTCCTTTAATGCCTGTTGAAGCTTTCTAGGCTTCAGCAGCTGCTTTTCTCTTTCTGCACAAGATCTCTCTGCAGCTCCAGCCTCTGACTGTATCAGTGACTGAATTCTGAAGGTGCACCCACCTGAGCTGTTAACCTGTCTCTTCCTGAAGTCTTAAGGTCTCTTCATGAACAGGAGACAAGGAAGTACTGTGGTGACTTGTGAAGGAGGTCAGGCTGCCTCTTCAGCTTACTCTACTTTTCATCCGACCTGTGACATTGGCAGCATCTACATTCTACTGCAAACCTGGAAGTGTGGATTTTTTTGCATGTGCAAAACCATAAAGGAGATAGAAGCCATTGCACTGTGAGCACAGCATGTGTTTTGCTGATAAGTGTGTGAAGATGAGGAGGAATAAGGAGGTTATCTCGGAGAATTTGAAACTCAGACAAGTAGCTGGGGTTGTTTCTGCACTTTCACTTTTTCTCCACAGCTCCGGATCAGATTGAGCAAAATACAAAGAAGTAGAATGAAAGCATTTTTTAGAGTCTGGACTGGATGGAGTAGTAGTGGGAAGGAAAACCAAGCAATGCCTCCCTGCACAAGATTTTAAGGGAGTGTTTTTTACAAACGGAAGTTGTCTAAGGAGACCTACATGGAATCTGTAAAGGTGCTGGGGATATTAGGGAGAGCGTTATGTTCAGTAAGTTGCTTTGAAAAACAAGGCAAGACACGTACTTTAGTGCTTCCTGAATAGTGCTGGAAATGTGGAGAAGACAGAGAGCACTTGGACAAAAATGATTTCTTAGAACATGGTGCTGAGGAATGTCCAAAACACCACTTCATGCAGGCTGCCCCCTCGGGAGTCCAAACCACGAGGCTTAAAACAATGGATGAGATGGAAGAAATAGGGGATTTTTAAATGAGAATCTGAAGTGGATATTGTTCAGTTCACTCGCTTTTTTTTTTTTTTTTTTTTTTTTGTAATTCTATGTTAAAGTTTGGGGTTTTTTTTACAAGTGTCTGGTGTATGTGTTTACATAAAATATAGGTATGTTCCTAGTAATTCCCCAAAGCTATGGCATGTGGATGGCTGGTTCATTATGTTTGCTGCTTTTCTGTGTTCTATTCAGCTACTGCAGCAAGCAGTTTAAAATATATAAGTACTTTTCAAATGAGAAATAATGCAAGTAGCACAGCTCCAGTGGGAAAACTGACCATGATATTATTAATAAGGGACTGTGGCTCTTAAGAATTTCTTCGTGATACAGAAAAGATTTTCTGTGGATGATGGAGTAGATAAAACCAGCTTTTCAATTAATTCCTCTTTCCTGGTCAGATTCCTTGGGACATAAGTATAAACTGAAGATTTCCTAGTTTTGTGTTATTTGTTGCTTTTTTACTGTGAGTTCTCTTGATAGTTAATAGCAGGCATGCTTCAGCCTTTTCCAGTGGGGGGTTTCCAGTATAGTTATATGTTTTTTTACATATTTGTATGTGGATATGAAAACATACCTTTATTTTATATTTATTTAAATAAAAATAACTTTTATTTAACTTTTAAGAAATTCGATATTTTGAGACCTCTAGTTTCAAAATGAGGGATGGCCATCACAGGTCCAGTAGCACATTTCTTTGTCTAGTGAAGTTTGTAGCAGACTGGGATTTCTAAGAAAATTATTCAGTTGCACTTGGATCCCAAGGAATTTCCTACTCTCCCTGTTTATCTATATATTGCTATAGATTATATGGTTTCTGATCACCTTTAGGTAGAAACTAAATTGTGTCCCACCAGCGGTGTTTACTCAAAAGTCATGTTTGTGAGAGTGAGATTTATATTTCCTAAGTCTATTGGGACATGCCTTTCTCTGGGTATTGTTCCTTCCCGTGTATCTTTTCCGTGACAGGAGCTGTGTACCGGTCTCAATTGATGATCAGCCTGATTTCTTTCTCTTTCTCTTCTGTGCTTGTGATAGTAGACAGAGTTTTGTGACAGTTTAGGGATGTTTTAAAATCAGACCTAAAATTGTGATGGTTCTTGGGAGTGGTATGCACATCATTCCTGGTATCAGACAGAATTCACGTAGAAAAAGTTCACAAAATTCTACTTGAACACCAGTTTCTTGGCTCAAAAAGTTCCTAATATATGGACTCTGGAATCTGGAAATGTGTGCAGAAGAAACATCTGTCTGTGCTGATATACTTTCTGCAGCCATCCAGTGCTACCTGGTGCCTGGAAAGGTCAATGGATTTTGTGGACCAGTCATATTTATGTGTGACTGGGACTTGTCATTAGATGTAGATAAATGATTATCAAGGTAGACATAGAAGCAGAAGCAGCAGAGTAGAAATAGAGACAGCAGAGTATAATGTGTAGGGTGTGTGGGTTTTTTGTCTCTGGCAAGCATAGCACACTTTTTTTTTTTTTTTTTAATTTTGTAAACTTTGAAATGTGCAAAACTAACTGGGGTATTGTTCTCCCTAAACTACTTAAATTTAAATGGAAGGGAGAGGAAAACAAATATAGGAAGTAAATGAATATAACAAAGGCTTTATGCCTGTAAGCACTTCTGCATGTGCTTTAATTTCATTTCAGTGGTTATTTTCATTGAAATGAATATAAGTATTAACTAGAGTAAAGTTAAACTTGCATGTAAACTTCCAAAAAGGAGAGGGAGGAAGAACAGTAAGGAAGAAAGTAGAATCATTAAAGAGACATTTTGCAGAGGTGAAAGAAAGCTGGTTCTTGGAGATAAAAACTTAAAAAAGATTGAAGGAAAACTTGTCTCAAAGAAAAGCAGACCTGATAGGGAAGGAAGAACAAATGAGGATTTGTAGGCATGAAGTGCAAAGACTCTGCCTTTGCACAGGGGAGCACTGTGTTGTTGTAAACCCCCTTCTCAGTGTCTCCTGCTTCATGCTCTGCACTATCAAAGCTCAAGCTAATTATTTTTTAATTGTGTAGCAGTTTGCTGTCAAAGTGCTGTGGGTTTTTCAAATGGATTATAGTATCCTGTTACTTTAGTTTGTTAACTTAAAATACTCCTTGCTTATTTTTGTTGAATCGGAAGGGTGTCATTTCTGGAGAGGTCTGTCCTGATTCTGGTATATCTGATGATGCATGAAGGTCATTGATGGTACATTTTCAGATGATAGAAAGCCAGACAATGCTAAAGGCAGTTCTGGAAACAGACAGGTATTAGTGGAGTTTTGGCTATGGGATGTGAATTGGTAGGTGCATGCAGCGGGAAAAAGTGCAGAGTATTGAGTCCATGAATGTACAGTGAGCAGGGATCAGTAGTGTGGTAGTTATATGGAAAAGGAGGTGTAGAGGGTAGTAGATCACAAACCCATTATGACTCAGCAATGTCATGCACTTGTTAAGGAAATGGTGCCCAGGGATTTATGACCAGTACTGTATGTGGCAGTACAAGTAAAATAATACTCCTATTATGTTCTGTACGTGTAAGGTCTCAGCTGAAATAATGTTTCAGTTGTGTGCCCTTCAAAAAATATATAGACCAGCTTCATACTCCGGTATAGGTGGTCAGGAACATTCAGGTGTCCAGGACAGGGAGGCAAAAAAGAAAGAAACCTATCTGCAACTTAAAAGCAAAGTCTATTTGGGAGTCTTCTTTATTACTTTCATTTGTTTTTCTTTCATGTCTGGAGGAGAAGGGACTTTGTACACAGGAATGAACTGGTCCAGGGGGCCTTGGGGATATAATGGATTGAAACTGCACCAGAGGACTTAAACTTGAACTTCAGAGAAAAAAATTGTAATGGCAAGGGTAGCTTGTCCCTGGAATTTCTGTTTAGCTGGAACATGGAGAAGAACCCATTTAATTTCTGCCAGGAACATTTTTACATTTAAATTGATTCTTAGTTGGGGAAGAGGATGCAACTTCTACAGTCCCTTTATCTTGCTTTTTCTTTTACTCAAGAAAGGCTGAAGAACCTTTGGGTGTTCTATATCTGGATCTCGTGTGACTGTGTGCACATGTGTGTGTGCTTGTGCATTTAATAAATGTGACAGTGGTGTTTGGAATTTGTGCAGCAGTTTGTCCTGTCGTCATGCATTAAATGTGCTCACAGTCTAAACTGTGCCTCTTGAGAGTAGAGGACAACCCCAAGGAAGGTGAACTATGTGGGGTTTGAAAAGGCAGGTAAAAAGGTTGTGGCAGTGCTGGGCAGGCTCCAGCAGATGCCTGAACTCTTGGACTGGTTACATCCCCTGCTGAGAAGGCTTTCCCTGGGTTCTCTGTATCATCAGTGAGAAAGGGACACACTATCAGATGGTGATTCACTTAGAATTGGGCTTTTCACCTTGATGTTGTTCCTGAATTATAGAGAGCAGTACTTCTAACAGTAGATGGATGATGAGCTAAGCCTTAGTGAGCCAGTTGGAAAATAAACGCTTATTGATTATTTTGGGGTTTTTATTTTTCTTAAATCAGTAGTGCTGTTTAATTCTCCAGAAGTCTCTGTGGCTCAATGCTACAGCTGATCTGAAAGCTTCTCTCAAAGAACTTACTTTTACCAGCTGTATTTCTCCATAATTTTCCACATTATCTTGCCCTTCTTTCTCTTTCCTGTAGTAAAATGTTTTAAAAATACTCTCTTTGCAGTTCAGCTTATGACATGTACATTTGTTACAAGAATGTTTAAGACAATTTTAATGACACGTCTTACTGCCTCCTCTTTTTTCCAGACCAGAAATAATAATATTTCTTTTCCCTACTTCGAAAACTTAAATAAGGAGCATGTTTGTTAAGGTTTTGTATAGCTTTTATAAATCTAGTAAGCATGATCATCTCCTTATTTTAAAAACCGAGTAATGGAATAGGTTTTCCAGAAATAATCAAAATCTTTAAAGACATGTAATTTTAGTTAATCTTTCCATCTCTTTGCAGATGTATTTGTCAGGCCTTACATCAGAAGATTTCTGTTTTGGTCACTCACCAGTTACAATATCTCCGTGCTGCAAATCAGATTCTAATTTTAAAGGATGTAAGTTATTTCAGTGTCTATACCTTCACTATATAATTACCCTTTTTAATCTAAGAAAGGAAAAAAAAGTCAGGTTTTCATTTTTAGTTTGTAAATATATTTTCTGTCTACTTATGACTACATATGGTTTTTAAGTTTTACAGTTATTAATAAGTTGATTTTTCTTGGAATACCTTCCCTGAAAAATCTGTTTCTGAATTTTATCATACATATAAATAAGCCTGAATTAATAATACTTACTTCTTCAGACATTTTGTCTGGTTTTGAAATGAGGTTTTAGCTTTCCCTTGCTTCAAATTTAATATACTATGAGACTGTGTTAATGTTTTGCTTTTGTTCTTGTTTCTTACACTTCTGCATGAATTAAGAACTGTGTTAATTTTTCAACCAATCCATTTTTAAATGAAGGCTGAGAAATAGTCTCAGATGCCTTTAAGAATGAGCATGCCTTCAGTGCAGCTGGTTCCTTCCCATCTTTGTTGTACCAGCTATTCAGAGGCAGAGGGGAAATGCAAGGACTTCAGTTGAGGCTTTTTTCTCTGTTTTGTTTTAAGGCTGGGTAGTGAAATATTTGAAATTACTTTTGAGGTATTACGATGGTACAAAAAAGGACACCATCCCTCTTTTTCTCCATTCAGATTGCTTTAAAAGTTACAGTAGCTCTTGAGAAATGAGTTTGTGGTAGAGCTCAAAGAATCGTGGTCAGTGTTGCTCCTTGTAAGGCTCTGTGAGGATCAGAAAATGAAGATGGTGTTTACCCCCAGGAAGGAGCAATATAAAAAGACTGGTGGTTGTGCATGTGGTTTAACAGGATATCCTAAAGCTGCATGGCTTGGCTGTCTCCCACACCTTTTCCAGGGAGGTGATTCTCCCCTGGCTGTAACTGGGGCTTCTCTCATTCTATTTGTTTGTTGTCCCTGTTAGCTGCTGCAAGGTGACTGGACAGAGCCTAGAAGCTTGCTTCTGCTCCTCTAAGTGAGGAGCTCATAGAGGCTTCTGCGAGTTACAGCAGTGGTGTGTGTGCCCAGCAACAGCAGAACCCCAGAGGTAGCAAGGACAGGGTAAGAAAAATTGTCCTTTATGAAAAGTGTATAATGAAGGTACTAAAAGTTTATATTGATTGTAGGGTCAAATGGTGGGGAAAGGTACCTACGCAGAGTTCCTGAGATCTGGCATCGACTTTGCTTCCCTTTTGAAAAAAGATGAGGAGGTGGTAGAACAGCAGTCAGTTCCAGGAACCCCCAACCTGAAGTCTGCCCGGCACCGAACCTTCTCGGAGTCCTCTGTCTTGTCCCAGGATTCGTCCATCCACTCACAGAAAGATGGAGCCGTGGAACAACCACCTGTGAGTGCTTAGAGGATAGAACTGTCCTATTCTTGTCTGGCTGGTTTGTAACTTCAACTTCTATATGGGCCTTCCCTGCAGTGTTGGGACTTCAGGGATTACTGAATTGCATTATCAGGTGAGAGCTTGCCTGTGGAGGACCTGCCCAGCTGGCAGCTCACAGCTCAGCGTGGTGCTGTTCAAACCCAGCAGAGTCAGTCTGTGCAGTTCAGCATCAACTCTGCTGGGTGCTGGGAGCATTCCTTGTATGTGTCCAGAGCCACCACACTGTGCTCCTTTCAGCCTGTCCTCTGACAGCAGTGCTTTAAAGGGCCTGCCTGTCCCACTGTGTTGGGTGGGTTCACTGGGTTTGTGCAGTGTTGAACTGAAATGAACACTTGCCCTGAAATCCTGAGCTCTGGGAAGTGCATGTAGAAGTTGTGGCTTTATGCAAAGTCTGTGTTTGCATGGCTGGTATCAAGATACCTATAAACATTCCACATGATCTTGAGGTGGCCCTGGGGTGAGTGGGTGGGTGTGTGTAATCCTGGGGCACCACTGCCTTGCTCTCTTCAGCCCTTTTGTTGGTGAAAACAGGAGGCTTTGTATGGTGCCAGTGTGACTTCCAGGTGCCTCCTTATCTCTTGGTCTGCCCAGTGCAAAAGCAGCCCTAAAGTTTCTCTACCAGAGGTTGCCTTCTGCTGGTGTGTGTTTGCATTCACATCAAACAGTGCAGGCTCCCTGTAACCCTGCTAGGCTTGTGCTAGCACTGCATCCATGGAACAAGCAATCCCTGTATGTCCCTCATGATTGTCACCTTTATGCTGTGGGTATATATTATTTTTGTTTCTTCTCTATGATGGAAAGCAGCAAGATTAAAAAAAGCTACAGGATTTTTAATACGTTTTTGAGGAATGAGTTTATGCTCCAAAGCAGTAAATTTATATTATTAGTGCCCTGATGGCAACTCCTGTCTTAAATGCTCTTAAATTTATGGAGGTGTACCAAACTTCTTAGCAGCATTAAGACTGTTGGATGAGGATGGGATGAAGTGGGAAGATGGGGTGGCTGGAGGGACAAAAAGCCAAGACAGGCTTCTCACCTTTTGTGGATGAGTAGGTTGGATTTCTCTTTTCACGTCTGTCAGGTCTCTTGATTCCACTGCTCTTGTACCGCCATGTCTTGTGGTAACAAAATCAACTGCTACATATCCACTGAACTGACACTAGTTTTCATATTGCATATACTGTAAAAATGAAAAAAAAAAATCCTGATTTTAATAATTTTTATACTTTTTTAACCTTTTTGATGCATGTATAGTTTTTTTCTTCTCTGTTTTTCAATGTCCCCCATCCATTGTTTGCTTAATGTTACTTCCCATTTGTCATTTTACTTGTTTTCCCTATTAACAGATGCTTTGTTGGTATTTACAAGGAAATGATTAGAACTTTATGGATAATTTGTAAGTCTTGGGTATATGTTGGTTGATTTTGGTACATACTTGGAGAAGAGTATTTAATTCAAATGCTTTTCTGGAAAGGAAAGGTTGCCCACATTTTCATTCTGAAAACAGAATCTTCCCCAAGTAAAGGCCTTAATTTCTGGAGTTATAAATTAAGGTAGTATATAAGAAAAGAAGAACCTGGGTAGTGGTCAGAGTAGATATTTCTGGCTATATATGAAGTTGTGTTATATTTGGTGATGCAATGCTAAATAAAATCCTCGAAGTGTTGCGTTGCAGAGTAGATTTTTCAGTATTAGTGCACTGAGACTAATTTTTTTTTTGTCATAGCTATAGTTCGATATTTAAAGTTTTTATATGCATACTCACTTTATCTCCTTGTTTAATTGTTTGCTAATTCTGAACCATGACTTTCAAGTGGCTGAGTCTGAATCTGTAACTACAAGGTTGATGGGGTTTGTTCTGTGGACTTTGTTTCTTTCAGGGTGAAAATGCACTGGCTGCAGTGCCAGAGGAGAGTCGCCATGAGGGAAAAATAAACTTTAAAGTTTACAGAAAATATTTTACTGCAGGAGCAAACTACTTCGTGATTTTTATACTCTTAGTATTTAATATTTTGGCACAGGTACGTTGTTGGAAGCCACAAATAATATTGAATGTATTTTGGGTTTGTGAGGGGTTTTTTCCCCCTCTTTTAATATAGTGCATACTCGTTGCTCTTATGTTTCATCTAAAATGTTTGGGTGTTCTTTAATAATTTTATAGTGTACCCAAGTGTCAGCGTGAAATTTTTGGGACAGCACTGAGAGGTCTTGCACTGATCCCTATTTCAACAATTTTAATACCTCACTAAAATAATTATTTTGATGACAACATGGCACAAAAATTATAAGCCAGTGTACTTCATTTCAAAAGAGAAGAAATTAATAATGTGTATAAAAGTGGTGTTTAACAAACCTAAACAGTCAGAATGTTTCCAGTTGAGGAGGGTAAAGAGATTTACTGGGTGTGGGAGGGACAGAGGCTGACAGAAGTGTTCAAAGAACAGCTCACCTGTTGGTAAGTGCAGATTATGTAAAAAGTTTAGACAGAGGGTCACTGTTTAGCAGAATGAGAAGGTGAGGAAGAGCATAGGGAAATATTTTGTGTGATTCAGATTGGAGCAGGTATGTAAAAGATTTTTTAAACAAGAGTTACTTACAAACTTACTGAAAGCAGTGGTGAGCTGAGGAAGCTGAGTGAAGATACCTTATTGCCTTTTTCTCTTTCTTACTGAGAAAGCTCCTTTATTTCATGGAAATTATTTTTCTTGGCTGTAAAAAAATAGTCTGTATATTTTAACATCTTACTTCTTCCTTGTCCTTGACTTGAGTCTACTGGAAAGATAGCTGAGCAAGATCAAATCTCTGTAGTAGACTGCCCACAACTTGAAATTCACATGAACAGAAGTGTATTTTGAGATAATAACCCTGTTATATGTTTGTAGTCACCTCTTGTCACAGAAGGAAGGTGGCAGAAGGAGTTTTTCCCTCCCTCTCCTCTCTCATCCTCCTTCAACCCTGTTTCTGGTAATTATCTCCTGTAAACACAAATTTCTGGACTGGTAACATCAGAAAGTTTGTTAATCAAAAAGCATTTTGGAATATCTCTTATAGCAAGTTTAGGAACTGAGAAAATGAGTTCTTTAATGTTCAATTAACATACATTAGGAAGAGCTACTATATTTTGTTTGCTAAAGTGTATTGCTTTCCTTTAGTTTGCTAACATATAAGGTAATTTAAGGTAAGTTCTTTCTTTGTAGAGCACCTTCTAATATGCTTGGCAAATTGCTGCTGGTCTTGAAAGACTGGATGGCATACTTTTCTGAATATGTGATGTTTTCCCAGAGAGCTTAAAAGAATAGCAAGGAAATATAATTTTCTAATTTTTTTTTTTAAATTTGTAAGATGATTCTTGTATTTGCCTCTTTTGCTCAAGGTGGCCTATGTGCTCCAGGACTGGTGGCTTTCTTACTGGTAAGTTGATGAAAATAATAACTGGCCAGTTGTTTCTGCCTTTTCAGCCAAGTGCTGTTTAGTTGAAAGGGAATGGAAAAGAGCAGTCTAGAATAGTTCAGATCGTCCTCTGATTTCCACTTCTTTTGTGGGGGAAAAAAAATTTAAACTTTATGCTAAATGTAGAGTGTAATGGCATCTATTCGTGTTGTGCTGCATGACAGCATTGATACATGAGATCTTTTGAACTAAAGATTTCAACAGAGTTGAATCTAGAAACAGCTAAACACACTTACTTGATGATGGTTATCTTCTGTGTGCATTTCCACAGGGCAAATCGTCAAGGAGAGTTGAATCTCACAACAAATGGAAATAATGGAACAAATAAGACTGACCATCTAGACCTTAACTTTTATTTGGGAATTTATGCAGGTAATTGCACATGCACTGTGTGTGTCTGAGAACTATTCATTATCTGATAGAGAGTTTTGAGAGGTACAAAGCAATGTGTGGGGAAATGTGATATCTAGCAGTAACTGAGCAAAGCCTTAAAAGATTAGAAGCCTGAGTCTTGCTTTCTGATTAAATAGATTGCAATAAAATAAAATAAAATAAAAAGATCTGACATAAGAAATAGGTTGAATGCAGAGTCTTTAATTGCTTTGTCTGGATTTTGGAAAGTAAATCAGGAATTGAATATTTGAAAAGTCAGTCACATTAAGGTTGTGGTTATTGTCTATATATTAGTAAGTCATTGAGCTAAATCTTCGGTCATTATATGGATGGCAAAAGGGATTAGAAATGGATCTTTGTTCTGTGCTGTTCTAAAACTTGGCATGGCTACATTTCTTCTGAAGTGCCACAGCAAAAACCCAAGTTTTTAAAAGGCATTCTAGATGGGTATGCAAAGCAGATTGTTAAAAAACATTTCAATAGGTAGCATTATGCTTCTGAATATTCAGAAAAGGGCGTTGATCCTTGCATTCAGGTATCCAAGCATCTTGAAAAACTGCTCTGAGATGTAGTAAGAATTGCCTCAGAAAAATCATGTGCATGCTCTCAGATTCTGTTATTTAACACTCCTAGTGATGCAAGGTTTTGTATGGCATGGTAATTTCTTCATGGAGATGTAAATGATTGGTGTGAGAAAACAGGTGGAATGCCAGAAGAATATTCATCGAATGTATTCAGAAACATCTCATGGGTGAGAAAATAGGTGGAGGATTTTTTGTTTAGCTTGTTTTTGGAATCCATGTGATATAAGTGGCTGACAGAAAACATTGTGTTTGGCTTGGAAAGCAACAATTTAGGAGCCAGATAAACTTTGCTCTTATTTTCTCTGTGTAATATCTTATTTCATGAACCATTTCAGTGGTCTGCACAGTATGATTAAATGTGGCAAATTTCACTTTCTCTGACCAGATAGCCTAAACCATATTAGTGAAAATTTTTTCCTTTAAGGAATATTTTGCTCTAGATAGCAGAATAACAAAAGCTACCTTTCCATTGAAACATTTAGATGACTTAGTGAGTTTTTGCAATGGTTAAACAGACAGCATTGACTTATCTACATGAAATTGAAGTTGATGAAATTATAAAAAAGTACAAAGTTATAAAAGTAATACGTTTTATATGAAATACATAATAATCCAACTTAGCTTTTTCTATAATCTCTTAAACAGTATAAAACAATTTAACATTTTTATTTCTGATTCACAATGTATGGAAAAGCAAAAAAAAACTCACTGTAGCAGTTCCTTCTTAGTCCTTGTTGCTTCTCTCAAACAAAGATTTTGAAGAGTAAAATTGATGTTAATAGGAAACACTGTTGGCCAGAACTGAGGTACCAGTTGCACAGCTCTTCTATAAGGTGAACATGGCAAAGGGCCCTTACCTCTCTCATACTGAGGTTCTGAGCTCATGATCAGGGAAATCAGAGACAGACCAGGTCTTGGAAGCACGTCTTGTTCCTCCTCCTGCCCAGCCATTGGGCTTGTTCGGGTGTTTTGTTCTGGGAGTATCATACCAACAGCTTCCAGCTGCTTCCATGCCTGAGTGAAGTTGTACAGAAATGTGGGGTTCTCAGACGTGGTCCCTCTCCGCCTGTCGCTCCCACAGAGTGCTGTTAGGAGTGGTTTGTGCCACAGCCTCCCTCCTGCTTCATGCCCCTCCTGCTCCCTTTTTGCATGACCCAGCTTTCCCCTTCGCGTATATGCAGTTAAGCTTGGAAAAACTGTCTTCTCCTACCTGGCCTGGAATACAGCAGCTGGGACAAGGCAAACAAATTCTCATCCCAGCCACCATCTTTTTTCTTAAAAACAGCACCTCGCAGAATGTGAGCAATAAACTGCCAAGTGGACAAATGAAATCATGGTGATACTTTTTATGCTTCCCTGGGGGGGTACAGAAGGAAGCAGGATGTGACGACTTAACCATGTCACATAATGTAAAAACTCACTCTTTCCCACAGTTGCTATAGCTGTTCCTGAACTGCATATGATTTTAACCTGCCCTTAGAATGGGCAAGGTTTTCTGCTGATAGTTGGGGTCTAAATTCAGCATGTCCTCAGGACCTGAGGTAGGTATGCTGATTTTCTGAAGCAGATCATGTGGAGTCTGGAGCTCTGCTAAATAAAAGTTTTAGGCTTTCACTGTTCACCCTTATTGATAGGGAATTTGGGCAGCCACATTGGATGTTATGCACAGAGCAACAGAACAGCAGCAATCTCATTATTTATTTCAGTTTTTTGCCCTGTAGCACCCTTGTCCTGTAAGCAGAGTTGTGCTCAGAAGAGAGACAAAGCGTCTTCAGACCACTTCCCTAGAAGGACTAGTTCACGTGGCATAAGGAATGCATCTTACAGAGTTTAAAGAAATGTAATTTAAATTATTTGGTGTGTTTTACATGGGGAAGAATGGCATGAGTGGTTTAGTCTGATTGGGAGTAACTCAAGGTTTTCTCTAAATAGCCATGTATTTATTACTTGTTTAATACCTGCTGGCAAGTGTTGAATCGTCGCAGTGACCTCTGCAAGCCACAGTTATGCATGGTGCTGTGAAATGAATTTTTAGTAGTGCTGTTATGAAGAAAGTTTTAATACACATCTATCTCATGGGTTAACAGACATTTCCTGCATTTCTATGAAGTACCAATTCTTTCAAACAGAAAAAGAGAAATTGATTAAATTGATTCTGTGATAGTAACTGAAGCTAGTGACAAATGTATCTGTGTTCTGCGCTCAGTCTGAATCCCCCTAGGCTTAAGTTTGGATTTTTGCTATATGCAGAAATCTAGAGAATTTGGTTTTAGTGTAAGTTTTAACTTTTTTTCCTCTGAAAGATCTTTATCTTTTTGGAGGCTCTATTCATGGCTTCTTTTTTTTTTTTTTTTTCTCTTTTTTTTTTTTTTTTTTTTTTTTTTTTTTCATTTCAGGTTTAACAGTGGCTACTATACTGTTTGGCATAATAAGATGTCTTCTGGTGTTTCAAGTTCTTGTCAATTCTGGTCAGAATTTGCACAACAAAATGTTTCAATCCATTTTGAAAGCTCCTGTCTTGTTTTTTGACAGAAATCCTATAGGTAAGTTTATTAGTAAAAAAAAAAAAAACCTCAGTATTTAATGTATCTCCTTGATTGCACAAATTGTACCATTTCTGGGCAATTACAATTTCATGGCATTTTTGCACTTTTGTTGGGTTTTATGGCTTCTTTTACTTAGACTCTCTAAATCTAAATTTTTACTGAAACACTTTAAATTTAACAGTGTAGTCCTTTTCGATTTCAAACTCAGACTGCTTATTGATGGTTCATCTAACTTCTTTAAATGCAGCTTACAGAACAATTAATTAGCTGTGGCTTTGGAGTAGTTGTTTGGGGTTTTTTGAGTACTAAATACGATTTGGAGTATTGGCCTGTATTTGCACTGCTGTTCTGATGCAGTTTCACAGGATGTCTCCCATATGCTGAATGTGTATGAATGCATTTTGTAAAACTGTGATCCAGATCCTTTTGTTCTTCAAAAGAAAGGAGAGAGAGAAGCTAGAGCAGAGTGAAGAGAGTGGGGAAGTGGGTGGTACTGATTGACTAGCCAAAGGTTTCTCTTTTACATGAGAAACAGAAACCTTCAGAACAGAGAGTCTTCACTTCCTTGGAAAAAAATAAATATGGGCTTGTCCATTATAGCACCAGGAGGCATTTAATTGTAATGATATATAGGGATGGCTTTATTGTCTCAGAGAAAGTAGGCATATTTTCAGGAAATACTTACTCTCGTGGAGAAAAGGTTCATGCCCATTATATGATGAATGAAATGTGTACAATTTAATCTTAAAAAAACACCCCTACAACTGCAGAAGTTTAGGGCTGTGTTACATGGTCTGCTTGTACTGTGAGTGTGTGGAAATGTAAATTCAAGGCCACTGCAAAGGATTAGAAGGGAAGCTCAGGAAATGGGTTAGTGTGAGCTCATGACAACACATACATGAGAAGAAATCCTATTGCTGATGTGTCAGGTATTTTCCTCTCCTCTCTCTCGTGTATGTGTGCACTGCAGATACAGTAACTTTATTTTTGAGGGAATACATAATGATCTTGTAAGAATGCCCGTAAATCTGGCTCATAATAACAAACTAAGAACTAGAGAAAAAACATCAGCAACAATGTAGAGTAACACCAGTTTGCTTTGTAAAGCTCTAATTAGCAGTGCATTGTAAAACTGACATTCATAAAACGTGCCTGTCACTGGTATTCACACACTGTTGTGACTTAGATGTGTGTTTCTATTAATCAAAAGGTATTTTGTAAAAGAAGATTAACTTCAAAATGCATGTATTTCTTTCCCTTCGTCTTTTTTTTGGTCAGAGTGGCATGCAAAAATACTGCTGTTCTGATCTCTGCATTATTTGAAAAAGGAAAAAAGAGAAAAGATGACACATGAGACAGTGTTCTTGTTCAGAATTGCAGCATTTAGCAGTTCTGAAATCTGTAGTATCTGTATTTCATTGTCTGATTTACGTGGGTTTTTTACTGTTTATTTATCTTCTAGAGAACTTCACATGCTATTTCTTGCATTGAGGGATGTATTTTTCCCCCCTATCTTTTTTTTAGTACACCTATGAGAGACATACTAAGAAGAAATTAAAATTAATAAATATGCTTTTTTCTAGGCTTGTAATTGTAATAGTTAAGGCAAACTATTAGTTATCATATCCCATATTAGCAAAGCTAGTATTGCAATGTCAGATCTGTCATTTAAGCATCCAGCATGTTCTCAGTATTAGTGTGGGGTCTCTAAGATCTCAGCAGAAGCAATCACTGAACTGAATTTTGCTGTTTTATTTATCAAAAAGTAATCAGTAATTAAAAAATGCCACGGCTAATATTTTGAACACATGGTGATCTGTGTTCCAGTGTTGAGGAAGGAAACTTAGATAAATAGACATCCCAAGCTCTTGGTAGTTCTTACTGGGGAAGCAGAGTAACGAGGAGCATCAGGGAGTCAACATTAGGAAATGGAAATGCGTGGTGAATCATGACATGTCTGTCAGCTCCCAACAGTGTAGATCCAATCAGTCTTGGTAAATAAATGAGATGACTTATTTCTAAAAAAATTATGCTTTGTGAATCAGTTTAGGCATGAGCCCAAGATCTCTCTTTACAGATGCATTAGCAATATATAGGGAGGGGAAGGTTGCAAATAGAATAGTAAGTAGCATTTTACCCAGATGATAGAAGAACCTCAGTGTGTTTTTGGAACCTGGATTACATAGCAGAGAGAGAAAAGGAATAAAGGACCCCTCTTCTGTCTCCCTTCCCAGCCAAAAATATTTGTATGTACACAGATTTCATCTTTTTGTAATTTGGCATAGGTCTAAAAACAGTTAAACATTACTGCATATTTTGCATTGGAAGAACCTTATTAGTAGATTACTATTTCTCTCTTTCCTTCTTAAGCGTTTAGCCTAACCCTACTGAGTTGATAATCCTATGTGACCAAAGTGTATTGTCTTAACCAGCATTCAGAAAAAATTACCATTTATTTATGACTGAAATTCAAAATTTTCAGCAGGTATCTCTACTGCAAACTTACACAGCTGTCGTGAAAGCTTGATGGGTAGTTGAAGTGTTAGTATTTTGGGTTTTAGCACATATGACTTGTCTGCATTTGTTCACAAAACTTATTTTTTTGAGTGTAGAATTTGGGTCTCTGGAAGCTTCCTTTGCTCTTCTACCCATATCCCAGTATAGGAATGACATGAATGTCAAAGTGTCTGTAAAGTAGGAGGATGTGGACGTTTTCTGTTTCATAGTGAATGCTTTATATATTGCTCTTCACGTGTTACTTGTAGGAATAAAAAGGGTTTGATTTCTGTGCACGTCTAGCACAAGAGGGCAGCATGATCTGTTTTATCCCAGTTGAGCATTACAGTGGCTCCTTAGAAGGACAGCAAAATTCATCTGTTATGCTTTTAGAGATGATATTTGAGGAGTGAATTTTCAACCTCTCCACTGAGCAGTAGTAATGTGGTTCCATTCAGTTGTCTTCATTATTTGCAAGAGTAGTATTTTCTCCTGATCTTTTTACACAATATGCTTTTCGGGTTCATGTAGTGCTGAGTTCAGGAACTTTTTTTCCTTTTGAAAATAGTGGTAAAAAAGTCAGATAACCCTCTATAGTCAGAAGAGTCACACCAGGGAGACCTTCTTCAGCCATTATTCCTTTTAATTTCTTTTTCAAGATGTTTGTAACATTTCAAAACAAATTTGTTATAAAACTAGGTGAAAGGGACCTGCACTTCAGCAGCAAAGACTTGATTTGGGACTTGCCTCTTTTGAAACAAATTGTTCTTTTCTGGGATTTAGGGGCAGAGATTGGAGAAGTGATGCTAATGTCTAACTGCATCATTTTCAGTTATGGTAGTTTTAGTGTAAATTCTGTGTAATTTTGAATTGCATTGAGTTTAGGAAGCTGAAACCTACTGCTGCTCTGCTGATGGGTACTGTAAGAAGGAATGGATGATATGCATTAATTTGTTCAGCTAAAATAGAAATCTCTTACCCTTCTAGAGAATCTGTCTGAAATTTAAATTGAACCTGAATCATTCCACAAGTGCAGCTTTTTTTTTTCCTCTGAATTGTATCTCCCCATACTCTTGGTTCAAACAGTTATAGGAGGAAAAGAAATATTTTGGCATACTTTACAGCATTTCTGGGCTTCTTAGAAATGGGAAGCACTGAATTGTATGATGGTTGTTCTCAACCTGTTAAATTAACAGGTTTTTTTTCCCCCCACAGATGCTTTGTGGAAGCATTAAATAAACATTGATCTCTTTGGATGCTTAACTAGACTTTGAGATTTGACCAGGTTATAGAGAGAAATATTCTTCTTTGGTTTTGGCAGCCAGAAATGACATTCTGAACCGATAGCTAATAGCAGCGCATGAAAGCATACTCCAAATATAAAAAGATTAAAATGTGAAAGAAAGATGTTGTTATAATGAAGAGTTTGTTTTTCTTTAAGGCATGAGGATTTTAATTATGGTGTTCATAAATCAAGTGCTGAAACGCTTATAATTTGACAGAGAAAGTTTATTTATAGGATTAAAAGCGTGTTCATCAATGCACAAATGACTATCTGCATTTTATCTGACTGAAGTGTCAAATGGGCAATGTTGTTAAAGTGTTTCAACCATATAATATTTGCAACGAATATGGTATTTCAGCAGTCTGAAAATTACAATGCTGATAATGAGGTTGTTAAATTATACTTTATCAGATGGATAGTGAAACTACTCTAGTTAGTGTACATTAATGTATGCTTGTTCACACAAGTGATTCTGCTGAACAAGTAGCATGTTTAAACAAGAAATACTGGTCTTAAACTGTGTGATTTACAGTAGGTGGTGTTTTGGCATATCATGCAGTTAACAAGGCAAAGCTTCATGTTAAGATACTTCGTTTGTAGTCTCATTCGTCAGTGATATGAATATTCAGTAGCAATGCCAGGAAATGTATTGTATTCCTATTTGACTCAATGACTCAATTGCTTGCTGGTTTGTTTTTTGTTTTTTGTTTTTTGTTTTTTTTGAAACAAGATCTGTCCTATCTTTCTGATGCAGTTTTCAGATATATATCCTTGTGGTCAAGATGAATTCTGCAGGGTTGTGAAAAACTGTACCAGCTCTTTGACAGCTTTCATGTCCTCATAAGCTAATACAAAAACATACATTGTCCTTAAAGCAGCAGAAGCTTTGTTTTCAGCTCTCTGTGCCAAGCTCTAAAGCGCATTCACATGTGCACAGGTTTGTTAGTTTACGTTGAAAAGAAGTCCCTATAGGACAGCCTTTTGTTATAAAATAAAAACACGGATTCTCTCTTCCGTGTTGGTAATCACTTGCATTTGTTGTTATTAAGATGGCAACACAATGGGTTCCATCAATCATCAAGATCCTTAACAACCACACAACGTTGTAAATATTATGTTTGGGTGTTTGAGTGGAACAGCTCGTCACTGGAGTAGGTGTGGTAATTAAAACCTGTTAGGTTGCTACATGTGTTCAAGAAAAAACCCTTTAATGTTTTTTTCATAGAACAATGGTGATATGTACTTTAAATCTTATCAGGGTGTGATTATTAAATGATATTTTATGGGAGTTGCTCATTTACTGTTAGTATTATCATGGCTTTGTTAAGAGTTTAAATAGTCTTTTGCTTCCATGTGTTTTATCACCATTATGATTCTGTCAAGAGCCTTACAAAGTTGATTGCTATAGGAGTAGTCTTTAAAGTCAGTAAATGGCACTCTGGAGTTATGTTTACATTTATAATCTATTAGCATAACTCAAGTCAACTCTGTCCTATTCTTTTCTGCAATAATTGAATGAAACTTGGCCATAAAACTGATGAGACAAGCCTCATTTTCAGTTCACCGAGTCAGAGCTCACCCCATTTACGCCTAATATGGGAGATAAAAATAAAAGCTTTATGGAAAAGCTGTTTGTAGGGGGGGATGAGACATTATTTGATAGGGAAATAGCGTGAAGCTTGTACTGACAGCCACTTCCAAGTGCAGCCTCCTGCTTCCCTGGTACAAGATTCCACGTCCCTTCGCAGGGATTTTCGATCTTCTTCACATTAAGATCCCCTGGTGGGGAAAACTGCATGCTGTGAAACTCATTTCTGACCATATGCTGACCTGCCCAGATACTGCAAAGTCTAGTGTTTGCATTTACTGAAGCAGCTACAGAGAGAGCTGCTCTCACCCCGCCTCAGCCGAGCAAAAAGGAGGCATGGAATGCCGAGCAAGACAGGGAGGCCTAATTAAAAATACTGGCTTTAGAAGACTGCACAGAAGCTGTTCAGAGACATCCCTTTCCTGCAAGTGTAGCTGGAAAATAAAACTGAAATTTTGTTTTAGACTTGCATAGATGGCATGCTGTTTTGGGGAGATTGTGGCAATGAGGAACTAAACGTTGGTCAGAGACACTTGAAAACAGGGGAAGAGACTGCTGTAATACTGATAGAAAACTGCAAGGGGCTTAAAAAGAGGGCCTGACTGAGGTGATGCAGCTACAAATAAGCTTTTAGAGATAATCCAAAATGAAGGAGTTTTTTGTTTGTTTTGATATTAACTGCTTTAACTATGTACCCTTTTTTTTTGTTTTTTTTTTAATCTGTTTATAAATTGTGGAATGCTGTTACAACTGCTGTGGATAGTGGGGACTTGGAGGTGCCACATGGATAGAATATCCTCTCTTGCTGTTTATGGATGCCTGTTTTGGATGGGAAATGAACATCTCTGAGAAATGAAGAAAAAACTTACCAAAACTCGCTTCATTCAACCTTGGAACAAGGCATAAGCATTTCCATAAATAAATTACTTTGGAGAAGAGCTGGGCAGGGAGGATGAATAGCCAGGTGGTGAGGCCGCATATATGGAATGTGGGAAAGGCAGTCCAGCTCTTCTGCCCCTGTGGTTCAGTGTGAGCCTTGAACATGTGGCTCCCCTGCCCCGGGTGGCAGCCGTGCACCTCGGGCTCTTGGCCCTCCAGAGCTCTTGGCTGTGCCATAACCTTCCACTGCTATGGACACACTGACACAGTTAAACCACTGTGGTGTTTGCAGAAAAACTAGCCTGCTTTGATGGGGTGTTTTGGGGTTTTTTTTTTTTTTTTTTTTTTTTTTTTTTTGTTTAATCTGAGTAGCTGGAAATTAAAATGAAGCAAGCACTATCATGGTGCAAACTCATTTCATTAGCACTGTTCTGCTTTATACTGCGCAGAATTCTTTCTCCCAGATGATCCTAGGTAATCTGCACTGTAGCATCTGGGTGAATTAATTAGTTGAGATTTCTTTTTTTTTTTTTTTTTTTTTTTTTTTTTTTTTTCAGATTGCCAGCATCTTGCAGATTATGCAACAAGTGAAGATTAGTTTGTGCCTGTGGTGATCTTGTAGAGTGTTTGGAAACAAAAGGCACTTCTCGATCCAAAATTAAAATTTTAGCATAGAAAAGAATGGCTGTTGTATGTGAATCTGCTTTTTTTGGCAGTCCAGACTAAAGCCCAAAGAATAGAAATAACAGCAGAAGCAGAGGTATTGAATCGAACTTGACTTCAGTGTGTTGTTCGATTTAAAAAATACAAACCTTAAGTTATTTACAAATAGTACAATACAGTGTTGCTTGCTGTCTTCCACCCTGTCTTCCCCAGATAATTCCTTCATCAAAATCATTGGGTACTTTGTCTGGGGCTTTTTTTTTTATGTGTTCAGGTGAATACATATGCAGAACCTCTTTCAGGTTTTGATTTTTGATGTCATTTTAAGGAAGATAATGTTACATTTGGAGAGGGCAAGATTATTACAAGCTATATATGTTGTTAGCTACCAGCCTTAGGAGAGCTTTTCAAAGTGTTCTAAAATAGCATCAAGCATATGAAGAACATTTTTTGTTTGTTTATTAGTTACTGGACAATAGTCCTGTAATTAGAGTGGTAGTATGTAATGGACATTAATTATTGCTTGTGGCTATATCGACCTCGAGGCAGGTAGCTTGAAAGTGGAAACTGCACGTTCGTTTTTGTTTGGGGTTTGTTTTAATGTTCATTTAAATTTGGGCTCTTGTTGAACATTTTCCTAGGTGATTCTTATTTGCATACTTAGTTGACATTCCTTTTGATTTCAGCTTGAGCAGAATATTTAGTTGTGATGGTCTCAAAGGGTGGTTGTAGAGTGAGGAGGTTTCTGAAAAGTCGGGGCAGGCTGGGGCTGCCTTAGCTATTACTCACCTAATGCTGGGTAGGAAGTTGTATTCACAGAGCCACAGGCAAAGCAAGCTGCTGTATGGCAGAAAGGTGGCAGAGTCTTCATTCTCAGTTGTTTGGTTCAGAGTAGAGTGCCTTTTGTGCTCAGGAGGTGGTTTTAGTTTTGTTTTTGTCTTTGCACTGTTATAAAAGACTTCCAAATTAATTTTGACCTGTTTGTCTTCTAGTTGTAGGATCCCCTCATCCTTCCTCATTCACCAGTTAAAAAAGAGCATAAAGGTCCCTAATATATTTCAAACTTGAGTTTTTATCATGTGCTACTTGTGCAAGATTTTTGACACTTGAAAATGCAAAGGAAGTTTAGAGTTCAACTTTTCATAAGGTTGTGGTTTTTCTGTCCACTTATGTGGTTCTGGTCGGTTTTCATCCACTGTGTACTGAATTCATCCTCTGTTTTCTGTGTCCAGGAATGCTATTTTTCCTGCCCTCTTTCAAGCATAAGTCTTCACTAGCTTGAGTTAGTGTTGAGGCATAGAGTGCAGAGTAATCTGAAGGTGCTTGGAAATCTGAGGTGGTGAAGATTTGGACATTCTTGCTAACATTACAGGGAATAAAAGATGGAAGAGAGATGGTCTAACTCTTTGTAAGTTTTTTTTTTTTATCAGATGTGATGAGATTTCTCTGTGTGTGTGGTGAACCTTTTTTTTCTCAATGAAGTTGAGTTGAGTTGTCTGTTTAATATGTAAATGATGCAATGCAGAATATTGCCAATTCATGTGTAGGCAAGAAAAAACACTCTGTGGTAAACTTCCCTTCATTGGGAATACATGTTTCTTTGTCCCTGTGTGTATTAATTTCTCAGATAATTTCATATTCATGAGTTTGAATGTTCACAACCCAAAATAAATAGTTTAGTCTACGTTTTAAGCAGAATTCCTACATCTGTTCTTAGGATGTCATAATTAATTTGTCATACAGGAATACTGTCCCTGCCCCATCCTTTCTAGGATATGCCAGGAGGACAGTAAGTGATTAGATGCCAGGGGCATTTGCTCAGTGTTGGGTTTTTCCCTGCTCTCTCCTTTTCAATGTGAATACTTAAAGCTGTAAACTTTACACTATCTTGTTCCTCTCTTCTTCTAGAGCAATTTTTTTTTTTTTGTTTAGAATCTGTCATGCTGATCTTTAGAGAAGAGGTAGTGTCTGTCTTCACTTAGAGAATTAAGTCCGCTGTGCTTAAGGATGGGTGTCTAGGATCTGGAAACTGCCACTTAGATTAAGAGAAAAAATTAACCATATTTTTAATAATTTTTTTTTAAATACATATGTATATGTAACTCCCCATATGCTTTCCTTGAGATTGGTATAATACTTTCCTTTGTTCCTTCCTTCATTAATTCCCCCATCTCCTTTTAGAAGAATAGAACTCCTCTCTCTTGTCTCAACAACCAGCCAAAAGTAGACAATTACAGTTAGCTTTCCAGAATATTTCTGGTATTTCCTGACTAAAAAATGTTGAAATGGTTTAAGGAAGAGTTGGTAGTTCTTACCTTTAGTCAGCTAATGTTCCCTTACCATTGGAGAAAAACAAATAATTGTTTGGCGCTCCTTTGATACAAAAGATACCTGCAGAAACCTCTGCAAATTTAAAGCCTCAGAATTGTGAAATATAGATGGTTTTAGCTTTAGAAGTGTCATCTTTTTTTTTCTCCTATTACACTAACAATATAGAGATTTTTTTTCATCAGTATTTTCAACAGAAAACTAGTTATGCTAGACTTATTCTAATATTAAGAAATCTTATCTAAGGAGCGCTTTCAAAATAAAGCCAAATTTGAGAGAAAAAAGTGCCTTGAGGTTTTTACAAAGCTGACAAGTTTTAATATTCCAAATACGTCGTGACAATGATCTTTTTTCATAATGAGGCTACAAGTATGATTTAATATTGAATTCAAAGCCATTCACTGAATGCTGCTTATATTTAAACCCCCAAAAATCCCCAAGAGAAGAAATGGAAAAAAACAATCCCAACATATTTTTTTCAATTCAGATAAGAAAAAATAAACTCTGCTGCACCTCAATTTAATAACCAATGTTGCTCAGCTACTACCGAAGGCTTAAGGACAGTGTTTAGAAGCGATTGTTCAGAAATAAGTGTTTCCCTAAGATTATGAGGGCTTATACAGATGATGTTGTTCACCTGCTGAGTGTTCAAGAGTGGAAATGTCCAATCTGACGCTTTCCAGAAGTGTTTGTTTGCTTGAAAAAATAGAAACATTCCTGTGGAAAAATAGGATTTAATTAATTTTTGTCCCATCTTAGCCACATACTAAAGCAGTATTACTATGTAGTTTTAATAGAGACACGAATGTTCCATGGAATACAAAATCCCAGGTTTCTGAAATGATCTGAGATGTTTTTAGCTTAAAATGTAGTGCTGTGAGCACTGCTTAATTTTTTAATCCCTTCCTGCTCTACCTCTGTTGTTTGTACTTCTAATGAGATGCAAGATGTTAAAATGCTTGTTGAGTAGTTGTTATTAATTTTAAAACGGTCATGGAGGTATTTTGAATAGAAATCTTACGTACAGTTCAGTTAAATGGGCAGAAAGAGAACAAGTTAGTACAACTGAAAGACAGTACATTCAGATTAGATATTAAAGAAAAATTCTTTGCTGTGAGGGTAGTGAGGCACTGGCACAGGTTGTCCAGACAAGCCCGTGGATGCGTTATCCTTGGAAGTGTTCAAGCCATGTTAGATGGGGTTCTGAGCAATATGGTCTTGTGGAAGGTGTCACTGCCCACTGAAGGGGGGTTGGAACTAGGTGGTCTTTAAGGTCTCTTCTAACACAGGCCCCGTTCTGTTTCTTTGATTTTATGGGTCTTGGAAAACCAGAAGGATACATTCATTCTTTGGCTCCCTGAGGAGGAGATGCAAAAATACTCTTCCAGCTAGTGACCTGCAGTGCTTTGGTAGCTTTGGGTTGTATCTGAATTACTACAAATTAAATGGATTAAAAAAAAAAAAAAAATCAGCATAGAAGACGAAGGCTTTAAAGACCTTTCATACCTCTCAGATTTGGTGCAAAGCAGAGATTTGTACTTTCATCTCATATTTAGAGGGATGGTGGTTCTTCATAATGGAACTTGACCAGCAGAATGGACAGAGAATGCTGTTGGAGTAAGAGAAAGTGTGATGGGTGTAACATTTGCTCCTTAGACCAATTTTTCCTCTTGCTGTATGCCTTTCTGCTGTCATACCAAAGCAATTCAGAGAGGAAACAGAGCAAGGAAGGCCATTATTTTAATTAGTGAATTTTATCCTCAAAGGCTTTTCGATCTAATTCAGTCTTCTGATTTTCTGTTGATGCTTCCGAATGCTTCAGACTTAGTCAGACAAAAGCCTTTTTCTTCACAATTGTCAAATTTCATTGAATCTCGAGTCTTGGTGATAGAGCTTAATTGTCAGCAAAATAAGTCTTGGTTTCTCTAAATTGTTTGATCCTCAATTGGTTTAGAAGTGACAATATACTTTCATTTACAGGGTTTAGATACTGTTTTCATGTGGCATGTGGAGCAAAGTTGGACCAACCAAAAACATTATTTCAGTTGCTTTCTGTCAGGAAGGTTTAGACAAAGAGCTTAGTCTCAGATCCTTTAAAGTTCAAGCATCTGCCACTAGGGGCAAAAATTATTTTCCTATAGGCATTCATCTTTTATTGTAGATTTACCGTGCTGCTTCACTTGGTTGATAATCTAATTTAAACCTCAGAGATGATTCATACCTCCTCAGGGGGATTCACAGCTAGTTTAAATTGTCTGGTGTCAGAACTTTTCAGTTCTTCTAGGATCTCTTTTGTGAACATAATGGTCCTTTGGGTGTTTGAATGGACTAAGGAGGAGAGAATGTAACCCATGCAAGTGGTAACACTTGAGAGATACAGTTTTACAACATACTTCAGATTTTTTTTCAGATTTATTTTGATTTTTAGTTTCAGGTAACTTGTGATATCTTGACTTAATTTAGTTCCTAATCACACCAAGTGGTCCATTGTGGACTAGCTTCTGCAAGTATGAGTGTGGTACCTGTTGAGTAAGGAGCTTTCTGGAACGTAAAATAGACCATATGCTGTGCTAGAGAGTTTTCTTTCATAAGCCCAGGATTTTGTATACCTGTAGTATGACAGTTCTCCAGAAAAACCCTGGATTATGAAAGGTTATAAAACCTTGATGTCAAGAGGCATTTTAGAGGCATTTTCAATTTCTGTTCTCAGAAAACCAAAAGAAACAAACCTTCAATTGTCCAGAAGGTCCTAAAAGGTTTTAGAATGATCCAAAGACCCCTTCTGAAGGCATGACCACTGTATAGTTGACCATTAAGAACTTCAGAAACTGATTGTTGTATTAGGCATGTGAACTGCTATTTGAGGACTTCTTCTCTAGAGTCAGGCGAGGACAGAATAGACATTCAGAAAATTAAGAGGTGTTGTAAATACCATTCAGCTGTGATGAAAAGTTTATTGAATGCTTTTCATATGCATTCTAAAGTTGAGCTACTTTTGAAGACTATCAGAGCCAACATTAGTTCTCTAAATATTCTCATTAAATAAACTACTATGCTAAGTGGTTGCTAATTAATACTCTGAAATTTTAATAGTGGTTGGTTTATTAACACAATTTTTGCCTTTTGTGGATTTTTGCTTAGAGGTCTAGTTTTGTTTCATATGTTCTAGTGATGTATCCACAAATTGATCTAGAATCAAGTTCTGTGCTCATGCTGTTTTGGGAAGAGGGAAACAAAACCAGAAGATATTTTTTCTGTCATTTGCTTTGTGTATTTTTCCGTTTTATTCATGCCTCATCAGAAATTTGGTGTCTTTTTCAATGCAGAGTAATGTCAAAGCTGTTGTTTTGAAAGAACCTTTCTCAAGATGTCTCAGGTCAGATTATGATCAATGATTATTTGCAAAAGTTTTAATGCATATTACAAAACATAACTCGTGCATCAGGTCCATGAGAGGATTTAATGGTGGTTTATGTATTGGATATGGATAGTTGAGTGATAGGTATTTTCATCATAGTCTTTGGCTCCTCAAGTTGTCCTGTTTTTTGCAATCCTGGAACTTGTTAGATCCTAATGTGTCTGATGTATTTTCAGCAGAGAAGTTGGTGGTTTAAAAAAGCACCAAAACCAAATTGTGGTGGAAATGGGTGTCAGGAAAACAAAATCAATGCATAAGTAAGTGAACTGTTGAAATCCAATGACAGACATGTTTTGAAGGAAGAAAGAAAACTCTTACTGATAATTCCTTTACCTGAAATCTTAATTGGCCTTGTGAAATCTTAGACCATGTGTGAATGAAATTAAGCAAACTAATCAGAGTGTACTCTAAAGACTAAAGAGACACAACCATCTGTTTCTGCTGCAGTTCTATAGTTAGCAGAGTGAAATATGCTCCTGTAAGAGCAATTTAAAGGAAGAAGTAACTAAAATCCTCTGAATTGTTTTCTAAAGACATCTCTTTCAATAGATATTGCTTCATCTGTCAGAGTATAACCTTGTGAATAGTCTGTATGTGTCCTGTGCCTGTGATTATGCACTTTGCCATCTTCCGTCAGGTGACCCTGGCTTTTTGACTTCCCCAGTTCTAGTTTGGGAACTATTTCAGAACCTGATCTCTCTTGCTGTATTTCCCATATGGTTCAGTGTAAAACACCCTTTCTGTTGCCTTTACAGCTCATGTGTTATTTCTTTTTGTCACTCTGCATTTCCAAAACATCAGTTCAGGGACTTTTCTGGTTTTAAGTATTACAATCGCCTTGTGTTTACCTTTTGTTCCCAGTTGCTTTGTCCCCAGCTCTCCTACACTTCCTAGCCTGTGTCTCGCTGTGTTAGGCTTTGTGCTTTGGTTGTGCAAGGGCTGACATTTGTTCCTAGAGCTTGTGCTGTGCCATGGTGAAGGAGAGTGGAAGAGCACGTGTTGAAGGAAGAGAGAGAAGGGGAGATGGGAGTGGATATGCAGTGAATGAAGCTGAGGGTAAAGGAGAGGACACAAGCAAGCAGAGCAAAAATTAAAGTCAATTTGTACACAAAGCTATCTCAATACCCAAATACCCCAGGTTTGGTGAGGTCTGTGACTGTTACTACCAGCTTGTCTCTTGATGATTCTGTCTTGCAGCTGCTCCCCACGGCCAGATGGAGAGAAGACCTTTTCTTAATCTTACAGCCCCAATATACTGTGAGGGAGTCTAACAGGATTGTTGAGAGGAGTATGACTTGGTTTGCACATTAGGCTTCTCCCCATGCAAAGCTTTTACTATTTCTGGTAAATGGAGCAGTTGGCACATGCCACTGTTTTTAACTCCCTCCCTCATCATTTTGCTTGTTTCTCTTTCATGTTTACATCTTTGTAATGTCCTACTCACTGTGCAGTAAAGTTCTTCCACAAGCTGGCTCTTTTTTATCTGAGAATCATCTCTCGAGATGCACCAGTAGCATTGTAACTGCGGTACACTAAAAGCAGTTAAACATATGGGTGGGGAAAACTCATTAATTCCATGACCCCTTTGTGTTCCCATACTTTAAAATGCGTCTTGTCCAGCAACTTTCTCTTCCAGCTTAATGCTCCATCTTCCCCTAGCTCGTTATTTTTTCTGTAGTCAATTGTATTGGTTTCTCTTACTGACACAACAAACTCTTCAGGGCAGGGCACGCTGCTGGCTGTGATGGTCCAGCCTGCGTCCCACTGAGGCTCTGCCTCCCGCTTCAGATACATCAGTCCTCCTCTGGGTGTTTCTGACATGCAAACAACAAATGGCATCGTTCTCAGGAGTCCCTTGTCGCGAGCAGCACTCCTCTGTTTTAGCCTCTTTATTTATTTAGGAGTTCATACTGCTGGACAGCTGTAAATCAGAGCTTCACAGTGAAGTCTGTCTTTGAACTGAACAAAACCAAAAGGGTTTGTAAATTTTATTCACTTCTGCTTGAATGATGGTTCAGTCAAGGAATTGAATTTCACGAGCTGGTCCCTTGACTTTACTCTTTTTGATGGTGAAACTAGCTTTCAGGAGGATTTGGATAATTTTCTCTCTTTTCTCAAACACTTCTACTGTCGTGTTCCCCCACACAATGATGTCATCAATATACTGTAGATGTTCTGGAGTTTCATCTTTTTCTAGTGTAGTCTGGATCAGTCTATGGCAGATGGTGGGATTGTGCTTCCACCTTTGGGGTAGTTGATTCTAAGTATACTGCACTCCCCTCCACGTGAAAGTAAACTGAGGTTTGTATTCTGTTGTCAGAGGAATGGAGAAAAATGTATTTGTAATGTCAATAGTGGCATACCACTTCGTTGTCTTGGACTCTAGTTCGTACTGGAGTTCTAATATGTCTGGCACAGTAGCACTCAGCGGTGGAGTCACTTCATTTAATGTACGGTAGTCTACTGTCAATCTCTATTCTCTTTCAGATTTGCGCACAGGCTAGATGGGGTTGTTGAAGGGTGAGTGGGTTTTGTTGACTACCCTTTGGCTCTCTAGTTCTCGGATCATCTTATGGATGGGAATCACAGTATCTTGAGTTGTTCTGTACTGTCGACGATGTACTATGGAAGTAGCAATTGGTATTTGTTGCTCTTCTCTTTTCAGAAGTCCTACTGTAGATGGATTTTCGGACAGTCTAGGTAAAGTGTTTAGTTGTTGGATGTTCTCTGTCACTACAGCCGTTATCTCAAATGCTCACTTGAGTCCTTTTGGGTCTTTGAAATACCTACTTCGAAGATAATCTATGTCCAAAATACATGGGGCCTCTGGGCCAGTCACAATAGGGTGTTTCTTCCACTCATTTCCAGTCAGGCTCACATCAGTTTCTACTAAAGTGAAATCCTGCGATCCCCCTGTCACACCAGCAATAGAAACAGATTCTGTCTCCACATGTCTTGATGGGATTAATGTGTACTGTGCACTAGTGTCAACTAAAGCTGTATACTCTTGTGGTTCTGATGTGTCAGGCCAACGAATCCACACGGTCCAGAAAACACGGTTTTCCCTAGCCTCTACCTGGCTAGAGGCAGGGCCCCTCTAAGCCTGGTTATCCTTCTTTCTTTGGGTATATGTTTTGGAGGTTCTTTCAAGGGGATCGGACATGTCATCATTATCATCATACTTGGCAGTTTGGTTACGGGTAACTGGAGCTGTTTTCTTTTTGGTGGAACTTCCTCTTTGATCTTTGTCTTCCTTTAATTCACGCACCCGTTGGGCCAGAGCAGTAGTTGGTTTTCCATCTTATCTCCTCATGTTTTCTCTACAATCATGCAGGAAGAACTACAGCTCAGCTCGTGGGGTGTATTTTCTCTTTCCATATGGGGAACGTCTGTGTTGGGTACTAGAGCTTCTGATTTGTACTGTTGAGATTTGGAGAAGGTCTTCTTTAATCTTTTTTCTGAGCTTCTTATGATTTTTTTCTATCTTGTCTTCTAATTTTTGTAGACGTGTTTCCACTGTTGTAATTCTGGCATGTGTTGGGCTATGCACAGCATCTGTGTAAGCTCGGAGCTTCTTTGCCATATCCAGTACAGTCTCATTCTTGTCATTCTTCTTCATTATGGTTAAAGCAGAGGCATATTCTTGTGGCCTAAGTCGTACTAGTTTTCGCCACATCACAGACGTGCATGGTACTATGTCTGGATTCTTAGTTGTTATGTCATCTGAGAAGATAATCTCTGCCACTGTCATTTCTCTCAGGCGTTGTATCCTTTGTTCTATGGTTTTCTACTGTGTTTGTTGTATATAAAGATCGTCTGTACAGAGGTATCTTTGTGCTACACTTTCCAAGACCCGTGCCCAGAGGCTGTGAGGGTTAACTCCTCTCATCATTCTTTGGTCGATGACAGGATCATGTGACAGGGATCCCAAATGCCTCGCTTCAGTGCCATCTAGAATTGTAGCCTCACCTGTAGCATCTCAAAGACGGACTAACTAACTAATTATAGATTCATCAGGTCGTTGAGTGTAGTCCTTCTGTAGGCCACGAAGGTCTTTCAGGGAAAAGGACTCAATATTGGCTTCTGATCTGGTACCTGTTGTTTTGACTCCTGATTTTATGTCAGGAGGTGTTGAGGGTCCTTCTCCTGTATCATCATCATTATCATCTACTGGTCGATCGGTCTTGTCTGTGCACTTCCCACTTCGAGTGTTAGTAGTAACAGCCATTGGTTGAGGCTTATTATTTGTTGTAGTTGTTGTCTTAGGCTCACTATCTGGTTTGGCTGTTGGCTTTGAGCCCAGGGTGTTTGCTGTAGCCTGAGTGACCGGGATAACTGTTGATGTATCTCCCTGCCCCCCTTCCTCTGTCTGTTGCCCTACAGTATCTAGCAGTGTGCGATAAGCATATGCCAGGGCCCAGCTCACTGCAATGATCTTTTTCTCCTTAGGATCATCATGGTACTTCTCTTTCAGGTATTTCCCTACCTCAGCTGGGTTCTGAATTTGTTCATGGGGAAAGTCCCAGGCTATAGGGTCAGAGAATTCCTTCAGGATTTGGCCCATATCCTCTCATTTCCCACACCACTTAGGATTTTCCACACCTGGGTCTACTCTTGGGTCAGGGGTCTCATCAGCCCGTCTAGAAATCTCAGCCCTCATTCTAGAGAAGTTGTGGACTGTATAATGGAAGCTTACTAGATTAAAGACCAGAAAGATAGTCTCTTTAACATTCAGGGGAAACTGAATATTCTCAAACAGTGATGTGACAAATTCAGAGGAGAAGAAGGAAAGCAAAGACTGAAAAGCCTCATCCCCTACTCCTCCCATAACAATCTGGGTAAATAACCATAGCCATGAACCATCCATACCTGGAACAGCCCCAGCAGATTTATAAACTTCTTACAAATCACCACCACCAAGCCCAGCAGTATGGCTATTCTGGTCACTGCCCCTCTACTGTAAAAACTACGTATTAGGGACAATAGTAGAACTATTTGAGGATAAGCAAATAAACCTAGGGACCATAGAAGTATTATGATCTCAAAAAACCCTAGGGACTAGAAATACAGGCAAGCCTTCACCTTAAGAGACATTATAAATTGAAAGCACATGACTATTAAATGCTTTATACCACCACCAAGTAGTAACAACCAAAATATACTCAAAACAGGGTTTTTCCACTCTCTCTCGAGCCCCACGTTGGGCGCCAAATTTTGTCCTAGTTTAGGGCAAATCTGGGAGAAAACCTCCAAAGGAAGCTCTCTCCGGAGATCAAACCCACACGGCCTCTCCCCCAGCCGGTTCGGGAATGATTCCTCGGAGAGAAGTGGAAAGAACCTGTTTATTTAACAGGCACAGCCTCCCCCCCCAGTACACAAAATGAACAATACCAGATGACAACACTTTTTCATAGTTCTGAAAAAGAGATGACAAATGCAGCGAGTCTCTCTTGGGGGTGGTCGCCCTGTTGTCACTCCCTCCGGTGTTGGGGATGGCTGTTGCCGGCCACAAGGTGTTCTCAGGTCCCAGTCCGGAGCAGGTCCCAGTAGTTACAAGAAAAAAGAAAAAAAAAGGAAAAAAAACAAAGCAAGAGCGAAGCGAAGCAGGAGCAGGAGTAAAAGCAGCAGCCAGAGTTAGAGTCAAGGAGAAAAGAGAGCAGCAAAAAACAACAGCCACACTATGTACTGTCCTGTCTCTGTGTCCTGTCAGTCGTGGGGGGGGAAGCAGGCTGATAACAGAACCAAAACAAAACATTTGTCTTTCAGAGCCCGTCTCACAGGCACAGAACATAACATCCAACATAGCAGAACACATATAAATGGGGATACAAACATCACCCTAGGACAGGTGTATTCTCTGTGACTGCTGAAAATAACACATTCCCGTGGATCTCTGCCCCACCTTTGCCTCTCTTGTAAGTCCTGACCCCTGGGCTTGTCTATGCCTTCTGTAACAGGATGACAGGTTTCCCAATATCTTATTTTGTGCATGCTAAGTTGTGGATATGGTTGTTTCCAAATGTTATGTGACTTTCCTACAATGTGTGGTTTACAAAGTCCTGTATCGAAGCAAAATACTTATTTTCATGGGCATGAGGGTGTGGGGTGTGTCTTCTTTAACAAAGAGCAAATTTTCCAAGGGAATGCTTTGATTATTTGCACAGTAGACTAAGTGAACTTTCTGACAGCTATACCAGAATATCTCTTGAGTTCTGTAGTAATGACATTTCATATGAAGCAGGAAAAAATCTATTGAAAATTATCCAGTGTCATCCATTGAGCATTCTGGGTAGCTAAACCCATGTGGTTTTTTAATAAAATTTTTCTGATTCCCGGTGGCTTTTTTGTAGTAGGAGTAGTTAAAAAGGAAATTGTATTTCAGGGATCATTACATGGGTGTATAATAAATGAACTTTGAAGAGAATCCCTTCTTTCCCTTTAATCACATATTCCAGAAGAAGAGAGAAAGAAAAGAAACTGAAGCTAAAGAAAAATGAATAATCAACCTAAGAAACATGCCAAGCAAAAGAGAAGGGTTTACAGAGTCAGATGAAGGTGTGAAATGCCTCTGCTGTTTGACCTGTCCAGAGGCTTTATCCTCAGAATGGGTGGGCTAGGTAGAGGCCAGAAATCTTGGCTGTCACATGACAGCTTCTATAGAATTCAGTCCCTGTAGACTTCTAAACAGAAGAAACAGTTGCTATAGCATTCTCTTTCATGGTTCCAAAAAAAAAAAAAGAGGATGAATGGGGGTCTGAATATATAAGATTGGTATAATATGGCCTATTACTTGTTTTTTGGATGATAACCATATAGCAGTGATAACCAGATAGCAGTTTCAACTAAGATTTCAGGAATAAGTAATGTCCTATTTCTTCATTGTCATTTTAGACTGGAGTGGTGATTAAGCCACTCTAGCTTCAACACCAAATAAAAAAAGAGAGCGGGGAGAGAAAAACATTGGAAATTAAGATTCTTATTCTGAGAATTATCTTTAGGAGATAGAATGGTAAGAAAAGCAACAAATATGAGCAGATTTGCAAGGTCTGTGTGAGATGAACATCAATATTTTCTGAAATGCAGCATTTAAAGCCTGTTCTGAATCAAGTCTTGGTAGTATAAATAGTATAGGAAAACTCCTTTTTGTTGTTGGAAAAACGTTACCAGGAAGGTGACATATATTTCCATCTTTATTTTAATTCTTGCATTGATGTATATTTATGTGTAGTTCCCAAATATGAAAACAGCTCTAATATTTTTCTCCTTTTCTCCTCTCATGTAAGTATTCCAGTAACAAAATACTCTTCAGATATTGCAGTCCATTCTGATTTGTAGTATTCTGTTCAATTTTTTATAAGTCCCTCTTCCAGTGAAACAGCACTTGGGACATATTTTCAGCCCAAATTGGATTTTTAGCAGAAAGAACTAGACTAATACACAAGTGCTCTTTTTTAAGTGGGTACATTTGTGGTTAAATATTTTAGGGAAGAATTAAATTCATAATCATGCTAGTAGAAAGTCAATATAAGACTGTGTGTTGTAGATAATGTTTCGGGTTTCTATTACACAGATTTACACAGATGCTTTGCATTGTGGTGAGAAGTTGAAGAAGAAGGTAAATTCTATATTTGAAAAAGAAAGTGGTTAAATCAATGGAGAATTTTGTCAGTAGTGTATAACTTGACATCTTTTTAAAGGCCAATTGATAAGAAGTTGCAAATGGTTACCATTTTTAAGTTTTTTTCCCTTCTGGAAGACTAAGGAGGCTAGTTGTAACTCTCCTGTACCCCCCTCCTCTAGAGAAATACCTTTTTTAAATTTTTTTTTTTTTTTTTTTTTTTTTTTTTTAGATTCAGTTGGACACTTAAAAATGGGACTTAAAAGTTGTGTTGCTTATGTTGAAGCATACAGCAGAAATTAAGTTCTGCTGTATTTTGACATTACATTAGATTTGGTGGCCTCATTTTAGGTTGTGAGGTTTTTTTGTTTCAGTATGTTTAAATGTAGAATTTTTTCATTAAACTGGGGATAACTTAAAATAGCTTCAGTGGATGAGTTTAAAGTGAAACAGAGAGGATATCTAGAGCTTAACTTCTAGAATGATTAGAACTTTGTTCTGGCAAACTTCATCACAGGATTACATATTAGAAGCTTGATGTTACTCCTGGGATGGGAGCAGTTGCAGGTGTCTGCTTCCATTGTCACTCTAATTATGAAGCAGAGATTCTAGCATAAACTTTTATATATTGACAGAAGTTTGTAATTTAAAATGGTTTTGAATCTTCCTTTTGCAATCAATTACAGGGTATGATTGCAGGGATCAATAATTAGAAAATTGCTGATGAATATATTATCTCAGCTCGAACATATTTTTTTAAATGGGATCACTTTGTTAGCAAGTATAACACAGTACCAAAGTTAAATTCTGTTTTGTAAATGCTGTTACATCTGGAATTGTTACCAACTTAGTTAATGGGTAATGAGATGCAATCAGAAAGGCAATTAGGATGTAGAAGGTATTTCGAGATTTGCCAAGAAAGCAATTTCAAAAAGAAGGAAAGTTACACTTCCCCCCTTCCTCCAATTTCAGAAAGAAGGAAAGTTACACTTCCCCCTTTCCTCCGCACAATCAAGAGGTTTTTCCTTTGTGTGCTTCTGTTTTTAATGGAAACTTTAGATATAGTTTCTGCATTGTAATTTAAGTGAGGAGACTTTGGCTGTTGACAACAGATGTTAATACACCCAGGAAAAAGGACAAATCAACTGTACCACATAAATTACCAAAGAGATTAAAAAAATTGTATAGAGCAGTGACCTATTTTGGTTTGCCACAGCAGGGTAATTCCAGTCAATGGTATGTGTGGACTAGAAAGCTCCAGAAACAACTGTACTGTTAGGATCAATGTATTCATACTAGGTAATGTAGATGTCTCCATCAACAGTAAAAATAAAAATTCATTTCCAAAGAAGCCTGTTTTCCATCCTTATCTTTATCATAGTTATTCTTCTTCTGCTAAATCCTACACTTAAAAATAAGATCAAACACAGTGTTCGCGTTTTCTTCTCATTTCCTAACTGTTTTCTTGTCTGACAGCATTTGTGTAAGAAGTCCTTTTCAAGTAGTAAATTAATTTGGATAGAAGGCTTCCCACCTGAATTCATTACATGCTGGCAGTTTAGATAAATGGATATTATGATCTCAGCATATTTTGGCCCAGCACCACTGTGCCTATTTGCAAATGTCTAAGAAAGTGATAATATTCCTATCAGTTTCAGACTGCTAAAGAAAAAATGGGCTAGAATTTCTTATTTATATTTATAGGATGCCTGTGGGGAAGACAGCAATCCTGTATATGGAAGTTTGTGTGGACATGTGGTGCTAAACATATATTAAAAAAAGATAACAGACCTTTTGACGTTTCTTTGTAGAAATATGGAAGAAAAGCCAGAGTAGATCAGTAATTGACAGCTATGCAGGAGATGCATTTCCAGATTTCTTTCTGAAGAAATATTTCATAAACTTACAATTCCTTTCAAAGTCAGTAGTCCATCTTTAATTATTTTGTTGATTTCATAGTTATATTTTACAAGGTTGATGTAATGTCTGCTTCCTGCCAGCATTTGATATGGACAATCCACTTTGTCATTGCTTTGATGAAACGGCAGGCTGTTTGTTGTTGCGGTTTGTTTTTTTTTTTTCCTGGGGTGTTTGTGTGTTTGTGTGTGGGAACTGAGCATGGGTAAAGGGTTATCATTTGCTGAATGCCACAGCTTAATGGTAAGATATATAGGGAGCTGCCAATTTGTACCATGAACAGAATAAAAAGCGTGTTCAATGGATGCAGTTTAAATTTACCTGGTTCTGTACAGCTATTTCTTCTATTCCTACTTTTTGAGTGTACCTTTATTGCCACACATACACTTGAGAGTATTATTTTGCTACCAGGTGTCCATTTAAGAGGGCTCTCTTGTTCCGAGCTGTAATTGGGACTGTTGGGCTGCACGGTGCCTCTCTGGGGTCAGGAAGCTGGGCCGTGGCTGTTGCAGGCAGTGGTGGTGCCCAGCCATGTTGCTAGTGTCAGGGGGGTGGGGGACACGAGGGGCTTCTGCTCGCTCAGCAAAGTCAATGTCTGCGCAGTGTGTGTGCTTTGGGATTGTCTGACATGGATCAGTCCAAAGGTTGTCTGTCTGAGTCCAGGTGAGCATCTCCTCGGCATGACATACCTTCAAGCAAGTGTGCAATCCTAGTTGGGGCTTTTATGTTTAGTAACACATAAATGACTAAGTACCTTCTTGAATCTATTCTTAGCACTACAAGTTGCCTTTAGACAGGTTTCTGTGAGTTTGCAGCAAGGAGCGGAAGAGAATGTTACTTTTTCTCCATGGAGGCTGGGCAGTGAGGGTGTTCTGGCTTCACTGTTTGAGAGTAGCTTAAGAGATTTTGAGGTTTGGTTTTTTTTTCCTCTGGTAAGTGCAGTACATAGATAGGGATATTTAGGCCAATTGCTATGGAGGAGTTTAGGTTACTATGTAAAGCAGTATTTATTAATAACGTTTGCATATTGAAATAAAAATTAAAATTGCCTTGCACTGAGGATTAGCCTGATCTCTGAGAGGAAAAACATTCCAAGAGTGTGCACCCGTGCACACACATGCACACACAAGTGGCAAAATCTTTCTATCTGGAGAAGGCCCTTTTCTTAAACCCTTTCTCTTTTCCAAAGAGGGAAACCAATGAAGTGGAGAAGTAGCAACAAAGTATTTCTGCAATGCGTGATGAAGCAAATGGGTATAAAGGTTTTGTAAACTCATTACAAGGTATAGAAAATCAATGCGCCTACTCTATTGTGTTACACAGAAGTATTTCAGTGAATGCCCTGGCCAACGAAGTACTAGAAGTGCCAAAGACATTTAGAAATAATGTACTCTTGCTCTTACGGTCGTTGGAATTTAGGTTGCACAACACTGATTACTGTGGATGGCATTTGGCTGTTCCAGTGGAGGATCCTAGTTAGTTGTTTAAAAAAAAAAAGTCCTTTTCTGGTGTTTACTTCTTGAGTGTTGGTTCAGTTTGGATTATATTTCTTTCATGGTAAAGTATGTATAAACATTTTAAAAAGGTGTGGCACAGTCAAGTGTTTTCATTATTTGTATGATCAGTTTGAACATCTATTCCAAAGTATCAGTAGGCACCTGCAGAAGCAAAGTGGGTTTGTAGCACCTGAACACATTCCGATTCGTGCAATTAAAGCAGTTTACAGAGCGAGGAAGAAAAGAATATCACATACTGTGGTTTGATGTCTTTTTCATGGAGGACAAAAGAGTTTTGATTCTTTCACTTCAAGTTTAGCCTAACTATTGTGTCGGGGAGGAGGTATAATGAGTCATTGTTTAACTTTGATACTGCCAAATATTTGACCATTAAATAGTCTTAAATGTGTACATAGCACTTCGGTGACAGACCCTTATTTAACAGTGATTAATTGGCATTGAATAGTTATTTAATTACTTCGGAAGAAATCTAACAACAGTGTATGTTCTGATTAAGTTATTTGATGTAAAAACAAACATAAGACCGCTGAAGAGAGCACGTCTCCTTTTGTAGCTTGCTACTAACATTGCATACCGCGTGGAAGCCTGCGTGATTGAAATAGCAGATACTATTCACCAGTTTGGATGCTGTTGTAACATTGGCATACTTAATCCTTGATTTCTTAAAAGACTGTTTTTGTTAGTGGTTTGGTGAAATTTTACTTATGAGTTTTAGATGTAGTATTTTCTTTTTGCTTTTGTAGCCCCTCGCTGGGGTAAGTAAAGGATGTAGCTATTAAGGGAGCTTAAAATTTTTTGTGAATTGGATATACTGGACTGACCGAGAATTATTGTTTCTTGGAATGTATATGTATCTCAGAGATGCTTACTTAAGGAATTTGGCATTTTTGGAAATATGAACTGTGGTGGCAAGGTAGTGTTGATAGTCTGTAAGTTTAGGAGAGAAAGATTTAAAGGTTTTGGAGAGAAAACATTTCAGGGTGAGGGGGATAGGTAAGTTGTGCAGCTCCTGCCCTTCTTGAATAGCAGATGCAACAGTTTCCATAGTCTGAAGAACCATTCTCAAAAGTTAGGTCTGCAAATTCTGGTAGAAGCTGTAGTTATAACTCTAAGCATTTTGAGTCCTCCAAATAGGTACTTTAACTTTTAAGTCTGGAATGTTTTCTCTTTACTGCTTAATAATGCATAAGCAAGTCACTGATTTACTGTGCTTCCAGTAAGTGGAAACAGTTGTTTCTTCATACCTTGTGAAACAGACCTCTTGTACTTGTAGACATCCTTATAAATGAAGCAATTACTTTGAATGCAATACTGTAATGGCTGTGGGGCATCTTCTGGATATTTCCAAAGCATAACACCTCTGCTTGAAAGGTGCATTGCTGCCCCAGCTACATGGTGAAGGAACTTGCTTGCTTTAGTGGCTCACCGTATCTTCCTTCTGTGTAGGGCATGCTTTATAAAACACCAGTTCAGTTACATCAGTCTGACCCGGACCTGAAATTCGTCTCTAGACTTGTATTTTCTCTTCTACTGTCTCTGAGGTAATAGAATTAAAAAAACAGCAATGACAAAAATAACGCTAAGGCTTGTGGATTTGTTGCTTGCATTAAGCTGTAGAAAATCATTAATGGTCACCACTTAAACAGTTCAGGAGGGAGATACAGACCTCTTAGCAATAAGAAAAAGATTTTCCTGGTCTTAATGACTTCAGGTGTCATTTTCCAGAATTTCTGTGTGCAGACACTAAATAGACTAATTTTTCAGTAATTTGAAAATTCAAAAACAATGAAGCTCTGCTATCAGAGATTTATTTTAATGTTTCTTTGGGAAGCAACTGCTTCATGCTGCCACTGTTCAGTTGTATTAGGTAGACTGTGAAAGGTTCCAGTTTTCAAGGTTTGTCTTTTTCGTGTACCATTTCTTTTGCTCACTCATATTTTAGTCAGTGTCAGAATTACTGTATTTACATTTTAAAGAGGATTAGGCAGATTAAAAGATGTTTTCATGTTTTATTGATAACATCAGATTAATTTCCACTTTCCTAGTGGCAGCTCACAGAACTGTCAAAACAGAGGCTGTAGAAACATTGTCATACTTACCAATTTCTTAAGGCACTTGCAAAAAATACAGTTTTGGCAATTAATTAACGACTTGATTACCTGTGGGAACTGGAGTGGTTGGTGGTAGCATGGAAGAGACAGTGGAACCAGGGATTGCTGGGCAGGGCGTGGGTGAGCTGAGTTTTCCGTCATGACCACGTTGCTCAGAGAGCTGCACTGGAAGAGGAGAGAGCCACAGTCACTTTTAATGTGCAGGCATTGCTCCATTGCTGGAGGTGCCAGCACTGGGCTGACCTTGCTGTGGCCATGTGAAAGTAGCCAGCTAACCCTTGCTGCCTCCTGGCAGTGTCACGTGGGATGGCCTTTACGCAACGGCTTCTTATATAAGTCTAAAACCACTGCAAATAAAACTTACTTGGGGTTAAAAGGCAAAGGGTGATTCTTAGGCTGTGTTAAGGTGGGGTTTGCTCGCTGTGGGAGTAATCCTTTGCCCTTGTGTACAGCTCGTTGTTGGTGGGTCTCACAGCTTTTCATGGAGGGGCTTAGCACTGTCACCTCTCCTTGCTGTGCTCCTTGCTCTGTAAAATAAAGTGAAGTCACTCAGAAGACAAGTGACAAAGCTGTGAACAGATTTCTAATACCCTGAGCCCAATCTGTTATTCCGCCTAGTTTCCCTTATCTGCCCTTCTTGGACACACTACTAAGGCAAGCTCTGTCAACAGGAAGCATTTAACCTCTTTGAATGATTTTTCTTTTTGCCAGTGAAGTCTTGGTTCATTTGAAAATAACCTAGAATGTGGTATTTAAGGATTTTAAGAAGCCTTAGTGACTTAGTGATTAGTATACAGCATGTGCTTGATCACTCTTCCATGACCAGTCTCCATGTAAGAAAACCAAGGCAAAAGGAAAGGTTTTTTTAAAATTGCGTTGGACTTCCTTCTGATATAGCGGCCCTGATATAAGTAAAAGGGAACATCCCCATGTGCTATTTTCAGTAGAAAAGGATGAAAGAGATTTTTCTGAGTCTTGTGCTGCTGTACTTACTTCCTCTCTGTGTACAAAGCCTAAAACCAGGATGGATTCTGATGTTGACTGCCTGATGTAAATGCCTTGGGTAGTGAAGTACTACAGAACAAGCTCTTTATCACCAGTATCTCTCTTTGGAGTCATGTCCCAGATGTGAGGAGAGCATGTTTTCTGTATTGTTTGTTGTGGAACAGAAATTCCCTTAAAAAAGAAATGAATGAATAAGAGCTGTGAGCAGAAAACTGGTGTGTTGGTTGCTACAGAAGTTAATTCAGTATCTCTTGTCTCTAAATTACATCGGCAGCGCACTCTGTGGAAACTTTAAACTTTCAGTTTAATGAGCTCCTTTGAAAAAAAAAAGGTCTTTTGTTGCCAGTGCAGTGAATATGTTTGTACCAGTTAAAAGTATAATTGAATCAAGATATATGAAGATAACAAAGCAATGTGAATGCATGTATAGGCATCACACACCTTAGAAATGGCCAGATTCCCACCCTTGGTTTCCTTTCTTTCCTGGTGAGTAGAGATACTGATTAATAGAGAAAGATACTAATCCACTTATGGGTGGCAGCGCTGTGACTTTAATTATTAAAGAAGTCCTGATATAACTGATTTTTTTCACTCAAGTAGAACTTGGGAAAATATAGAAATGTAAATGCTTCACTGACAGTAGATTAAAAATCATTTTATTAGCTTTAATAAAGATCAGTATTGTCAAGGTTTTGAATAAGTATAAATGTAAGGCTGCATGAATGCAAATCTATCTCAGCTTTTATTTTAGAAACACCTGCAGTTTGAATTCTGTGTATAGTGTTGAGGGTTGAGAACAGAAATGCTAAAAAAGATCAGTTAGATCATCTGTGATCTATCTAAGACATGCATGCACTAGTGAGTTTCACTCAAGGATAGGAACAGATTCTGGCTAATGGTGCTTGATGAAACTTGCATTAAGTTGTCTGAACTGTAAACCTTTACCTTCACATTAAGCATATAAAGCATGTGTGTTTCACCTGTTAAATTCTGTTGAAATATTATCTTCAAAGCCCACTTAAGATTTTTTCCCAGCTGTTTAAGTAAAGGTTTAATATTTGGGTAGAAGGCATTTGTAATATATTGCAGTGGTTGTAGAAGATTCCCTTCATGGGCGTTTCCAAAATTCTTTTTATTTTTAGAGTCCAACTGTTTCCTTTTAATTGTTTTTGAAATTTTGAAACATGGATCTTTTCAGGAATTATATTTACTTCCCTTTTGTTTTTCTTCTCCACCCTGTTTCTCTAGGAAGAATCTTAAATCGTTTCTCCAAAGATATCGGCCACTTGGATGACTTGCTTCCACTGACGTTCTTGGACTTCGTGCAGGTAATTCAGTTGCTACTGTCAAAGACTTCTGCACTGCATTCTGCATTTAGATTCCTGTATGCTTTGGTGAAGATCAGCTATTTGTCACAGATGTAACTGAGTTGAATGAAAGTACTTGTTTGTGAAAGAGAGGTGCGGTTGAAATTTAACGTGTCAGTAAAAAGCTAACATGAGTAATAACTGGCAGGTAGGAGTGGCTATACACAGCTTGCTATTATGTCAAGATTTCAGCTCATAGTAGCTACATGCTTGGTAAATTGCTCCTGATTTGCCTCCAAGCAATCTGGCAAGCTTATTGCTGTTATAAGAAATATGTCCATAGTAAAGAAACAATCAGCTCACATGAAAAGATAGCACAGATTAACCTAATTACATGTCTACTTCCACAAAGAATCAAATGCTTACCACACCATTTCGGATTGAAATAGGTGTGGCTATTTACAAAGAAAAGATTAGTAGTAATAGGGCGAATATAATAGCCTTAATAGGAGCAAGCGAAATAAGTTGCTGCAGAAAAGAAAGATGGACAAAGCATTGAGATTTTGATGATGATGAAATGATAAAGGATTATATATGACATCAAGGTAATTTTTCTGTTGCAGTTACTATTAATCTTTCTCGTAAAAAACTGCAAGAGAATAAATCTGAAAAAGAATGTTCGTGCTGTATGAAAATAACATGAATCACAGAATACACAGAATTGTGGAGGCTAGATAAAAAAGACTTAGTGGATTATCTGGATCCACTTAGTGGATCACACCTGTCATGTTGAGGTCAGAAATGTTTCTTAAGGTGCTATTGCTAGCTTTGCTTTGTCTCTTAAAGATAACTTATTCAGGATCTAAACTCTTTTGACTTATTGAAAAATAAACCAAAGACATTTCAGGTTGAGCAGTTTAATCATGTTGTTCTTTCCAAACTCTTGAAAATAAGAAAAAAATTATTCCAAAGAGTAAAAATGCCCATTAAGATAAAGTGTTGTTGTAGTTTAGTGAAGTAGCTGGAATTGATGTGTACGTTTCATTTTTCAGATTTTACAGTGCCACTTTAAAGTGCCATTTTGGGGAAGAAATGAACCTCATGTATTTTACCTATCAATTACAGCAATTGGGGTTTTTTTTTGTTAGTTAGGGAGTTACTTACAGTGAATATTAGGGTTTTTAATTCATGGCCACTTAATTTAATTTTAATTAATTTAAATTCTTCTTGAAAGTGCAATATGTTTTTTCTATAAAAACAATTCATTTTTTACTCTTTGTACAGATTCCAAGTCTTCTTCAGTCTCATTAACTGTCTTATTAGACAGAATATCTTACTTTTTTTCAGCTGTCTTGAGACTATACATACGTGCCTTTCTGTTTGACTGGAAGTTCACTTTGTCCTGCAGTCCTTATCCTCTTAGCATACTGTTTGCATCTACAAAGTCAAACCCATCTGTCCTGCACAGCGTGCAGTGGCCATTGGGCCAGAGGGGTTTATATGTGCATTAGTGTGTCCCCTTTACAGGAGACTGCACTGTGTGTGTGTTCATACTACGTACTGCTTGTGGCCACAGCATCCTCTGGGTCCTGTGATCCTGAGATAAAGTGATTAACCATTTTCTTTAGTTCTGTGCATTTACAAAAATAATGCGAGAGTAGTGTTGCAAGACCACTTGCATGGTGGTTTTATAGCCAGAAACTGAGTGGGTGTTTTGCATGCCCTGGCATGTGGTTTAAAGGCATGTGGGGTTGTCTGAGGATGCAAAATCTGCTGGGGAAATGTTACAGAAGTCTGCAAAAGCAGAGGGAGCCACAATTGGTGTGATCTTGTCCATACTTCCTTTTGGGAGCAGACCCTCAAGCAAACAGTCTTGAGAATTGCACTGTCTTACTTTTGACGGAGCAAACTGATCTGCTTCAAAAGAGAGCTGAGAGAGTGTCTATCCTGTGTTCATGGACACATGGTACAAAGGATGGAATCATCTACCACCACATTGGAAAACCTAATTATTGACCAGTGTATAATCCTTTAGGCACAGAACTGGTCTAGAATGAAAGAGTGAAGGCTGCTTCTCTAGATCTGATTGTTTTCTTCTTTCAAGCTCCTACTGTAAACCACTTTTGGTAAACATTTTCCTTCATCTTAATTAATGTGAGGTTTATTTTTTTTTAAATTGGCTATTGAATTATTTGTCAAATTCTGGAGTTTGTTTTTTAGGTGAAAAATTTTTGCTTTCCAAAAAACATAGTAGATTTTACCAGTCCAGTACACTACTAAAAAGCCACTGTGTTTCAAAGCTTGCCTGCTGTATTTGGCATCAGAAAAGACAATCTAGGATCTTATTGTTGATTAATAATACACTGCTATCCGTAAAAAAAAAAAAAAATCACTTTCTTCTTTAGGTTTTCTAAAATTTACTCTTCTTGATCAGCAGCCTTCTTGCTTAGTGGATCCTTTTGAAATTCAAGAGGAAAGATATATTTATTTCTGATGAAGCAGAGGTTTTTACAAAGGATAACTGTTATCAATTATGATAGAGATCTTTTGTCACTTGTTTTGTTTGCAGGTGTCTTTTGTAACACTTCTTATAATCCCTTCAGGAAGAAATACTTTCTCCTTTCTAAAAACAGCATTAGCTGGATATAAAAGCTCTGATCCCAGCCATTATTGTTGATTCTTTGAGAGACATTTCCCAACATTCATTGTTTAAATGGTTGTCAGGAGGAATCAAGAGAAACTTAATAAACAATGCAGTAACTGGTTCATCTTACTTTGTGTGTAGAAGCTTTTCTTGAGCGGATTTGCATTGAAGAAGTGGTCGTTTTTCAGAGTTATTGCTAGGATCATTGTGAAGCATTCCACCCTTTTACTGTATTGGCAAATGAGTGTATAATTTCAGCATAAATAAGTAAAATGTGATTGGACACTCAAAAAACTACAGTATGAGCCAATTTAAATACCGATAAATATATAATTAAATGCCACCTATTAGTTTCAAGAAGTCTGTAATTATACAAAATACAGATTTTTAAACAATGCTAAAAATCGATAATATTCTTTCTGGAGTACATAATAAGATTTATACACTGCACTACAACCATAATGAGCATTATTAGTCTAGACAGCTATATTGGATGAGAATTAATTCTTTGAACAGATAGAGTTTAATTTTTTACATCTTGCATTGAGTTAAGGAGAATAAAGGCTCTCTTCAAGACAGTGGATGGTCTGTGTACACTTTCTTGTTAAGGCAAAGATGAAAGGTACGTGGCAAGCACAAAAATGCATCATGAACCTTGTGTATTCTTTTGAAAATCTGGTTAGATTTTACAAAACCATTGCTTTGCAATTTTCCCAAAGTATCAACTCGTATTGAGTTTGAAGTTTTCTGCCATCTTTTCATTCTTTGAAGTGCACCAAAATATAATACACCTGTCTTGAGAGATTGAAGGCAAGAGAAGCAATCCTCACTAGAAGGCAGTAATCTGCTTTATTTAAATATAAATGTCCTGCTTTAACTTCTGTGGGAGTCTAAGGTCGTGTTGATGTGGATTTCACTGGTAGGTGCAGGGTCTGTAATTTAAAATTATAGGCTCACAGGATGCTTTGGCTTAGAAAGGACTTCAAAGGCCATATAGTTCCAATCCCCTGCCAGGGATAGGGACTTCTTTTTGAGGTTGCTCAAAGCCTCATCCAGCCTGGCCTTGAACACTTCCAAGGATAGGGCATCCACGGCTTCTCTGGGCAATGTGTATCTCAATGCAGCACTAATAAAACACAATGCACTAATTGGGGAAAAGGTCAGCCAGTAAATAGAAAAAAAATTTTGAGAGGGTTTGGGATTTAAAATTAATGAGGGGGTATTAGGAATTAATAATCCAATATATTTAATAGTGGCTTATGCACATTAGTCCAGATATTCCTAAGTGGCCAGTATTTTGGATGCTGTATTTTTGAGAGCTCATCAAAGGCCAAATTGTATTCTGACTCAAGATAGACTGCAGAGACTTAACATCTGTAAACTTTGATCTCAGACTTTGACAGAGGAGTATCCAAACTGATAAACTACTGCTTGGAAATTATGTCTCTAAACTGATTGAGTACATAGGATGGTAAAATACTTTTCAGACTTCCTTCTGGTTTTGTAAAATTATTCTGGTAAATTTTAATGGGATGGTTTTCTCTGTAGTTTCTTGCCCTTGTAATTTTTCAGTGATCTTATTACTTGTTAACAGAGTTGATTTTCTGCTTTAGTTTCAAGTGAATTTGAGTATTTAATGTGATGGTCCCTTCATTTTGATTTCTTACCCTGCGTTAGATTGAGGGGAGGGGTAAAAAAATCATGATCTCTTTTGTTTCTGGAGACCACTGTGAACATGTGAACTATCTGCAGCTGCCCTTGAAAAAGGGCAGTGATTTATTGAGGAAAACTGAATTGCAAAACCTTTTTCCTCCCCAAAATCAACAGCTTGACTGAGTTTAAATAACTGACTTTTCATATCCTTTCATCAGACACAAAGACCTAATCCTGAGACTACTTGAGCCACCAATGTAGGTTGTGGCTGAGACCACCACTGAATGTGCCATTCCCTTCTCACTACACACAAAACACATTGACTGCAGCTTTATGAAGTGAAAATACTGAAGAAAAGGAAAATGTGAAGGAGGTGTCCACAGTCATTTCTTAAAAAAAAAGAGAGAGAAAGGGGAAAAAAAAGCTGCTGCATCTGGATATTAGGAACAAAAAGTGCCTCAGACTGGAATAATGGCTTGGGTCACTTGCTTTCGTATGTGCACAAGAGTGGAACTGCCGTTCCTTGTTTCAGTACCACTGACCCCTGCATTTTATTGTGTGAGGATGTCAGGGAAAGTGTGTAGAAGGAATTCCAGGATCTTTTAGTTTAACAATGACGTTGTTATTTTGTGCTTTCTGTGAGAAGTGGGATTCCTGAGGAGTTTGTTGCATTGTTTTTTCCAGTTTAGCTGAGTGTTTAGTCTGTATGCATGTGTGAGTTTTAAGGGGCATTTTAATTCATTAAAGAATAATTCTTTCCGTGTGTTTGCATGTGTGTATCCAAAATATGATCATAAGTGTGTTGTAAGAAAATAACCAGTAGTGGTATCTGTGTTAAATGTCAACATACTCTGTTGAGCCTGGTACATAGTGCAGACTATGGCTTGGATACCTTGGATACTTTTTAGCTTCCCTTCTGCTGAATCATGGTAGTTTTACTGTGCTGAGGTTTAAATGAAAAATAAATAAATTAAACAAAAAGCAGTTTCCTGGTAACACTTGACAACTGAAACCTTACAGGACTTTTTCTTGCTGTACCTTCCCAAGATGCATGTTACAGGGCATCTGGCTGTTGCATAATGAAAAACTGTTTAAAACCTAAAGAAAAGTAATAGAGGTATGTATTTTTTCGTTGATAACTTCTGAGCTCTAATTTCAGAAAAGGTTAAAATGGTCATTGCAGTAAGATCTTAATTTTTGCTATGGTCATGCAGTATTTGCATGTGCTTTCAGTTTTGGTAGTTTTTCTTTAAATAAACCCTACTGTTTTGTTAAAAACAAGCAAACAAACAAATAAAAGGGGTGGGAGGTAGTGGAGGAAGAGGTGGCTTGGGTTGCATTTGTGTCTCCAAGACCAACATGCAGAAGCTGAGTTTAGCACAGACACTTGTCTAAATAATGCAGTTTTTTATTGACCTTTTCTTCTTGTGTCCTTGAATGTCTTGATTGTTAAATCTCAGTAGCCAATTAGTCTTGTTGATGGGTGATAATCTATGCCAAAGCTATTGCTGTTCTTTATTTTGTACCTGTCATCACATTCCTTTGAATGGAAGGGTGAGTATCTAGCATCATACAGACTGCATATTTACTCAGATTGGTGGTGTGTGTGCAGGAGAAAATGTGTAAAATCTGGAGTCACTGCTAATGGGTGGATTCCTTTTTATACATGGACCTTGATTTTCCAGGGAAGGCTAAGGGTCTGTTCTCATCATAGTGGCTACATCTCCAACCTAAGCCTTTGCCTCACACTTCCTTTTTTTTTTTTTTTTTTTTTTTTCTATTTATGTTAATTCTTAGAATTTTTTTAAAATAGGTATGCATGCAATTCTCCACACATTAGTGTCAAGGCAGCAAACAAAACTAATTTGTGTAGGGACATAATGTAATTGCTTTAATAGTTTAGGGTGTTTATTTGCTTGGTATTAATAAAATTTGAAGATGCACCCCTTTATCTAACATGGGAAAGAAGGTAAAATAATACTGAAAATGTGGTTTCATTACCTTCTCCTCTTGCGTCCTTTACTGCTTTTCTTGTTTTTCTTAACTCATTTCCTTTCAGTTTTTACACGTCTCCATTTATGTGGTAAAAGTAGGTCATAGTTTTGTACTGGGCTCCTTTCATTTTCTCATTGAAATGTGGAATACAGGTGGTTTGAATATATAGTGCTCTGAAAAATAAAGCTAGTTCAATTAGTAGAATTCTATCTTCTCTTTTTCTAGAGGATATGAGCATTGTGAGGTACAGTCGTTATCCTAATTTCTCTAACATTGGATTAGATTGAGGTTTAGTAGTAGTTCTTGCAGTATTTTGGTAGTTGGAACCTGTCAATACAAAATTGCAGCCAGGTTTAAATCATCTCTTCTCTAAATGGGCTTCTCTGTTTTCTTTATCAGATTACTTTCAATATATTTTCAGATAATAGAAAGCAGGATGGTTATATGGAAGTCCAGTGATGTTAACCCTGTTCTGTGTGGTTTGGAAAGTTCCCCACTTTGGTTAAAGTGGGATTTGTAAAAGTGCCAGAAAGAGATTCTCTTCATTTGGGGCCATTCTTATCTGTTGGAAGGTATTTTCTCATTTGCTTTTCATTGTGTGAAAGAAGGCAAAGAAATATTCTGTAAGTGTATTTATCTATGCAAGTGAACTTATATTCTGTAGTTTTCTCCTGTTATTTTCGGTCTTTGTGTATATACTACTGCTGTTTTTAGTGCTAGAGTGGGAATTTTTATTATTATTGTTTATAGGTATTTCCCAGACTTTTAAAATATTATTGAAACCTATCTTATCTGTGTCAGCCTAGTGATTAGTTTTAAGACTTCTGAAAATCATTAACATTTCTAACACTTTACAGTAGCTAGAAATATTTTAATTCTGCTGTCACTCACAGAGTGCAAATCTTCTAGATTGCCTTAAACCACTGATATACCATAGATAGGACAATGTCTGCTTACAGACAAATTAGGATTTCACTGTTCGGCAAAAGGATTGGAGATTTTCACTTTTGATTCGAGAAGGAAGGAGAAACTTGGAGGTAATTTGAATTACTAAGCCATGTAGCTGACACGTGTGTGTGTGTGTGTGTGTTAAATCATTATTCATTTTTATGCCCAAAACAAACATGTGGGACAAGGAATTACCTTTAGCCAAAGTAAAGGCTTCATCTCACAGAACTGTTCTGCCAAGGTTATGTGTGCATCTGCACAATACAAGAACTTTTTTCTTGCTGAAGCTGATGCTGTGGCTACTTGGTGAACTCTGCAGCTGATTTGAAAATTCCAGAGTATGTTTATCAAAAGATAGAGGAGTCTGCAGTGTGGGGAATTCTGTACAAAAAAAGATGGGTATTCAGGTGGTAACTGAATGTCATATGTCTTTTTGTTTCATCTTTGTATTACCTCTAGATTTCATGACATTTTTGTATTGCTTAAAAAAAATCGATTCATTTGGATTGTACTCCTGAAATACAAAAGTCTGAGTGTTTAGAAAGGCTCTTTCAAGGGCTTTATAATATCTATTCCTGCACAGTGGAAGAATAGGATGCTGAGCTATTTCATTTTCTTCCATAATCACATCCCTAAATCATTTTCTTAATGGTTTTTGAAATCAGTCTAATGGTTAAATAAGCAAAGCTCTTCTGCTATGAACGTCACTCGTATGCTAAAATAAAGGGATTAGATATTTTTATAATTAGATCTTTCTATATTTATTTATATATGCTGGGTTTGCTACTTGATTCAGTTGTCCACCCTTCTATCAAACACAACATAACACTTAGAAAAATAATTTTTCAGTTTTCTCACTAATAGTCTGGATTTTGCGATCAGGTCGAACTTAACTATCAGTTACTTTTCTGAAGTGTGCCTTTTTTGATGGTTTGTGATAAATAAGGCTTCTGAAAACCTTCCTGATGGTTTGCTGCGTATTTGTAACACATAAAGAATGAGCACACACTTACAACAGTAAATTATATTTATTCTCTGCCAAGGAATTTTCTCTTTACTCCCTGGTTTCTGAACATGCATAGAATAGCTGAACTGGGTGAAACCTGCTGCTGGTGGTGGAGTGAGGATGGTGCTGATTAGTTTGGAGATGCTGGAAGCATCAGACCACTGTTCAGCTTTGTGGAGCTGATCACTAGACATCATGTAGTAATGAAAAATTATGAGTCAGGAAGTTATTTTGAATAGGAAAGTAGTATTTTATAGCCCTGTCAAAGTGGCAAAGCTCTGGGGAAGTTAAGGGAAAAAACATCAGGGACAGGTTAGAAAGCATTTTTTTGCATATCTACTGTGAAAGAGTGCGACCTGAAGGAAACCGAAGGTAGTATTTCTTAGGATAGCTGATGCTGTAGTCCTTAATATTTTTCATAGTTTTCATTTAACTGGGGCAGAGAGGCTGTTGTGGTGTTTACAGAAATATGAGTAGTTTTTCATTCCACCTAAAAAAAAATGCAGGGATACTGTATTTCTAAATAGCAAGAACAGCAATAAAATGCTTAAAAGCTTGTAGTTGCTGTAAGGCTGAAGAGCTGTGTGACTGAGGAATTGATACTCTCTTTAACAGAAGAGCCCACAGTTTGAATGTAGCACAGAGCTTTTAAAGTTGTTGAAAGACCCGGAATTGACTTCTGCTGGAAGTTAGATTTGGCTGAGCAGAAAAGGTCATGCAGTTGAAAATGAGGTGTTCTTGAGGAGGGTGCACAGCTGCTCTGGCATTATGGCCATGAGGGACAAGAGACCTGAGGCAGGAAAATACAGGATTCAAAGACAAAGTTTGCAAAACTGTGACATGTGGGGCAGCAGTGTCTGTGGTAAGCACTGTTTTGACAGACATTTTAAAGAACTGCAAAAAAAAGTGTGCATAGCATGAGTGAAAAGGTGATAACATCATCATTAGCTCAGAGGAATTCCTCACTGGAAGAGTGGACGGTACTTCAGCAAGTAAATTAATGGACTAGACCATAAGAACACAAACTAATACCATCACTGGTCTGTCTAGGTCAGTGTTTTTTTTTCCAGCAGTGGCATTAGGAGATGCTGTTTGTGAAGGACATGAGCTGCTTTCTGTGATCCTTTCCCTGTTTAGTACCCCAGCACTCACAGTTTTGTACTGGGGGTGTCAAAAGGCTTAACTTTCCCCAGCCTAACTTTTCCCAGTCCTTTTACTGTGCATTTTTTGCATCATTTTGTATTGGCCTGTAAGATGTGCCTCCTGCATCCTAATAGCCTGAGAACAGTGAGATATTTGTTGATTTTTTTTTGTTCTCATTCTATATATTATGTTTTCCATAATTGATAACTGAAATAAAATCTGCTTTCAGAAAGGTTTTAAGTGGGATAAAACTGTGACAGATATCAGTGAATCAGCCTCTGCTGGTTAAGTGGTAAACACATGAATAAAGAAAGTGGGAAATACACCACTTGTAGCACTACTGAGGAGAAGAATACCCATTGTTGAATCAAATGTTATGGTTTTTCATAAGGCTCTGTACTGACTGGGGCAGTCTTGGGCTTATATAGCTGTGAAAACATGGAAATTACCTCTAAGATGTAGAAGGGGAGCATAAATTGTCAAGCCATTCTTTTTCTTTAAAAATACCAGTTATTTGACAGCAAGAAACTGATAGAGGAGATACAAAAAAGCATTGTTCTAGAAATCTTAAAGCAAGTGCAACAGCCGGCAAAGCGACCACACTTGGCAAAGGTGGTGGATAATGGAGGCACAACCCCTCTAATCTACCTGAGGAGTAACTCTGCTTTCTACTACCTGAGGAGTAATTGTGGGAGTGTTGGATGATGCCAGACATTTTTCTGTGGTGTTTCAGGCAGGTCCTGGCAAGAGCTGTCAAGAAAGCAAAGCATGTATGTGCGCATGTTCTACACTTGCTGATTAATGCTGTTTCCTCAAGCTATCGTGTAAATTTGTGCTCGGCATCTGAAGCGTTCCACAGGAAGATAAAACATATTTATCATGGTACTAAGATCACTGTAGTTTATGTGAATAGTTCTTGTGTGTGCACTTTTTGTCCCTTGGGAAAAGAACAGTGTAAGAATATAGCCAAGACCTATTCATGGGAGAAGTGACAAACAGCACTGTTGAACAGCAAAAACATGTATTATCTTTATATTACTCGTACAGTGAATTTATATAAATATAAATTTATATAAACATATAATATCTTTATATTACTCATACAGGGGAATCACAGTAAAGTTATAACTAACTCCTGTGACGTCAGGAAGAAGACCTCTCACTTTTCTATAGAACCTCATTTGCAAAGTTGTGACTTGCTGCCCAACACTTCTGTGCAGATTTGATTATGGGGGCAAAAGGTGCAATAAACAAGGAGCACTTCAGAAAATTAAAGATCCTGCTCAAGATTTTTCTGCTTATAGATACAGAAATATATTGTCCACAGCCATTTACAAGAATGGCTGATGGCACTTTCATTTTGTGTATGGCAGTTTCAGATTCCATGTACAGTGGTTATGGGCAGGAGCTGCATGCCTAAGCAGAGGCTGTAGCTTTGGCTCTCATAAAAGCTTGTTTTCCTATGGAAAACCTGTATTAGCAGGAAGTAACTTACTACTGTGGCCGAAGAGCCCTGGCAAAAAACTTCTTACATGAGTGAAGATAGTTTATTATTAGAAAGAACATAACCTCTATATGTTGTAGGAATGTAGGGCAGACTTTTTAGGGATAAGTATTTCAAGTGTCTGTCAGAATCATCAAGGCCAGAGCTTGGTTATGTGTCTATTTCTAAAGCATCATATCTGGAAGCCTCAGACAACGTACAGACTGTGATTTTTTAAATCTGCTGTTACAGTCAAGTTCTGCATGCGGCAGTTAATCCTTCTGGCCCAGGGTGCCCAGGGAACCTATTTCTATCCCATCTTGTAGGGTAAGAGAGTCCTGATGATAGGATGCTGTTTGAATATGAGAGTGGTGGCAGTGCCAATGTATTAAAGAAAACACCCTTTTTGTTGTAAGGTCACTTGTTAAGAACAATTGCACACAGTTTACCGTGACCTCAAACAAATATTAAGGCTTCTCACTTAATGACAAAATGCATGCCAAGTCAAATGAATGAGCATGTTGGTGGCACTGAAAACATTTGCCCTGAGGAGCTCAGTGTATGCTTGTTCACTTGGAAAAACAGTGATCCAGAAGGACTGTCTTGTTGAAACGAGAACAAGTAGGAGGTGCTAGCATTAAGGATGTGATTGTAAATTTTGACTACATTTCTGTGGTATATCTGGCAGATGTTTTCTGCCCATTTGCAGTGACATATTGATTTAGTGAGGTAACCCCTTGTCGACTAATTGCAAATAGCAGGATTCAGAGGAGAAGAGAGTGTCTCACAGGAGATATGATGAACTTGCTCTCTTTGAAGCTTTTAGAGCTGGCAGTATTTAGTTCTTAACTTTCTTCATCCAATTTATCTGAAATTATGATTCTGATTTCTTTTCCAGCTGTGTCTTTTTTTTCCCCTTTCAGTGCATTGGTTCTTGTGGTCTTTATATTCCTAATTTTCTCGTGGATGCACAGTTTCCTAAAGCTGAATTAACACTGACTGGGAGATGTCGTTCCTGTCAAAGATTGCTGTCCCTGGTTGCTTCAGAAAAGGACATTGTCAGAGATACTGCTTAAATATTATATGTCCCATGTGTTCTCTTGTACTCATAAATCTGCATTTTTTCTGAAGACAAATGTGCTCCTGACAGTTTGATGCAAGCAATAGTATAAACAACCATCTATACTTATTTTTAACCTGTTCCAAAAGAAAACTCGTAAATTTTATTTATAAAGTAGTTTGAAGACAAGATTGCTCACCTCAGCTCAGCTGCTTTAAGTGAGTAAAATGAAGCAGAATTGTTTAGGTGCTGGTTTCTCTTTGGATGTTTCCTGTGGCTTTTGGTAGTAAAGGGGAAAAATGCAGAAAATCTACACTGTGGTTTTGGGTGGAGCTGGCCTGGGTGAAATGTTTATCACTCTGATCTTCTCATTGCAATGTCATCTTCCTAGGGAGACTTGTCTTCTGGTATCTCAGTGTAACAAGCCACCTGTGCAGTTTTTCTTTAACAGAGATGCAGGTCAGTCAGTCCAGACAGTCTGGTTTGAAAAAGTCTGTTTGAAGGGAAAAAAGAAAAAAAAGCATTCAAGGATAAAGAAAGTGTCAGAACTGGATTAGGGATTGATTGTGCATGCAGTTATTTGGCAGAGTCAACAAGGAAATAATTTCAGTCAGTGGTAGGGGAGAAGGAGGAGGAAGGGTGATGCCAAGCAAGTATGAACAGAGTGGGGTTTTGTAGTTTCTTGACCTGGCTTTACTTCAGACAGCGCAGCCTGACTTGAGAGTATCCAAAGTTAATGCAGTGAAGGTTCAAACTGAAATTGAGGACATGCTATTCCTTTGCTATTATTAAATTAGTATGACTTTGTGGCAGTTCCGTTGGCTAATATAATCCTTGGGAATGTATATTGGGGCCCAGGGAGTAGCATTTAGGAACTGGGGCTGAGTAGCTGTACTTAGCTTCTGCTTAAGTATTGGTAAAACCAATCCTGGAATGCTGCAGTTCTTGCATGGGATCTAACTGTAGATTTGGGCATCAAAATGTAGGCTTGATGGGCTTTACATGTTTACTTTGCTGTAGTTAAGGGGCATCAAGTAAACACAGTTAGTGGATTGTAGCAAAATATTCAACCGTAGGGTAATTAGGTATGCACTTATAGGTTAGATGAAGTTACCATCCTTGGACATGTTTAAAAGATTCATAGACCATGCTAGTGGTGGACTTGGCAGTGTTGCATTAAGGATTGGACTCTATGATCTTAGTGTCTTTTCCAGTCTAAACAGTTTTACTGTTCTATTCATCACTTTTCAAACTTCTAAACTAGGACAGGAGTTTCACTGTGTAGGCCACATCTAGACTACCACAATGAGGTTTCCAAGTCTCAATTCCCATCCCCTGGGCTCCTCTCATTGATTAGAGATCCTACCAGGTCAACAACTGCAAGTCCAGAATAAGTGTGGTTCCTATGGTCCTGTACCATGTTTTTCTGTTCTGGGTTGTGGTACAGAAATACCTGTTACTTTTAGATCAAGACGTGTTTGAGGTAGAAGTTCCAGAATACCACTCTCAGCACCTGTAAGAATAATGGAAAAGTAAGTAGGTCATCAGATGAAGGGAAAGCATGTTTCACAAGTGAATGTGCTGATCAGAGTATTCATTTCCCCAGAGGGTTATAGTTGGGTATGCCTGCTGCAGTAGAAGAGGGTATTTTTAAGGAAAAAAAAGCTAGAGTAGATGGAGTTACTGACCAAATCATGAAGGAAGTCTCTCAGGACTCTTGTAAACAAGAGGATAACTCCCAACGGAAACAACATATGCTTTTCTGTACTCTAGGGGTAGACTGTGCAGGCTGCATGTGGGAGATTCATCTTTCTCCAGAGAAACGGAAGCAAGTTTGAAGTTGGACATTGGACATGATGTCTTCATTTGGAAGCAATGGTCTTTTCCTGAAACTATCCGTGTCTTTTTGGTCTTGGTAGCCAGTTCTTCTGTTATCTTTTGTGCAAGATGGCCTTGTTTCAAATACTGTGCAGATAGCTGTAAAATGTAATTCATCAGCTCCTGTGTTTTTGTTTTGGTTTTCTTTTTTTTCAGTTTGTTACTTTCTACACAGTCATTACATTTTAAATGCTAAAATTAAGAAATACATTGAAAGGTGCTGGGTTTGTAGACCGTATTTCTTTTATGTGGGAAAATCTTTGACTTTGGATGCAGCCTCCCATTGTAATCTGATTCTGCCATAAGAAATCTAGATACCCAATCCCGAGTGTTTCTTGCTGTTCGTCTCCAGAGAGGAAGACACCAGACATTTGTGTTATCATTGTCAGCCTGCTGATTATCTTGGGTCCTGCAGCTTGTGCACAGTGAATCTAGTAGAAGTTGGGGCAGTCTCCAGCTGCAAAGGTTGGTTGTCTCTTGTGAAATTCAGGAGCTAGAACCTTTGCCTTACCTCACACAGTGACTACATGATTACAGTCTGCAAATGGTTGTGTCTGGCTTTCAGACTACTTCATTAAGAGTTAATTTATATGCAAGTCTGGTTTTAAAAAAAAACAACACACATGACTGATCCACCCTATCATAAATTTTTATAATGATAAGGTGGTGCAGGCTCATCTAAAATTCCTTCCAAAGGCGGTGTCAGATTTTTACTTTAGTCATCCTAACCATCTTTTCCTTCCCTGTATTTCTGCCGTAGCAAGGCTTTGTTTACACGAGCTGGATCTTAATAGTTTTACTCCCACTCCCACCCCCACTGGCACTTTGCAACATACTGTAGATTATCATCACTAAAACTTTAGTTTGGCTTCTTTATTTTTTATTAAGAAGTATTTGTTTTCCTCAGAATTCTTTTCCTTGAAGCAGCTCTCCTCTACATTTGACTTCAGATTTGCAGCTGATGTTATGAGGAAACTGTGTACTTCAGAAACAGCTTTTTTGTGACTTAAGTCACAAGTGACAGAGGGAGAAGGCAGCAGGTGTATAAAGCATTCAGGAGTGAGTTTGGAACAGGAAGGAATGGACTTCAGTCTCTGCTGATAAGGATGGAGGTGAGGGAACCTTTAAAAACTAGCCAGCATTGTGAATGGCTGGTAAGCTTGGCAGAGATAATGAGCGTTACTGAGGAAAGCAGAGATCTAGGCAGGAGAAAATTTGTAGGACATCAGGAATCTTTATGTACTTTCTCCTCACCCCACAATAAAAAGGAAATACATTTACAGGGTTCTAAAGAATCCCAGAGATTTAGAAGGTAGAGAAGGGCTGATGGCGGTGTGCTGGTAAGGAGCCCAAGGTGCTTTGTTTTGCTTTGTGCTGACACAACCGTGTGCATAATTGATCCAGGTGAAACACCGTGCACTCTCATTGCCACCTTACCTTGTCCTGATGAAATCTAGGTAAAATGTTTGTGATCTGCTGCGTGTATCTAGAAGGTCAAACAACATGATGCTACGAACAACTTAACCCACAGATGAGCAATGTAGTGGTAATGCAACTTCCTCCAGAGCTCCTTTCCCATGCCCACCTTTTAGCAATTTTCCCTAGTAGAGTTATAAGACTCTAAAATGTGCTTTCAGGATCTGTGAGATGGGGGGCCATAAACTGATAAATCTTCTTTCATGAGCTAAGACCTCTAAGCCTAAGGCTGACTCAACAGTCCTAATGTGTAAAGATGTGTGGGTTTGCTCTTTGGTCAGGTCAAATTAGGGTAAAGTCAGAGAAGCCTGAAGGAAAAAGAGGCAAATTTAGGGGTAAAGGTTTTACTTGGTTTTGGCCTTAGCGCGCTACCAGAAGTGCAGCGGGAAATGCAGTGTTTCACAGACACTTCCACTGAAAGTGTTTGAAAACCCAGGTAGCTCTCTGGGTTTTCGTCCTTAGCTGATGTGTTGCTTTATGTGTACACTGAGTTGGAAAAGTTAAAGGGACTAAAGCAGTTTTGCTGCAAGACATGCATTTCTGGCACCCAGTGGTCACTAACACATTTTTTGAATGTAAAAATCAGGCAGACACAAAATTTAGCTGGAGTCAACTTCTGTCTTGTATGTGATGATGAAGGTGGTGTCTGCTCTACAGTCCATAAAATGAAAAAAAAAATGTAGAAAATATTGTCATTTCTAAGGAATATGTTAATGAGAATAATACAGGAATTTAATCTTGAGCTAGGATTGCAGTTGTCTGGTTTTGGTACAGTATAGGTTTATTTTTGTATGGGTTGGGTTCCCCCCCCTTATTTTTTTAAGGAACAAATGGACACAACCTTATTACAGTATACCAGCATTCCTACCATACATTCATGCATGCACATCTGGATTCTGAAAGAAGTTTGTGTGCAAATGATGATTTTGGCTGTGTATTGAAACTGAAAGTTTGATGAAAGATGTGAAGGTGTCTGAAGGAAATGGGAGATTTAATTCAGAAAGCTGGGCCAGAATCCTCTGTCATACAAAACAGAGTTTTCCTCATTATATCTAGTTTTCTAAGACTAAAGTCAAGGTTTACCTCACCTGTTACATTACACTGTAGTAAACCTGGTAAAACCACCCTTTTATGACACTTTTTGCAGTGTGTAACATTTTCTTATTTGTAGCATTTCACAATGCAATCCTTTGAGAAGAGAAAGCCCACTTTCTCCTGTCCTGTGTTTTCTTTCTAAATGGGACAATGTCGTGTTTAGGAAAATATTGCAAGCCTGTGTTGAAAGTCTCTCTTCCAACTGTTGAGTCTTTTAACTCAAGTTGAAAGCCAGTTTTTCACCAGTTTCTTCCTAGCAGGAGTGAAGAAACATATCCTTGATTCACCAAATAACTAGGTTCCGTTAAAGATTAGTTGTCCATTGCACTGATCGTTTATTTCTTTATTATAGCAGTCACAAAATAGGCTACAAAGAAAGACACTAATTTTCAGTCAGCCAGCTTTGTAAAGACACTGTAAAGAACAAATAATGTAGAAGAAAACCATGAACTACAAAAATAGTAAATTTAGGTATTACTGTAAATTTTCCAAGTTGCTTAAAAATAGATGTTGGTCATATGTTATACAATGCGTCCGCTCTTAAATGTGGTAGTGATGTTTAAATATTTAAGTGTTTCAATAGTGTTAAATAGTTTTATACTTGTTCTAAATTAAATTCTTCTGGCGAAGAGTTTTTTATTTGTTTCTATTGTGCTCCAGACTCTCCTACAGATTTTTGGTGTGGTGGCTGTGGCTGTGGCAGTGATTCCTTGGATACTCATCCCCTTAATTCCACTATTTATTCTTTTCATTTTTCTTCGACGGTATTTCTTAGACACTTCAAGAGATATTAAACGTCTAGAATCCACAAGTATGTAGTTTGGTGGGACTTAATGTTAGTTTGAACACTACTTATTATTATGTGAAATGCTAGTATTTTATAGACAGTGCATCAAAGTTTTTTTTTTTCTTTTGCTATGCAAATAACTTCCTTATTGCCTTGGTTCTCAACTAGTGAATTACATACTTAACTCCTGTTTTGCATAATGATAAACCTAGGGTATGTCAGTTAACTATCTGTAAGTAAAGCTAGTTAAGAACATGCCAAGCTGCTGGTCTTCAGGACCTTGCATGCATATACTAATGGTATTTCTGACCTTATCTGACTCCTGTGCCTGACATTAGTTTGACTATGATAGGGAATATTAAGCATTACGAATAACAAACATGGGTGCCTAATGTCATTAATAAAGCTCAAAGAATTTCTTCAGTGACAGCTATTGTTAAAAATGTAAGACATTTTTGTATAAATTAATCTGCATGGCTGTCTTACTGATTCTAATTGAGTAAGAGGACATTAGTTAAAGATATTGCATATTTATTCCAAAAAGATGCAGTAGAGTAGTTTGTATGGTTAAATATAAAGTGGTAGGATTAAAGATTAGCATGGTACAAAAAGAATTAAATGTTGTCCTTCAGCTATTGTTAAGCTAACTCTCATTTCCCTTTGTAGCTCGGAGTCCAGTGTTCTCCCACTTGTCATCATCCCTCCAGGGGCTTTGGACTATTCGGGCTTTGAAAGCAGAGGAAAGATTTCAAAAATTATTTGATGCACACCAAGACCTCCACTCAGGTTTGTGATGAATTGATGTGAAAAATCAAATACTTTGCTCTGTAGGAGGGAAATATCTTATGCCCTCAGCGACATGTATATAATGTGCATTAAAATCAGTAGGAGCTGTGCATTTGTCTCTTTAGGGTAAAATTCCTGTATTAGAACAAAACCATTATCTGTCTAGATTTAGAGAGTTTACTTTGGGCTGTAATATAATTTAGAATACCCATGCATATGTTTTAACAATGTATAAGATAAACATTTGAAAGTATGCCTGATAAGAATACTTAAAGAATAATTTTTAACATTTTCCTGGATTCTATCTTTAAGAAAAGTGTGGGGGGGGAGGGAGGGCAGAGAGAGATGTGGAGGAAACAAGCTGTATTATGGAACATTTGATGCTAAGTAGTGTTAGGAATGGGCAGATATTATCAGTGTAAATAATCTCGGAAAAGTTTCATAAATCTAACTTATTTTTTACTTTGAACAGCTTTCAGGGCTTGAATCTAAAATATGGAACTAACATAGTTGGTAGGTGTGAAATACTGGTATTCTGCAACCATAAGTAATATAATTCAGGTTTGCATTTTGATTCTTTGACTTCCGTTATTTGAATGTTCTCTATTACAATGTTCTTCAAGATATGCAAGTTTTCAGTTCTGTGTTTGTTAGGTAAGATTGTGAATTTCCTCTGTTCTAAGACATACAAGTATATTCAATGGCTGTTTAGTAATTTATAGATTTACAAGGTTTCAGACAATGCAAGGCTGTCAACAAGGGACAGTTGATCCTTCCTGAAGTACAGTTTATCACAGGTTGTAGCATTATACACACTGACCATGCTGAACTCAGTTACTTGTGACTGGTGTAGTGTATCTTCCAGGGAGGCACCTCAAGCTTTGAATTTCCCATTTCTTAATATTTTATAGTTGCTAGTTATCTGACCAAATCAATGTTACAGTACCTGATAGTGAGGGAAGACAAAGTTGTGGTTTAGTTTTATATTAAAAGACATCTTTAGGCAATAAACTGCATATAGAAGTTTCACTGTACAAAGAGGACCATGAAATTTAGGAGAAATATTTTTCTATATTTTAAGTTCAGATCCAGGGCACATAAAAACACTTTCATGTTTCAGTCAATTTTGTGCATCTCCGTAACAAAACTGTCAATAGTACTCCTCCTGGGCAGGAGTATTATGTTTTTGTGAAACATGAACCTGTTTCATGAACCTGTTTTTGAGGTCAAGCTTTAGTGCTTATACTCACACTCTTCTATACACCTACACACTTCATCTTGGTGTCTTTCCCACCGAAACCTTTGGGGTGCACCAGCTGGCTTAAAGTATGTGTGATTTTTGGTCCTCATGGGGAATATGTGCCTGGACAGCAAGTGAGGCAAACACCATCTGGGCTGTATTAACAGGAGCATAGCCAGGGGAAGGAGGGAAGTGATTATCCCTCTCCACACTTGTTAGCCCACACTGGGAGTACTGCATCGGGTTGTGGACCCCAGATTTGAGAGACATTCTAACAAACTGGAGTGAGCTCCCTGGACGGGCCACTAAGTTAGGGTGTTCACAAGAGATGCTTGGTTGTGGGAGAGGTAGCTGGGCTTGTTCAGTTCACAGAATACAGAGGATTTAATAGCTGCCTTCCAGTACCTGCAAGGATGTTGTCATAAATTACAGGTTCCTCACCATGGTACATAGCGGTAGGAGCAACAACATGGGTATAGGTTGTAACAAGAGATGTTTAACCTGAATTCAAGGGAAAACTATTTCACTGTGAGCACAGTAAAGCAGAGGCAAAGATTGCCCAGAGGTGCAGGCTCATCTGTGTCAGTTTTCAAGACTCAAACTGCATAAATCATGGAGCAACATGGTCTGACCTCAGACCTGACTGTGCTTGAGCAGGAGGCTGAACTAGAGATTTCCTGAAGTTGTTTTCACTCTGAATAGTTCTTTGATAGTAAATGCGAGCAAGCAATAGCTGATGTAAGAGATTACCTTTCATACCAGCTCACAAAGTTGTAGTCCTGGGATTTTAAGTCTGCTAAAGAGCTTTGGATTCTTTCCTGCATTGCAGAAGGCACTCCCAGCTAGTGATAGCTTTGTTTTGCAATTTTGGCTGGAGTTGTATCTTCCTCTCTATTTAGGCCTGAGCCTAGGACTCAGGACACTTGCTTTGAACCTCTTTGAGGGATGCCTATGAATGGTGTATTAAATAAATTTTAGATAAAAATCACATAAAAGGCATGCTGATATTTGACCAAACCCAAGTTTCCTTCCTGACAGTGCCCATCTCTATAAGCAAGCTTATGAGTCATCAGACCACGATGAGTCTTTATTAGTTTCTGTGATTGTCAGATTCCTTTCTTTATGCACTAGTGACCCCTGTTGCATAGGGAGGTTGCAAAATGACCCATCTCAAGATGGCAGTTGAACGTGCCTCCCTGGACAGTTGGCATCAATGGAGCAAAAGCTCCATAATCCGGCTCTCCGAGACAATCAGGCTTAAAACCATACTTACATCCTCTCTGTCTTACTAAAGGGAGAATGTTTTTTGTCTGAATTCTTCCCAGCACTGGGCTAAGGAACATTGAGCAGTTGAAACTGCAGTGATCTTTAGCAGGGAGTAATGGCAAGCAAGGCAGAAGGGTTGGAATGGTAACCTTCTGCTGTGACTTGGTAGCAGCTAGAACAATTCCTCTGAGTGCAGGCTGAGCAATAAACAATGCCACACTATATTATGGCTACTTTGCTTCTGGTTTTAGCCCTGGATTCAAACACTGCCTTCTGTATTGCAGTGTCTTTTTGTGCTGTTGCTTGTATCTTGTACTGTAGCATACCTACCTGGGATGGAACTTAGCACCAAATTGTCAGCATGAGTGCAGAGTGGAGATGTGCACCTGTAAACTTCCCTAAAAGTAAAAATGTGCATCTGAATAGCTCTGTAAAGCTGCACTGGATGTATTGAGTAGCTCCTACAGCAGCTTAAGCAGCTGCAGCTGCCTTCTAAAAACTTGGCTCTAACAGTTGTGTTGTGATGTGTTCTAGCTAAAAGCCTGTAGACTTTGGTCCACTACAGTAAATGCAGTTGTACTCTTGCTTTTTGTATAAGACTCTTGAGTCCACTCGAGTTGAGAAGAGGCTTCCATTTAAAATAAGTGGACCATGCTTTGAGCCTTGAACGTTTTTCTTTCTCTTCCTATTGTGGTTCCTATTGGTGTGAAAAGTAAATTAGACAATTTCATGAAAGTTGGTTAATATCCTGATCATCATCAGTCCATGCAGACATGCACTTGAAGATGGCAATGTTGGTTTATTTGACAACTTGTATTATTTGCATGAATTAATTTAAATATAACTTTACCACTTAGGTTTCTAATAATCAACTGGTTTTATGTCTTTGTAAAATACACTTTAGAGGCCTGGTTTCTCTTCTTGACAACCTCAAGGTGTTTGCTGTGCGTCTGGATGCCATCTGTGCCATTTTTGTTATAGTGGTTGCTTTTGGTTCTCTGCTTCTCGCCAAGAGTAAGTACAGATGTTAGAAAAAGTTCACCCAGTAATTACCATGTATAGTAATGCCTAATTCTTTTTCCGTATGTTGCTGTTTCTAATTGTTTAAAGGCTGTAATTAAGTTAAATGTTTCTTTCTAGATCGTGATCTCTTCCTTAGTCTAGGGCATTGGGGCTGTATCTGCTTTCCTGCAAATACTGGAGGCAGTTCAGACGTCTTCCAGGCTGAGGCATACATCACGCCCAAGTGTGCAAACAAAGGTGCACTTCTGTAGTCTTCATTTTTGAGATTCTGGCTTTCAGAGCAATAACAAGAAATAAATCTTCTTTTTTCCTACCTTTGTCTTTCACTTTTGGGCCTACAGGGCTTTGCTTTTCATAGTGAAACACCCACGGAGCTGCCTCTTAACAACATTTTTCCTTTCTGCACGTGGCACAGTAGGTCAAAAGGCAAGCTAAAGTTCCTAGGGATACTCTTCTCATATCTTGGATCAGTGGGATAGGCCAGTTCCAGAAAGAAAATTGCCTCATAATAATACATTTTATGTTCACTGTCACTCATGAACTGTCATTAGTGTATGCATCATCCAGGATGTAATTGGGTTAGATGTACTAGAATGAGATAGTCATCTAAAACATGAAGGAAGAAGTAATTAACTTGGACATGAAAATTAGTCCTAATTTGCTGGTTTTGTTTCTTTTCTTCTTTGGATAAGTTTTGTATGTGCATGTGTATTGTAAAATTTGAACACTCTGCTGTACAACTCTTGCAAATTTTGGGCTAGGTTTGATGTTAGTAGAATGCAAAAAGACAAGTCAAAACAATGGTCCTGAATCTTTCCTTGCCTCTGGACAAAGAGTAGTTCTCTTGAAGGCAACAGGACTCTGTTAGGATAAAGTTCACATAAGCCAGAGAACGATCATGCTTGCTATTGGGGCAGACAGAATACATTTATTTTGTGAGAGTAGACCCACCAAAAACAGTAAATGCTTTTATAAACAGGGGAAGAAACAGTCTGTCCTGTTACTTTATCCGATTGCTTATAGGAGTACAAAGTTGATGTAAATGTTCATAACTAATTTTGAAATATATTTAGGCAAATTTTTTGCTTAGGTTTAGGGCCTTATCTAATTTCTGTAGGAAAAAAAATTAAGAGTTAACTAATGCTTAGCCAGACAGGGTTGACCTTAACAATCTATGTAAGTATGGTCTTGAGACTGAACTTTGGTTTTTAGCTAAATGCTAGACCAAGAAGAATTGGGATTATTTTGTTAAAATGTTTCCACAACGTACCCCAGAAATGCAGCAAGTAGCTGTTCTGCCTGGAGCTACTCATTGCACAGAGAACAAGTAGTGCATAACCAAATAAAATTCTGGCTGTGATCCTTCCATCATGTATGTAACCTCATGAAAGAGAACTTAACTGAGATTTTGTGTAATTGCAATGTACCTGTTTGAGTGTCATTTTCCTTTCTTCTGCAGCTCTGAATGCGGGGCAAGTTGGTTTGGCGCTCTCCTATGCAATCACCCTCATGGGAACATTCCAGTGGGGTGTTAGACAAAGTGCTGAAGTTGAAAACCTGGTAATGTTTATTTCTTCCTTTTCCCTTCTTGGTTCCTTTCATGCTTATGACATGAAGCCTTAAGGATGAGTTTCTTCTTAATTAACTTAGGATATTAATACCTTAGCAAGCAATTGAGGCACTACTCTGAAGTCATAAAGAAAATAACTTCTTTTAGGTTATAATTTGTCTGACTGATTTTGAATGTTTGTTGAGATGTACTGTGTCCAGGGATTTATAGTAAGGGAGGTTTTACAATCTCCCTTTACAGCAGAAAGGAGACTGTCTAGTTACAGTGTAGACAATTGCATTGCAGCTTGCTAAAGTTGCAATAAATTAATCCCTTTCTATAAGGAAGATTTTAAATTATGTTTTTTATATTTGGTATTTATAATTTATTGTTATTTATTATTGCATTTTAAAATTTTATTTATATCCCTCATGAGGTTTTTAGAGTCCTGTTATTCCATTGCAAACACTTAAAACTTTTTAATTCATTCTAAGTTAACACAAATGTGAAAGTATTTGTTTATATACAGCTGAGAAGGTTGTGTGTTTTCCAGAATATATAATATAAAACACCATTGACCAATTCACACTACTTACTAGCATGTTCTAATTTGCCTGTCTACTTTCTTTAGATAATACATAAGAAAAACAGATTGTAAAAAAAGCATGCTAAACATAAACCTGGGATTTTTTTGTGTTGTGTTGACAACTGAAGTTACTTGTAATTGCAGTTTGCTGTATGTAGTCTAGGAAATATGTGTAATCCTTTTGTTGAAGTTACAAAGTCATGCATTATTAATAATAATAATGATAATAACAAAGTTAGAATTTTTTATTTGCTACCGCATTGCTTTTTTGGTGCATTTTTCACACACCAGTTAACTGGTGGTGACGGATTTTCTGAGAAATGGGAAGAAAGCTTTCAGGTTTTTTCATACCATTTTGGCAGTGTCTGTGGGAGTGTCACATGTACTGAGTTCTTTTCTTGGAGGCTGTGTCTCAGAAATACCTTGGAAGAGAGAGGCTCATCTACTAACCTGGCTTTGATGTGAAATGCTGATCATTCTATGGAACTATGATTAGCATCAGCTTCTTCGATAGGTTGACATCCACCAAAAATCCCTTGTTATTAAAAGGTGACTACACCTGGGGGAGGCAAGAACTTTTCATTTCCCTTCTGTTGCCAGCTGGTCAAGGGAGGTTGATTGTCACACTCTGCTCAGTGGGGGTGCACCCTTGTTTTCAGTCCTGTGCACAGCTTTGGGCAGCACAGTACAAAATGAAGCTGTTGGAGAGTGTCCAAAGGAGAGTCATGAGGATGGTGAAGGAGCTGGAGGGAAAGCCTTATGAGAAGTGGCTGAGGTCACTTAGGCTATTCAGCCTGGATGAGAGGACACGGAAGGGAGGAGACCTCATTGCAGTCTACAACTTCCTTGTAAAGGGAAGGAGAGGGGCAGGCACTGATCTCTTCTCTGTAGTGACCAGTGACAGGACTGAGGGAATGGCCTGGAGTTGTGTCAGGGGAGGTTTAGATTGGATACTGGAAAAAGGTTCTTCACCCAGAGGGTGGTTGGGTACTGGAACAGGCTCCCTGGGGAAGTGGACATGGCGTCATGATTTTTTGGGGGTTGTCCTGTGCAGGGCAAGGAGTTGAACTCATTCATATGTCTGCCTGTACTTCATTTGGCAGTTTCATTTCTAGCTTTGTCTTTCTTACACACAATGAATGGGTGTCATCTTAGTCAAGATTGACAGACAACTGTCTTAGCTTAATTTTCTTAAAACTTATGCACATATTTAGGTTTGTAATTAATCCTACTGATGAGAAATGCTTAGGAGTGGCTTTATGTAACATGATAGATCTGGATCTGTAGTAGGACATGAGATGCATTCTTTCCACATTTTAGTTGTATAAAGAAAGCCTAGAATGGCACCAAATACTTTACCTGTGTTTAAAAGAAAAACTGTGGAGTAATTTGCATTGAATCTCTGTGGTAAAAATACACACACATATTTATATGCATGCAGTATTTGCAGTGTATGCCATGGGATGAAGTTCATGTATGTTATGTCTTCTTTCCTCTCCTTAGATGATATCAGTAGAAAGAGTGATGGAGTACACAGAACTTGAAAAAGAAGCTCCTTGGGAGACCAGCAAACATCCACCACCAGAATGGCCTAACCAAGGAATGATAGCATTTGAGAATGTTAATTTCACTTACAGTCTAGATGGACCATTGGTTTTAAGACATTTGTCTGTTTTAATTAAACCAAAAGAAAAGGTATGTACACAGCTGTCTTTGGATATTCACAGAAATTAAGCAAAGATGATGAGTTGACAAGAAGCTGCATGCTAGAAATGCATTATAAAATACATGGATGTTAGGGAAATAGTAAGTGTTCTTTTAAAAGAATATATATTTAATAACAAAAGTTATAGCCTATTTATTTCCTGAAAGCGTAGCATGAATTTGTCTGGGAACATGTTATTCAGTCCGTCAAAACAAAGGATTAACCATCCCCAAGAATTTCCTTTAAAAAAATCTGAGATTCTTCAGAAAGTGGCAGACATTGAAAATACCTGCCAAGCTCAGAATGTTCAAATTCAAAGCAAATGGAACTGCATTAGGAAATTGGGAAATTCAACAGAGGGAACATAGTTGGAATGAAGTATGTCAACAGACAAGGTGAGCAAAACCAATAGAAAATAAGGAATGTGCATGCCCTTGCACTGAGCCTGAAATGGAAGATAGAAGAAAGAAATACAAATCAGTTGCATGACTTCAGAATTTGGGATTTTATTTCAGTTCCCTTTGGCTACCAATGCAATTAACTCTTGTCATTAATTAGATTGGTAGCCAAAAGAAACATAAAAATAAAACTCTTCCTCCTCTGCAAATTTGACTCCTCCTCCCCAATTTGGAGGCTATTCTTGTTGAAAGAGTGCTGCAGGGAAGGTCTCCCCCACAGACAAAATTAAATTCGAGCCCTGAAGTGTTAATTTGTGGTTTGCTACATTTCAAATGCAGGTGTACTTTTTTGATTAGGAGGTCTTCCCTTGGAGACTGGTTCAACTCTACAGTCCTTGCCCATGCCTCCTTTTTAACATGCTTTTTCATTCGATCCTAAACCTGTTCATTTCCTCAAGTGGATCTTCTAATAACATGCATGTTACAAAACTTTTTTACGGACTTTGCTACATTGAAGTGATTTCCTGGAATTAGCTGTGAATGAGTTGAAAATGGCCTCTTGAGAAGAAGAGCCATGTGGGCCGTCTCCTTAGCTGTTACATGGCTCTCCAGTAACGACAAGAAGTTCTTCATTTCTCTCTGAGAGACAGGAATATAATTAAATATGGAAGCAAAAGATACTAGCAATGCATGACTCAGTCTTTGGTGGGGGCAGAAGAGGGAGAAATGACTGGGGGTATTTATTTTTCCTGAGCAGTTATACTGTGGTTTCGTGATCCTGAATTTGCCCAGCTTGAAACTATTGCCAAGAATTTTGTGTTCGCTTTCTATGATGTTTTGCACAATACTTCAGTAGACTGCCACTGTGTAAAATAAATCTCCCAAGCATCTCTCCTCCTTATATTGGTTTTAATTATGGAGAAGCATCTTCATCAGACCCAACTTACCAGATCCGCTGGGGATCTGTTGGGGATTCTGCCTGTACTGCTGCCATTGAGAGTTCTTACTCCTGTTCAGGCCCCTGGCTTATAGAGACTTCTGGTGGCTGCAGTGCCACTGGCAGCAGGAAAGAGTTTAAGCTTCTGCTGTGCTTGTAGTTTTCCTTGTAGCCACCCCCAGAGCCCAGTTCGGGAAGCCGTGGGTACAGCAAGAATGAAAGCGGTGATTGCTAGCAAATCACTCATGGGTTAAGGTCTCTTGATCTGTTTGTCTCAGCATTCAGTATTTCCCTACAGTCAAAGCAGGCTAGGAAAGACCTGTGTTTTAAACATCTTTGCTAAAGTTGTGCGGTCTGGCAGAGACAGACCAGGGAGAAGCAAACTGCTGTGCCAGTGGCTGGCAGTAATTAACCTCCTCTGCAGCTGTGTAGCATTGGGTTTTACACACCACTATCTTTGTTTCAGGGAGCTCATGAGTGCTTATTGGCTAACATATTGTTAAATGCACTTTTTCTCTCACAGCTCCTGGATCTGTGGGCTACATGAAAAAGTTAGGAAGGTGCACATGTAGATTTATGGCATGGCAGCTGTGCTTCCACAACATACCATGAAAGGGAGGTTGCCTTAGGGATAACAAAGACATGGGCAGTTTCAGTGAAGTAGCTGACATGCTGTAAATCTCACATTTTTTGTGCCGCTTTGCTGTGAAGTACAAATGGCACTTGAGTGATGATGAGCCCAGCATAGCAGGTGTGTGCACATGGCTTGTATCAGGCAGCACAATCCTGGCCCTGTGATTCCTGATAGGTGGCACTTCCATTTGCAGACTGGTGCTCTATTTGCGCTGGCTGTGAGTGTGGGCCTCTGAATAAAATGTATTTTAAAAAATGGATAGTGTGTATACTGAGAGCTGTTTCAAATTCCTGTTCGTTTCCAGCAGCCTGTAGTCAATTGGACCAAAGATGTAAATAGATTCTTCTAAGTGTTGAATGTAGTCCTTTCATTTGATGCCAAACTGAAAGTGGGATTTCGATAATATGCAGAGCAGCTGCATTTTTATTTTAAGTATCAGTGTATTTTTTTTTGTGTGTTTTTTTTCTTTATATCTTTGATACAATACTTTATATTGACATTTGCAGAGGAACAATTGAACTTTCATTTCACAACTCTGCTTGTCTCTGTTCTCTTATTCAGCATTTTCTTTCTGAGCTGTAGTTTATCTATTCAGAACTATTTTTCCATTGTTTCACTGATGTAGTTTAGAGTACTAGACATTTTATCGTTTATTGTAACAGATTTGCTTAAATTAGTCTGTTTAATAATAAGCGCTGTAGAAATGTTAATTAGTTTATATACAATAGTACAATAATGAATAGTTGGATGAAATTGTTGAATCTGAATGTAGAATTAGAATACCTTTTAGATTATGCAGCATAAGTTGCTCCTCGAAGTGTACTTTTTTACTGTCTTCTGTATTTTTTATCAAATGTGGGCACTGATGTTTTGTCTGAACTTAGTGTCTCTGACTGAAAGTTTCTCCCTTGCACTTTGATGAAGTTTCCTGTCCTGAATTTCATTTCAGCAGTCATTGCTGCATACATGTGAGTCTCAGGCAGTGGGTAATTGCCCTCTGGTGTCTGTACGTATACTCATGAAGGTTTTCATCTTTCTTCCTCTTTTCTGCACCCCAATCACTTTGCCAAGCCATATTATATGTGTTTAATCCTCATAAATCCTTCCCTATCAAATCAGTATCTCCAACCCATATTAATTTTGTGTTGCACTGTTCTGAACTTTTTCCAGTGTGCTGATTTTTTTTTTTTTTTTGAAATGTAGGGATTAGAACAGAATGCAGGAAATAACCAATTCTGCCAGATCAGATCTGTGTAGAGGGTTACACCCATTATCTTCTGTTACAATTGATTACTGTACACTGGTTTTCTCTTAATCCTTTACCCAAATACAACATCAAAAAAATTAAAAGAGAAAAAATATTTGTAGGTCTTAGCCCCTTGTCATTAAAGTTATCAATCCCATATTTTTTATTGTCTCTTTTTTCTGAAAGCTTTTTTTTTTTTCACATTGCATATGTCATCCAGTTTTTCTTTGGGAGCAAAGAGAACCCTGAATCTCTGATTTTATTATTTGCTCATTCTTTTGTTTGGAAAGGAATTTCAGCTTGATGTCATGTCCTTGTAGTTTCAATACTTGTTGAAGATGTCTGAAGTATGGATACAGTTTATAATCGTGCTACTTTAAAATAATTCACATTAACCATAACTAACCAAAATCAGTCTCAATTATTTAAATTGGGAATGCATTGTTCCCAGAGTGCTTTAAGGGAGTCCTTTTTGGGGTTGATGAATGCCTTAAATGATTTGCCTAACATCACCCAGCAAACCAGGTTTAGTATAAAATTAGCAGCCTTGAATCACATTACTGTATGCATTGAGCCACTTTATCTTGTTTACACAATAAGACACCACACATTAGGGGGAAATCATTCACCTTTGAATGTGATCCAAGAAATTGTCACATATACAAATGTCACCTGAATCCAAACTGATTTAAGGGGTGAGGATTTTTCCTCTTGGAAGAATGTTAATTACAAAGAAGTTTTATTTGTTGCATGTTCTACTGTAAATCCTAAGATGCTGTAAAAGCGTTGCTCGACATATTAATTGATCCTGAAAAGCTCACAGTTTAATTGTACAGGCTTGGCTTGCTCTGTAGGTTGGAATAGTGGGAAGAACCGGTGCTGGGAAAAGCTCTCTGATAGCAGCCCTCTTTCGCTTGGCGGAACCCGAAGGAAGGATTTGGATTGATAAGTACTTGACATCAGAGCTGGGACTTCATGACTTGCGGAAGAAAATATCAATTATACCTCAAGTAAGAGAATGACTTGGTTTGCCATGGATGTTTTGAATATAATACTGTAGTGTTTAAAGTGCTTTCCTGGGACACGTTTCTCCTGCACCTCTGTATGGAACCTACAGAGGAACTGTAGCAAGGCGTTATTCTTTCTTGAGTAAGGTCTTGATTATTTTAAGATAAGCAGAATCAATTTTGGGGACTGGAGCATTTTTTTCCTAGTTTTTTACCCTGTCTGTTCCTTTGGAATTTCTTCGTGTTAGCTGTATGATGTCCTCCCCTAGTCTAGGGAAAAGCAGAGAAGATCTGATAAGTATGTATCAATCTTCGCAGTCCTCTGAAGTGACTCAATCCTTTGGCAGCAATTCCTGCCTGATGAATTGCCTGAAGCTTCCTTAGTAAGGGACTTTGATGGACCACTTTCACCTCTCTAGTCACCTCTTGTACAAACTGACTGCTGCTAGATTTACAGAGTAAATGTGCCACCTAGAAGTGAGCTATCAGCTTTTGCATTATTTGGAGAAGGTTGCACAGGAGGAGACCAGGGGAACAGACAAAAAGTAGGTGATTATGACCCGTAATAAATAGAACTTGATGAATTTTAGAAGCCAAATGCAAGAAAGGCAGCAGTACAGGAAAAAACCCAATGTTCCAGTGTTGGATATAACCTCATCTCATGCTGAAATAGGAGAAAGGCTGTTCAAAGAAATCCAGTAGGTCTTCTCTTGTAGAGTCTTATATTCATGAGACATTGAATCAGAGGAGGGTTATGTATAACCTTAAAACTTAGAAGGCAAAGTCTCTGCATGTTACAATTTCATGAGAGGTATCGTCTCTTCTGTGGGCATTTGCTCTCCACTGAAGAGGAATGAAGAGTGAAAAACTTGTATGCTGCAAATGTGAAGTCATATTTTGGAAAGTAGTTTATCTGGGCTGTTCTAGCAGGTAGAGTGAAGTGTAGACTGTAAACCAGAGGATTTTTTTTTTGTCATGTTTAGCATTATTTCTCAGATCTCTCTATTTTATAACAGAATCTGTATTTAGATTTATGTCTCAATGTGTGCTAGTCTGTTGGCAGGGTGGCAGAGTGTATTACTTTCTTTAGGTTGAGAATCTAATACAAATGCTAATGAGACTTTTTTTCCTCGAAGAATAGGAGTCAAAAAGCAGCAGTTATGCTATTGAAAAAAAAAAAAAATAGGTATTTCCCCAGCAGTTGGACTTTTGCCTATTGCAGGATGTCTTTTGTTTCTGCATGCTGCAGGCTTTGTTATTGCAGTACTCACTGGAACTAGTCATCTTTTGTATGTAAAGAGAACTTTATATGGATTTAAATTCAATTTTTTTGTTTGTGTGTAGCGTTCCTTTATCATGAAAGCAGATGATCATCAGTTCATTCAAGGTCTACAGCTTTTTGAAAGCCTTGCCTATAGCTATCGTGGGTGATTTTTACATTTTGAAGAATTCAGCCCAGCTGGACAAAGTAGAATACTGAGTCAAGAAAACTGCAGGTCAAATACAGTTTCTACCTGTTGAATGATACAGATGCTCAAAGTTCACTGCATTCAACTATACATGTGAGGTTTTTTCATAAACAGGTCTATTGACATAGTCTTAAAACTGTTTTAATCCAGTGGAACTCTGTGTTTTATCAAGTTTATGTAAGGTTTGAATCACAGTCCCAAAAGTTTTTGGAGTTTTTTTTGGGATGTAAGAGAATGCTGTTTCTACTAAAAAGATGCAAAACTATCAAGTGGTAGTATGAAAAAGAGGAGGTAGGAGGGTTTGGAATTGGGTTTCTGTTCCTGCTCTGGTAAACTGTCTGATAGGCATTGTCTTGTACTATGCTAATAGTAGTGTCAATAATAGGAATAGCAATGTAACACCAGGTAGTTATTTTGCAGCAAATATCTTCATAATTATGTGGGCAGCTGAAAAACCAGAGAGAGAGATGCTTATTAGAATTGCAACATAAAACATGCTAAACAGAGCCATTCCTAGAGAGTGATGAGGCAAGACTGAAGTTTTCTTGTGTGTGAGTTTAAATACCAACCTGGAGAAATAAAAATGTGCTTAAGCTTCTAATTGCTTGCTTGGATGGAGCTGTGTAAAGGTTGTGTTTGTAAATCTTTTCTATGCAAATGTTGTCTGCCTCTCTGACTACAAGCATTTTTACAACAATTATTTACAGGTTAGTGTTATTGCTTTCCTCTCATAAACCAGACTGCTTTAAATAATAATCTGTGTCAGAAATGGTAATTAAAAAATATCCTTATCTTCTGTTGCAGTGCATGTCTGTTGTTAGGACTTTTATAATAGTTATGAACACTTTATAGGTTCAGCTTTTTCTTTTGCCAACATACAAAAATGGATTGAAAAGGAAAATAAATGTAACAATACCTTCAAAATACTCCAAATGGGGTATTAAAATGTGTATTGTTAAACAAATTAGTTTCTAGGTGTTTTTGAAAGAAACCAGTTTTTGGCCTGGGAATATTTTGTGAAAAACCCTTTTGCTCATTCAACAGGTTTTAAAAAGACATTGCTATTGCAGCATATATTTTCAGGTAATTGGCATGTTACATCAAGAAGTGTATATCTTCTTTTATATTGCTTATGGCGTGTTCTGTCTTCTAAAATACTTTTATAGCACTCAGATGGTTTAGAAATTCAAAGACAATAAAAGGGTTAAGGTCTGAATTCTCTCGTGGTTTGCTGCAGCCCTTTGGAGCTGGGCATCACTAGGGTTAGATGGGGAGAAAATCACGACAGGTTAATCTCAGACTAAGCTGAAGTTATCCAGTGTAAGTTAGATTTTATTTCCCAGGGGACAAAGAAAGAAAAAAAAAGAACACGTTTTGCCTGAAATTTGGCCAATTTAAAGAAGACTGACAACATGATGAATCGTCTTCATTTTTGATTAGCACTGTTACAGCTTTTGACTTGTTTTTGTCTTTATGTGTGGTATTAAGATGAGTTTAGCCCTAAAGTCGTGTCAGTGCATGACTCTCAGGTCTGGCAACTCATGTTACTGAGTACTCATCTGTTGCTTAAGGAATTCTGAACCAAAAGTCCTCTTCCCACTTCTTAAATACTACATGTTTCAGTGTGATTTGATTTGTGCCAGTTTGATTAATTATCTGTTGTTGCTCTGACTGGGAACTGAAGTAGGACAAAACTTGATTCGACCACAGGTAAACCCACATTGGTACCAGAATGGGAGAAGGTCCTGATTTGACTCCCTTATGTATTTTAAGTAAGAACTTTGCCCAGCAGTGCTCCAGTTCTAAGTAAGAACTTTGCTTTGGTGCTGTGGCAGTGTAGATAACCTTGGTAAGATGGAAGGGCTTTTATGGTATGAAATGAAAAAAAAAACAAACCCATAGCCAAACACAGAAGGAAAACCAGAAAGGTGTTGTGAGCTCTTTGATTCCTCTCTGGTTTATGTACTTCAAAAACAGGTTTTCAGAACTACCCAAAAGTAATGTAAGAGTGTGAGCTCATTGACAGTGCTAGTTGTTGGTTTTCATTAACAATACCATGAGGATAGCAACAATTTCATGTAACTATACATATAGCTTGTGGCATCAGAACAGTGGCACGTAAATGCCCATTTAAATACCGACATAACTGTGTACAGCAATTTGCAAACAGACCTCTCCTGTTTGGTAAATTGTCTTTATACAGAATAGTTGAACACTTGCCTCCTCCCCACATCCCCCTTAAGCATGCAGTTGTAATATACACCTTTGCATTTCAAAAATGATAGCTTGTTGTTGGATATTTCTGTGTTATTGTTGATACAGATTAGCTGTGATTATCATTAAATTACCTATTGCATTGTTAAACCTGTATTTATAATGGAATGCTGATTTTACTGGGTTTCAGGAGCCTGTTTTATTCACTGGAACTATGAGAAAAAACTTAGATCCTTTCAATGAATACACCGATGAAGAGCTGTGGAATGCCTTGGAAGAGGTAAGTTACTAAATCTGATAATGTACATCCGGTATTTAAAATCCATGTAACAATAACATTACAGTGCTTGTGTGTGTTAGGTTTTAGATGTTTTCATCAGGTTTGATAAAGAAATAGCTGTTGATGGAAAAGGGTAGACTGTCATATGTGCATTTGTGTATGTGTGTGTGCCATGCCTGTGCTGGTGTGTATATTGTTATACAAGTCTTCTATGAAAAAATTATCCTTTGGGATGATGCCTTAGTTATATTTTGATTCATATCTTGGTTTTGATGAGCATTAATAGATTCTTAACAATGTGCTTTAATGTTTTTAGAATTCTAATAACTGACACACTCTGTAATTCAACTTGGCACTTACTCATTTTGTGTCAGAATATAAAAGGCAAACCTTGCATACTTATTGTTGTGTCATCAGATACACAAAAGCTGATTTAAAAGAGAGTTACTCATCCTACAATATGTTGACATGTCAACAGGTGCAACTGAAGGAGGTTGTGGAAGATCTACCCCACAAAATGGAGACACAGCTGGCAGAATCTGGATCTAATTTTAGTGTTGGTCAGAGACAGCTGGTGTGTCTTGCCAGAGCAGTTCTAAAAAAAAATCGTATTCTTATCATTGATGAAGCAACAGCAAATGTGGACCCAAGGTAAAACCGAAATCTGTCATATTAAAATGAGCTGGTTTTTCTTCTAATATGTTTGTCTCTGCTGTAGAGATGAACTTAAATGCTTTATATTTCATGTAGTTTGTATTGCTCTTTTTTGTTTTTGATGATACCATAATTTTTATATATTCAAAGTGGGGTGATTGATCTTTGCCTATGGAGCAGATTATATAAATGAAGCACTCAAAAGATCCTAATTTCAGTGCATTCCACAGAGTTGGGAAATTAATATTCAAAGTTTTTTTGTCCTGCAGCCATAGATTAGAAGACAAGAACGTTCTTGAAAATGCATCTCTGGAACATTAGAATAGCCATGAAACAAGTTGAGTACTGTTGACTTCTGGAAGAAATGTTTGATGGAAATAAATAAATACAAAAGATTTAATTCATCTCACTCCCAAAACCCCGTAAAACTAGAAAGGTGAAAAATGGCTGTAAGCAAAGCCAGATAGTTCTGGTTGAGATGCTGTCCTTTCAGATGGCTCAGATGCTGGTTTGGTTAAGTTAGAGGTAAAGTAGAGGCAGGGGCAGAAAGTAAGCTCTCCTAAACACCACAGGAATTGCAAAACAGATTTGGAGATGTCTAAGTCTACAGGATGGACTCACTTATTCATTATTCTGTCTTGTATAACTCCGGCCAGCAGAACTTTCCTGAATTCATTCCTGTTTGAACTAGTGTACTTCTAGAAGAACATCCAACCTCAATAGCAAAAAAATTCAATGACAACCCTGTTAAATTGTTCCAATAGCTAAGTACCCCCACTGTTAATTTTTGAAACATTTGAAGCGCTGGTGGAAATATTTTGGAAACAATACTGCAAACGTACTGCATCAATTAGTCTGAGCTGAATATATAGTTCCAACAAACTATGGCTTGAGGGAGAACTCAAAGTCCAAAGAGGACAATAACACAGCAAGTCCCTCAAACAGATGCATTAAGGATTTTGTATGTCATCTGGGCGTGACTCATTTTTCTAACATCTTCTTGGGGGAGAAGTGGTGCCACTGGGGTAGCTTTACAGTTCAGCTGACAGTGTATTTCTAAAACCTTTAGAGAAGTGCATTCCCTTCCCAGAGGTTCTCTGTTTTTCCTTTCTTTTCATTTTTACTCTTAGTTTATTTTTGGCTGAGCTCTGATAGATTAACTGTGATTAATCGTAGGTGTGGAAATTTAATACCATCTTACTCATCCTCCCTGTTTTGGCATCTCACATGTGTGTTCTCAACTTACACTATCCATTTAATTGATCTTGATTAATGTGTACTGCAATATATATTATAATAAGGTAAATGTTTGTATCAACTCTAGGCATAACAATACAAATAATAACTTGGAACTTCTTCTTTGAATTCAGTTTGCATTGCAGCCATTATTACCTATTCCTTAATATGTTGGTATAACTAGAGCCAAATATTTTTAGCTGTGCAGTCTGATAGGGTGATCATCAGGAAATGCTGATGTGGGTTGCTTAACTGAGCAGTTAGGGAGGCATTTTTGGCATGTAAGGAAAACCTCCTCCTCTTCTGATGCACAACCCCCATACCTGGCAGCCTTGTCTCTCACCTGGCGGCAAGCACACACCTGAGATGGGAGACCATGGCGAGCTGCCACCGGCTCTGGTGATACTTTTCTTTTTTTCATTTGTTTTTCTGACTCTTGATCTCTCTCCCTCAGCAGCCTCAAGTGCTGCTGCCACCAAGTCCCTTCTGTAGTTCAGCCTGGAAGTAGGTGTGAGAAGGCAGGGTTAGGGGTAACAAGAAGAGAAGGAAGGGTGAGGTGACATGAAGCAGGGTGAGAGATGGGCATTGTACCTTCCCCAGGAGACTGAGGGGTCTCCCCACCACATTTCAGCTCAGCTAGGCCATTCTTATCTGCTACTGGGAGTGAAAGGAAGAAATTTGAAATTCATCCTCCTCCCTCCTTCTCATATGTTCTGGTTCCCATATGTACCCTTATTTCCCCCCTTGCTCCTCAGATGCCACCTGCTCTGCATTTGGCAGAGGTGTGAGTACTTTTGTGGAGGGGAGGAGGAGCTTGCCATAAAGAAGGTTGCCCTAAGTCAAACTACCTGCATGATTTATGTGATGACTGACAGACATTTAATTTGATTTTATCTTCTTGGTCCATTCTCACCCTGAAGAATAGAGTCTGGTTTTAAAGCACTTGAGCTGTTCTGGAAAATTTTGTGAAATCTGGAGCAGAGGAACTGAAAATCTTCCATGTAATTGCTTTGGTGATACACAGAAACAAAATTATTAGTAACTGAGACTTTTTTTAAAAAATTTGAATTTGTTTTAATTGTGTTAGTCCGTCTTTTTGCTTATAGAGAACAAAACTTCTGGCGAGCAAACCACCGCCACCTTTTTACATTAGTTGTTCATTGCTCTGGTAAAAATAGCCATTGCACATAGGTCAGTTCGTTAACCATCTTAACCTTGTAAGGTTTAACCTTTTATTACATCTAACTGCTATCTGTAATTCTTTCTCTTTTGGAGAAATTATCTAAGCCTCTCAGGAATTGTGTAGTGTAAGATATGCGTTCAGGACAATCCCAGGAAGACATTAGACAGAAGATAATGACTTACCCAGTTTTCCTTTCAGCAGCTTGGTTGCTTCTCATTCAGATCATATTTATTCTTCCTCTTTAGGTAGTTTTCTTTTTACACAGTCAACTAATTCAGGTTACACCAGATCTTGGGTTGCTGGGAAACTTGGTGTTAGATCCTCAGCCTGTGGTGCCTGTGGGAGAACTATGCCACCATTTTGTTCTTTCTTATTGTATTGTTCCTTGCAGTAGGGAGTATCGTGGTTCCCATTTTTATATAATCTGATTAGGATTGAGTTTTTGTCATCCAGCAGCCCTGGTTTTGGTATTCAAGTTGCATCTTTGATTTTTAATGTGCCTGAAAGATGATGGGGTTTGATCTACTGAAGTGGGTGATGAAATCACTTGGCACTTGCCTAGACACTTGCTCAGTGTGGGTAGATACCACTACAAGTCCATTTATGCCCTGAAAAAGGGACAGAAATGATGCTTCCTTTGGTACTTTTCTAACTCTAACTCGTACGTAATACAGTCTCTACACTCTGTCAGCACATAATTCTGTATACAGATGCTTTTCTTGGTCTTTTTAGATTTTCTTGCTTTCCCTAGCTTCTTCCTGAGATTCTCCTGGAGGTTACTGATGGTGCTTCTGCCTGCTGTCCCAAAAACTGTGCTCCAGGATCTACCACGAACCTTGGAGAGGATTTAGCCAGGTGTCAGTCAACAGACATGTCTGCATGAGATCTTGTACTGTGATGTTTGAAGATGGAGCTATTAATTCTGTTTCTGATTACTCTGTGGTCTCATTTTCGAACATTTGTCACACCCATAATATGGACGGCATTTTCTTGTTAGTGATAAGCTTGTGTTCAAGAAATACCTGTTTAAGATAATAGTTTGATAGTATCTGTGTAAGAATGAGGGGGTTTTCTCTTGTAAATGTAGGAAGAGGTAGTGTTCTAAAAAAGACATATAATAAAAAAAGATATAATAAATGAATGCAGAGGATAGGGATTTTCAAGGCTGAGGCATTCTCCAAAAACAGAAGGAATAACTTGACTTACAATTAATTTTAAGCCCTTTATAAAGTTGTTATCAGGTTCCTGAGTCAGCTATGATTCTTGTGTTCTGTAGTAGCTTTGCAGAAAACATCACCTGTAAGGAAAGAAAAAGGCTTTCTTTGCACAATTCTAGGAAGTATTGAATATTTTGTTTGTGTTTTGCTATTTCAACCATTGCAGAGAGCACATCCTGCTGTCTCCATAAGGCTCCTCCATAGTGAATGTTTTCATGGATGTTCCTGCTTTTTTTTTCCTTTTGGAGATAAGAGTAGTCAGGTTATTGAGGCATTGTTGAGAAGGGATCAAAAAAATACACATGCATTATAACACTGGGGTGAAAGGACTGGTATTGCTGTGATGTGGAACGTGATGAGCAACTTCCTTTCTTAAGGAGATAAAGAACTAAAGAGCCTGGCCCTCTCTTGACTTCTACTCCTGTCTTTTTCCCTGATTGCTTACTGGCCCTTGTTCAAAAGGAGTTGATGAACATCTGCTTTCCTCTTTGTTTTTGAACTTCTTTTTGGAAGTAGGAGCAGAAGGACCAAGCCTCTCAAACCGTGGTCCAGAACCTAGTTCTCTTAAGCTCATGACAGAACAAGTGTTTCTGTCCCCAGATGAAGGTAACAGTTAGAGTGCATGGAATTCTTACTTAACTGTTTATGTCTTCCTCCTCTCTGATGATTCTTCCTGTCGTCATCAAGGATCTTTCTTCTCCTTTGTCATGCTGATTGCTTCAACTTAGCTTTTAACAGAAGCTATGTTGTCCTTCAGAGCGTACTTTCTATTGTGGAAACATAATAGTTACTTCATTCCTCTTAAGTCATACTGTTCTTCCAAAGTTGTCTGTCCACTTTTTATTGGTGGTGCCTCCTGGCATGAGGGCATCAGAACAATTCTCTTTGCATAATTCATGAAGCGATACCAGATATTCATCATATGCAGACAGATTCAGTGTGGAGTACTACTTCTGTCTAAAAAAATACTACTTAATCAGAGGAAGATATGTTTTATGAATCTTTTATGTATTTTATTTTCCCATCACTTTTAAAATTTCAAAGAATTAAGGCTTTGCAAGCAACTGATTGCAGCCAGCATGTCTGCCTAAATATCCTAGTTTATTCAGATATCTCCTTTGTCTTTTTTTAACCTAATCTGCAGCATTTTATTATTCTGCAGTCATCATCTATACAAAAGAACAAATTTATGTTTTAATGGAAATCCTGGAAATGAGACCCATGCCTTCAAGTGCCTTCTTCCTTGGTTCGACTAACACCAGTATATTTTGAGTTCCTTGTATTATCCTACTATCTCAGATGAGAATTTTGGTTTCTGTTCCTTTTTCTCCATCATTGGCATTTGTCTTTTGGTTATTTTTTTGAAGGCTGGTGGGTAATACGTGAATGTTCACAAGGCCTGTCTGGTGGGACCCAAGGCTACCTGTGCAGTGTGGGCTGTCAGGTGCCTCTTGGGGGATGCATCACTGGATGGCTGCCTAATCCAGGCTCTCGGATTCACCTTCCAGCCATGCCTCTTCCCTTTCCCTGACTTAAGAGAGGTCTGTAGAGCTCTCCACATACAAGCCTGACTAGTGTTCTCTAAGTTAGGTGGTGTCAGTGTTTCTCTTGTAGTTAGTTATTTCAGTGAGCTCCAGTTTGTACTGCCCATCTTTTTTGCCTTTATGCTCGTTATATGGCTAAAGAATATTCTAGTGTCTTAACTACCTATCAGTATAATTTTATTTCCTTTTCACAGTTCTCAGCTTTATTTGTGACAGTTTTCACTTCAGCCCTGTACTTCAGTGTCTGTGCTCTAGCTTAGTTTTCATTCTTTACAAGTCTTATGTTTCCTTCTGCTGTCCTTTTCTTAGGTGGTTAATTCATATAGTAGGCTCACTCTTAACTCAAAATCTTCTATCTCTTTCCTTGGGTTGTACGTTCCAATTAATGCTTTTGATATACAGAGTATGCCAAGTTTTGTCTTTTTCAGTATTGAAGTTCTTGAGCAATTCCAATACTATATTAGTTTACCAACCATCTCCTCTAATTAATCTTCTTCCACATTTGAAATCAAGAATCTTAGTTCTAGGCTGTCTTGTGTTTCTTCTTCAGATGATTTGCAGTGAAGGATATTTACCTTTCACCTACTTTTCTTCACTGCTCACACAAACTAAATCTTGAAAGAGAATAAGAATGTTTTTTTGGTGTAGAAATCAGTAGAACTGTCTGAACCTACAGTCTCCTGAAATGAAGCCTATTGCTCTGCTTACAAAAAGAAACCTTTTTTCCTCATCGGGTATGAAAAGGTAGATTTTGGAGTACGTTTCACGATACGCCTCCAAGTCATCCGTATAAAAAGTGGAAGAAGCGCTGTAAAAACTTTATAAACATGTTTCCTTCTATCCAGTCATGTTTGATGAGGTCATAAAACCTGCCTGCCATTCAGTTATCCATGCAAACATCTTATTTTTGTTTGTCTTGCTCTTGCTGTGTTTCAGAACAGATGAGTTCATTCAAAAGACGATCCGTGAAACCTTTGCTCACTGCACAGTGCTGACCATTGCACACCGCTTGAACACCATTATTGACAGTGATAGGATTATGGTAAGACAGTTAACAGCTTCACTTTTTTCTTATTTTCCTGAAGAATTATGTTATTGACTCTTCTTAATTTTGATCCAAAAGTGGGTAGGAGTGTAAATCATATGTTAGGCTTACCCAAGTTAACCTCATTATCCTAGCTACTGTAACTCACAACTCATAAAACTGTAGATGTAATGACCTGGAAAGAATTCTTCCTTTCTCTGGCCTTATGCTTTCCATCCCACAAGGCACAAACTCAGTGCAGGTGAGGTGCAGCAGGAGACCTGAGCAAATAAGCTCTGCCAGTACTGGGAGCCTGTGAAGTCACACTCCTGAGGTTCTGGACAGTCAGCTGGGTCCAGTCAGGTGTGTTAATGCAGTCTTGGTGGGCCGAGGGAGGCAGTGACAATAGTTGGTGTGGGATGTGTGAGGAGAAGTGGTGGAGGTTCTGGGGCAGGAGACATGGAGGTAAGGAGACAGCAACTGCCCTGGGGCAAAGGTAGTAATGGGAGAAGTAGGACTAAACTGGTGTGGTAATGAACACAGCCAGCTTTCCAAAGCAAGGTTCAAACAGAAGATGAAGCACTACCAATGCAGGAGCCTCTGCCATCTTTGCTCCCAATAGAGGAATGTTGTACCCTGTCTGCTACCTTCTCGTCCCACAGTGCATTGCACATGCATAGAAATTAGGAAATACTTGCTGATTATTTTCATAAAGGCAGTAGCGTTCCCTGGGCTCTCAGGGAATCCACGTGGTTTGTGTCCTTGACAGAATGTGCAGCCTGCACTTTTACAATTTTCTGCAATAAGAACACGAGCCCTTTGCAAACATCTTCTTCACAGATGGTTAATGAAATAACTGTCATAGAGGGCAAACTGTGTGCATAAGTGGAATTCAGATTTAAGTGGGCTTCAAGCATAAATTAACCTTCACCTCTTGGTAGTAACTTTAAAAAATACCTCTCAACATTTGTCTTATGAAGGTGAAACTTGATATTTTTTTCCATGGGTTTTTGGGGTTTTTTTTACTGGATGCTCAAAACACTTTAAAGTCTTTGAGTTATGGTGGTAGTCTGAAGTACACAAAATTAAACAACTCCATCTGCTGAGGTGAGTAGTGTTCTGAGGAGTAGAATAGATTGTGAGCTCAGCAATTATAGTTTATTACAAAGAGAGAAACCAGCAGAACTGCCATAAGTAGTCATGTAATTGCAAGCATTTGACGTATAATAAATAAATATTTTCTTCTCTGGTGAATACCTCCCCACAGGTCTAATAGATATGTTGGTGTTTTCTACAACTGAAATGAACAAAAGATTTGTGAGGAAACAACTGTGACCTAATTAATAGCTGTGTGTGTTTGTTAGCTGTCCAAAGGGATTTCTGTGGGTTTGGTTCATTAACTACCATTAACATGTTAGGCACAGAATGCTCTCTCCACAAAGATGTTTTCCTAGTTTTACCTTTAATGTCATGAAGTTGCAATGTAAACTAAATGTTTTATTTACTTTTTTTGCCAAAAATTGTTGGAGCAAAGCATAAAAATCACCCTTTCCCCAAACTACTCAGGATAATTGCCAACTGTATAGCTACTCTATTGCATTTTAAGTGTCTGTACAATATTCTTACCCTTCTGTTGTTTCCGTTTAGTCACTATTAAGATTTCTAGTTTCCTAATTCTCTAATAGTCTTTAATGCTTTTGACCTCTTCAGAGTATTAAGAAAGAGATTTGCAAGAAAATGTGTGTTTGAGTCTGCAGTCAGTAGTAACTTTTAAATATTTTTCATCTTTTTGCATTGCTCCATTTTGATCTTAGAGATTTCTGTAAAATGGGGGAGAGAGGAGGGTGAGAAGTCTGATTTAAAAAAAGGAGGAAACTGACATACAACTTTGTAACAATACTGTTTTCTTGACATCCTTTCTCAGTTACTGATTCTGTTTAGGGGCAAATCAGAAGTATCATCTCATATTTAGAATGATAAGAGTTATGGCAGGTGTGCTTCTGTTATATTTTAATTACTTGGTTTACTTGGGCATGTAACTCTTGGTGGGAATAAAGCAGAATTTTGGAAGAAAACGTTAAAAATGCCAAGAATAAGAATGTCCCTCTAGAAGACTAACTATTAATTAATAAGGGCTATTAATAAAATCAGCATTCATGGAAAATTAATTATTTACTTCAATATCACAAAAGTTGAGAAGACGTAGCTAAAAAAGCTTTTAGCGTGTTTTATAATTTGGTTAGTCAATGGTATGTTTTAGTAATTCACAAATTTAACTTGATGCAGATTCTTTTCAAGAGTCAGAAATGCACAAATAAAGTGCATTGTTATTAATTTACCTGATATTATTAAAAATCCCGGTTTTATTTCTCCTTTAATTGAGACCTCTAGGTGTAATAATGCCTTAGTTATAACCATCCCAAATCTCTATGCTATTGTGATAAGTCTTTTAGAAAATAAAGGAAGAAGAACAAAGAGAACCTGGCAGTCAAAATATTAGCTGTCTTTTGACAAATAATAAGTTATTTTTCAAGCAAATTTTGGGCAAAATTGTTCAGCTCTCTTAAATCAATCACAAATGTTCAAGCCCATTCCTGAGCAAGTGGACATCACCTAGGGCTTTCCTCCCTTCCCATTGAGTCAGATTGAAAGGAACCTCCTGCACAAAGCAGGGTCAGCACTAATTTCACATCAGGTTGCTCAGGACTTTTTCCCTTTGAGTCTTGAAAACTTTGAGGAGTAAAGATTCCTCAGTGTCTGTTTTACCTGCTTCAGTGCTTAATTATCTGCTGTTAAATCATTTATTCTCCTTACATCCAGTGAAAGCCTTTCTTCCATTTATGGCAATTGTTTCTTGTTTTCCCTCTGAGTATCTCACTAAAAGCCTTCTGTCTTCTCAGTCCCTTCTTTGTAAATATGGGAAGGTTGTTAGGTCCCCTGAAGACATATGTTCTCCAGGGTGAACATGCCCTGCTCCATCAACTTCTCCTCACAGGTGCTCCAGCTCACTGACCACCCTGGTAACCCCATTTCAAGCTTGCTCAAATTTGCCTCACTTTTTGTTTTACTGGGAGGTCAAAACTGGTCATCATGTCTTGAGTACAGTCTCCAGCTTGGCATTGTCCCTGAGTTTTTTATTTAATTCCCTTTAATTACTGGTTAAAGCAGAACTTTCCAAAAAGAAACTGTTCGCCTTTAGGGTTAATCCAAACATTAAAACAAAATTAGAACAGAAAATAATTTTGAAAAAGTCATGAGAAAATGTCAAGTTGGATGAGTATGGAAATAGGAACTGAACGTGAACTGTTGCATGTCTGCTCACACCCGTCGTAATAACCAGTTCTATTTCAGAAGAGAAGAAAAGCCTACTCAAGGAGGGAAAAAAGGAAGAACAGAATATATTTTATACAGCTGTAGACAAATCTGGCCTCAGGAGTAGTTTTAATTCTCGTTTGTTCCATTCCCAAAACCATACCTCTGCTTTCATAATCCAGGTCACGCCTTAAGAGTATTTCCATTATATCTGTCTAAGTGATAAACACATTTTATCAGAACTTCAAACGCTTAAAATCATTGAGGGAAGAGCTGTATTGTGTAACGTGATACTCTCTAGCCCAGTCACCTCAATGAGTAATACTACATTGCACTTGCATAGGACCTTTCATCTGGAAATTGTAACGCTCTTTATAAACATTAATTAATTAAACTTCAAACACCTGGGTGAGATAGGGAAGTATCCCTACAATCTTTGGAACCAAAGTTGGAAAGACTTGTTAAGTCAGCCCATCAAATAATACTACCATAAAATTATAATCCAGCGGTTTTCAAGCTCCTTTTTTTTTTCTTCCCTCTGTGCTGCTCCAGCATCTAATAGGACACTTTCTCATTCCTTTTCCTTCATTACTTTGAGAAGCCAAGTTGTAACATGGTGCTGGAAGTACCCATTTTAGCTCTTTGGAACAGGTAGGCACTCTGCTGCCTTTCAGAAGGGGAGGGTAGGATGAAAGCTGCAGTTACCTCTTCTGTCGTGGCAAATTCTGGCAGAAGCCCAGCTCAGGCTTGCTTCACTGGTCCCTCATTCCCTGTAGCTTCCCCACCACCTCAATAGCTGCTTGCCTGTCCCACCCTCACCATAAAGGTCAAAGGCCTTTTATGTAAACTACGTCTGCAGCTTGTGGCAGCCAGTGGGCATCACTCCCAAGACTTCAGGGGGATCTTATAAAATGCCCGTCACCCATTCCTCCCCCTCCTCTCTGCTTCCTTCTCCAGGCTGAGAAATGCTTTTTAGAAACTCTGTTTTTACAGAGGGGAAAACAGAGGCATACAGTAATTGAGGCTCACCCAGGGATGTGGTAGTTCAGTAGCAAATAAAGTATATGCATCTGGCAAGAACCTGATGGAGTTGTTTGTTGTATATGCTATGCCGTGGCCTCTCCAGAGGAAAGCCACAGAGTCAAAACTTGTGCATTTTTCAATGACAAGGATGTTTCTCTAGAGAGTTTTCATATCAGTGCAGTACGTCTTTGAAATGGAGAAACTCTTTATGTAAGCAGAACTTGATCTAGTAATTAAAAATTGTCATTCAAATAGGACGTTTTTGATGAGAGAATCATGGGAAGAGATTTGATTTATTTATGGGAAAACCTGTTGTTGGTTACATTCTGAAATGACTAATATTCAGGGTAACAATACAATGCACTTCACAGCCAGATCTGAGTTGTTTTTTTTGGTCAATAGAAAATTACTTCCCACGTCTTTCCGATAAGCCTCCCTACTTCCCACGTCTTTCCGGTATGCCTCCCTCATTCGGTTATTCTCATTTTTCTGATGTTGTGTTTGCCATGGTGGAACATCTGGACCTCATAAATCAGGAACTGTGTTTCCTGCACTGTAGATGTCTAACTTCAGCAGAGCAATCAGTCCAAAGAGTAAGTATAAACATCTTGGAATCAAAGAGAGAGAGAGATCCAGGGAGTGTGGTGTGTGATGAAAAGGCTGTCACCTACAGCTAGATAGAAAATGCTATGCAGCAGGCAAGGTCTGAGCGCTTGTCTCTCTGCAGTTGCAATATCTGACCCAGTATTGCACGTTAATATCCTTCATCTGTCCAGATGGAGATGAGACAGTGGTGATAGACATCTAAGTGAACATAATGGTGATGGCCGTACTGCCCTTCCTTACCATGGTGATGACAGCATTCTTCCAGGAATTGCAGAAATCTGCACTGTCTGAAGAGGTCTGGATGCAATACTCCCCATTCCCCATCCTGCTGTCTGTGTACCTAAGGCAGTCAGATTAAACCCTTCCTTTTGAAGAATTGCATTGCCAGAAGTGCAAGAGTCATCAGAGGATAACATAAGAGAGTCTGAACCTGCAGCCCAGTGAGAGACAGAGTTCTTGTAAAAGTGGGGAAGCCCCATCTGTCCTGCTGATACCTTCATGTGAGCTTTCACTGCAGTGGCCCAGCTTCAGATGGAGATGTAGAGAATGCAGGAATGTAGTGGTGGTACACTTAAATTAGTAATACTGAGATGACGTCAGAAAAGCGATGGTCTGTTGACTCTTCTTTAGGTAGCTTTCTTTTCCACTTACTTAAATATCCCTGCTGGAAAATGAATGTGTTTTACAGCAAATCTCAACATTCTGTTTAGGGGGTATTATGTAAAGTCACAAGACACAGAGCATGTAATCCTGGTTGTAGAACAGTTCTTTGTGAAAGCTGTGTCCCACCATTGGTGTTGACTTTCTGGTCTTCAGTGTGCCCATGTCAAAGTGTCTCCTTGGTGGTGAGCTGCCCACTGTCAGACACTGGCCCTCAAGTGCTCAGGATGTCTAGGAGAGGTCAGTTGATGAACCATGAATATTCCTGGAGCCTGGGATGATAGAACACAAAAATTTATGAAAATAAGAATTATGACTTCCTTCAAAATTCTAAAGCAGGACAACTGGATGGGTATGAAATGGGTAATTTTTTTAAAATTCTGTAACAGAAAGGTAGAAGAGAATTTCACCTTTTATTAGCCCAGTATCTGGAGCATGGTGAAATATTATTGGATATTATGCTTGTGCTATTGAAGTCCGTTCTGTTAAAAAATGTTAAGGAGCGTAGTGGATTATAGTAGCTTGAATGGATGCAGAATTTTTGTAACCAAGCCTCTAATTCTTCATAAAAACCTTTAAGTACTTGTGGGTCTGAATCCAGTAATCTGCAGTAAAATTGCTACATTCATACTGGTGCACCTGGTGTCAGTATTCAAAAGGAACAAGTACTAATTTTAATTAGTTAACTCCTTTTTTTGACTCAGCTTCTGTCTTGAAAATGTGGACTAAGGAATATTAGAACTAAATTAATTCTTGTTTTTATTCAACCTAAGAAAGATCCCTACTGAATTCTGGCACCCAAAGTCTCTTGAGTAATGAAATGTAAAGACAAGAATATGAAGGATACTCATAGGAGGGAGAGCAGAGGGCCTGGAAACCATTAGGTTTTTCCTTTGTTTTGTTACCTCAAGACTTCCAGAGTTTCTGTAAGAGCTGAGCATTTAGTAAATGATTTTTTTTGGAAATGGTCAGCTTTGTTTTGATTTGGAACAAAGGCAATTTACACTGTTCCCAGATCTTCTGAAACTGGGTTGGTGTTTACCAAACCGGAAGAGAAAACAAGATAGTTCCATTTTCTTTCTTGGAATTTACTGAATTCCACAAATGTCAGCAGTGAAGACTTTGCTTTCAAAGTTGGGTAATATATGCATCTTTACCATTAAGAGAAAATTCTATATTGGTGTTTAGGCCAGGTTTTGTATAAGATACTGAGCTACGTCATGGTCTTGTATCAGAGCAAGTCTTGTCAGCTGAAACAGAGTGTCTGTGACAGTTCTAAATGCCACACCTGGCCTATGTGCCTCTAAAATCAAGTCAAATTCCAAAAGAGTTTGAAAATACACTAGAGTTCTTGATTCTCTTTGCCAGTTTTGAGCCACACTTCCCTAAAACATTGGCATCTTTGGTTCTTAAAAGCTGCTCTCATTTCAAGGGGCTGCCTAACAAGATTCTTCTTTTGCCTAAATAAAACAACTAATTATTGAGGCAGTACTTCAGCTGGAAGCATTCAAACGAAGAATTTGAATTTCTGCAGGAAGTGAAGCCAATGTTTGATGAACCTTGATCTCTGTCAGGCATTTGTGTGTGGATGTGCTTCCATCAGTGTAAGAACAGGAGGGTCATATCATGTTTCTTTAAAGACAGTGGTATGGAATCTAGACTGTACTAGAAATCCTAACACGTCTTTAGAGAATGATTTTTGCTTGCTCAGAAATACTGTTCTACTGTTTAAAAGCAAATTAGCACAGGTCATGCTGGTGGCTGATGCCCTGAGCAGAGAGTTTTTTTGATAAGGTGAAACTGTTCACGGCAGCTGAGCCACAAGTTCATTGTCATCAGAAACTGATAAAGCCAGGAGACATGCTCAGTCATCTGCAACAATATTCCTTAACCTCTTAAAAAGTATAATATCCTTGTAGCTTATCTACCTTTCTAAGACCCTCAAAAGCCTTATTAAAGAGTGAGATTTTTTTAAACTGAAGTATATCTCATATCACTTCAGGGCTGCATTTGAGCCATTCTGCAATCCCAGTTGGGAAACGTGGCTTTACAGTGATGGAAGCAGTCATTACTGATTGACCAAGGGAGAGTTCTGTCAGCACGTACGTGTGTTTGTCAGCTGTTGGTCAGCACTGGCACGGGGCCCCCTCATACCCTCTGAGGTGAGGGTTGAACTTACACTGGTGTATCAGATGTTTGGAGGTGAGGAAACTGTGCAGTACATGACACATCTGCAGTGTGTGGTTAGCAGCCTTCTTCAGCGAGACACAGGAGTTTGTATTGAGTGATTGTCAGTAGAAAAGTCTCATTGCCACATATGTCGTTGGTATTTTTTCCCCATGACATTCTGTCCAGCTCACAGTGGCGTGCCATCAGTTGGAGGAAAAGAGGGTAGATTTTTTTAATTTCTGCAAGAAGCCTAAAGAAAACCTGCATGAACCAATTTACCAGGCAGTGCTGCATGCTCAATTTCCCCTAAGTTACAGCCAAAGAATAATTTCAGTTTAAAGAAATCCACTATTTCTGATTCAGAACAAGATGTCTAAAGTTGCTTTTTCTGTGAAGCAGAGAATAAGGGGGTACATGTCAAATCCAATTACCAGTGACAAGTCTGGCATTGTTACAGCAAAGTTAAACTCTGCTGAGGTGAGTTATTTGAAAAATCTGAAAATAATAATTCATATTATAAGAAGGTAAATTCCCAGGTCTGCTCTTCTCTGTTCATATACATGATACGTGAAAAATACATTATTTGACACCAAAATTGTCTGGTAGAATAATTTGTATAGGAGCCCTGAAGGAGCATGGGGAATGCTTTGAATAAACCTGAAGGCTTAAAAAAAAAAAACAACCAACCAAAACCAAAATAACCAACCAAAGCTCCACCACAAAAAAAAAAAAAAAACAAAAACAAACAAAAAAACCCCCACACCTTTCAAAATAAAAGCAAAAGGAAAAAACCCTTCAAAATGGTTTCTGAGTTATATCTGCAGCCTTCTTGATGTGTTTCGATGTTAACAAACATGTTTAGATAGGTTGATATTTATAAATGATTCAATGATTCTTCAGAGAAGTATGTGCATATTTCTGATGTGTTTTGTCAAACCACGATGAGACAGAAGAGACAGAACATGCTTGCATCTGAACTTAATGCCAACTGGAGTACAGGCTCTTGACTCTTTCCCACAAAGCTATGTATTGTCTTGGGTGAATATATTTCTTATAATATGATGTAACCAGAAGCATCTCCTGAATATTCTCCTCTTCCCAGGACTTTATTGAAGATCATCTTGATGTATGCTCTCTGAGGAAAACATTGTTCAAAGTTGTACTCCTAGCAGAGTTTTGAACTTTAATAATGATTTTGTTGTTTGGTGATGTCTTCTCCAAGTCTAAATTAAATCAGATGTATTCCCAAGGAGATAATTTCCTTGAATTATTTTCCTTTTGAATAGGAAATAAAAACATTTATGATCAACTCTTAAATGTCCCATTTCCCCTCTGGCTTAATGGTGAATATGAACGTGAATAAGAATACTAGTCATTCCTCAATAATAATTGAAAGAAATTCCCATGCCCCCCTCCTCTGTTGCTGAACATTTCCAACCTTGGATTGTTTTTTTTCTCAGAATGTTTTATAACTATTGTTCTCTTGGTTTGTCTGCTTTTGTTGCTGAAAGTTGGAAAACACAGGATTTAGAACTCTGTTTTTTGTGTCTATGGATAGCTGTAAGTACATGGTGTTTGTTACAGTGTTTTAAAAGACCCTTGTTCTTTCTCTCTCTCTGGATAATCACACTTCTTTTACATATATTAATCCACAAAAAAGATTGTAAAAATTCACTTACAAAATGAGTGTTGGCTTCTCCAAAGTCCTGTGCAACAGAACAATATGGATTATTTGAGGAATCATCAAGGAGAAAAGGTGTTCTTCTGGCTCTGCTGCCTAGGTTTCTGCTGGAAACTCAACTGTCTTGACATAGTATCCTCATGTTTGTTGTTTTGTTTCTCTCTTTTCATGGTGAAATGAATTTCCTGACTCCTTTTTCACCATTTAATGTTTTTATTTTTTGTCTTCCTTCCCCTTCTTTTTTGTCTTGGTATTTAATGTAATACATTAAATTATGAAGCTATGGGATGGAAATACTGCAAAGCTTTGGGGTTTAGGGAGGGACATAGGCAAAGTAGGGCTAGATACCTGGTAAGTTACAGCTGAGGCAAAACGTAGTGCTCAAATTTTACCCAAATTTAGTTCAGCAACATTTTTGTGGCATAGGCAAATACTCCTGTGCTAGTTAACATAAACACATTTAAATGGCTAGAATCTTCTCATGTTTGATATTGCAGGTCAAGGTCAAATACTTCTTTACTGTTTCTCCGTCCTTCTCTGTCATATTTTAATCATCCCCTTTCTGTGTTATTCCCAAATATCAAACAAAGTGCTGTTCAAAACTATGTTGTCTTTTACCAATATGGTTCTTAACTGTCTGGAAAGATCACAACTCTGATGAGCAGTCACTGCCCCAGACTATTCAACCAGGATGAAACATTAGTAGAATAGAATCAGATGGCATGTGAGAATTTTACTTAAGAATAGTACATCATTTGAGCCCTGTTTGAACTCAACATGTCTCTGTTGCTGCTTGAGTAATGGTAGTTTGGATAGCTATAAGTAAGGATGTTTTCACCATACTCGGGGAGGTGAGCAAATTCCACTGAACAGCAATTTTCCTGGATGCTTTCTTTTGTATAATTGCCAGCAGCCAATTTTGTAAATCTTGTACTGTTGGAATTACTCTTTCGTATGAGAAAATCCTGTTGAAATCATAAAAGTGGTACTACAAAGGAAAGAACAGTGCAGGCAAGGTAAAAGAAGCTGCCAGTGCAAGAGGGTGGAGAATCTGGCCCTGGTTTACATATGACCACTTTGGGTTTATATAACTCTTTTGTGTTTGTTTTTATTTCACTCTGGGCCGCCTAAGTATTTCACAGGCAGTTAACTCCCACAGAATGATCAAGTCTTCATTTCGGTATTTTACAAAGAGTCAGTGCAAGGAGCTGAAAAGTTGAGTGATTTGCACAAAACCTCCCTCTCTCAATATCTGCACTGAAGTCAGTGATGAAATTCAAGTCTGATTCAGAGTCAAATGCCTCTGTGTGTGTCCTCCACAATCTCCCTGCCGATCTGATTTCACCAAGTACAAGCTTCTCTGGCTCTTCTGTATCAAGTTCCACTGGTACAACTGCCTTGGAATGCATCTGGGTTCGATTCTCTTGTATTGTGCAGTGATAAGCGTTGCAAGTTGATCAGAAAATACGTGGCTGGTAAACACCAGATTCCACCTTTCCTGAATGATTAACTGGCTTTTTGAAGTCCTAATGATTTTAATTTGGCTTGGAGTCAGTGAGTAAGAGTATGCAAAGCCTTAGCCAAAGTACCTATTTATTTATGTAAATCTTATCAGCACACTTTTCTTCAAAGAAGAGTACCTATCTCTTTGTCTAAGCGCTTTTTAATAAATATATAAATATATAAATGTATAACTACCAAGTAAACCAGCTTAAATTTTCTCCATTGTCTCATAGATGACAGCAGTTAGTAGAAAGTGGTTTTCCTTGGTGAACAGGATTTATATAGTATTCCTGACTTGTAGGAATGATATTGACTGTTCAGTTTTATTCTTCATTTTTCATTGCAGAATTTTTTAGAGTAACACATTTTTTTTCTATGGCTGTTCTGTCTATCTTTGTAACACAAGTTTGGGTTCTACTCCCAAAGAAAGGCTATGAATAGGTTAATGATTTGTTTAAAATGTGGATGGAGTTTCTCCAGACAGAAATTGCTCACTGTATCCATTCATCTTCTGGACTTAACTATTTAAAACTTTCTGAGGAAGAATAATTTTTTCCTTTTCCCCAAGTTCTCTGGAGGGGAAAGATTGTCTATGTTTTTGGTTGCTTCAGATACTTGCAAAATGAATGTTAAAATTGCAATACTGCAGTAATATAATTTTTTTTTTAACCCTCATCATTCTTTACTAGTAAGAGACACATTTAATGAAGATGCTTTTTATTTCCTTTCTTAAGAAGTGCTTGCATAATCTAGCGCTATGCTCAAAAAAGCATAAAGGCAACAGAGATGTTCTGTGCTGTGGCACCCTGATTTACATGTTGAATTGTATACGATAATTTATTGTATTTTTAAGGAAGCTGTCCTTAACTGTGACATACAATGGCTTAAAGAAAGATTGTGATAAAAATTATAATTAATCATTAAATATTCAGCATAAATGGGATAGGACTAAGTACACTGACAAGTCAGCATGCATGCAAGTATACTTCTGCAGGTGAAATACTGCATCTATTAAATGACTATATGTTGTGCTGTGCAATATTACTAATGTTTAAGATTTTTCTGTGAGCACTTTCTTCAGCTGCAATTCCAAACGGTACTGGTAATCACTTGCAAAAGAAATTCATAATATAGGCTGGGTTCTCTTAAGTTAACAGCTTTTGAAAATAGCAAATATCTTCTTGTAGGTTTCTGTGCATACAGTTCATAAAATTATGCTGCTGTTTGTTGTCTGAGTTATTTTCCATTCAAATGCCATGTACTTAATTGAGCCGGAAGGGAAGGAGTGGGTCCCTTTTCCCTGGTGCTGGGTCTCTGGTGTCAAACAAGTCAGCAGTGATCTTGGTGGTGCGGTATTTTCACACCAGCACAGGCAAAGGGGTCAGCTCAGCTGTGCCCCTTCCCTCTGGGTTTTGTCATTTACTGGGGTCCAGGCCACTTGGAGATCTGCCAGGCCCTTGGCCATCAGGATGTTTGGTTTATGGAGCTGCACAGGCAAAGGACACGTTTGACAGTTTCCTCACAAGACTGAATTTATCTCCAAGCTTTTTGGAGGTTCTTCTTTCAAACAGAAGCTTGCACACTATTTTTGTTACTTTGAAAGTTGTCCTCACAATACCTTTTATTCATTTCTTTCCTGAAATCAACAGCTCCATTTTTTTAGATCTTTCTCTTTTTTTCTCACAAGTATGTACACCACAATTATGGCTTGAGTTATGAGTCCTTGAAGTCCTTTTGTTGTGGCAATATCTTTGTCAATAGCACGCCTGTGTATTCAGTTTTTTTGTTTATATAAGAACAAAAATATTTTATAAATTGTTTTCTTACATAAAGTCTTCTCCTTTTTTTTAAACTCCATTACTCCTGCTCATAGCGTAAAGTACTGAACTTGTAGACTAAAACCCAAACCTCTTTCTTGAGTCAATACCATTAATTTATAAGCCAGTTAAGTATTTGAGTGCATTGCATTTGTCAATATTGGCTTTTCTCCGCTATTGTGTTTCTGATTCTCTTAGGTTAGTTAGGTGTATCTGAACCTCTAATCTAAACTTACCTGCACATTTTTGTGTCATTCTCAGGTTTGTCACTTCTCTTTCACCTCCTTTTTCTGATGACTAACATAAGTAGCTACTACCTATGCCAGAACCACATGGTTCCCACCAGTTCCTACCTGTTCAGCTTTCTACAAAGAAAGCTGCACTGTTTGATTCAAATCTCTTGTTTTCTGTCCAGGTTTTTGAAAAGCTTTGTTCTTTGTAGCATAGTTGTTTAGTTACAGCGGATATCTTTCTGGAAATCCATAAAAACCATTTTTCCTTTAGTTTTCTTCTGATGCATTAAAAATTGTATCAGATTTGCGATTGCTAAAACTGTGGAGAACAAATTCTACCTGTGATCTGTGTGTCTGCTTTCAGTTTTAATGACTGTTTCAATTCATTCGGCATCTTATATCAAAATTTATCTAAATAGTCTAAAATTTCCTTGAATTAATCTTGTAAAGGCTTTTAAAAATGTAAGTTCAATGTTTGCTGCCATGCAGTCCTTAAATGTAGTCACTAGTCTGAGAATAGTTTCTTAGAGGTTGAATCAACTTATTCTTAATTTTTTCCTATATTTTTGACTGTGTATATTCTCTGTGGATTATTGTCTTAATGTTTATTTAATTTCTCTGTTGTTCTTTCTTTCTCCCTTCCTCTCTTTTTGGGTACCTGTGTCCCTGGTAGCATCTGATCTTTTCTTTATGTGAAAAGAATAGGGTCAGGTTTAAATATCTTTCTAATACATAGTTGGCAAAAACTGATGCAAGAAATTGTTTATCTTTTCAGCAACACCTTCATTTTCTTTAATTACATCTTCACCTCTAATTCAAAAGACCTACTTATTCTCCCTTAACTGTCTTGGTGGTTATTGCGTGGTTTTTACCCACAGCTGTTTACTTCAGAGCCCATTTTGGACCTCTTTGTTTCCTTCTTACACAATGAATCTTATAATCTGCTTTGTTGGCTTCACAAACATTGTATTTCCATATTCTGCATAACTTCATGCTGGATTCGTATAGGTGGAATGGCTGTAGGGCACTCTAAAATAGTACAACAGGTCTGTAAACTGAGAAAGTGCTATACTAGTTTGAAGAGGACAATTCATTTTCAGGGTACAAAATTCATCTTAGCGCAAAAAATGCATACATTTCCCCCTTACCTGTAGTCGCCTACATTTGGTTTCTAATCTCTAACATAGAGTTTTTAATTTTCTTATGTTAATACATTGGTTTCTGCTGATTTAACAGGTTTTAGATGCGGGAAGACTGAAAGAATATGGCGAGCCTTACATTTTGCTGCAAGAACAAGACAGCTTGTTTTACAAAATGGTGCAACAAGTGGGCAAGACTGAAGCAGCTTCTCTGATTGAAACAGCAAAACGGGTAATTTTAGAAGAAGAGATAATTAAGTTTGTCTCTGCAGTTTATCTCAAGTTAGCATATTCAGTGTTGCAGTAATCCTTCCACTGAAGGATCTGTCAGTTTTGCAAGGCAAAGCCATAATTTTCAGTGGGATATACACAGACTTCCAAATGATACATGTATTTATATACCCCAAGTTGAAAGACTGGATTTCTTTCATCCTTTTGTGTGTGCACAAAACAGTAAGTGTAAATAATATAGAACATACTCACTTGTGCTGGGCATTGATCTTAGCTTGCTGTAAAAAACACGTTAGGGCTGCAGAATCAAACATTTATCTGTTTTTAAAGCATCCATCGATTTTAGTTGGGGCTCAGTGCCTATGACCATGCTGTGGTCCCTGAGGGTTTGATCACATTCCTTCTTACTTTGTTCTTGTACCTGGCTCTCTGTTCTGCACCAAAGATGAACAGGGCTCAGCTAAGAAAGAGCTGTTGAATGTTTTCTGCCTCCTTGTTCCCTGCAAGGCGCTGTGCCTGCTTTACTGTGAACTATTCAAATACTACTCAGAGTACAGAATTACTAATCTAATTGTGGGCATTCCTCTGGCAATCAAAGTGTTTAAGAGACATCAATGGATTCCTTTTCATAATATGTCTGTGAGGTGAGGCTATATCATCTCCACTTCTCAGATGGAAAGCTGAAGCAGATAAGAAGATAAAGAAGAATGACCTGTGATTGAGGATATCTTTGACTAGCTTTGGCTTGCTTTCTTTTTTCTTGATAATTTACCACACAGGATGTCCAGAGCAAGATTTTAATTCTCTCAGTGCCAATGAAGTTTCAGCATTGCTGAAGCTGAGACTGGCAGTGCTCAGTTTGGCAGCAGCTTGCTTGGAACTCATGTAACTGTGCTTCTTTCAACATGCGAGTAAGGCACTGGTATTATGCAGGTAACAACCTTTTGTTGTTAAAAGAGAGCTTTTATAGGCAAGAGGCAAAGCTCTTTAGCCTTTATGCTTTCCTTTCCACAAGCTGCTGGATGTCTGGAGCAGAGCTAGAGGAACACAAAGTCTAAACTGTTACCCAGGGAAACAAAAAACCAATAGACAGGGAACAACACACAAAGACAGGAAACAAAATGGCAGGTGCTTGACTATTTTGCAAGTTGGAAAATGAAAAACTGTGCTGTCATGGAGGCTGTGTGTTCATGTCTGGATGCTATTTTATTGGACTTTTTGAAGCTCAGGGAAGAGATTTCTGTGTCTGTTCATATTCTCAGATCTTATTTTTTAAAGGTTTTTTCAAGTAAAGCACTGTAGCTAAGAGCAGACAGTATAAATTCTTGTGTGGCACAAATTGCAGAACTGAGGAAACAGTTTTGTCTTGAACTAAGCTGTTACGAGTTCTGCTGTCCTCTTCCATTGCTTCAGTGTAGCTTCATTTATTTTCTTCCTAGAAGGGGAATGGGTTAGCCATGTTTTCTGTGGTATGTGCATGACAATCTGGAGGTTATATAAATGATATTTAAAAGGGTACCTTCAAATTCATGTGACCATTGTTTGTCTGTGAAGTGAAGGCCAGCTTTCTAAGGCTTGCTCCTTGGAAAGGCAAGAGGTGAGGCTGTCCAGCTGTCATCTGTAGAAATTTAGCTATGTCATGCTGTCATTCCTTCCTTCCCTGGAGCCTTCCCCAATTGCTCAATTGAATTCAAAGATGATTCAAAATGTATAAAAATAATTGCCTGATGTTACTTGCCCATATAGTCATCTGCAGTTACCACATCAATGTTATGTGATTTTGTACAGGAAGGGAAGAGATCCAGGAACCAGTCTCTGCTGAAATGTGGTTTGATGAAAAAGTTTGCTAACTCCCAGGCTAGAAGGCAGATATAAGCTTTAGCATCTGCCAAGAATGCAAAGCATGGTGCTTATCCACACTTGGACCAAAAATATGGGAATCAAGAGACTGTATCTCCAGTCAGCAGCTACCCAGAAGCAGAGTTATAGTTCTTTCTGTTTGAAGGACTTGGACAATTCAGGGGTTTTGTTATTGCTGTCCCTTGTGCTTCATGCATACTTCCAGAGAAGTCGCTTAGTCAGAAAAGCTGATTGCAATGGCTTTTCTTTTTACACTGCTGAGTCTGTTGCGTGTATTGCTGTTGGTTTCCCACATTCCTACTGTGGTTACTAAGAACTGTTTTTACAAAGAACAGCTTTCTTTCTGTTTTTGGAAAACAGCATGCTGCACATAAAAAGAAATGGTAATATGACATATATACATACTTTTCAAAAAGCATTGCAGTGGGTTGCTAAGTAAAATGGTTTGGAATGTGGCTATGTTTTGGCAATGATTATTTGATTTATTGTATTTTGGACCTGAATCTTGATTTATTTTGGTTTGGACCTGTACAATACAAACTTGTACCAAGGTCTTCTTTCAGTAAGCTGAAACTTTAAGTGCATTTTTTGGAAAAGTATTGATTCTGCATATATCCTTTAAGTGCAAATTAAGAGGTAAATTGGTAAGACTAACTTGGACATATTTAAGAAACATAAATTTTAAAAAAATCTCATGGGCCTCGTAGTGAAAACTGATCTGTTGCTGGAACCTTCACTTAGGCTTCCAAATTGATCCAGTTGCTATTGTATGGCTCACTTGGTCAGTCAGTATCCCCATTTTTTGTGCAAATGTCAAAGAAAACAACACAGGCACAACTCTAACTGGATACCGCTGAGTATGTATTAAACAGCCTGTGAGCTTGATGGCAGCTGAGTTATGCTTGACATCGTGAGACTGTTTTTATCTTTGCTCAGTTTACAAGAAGCTGCTAGAAGAAAATCCTATGGGAAAGAGAGAAATAGTCATCAAGCAGTGAAAAAAGGGGAAAAAAATAAAAGTGCTCAATTATTCTGATAAACAGAAGTTGGTGTGTTCTCCCTGCCCTTGGCAGTGTTGAGAGAGGCTTTTCTGCAGGCCTTGGTGGCATCGGGATAGGGATGGGTTTCTGTCAGTCAGGTTTGAGTACTTTGAGGGAAAAATAAGAGTTGTTTTATTTTCCTTTAAAGCTCTGACAGATGTGTAAATATTAAAATACTAGGTGTTATCTCACCTCAGTGATTACTTTTAAAAAGGTTGCAGCTCTGTTGGCAATGGAAGAAACTTAGTATAAAGACTTGGGCATTTAATATCTTGAGGGATTGGGCTCAGGGGAAGAATTGCAATGAGACAGTTGAAAAGCAGCTGCCATTTCATTTTATCTCTAGTAATGTGCCAAGGTTTTCTATTAGCTTTCCATTAAAAAAAAAAATCACATTCAAAAGCTGCATTAAAAGTATGCCAAAGTTTTATGTTTTAAACCAGGAATGGGATGGGAATACTGAGGCTGTCGTCTGCAGCTGTGTGCAGTCAGCAGCTTCATTAACTTCCTTCTGTTGCTTCCGATTGTGACTGGTTACTGAGGAATGCCTCTTAACAGGAGTCCCAATTCTTCTGTTGATTCAAATCAGACTTTAATATTCTTTGAAACTTGTAAAAATGCATATACCCTGCATTACTGAGTGCACAAAAGATGACAGTGGTTCTTACAGGAACATTTTTGTAGCATGACTATTTCTTTTTTATCCCATGTGTCTTATATGTGTATTCATGTATATGAAAATGACATTATTATCAAACAAACTGAACTTTGTTGACAACACTCTTAAATATAAATTGTAGAAATGTTTCATAAGCTGTACTCAAAGCAGTCTGTGAGACCTGAACTCATGACACATGTCAGCTTCAGAAAGATAGTGCATTTTCTGTTTTTAAAGACTCAAACAAAACTTTTCACATTCTTATTTGAAAAAAAAATTGCATTTGAAGTCCTTTTTCACCCAACACATTTTTAGATAAGAGCACACAAGTCTTGACATTATTTCATTTTGTTATGCGCATCTGTCAAGGAACAGAGATATGATACAGCTGCTAAAAACTGACGATTGTGGAACAGTGAAACTTGACAGCATTTCATTTCCTTTATGTTCTGATTATACATTTATCAGGAAACCTGTATCTCTTCTAGTTGAGCTAGAAATTGGTAGAATTCAGGAACTCAAAGGCTTGGCAAAGAACTGTCCTATTATTTGGTATCATCTTACGTTTTAGAGAAGTTGCTTGGTTGAGTCATTGTTAAAGCTTTTGCTTCCTCTTTCATTATTGTGGTTTGCTATCCAGAGATCACATTTCTATAGGCCCTATAACTGCTCTGCAGCACAAATTAAAGGCTGGGATATTTCATACATATACTTGGAAGTTTCAATGGTTGTCAATCACAGTTTGTAAAATATAGGGATTACAACCTGATTTTAACATCCAAATCCATTGTGTCCATTTTATGTGTGAAAATGAGAAACCCTTGTGCAGACGCAAGATTTCACAGCCTCTTTGTCATCCTGTTTTTAATTTATCTCCATGTTTTGAGCTAGTAAAATGATTTTACTTATCAGTTTAACGTAAAGCAATAGAACATATCTATTCATCTGAATTATCAGAATTTGAGGGCGTCGACAGGTCGTGTGGGATTTTTCTCACATTTTGTTTTAATGTAAGTTCATATAGTAATTTTACTAATTTTTCAGTGACATACATTTACTGAATGCCACTAACCTGAAGTTCCCATTGGGATTCCTTAAGGATATGTATTTGTCTCTACTACATTTATCTCAAGAAATATTGTTTGAAGCTAAATGGACTTTGGTGCATAATTACTCATAGAATCTAATATTTTTCCTAGGTGTATTTCAGTAAGAATTATCCAGAAGTTGTTCAGAATGGTCATCTTGCCACAGACGACTCCTTGGATCCTTCCTCAGGATTATGTATAACTGAAACTGCACTGTGATTCCTCATTGCCTTAACTGTTCTCTGTAGAATGTAAACCTGAGGTCAACTAAGCTCAGCGACAACGTTTGCAAGTGTCAATGGGAGAGGAAAGGGAGGGGGGCGATTCTTTGCACTGGACATCCTTCCTGTTTAATACTGAGAAGAAAATTTTTACTGTCCCTGTTTCTCTCATTTCAGTGCAATATGTTTCTTTCCAACTAAATATGTTTGTATTGCTAAGGAAATTAGGCAGATGCAGTTTTTATTTGAGAGTTACGTGGTAGAGATCTCTTTTATTTAAACAGGTGCAGGACACCTAACAGGACTAGTGTGCATATTTGGAGCTTAGTAATATAATTGGAATGTGTCCTTTTTTTTTCTCTTTTAGAAATATTTTGAGAGCAAGCAAAACCAAATTTTGTTCAGTGTCACTTTAGCATGAAAGCTCTGTCTGAACAGCAGATTTGGTAGTGTGCAACTTACTTGTCTAGAGCAACTGTTTTTCTACCTGTCACAAGTACCTATGCAGGCTGGTAGGAAAAAAATTTGAAGAAGCCAAAACCACTTTTTCTTTTTTGATAGAAAAGTACTATATACTTCTTTTTTTTTTTAATAAAGAGTTCAAATAATGCTGTTCAAGATGAATGTAAATATTAGTTTCATTTTGCTAAAATCCAGATGCTGAAAAATCAATCTCAATCTTCTGTACTTCAGAAGAAAATTAACACATTTGCACTGAAGAAATATTTAAATAATTTAACATACATTCCTCTTTTTACCCGGGTTATCAAAGAAAAAAGGTATTGAAATTACTTGAGGAAATGTTTGAATGACATGTCATTATACCTAAATACTGTGTAGTACAAAGTTATCTTCAACACAACACATTGAAATGTATACATTATTTGCATTTATTGTGCCTTAATATTTGTGCCTTCAAGCCAAAGCTGTAACTGCGGGGTACACAACAAATTCATTAGATATATGTTAAAAATATGTAACTTGAGTATGTTTAAAGTTTTGTATTGGGGGTTCTGTTGAACTTCAGCTGTTTGAAGTTACCATCCTGACAGAATAAGTAGGAAAATCCAACCTGTAGTTTGGAATGGCTGTTGCTGATAGAGGGGAATGCAGTGAGAGAGGGGTTCAATATTCATAAGTTATGTCCTGATTCAGCAAAGCACTTTAACACAAAGCCACTATGCCCATGTTTAAAAAATAAATCAAGCAAGTGCTGTGTTGCTTCAGATTATTTTCAAGTTTAGTGAGCTATTCTTTGAGGTCCAGTAGAAAATACATCTTGTGTCTTAAAGGGCACAGGAGAGACAAAAAGGCAACAGATTTCTTCAGGACATGGAAAATATTGTGCTTTTTTTAAAATACTGAAGATGCTTGCTATTACCTTTGTAATGCTGAAAAAGTGTTACTTACCCAGTGTTCATCCTGTAGTCTAAAAGTAAGGCAAACACAAATGTTTATCATTTCAAGCAGTTCTACCAGAATATGATTTAGTCAGATACAAAGTTACTTCTTACTGAGAAGTAAATTGAGGCCAAAGCCTGCGTCTCGGCATAACCACTCATCTTGGACATTTTCCTGCTTGGAGCCAGCCCAATGGTGAGAGGCAGAATCCTTGTTCCTCTGTTGCAGCATCCTCCCTGCACTGGGGCTTGCTGTCCTGCTGCAAGATCCCAGGAGAGAAGGGATTGTCTCTGCAGTGCCACCAGCCAGCTTTCTGAGGGACAGGGGCTTTTGGAGCTTTTGGAACAAACACCAGGCATTGGTGCTTGCTGGTAACATCCTCTTATGTGGTTAAAAATTATTATGGGGGAGTTACAAATTGAGATGCTTTTGCCCCTAGCCTTTTTTTGTCAAGTCCTAAGACTTCTCCTGCAGTGTGTAGCACCTTACACTGTAACATAACTTCACACAGTGATGTGCAGCGGGAGGCTTGTGCTACGTCTGATGATAAAATATCAGCCAGCCAGGGGCAGCTGCCAGCCACCAAGCCACATGGCACAGATGTGTTCATGTCAGCAGTGCTTATGGCAGATCCTTCTGAGAGCACACCAGCCACATCTGCTTTTTGTATTGCTTGGCCCTTCTCTGAGCTGCTGCAGTCCACTTACACAGTGTCCTTGCACACAGTTATCATCCTGTCTGTTCTATGGCTGTTTTCTTTTCTGTTTCCAAGTTGTCTGAAATAAGGATAGGGCTGTTCTGCAGCTGAGTGAGAGTAGTGGTTGCATTGCTCAGATATGTGAAGATGTAAAGTTTATATGTGTAAAGTCATGTTAGATAATGCTGGGGGACTGTGTAGTGTTAAGAAAGTTCAACCTCATGGCCTTGTCCACAACTGCCTTTTTGGTAAGGATCCATGTCCAAACTCTGCTCAAGCTTTGCCCTGGAAAGCCCTGGTTGGAGTGGTGCAAAACACAGCTAGGCTGAGCTGACCAGTAAGGCAGTGCACTTCATTGAGTTGGGAGTTTGAGCTCCTTTGTTTATCTTCTTTTTTTGAGCAGTGTGGATATATTCAGAGGCTGTGTTCTGCAATAATGAATTCTTACTATTTCTAAACAGTTCTTACAGAAGAGGAAGTGTGATGTATAATACAGACTTTTAAATACTCTAAGAGAATAGTAAGTTCTCCTGGCCATACATACCTCGAGTTTATATTTTTTTTTATCAGACCCAAGGAGATCTGCACGCGTAAACCAAGGGTATAATTACAGTTTTAGTTCATTTCAGCTCTGAAATGAATCTATGGTAGGTTATATTTCAGAGCAGAACTCCAAAACGATGGCTGCTGCAGACTCACTGGTATGAGACCCTGACAGATCTAGCTATCAGTCTATAAGCTAGAATTAATTTGGTCCTGTAGCTTTTTGAATGTGCACAAAAATGTTAGGTATCTCTGAAAATGCTGATTCTGCTTCTTCACATGTTTTGGCAGGACACTACTTGCTGTAGGTATCAAATATCAATATAAAATAAAACCAAATTTTTTACAAAATCACACTTGAAACCCATAAATCGCTGAGTAGAACAACTGATAGCAAGTCATTCATGTCTGTCATTGGCATTATTTCATCTTCTTGGTTTAAAGCAACAAAAATATTTTATTTAGGAAACTGGTTTTGCTGTCATTGTTGATAGATGTTTTGTTCAGATGTTGATCAAGACCAACCAACCCATTTCATTTTAGTTGTGTAAAAAAAGGTGCAGTGTACTGAATGGCAGAACTCAAAATTAGGGGAAGAAAAAAGGCCTTCATGTGGTGAGTCTTGGTCTGTTAAATGAATATATTGTCGTTCAAACGAGGTGTTTTATGTTTCCTTATAAAGAAAAATTTTAATAATTTAAACTTCCATTTTGAAAAATGTGTTGTGCTTTATTTGGAAATAGCAAAGCAAGTTACTCTAAGTTGCATTACCTTATTTGGGATCTTGGAAAAAGAACTCAGTTTCCTGAGTTATTCAAGCCTTTAAAATACTTCTTTGCCATGAGGTGCCTTAAAATATTCCAGTCTTATTTCTAATAAATACAATTTTATATAGTAATACTGCAAATCATCAGTTACAGAACTGTTGTTTCTTAGCTGTAAAAATCTAGGAACAGCCTCCACTTCTGATCTTGAGAATTGTTTTTCACACATTTGTTTTGGTATGTCTTTGCTCCACCCCTTCTCAAAAGAGCACTGTGAGCCAACAGAGCATGTTGGCATTTTCAAAGCCACAGTTTGCGAGGATAGTCTATTTCATGTTTTACTTACTTGCTTGTTTTAAGGACAAAATGAGGCTCTTTAGTGAACTGCGCCATTTGCCAGATGGGCATAATCTGTGATACCATTTGTACTGCCCTTGGGAAGGGGGAGGACTTTCAATAATGCTGGTTGCTTAAGTAATGTTGATCGTTTATTTTAGCCTTCCCAATACATGTGTGAAATTGCAAAAAGAATCAGACGAAATGCTGCTTATTTTTGTTAAACTGACCCTTTGAAATATCTCACTTCAAAATTTGCCTCTTTTTTTTGGAAGGGGGGAAGAAAGGGTTGAAATCACTTCTTTGCTGTGATGGTGATGAGCACGACAGTTTTGCAAAAGATGTGCCTTTCTGTGTATGTTTTACATTGTGTAACAGCACACTGCTTTTTCATCATTTTAACTCTCGTTTTGTTTTGGTTCTTGCATTTGTTGTAATAATTTGATTATGGTATTGCTATGGAATGATTTCTTTTGTGGACGTTCACGTGACAACTGCTGTCATACAATAAAAGGCATTTCTCAAAGACTGTCTTAAGTCTGCTGTCATTGCATATGTGTGGCTAAAGGCACAAATTACAGGCTGAGCTAAGTCAGGACATGTCTGACGTCTCCAAACACCTCTTGGTGGCATCAATAGCCCCAAGAGCTGAAAATCCACTTGGAGGTACAAAACACAGTAATACGTGCCAGCTTGGTTTTACCAATTTTCTCCAGTCTGAGATCTCTCAGATTACATTACCAAGATTTTTGTTTTAATTGCTAAAAAGTATTGCAAGTAGATCTTTAAAAATTGTGATGGAAGAACCTCTAAAGTTGCACCAGTGCAGATGGGGTATGGTTTCTTCCTGAAGCAACTGGCAAGCTCACTGGGCTAGACAGTGGAAATGTGGAAGGTCAGTGGACAGAAGTGAGGTGGGTTAGCAGCATAACTCCAAAAAATCTGGTGTTACCTCTAAGTCCTGTGCTTCTGTCTGATGAGTTTGTTAATTTAGCAAGATACTCAAAAACTGCTTTTTTTCTGAAAACCAGGCAAAATTCCTTCCTATGTCTTCCAGCTGTCTCAAGTACTTCACTCTGCTTCTTTGATGCAGGATTTTTAGTACAGGATGAATTGTGGATTTGTCAATAATCCCCCAGTGCAATAAGTTGAAGGACCTGGTACAATATGAATTGTCATCTCTCCTTTCCTACCATGGAATATGTGTTATGAATTTGTCATATACCAAAAGTCTACCTCACAACCACCATGCAGCTATCTTAAGTTGCCTCTAAGTGAATTTGGCTTGGGTTTTCACAGCACAAGTCGCCTGTGAGATGTGCAATATCCACCTGGAGCTATATCCTCCCAGAGCAAACACTTGCTAAATGCATGTGCTCCTGTGTTAATAAAACAGTTCTCTTTTAGAAGTGGAAGAGGGAGATTTGTTCCCTTGCCTGAAAGAGAGCTGCTGATAAGCAACAAAGCCAAAGATGCTTTATAGGAATCTACTCACAAAACAAGCATGAATTTCATAAACCCAGTGTTTAAAGCTGGTTCATAGATTTGGAGCAATATTAATGTATAGAAAATCAGGGCAATACTCTGATGTATGAAATCAGGTTTCCACTGTCTGCACTTTGGCACCACTTAACTCCCAAACTGGCCTGGAATCAATAGCTTCCAATTTTGAGATATGAAATTCCCTATGGATGTTAGCCACGGATCCAACACAGGCTGAAAAGTACAATAGCCTTGAGGAGAAACTGGAGGAAGTCCTACTGTCATTCAGGAGCCAGGGCACATCCTGCTTTTAAGTTGCTGGGCTCAACACGGATACTGGGTTCATACTTGCTTTCTTCAAAGACATGAGTTAAAAGCTGCACCAGAGTTCTTGTTCCTCTCCTGCATGGGATACCCTGTTATTTTAGAGCATACTTTTGGGTGTTGTAGGTTTTCCTTAGGCTGAACTGCTTAGATCTTCCCATGTAGTGCATGACTGAAACATAATATTGTGGATCTTTTTGATGGGAACATTCACCATGAGTGAATGATGTGGGGGATTGATTGGTTTACACTAGGACAAAGGAGAAGCCTAGATTCAAGTCCAAGTTCCAGAAAGTATGTATGCATTTTGGTTGATTGTAGAAACACCGGAAGGAGCTGGGGCTTCTACTCCTTTCTGTCAGCATAGCTGGGATGTTTTTCGGCAGCAGGACCCATTTGCTTGTGCTCACTCCTGCTCTCTGGCCCCATTGGGACGGTGGTGGCTCAGGCTGCAGCTGCCACCACACAGGTCTGACAGGTCTGCTCTTTGCAGTCAGTGTTTCGCTGTTGGGCAGCTCTACCAAAGGAAACTCGCTTCTCCTGCCTCCCCAAGGACGCTGAGCGCTTTCACTACCGTGTGCAGCTCGGCTCTGGATACGATGCTCTCTGTGCCCAGCTGTTCCTACTGCAGCTGCTTCTCCTCCAATATACAGGTCTCCCTATAGACCAAGCTGTTCTTAGAATCAATAAAGCTCCTAACAGAAGGGCTCTGGAATACTAGCTGAAGTTTCTGCATTCACTATACCCAGGGAAAAACCTCTCCGTTTATGCAGTTTCAATAACTATGTTGGAGCCAAGGGGATGTGTATCATCTCCTCACAGTAACATCTGAATGTGGTGCCTGAAGTATGGCTGGTGGATTGTGGTCATGCTGGTCAGGCACATAAGACTTACAAAGAGCTATGGTGCTTTTTTCCTTTTTTTTCTCTCTATTTTTCAGTTTTGGATATTTGCTGTGGGGAATTAAAGTGAGGTAAAATGTGAAAAATAGTTCCCTTTGTTTAATTCCAGTAAGCTTCGTACCTCACAGTTCAAGCACAGATAGCAAATAAAGGAAGGAGTTATTCATCCTGTGTATTTTGAAGAAAGTAAATCTTACTAGTGTTCATGCCAGCTGACCTTCTTCATGGAGCTCTCTGTTTTCCAGGAAAGGACCATAATTATCTTATGGCATTAAATTGAGTTGGGTGGGAAATGCAGCCTCAGATTTATTAGTCAAAGTTTCACTGTCAACAAAAGCTTGTTCTTGAATATTACAGGCCTGGATTTTCTTTTCAATGTAAGTGCCAAGCATGAATAGGCCAAGTAAGCACTGTTGAACAGTCTCTTGAAAACATTGCCAGGATACCAAAAGAGAGGATTTCTCCCCCTCCCTACCCAGCTGAGAGGATTTTTCCTCATTCTGTACCAGCAGGACGGCAGCATTGTACCAAGAATATGGACTGCTCTGTGTTTTGGTTGATTTAACATGTATGCACTTTTGCAGAGTAGTGATTTCCTTGAGTGGAGTTATGCAAGCAATTCACCGTGAGTCATTCATGCAGTGAATTAAGTGCCTCTTCCCACAACCAGGTCGTCTCCTGACAATCTTTTTTTTTTTTTTTTTTTTTTTTTTTTTCTGGAATTACTCAACAAATCCTCTTGCAATTACTTTTAAGCATTCTGTGTAGATCACACGTTTATGTATGTGGTTAATGTTTGTTGATTTTTTGAGTCACATTCATAATACATCAGAGAAAATACAGTGTTTTCTCTATCGGTTGGTATAAATGTCCATACCTGCAAATAAAAATTTCATTTTCTTCTTGTTTCAGGTGAGCATGTGCCTGTTCATTTCCGTGTGTATCCCTGTCAATGAAACTAGATTTACTTGAATGGTGTGTCCCATTATGCATATACACCAACACAGAAGGGAAGGGAATCTGCATTTTTCAAATAATTCTATGGAAAAGTCTCTGCTGCTTTTTCGAACAGCAAGTGATAGAGACCATCACGGGCTCGGGGGAACAGGCAGATGCCTCTGCATATACCAAATGAATGTAGAGAACAGCAAGATCCCTGCAGTCTGCTGGGATGGAGCAGGGCTGGCGGGAGTCTCCCTGCACAGGTTTCATCTGCCTAGATTCCTTGTGCGTTTCTGTGTGTGTGAGAAGTTGCAACAGACTCTGTGCAGAACCAGTTCAAGTTGCTGAAAGAAGAAAGTGAAAGGCCAAGTGCTGCGAGTAAGCAAGAGCAGGTGTTTATCCTGTGCCAGGCATGGCCGAAGCCTGTTCCCTGCAGGTGTTGTCCTTACAAGTGCACTGGCTGACTGTACAGAGGCCCCATGGGAATAATTTGGCTTGTTTTGGAGAAGAAGAAGCCCTTCAGAAGGAGAAAATTTTAGGAAGAGCTTCCCAGGGCATGAAGGAAGCAACAAGGCTTCAACAAGAGAAGGTTTCCCTCAGAGGTCTCCATCTCTCAGGAAAAAAATTGTTCTTTCCTGATTTTCAGGACGTGTGCTGGACCCTGCAAAGCTAATGGACACTCTGCAAAGAAGGTGTAACAGCCCACAGTGCTTAGGAGGACTTCTTAATGGCCTGGTTAAGTGGCTAATGGGGATGCCTTTGCTGCAGCCAAGTGGATTACTTAATAGAGATGTGTAGATCTTAGGGAGATGACTGGGCTGCCAAAAGGAGCGGGCAACAAACCAGTTGGAGCTGCTGATGCTGTTGTCACAGATTTACCAGAAAATCTGCTTTTCCTTCCAGCTGCTTTTTTTTTTTTTTTTTTTTTTTTTTTTTTTTTTTTTTTTTTTTTTCTCCTAAAGAAGTGATTATCAGTTCAACCTTTTGCTGGAACTGATACTGAGGCAAACTTCTATCAGATACTGCTAAGTGTAATATGCCTTTTCATGACTTCTTGGCTCATGATGGCTGCCAAGCTCACAGGATATTTTGGCCCTGTTACTGAAACTGTGGCTGCTGTTGTTCATAGCTGTTCAGGACTTCCATTTGTCCATCGTGAGGGAAGTGTAAGAAAGCCTGGTCCCTGATGTTAAATTGTTTGCATAATTCCTCTTTTTTTTTTTTTTTTTTTTTTTTTGTTTGTTTTTTTTTTTTTTGTTTGTTTTTTTTTTGTTTGTTGTTTGTTTTGGTTTTTTTTTTTTTTTTTTTTTTTTTTTTTTTTTTCCTTTTTTTTTCTTTTTTTTTTCTATTTTATAACTCGGGAAATTGATCTTAGATTGGAAGAAGTATCAATGCTAGAATTTTAACGTGAAATCATCATATCTGAGTGATTCAAGATGAGTGTGTCCCTCTTCTCTCATCCATTGCCTTGAAGTTGAGGAAAGTGCTTGATTTCCCACTTTGATTTCTCTGGACGACTCTTAATCCCAAATTTTAGTGAGGAGCTGATTTATTGTCTAGCATCAGGGAGGGGACATTAATTCCATCTGCCACCCAGTGTGCTTGCTTGGAAAGAAAAGAAACCTCCTCTGCTGTAGGTAAGATCAAAACCAAAGGGTATAAACTGGGTTGAAATCCATGTGTTCAGGCAGCTAGTCTGGAAAATGCGACTCTACTGCAACTTAACCCTGTAGTTGCCTGGAATCCCTTGAAACACCTGATTCTTCACCTTGAATCTCACCCAGGTGCTCAGAAGCCCCCTCCTTGGGGTCTTCAGAGCTGCCAAAACTTGCAGCTTAGTGCCTCATGCCTGCCAGAGCCTCCCTGGCATGGAGAAAACTAGGATTTTATTTGCGTTGGGTCTCGGCGGGCCCTGGTAGCTGTGCCTGGCACCTCCCCGCGCAGCGCCGCGGCAGCTCCAGCTCCAAACGACTGCTCCAGAGATGTGCGAGAACCTCGGAGCAAGTGCGAGACGGGCAAAGGAGGGCCCTGCCTGCTGCCTCCCAGGGAAGTGCCCCCTTGCTAAAGGCCTTTCCTAGAGTCGTGATGCCAAGGAGAGAGGAGGAATTTGGGTGCCAGAACCCGCAGTCAGCGTGTAAACCTCCCGGGATACGAGGTGCCAGGGCAGTGAGGAGGCAGCGCGGGGCTCCCCGGCGGAGGCTCAGGGAGGTTTCGGCGTTAGGCACACGCTCCCTCCCGGCTCTCCCTCGCAGCCCCTCCGCCCTCCCGAGTCTGAAATTCCGGGCTGCAGAGTGTGGCAGTTTCAAAGCAGGGGCGGAGGAGGCTCCTCCGCCCGAGGTAGCCTGCAGCCTGGTTGTTGGGGCACTCTCATGGGATGTGGGAGATGTGGGTTTGGGCCCCTGGGGCTGAGGCGGGAGAGGAACCCGAGCCTCCCACTTCCTCAGCATATACTTTGAATACCGAGGCATTATATAATAAAAGCTATCACCACCTTTTCTTCTTCCTGCTTTGTTTTTAAAAGACTGATCTGTGTGGAGTCTTTTGAAAGAAAGGGCGTAGGTACCAATCTCCAGGAGAAGATTCCAGACAATGGATCCCAGGCAGACAGGGTTGCCTCACTCCAGCCTCAAGGGGCTTTTAGTGCAAGAGTGAATTGCAGATACACCCTTGTCCTCTGCTTTTCCTGTTGCTTCAATGTAAGCAGCTGCACACTCCCTTCAAGAAGATCCCACTGTATCCTGCCAGCTCTGTCGTGTTCAAGTCTTGAAGGACCCAAATTCCTCCATCAACCACACAGGGATTCTGAGTGTGGCTCATGAGATGCTGGGGAACAGATCATCTAAAAGTCAGTGTCCAAACCTCTCCTGAATTTAACCTTAAATTTTCTGCTTAAATCGGCATGTCAAATCCGGATGAAATTACTCACCTCTTTGAAAAAATACTGGGGATAGAGGCTAGATCAAGAGGGACATTCTTGTACAATTGCATAAGCAGGTAAAATATTTTTGCTTCTTTGAAAATTTCTAGACTAAAGAGGACTTAGTCTAGAAATAAATGTCCACAAGTAGTCTTAATCATTGCACTCTGAATACTCATTTGAAATAGTCTTGGCAATCAATTCTGATGTAGCTCTTTGGCTGGAAAAGCCCAGACAGTCCCAGATGTGTCTTTGATGCAGGATCACACAAAGATTCAAGTTTCCATTGCTCTGATGAAGCAAGATGTCCCTTGCCCTAACTGAGGGGAAAGAAGTCCCTGTGTCCCAAAATATAAATGTGTTGCACATGGTGCCTATTAATCAGTGGAGTCGAGTCTGGAGCAGCATCAACTTTTATAATTTGTACTCAGTGTGATTATACCAATCCATGTATCCCTTCATATATCCATATATCTTTCCATGATATTTGAAAAGTGATGGAAGCTGGATGAAGTCCCTGGGGACTGGAAGGAGGGAAATACTGCACTCATTTTTAATAAAGGTAGAAAGGAACAGCCTGGGAAGTACCAACCTCTCAGCCTCTGTGCCTGGGAAAGTCATGTAGCAGATCCTCCTAGCTGTGCTAAGGCACATGGAGAATTGGGAGATGATTTGAGACAGCAGCCCCCAGGATAAATACAAAGAGACAGAGAGCAGCCCTGCTAAGAAGGACTTGGGAGTGCTGGTGGTTGAGAGGCTGGACATGTCATGGCAATGTGTGCCCACAGCCATGAAGGCCAGACATATCCTGTGCTGTATCCAAAGGAGCCTGGACAGCAGGGTGAGGAAGGAGATTCTCTCCTTCTACTCCTCTTTGGTGAGACCCCAACTGGAGTTCTGTGTCCAGCTCTGGGGCTTCCAATATTAAGAAGGTCATGGACCTACAGAAGACAATCCAGAGGAAGGCCATGAAGACGATCAGTGGTCTCGAGCAATTTTTCTATGAAGAAGTTGGTGTTATTCCACCTGTAGAAGAGAAGGCCCCAGGGAGAACTTACTGTGATCTTTTGGTACTTCAATGAGGTTTATAAAAAAGATGGGGACAAACAGTTTGGTAGGGTCTGTTGCCATAGGACAAGATGTAATGGTTTTAAACTGAAACAGGGTAGATTTACACTAGACAGAAGGAAGAAATTTTTAAAAATGGGAGTGGTGAAACACTGAAACAGGTTGTCCAGAGAGGGCAGTGGTGGATACCCCATCCTTGGAAGGGTCCATTCAAGGCCAGGTTGGATGCGGCTCTGAGTCACCTGATCTGGTTGAAGATGTCCCTACTTCCTGCAGAGTTGTTGAACTATATGGGCTTTAATGGTCACTTACAACTCAAACTGTTCTATGATTGTGTGTAACCTGGTTTTGAAGCATTCCATCTATGGAAGTCTATTATTTCCCCTCTTCTTGGCAGAAATCTCACTCCAGAGGGATGAAGGCCAGATCATTAGTGGCTCTCCAAGAAAGATGGAAATCTTTGCTTTTTTATGATAGATATTGCAAATTAAAGGAGATTAGCAACCAAAATGAAGAAAGGATGTCACTGTCCTTGCCACACTTTTATCAAGAGAATTCTCCAAAGGATGGCAAAGGTTCTGTGCAGACCCTTCATTCACATCTTCCTTATCATAAATTGCCAATGGAACAACCATTGCAAGGGACACCAGCTCTGGCAGAGGGGATTGAGGGTTTGTCTGCTCTTTGTGACAGTCAAGAAGGCTGAAAGGCATGAAATAAAAACCTTCCCCAGGACATCCTAAAAGTCTAAGTGTACATTTGAGGACATCCAACCACAGGAGAAATGGCTGGTTACCCTGGGTCTGGACTGATTGGCCACCCTGGGTCTGGACTGACTGGCCAGATTTTATGCTTCCTGGACCCTTAGGTAGTTTTTGCCAGGTGCTGTGATGAGATGCTGCTGTGATACCATCAGGAGATGCTCATGGCAGAGAAATAAAAGAAATAAGATACTATAGAGGATCATTTCAATACCTGACACTCTAACACTTGGCTAATTGTATTTGTTCATTAAGATAAGGATCACCATTCAGCTTCTTCTACATTTAGGTCAGCCTTCCAGTACATTTGCACTTGCAAGAGAGAGCTGCTTTAATGAGGGATAATGAAACTTGCTACACATTGCATCATAACTTCTGTGTTAATATCATTTACACATGATAAAATGCAAATAGTATTGACTGTCAATGCACAGACTTAATCCTCTAAACCCACACACACGCATGTGCTAAAACTAATATCCCTAACAGTAAACAAAATATGCATCTGTGCCTCTCTCTGTCCTTCTGAGAACATTTGTTTTCCCTAAACTACAAGGCCATCAGCTCTACCCATGCAGCCAAACAGACTGCCACTGGCTCCTGTAGGTACCCTAATTCCCTGTTTGCACTTCACAAAATCATGACAATTCAGTGAGACCTGACTGTAAACAACCCTGCCCTCAACAGACCCACACTCTGCATTACAGGCATTCAAAGAGCATTTCTAATGCATAACTCTAGGTGACTCTCCCAATGCATTTTGGGTGTCCAAGGCCTGCTTGTCCATCTTCTGTAGGCACTCTGAATTTTGAAATAGACATCTCAGCTAAATGATTGGTGGTAGAGATGCTCAAACCCTTCTTCATTTGGGCATTTGTGCTGGTAGAAGGGTACCAGCATACTCTTTTATATCTGGGTTTTGTAGTTGAAAGGAAGCACATAAGGCAAGTTATTAAGCTGAAGTAGGATCAGTTAGTGCAGTAGCCATCTTCAGTGGATAAATATTCCCTGAAAGTTAGATGGGTCCACATGAACTTAAAGAAATGAAGATTAAGCACAGAGTGAAAGTTAAATGTATTTAGTTATAAATCTGTTGTCAGAAGTTCAGCTCAAAATGTCAGAATCACTAAACCACTTTCAGGTATCTTAATACCACAAGAGATTCATATTTCAGAGGGAAACACCTCTTCAGGTTGCAGTACTGATTGAGAGTGCTACCTCTAAACTGTATGATTTTAAGGGCATTCTGTGTCTCTGGTTCCCTGAGAGTTGGAAAACTTTGTTGATCAACTTTTCTTACTCTTTGAATGTAAAAACTCACATTAGTTCAGGACCGGTGAAGAATTTTCTTTGGAAATTTCTCATCCACCTTATGAAACACAGCATTGCAACAATTGTTTGCTGTTTCTATTTTTTAGTGCTATCAGCAAAGTGCTGCCTTGGGTTTTAATGATCCAGAAAAATGCAACAGACAGCAGCTGTCTGGAGAAACTATAGGTTTGCATAGGACTGATCCTTAGGAAGGCATCCCACTAGTAAGGAAACTCTGAGGAGCAGCCAAACAAGCTCAGAGCCTTTGAAAGGCACTCTTTCCTTTGATTGCACAGGCTCTTAGTTCAAGAAGGGTGCTTCATGAAGCCAGTAAAATTTAGCTTCATGATGCCTACTGGCCAAGCCGTGAACAAAGACTGAGTAAATGAGGTTTGCTTTCCAGAGAAGAGAAGTGTCCCAACATTTGTCACCAGCTGAGCCTGACATTCACAGAGCTGGTCAGAGTGCTCACCGTTGAATACAGATGTGCCCTTTAGAACCTTCTTGGCCCATTCAAAGCTTTGCACTGTATTTCTATGCCTACTTGAAATCACGCTGTATTCCCTCAGCAGCAATAAAGTCAAAGCTTTATTTAATACCAGTGAAGCAGATGTTATACAGCATTTATATTTATGCTTTCAGTGCCTGAGCAGCTGGAAAGAAAAGTGTGTGCTGGAAGTGTATGTTAGAAAACACAGCCTGTACATCCAAGCTACAAAAGATGCAGGTGCAGGGGCAGCATCTTCTGCAAGCAGACCAGGCAGCCCATGGACCGTGTCAGAGGACCTTGAGACACAAGCTCCTCAGAGTTTCTGAATGCAGACTCCTCTCAACCGGATGTGCACTCAGTTTGAGGATTATGTATGTTAGATCCTTGCTTTGATACCTTCACTTACGCAAAGCCTCAGCTCTCTCAGTTCCAGCGTAGTCAAACTTGGGTGAATCAGCCTCCCTCAAACCATGCTGCCTGATTCACATGCTAGGAATCCAGCCTCTCCTTACTGCAGAGTGATCAGTGGAAGCTCCAGCAGTGGAGCTGCATTTAGTATCAGCTCTGTGAGCATTTTTGTACGCAAACCTCAGGGGTTTTTTTTTGAACCCTGACGGTTGTGAGTGTGGTCTGGATTGTTGCAACTGACGGGATTTGTAAAAGTAAAACTGTGTGCACAGAGGGTGAGCTCGTACTCCTCAGGAAAAGAAGTGTAGGTCTTGTCTATACCTGTTAGAGGGTGTGAGCTCTGTGCTGCAACCAGCCACACATTTTGGTGTATGTTCCCCAGCATGTCTTTGTCCCATGAGGGCTAACATCCTCCTAGGTACTGCAGGCTGTGGCACACATCAGACTGATCTTCAGGGACCACATGGATGAGGCCAAGTGTTTTGAATGGGAAAGTGTGTTTACTCATGCATCTGCAAGTTGCGCATGACAAAAAAAGGATTTGCCATCTGGGTACTAGAGACTTCTTTCACAGCTGATAGTGTGTGTGCAAACATACGCTAGACTGTGAGGTATGGGCATGTGAGACATATGTGCAAGTATATACGTACACGTATATTTATTTATATACATGCACACACGTACGCTGCACTTTTATGCAATAACCAAGTTCAATGCTATAATTACCTGTACTGCGGATGAAGAATCATATCCTCTTGTTCTGTTTCTTTTTTTGGACAAGGTCAAACCATGCTAATATTAAAAGGTCTTCCTTTTTGAGTATCAGTGGGCTTCAATGCCCCCAGCACAACACTGTGGTGAGATGGTTTTTGTCCCTGAAGGATGACGGAACTGGGTTGAATAATCATAGTGCTACAACCCCTCTGCATTTTCTGCCCTGAGTGATGTTGCTGAAGTCTAGCTCCATCTTCCCTCCCATCATTGTGCCATTATGTCCAAGGTGCCTGATTTTGTAACCTGCCTTTTGTGTAATTCTCTGGACTCCTCTACAGCCAAGACTCACTTACAGGCAAAGAATGCTAACATGCTATTTGCTGAAATTCTCATGGATGAGAAAATTAACATCCCCCACTCCTTTTTGTTGTTGCCATGGTCACAGGAAAGGAATTAAAGCATCAAAGCCTTCCATTTCCCGATGATGGATTAAGGAAATTATTAATTTGTCTTATAGAAAGGCAGGTTGTGTCTCTGCAATTAATGTTAGAAGGCTCTTCATAAGGGGAATTTCAGCCTCCTGGGCGGAGAAAGCTAAAGCATCTGCTTGTTCACTAGCTTAGATAGATGGGACTACTATGGGGGTCTGTGCCATAATTCCTGCCTTTATTAGTCATTCCAGATAGTATTCTGCTGCCTAGGCAGTGGTTTCTTTGGGGCACAGTATTAAAAATTCAAGCCCTCCTACAAATTAAGTCCTCTCCATTACCCATTTTTTTATGCTTCATCCATGATCTCTCAGGTTTTTCCCGTTGAAAACTGAGGAAGAGAAAACTCGGGGGAAAAAACCTACTTGTACATAATTGTCTTTGATATGTTCCCACTCATCTCTTGCCCTGCTTTCCTGGCTCCCTGGTGCCCAGCATCTACCTACTGGTGAGGCAGCAGTTTATATGGGAACACTTTACAAAAATTAGCTTCACAGTGGGATGTGTTCTGCCATGGAGCTGCAGGCTTGGCCATGTTCACCATAATTAATCCAGCATGGGGCATAAAGACTCAGTCCCATAAAGACTTTCTGATGGATCTGGACCTCTTTCACCACTACATCTTGCAATGTTTCTTGGTGACCTGTCCCAGCTGGAGCTGCCTATGCTTGCAGGAAAAAAATGGGGAGGAAATTATCTTCCCTGTCTGCTTCTGGTGTCAAAAATTCTTTCTTTCGCTTCACCTTTTCTTCTCCATTTCCATTTTTTATTCTAAACAATTGCAGAAAATACATTTTTTAATTGCAGCATTTGTCTTCAAAATTAGGAGACAAAAAATGCCAACTCCAAAATATGGTGATTTTGATCTTGATACTCATCAAAATTCTCTTGGCTCCACAGAGGGTCACATTGTCCTAGGCTTCTTTTCTGCAGTTTGGCTGAGCTTAAAGGTGCTGCTTTGCCCTCCTGCTGCCAGCAGTGGTGTTGTCTGATGACAGAACCCAGCACACCACGCAGACTCTTTTAAATTCATCCTTTCATATTTCTTCTTGGTGTGTTCAGGTAATTTAGCCTCTTTACTTACTTGATCCCCTTTTCTTCTTCCTGAAAGAGAGTGTCTTAGTGCTTCCCATTGAAACCCATGGAGGTAAATTGTTGGAAGATAATACCTGGTGAGCAAGTGCTGCTGGGGCAGAGGTGGCTGAGCAGCGCTTGTGACACAGAGCAGTGCCTCATGCGAACCTCGTGTCTCGTCCCTTTGATATGGTGTCTGTCAGGTGCTGTGCTTTGCCTACCTTGCTGTGGGAAAGGAGGGAACTTGTTTGTCACTCTTTCCTATGCTGACAGGGCACAAAGAAGGAAAGGATCTTTTCTCTGAGCGGTAAGTTCCCATTTCCCTTTGATCTGCTTTATGGGAGTACCTTTCCTCTATGAATGAAAAAAATGCCAGGACTACTTCTTGGAAAAGCTGAATGCAATTTGGAAACTCAACAGGAGTTTGCATACCTGCCATATTCCTATGAATAATACAGTGCTACTCTCCCAGAGACCACACTCAGCTCAGATATCTTTCTCGAAGACACTGCTGCAGTCAGGAAGACTCCTTCAGCTGATTGAATGATATGAAAGCCTTGTTCCTGGGTCTGACGGGTCTGTAATTAAGAGCTTTAAAACCAATGTAGTAACACCATGAGGGACATTTCTCTGGTGTTAAACACGTCAAATGACCTACTGCTCTCAGATGCTGAGCTATAACCCTTAGGGTGTCAGTTGTTGGGGAGAAAATCCAAATTTACATCTCCATTTGTGCAATAGTCATGGGGCCTGGTGATATTGGTGTCACGATAACACTTCAACATGCAAATAGACGGATTTGAAAACACAACATAAACCTATAAAGTCTAAAAAAATAAAATGTTCCACTAGGTATATCCTGGATGTATTTATATATTAGTTAAGCTCACTTTTAAGTGTTCCACAGAGTACCAACACCATTTATTTTTCCTCTGGTCAACAATGGGTATACAATGTGCAGGTTTTAAAACAGGTCCCAAATGAGTTTGCCTTCTCCACAGATAGCCTTTGAGGACTCAAAAACACAGATGGCATCTTCTCTGCTATGCCTTTTCTCTCCAGCTGAGCTGAGTAATTGAGCTGGTAGCCCAGGTGGCACCTCAACACCTCCACAGCCCTTGATACTGAGCTTCTTTTAGCCAGCCTGCAGCAAGTATGCATTGTGCTCTCCTGTTGATCCTTATTTTCTGTGTATTCAATATGAGAATACCATAATGCTCACCATAATCTCTCCTTATGCTGATGTGAGTGTCCAAATGCCAGTGGCCACATGCAGATATATCTTGGTGTTCAACATCAGGGTTGTGGGGAGAGAAAGATTTATCTACCTAAAGAGAGGGAAGAAGGAGATGCAGACATCATGCAAAACCCCTTTACACACACCACAGTTTACATTCTGTTATGAGAAGGAATTAAACTTACATGTAAATCCCTTTAAACTGAAACATCCACTGTCTAATTCAGAAAGAAAAAATGTATAAATGTCATCTCTCTTCCTTTTTCCATCCTTCCAGACTCTACAGAGACCCAGCACATGTCCACAGGGGAATTCTGCAAATGTCTTCTGCTCTGTGGCAGTCCTGCGGTTACCAGGACTTTCTAGGGAATGTGGAGGATGCTATGCACCAGATAAACTTTTCATTCTCTCTATTTTGCTTTGTCTCCTGAACTCCAATGTGAAGGTTTCCAGGTCATGCCATGACAGACTGCTCCACAAGTGAAGCTGAGAGCAGACACTTCAGTCATGAAGTGACTCCAGTTGTCTTTGACTCCTTAGGTGATGCTGATGGAGGCACACAAACATGCAAGTATGCCTGTACAGACCTGTAATCCATTTCCAGAGGGGTACACCTCATCTTTTGTAAACATGTGGAAACCAAAAGGAGAGCTATGTTGCTAAAATTAGGCTGTGGAAAACTCAGTAAGTCATGAGTTTCTTCCTCAAACGCAAAGGCAGGCAGGCAGGCAAGAAGGCAGCGAGACAGGAAGGCAGGGAGGCAGGAAGGCAGGCAGGCAGGCAGGAAGGCAGGAAGAAAGGCAGGAAGGCAGGCAGGAAGGCAGGCAGGAAGGCAGGAAGGCAGGCAGGAAGGCAGGAAGGAAGGCAGGCAGGAAGGCAGGCAGGAAGGCAGGCCGGCAGGAAGGAAGGCAGGAAGGAAGGAAGGCAGGAAGGAAGGAAGGAAGGCAGGAAGGCAGGAAGGAAGGAAGGAAGGTGGAAAGTTTAGGTGCATGACTTTTCAGTAAGAAATTAGTTGGTTACATCAAGAGAAAGATGAATTACAAGGCAAAACCAATCTGGTATATTGAGAAAGGACAATTTCTTTATTTTGTATACACAACAGCTAGATTTTTTTTTTAATCCCACATATATGTATAATATATATACATATACAGAAAAAAGTGTTGCAGCCTGATTAAATATATTAGAAGGGGGGAAAATGCAATTTCTGACTCAATTTGCTACCAAGAACCCAGCTGGTAAAATAGTAGCAAAAACTATAAAACTCTGCACTAAGACTTCCTGTGGCACACGGGATGTCACTACTGAAACATGCTAGGCTTTCAGCAACAGGAGGGTGACACTGGTTCCTCTCCTGCACCATGGCAACATGCTGGACATTATCAGAAAGCTGCCAGTTTTGAAGTCTTGGTGTCTTGAGGTTTCGGTCTTTGATGTCAAGATGGCTTGAGCAGGACAGGATGGAGGCAGATCTCATGTTTCATCAAGCCCCTGATGCTGCTGCTCCTGTGGAAAGGCAGTGGGGCTGGTGGGAGGGGTTTTTCTCCATGCTAAGGCAGAAGGTGTGTGCATAAAATAATTATGTCACCAAGAGGTGCACAAAAGAGATGTAAGCAGGCACCAATGGAGGGGAGCTCCCCATCATCCACCGGCACATAGATTTAAAGGTCAATATTTAAGAAGGCATAGTAGGGAAGAATACCTTCAGAGAGATTGCTGCATAGGGGAGAGTAAAGAAAAGTCACTCTGGAAGGATGGGAGACTAAATAAAAATATTCATGCTGCGGACACAGATAGTGCTGCAGACTGTAAGACTGGGATAGCCAGTTTAGAAATATTCATCTTGCGCAAGATAGATAGAAATATAATCTGGTTAACACCCTGGGTAGTGGGGAGAGACTGGAGATGAAGCTGCATGTAGGATCATAACACAGTGGCTGTCATCCTGCTTTGGCAGTATTAAAAAATCCTTCCATGACATTGCGCTAATGCAGACACCATTGCTGAAGATTTAAAACTCCAGACAGATTGGAAAAGCTAGTTCAGGGGCTGGGTATCTGTACAGTACCAGGAGGGAGATATCAAGCACTTTCTGCAAGAGCAGAAAAAGCCAGTGAAACGTAGCTAGATTGAAGCTGGAGTAGCACTGCCCTGTCTGCCCAGCACCTGAGTGCATGGCCCAGTTCAGGTCAGGTGCACTCCTATACTGGGACACTTCTTGAAAGAGCTTTTCCACCCCAGGTGCCTTTGGTGGGGAGAGAGCCAGGCGCCTCAAGTTAAGCAGGTTGACTAGGGATTCAGCTATGTAAAATATTCAAGGAGAGGATCAGTGGATCCTGAGGAACGTGAGTCATGCTTTCATATTTGGCACTCTAGGTCCCACCACAAGAGCATGCTTCAGCACATAGCAGAGAAACTTTCAAGTCTTGGGATGTGGCAGGGTGTTGCAAAAGACTGTCATGGATATTATCTCAATAGCGATTTCTGGCCACACCAAAGTGGTTGGTTTTTTAAAAATGGTTATGATAATAGTTTACCAGGTTACTAATTAGTCTATTAATTTTGAAATGGTTCAGAACAAGGTTGAAAAATGATGATTCGTATGCATTGTTTATCAAGAACAATTTCAGAGAGGACAAGTACTTCTGACAAGCATATAATCTTACAAGTGTATTATAAAATCAAAAGAAAAAAAATAAAAAACCCTCAGAAAGTAACAAAAAACCAGAGGAACACCATTATCTACCAGGGTAAGACAAAACAGATCCCACTATAAGCTCAGAAAATTAATATGAATAATATGAAAATAAACTACAGACATAGCATTCACTAAATGTTGTAAGAAGAAATAAACTTATGCTTCGTCATCTGCTCTTACCATCAATTATGGTTTTCTGTGTTCCAGTGTAAGAGTATACAAAATTGCCTTTAAAAAAGGGTCATCTCCCTCATTTTTTAGCCTCTAATCCTAGTCCTGCGCTCAGATGTAATGTCATTTCTCAGTCAGACTTCTCAGAGATTAGAATCCCTCCCCTGAGACAAGTTCATTGACAAACTCCAGGAATTAGGGCAATGGAAAGACTTCTGCTTTGGTCCCAGTAAGGTGTAGGAATATTGCTGCTGGAAAGCTGAACTTGCGGCTCTTTTTACAGCTCCAGATGTACTTTTATTCCAGAATGGGTCAGTTTGGAAGAGACCACAGTGCGGTCATCTGGTCCAGCCTCCCTGCTCAAACAAGGTATTCTTAGAACCCACTGCATAGGATTGCATCAAGACACAATCACATTCCTATTGCCTTGTTGCTAGAATATTCCCACCTTGCTTGCCATGCAGAGCAGCAAGGGTGGACACCCTCCCCAGCTGGAGAACCTGACTCCCAGCCCAGGTTTCCCTGCCTGGTAAATACACTCTAATTTACATTCCTCCTGAGTTAGTAAGCTCGAGACTAGCCTTGAATCCCTGAAAATCTTGGACTGATTCATTTTCCCCTGAAGAAGCTCCTCGTAAACTCTGGCTCACCCCACACACATACATTTCATTTTAATTAAAAAATACCTTGCTGGCATGACAAGCTATACAAGTTTCACTAAAATATTAAATAATAAAAAAACCCCTCTGAACCCTCAGGTCTCTGTCACAGAGAACTACAATACATCAAACATCTGTCCAGAACAGAACTGAGGATAGTCATAGCATTTGGAGGTTTAACTTCTTTCCATTTATCATTGTGACGTGTTTCGGATTTGGAGGTAAGTTCCTTTGCAGCATGATCATAGGTCACTTTTTCTTTTCCCCCATAGCTGTATGAAAGTTTTCCTCAATTTTTTTTTTTTTTAATGGAAAGTCTTTTACTACTTTAAAATAGTATTTTTTAAAAAATGAAAAACTCCTCCTCACATTTCCACCTGTTTTGGGCACAGAAATAGGATGCTTTTCTCCATTTCAATTCCTCTCCTATCACATTAGTTGTGCAGTGATTTCTTTTTAGTTCTGCACTGTGCTTTGCCTCTTCCAATTTCAACTCCTCGTTTACAGTCATTGATTCTTCATATGCTGAGGAACTACTCCAGGCTGGCACATTTCAGCCTGTGAAGCTATCCATTAGTCTCAAAACGCTATTTAAAACTCTTCAGAAACTCCATCTTTGGGGATTTAATATATCTGTGACAGTGACCTGTATATAGTTTTATGATAGAGTTAGGTCTGGAGATGAAGGCATGCTCTTGCTCTGCTTTCTCCAAAATCCCAGGCTCCCTGTCCCAGTGCTGGGGGAGGAGATATATGATCCACAGAAAGTTGTGTGATGTATTGAGAACTGTGTAAGCAAGTCCATAGAAATAGAGAGCAATGAGGTGGAGTGTAGGTACCACCTCTGGCATGTGGGCAGGCACATCCATCTGCTGGGGTTCTCAGCCAGCAGCTTTTTGGGTGTTGGGAGAGAGCAACTGAGAGCAAGCAGTCAGGGAAAGTCACACTGTAATGTAAAGCAGCACAGGGACACTGCTGAATGAGCACTACCTCTTGGGTATTTTTTGGTTGTGATGAACCCGAGATTATAAAAAAGTCTCTTGTCTCCCAGCCCCGTGTCAGAAGAACAAGCTGAGTTCCATCTGCTCTTGTTTTCAAGGTTGTTTATTTTTCTCTTATCTCTTACATTCTTTTTCTGACCAGCTGAGGTCTGCCTTGTAAGTCAGGATGAGGCAGACTGAACGCCCTTGGGGTGGTGTTATCTTTTATACTAAAAACTACCTACCATCTATGTTGGACCGTGTGTCTCTACTCTAAACCAATCAAAAAGTGTCACCATCACAGCAGAAGATGGAGGACAAGAAGATGAAGAAGAAGGACTGGACACACCCAAATTCCTCCATCTTTGTCTCTTGAACCCTCATTCTAAAACCCCCAAATTCTGCTTTTTCATCCCGTGGCAAATTAACTATCATTCTATTTAAACTCTTGTGACTTGTAAATTTTCCAGGGCAGTCAGAGGAATGTCCTGGGTCCTGACAACTACTGAGGTGTGTTGAGATGTTGCTCCAGCTGGACAATTAGCCTGAGGTTATAAGCCCTCTCTGAAGATGTTACTGGAGTATCTTGGTGTTGTGCTGTGTGAGCACTTCAGCTGCAGCCTGCAGTCTGAGAGTTCAGACACCCAGCAGAGCCATAAGGGACCTGGGTGAATTCCTAGGTAGCTATTTCTGCTGCCTAGAGAGTACTTAATTGCAAGGTGCTAGGTGCACCTTGGACTGGAGCACCTTCCTACCTTCTTGGGTAAGGTGAGTTACTGTGCAGAGAGGTTGCCCAGGTACATGAGACCAGGGAGGTGGTAGGTAAATATGAAAGGGAGTATATGCAGTGTGCAGGTCACTGGTTTTGTCAGGTGTTGGAGTCCTACTTTTGTTATGTGTGGTTCCTCAGCTGTAATGGCTTTCCTCTGCTGGTGCCAAGGCTTGGCTTGGCTGCAGCATGTGTTGCAGCTGCTGGTGTGCCGAACATTCAGGGCTAAAATCAGGAGCAGCACAGTTAAATCAGTGCAAACTGTGCTTCAGTGACTCAGCTTCCCCTCTCAGCCCAGCCTTGCTAACAGAGCTATATCACTCTGAGCTCCACTACTACTTTATTTTCTGCTTACATAAAGATCTTCCCACTGTACTTCAGTTCAAAGCTTAGGCAATCCTAGAAGTGTCCCAGAAAATTTATCTTTGTACCAGGGTGCATGTTGATATAATTTCTTATCATCCAAACTAATGTTTTAATCTGTTTTTTAATGTCTCTTTCAGTGACAGTCCTCTGGAGTGCATTTCTTGGCCATATAAATTCCTTTCCTGTTCATCCATGTACTTAATTTCAAGAGCAAGCCACTTTCATGACAGAAGTGTTCCACCTGTGAGCCATTTTGCTGAGGTTTCCAAAAGCGTGGTCTTGTAGATTTAATATTTATTGTTATTTGTAGGGCATATAATACTTATTTATTGCCTTTATAGTAGTAAGCATGTTTGAGGCTTCCAGCAGCTCAAGAAAACAAAGTCCAGCTAGACAGCATTAACAGACTGTGTACAAGAAGAGGAGGAGGAAAAGCAGCAAATAAATGTTACAAAACTGACATTTCTAAAGTATTTTTGTTGTGGAAAAAAAAAACAGAAAGAGCAAATGCAGGTAGTCTTACCCACTGTCTGAAGTCCTAAGCAGCACTGTATACAGTGAAGAAATTGCAATGTGGAGAATTGCAGTGTTTGTTGCTGAGGGAAATTTGCTCCTTAATCCTCATTGTTGAGTTAGAAAAATGGTATGTGCTGTATGTGACTGACAGTGTGGCCGTGACCTTCTTGGTTTCCCTCTTCTGCACCAAGACCTCAGTTCAGCATCCCATGCTCCCTCAGACCCCTTCAATGACCATGACCATATGTGGTCATCTGGAGACTTTTGGGTGCCTAGAGAGGAGGTGAAAGGGCAGGTTCTGGCAAAGCTGATGCCTTGGAGCAAAGCAGGCAGCTGCCATTCAGCCATCCAGAGGCATGAATCCATGTGGATGTGTTTGGCCCTTGCCTCTGTGGAGAGCCTCCACACCAGCCTGCCTCGCTGGGGTGTTGCTGTTTGAGGCAGCAGCCTTGGGTCCTCCTCACAGGCTTCTGAAACCACAGGACATGGACATAATGTAAAATAAACTTTTAGAAAGTTTCTTTGTGCAACTAGTTTCCTTGTGTTGGAACGTATCCTGGGTTTTATTCCAGCTAATGCATCATGATTCTCAATATCCATATAAACACTGGTCCATTTTAAAATCTTTTTTTCTAACCTCAGTAGTATCTGTGGCTTAAGATCCCACACATTAATTATATGTTGTATAATAAAGCATTTCCTTAGCAGCTCCTTAATTTATACGGCAGAAAATGTCTACTAGGTAGCATTTCATCTAGCTTGCCTGTGTTTCCTATTATTAATTTACTCTCAAAACTGGCATCCCAATTTTCCTGTCAAGCATTTCTTCCCCTGTCAAGTGCTCTCCCTTACCCATTTTGAAGTCAGAGAACATCCCTCAACAGGACATCCCTTTCAGTGGGTGCCTTACTTCATAGTTTCACCATTACTTCCTAAATAGTTTTGAAACGAGTTAACCTTGAGTTGCTTCAGAGTTTCCAGAGCTCCTGGTGTTCCTGCTCTCTGTCTCTCTCAGGTCTGCCACGGACCCATTCCTCTCCCCATTCCTCAGGGGTATCCTATGCCCAATACCATGCAGAAAGTCTTGCATTTTTTGTCTTCTGAGGATGCTCCAATTACTTCAAAAATGACAATTCTCTTTGACACCCATAGTCTTGCCAATTTTTGGAGAATCTGACAGGAAAATCAGAGATTTCTCTGGAAAAGGGATGAAGCAAGCACACCCTTCTCAAAGATTTGAAGGAGTTTATTAAGCAGTGGTTCCATCCCACTTCCCAAGCTCTGGAATTTACATAATTATGGAGAGTTTCAAATCTTCTGTTTTGTTTCATTATTAGAAAAAACTTTTCAAAAGACAGTGGTAAACACATGCTTGTCAAATTTTTTTTTAGGGGAAGCGCAAGGAATTTGCCCCATTTCCCACCCTGCATTTCTGTTCAGAGGCAGAAAACTTTACACTATTATCAATTCAGTGGTAAGCAATGAGAGGTACTGATGAAATTTTTAGGCTCAGAAGAGTTTCTCTGCTGCACTCATGGTAACATTCTCCTCCATGCTGCATGGGCTTGGCTGACCATGTGGCACGCCCAGGAATTTAGCTACCTATACAAAACCTTGCGAAAAATACAGTCTGATGATGTTTTCTTCTGTGCTATGATTTTCATTCTTTTGCCTTTAAATATCTGTAGATGTTTCCAAATAAATCAATTTTGCAGTTAAGAGAGCCATTAAAATGTCCTAAGTCTGCAGATACTGAAGCGGTGAGTTTCTGATCCAGATGGGATTTTTAAAAGTGAAATTTTGCTCAACTTTCGGTGAAGGATTTTTTTTTTTTTTCTGGATTTTCTTCATGTTGGGAAGTTTGAGTTTGTGAGTGTATGTGTGCATGTGCACATGTACACATGTGCATCTGTGCTCTGCTACTTCGAAAACTGTAATACTGAGAAAGTGTAACTTTTTATTGACCAAAGTTCACAAAAAGTTTTTTTCTTTATCTCTCTTTATCAATTTTATTTATATGTATGATTTGAATAGCTTTAACCATAGCTGTAAATAAATAGCTACATAAACAGGCAAAAGCTGGGGTTTAGTGTGCTGGGAGGTGTGGACTGAAACTGGATTTGTGTGGCTAAGGATCTATGCACTGAGCTGAACTTAATTGCCTCTAGTTCCTCTGCACAACATCTAATTTGTGGATTTAAAAGTCCATAAGTGCTCATTGCCATGATGGATCATAACAGCTTTGAGGCAGTTTTTCAGCACCAACCTGGTAAAAGATATTAATTTAAAATTACTCTGCATGCATGCATTTTTCTGCATCTGTGACAGACCATCAGTACTGACCACTGTAATGAAGGGGGTCCATTATGGACTCTCCTGTGCTCCCGGAGGAGAAATCATGAAGGACAAATAAAGGAAACTGTGTTCATACACAAACAAATTTTCCTATTGTGCTGATAGGCTTGAGCTGAAGCAAGACAGGAATAAGGTAACTTGGTATGTCTTTCAGGTTAAGAGGCTAAAGTGTGGGAGCTTTAACCCAAACCAGTGCTGTGTGCCATCTACAGCAGCCCCGTGTCAGGCTGTGAGAGGCAGAGGTGCAGGGAGCTTTTGTGAGCCTTCCCTTATTCACCACATCTGTGCCTAGGTACTGCAGATAGTAGAAACTTCCATCAGGGGTCTCTGGCTAGCAGATTATCTTTACACATCATGCCAGCAATACATGGAAATTCAGAAGTCTGAGGAAGGGGTTGAAGCTTTCTCATTCTGTTTCTATCAGGGGCAAATCTGCCACAAGGGGACAAAGGCCTTTGGCCACAGTGCAAATGTGCCAGTACAGTGAGCATGGACATCCCAACTACTGCATAGTGCTAAGCTCCCCGGAATTATCCTGCACGTGTGTAAAAGAATCACTTAAAACCAACAAAGCCCCACCACAATCTGGTGTCTGGGGCTACACTTTTAGCCAAGCTGCTAAAAGTCATGGCTGCTAGATGCTGTGAAAATTACAGGATCATGTCTGGAAGAGACACGTGAGGGGTGGCAGGTAGCCGCCCTCCCTGTGTCTGTTTTTATGGTGAGTGTGTGTGTGTTTTGAGACGGTGCATGTGTGTTGGTGGGTGAGGGGGTTGGAGACCAAAAAAGCACATGCAAAACTGCAGGCTGCAGGCTGCTGCTGGTAAGAGTTCCCAGTTTAAAAGGGGCTTTGCCCAGAGGATTTCAGCTGCTTCTTGACTAGGTAAGCTTTGACAAGTGAAATGAGAAACAGATACAACTGAAAAGCAGAAATCTAATACCTTGGGTTTGGATTTGGTTTTCAGATTATGAAAGGTGAAAGTGGGAAAAGAGTCCTGAGGAGGCACAAGTGACAAAAAGCCAAGGCCTGCTTCAAGGAGGATGTGTCTTCTGCTGTGCACAAGCACAAGGAATCATGAAGAGATGTGGTAGCTTGAGGGGATGGTTTAGCAACATTCTTCTTTCTGCCAGACACCAGGTCCTCTCCTCAGCTGCCAAAAGCTGCAGACAGCCCCCTCCTTGTCTAGTAGGGATCATTTCTGTACAACATGAAATGAGGGGGTGGAAAAACATCATTTTCCCTTCACAGCAATTATTTCAGCTTTCAATAAATACCCAGGGTATGTGTACAAAATATGTTCAATGTAAGTAGCACTCGTTTAATGTATAATCAGAAGTTACTGTGACAGCCGTGAAAGAAAATAGGCACATACAACATATTTGTAGTATATGTTGCACAGTTCAATGTTTCGCTCTCATGGGTACATATGGTATATTATCTGTACATTTACCATATGCATGCATCCTTACATCCTTACATATTTATATTTTTCTGTGGAAAGAAGACCGATTTTTAAAATTCTGCAACATGGGTAAATTACATAGTAAGTACGGGTCAGATGACTGTTTTGATAATTTTATAGTTTTGGGGATTAAATTAGAAAAATGTAAATTGCCTGGAGCCTGAGGAACCTAAGTCTCATATTCAGAAGTAATTTAGGAAGAAAGTCTCCATCATGTAAATGAAGTTTGTACTGCCTTTTCTGAACTGAATTTGATTTTATATGTGTAAGTATTTAAGTATTGCAAAATGCTTGCATATGGTCTCTTTCTGTCTGAATGTAATGATTTGAATTTTTGAGACACACAGGTAACAGCTCTAATGGGACCTTAGTCCCACAGTTAGAAAAAATTTTTTTAAAAGACACTCTTGGCAATCGTAGTACAAAACTGCTCAAATCTCAGCTTAAATGTTAGGCGTCACGTGCCTATGGTTTTGTGAAAGCATTTGTGGTGGAGCAGTAAGGCTCCTCAAGGCCTGTGTATTGTCAGGCAGACCTGCAGCGTGCACAGGTTTCCAGCACAGCTGTTTCCATGAAATGCTTTCTGTGTGGTATCGTTTTTTTCAATTGTGCTTTGGGTCATAAGACATGGGTTAATGCATCCCTTCCCAAACAAGTGCCAGCAAAACCTTTATACTCTGCCCCAACATGGACTGTTCTGTAAGTGCTGCCTTTTATTAAAGAAATATTTTGGAACAATCGCAGAAGGTTTTTAATAACATTATTGGCACTCCAGCCTTCTGCCTCTAAAGCCAGATGACTTGGGGCTCTGTAAACACTGGCAACACTTTCTTCATGTCAGTAGCCTTAATGACTTCAACTCTGTACAGTACCTGTAGCAAAACCAAAAGTGAACCTCAACCACATGAATAGGGGATTTTTTTCCCCCTTTAAAACTTTTCACCTTACATCATGTTGTCATAATTTTATGTTACAGGGAAGCTCAGGAATTTCCAGGATGATGAGCAAGAATCCTACAGGAAAGGAAAAATTCTCCCCTTCCTTGGTGGAAACCTCTCCACTCTCAATTTACCTCATAGAAAATCTTCAAGCTGGTCCCAAGCAAGCTCACATTGAGCCTTGGCTATTGCAATCCTCCAGAAGTCAGCAGGACTAACACAAGGATGGGCAAGTTTCAGTGAAGTTTCAGTAGTTTCCTGTATAGGATTCCCGATCTAATGCCTGATGCAGTCAGGAGATAGATGTTGTCTGGTGGCAGGAGACATGGTGGTGGTGCTGGTAGTGGTTGCCTCTTGGGGTAGCTGAGACCTTAATGTATTGCAGCCCTATAACCACGTGCAGAATTTGGGATTTTGTGGGAAAGATGGGAATTTTTACCTAGATGTTTGAATTAAAAAAGAAAAATAAATAAACGGGAGCTGGTTTTATCTGTTTTACTTTTGGGAATAAGGAGAGCAAAGCCAATGGAAAGATATGAGAGGGGACAGAAAATGCAGGTGACTATGTCTGGAAGGCATACAAAGGTAATTTAGCATGCACCTTTGTGATTTATCACATACTGATCCCCCTGCATGTGATGTGATGAGTGTGTGCAAGGGCGGAAGGGTGCTGATACACATGAACTGCTGAGCACACAGTGGGGCCACGGGAACCTGCTGTGGTACCCTGAGTGCCACCACTGTCACCATACTCACTGCCATCTCTCTGGGGCTGGAGGCAGCCAGATGCTCCAGGGGGTTTTACACTGCACAGTGACAGGTGCAGTGTGTTTTCCTGTGTGCCTGTGGGCTGGCTTTGCTCTCCCAAGCAAAGGAGTGCAGCAGGTGCTGGCTTTTCCCACTCTCTGGGGTGCAAGCCACCCCCAGAAACTACTTCACTGCATCCAGCTCCCTCTGCAGCACTGGGGGAGGCAGAGCCTGTCTTTCCCCTTATTCAAGGTGCTGCTGTTGCTGAAGAGAAAGAGATGTTGCAAATCCCTCTGACCTGATAGGACTCCTTTGGCATCTCTGCAGCTCCATCTGAAAGCAGTGGGGGCATGTAGATTTGGGAGTGTCTGTGGAGGCATGGCAGGGCAAACTGGCACCTTCTGGCAGGTAACATGCAAAAAGCCCCTAGTCCCTACATGTTTTAGCCCAATCTGTTTTGCAGAGAAAGAGACAAGACCTGGTCTGAAAGTGGGGGCTGCCTTCAAGCTTGTTGTTGTGGCTGACCACATAGCTTTCTTAGTGGGAAGTGCATTTTGGAGTGTGCTGCTTTGGCCCTCTCTTGGCTGCATTGTGAGGGAGAGAGCACCCTGCACCCCACGTCCAGTACCACATATCCTGCAACTGGCATCCCTCATCCTGTGTCCCATGTCTTGCATCTCACACCTGCACCCTACATCCCACATCCCATGTGGAACCCAGTGGACAGAGGACTCTTCTTAGCACTGGATGCACTGTCTTGGTGCTGGGAAAATTACAGGGGTCTGCAGGTGCTTTAGTACCAGGCTGCCCTGCATGATCAGCAAAGTCTCAACAAAAGGCATGGTCACCAGTGTCAAGGGAAGGACTCTGTGGTGCTACTGCCTGCAGCTGAGCTGCCAGTTTTGTGCCAGCTCTGAGGAAAAATCCTGAGTGGGTGGAGGGGGCAGCATCCACGGAGTGCATCCTGCTTGGCCCAGCGAGCCCAGGACTGGGGTGCGCCTCCTTCACAAGCCGGGCTGTAAACAAGCCCTGAGTGTGTCTGGCCTGAGCCAGCCCCTGGCTCCCCTCACTGCCGCCAGGGCTGCAGGAAATTTGGGCAGCAAAGTCCCTCCCAGGACTGCCAGTCTCTTTGTTGGGAGCTGGGAAGAAAACCCGTCAAAGTTGAGGAGGAAGAAAGGTGTGCCGAAAACTGAATTGCAAAGTAGAAAGGCAATTTCAACTTAGCCGAAGAGTCTTGAATTTCTTAGTCGGGAAAATAAAAAGCAGAGTGTGAATCTGCAGCTTAAGAGCCTTCCTAAAAGTGTCAATAATTTCCATATACAAAGAATTTATTTTAGCCTTGGATTTCAATGTAAAGTGATTCAACTACGGAAAGTAGGACCACTTTATTGCTGTTCACAAATTCACATGCATTTATTCTGCTGAAAATTTGATATAGGGCATTTTTTGTATTCCCATTTATCGCTTGCCAAGAAATAATTAAGAATAGGAGCTAGAAGATTAATTTTAAATAAAAAATCTTCTCAAATGAAAATGTCAGGTCATAAAAATTCCTTTTAAATCATAACAGCATATAAATCTTTGAAATTAACCATGTAATTACAATGTCTATCAACTTTTACCTTGAGCTTTGAGCCTCTCTTTTTAATCTCCCATTCTTTTTTAATGAATAGCTATTTGAAATTAAAAAGTACTGTTCATTACACATGCCCCACTATAATAGGGTTTTTATCATATTTGCTCTATTTAAAAATACTTGCTACTTTGTAATTATTCACACGCCGATCCCTTCCTATATTGAGTAGAAAATAAAAAATGAAATAGAAGTCAAAGGTGCTTTAGAGCTGAATGATTTACACAATTCATTAAGGACGGTGATTTTTCAGTTAGCATCAGATTAAATGGTTACTTACTCTCAAATAGCCCTTGGGGAGTTGAATTGCTGGGTAGCAAACAGATTAAAGTTTGCATTGAAAGAAAAATTGAATTCAGAGGTAATCAATAGCATAATAGGGGCAGTGAGTGGTGCCTGCTGCCTGAAATGAAATTACCATATTTTTAATCTTAATTTTCCACTCTGTTTATCTGACAGTGTGGATGTGCAATCCAAACAGATAATGAGAGAGTGGGATATTGACACTGCTGTCCTCTGGAGTGCTTGTTTTCAGTGATTAAATGCTGTGATCTGTGATTACTTTGTGCAAGGATGTCAGAGCTGCTGGCCAGGACTATGGGAGGGACACTAGCTCAGCAGCTGTAGCTCTCTGGTCTCTCAGGTCCTAATGTCTGAAATTCATTTTCTGCTGGCTATATGGGGAGGGGGGAAATTGCCTCTTTATGTATATACTTCTGCTGCACAAATTACAATAATTAATCCCATTACTATTGTTGTCCTGATTCAGAAACATTTAATTAGATCAATATGTAGTGCACCCTCTCTGTAAGTGCTATATTAAGGAGCCGCCAAACTTGCGAGGGATAGTAAGATGTGAGTTATTATACAAAGCATGACTAGCAAAGTTTGGAGGTAAAGTGAATTATCTTTGTAGCAGAAGAAGACGGATAATGGAAAGCGTGATTGTACCAGAGATCCAGCAAAGCCAGTTGGTGCAGATATATGGAAATCTGAAATGTAAATAATACCCATTGTAAGTATAACATCCGCAGTCTTTTAAAATGCAAATGTAATGATAGAGATGTTTTGGTAGAAAACATAGAAGGACTTGGGAACAAAACATGATTTAAAAATTGTAATATATTAACATAGCTAGCACAACTGGAATGCAGAAAAATAAAATGATGCAACCCCTTTTTGACAAACAACCTCAAAGATTTCTCAATTCTATGAGTATGAAATCTCAAAATATTCCTGGTGTTTGTTGCTTAACCCAAATGCAGTGTAAGCCATTTGCATTTTGATTAGAACCAGCGAGATAGTATGTTCAGTATCAGGGCCTGATCCTGCCTGATAATGGGATTACTGGCATGTAGCAAGGTTGTTTGTGTTCCTCAGTCTTTCAGGGATCAGACCCTGGAAACAGAATTTAGGAAGCCTTGAAGTGTGCGTGTATGTGTGATGGATGGGTGGGTTACTTGAACCAGAGTATGTCAGGCCTTGGCAGTGTATTTATCCGTGCCAGCTATCATGTTCTCTGGAGAATTAGCATCTCTCTAGAATACAATTTCCACATTTGATTACAGTCTGAATTGAACTTCTCACTTTTTGTAACACCGCTACTGGGAGACTCTCCTTGTGCATCTTCCCAAACATTTGTATCAACGATTACTTTTGTCTAAGAGAGCTTATTATTTCAACCAGTCATTAGAAATTTAGCCAATTTCAGGTATTTTTATGTCTTCTTTCGAGTTTGTTTCTTTGGGTGGTTTTTTTACCTTTTACTACAATGCAACATAGAAGGCAAGATTTTATTTTCACAAGTGCTAGATTCTCACATCTACTGTCCCAGTCATTACCATCTGCAAGATTTCACTCCTCCTGAGAATGAGGTGCAGTATGAAGAGCTGAAGGACTCCTGAGCATAGCTCCGAGCCATAAGTGCAGCCTTCACTGTCTGTGAGTCTGCATCTTCATAGGGGTCACATTTCCTGAGCTCTGCTTTTACAGAGGGTAAAGAGAGGTGTATCCTCCTTGGATACACCTCGCAGCAGGTACTTCAGGAATGCCCAAAAGTCAGATCCACCTTTCCTTGTACGTATGGATGTAAACGTGCACACACAAGATTGATTTCCATGGATGAAAGCTGCAGTCCACAGTATCCTCAAACTTTGCCTCTCTACAGTAATTTCCACAGGGTGGAGCAGGGACATGGTGCACGAGCTAAAATACAGCTGCTGCCTGATCAGGTGTTCTTCACCAGACAGGGCTATCTTTGCTCTCTCCCTTACAGCTAGTTCAAAGAGATGTCATAGCATGCTGAGTCATTCCTAATTTTACCTTCCCCCCTCTCTTTGAACAGTTTAGATGCTCAGGTGGAAACAATGCAAAAGAGCTTCTTTGCCTAGAGAAACCAAATCTTGGGAACTCTGTAAGATCAAATCCCTGAAGGCTCAGAGAAGGCCCTCATGGGGAGCAAAAATAGTAAACCAGCTCCTAGTCCAAGAATTAATACAGGAGGTGGAAATTGCCACAGAAATACCACCCTACTATCAAAAACTGAAACATGACTAAGTAATGAAATTTCCTCCTTTGCCTTCCATAGAGAAGTACTTTACTCTTTGGGAAACTTGATCCTACTCTAGATAAAACCAATAATAAAAAGGAAATGACTTCAAAAGGAAATGAGAAAGGAAGATAAGTCAGAAAAATACTTTAGCATGTGTGTGTCCCCAGTAGGGTGATGAATTACACCCTGTGCAATGCCCAAAAGTGCAGATTTGGAATATTTCCTCGAAGTTTCTGCATATGATAAGAATTTAGAGGTTGACACAAAGAAATATAATGTAGAAAAATTCATGTTAACGAAGATATTTGCACGTATTTGTTAATCCCTGTTAATATTTTTCTTTCAGTAAATCATAACTGGCCATGTACCTTGCATGGTGCTATTCCTTCTCCTTTACTTAATGTTCATGAGGATGAAGGTTCTGATGCAGCGCCATTGAAATCTGTGAAAGTTTTATCACTGACTTGTGTGAGAGTGAACCAGGATCAAAGTGCATGTGGAAGTTTTCCCAATCTTAATTCTCTGTTTGTGACTGACCCAATGAGTAGATGGAATAGAACCATGAAGCTGGTTGCTTTTTAAGGGCACTTCTATTTTTTGTTGTTTTGTGTTTGTTGGGTTTGTTTTTTTCCAATTTCAAACCTTGCTGTTGGTTCAAATGAAGTAATTATACAAGTATTTCTAGCACAAATTGTCATGAATGCTAAATTATAATGTCTTTTAAAAGGAATACTTAAATATGTTACCTTGAAATTTGCTGGGGGTTTTTGTTTGTTTGTTTTTGTTTGTTTGTTTTTGCAAATACCAATAAAATAGAAATACACTGCAGTGCTTGGAAAGTGAGTGTAAAAGAGGTGTGAGTGAGGCAGAAACAAATCCAGTTAAATATCTGATCAAACATTCATGACACTATTTACCTCCCTTTACTAAGAAGACAGTATCCAAAATATTCAAATAATTACAACCCATGCCTTCAGCAGACATTCAAGAGGACATTATTCTCATATTAATTTTTGAACAGTGCATTGAGGTGATACTTTGTCACTTCCATATGGTCAATGACGTGAGTTCCCCTCAGAATTGCCAATATCTCACTGAGTTACTTGCTTTACCATATTTCTTTTAAAATGTTTTCTCCTAAAATTACTATATCTGCCGTGTTTGTCACATCCATTAATATAAAATACAATGAATTTATATTAGCAATATTTTTTAAATTGCTAAAAAAATCCTGACATGAGAAACTCCTTTGATTCATGATGTGGGGTTCGGATTTGCTCTCCTTATTCTGTAAACAACGTTTAGATAAAGATGACAGAAAGATAGGTGTATTCCATAGTTATTCAGAGTTTGCAAACCTGCTGAAGTTGAGGAGTTTGCTTGAGCATAGTGAAGTAAGAAACTGTCTAGAAGAGCTAGAAGCAATAGTGTTGCTGTTGTTTTCTATATATCAACACCCAGCTACCATTCATGGAAAATTACAAACTCAGATGTGAGGAAGACTTAGTCCTCCAGCTTTGTTTTTGAGCAGGGACATCCATAGTCATTATTACCGTTTGCACTGTTTTATCTCTGTGTGCATCAAACTCCTTATCAGGACTTTAAAATGCCGTCTTTGGCACTCAGTGATATTGCTAATAAACACCCATTGAAATGGAAAGTGGCTAAAAAACTGTTTGAACTTCTTTCCTGTTGTCTGACTACAGAGGTATAGTCCCAGCAAACGCTGGGGTTTATAAGAGCACAAAAGCTTTCTTCTGCCCATGTACCTGCAGTCACCACTCTAAGTATATTGAGCTTCAGAGCACACAAAAGAGAGGGAGAAAATCCAAACCAATCTCTTCCCTTTCACTCCTTAAATCCTGACATGCTCCATCACCTCTTCAAAATAGTGAGCTGCCCTTCCCCAAAATGGAGAAAAGAAACAAAATCAAATGCAAAACAATGAAGGAGGGATAATCTGATCTTTAAATAAGGAGACATGTTGCTTGGGGCTTAAGCAGGGTAAAGTTTCACAATGATGTCACCTTCTTCTGAGAACGTGACCCCCGTGAGAGGTGAAGGGTGAAATATAAATACCGCTAATCCATTGTGTTTGTATATCTCTTAAATATGTGCCAAGTTTGGCATGGCTGACTCCACCAACTCTCTGGCAAACTAGGAAGTCTTCACTACAGGCTTTGAATAAGCCGTATTCATGGAAATCAAACGGCTGCTTTTTTTTTTTTTTTTTTTGCTTTTTTTTTCTTTTTTTTTGACTGAAGTACACCTCATTGATGTATTTTCTTTAAAAATAGACCTATTTTTCTGTCTCATTTCTGACAAAGCTGTCTGATATTTTCAGACAAAAGCAGAGGAACCATTGCTTTTCATGCAGACAGCAATATCCTCCACATATAATGCTTTCCACAATCCTAAATTAAAAGTCGCATGTGTGAAGTTCACTGTTTGCTTATTTGTTTGTTGTAAAAGTCTGCTCCAATCCAAACAGGAACATATTCAGGAAAGTCACATTTGCCCATGTGATAGAGGCTGTTGGAGTGGGTGACTGACAACTTGTCTCTCCTTGCCTGGTTACCTATGTGTTGGTAAAGGTGGAAGGGAGCAACAATAGTAGAGATTTCTATTTTTAAGAGACGTTCATGAAATATATTGAGAACAGAAAAGTTTAAGATTTTTCAGGGTGTCAGTGATCAGTATTTTTTTTTTTTTTTGTTGTTGGAATACCCTGGCAGAAATCTCTCTGTCAGTGTAGTGGGAGCAGAAATGGAAACTGATAGAGAAACCACTCTCCAAGTTCTTTTTATCAGCCTTGTGATACCTTGTGATACCTTAATCCTGTCTACTTTTAAGACCAGCAACATAGGAAGCACAAATATAGATTGCATTTTAATAATATTTTAATTTGAAAGCACAAATGTTTATAGTCATGACAGACAGTAAGAGGACCAGAAGCTGCTGCCCCATCTCAGAGAACAGGAGAGAAATCTGTGGTCTACCACTTGGACCAGGGAATTTGTTTAATCAAACATTTCTCTGCAGAGAACTTTCCTGAGAGGGACACAGAGAGAAGGAGGATGAGGAAAAAAGGAAAAATACTGAAATTATTTTCAAGAGGAAGGCAACCTTTGGAACAAATATTGTGTCCCAGGAGACACAGCTTTTCCAGGTAGATTCTGCAAAATGCTTTTCTGTGAACTTGAGAAATGCTTTTTTTCATGCTCCCATTTAACCAGGTCTGCAAGCATTTTTGTTTCTCTTTCACTCACTCTCTCCTTTTTACTTCACAAAAAATGTTTGCTTTCACTGGTAAAGGCTTTCACAATCTGTTGTCATCCAACCTTATATCTTTATTTTAAGTAGCTCCCCACTGGTTTTGACTGGGCAAAATATTTGGCTTTTCCATGCTAAATTTGTACACCCAGACTTTTTGCAGTGCCTCAAAGGGTTGTGCATGATGATCTCAAGATTATCAATCAACAGTGATTCCTTTTATATCTCCAAGTTCTGCCTTTTCCTTGGAGCAAAGATATTGCTAGTTTCTGTGCTAGTCTGCACAGTACAGGTCATAACCAAGTCCTAACCCAAGGCTGAGGCTCCTGGTTGGTCCCACAGTACCAATTCAGTAATACCTAGAGCATGAAAAGCTGAATATTTGTGCATCGTTTTGATCCTATTGTTGTGTTCATGCCGTGTTCATGCCGTGTTCGTGCCGTGTTGCCAGTCTTCACTGCTGAGACTCTGAAGGACAGGAACTGTCTTTTACCATCCCTGTGTGCAGGGAGATGGATGAAATCACAGAGTGACTGTACTCAGGTGAGTCTACAGTGATTTCAGGTGTCTTAGAGGGTCAAAGACATCTGGTGGACTAGGAGGTATGACAAAGGACCTACAGGACCTGGCCAGGAGGACCTGGCCACAGGACCTACAAGAGAGGCCATGGAGACCAGGTAAGACACCCCAAAGCAGATAATGTGACCCTGTGCACCTCTCAGGTTGTGAACCCCACCAGAGCTGTCCATGAGCTGTGCTAGGTGGCCATGTCATGCCAGAGGTAGTCTGTGCATGGGTAGCCCTCCACACAGGGCCAGGAAAGCTGCCAGCAAACAACCAAAGTACTCGAGGAACATGAAAGTTTCAGCCTAACTTTTATTTAGCTGTTAATTAAGCCACCAGCTGTGTCTGGACTAGAGGACCTGGGCATGCTGCCAAGCACCCATGCACAGCGGGTACCCACCCTGCTGCATCCTGGCTCCAGCCCGTGTGTTGGAACCATGGACACAGAGAGCTTCAGGCTTTCTGTGCCGGCAGAGAATGATCCACAAAGATACGCTGCATTTGACCTGAGGTCCCAGGAAAGGCTTCCAAAACTGAGTGATAGCATTGAGTCTGTGATTGTGTAGTTGAATAGAAGTGTCTTATGTGACAAGGTGAGAAATTCAGAATTTAAGGTGGCTGGTTAAAATAATATACATGTAACAAGATGGAGGTTTTAGGGTATAGTCTTCTTCTTCTTCTCCTTCTTCTTCACAAGTTCAGGATTTTTTGTGTTGGTTTGAAAGATCCACAGTGCGGGACATGGGTGATTGGTTATTGGGTTAGAAGTTAAAATAAATTTGTTGGAATCTCATAATTGGATAGATTAGGTTTAAAAGGACCTGAAGTTTCTCTCTGGACTCCATTTTGCCTTGTTAATTTAATATGTAGAAGCACTCACGGTCAGTGAGGTTGTAACTAAGAAAGAATAAATATCTGAAGTCCGAACAAGAATTCTGCCACTCGTGATTTTAATTCTGACCCTGAAAAGAAGAACCAAGTAAAGCAAAGGGGTTCCCCACACCCGTGCTTGCTGTCCACACTGCCCAGCCCAGCCAGTGCTCATGCTCAGCACCACAGAATTTGGGTGTCTGTGACCATCTCTGGAAGCCTCGCAACCCACAGCCAAAGGTTAGTGGGGACACGGCCTCTGTCACTGAAACAGAAGATAACTTTACTTTCCAAATAAAGGCCCCTCAAATGCTAGGTTGAAAATGTTGAAAAACAGTCTTCTAGATATGCTAAAGAAACACTAATAAAATAATGCAGCCAAGTCCCACTAGCTTTGAGAAATTAAGCAGGCAACTGAATTCAGCCTATGGTAAAATTAAGTGATATTTAGTGATTTTGGACACACACCAATTATCTGAATTTCTCCTTATTAGCAGAAGGAAAAGCCAAAAGTATGCTGAACCAAAGACACATATCAAGCAATCAAATGCATGGGCTTCTTATTAGGCAGAGCAAAAATGTTGGTTCACTACTTAACAGTCAACAGTGTTCATTTGTTCACTCAAGCTGCAGATCTTACGGTACAAAAATCATATTTTCAGGCTTGTTTTGGATCCATATATATTTAAGGGTATCTCCTGTGGTGGTATCAACATCTGAGGTACACTCTAGATAACTTCATGACATAGTTCACTGTACATGGACTAATTAATACAAGAAAACTGTGAAGGAAACCTTGTCTAGGAAGCAACAGGACATACAAGAACTGGTAGCAGGATTTGATGGCAGTTTAAGGACAAGGATAGAGCAAGCAGCAAAAAGCAAGACACTTGTGTTGCTTGAGTAAATCAGCTCATATCACAGCACTTTTGCCAGGCTGGTGTGTAGGTCTCAATCTAGAAGTGGATGACAAAAACAGTGCATGTTTATAAGGCCAGAATCACTTTTCTCTCTGAAACTTATGTGCCAGTTAGAGGTGGCATTTACCCAGACACCAATGCGAAACAGGAAGATTCTGTTTAAGAAATTTATCTGATCATAAACATATATCTAAATGAACATTTCTCTAAAAAGTGGGCATTTTTCTTGCTTGACTGAGATGAGATTTCAGAGTAGTCATCTCATGTGCAGCCATCTACAGGCCAGGAAAGAGAAGGATGGTGCAGGTATTTGCTGCCAAACAGAAGGAAACTGCCCTAATCTTCTCCCTCTTCTCCTCACATTCAGGTCTATGCACTGTGCAAAAGCCACATACTACACCGTGCTTCCTGAGGACATCCAAACAGGAGTACTGCACCTGATGCTTTTGTCTAGCAGCAGATCCAGACCCTGTGTTTGTTTTGAGGAAAGGAGCCCACCATGTGCTGGGAAAACCACTGAGATAGCACAGACAAAAGGATGTCCAGTCATTCTTTTGTGGTTAGTGGTGTGATAACATCAGCCTGGGGCTTTGCAGGGCAGCCTCCAGAGGAGACCAAATCAGCCACACCATCTCAAGACACTCCAAGCACAACCCATCTGCCTCTGGTTTTAGGTAGGCAAGAAAGCATCTGTCTCTAAGAACTGCCACCCAATTTCCAGAACTGAGGAGAAGATGTACATCAGAAATGGAGCTATTTTAGAGATGAAAGGAAAAAGCAAATTCCCTTGCTGTTCATACAGCTGTTCTACCTTAAGCTTTGTATAATACAGTATTTACTGGTAAGACAGACTTTTTATATCCTGGAGTAAAATCTTGTTATCAATCTAAGAAAAACAATCTGGAACTGAGACACCTGCCTTAATATTATTTTCATTTGATACTGTATTTCATGTGAGCTTGACTTTAAAAGGACATGTGTGGTTGGGTATGTTAGAAAAACCATAGATTTAAGTGTGGAAAGTGGAGTCAGCAGTCATGAAAACTTTTACCATGTGACAAATATATAATCTCCCTGTAACACCAGACTGTAATATATAATATATAGCTGGGAACTGAGCAGAAAGGAGAAAATCAGTCATTTACAAGTAGTCCCTTGTGTCCTACTTTTATTGCAGTAGGGCTTTGCATAAAGTCTGTCTTGCCAGCTTTTAGTGTGCCGCACTGCAAATGAACGGAGGAGGATTGCCAGGAAGCAAGTTTACTGGACACAGGTTATAATTTCTCTCCCTGTTAATGGTGAGTCCTGTGAAAACAAAAATTATTCACCCAGTGTGGGACATATAACCTACTGCATGTATAGGTTAGCAGTGATATAGAGCCCTGATGATGATGGCAAATGAGGAGTTAGAACAACTAACCTGGATGGTTGCAGGTCTTATAGGTACCATTCACATAATACATAACAATATATTACAATCAATACATAACAAAAATTCACATGCATTTACTGGACCAGGATCTGTAAAATTTTACTGACTATGGCTGCACAGATATAAGGGATAATTCTTCAAGGTGTTGGCAGTGGTAATAAATATTTGTATTTATATTATGGTGGTGTCCAAAAGAACCAGTAGGAGACCATTATGCATAGAATTATATAAGAAAGAAAAGGTATAATCCCTTCCCTGTGGAGTTAACCATCTAGGGGACACAAATAAAAGGTAGAAGAATGGGAATAAAATGTACATGCAAATGAGTATAGCAATGAATTGGGACAGTGTTGTGAGTTGTATCACTTTTTTTGTTACTCCTCTAAGGAAGAGAAAAACATGCACAATGGTTGCTATAGAGTCACTGGGACAATCTAAGCATCTGAAATTCATCTCTGTTTTTGAAAAGTGGGTTTATGAACATTTTCTTTTTTTTTTTTTATTTAAATAGAAGAAGAGGTAAAAGGTATATCATAGTAATTTCTGTTTCTTTGGATGTGTAAATTCTAGGACTCTAGACTAGGATTTTATCAATTATAATATGCTAAGATGTGAGCCATAATTTGTAACATGTCCGTATACACACAAAAGATCCAGTTGCTGATCACTGTCACATCTGGTTTTAGTGTGGGTCTCACAGGAATAGTACAGAAGCAGCATCCACCCCTCCCCTCATGGGGCCATGTGGAAAGAAAACGTCCCACAATACATATACACCTGATGAGCAATTCCTGCTCCCTTTAAGAAAAAGAAATCAAAAAATCAAGGGTGAGTTATGCCTCTCCCCTTTCCAAATGCTGGTGGAAGAGAGGAAGGAGGAGGGTCACTCTGGGGAGGCTGTAGGGCTGATTGACCTTGCTCCTGGACTGCCACCTCTGTGGCAGGGGGAGCTGCCCAACTCCCAGACCTGTCCCTGCTGCCCGTGGGAGCAGCCCTAGTGACAAGTGACCCTTAGTAGGAAAGAAGAACTTTCAGATTTGGTATTTAGCTCCTGAGCTTCTCTCCCTGAATTGCTGATTGTTTACCAGTCAAAGTGAAGTTCTTAGGGTGGATATTAGCAAAGAAGGAACTAATTAGGCAACTTCTGTAATCCTGTCAACACTGTTCTGGCTTGCTTGTTCAGGCTGAGGCATTTTCACATTTTATTCTTCTTTATTCTAAGCATTTCCCAGGAAAAGGAAGGTGAAGAAGATTATCACCTTTTAAAACTGCCTCCTTGTAACTTACCTTGAGAGAGAGACGAAACTACTTTTTCTCATGTTTTCCTGGCATAATCCTTTCCCTCTTATATCCTTCATTTCATGGTGACCTGTAATCCTGGAACTGATCTAAAGAGGCCGTGTTTTGTATGTATCTGTGTCTCATAAAATGTTTTCTTCATCACTCTTCAGGAAAAAAGTTGTCCTAGGACACTGGGAGCAAAGCAGAGCTTCAAGCGACAAGTAACAGTTTCATTGTTTAACTTAAATAATGAAGGCTTTAGGGTTCTGGTTTTTATTTTTAAATGTTGGAAGTGAAATATGGTAGTGATGTTTGAGTTATGAACAATGTCACTTATTCTTTTGCTGCTCCAGAGTCAATATTATAGCAGTGTTCAGGACGACAGTGCTTTTAGCTGTGGCCCATATTCATTAGCTAGATTTGGGGCATAAATAGGTAGAAAAGAAGGATGGCAAGGAACACTAATGCTGGACTGTGTGCTACTTTCTGGAAAACTTGATTCCTGCTTATTGTAGTTTGTCCTTTTTCAACATGACAGAAGTAAGAGTTGATTAAAGAAACAAAAAACATGCAAAAGCATAATATAAAGTGGCAACTTAAATTTGCATAACTTAAATTCTTAGTTTAAGGGACATAAATAAGGAAAGAAATTCCCTCCAGGAATTCAAACAAAACTTCTTTGGATTTTGTATTTTCCACATTATAAACAAAATCCTCATTGCCCAAAACCAGAAAAAACTTAAAAGACTATAGCTGCAGGAAAGGGAAGACAGAGATTTAAGTTTCTGAGACATTAGAAATTCATTCTAAGATCAGAAGGACAGACATTTTTATCTGTTCTGACCCTAAATGGCTTTGTCTGATTGTTTGTTTCTTTTGTGATGCTGCAGATAGCTGCTCCCTTGGAGGAGGCTGTTTAGCAACTACTAGTGTCTCTTCCTAAATTACTGACAAGGACAGTCTCCCTCTGGTTGAGTCAGGTTAGAAATGAATTTCCTCACCATTCCCTCTCTGGATGTTCTTTTTGTTTCTCTGCTTTTAGAGTTGTTTCTGCTTATGGCATGAATCCCATCTCTCTCCCCTGCAAGATTTTCATTACAAATAGGTTCAGTACTACATTTTAAAAGTTCCTTTTTTTTTTTTTTTTTTTCTCTCGAAGTGTCTTATTTAGTCTGTGGACACAAACAATAACACCTCACAGCTGATGGTATTACACTGAATCAAACAGTTTTCTGGTTTTTAGCTCAGAAATAAAATACTACAGGTGCGTCGGCAAGTGTCAAGTGGAAAAAAAAAACAAAAAACAAAGACAACATAACAAGAAAACATGGAAATGGTAAAAACAGTAGCAGCATTAAAAAGGTTTGATTATTCATATGATAATGGACAGCTTTAATGTGAACTTTTTACATAGTCGAGCCAGTGAGATCAATTTAATCCGGGTGGGTTATTCTTCTTCTAATGTAAAAGACCATTGATTCCTTCCATTGGCTCAGTGAGGGAGCTCTTCAGCACAGTGGCACACTGAGGAAGCTAGTTGAAAGCCACTGAAATCAGCAGGAGCTTTTTAATTGACTCTGAATCAGGTCCCAACACTGCACATAACTGCTGTCCTTTCACAAAACTTTCTGTTTCTTGAATACAATTGGATTATCTAAATAAAACTTGAGTTTCCCTGTTAAATATCCTGTGTGAATCAATTCTTTATGGAGAAAATATTTTGCTTGTGCTACATTTGCTGTGTGTTTAAAGTCTGAAAGTGTTGCCAGTTATAATTGCTTCATCATCTTTTGTTCAGGTGACTAATTATAATAAAATATATTTTATGCATAAACCAGTATGAGACTCGTTTTTATACATTTCATTTAATTACTTTTTACTGTGACAAATCACATTGTTAGAAATGTACTAACAGATGGGGTGGATTTTAAAGTCAGTATAAATTATGACTCCTTAATTTTTGCAAGTGTTGAAGAATTTAATTGTCTCCATTCAGATTTTTGGCTTGACTCCTGTGGTTTGACTTGTTAGGATTCCAGACATGCAACACAAGGAGCAGAGAATTTCTGGACTGTGCAGCGTCTTTTGGGAAAAAAAAAAGAAAAAAAAAAAAAAAAAAAAGACTCCTAAGAAGGAAAGGAAGTTAGGACAAAAGGAAGGTCTGAACAGAAGTGCTTAAAATGGCCCGTCCCAGAGCGAGGGTTAGGATGTTGAAGGGTTCTAGTTGAATTGCCCTGCTTGTTAGAGGCAGCAGAAGCAGCACTCTCTTGTGTTGCTCACATACCAGCTGCAATGAAATAAAGGCTCTCCGAGTTCGACCCCAGGCCAGGAGTCTTACCCAAGTATAAAATCAGAGCATGGGTAGCTGCAGCTAGCAGTAAAACATGGTTAGCAGTGAAACACTTTTTCAGAAAGCCTTTTCCCTTCCCTTCTTTTCCCTTTCCAGTTTTTGGGATACAGAAATTCTTTCAGCTTCAATAATTTTAAATTCAGATGTTCCTGTTGAGACTTCTCTGGTATTAGCTGCCTTCTCTCCTGTCCTTCAGTCTGGTCCACAGTTGTGCTACTCCTGACACTTCACTCTCCCTCCCTTCCTCATGCAGAGCAGATTTTCCTCTGGCAAGCCTGGGCAGGTGGCCCAGCATGGGCAAAGTGATTTTTCTCACCCACTGCTCCAAACCTGTCACTGCTCTTGTTGAACCCTCCCACACACTCAAGCTTTGATATATCACTCACCTGCAGCTCTTTGTGGTGCTCACCTCAGTCTTCAGCCTAAAATGCCTGAGTAGTTCTCTTCATCAGGCAAGCACCAGGACTTGTTGAGAAAGATCTCCTCGATCAGGTGATGATTATAAACTGTGTCAATGGGGGACAAAGAAACAGCTAGGTTTCCCAGAGGACCAAATTGAACATGATGAACCCAACTGTCTCCACATGTCCCATCAGCTCCTCAAGTGATAATCTGCAACATTCTCTTTCCTGATAGATCTGTGCTTGGCACATTCATTCCCCTTTTGGATCTAAAATTCCCTTGTAGTGCTTTCCAGATGCTTGCTTGGGCTCTCACCTGCAGAAAGGCTTGTGCTCAAATTCTCCAGTGGGTGGAAGACTTAGACCTGTGCCCAAAATGAGGTAGAGATACTATTTACATTGGCACTTGCTGTTTTCAGTGTCTCTAATATCTGCCCATGAGGCTTCATTCATACATGGAGTACACACAATACAGGTGTGTGGAACAAATTCCACTAAGTGTGCCATTCTACTTCTGAAGATAAAACCACATTAAATTAATGAGGAATGTCATCAAGTCCTAGCAAGAGATTAAGCTCAGAGATTCGTGGCTATAAGGCTGTGGTACTGACTAGCAAGGTATTGTTTTTCCATGTCTGCCAGTTTTGAACTGGTATTGCAGAATTTGGAAACCCTGGATTTAGAGTTTGGCTTTGAAAGTTCAGTTGATTCAGAGATTAGGAAGCACTAGTACAGCATCTGTACCCATTATCTCATGATTTAAATGTTCTCTGTTTTACATTAGCTAATGATTTAAGTGCCATTAGATATCTTTTTATGACATCCCATATGAAATAATCAACTAGCTTAGTGCAACATTGGCCCCATCAATCAAACTTCCTGTTCCTCCCACAGCATTGTTAATGAAATGTTGGTAAGAAAACCAACAGACCCGACTATGGCATTAGAATTAAGGGGTGAAATGTGACGTTTCATTACTCAATTTTTTTGTTTGTTTGTTTGTTTTTTTGGTTTTTTTTGGAGTCCCATTTCATTTCAACCAAGGGTCCAGGAGGCACTCATTGCTCAGAAAATGTTTTATAGCTCCTAAGATATCTGTCCTAACTGCTATTTATGTTTAAGCTGATTATACAATACAGCAACTTTAAATGGGTGGAAAAATCCATCATATCCTTTAAAACATACCTGATGCTGGGGCTTGACAAAGTTTCTTTGAGAGGGAGTGCTGGTAGATCTTTGTATCTTTGTAGTCCTCATGGTGAGATGAATGTCAGCTCAAAAGTAGTAGATTTAGTGGAGATGAAAGTAAATGTTGTTCCTTGAGTGTTTGCCTGACTGATCCGTAGGTGAGGGTAAAAATGTATGGATATAAAGATAGAATATTGTGGTATGCAGGATTACAGAGCTGCTCTAAGACCTTCCAGTAGAGTCCTCATTAAAAGATAACTTACCAGGAAATTGAAAAGAAACCAAACATCATTGCACACAGTCATAATAGAGGGCTGAACAAGGAGGAAGTGAGAGGCATGGCAGGGACCTGGACCATTTAGTCACCTTCTACTCCATCACCTGAAGCCTCCAGATGGACACGGGGATCTTCTGCCTATGTGGGAACTGAACAGACAATAGGGAGAGGCCTTTGAAGGGGGAAAGAAAGAGGAGCTGGGGTGGAGGAAGGTTCCAGGGAACAATCAGTCAAGAAGGGGCTGGTATTGTGGAGTTATGTTTTGTGGCGTTAATAATAAAGACAAATCCCAGGAAAGCTGGAAAGCAAGCCTGTCTGCATCTCTTCTCCTGTTCAAAGCAGAGCAGGGAATCCAACTGCTTGGAGACTCACCTTTCTTTGAAGCAATTTTGAGGTGAAAATCTCAGGCCTTTGTACAAAGAATTAAAGCTCTTCTAATTCCCTTTAATTTGGGAGTACTCAGAAAGCTCTCAGCACTTTTGCAGGTAGCTGGCAGGCTCTTTGCCATTCCTTAATGAGCTTTTTATTTTTTTGTTGAGACACCAGGTTTGAATTATTGTAATATACATGGAAGAGAGATATTAATTAATTCCAAGGAAAAGATGATTTTTAGCCCACTCTTGTAATTATCACCTAAAGTACATAAACTCTCATCTGGGGCTGGGTTCTTTTAGGGCTGTTTCAGATCATCATGAAGTCTTTTTCAATCAGGCACAAACTCCATTCAGTGAAAAAAGCCAATGTCTCTGCTCTATTGCCTCGTCCCCATACTGTACTAGGGCACAGCCAGCTATAATGGAAAAGGTTGAGATTGCTGGTTTTCTCCTCTTTGAAGATTTATATGGTATCAAATAGGAAATAAATGTGTCCTTCTGCTTGTGAAAAGAAGGACACTTTAATAGGTTCAGACTTTTATTTTGGGGAGGAGTGAAAATGTGACACTGAATTCTGAAAAGTGTTTAATTAACAGCTTGGTTTTGCCAGACTTTTTTAGTGAAGAACTAACTTAGCTTATGGACTATAACTCCAAAAAAGAACTATTGATATGTTAATTGTATATGATTATGAATGGTTATTTATGGCATTGGATCCCTCTGGTAAACCAATTATGCTCTATTTGTGAGATTTGCATTATACTGCATCCATGGCATTTAATTAAACTTCTATTTCTCTTCTTTCTTTCTTTTTGTTTTCCTTTCTCAGCCTTACATATATGATAAACTACACTAAGTCATTCAGTGGTTAAAGCTAAATCAGCTATTCATTCGATCACCGTTCATTCACATCCTACTCTGTTCTGCCCAGAAAATCTTAGCTGTGCCCCCTTAAACATTAACTATCCAACTCACCAGGTCAAGTTCAATGAATTTTTAAATTGTATTTTATGTACTTCTAGAACTAGATACAGGCAGTCCCTCAAACTTTATTGGTGAAAACCATCTTCTCTATTTTAATGTATATTTAAACATATTTATATAAACATTAAGGAGATGTTTAAAAACAGTGTAATGGCACAGCATGCTATAATCTGAGTTTCTTTTGGTCTCCCTCTGCCAGTTAATAAACAGCATGTAAAGTCAACTGCATAACCAATGCTCTAATTCAGAACATATCAAAAGGTTTGCGTGGGTGAGGTAAATTGGGCTGATAGTGAGTCAGGAGCTGGCTGGATCCCTCATTTGTTCATTCAGTACATTTTTTCTGTAGAACTAATTTTCAAGTAGTTGAATTTTTGTAATGAAAATGAAGTCTTTAAGGGGGCAATTCAGCTGGAATCCTCTGAAACAGTTCAACATGGATTGCCTTTTCACAGCTGTTTTGTATGAAAGAGGATCTTACTCTTAGACCTTTTTTTCGTGCGTTTGAACAGGAGTTCCTCAACACCTGCTTACTCCGTCTTTTCTGAAAGTGTATTACAGTACACCTAGCAAACCAGCTGTTAGGATTTAGTGGAAAATGGGTAAAATCATGATATGGGATATACTTCTTTGTTACTCGAAACTTGCTTTGCCTCCTACACACAGTGTCAGTACCAAAAATTTTGGTTTGGGGCTTTCAGTGGTTGAAGTGTCCAAAAGAGGGAGTAAAGAGAACTATATCCATCCCCCCTCAGCCCCTTGTGTGTACTGCTTGCTTTATTACTGGGGCAGGGTGCAGAGAAATCAGGAATTTAGGAGCTGATCTTCCCGTACACATACATGTATACAGACATGCACAGATATCTGGTTCCACTGCCCAGGCAGTGGCAAACAGCACAGAGCCTTTGGTTTCAGAGCATAATAATATCTTCTTCCTGGCCACAATGCTATTCATCACAGCCTTTTGCCAAATAACAGGCCTAAGTGGCCTGGGGGTCTTTCTGTGGACACTGTTCCAGATTCAGTCTCCCAAAGAATATTTTGAAACATACCAGTCCTAAAATATTTTCAGTCTTACTCAGAAAAAACTCTCACTAACTAAATTCTACTCTTGGATCTTTGTTCTCTATGAACCTGGGTCCCTCCTGTCTCAGTTGAAGTCTCAACAGAAAGGAGTTTTAGCATCTTGCTTGCATCTTAAGTGCATAATTTAAAAGGTTGGAAACACAAAGCAGGAACAATTGGAAGCTTTCTTCTGTTTATGATCATAGGGATGGGAGAGCATAGTTGGAATAATTGTATCAGAAGGGAACCTTTTTAATTATGTTCCTTCTACCCTAACACATAAGCAAATAAAGCAGGACCACTGCAAAAGCATTGATTTAGCCTGGTTGTTGGGGCAAGTACAGAAATGTTTATCATCTTGACATTACCAAGGCAGCCATTGCTAGAATATATCTTGAAATAGATGAATAAAAAAATTGTAACTCTTATTTCAATTGGGGCAATTTGCAAATACACAAATCTTCTATTGTTTGAAGGGTTTATTTTGCGACACAGAACCTATAGTTACTGCACCCCAAAAGTTCTTTTTTATGATTAGCTGAAGCACAGACAAATCATGAAAAGACAATTGTACACTTTCTTGTGTTGCTTTATGGGCTTTAAGTGCCTACAAAAAAGGATTCCTTATGCTTTAATTTCTCTTTATTTTTTTGACTGTAAAGACCCATGGGGTAAATGCCAGTCCCACAATCCTGCAGTTATATGGTTACTGTCAGCCTGCTCAAATGATGCTTCCTGTTCATTAGGCATCCTTTCATCTGACAACAATGTACTGGCTTTGCTGCAATTCTTAGTCAACGCCCATCTCTTCAATAGCCTGTGAATAGTATTAAATAGTGTTTATGCTAGCTATTGTTGCCTTTTGTGTGGTTTGTCTAATTCACAGAGAAAAGTCTGCTTTTGTGGTCTAAGGCTGGCTACGTCATGGCACGCCATGTGCCTTCTGATGGGATCCATTCCTGCTGAGTGATAACATTACAGGTCTCAACTCCTTTGCAATACAATCCAGCATTCTTAACACAGTCAATACACTCACAGGCAATCTAGTTTACTCTTTATATTAAGAGGTTTAGGGAGACAAAGCTCATCTAAATACCTGCTCGTGAAATAAGTAAGATGAATTCAACTGATTTGAGAATTACTTCCCAGCTCCCACACAACTACACAATGAGCACCAGAAATCAAAAGTTAAAAAAAAAATACTGAAGCTGAGCAGGGAATGCCCAAAATATCCCAGGAAGAGTCACACAAACACGGCACATTTTAGCATATAGGGTGGCATTACTGTTCCTAGTTAAGATGAGGATTAATACTAGAGTCAAAGAGGCTGCTTTTCTTTGCCTAAACTGCTCACAAAAGAGAAGGGATATTGTAGGGATCATTACATTATCCCGTAGCTCAGGAGCCTTTGCAGGGCAGGTATGTTGCTGTGCCTTGAAAGGGCTTTTGATGTAAGCAGATCATTAGAGGCTCAGTGTGTAACTGATCCTTGGCTGTCTCTGGCTTTTGCCGTTTATGGGTTATTCTTATCTAACCTTATGCTCCCTGTTCTAGGTATCTAAAATCTTATTGTTCTCCTTCCCTCCCTCCTCTCTCCTTCCCTCCCTCAGTCCCTCCCTCCAACCTTGCTGCAGTACAGCTGAAGTTGGTTTCCAGCTTTGCCTTGGGAAGTGTAAAAATACATACGAATGCAGCTGGAAAGTGAGGCTTACACTCCTAAACAGTGCCATTTGTTTGTCCCAGGAGTTATCCTCCATGCGTCACACTTTGAACAAGATCAAGAGTGGCTTCTAAAAAATATGGCAATGAAAAGAATGCACACAAATAGTAATTATTGCTCTGTAGCTGCTCAAGCTATAATACCCTCCATGGCCAGAAGCAAGCAGGGAGGCAGGGGACTGGGTGGGGCTGAGAGTAGGTGGAGGCTTGAGCTTTGTTCTCTGTGCATCACAGGAGAGGAGTCAGATTGCCCTTCCCATCGGCACAACCATACCTGCCCTTCTCGGCTGCGCTCTGGGCCACATCCACAAAGGCATTCAGGACTATGAAGCTCCTGGCAAACAAGGGGCACTGGGGTGAATACCCATAAACAGCCTGAAGGTAGACTTCTCCACCTGAAGTGGCCACTCTTCTGAGTCAATTGGAAGAGACTACTTCATCCTCATGTTGACCTCTGACATTGTTCTGTTGAAGTACACAGCCTTTCTTTGCTGCTACTAGTAGAGTGGGATAACCAGCAGAGAAATGGACACTGTAGACATCTAAAGCCTGGAAAAATGAGTCCTACCCAAATGTACTTCAGTCCAGGTTCTGCTGTCTGCAGTCTAAACGCTGTTTTATCCAGACAGGTAGCATAGAAAAGCATGATGTCCTTATTAATTATCTTTTTTTTTAATTATTTTTTAACCTTCTGAGTGCCTCCAGGCTACACAGAAGGCAGTCATTCTTTCCATCTTAGAGTGAAAAAATGAATACAAAAATCTGTCATAACAACATGAAAGCATTTCCTGAATTACAACCCTGACTGCTGAGTGAGTGTGTTCCCCTGAAATGAGTCAGTACAAGTGCAAAGTCTGTTGCCAAAAGAACAGGGAGGAACCTGACAGTCTAGAGCAGCTGCAAGATAAGAGCTTTTCCCTGTATTCAGATCACCTTCCCATGGAAACAAGTTGAGCAAATGCTCACCCAGAGTCAGTAAATGAAAGAGAGTCTATGTCCTGCAGAAATGCATTACCTTATTCTGCTCCTGAAAACAAATGAGGTGGGCTTTGACTAAGGCTTTCAGCAGCAGGCATTGGGAATGAACTAGGGTTGTCAGGAAAGATCATTGATTTTGCAGGACCCATCCAAATTATATGTTATAGTTTGGAGAAGGAGCACTCCCTTTTCAAAAGATAATTTTTCAATGTGCTGCCCATGTTTGTGCTTTTGTGCAAGCAATAATGGTTTCATAAATGTTTTATGTGGTTGGGGTTTAGCTATACCTGGGGAAGTTGGCAATTCTGACTAGATCTTACAGATACCAACTTTTTTTTACCATTAATACCTTTTTTTTCCCTTTCTGTTAATGTTCCCAGATTGATTTCCAATAGTTAAAATTTAAACAATAAAGGCAACTTCAGTTTTCAAATCTGCAAATAGGACAGACAATATATGCAACCTCCTCATTGATTGACTCTTCTGTTTTTATAGATTCACCCTCTTGAAAGAGTCATTAAACACCAGAGAAAATGATTTGTTGCCATTGATTACATGACATACTGCTCTGACATACACAGTTTTTATATCAAAGTTATTAATTATGTTGTTAATGTAATTTGCAGACCACAAGATAAATCATTCAGCTTCTGACTGGATATTACTGGATATATTGCATATATAAATACATCTCTGGTGTGAAGGTAACTGTTACCAAGAGTAATAGATTAGAAGGCTTCTAGTTTGCCTTATAAATCATAATGAGCTGAGGAAAACTTCCTCTGCCCATTTATTTTATTATCTTGGAAATGCTGAGTTTCTCAACATCTCTGCCATTTATGTGCTACAGTGATGCACATTATCACTTCATTTCAGTACAGAGGAAACATTTGCAATTGTTGTGTTCATGCTCTGTCCTCATTTTCTCAAGAATTTCACAGTTTAAGGTTAATAAGCTACAGGATGTAAAAAGTCAAGCTTAATTTGTGTACTCCCAAAGGCTTCACTAAACGATTTTTTCCCTCTTCTGGTGTTGGATACCTTGTGCTAGCTTCATTCTCTGTAACTTTCTTTTCCTAGCAACAATTGCCAAGAAATTAATTATGACAGCCAGTGTCACAAATGCATACCATGGTAGTCTGCTGCCGCTAGTGACAGACTCATGCGTTTCAAAGTGGAAGACTCTTAATTTGTACCAAAAATCATATTTAAAAGTTCCTCTGTTTTGTACTTCATTTCAACAGGTCTGTGTCCTTCCTTAATTTCAGAAGGGTTTAGCAGAAACTATTCAGCAGTTACCCTGGGAGCACACTGCAGATTATGCATGCCTGCCTGACATTTGACAGATGCCCTTAAAAGGCTCGGTTTCCTTTTCATAGAGGCCAGGGGGTTGAGAAGGGTGGAGGGCTAGAAACATTTTTGAAGTGAGTGACATATGTTTAAATGTCAAGGTGGTCTTACTGAATCACTAAACACAACCCTTGTACACTGAAGCAGTGGGAAATGTCCTTTTTAGCTAGAGCTAAGAATTCACATTTTTTAATATTCTTGATCCCAGAGATGACATAGTCCTTTATTTGGAGAGGAAGCTGAATGCTGAAGACTAAATTTTGTTGCCAGCATATGCTAAGACTCCTCTGAAAGTGAGACATTGCTGAAAGTGTGAAACTCAAGGAGGTAAATTATTTTCCCTCCCTGCTCAGCTCTGTCCATGCAGAGGATGACATTGAATGTTGGTACAGTAATGATAAAGAAAGCCTCAATTGCAGCTGGAAAAAGGCCTGAATGTAAGGAGGAGAATTACTCATCTTTAACAGGTTTCTTGGCTTTGGAAATGTTCAGTGTCTTGATAAAAAGGTCTTCAACATCGTGGCTGATATTTTTAAGAGTGTTAGTGCCACAGTCATTCCCAGATTGAAACAGCAAGGTGGCCTCAAAGAAAGGAGGTGGTCCTGGTTTTTGGATCTGGGTGTACATCCTGGAGGAGTCCTGTCCACAGAAGGAGCCACACACCCCCTCACTTCTTCCCTTTCCTTTGGCTCAGGGCACACCAAAAGGCAAGCTGTAGGCTCAAACTATGTGCAAGTCTAAGTTCAAATGTGTCTTCAAATCCCCAGTGCAGATGACTGATAAGCCACAGCCAGGAGCATGTTCCTACATATTTCAGCAGGTGAAATGCAGAGACCCCAAAAGTTGCATTTGAAAATGTGTTCCTTAAATATAGCAATTATTTAGTCTAGAGATCCCTAAACCAGGACAAAGGGATCTCTTACACCCTTTTAAAACCAACAGAAATACTTCTGCTGTCAATGAGGATGCAGGTTTAAACCCCTCCAGCAGACATTGTGTCTGTTTTTAATGAAGTAATGATTTTGAGTACTCTATACAGATTTCATGCTCCTATCAACTAGCAATACTAGTTGGAGTAAGGAACGGTGCAGGTTCAAGGTTCAGTGCCCAACAGTCCTTATCAATCTTGGACTTGACTTGTCCTGAGTAGATATTGCCAATTATGTCATGGTAGCTGAGGTAGATAGATATCTCCTTTGGAGGAAAATAATGGCCAGCATCATTTTGACTTCCCATCTAAATTGAATTTGAACTCAACTCTCTAGAGTAACACAACCACTGCATTAAACAACTGACGGAATTAATGCTGTCATCGATCCTGCTCATCATTACAGATGTGTGTGCTTCCATCTGCATCCAACCTCTCCATCTTAGGGAGCTGAACTGTGGCCCTGAATGGGCAGAATGTGCTGGCTTTTCCAGCTATGCAAAACGGTACCAGCCCTGCTGCTGGTCTCACAGTGCCTCTGGGTTCACGCTGATGTGAATAAGTGGAAGTAGAGGTTGGGTGATGGATGAGATGCAGAGGTGATTTCCCCTTATTCGCTTCAGTGCTCCCTTTTAAATGCAAGTAGAAAGTGGAAAACGAAAACAAGAGTGTCAGTTAACATTGATGAGTAAGCTTAAAATTTATGTTACAAAATGCATATCAGCAAATTTGGGTCTTACTATTCATTTTTATGACTCAAAATTTCTCAGAAGAGTGTCTGTAATACGGAAATAGTTCTTGTCTATCAGGTGTTGACTGAATGTTTGACAGGGTCCACAGCTACAGTACAGTAAAAGCTACAAGTCAAGTATTCACTGCTTGCATCTAGACTTTCCCACTCGGACACTCTGGATTAATGGCCTTATTTGCTTTATGTGGCATCTACTCACAAAAGAATTGTTATGGGTTTCTTTCTTGAGAGTTTTGCTAAAAACCATTTGGAGACAGAAGATGAAACACACAACACTTCAGGGATATCACACTTTTATTCTTGATGCTTTGAAATTTCAGAAGGTTTTTTAAAAGGACTTTATGGTCTGACCAATAGCATATATAGATATGTAAAAGATTCAGCTGCTAAAGATTTTTTTTCTGTTTTGTTTAATTCCCCTTATCCAGAATAGCAGATAATTTTTTATGAGGATTAATCAAGGTAGACATTGAATAAAAAGTATGAAAAGAAAGTTTCATAAAAATAAAAGGAACCTTTTTACTTTATCAGTTTATTCACACAAATGGACTTTGTGACTGATAAGGAGGGCAGCAAGTAGATGAGCAGAAAGAAAAGAACAACAACCTAGCAGTAATGACAAAATGTACTGAAAGGGTCCCAGATTGTCAGCACAATGGAGGAAGGGAGTGGAGGACAGCATGCTGATAACCTTTCCTGTGTGCAGCTTGTGTAAGGGCCCTGATAGATGGGAGGAATGAGCCTAAGAAGATGCAATGCTGACAAGCTCTAAAAAGGGGAGGTGGATCATCTAATAAGCTCAGGAGTCTCTCTTCCTCAGATGGAATCATAGAATGGCTTGTGTTGGAAGGGGCCTTTAAAGATTATTGAGTCCAACCTCCCTGCCATTGGCAGAGACTCCTTCCACTAGATCAGGTTGCTCAAAGTCCCATCCAGTTCTCTGATAATCTTCTTGTCCCTACTCTGGACTCACTCCAACAGACTCATATCCTTTGTATAGTGAGAAATTACTCTGTATTTCTCACAGTTACCAGTCCTTGCTTCCATCCTCTGTAGGCTTCTTTTTGGTGTTTGAGATTGTCCAGGAGATCCTTGTTTATCCATACAGGCTTTCTGTCATTTTTGCCCAACTTCCTTTCTTTTGGAATGCATTGCTCTCGAGCTTGGGGGAGGTGATCCTTGAATATTAACCACCTTTCTTGGGCTGCTCTTCCCTCCAGGCCTTTATCTCATGACTCTTTATGCACAGCCTTGCAGTGGACAAAGTTTGGTCTCCTTAAAGTCCAGGGTAGTAATCTTGCTGTGTGATTTCCTCCCTGCTCTAAGCAGTGACAACTTCATGGTCACTATAGCCCAGCCTTCCCTTCAGCTGCCCAGTCCCCACCAGTCTCATCTTGTCAGTGAGAACAAAGTCCAGAATAACACGCCATCTCTTTGGCTCCTCTGTCAGTTGGAGAAGGAAATTAACATTAATGCATTCCAGTAGCCTCCAGGATTGCTTATGTCCTGCTGTGTTGTCCCTCCAACAGATGCCATGGTTGTTAAAGTCCCCCATGAGACTCAGAGATTGTGAATGCCATGTTGTTCCTATCTGTCCTGACCCATATACTCTGGCTTGGCTCCTCACCTATCCCCAGGTGCTCCATGCACTCCAGCTGGTCACTGATATAGACACCACCTCCTCAGCTCCCCTCCTGTCCTTCCTAAAGAGCCTGCATCCACCCATTCCAGTACTCCAGTTGTCACAGCCTTCCCACTACGTCTCTGAGATGTCACTAAGATCCTAGCCCTGCAAGTATGTGCACATCTCTAACTCCTCTTGTTTATACCCTGTGCTATGTGCACATTTAAGATGGGTCCTGATACAGCTGATTTACTGGTTGGAGTGGCTGGAATTCTTTTGTGCTTCTCTCCAGGTTCTCTCCTGCTGACTCTGAACTCTGGGAATCTACTGCTGGCCTTGTCATCCTGAGTGGGATGTATCAGGTCCCTCACCACCTGCAACATTATTCTTCCTCTTTATCAGCTTGGTAACCCTATGACTGAAGAAGCTCTTGTCCCTCTCTGACATACAGACTCCATGAACCCTCAGTAGAATGTTTAAGTCCAGCATCATTTAGCACTAGTAGTGTTAAATGTCCTTAAACATTGTAAGTCCTTAAAACTAGTTAATTTGTTTATTCCTGTTCTTTCTCCTTATTAAGATGATTTCAGTTTTCATTCTGAGGCTACAAAACTTATTTTGAACATTTGGGGGAAATTTATTCATATGCTATTTTCTAAAAGACCTTAATTATAAGAAATCAAATGATCCTCCAAAACTCCTATAGACTTCTCTTTCCTCAACATGTACTTCTCATTGAGGAAGTGGCATGGCAAACATAGTGTTGTCCGTTAATAAAATACACATAGAAAAAAAACCATAAAATTAACATATCACAAGATTATAAAATCACAAGTTCTGTTCAGTCTTCTGTTCTATTTGCCTTCCTGTCAGTTATTAGTTTGACCTCTGCAAATATTTTTTGCAGTACGTCACATGGTTAGAAATCAGCAAAGCCTTCAAAATTGCAGTTAAAACTCCAAAATACTAAAATAGCCTTATAGTGCAAAGTCAAACGTTCAGCTGCTGGTAATGCAACTGAAAGTCTATTGGTCTCCACAGGCTAAGAGAGTAGAATTTTGCAGACGATTGCATGGCAAGCATTGAGTGCAGCTGGAGCAGGATGCAGTTTACATGATCCAGAGATTCCACAGGTCTAGAGACACCTTCTACCTTCTTGCCATTTGTCGCCACGTTTTCTTTCATTCCTGATTCATAGCTCCAATCTTGTTTATGGTAGCATTTGTGAATTTTAGGCAAGTCAAACAAAGGGATAGGTCATATATTCCTCGGCACAGGAAATCTGTTGGAAGGAGACAAAAGGAGGATCACAGAGGCTTAACCACCTCTGCTATGAAGACAGGCTGAGAGAGATGGAGTTGTTCAGCCTAGAAAAAATAAGGTTCCAAAGAGATCTTACAGCAACCTTCCAGCACTTGAAGGGGACCTATAGGAAAGATGAGAATAAACTTTCCAGCTGGGTCTGTTGTGATAGGAGAAGGAATAATGGTTTTAAACTAAAAGAGAGCAGATTTCGATTAGATAGAAGATTTTTACAGGAAGGCTGGTGAAACACAAAAATTGTTGCCCAAAGAGGTGCAACATCCCTGGCAACATTCAAGGTCAGGTTGAATGGGGCTCTGAGCAACATGATCTGGTTGAGGATGCCCCTGCTCATTGCAAAGGGGCAAATTTCAGCCCCCTTTCAGACCAAACCATTCTATGATTTATTCATGAAAAATGATTTATTCATTTTATCATGAATACAAATTCATGATTTTTAAGATCTGTGTAGCTTATTGTTTCTAGACTGTCCTATTCGCAAAAGAGACCATTAATATTTTAACAGGAGAGTAAGTGGTAGAAGTAAGATTGCTCTTCTTTATCGCCCATACATGAAGAAAGATTGAAAAACTCCAGCTGCTAATATCTGCCCTCCACTATCTAGACCACGGAAGAGCCCTGCAAATACCTCCTGTGGGTGCTATTTGTGACTCTGTGATGTCACAGAGCCCAGAGGACAACAGGCAGAAGTGATGTTCATTTGGCATGCCTGTGTTGAAAAGCAGTGATATGGAGCAGTTGGGTCTTGGATGTGTAGTTTCAATTCCTTGTACTCTGATGCCCACTAGTCCATGAACACCCACCAACAATTTATCACAGTTTAACCATTTGCTGCTTCTCCGGCGAACCAGCCTAAATGACCTGGGATGTACTCACAGCCTGCAGCAGGGACAATGTGGGGTGCTCCCGGGAAAACCTACACAAAAGGAAACTGCTTAACAAGCAGATTGTTAAACCCTGTGAGTCAATCCCATTCCAGTCCCTGCCCTCACACAGCCCTTTATAGAAAAAGAAAGTCCTCAGGATCCATACAGTGAGTACAAGAGGCAGCTTCACTTGTTACCTTGCAAATCAATCCCGGTGTCCTCTTACATTTCTGCTAAATCAAAGAACAGGAGGTATAAAGCCTTAGATCCTGCAGGTGCTCATGTGCCTCTCCCGATCTGCCTGAGGTGCTCTGCCTGGATGCTGTTACCAGCATCCCTCTTTGCCAGCACAGTTTTCCATTCATCTTCCTTTAAAAAGTGTTGCAGAACAGTTAACAGCTTCAAGAGGAGCTGTTGTCATTACTACTGTTTAGGGATTAGAAAATGTTAGTTCCGTGCAAATTATACTTAATTAGTGTTGTAAGATAATAATTATTTTTCATTAATAGAGTCCTAAATCTTTGAAAGCCTTAAATACTGTATATCTCATTATGTTACACAGTACAAAACCAGTGAAACCCTTTCATTAATTCATTAATGATTAGTTGGAAAAGCAATATGACAGATTATTTTACATGTTACCAAGTACTATTAGTACACTCATATACACAGCTTAATTTAGAACTTTAATATTAGAGTTTTAGTTCTTCAACCATGGAAATTGAGTAGAAAATGACTATGAAGATAAATTTTCATTTGAAATATTTTTCAGCCACGCTTTTCTACCATGTACTCCTTCTTTTTTAAAATTCACAAAATAAGAAAAAAATTTAAATATGTCTTTAACATGGAGGACTATTTATTTTATTTATTTTTTTAAAAGCTGGTTATCATTTAGTTAATGAACGTCCAGTTAGGCAAAATGTCCAAATTAGTAGTGCCAAACTTTTGAAAGCAGTGAATCCTCTCTCAACTCAGCTGAGAGACCAGGCAGGAGTGCTTAAGCACTTCTTAAGGTTAAATCAGACCTTTAGTTATAGAATTCTACACTTTCCCAAGACAAAAATGTCACAAAAATGAGGTTAAGTTTCATCAAAGTAGGTTAGTGGACATCATCTCTTCAAAGAAAGAACAAGAGAACGTATGAGTCTTGTTCTCTCCACACTTTTGTCTCAAGAGGAGACAAGGAAGAACACCTAGAAGCTGTCTGGGATGGGTCAGGCAGACAGTACCCTACAAGCATCACCTTTATCACCCTTTGACTACTCCCTGCAGATCTACACCTCACACACAGACCCTCGTTTGGACAGGAGAGCTGCAACCGCCGTGCTGTGTGTGTGTGCTCCCAATGCCAGGCTCTGGCTCTGCTACCCCCAGTGCATGATCAGATTATTCAGGCCACTGAGTCTAATTTAACTGGAGTTATCACTACACACAAAAAGTAGATGACTGAAGAAGAAGTCACACATATTTCTGCCAGAATGCACTCTTGCAGCAAAGCGAGCCAAAATTACATGCACAGGCACCACTGCTGCTCTATTTTTGTGAACTGCATGTGAAATATGGCAAAAACGTCTTTAAATGGAGGCTTTGGAAATGTCTGTTGGCAAAGGAAATGTTTTGCAGGACATTCTGCAGTAACTTCTTCCCTGATGTATGGGACTCCTGTTCTACTCTTAAAATGGAAGGAGAAATTCTGCTTAAATATATGCTAGGGGAGAAAGAAGAGAAGGGTATCCGTCAGCCATCAGGTATTTCCTTCATTTCTTATCCCTTCAAGGTTTTGGATGGTCCTTGGTGGCTGCAGGACTCTACTCAGGTGTACCTGCACTAAATGGAAAGCTCAAGTTTACCATTAAAAACTTTGTCAGAATATAGGCTTTTGCTTTCACAAGGAAGTCTACCCTTTTGAAATATGCTTTGATCATGCTGCAATATCAAGTCAGGGAGCTATTATTATATGTGTGTCAATTTAAAAAACCCAACCAACCAATCAACCAAAAAGCCCTCAACAACTTTAAAAATATTACCATTATTTAACTATTTATTCTAATATTTTCTGATGTTCTATTCCATCAATTTTAAAAGAGGGATTCACAGAAAAAAATGAAATGAGGGCTTGGTGGCATAAACGAGTTTCAACTCTTTCACATGGAAAACTGTCAAAGTTGTGTGCCTGCAAAATATTTGCAAATTCCTCAAGTCTGCTGTCCAGTAGAAAGGTCCTCCATCAGAAATGTTTTGTATTCATGAGTTTACTCAGAACAAGCAGTTTCACATGCTCTAATGAGCTGTGTGTGAAGACAGTAGACATGCACTTAACCAACAAACAATGTTTTTCTCCACCCCATACTCAACAGAATGCAAAATAAATTCCATTATTTGCTTCATTTGCGTCTTTTGAGGACAGTAATATATTGTAAACATTATTAGTGCTTAAAATTGACATCTGTCTGTGGAGGGACTCAGAAGTTAGTCTTACCACAGGGTATAAATTATCACTGACCCTCTGGAAAGAAAGTCCCAGACTGTGGCTGGGAACACCAGGAGTAGGGATGTCCCTGCAGGCCAGCCAGTCTTTGAGAATCTTTTTTTAATGCTTATTGTAAATCCTGAAGATGTACAGAAAACTTCAGTTTCAGTGATGCTTTCTAAACCACAGGAATATATTTAACACATTAATAAAAGGGAAAAAAAGCCAAACAAACCCTAGGAACAATCCAGTTTCTGTCATCTCACTTGATTTTTCACTTAGTAGACTTCTTTATGGATTAAAAAACTTTTTTTCTTCTTCTTCTTGTAAAGAGTGTTCATTGAAGCTTGGCCAATAGATGGTATCAACCTTTCCAAAGTCTATGCTATGGGAGGCCTATGGAAGCATATCTGCTCAAGGCATTCATGCAAATTATTACTTACTGCCCTATATGCTCATAAATTAATAGCTTCTCTGTGGATGAAAAACAGAAATTAGACAACCATTAAGGTTGAACAATGTATAAAGAATATTAAATATTAATATATGAAATGAAAAAATATTGCAAGAGATATGAATAGATATGCCAGAAGCATAACAAGCCAAACCTAGGAATGTAAATAATAAAAACATGTTTTCAGCTAGATATTCTGGATGGTTTAGTATTCAAATTAAAGTTTGTTTTCCCATTCAATAAAAACAAAACAAAAAGTATTTACCGTTGTTGCCTTATTTGCATGAGAGTTCATTTTCCTCCTGTGAGCAGAAACAGATCTGTAAGCGGAGGCGAATCAGGATGGAAAGGCCACTTTCTCATCGGTGCGTTTTTCAAGGAGTGTTTCAGTGAGGTGTGGATGGCAGCTCTGCAAGTTCAGAGCAAGAATACCCCTTACAATTTAAAGTGCTATTTGAATGAATAATCGCAAAGCTAGCTTGTGCATTTTAATGACTTGTGTCGGCAGCAATGATAAAATTGAAATGGAAATTGGATAAAGTGTTTACTTAATAGTAGGATAAGGCTGCCTGTTGCCGAAAAATTGTGGCTGACTGCATGTGTCACTTGTCTCTGGCAATGATGCTTTTCCTTGGAGCCCTGTCAGAGCTACAGGATCTATCATTTCACACAGCCCATCAGCTGTGAAAAAATAATGTTAAAAATGCCGGATTTCTTTGTGAATCCAAGTTCATTTTAAAAATCTATTACACCCTGGCCAGCTTCAGCTCATTTCTGCTAATTCTGAATTAAATACTACTCTTCCCTCTCCCTGAGAGAGTTATTGCAAAGGCGCTCTGTATGGATTTTGACCTTAACCATGGATTGCTTCAGCCAGACCTCGATTCAGCCTCCTGTGAGGTCCAAAGGAGCGACAAGTACGCCCATTTTAAACACACATTTAGTGAAACATCAGATGGAGAGTGCCCTTGCTCCCATACTCAGTTTTATACTATTTCATTCAGCCATATGTTCATTTCCCAGAGCTTGGGCTGGACTATCTCACAGAGTGCTTTCCAAAAACTCCAGAAACACTCCTGGCTAAAACCTTGGTGTGAATCCTACCAAGATTCAACAGCGTCCCTTTTAAATTGTGTACATAGAGCTGCATGCTTTAGTTAGGATACTAAATCTGGGCTGTTACCATGCTGGAGGCTGTTTTGTGGGATTCATAGGAATGAGCAAACAGTAGGAAGGAATCTGGTAAATTTGTAGTAAGCAGAAAATGTTTTTTCAGGATAGTCCTGAAGCAGTCTAATGAACATAGATATCTAAAGATTTCAGATCCAGATGCTTGGAATAATCAACACGCACATGCACACACACAGAGCACATGCTGGCTCAGAAAACTGGTTAATTACTAAAGCTTTTGATTAATACAGAACATGGGAAAACACCAACATTTGTTTTAGGACAGAATGCTTGTCTTTCTGCCTGTAGATTGAAAACCATTTGACTCCTGACCGCTTCTCAATTCTGATTGGACAAGTGTTACAAAATAACTGTTGTATTTTTGTAAAACACAATAAACGCACAAGGCAAAGTACCAATTCTTCTAAAGGCACGTGATTATAAAACCTAGGCTTCAAAGTACTTGAGGCTGTGTCCAACACCGAGAAAATCCAAAATAACATTGCACAACTGTACTGTCAGGCATAGGGTCAATCAGGTTCAGCTCCAAAGGAGGTGGCATCTGTTACCTACCTCATGCTTTAGTAAATAGTCTGGTTTTTATGTGACAAGTGCAAACAGTGATACAAATTAATGGGAAAAGAAAAGCCCCAATTGTCCATTTGTGTCACATTGCAAACTGCTGGGTGAAAAACAGCCCAGCATCATTTAATCATCCTGTTTTCCCTCTCCTTTTTCACTCATTACATTCATTACTGGTCACAAAAGACTGCTCACAAAACAGCTAGTGATTTTAATTTAATGCATCCTTTCTAAAACCTGCAGGGAAATTAAAGGAGGGAGCAACCTGGGGAGGGCTGGGGAGCAGAAGGGGGAAATGGCACATCTGAAGCTTTAAATGCTAATAGTCAAACATTTCCCAAATAGATCTGAGCTGACCCTAAACACATTGGGAGGGCTTAACTCATTAGTTTGCAAATTGAGTCAAATTGACACGAGGAGTTTCCTTGCAGCGCCTTTAAATCTCTGATGGAGGCTGGTGAGTGACCTCTCAATCTGACAGGCCAACAGTTGCCAAACCATCTCAATATCACAAAATCCAATAAAACAAGCTACTCAGGCAGATCACCAAGGGCTTGTGCAAGTTTTTTTCTCTTCATTATGCAAAAGATTGTTGTTGCCATCTCCAGCTAAATATAGGGGCATCATTGCTTTACAAAGGGATAACTAAATAAAAGAGCAGTAATCAACCAATCTAATCAGTACAGGGTGTAACATTAGGGAAGCATGACAATATTTGGTTGGAGATGCAGAGAGGCTGTGGATCACAGCTCACCTGGGGGACATTGCTCTAAAAAATGGCACCCTTCCAAATAGTTCACGCTAGCTAGTGTGGAGGCTTCAATTATAGATTTGCTCTTTTAAGTCCTGTCTCCTCATCCACTGAAATCAATAGAAAGGTTCTCAATGACACTAGAAAGGTGAGAAGAGGGAATCTGCGCCTTGAGAGAGGCAGGAAGGAGCTGTGCTGGCATAAGCATGACCTGCAACAAGACACAAGTCACCACAGCTGAAGAAATGGGATTTATCTCCTCAGAAGGGTGTTTACACTGGGGTGTCTGCCCAGAAGCTGGGTACTTACTCTGGCAAAGGTGCTTGACCTCCCTGAGGTCCCCCAATCCCTCTGACCGGATGTCCAGCAGCTGTTCCACAGGAGCCTCAGTAGTCAGCTCACCCCAGACTCCTGCATGCTCCTTTGCCTGAACACTGATATCCTGGGTGGTAGCATCAGCTTTCTGCTTTCCAGCCACTCCTGTGCACTATTCACCTCCTCTTGTAGAAGATGCTGCAATCTCTAGCCACCTGCTTCTGACTAGAAACAACACAGGAAAAAAGCCCTGCTCCTGCAGACGCGCTCCTGAAGACCTTCATGGCTCCATTACTTAACACTGGGAAAAGCTCTCTGAGCTTTTTTGACAACAGGTTGACAAGCATGCATCACAATAAAAGTAGAAGACTTCTACTTAATTTTCAGAAACAATATCATAGTGATCCGGGGAAAAAATCTGCAAAATCTGAAATATTTTAATAAATATTTAATAAAGTTAAATATTTAAATATGAGTTTAATAAAGTTAATATACCTAAAGTATACAGAGAAAAAGTCCTCCAACCCACTACTGTACACGTCTTCCTTTGGATGCAGTCCAAAGTCAATTGGTCTTGACTTGACTTCCAAGGCACTTGACTTGGAAATGGTTCTCAGTGATTATTTTTCTCTTTTTCATATTGGTTCTCCAAAATATCCAAGGATCTCCAAAATATTTCATGTGTAGTTCACACTTTCTACCCCCTTCTGCCTGAAATATGTGTGCTGTGATGCCCCCAGTCAAATAAGTCACGAGTTACCAGTTAAATGCACACTTGCAACAATGATCATTGAATGAAAGCAAGCAGCCTTGGGAGACCAATTAAGCCACATGGTCATTTTGACAGATCATGTCCTAAAGTAGAGCTTTTTGAACACAAATGGGAAGTATATGTCTTTCAGAAATATTCCTGTGTCCTCGTGCTCAGGTTATAGATATGGGAACTAATTACTGCTGTATTTAAGTGCTCCTCTTCCCACAATAAATTCTCTCTCTCCAGGCCGCCTGTTACCCTTCATTTACTTACTGAGGAGGAAACTCTTCTTCATATATCTCATGATCAGAACCAGTGCAATGGCTGTTACTGCAGGGCAGCTGAAATACCATGTTCACACCTTCTTCTCCCCCAGTAACTCCTTTGTCTGACTATCCCATAAACATATAAAATTAATTTTGCACTAAAAGTAGAGGTAGTGAGCTAAGGCAATATAGCACTTCAGCATTTCCATGCCTAAGTGCCTGTCCTGTGCTGAGACCACAGTTCAGAGATTCAGGAGTCCAAAGTCTTAACTCAGTGTCACCACAGTGTCCAACAGCAAGTACCAGAGCTTGGCTTCTTTGTCGCTCAGTATTGCCTCGTGAGAGACTGCAAATCATTCCATCTGTGCTGTAGCAGGAACTGAGTCCCCTTTAGGTTAACTATTTAACCCAAAACTTTCTTTTTTTTTTTTTTTTTTTTTTTTTTTTTTTTTTTTTTTTTTTTTTTTTTAAGAGGGAAAGGAAGGAAAGCCACAGTAAATGAGATTTTTGGACATTTGAGTCTGATCTCCCTCATTGCTTATTTGTTCTCTTTTGCCCTTTACTAATGAGTGTTATATTTCCCTTTATTCTCCTTTTATTTCTGTTTTGTTGAAAAACGTTTTTTGGTTGTCTCTTACGTCCCTTGCTAATTGAAATGAATTTTATGTCTTAGCTTTTTTGATTTTATCTCTGTCATATAACCCTCAGTTTGGGGGGAGAATTTTAACAAGGGGGTTTCCAAGAGACTTTGCAGCTTCTCCTGCCAGTGCAGCAAGCCATTGTGTTGTAAACACATCCAGGGCTGCCTGACGATTGTGGGTTATTGTGCTCCTCATACTAATTACCCTCTACAGGGAGATAGTGTGCAGAAACATTGTGAAAACCTTGTGTTCTCTTCCTCCAGCTTTTTGTTCCATTCTCACATCCTTGGCATCCAGCTTTTCACCACTCCTCAGCGTCTCAGGCGTTGCTTGTTCTTTTTTCTCTACCTCCTCTTTTGCAACAGTCAAGTCTGTTTTCTTAAACTGCCTTCCCTGCTGAAACACTTGAGCACCTCCGTTGTTCTTTCTACTACTCCAATGCCCATTTTGTAAAGCACACCTGGCATAAACACACCATTTCAGGTGTGGTCTTACACTTTTCCATCTGCTGCCAGGAAAGAACTTTATTTCCAAGTTCAAAACTGCTCAGTTCTTGTCTTGGATCATGCTCAACAGGGCAACAGCTCCACTGAGATCCTCATCCTGGTCATCTAAGAAAAATCATCTTGTCTGTGCGAACATGCTTGGTCACCATTTACAACAAGGTAACCTTTGCACACCCTTATTTCTGTTTCCCCTCACAGACTCAGGGCATGTTAGGATAATGACTATTCACACAGCCTTTCTGCAATAAGATCTGTCACATTATGTCATATGTCGCATTATCTGTCACTGGTGTCATAAAATATTAAAATAACTGTTAATCTGTGGAGTGCCTGAACTAGAAGAGATGACTTGGTTGGTTGAGAGAAGCTCTCTTGGTGTTTGAAAATGCATTTCTTCGCATGAATTAAATGAAACATGTGGGAGGAATCTTTTGTACAAACTTTTAAAATTTTAGACCTCTGAGACAAATCAAGGGTGCAGCCTTGAATTATCTTTTAAGAGATCATTCCACCACTAATTTGACAAAACAATAACCCATGGCAAGGGCAGGGAATGAAACCCTATCGAGTTTTTAATGGCTTCCTCAGTCCTTAGAAGAATCCTCCAATCCCCAGGTACAGCAACCCTTGCAGGTCTTGGCCTTGTGCCACGCCAGGTGAGACCTGGCCATTTCTCCCCATTTACACTCCTCTTTCCTCATCTCTGGCTCCAGGGAAGGGCTCTGTCACACCCACTGCAGCAAAGAGCCAACATAGCTGGGGGGAGTCAATGCCTGGAACCTTTATTTAAAAGAGAAGGAGCACAAATATCATTTTTGGCTTACTAGCCTTGTTTGCAAGGTCTGGGAGCATGTGGGCTTCTCTTCTGCCTCACTGAAGAGCAGTGATCAGCAGTCAAGTGTTTGAAAGATGACATTTGGAGGTAAAATATCCAGATGAACGGTGACAGGAATACCTGATTTTTATTTGTTTTAACACGTAGGAGAGTGGAAATTGGGAATATAACATGCAGAAAAACCTTCTGTATTTCGTTATTTATGGCATGTATTTAAAAATCAACAAAACTTTCAGAAAAATCTGTACACATTTAACATTTGTTATCTCTTTTCTAATCCTTTAAATCCCTTAATTTACTCCAAAGTTGCTTAAACAGTTATCAACCTCTTTTGAGGTCTCTACATCTTAATCACAACTGTTTGACAAATATTTGATGATATAGTATGCATTTGGCAGATACTTAGGACTCAAATGATAATACCAAAATAGAGGTTTCATATGATTACAGAGACTAAGGGATTAGAAACCAGATTTAAATGGGTCCAAGGGGCAAATTCAAATACTTCAATCATCTTTTTAAAAACAAGATGCCATGGTTTGTAAAAAAAATTCTAAAATGAATTTGCCAATGATCTCTCCTCCAGAAATATTCTATCACTTCATCAAACTTCTTATTTATTTAAACTGCCTTTGAAGCTCTTTTATTTCAAGCGGAAAAAAACCCCGAGTTCAACTGCATTACATTACACAAGGGGAAAAATACCACTTATGTAAAACCTCAGCGGGAACTTTCCCTCCTGTTCCGTGAGGAGCAGACATTTCTCCAGAGCTGCTTTCGAGTGTCGAGGTAAATGGAGCCTCCAGGTAAATCCTCCCGAGTGGGAGTGAAGCACTGAGAAATGGCACACAATGGCAAGCTGGGGGGTTGTTCTCCGTGTGGATGCAGTGAGCTCGAGGCGGATCCGATGGAGCATCCACGCGGTGACGGGTCTGGGTGCCTGCTGATCCCAGTGGAGGTCAAACTGCTCCGCACAGCTGCTCACGGAGATGAGCGCTGCTGTCCAAAGTGTCCAGCAAGCCCAGCAGGTCACCACAGGGCTGGCAGGTACATGGCACTCCAGGGAGACCTGTGCCCTGGCATAGCCCTGGCTGGCAGCTGGTGCAGTTTGGAGTTCCAGACATGACCTCCCATCCACAGGGCTCACCAGGCTGGGGCACTGTGCCGCATAACCACAGCGCTGTCATTTCCAGAGCTGCTGTCCTGGGCCTGGCTTGAGCACCCCTGCATCATGCTGAAGGATGCACTAAGGACTCACTGAACAGGGGAATCACTGTTCCAAGCTAGCATATGTCTTTTTCATCTCCCTTTCTTCCAGAATGAGATATGGTTGGGTCTAAATTTGTGGGATGCCCACTATCTTGAAGAACTGCTCAGCACGTTTAGGATCAGAATCTGCAATACTTTTGATCTTTCAGTCATTATTTGTTTTTGAATACCAAGTTAGCTTTTTTCGAGTTTCATGCCTGGAGCTAGCTTGTTAGAGTTTTGCATGAGCATTGGTACAAGAAGAAAAGAGAGCAAAGAAATATGCAGCCCAGAGTGGGGACAGAGGGTGGCCTAAGTCACTCTGCAGGAGCACCCTCTGAGACTGAGAAGCGCAAAACACCCTCCAGAAAATCTTTAGCATTATCAACACTCAAGACTAAAGGCATGAAATTTTCTTCTTACCATTAATTTCATTTTACAACACTGATCCTCTAACCAAACAAATCAAGCTGTGATACAAACTGCAGTCTTCCTCTCCTACAAAGGATCCAAATAGGGAAAAAGTGACTAGAAAACCTGCTGGGGCATAGGGGCAGAGAGCACCATTGTTTTACTCCTTTGGGAAGAGAACTAATGGCTGAACAGGAGCAAAACCCATGTTCACAGGATGCAATGGAAAACAGGAGGACTAATGGTGGAGATGTTAAGCGTGCAGCTGATGTGCTGGGCCTCAGCACTGTGCCTGCTCTTCCTCCTTGCTTCATGTCTCACTGTGTTGCCATTAGCTCCAAAGCTGTATTAGTGAGCAATACTCAAGGCTTCCAGGCACACCACATAATACTGAAGAAGGTGCAGAAGCATGCAAGGAGAGGGATTTGCACACCAGGTGATAAAGCACATTACTGGGTGGATTTCTGTTTGGACTGGCACTAGAGGGGTGTATGGCCTGTCTCCTTGACCCAGCTCTTCTCGCTGTGTCTTATTCTGCAAGAAAACCTGGTAATGCAATCCTCACTTGAAGAGATTTTTATACTGGGTTGCTACTACTCACTAGGACTTTTAGTGGTTTTTTTCTATCCTTTTCTGTTTTATTTCCCTATATGAAACCTTGAAATGGAGAGTCATCATGTATATCAAGAACACAAGAATTACTATTGCCTGTAGATGAAGTAGCACTTAGTACAACAGCGATTTGAAAGGATATATATTACATTTTACCAGCATTGAAATCTCTGTCTTACAAAAGGGAGAAAACAGTATTCTCTGGACGTGTGCTCTGAACGGAAAAGTCAGTTTATGGATTCAAGTGGCTCCTTCAGTAATGCTTTGACCAATGCTTAGAATACTATGATAAAAGAAAAATCTTGTAAGCAAAAGACAGGCTTTGGCTTTCATTCCTGATAACACATTCTCCAGCATCTCCAAACAAACTCAGCTCAGGTGTCTTGGGCTACTGTAAACTTCAGAGGCAAAGTTTGGGAAGCAAGATGAATTCAAAAGAGTTTGTGTTGTCAGCTACAAGAGTGAAAAAATGTTATCAGCTGCTTAAGCACTGCTGACTAATGTATATTCAAAAGCAAATCAACAGTCGCACCCACTCTTCAAGCATCAAGGAAACCAGATGAGACCAGTGTCTCAGAGATATGGTGTCAAAGGATTTGGTGGGGTTCGTTTTTTTTTTTTTGACAGTAGATGGAAGGGGAGAATTGCATTAAAATGTAATGTTTGTCAATGGCAGTGATAAAAAAAAAAGAAAACTTCCCTGGCCGTTGCTGGCTGCTGCATGCAGCAAATCTGAATACATTGGTAATGTGAGGGACTGATTAGTCCTGTAAGGCTGCCTACAGGTTAGCAGGCCTCATTTCAAATCTCTGACAGCAATATGTGTCGTTTCATGCTTCATCCTCATTTCCCATGTTCAACACAAACCGGGGTCACTCTATATATGGAAATCACTGTCTTCAGGGCAAAAAAATTAAAAAAGGTGAGATTGCCGCTTTAACCTCACTGGCCTTAGAAAATATGTTTTAGTCTGATACATTATACTAGTAGGAATTATTTATCAAGAAGATACAAGCTCGATATTTCAGAAATAATGAGATGTTCTGGTTTTGCAGCTGAAATTTTATGGTCGAGAGAGCATCAGCTATGAATTCAGAGAATGAAGTAAACTTGCAATGAATGATACACAGCATGCAGCTGAAATAAAATGGCTGTGCATAGGGTAATATGAAAGTTATAACACAGTGCAAAGCTCACTATGTCTTAAGTGCCTTTGTTGCCAAACAGAGACGGATGTTTCAAAGACAGTGCAGGCATAAGATGCTTACAGCATTTATTGAGGGAACTTTAGCTTGGGAAAGGAACAGTCCAATGAGAAAGTTTAGTTGCCAGCCCTCAAATCCCACAGCTTAGAAGACCTATTGAAGTACTCATGCCAAGATAATGTGAGAGCACAAATGTAATGTTCAAGTACTCAGTGTGGAAACATAGTTAGGCTGCAGCAAAGGCTAGAGGTTTTCTCCCAGTAAGGGGTGGATTTCATTCATACATCAATATTGCTAGAACAAAAGCAGGTGTATAAATCTATGAGTGTTGTTTTACATCACTGTTCCTAGCAAATGTTATTTTAATAAGATGATAAGGGAGCAATGTATGAGCTCAATATATTCTCCGATTTTGTTTAGTTTTCTCTCTTATCTGATGAAACAAGCTGAGTGAAGAACTTGCATTTCCTCTAATATCAGTCTTGCGTTAGGGTTCAGCAGAAGTATTTAAATATCAGATACAGAATCAGTTACCAAATGTACAGTGCTGTCCAAAATAATTAATTTGTTTGACATGGCTTGTGGGATTATAAACTCCGTGTGACTTAATGTGAACAGAAGCACAGCTATGAGGAGCAATAGTCAGCCTTTGTGGCTGCTCACATCCCTGCAAGACCAACATGCAGGTGCTTAGTAATTACCAGAGGAAGCAGGGCTCGGACCAGGGACTCAGCCCGTGGCAGTGCTATAGAGTCTTGTCCTTGCACCACCCAGCCCACTCCTGCTTCTCATTCTCTTTCTGCTGGAATAGGATGGGTGGCAGTTTGTGGTCTCCTCTTCAGTGTTTTGCCATCTGTAAAATTAAAAAAACAAAAAACAGACAGACAGTTTCATAGGCTGAGACCTACAACTGTTTGAGCTGTCTTTTACCTGACAGTGATATTTTTTACTGGACAACTGATCTGAAAAATGAGAAGAAATATCAAACTAAAACTAAGATTTTTGCAATATACATCCAGTGATCTTAGGAAGAAACACAGTGAGTGTCTCATCTTTTTCTCTTCTGATTTCCAGGCATCTCTTGGGTGCAGCAAAACACTATTCCTTCCTCTGGAGTTGGTAGAATAAATCAGTCTCTGAGCACCCAAGATCACTTCAGCCCCCAGCAGGTTTGCACTGCTGAGTCCATGTGGCACGTGCTGGTGAATCCCAGGAACAGTCCTGCTGTGCAGCACATCCCCCTCCCAAGAGGTTTGCCTCATGGAACTCGGGGTAAGACTCACCACAGCTATCTGTAGAAAGGATGGTGAGGAGAGGGTGGTGATGGAGAGGATGGTGAGCATCGATGCTGCTCAAAACCTAGATTTCATCTAGATGGCTATCATCAGCCACAAAAAGTAAAATGTGGTAAGAGGAACTTAACTAAGACAGGAACAATAAATCAAATACTTTCATTGTTTGTAGTGCTGAAAAATGAGGAATTTTAACTGGTCTAACCTCCCAGGAAGTCTCCCTTTGGCTGACACTGGACAGGCCCATGATACAGCACTGAAAAGGAGCTGGCACTCAGGTGTGTATCAGCAGTGGAGTCACTTTGGGCACCATGAAGTGTCCCAGCTGACCTTCAGCTGTCTCCTGAAGGTGTGGTCTCTAGGCCTGTGCTATCTCCTCCAGCTGGTGCAGAACTGTGGGATACCCAGTGTATTTCACAGGCACTTAATACTTCATTGAAGAAAACCTGTGTACTATTTCAAACCCCCTTATATTTTCAGTTCAATTTATTCAACATAAATACTTAGGAGCTCTTCAAGCTGTGCAAAGACTGCACAAAACAGAATGAGGCCTCTGTAAACGAGATGCAGCATTTTAAGCCATCAAGTTACAGTTCACATCCTACACAGGTCTGTGCTTGTGCTGCAGCTGCTGTATCTAGACTGTTCCCACATCTATTCCCAGCTTCTGACTTCCACTTCTGTACTCCTGTCTTTTGGACACATTCAACATCTACAGTGCCTCCAGGCCATATTCCTCTTCACAGAACCCCAGAAATCAGAGAGCAGCCAGGTCTGAATGCTCAGGGGCAGTTTTTATAAGGCTGCTTAGGCTGAGACATTTCAAAAAAGGGACCATTTGTAAAGTTTACCTGTATTATACGTGTCACCAGAGGAACACAGTTCCTAGGAGAAGTTCTGAGAGTTTTCACATCAACAAAGATCTCAGAATGAGTGTTAATAATGAAAAAGAGCAGAGCTCAGTCTAATGTAACTTTATGGTAACATATGATTCAAAGCTGCTCTGTGTGACTTCACCCACAGTAAAATAAATCAAGAAGCATGGCACTGCCACTATGTTTCCACTGTCAATACATTCATAGCAAACATCAATGTAAATCCTGGGTGAATGCTGAAACTCTAAGTCTGTAAGGTGGGTTCAGAACCTACTTTTGAATAGCAATTCAAAAGAACCTGCATCCCTTCTTGCTCACTGGCTATGATGAACTCTGTTTTGTCCTGTATAAATTATTGGGTTAAATAGCAGGCCAGTGTCATTCTAATATGACAAGCCACTGTAGACCGCTAAATCATGACAATGCACAGAATCATTCATGAGCTGCCCCAGCTCTGGAAAGAAGTTTTGTTACTGCTCTGGCTTTCACAGCAGTGACTTCTTCAATGATCCTGTATTGAATCGATGTTCTTCTCAATAAAGAGTTTCCTATCTCAGGTCTGGGAGACTTCAATCTGAAAGACCTTAAAGACTTAAAAAGTAGCCTTGTACACTGATAATAAAGCATCTATTGTTTTGGACTTACTGCATTTCTTATTTCTAAATGTGCATCCTCAGTGCAGAGGTGGAACCACTTCCTGAGTATAGTCGTGTAAATTGGGCACTCAGCATCTGCATCACTTATATTGTATATCCAGCTGAGATGCTGGGAGTGCAAGGAAGGACTAAGATTAAACATTTAAAATGGATATATCTCTTTCAGATTCACCTGACCTCATTTTAGGCCACCCAACAGTTCACCCAATTCAGTATTCCAATTGTGGTGGCATTTTAACATAATCAAAGGGTAGGAAGACACACTTCCAGAGAGTAGGTTCAACCTGTTCATCATTCTGGGCTGGCTGTCTCCATCTGGGGAATGGCCTTAGGTGATGTGAGCGTGGATTCCCTCCTCTCTGCACAGCCTGACAGTGACTGAGTCTCACTGATTGCAGTGTGGCCTGTTGGCTCTATCCTAGTCCTCAGCTTGCTGTTCAAACACATCCAGCACAGCAGTGCCAGGGTGATGCCACCTGCAAGTATAAACAGAGAAAACACGTGGCTCTAAAAAGAAATTTCTTTGTAGTGCCGTCACATGCCTGTCCAGCTGCAGTCAGTGGTGGTGTTCTCATTGCTGGTAAGTACTTTGGGATTTGGCCCTAATCATTGACACAAATAGGCACAAAGTTGATCTTGACACTGAAAGAAGAAAGGATAACTATGTACAAAGTCATGGCAAGAGAAAGGCAAACAGAAGAAAAGTTCATCTGAAGGTGACTGAATGCTATTTCAGGGCTGTTGGTTGTTCTTTGGATCAAACTTGTGTGTTAGTTAATGACTCATTTTCTTTTTTTCTTTACATTTTCTTCTTGACTCTGAATTCTGTGCAGCATCTCTGCACAGAAAAAAAAATGCATTTGTAGAATGCTGATTTTCTGCAATTAGTTTCTGATTTTTCAGATTTGTCCTTCACTCCAAGGCTTTTGAGCCTCCATCAAGCAGCATTTTTGAGAGACTATGGGAAAAAAAATCCTTACAAAACAAAAACAGTATTTTCAGAATTCCACTCTACTGCTTTCAGACTATTTCCATCAACCCTCTTATTCATTTTGATTTATTTCCATCCATAAGCAGACTAACGCTTTTCTATGCTTTTATTGTTCTTCAAGAATAGGCCTTCTATTGGAGAAAAATAATGTCTCTACGACCACCACTTTGCTCAATGCAGATCTTCATTAATCTGCAGCCACAGTACAGGCTTTTAGCAGCAAGCACTTTTGATGGGAATTGAATTTGATACTGCATTATGGTTGTAGGGCTTCTCACAATAGACTGTGTTCTTTTCTGTGTCTGTGCACAATCAGAGAGACCCAATTAAATAATTTGGTGCAATAATGGAGAACAAAAGAGTATGAGGGCTTAAAGTGAGGGCTTCAGCATTTGTATTCTCCCTTTTCTGTATCATGTTAATTAATTTGCCTGAAAACCAAAAGAAAGAACATAATGTGAAAAGCATAGCTCATCTACAACATGGAGGCACTTTAAATGCAGATACCAGACCAAATCAACATGTAACAAAGGAACATTCATTGCATTTCCATAAGAAAAAAAAGTTGCCAGCTAATGTTGAGTGGTCCTAGTCATGGCCACTGGAACTCAGGGTAGCTACTTGCGGGGGAGGGGGGAAAGCCCTCCAAGTGTTAAGGGCAGGATAATACCTTGTGCCCCTGTGATAACCTCTACAAATAAATGTGCAGTTTTGAAACCTAATTGGTGGCTGAAAAAGAAGTGGATGCAGCAGAGATCTCAGTCTTTCTGGCCTTTAACTTTCTTTTTTTATATTTTTTTTTTTTAATCTTCTGAGTTCGATTCTATTCTCTTCTATTCTTCCCACAAGAATAGCTCTAAGTAGACACTTCCAGAAAAGTGAAGCCCCGCTCATCTGCTTTAGGAACTTCAACAGTATTTCAGTGGGCACTAGGGCAGTCTCTGCTCCACCGTTATTCCCATCTGCCACTGAGTTTATCCAGAGAAACGATCCATTTATTCCCTGCTGGAATAAATAGTGTGAATATGCAGCCCTTATTGGCTCCTCGGAGCCTGGCGGTGGAGGTCAGGGAGCTGAGCTGATTTGCAGCTCCGATGACAGGAGCTCCCCTGCGCTCTGCAGTGCCACCCCTCCACGGTCCCCCTCGGAGGGCGGACACCGAGAGCTGCAAAACTGGCAGTCACACATCTCTCCTGTAATAAATCCTTTAAGCTATTAATTGTTTGAAGTCCTAAAAAATGCAAACCCAAGGATTACTGTATTGTCTCTTGTTCATTAGCAAGTGGAAAAAAGAATATCTGCAGAGCTGTGATCCAATTGCATTCATTACTGCTACCTGTTAAATAGTACTTTAGGGATATTAGAGGGAATAATTTACATTAAGGTTATGAATCTTATTTCACAGTGTAGTAATAAAAAGCATCTCAACCGGGTAAAAATACGATCAAAAACTGAGATTTTATTCTGGTTTGGAAATTTACACAATTATTTCTTTGTAAAATAGAAAGGTATAGGTCTTAGATAATTACAGCTATTATCTTTCTATCAGGAAAAGCCATTTAGTTTTGGGTTTGAGCTGTACAGAATCTTCATAACTGCAGCTGTCAGGCTACCTGCATATCACTCATCCTATTAAAAGTACTGAGAATGATCACCTCATCACCTCTCATCGAGGTGTATTACATACCTCTGCTGCTACAATACTGTATTTCACAGCAGAGGTGTCTTTTTATAGCAGCATTCCTCTGAATATTACTTGTGTTGACAAGTTACTAGGTTGAAACCTGGGTGGGAGGATCTGGAGGTATCACAAATGGGTAAGATGTTTGTGGCTTTTAATCATTGCAATTATCTGTGCATTTCCAAATAACTTGTTTTTTTAAAAGATGCTAGGGGTCTTATCTCCTCCCTTCTCCTTAAACTCATTAAATATATTACAACAGCAGTGTGCTGTTTGTCGACCACCACAGACTCACGTGATCAACTTTTCTGGGAAACACCACCACCAGCAATCCTGGCTCAGCTACAGCATGGGAGGCTGCAGCCCTGCTTATCAGCCTGTTTGGTACGTGTGAGCTATCATGACAAGTGCTGTTCATTATGGTAGGTCTTCAGTCCATAATTAAAATATATGAGGCTTACAGTTGTTATGTCTCTACTTCCAGCACAGGGACATGAAAACAAATTGTCCTCCTTGAATATTAGTAAGTTACATTCTGATCCAGCATTAAAAAAAAAAAAAAAAAAAAAAGATTTCTTCATATTCTCAGTTAATTCAGTCTAAAAGTGTCACACTTATTCAGCAGCAGTTAAAATAGTCTGTGATGAGAGCATGACAATTTCCAGCTAAACTAGAGGATAATTAGAAATGCCCCGTAGCAGGCAAGTCAGTGCTTCAATTTATTTGCTGTTTATTACCAAGTCCCTGCCCCTTGGGTGTAATGACTGTAAAGCAGCACCTGCAGCTTCCCAGTGTTTGATTTAGTGCTGTAAATGGTGCTCAGAGAGTAGATTAAGCTGGAATGTGATCAAACCTTATTTGCAATCCGATTATACAAACTGCTCCTTGCACTGACCAGATTGAAGTAATTTCCCTATAGAAACGTTACACTCACTTTGGTGTAAAAATGATTAACATGTGCTGACTGTAGGTCAGCCTTTCACTTTCAGTGTAATTCTTTATCAGGCAGGATGCCCATCTTTTTCTTGTGTTTGCCACATTTGTGTACCATGCGGTACACAAATTCAACCAATGGATATAATCAACCTCCTTTTTTTCAGGTCTTCTTGATGAATGATTGTAATAAATAAGCACTCCAGCATAAGCAGATTAAACCATTTTTCCCCTGTTTGATTGTTCAGCAGTATTGACATCCTTAATGATCTAACAGAGAACAGCTACAGAATGAAGGAATTTCCATATTTTACTGAAAACGGCTACTGAGGTATTTATAAACAGCCAGTACACACGTGGTGCTCTAACTTCAGTGTTGGGCAGGATCGCTGGGCAGCCACATCAATCCAAGAACTAACCTACATTTCTTTCAAAAAGTACCTAAATACTCACTGCCACTACTAATCCTTTCACTCGTAAATAATCATCAACGTAAGGCTTCTTGGTTCTCAGTAGCCTTTTTTTTTTTTTTTTTTTTTTTTTTTTTTTTTTTTTTTTTTTTTTTTTTTTTTTACCGTATCAGGAATGCTGGATGTGAAAACTGTTTCTGAGACAATTAGCCTCTGGTAATGAAATGCAACCAAATATATTCTGCACATTGAAAGCAAACACTTGGCTCTCCGTATATTTCTGTGACAATCAAAGAAATATTTTAGCCTGAAATGCATTATCAAGCCTGACTCAAATACCAGCAATAACATGTTTTGTTGTATAACATTTTAAAGCTGATTTTCTACAGACATTTTGGTTGTAACCCTTTAGAGACCACAGTCCTGAAGGTTTCACTGAACACCACGTTCACACCCAGTCTCCTGAGCTGTGAGCTAGGAAAATACGGCTCTTGTCCTGGTCAACCACCTTCGGAAGGGGATTCCTGAAGTGGTTTGCAATATGTATTGGGTGCAGCCATGCAAGCACCATCCAGAAATCCCCAAATACGTCATGCAATCTTCTGCTGTCAAATAGATATGCTCGCCTGGTGACAGCCAGCAGTTTGCTCCCATTCGGCTGCCGTGCCGGGGCTGTGCTGAGGCATCGCCGCATTTGTCCCAGCACAGCTCGGAAGGGCTTCGCACAAGTTTGTCTGACGTAAATATCTTCTGGCTGCTTTTTACAATACCTGAAAGATTAGAATTAAATCATGCCAAAAATAGCCCTTTAACTCCAGCGTTTTTGAGCTTCCTGTACAACAAGCGTTGAGGGAATTAACATCTTCAAGACATAGGGCTGAGTTATGGGTTTATTTACATGCCTTTAATTTTACTCCCAGATAGGAAATAGAGACAATTTGGTCTCGTTGTTAAAGTCAATTTTACGCCAGTCCCACTGGAAAAAGAGTCAGGTCCTTCCCATCACAAAGGGCAGCAGACCAGCCCATTACCATACAAAAGGAGGCTTTTTCTCACTTTGTTTTCTGAAGATCACTTATAGCAGAATACAAGAGCCGAATGTCATAAGAACTGTCCACAGCACAACGAGTTGTAACACAACTTTTCTTTGGTTTTACAGCAGCAATTCATTTTCTTTTGGACAGTGCCACAGACATATAATGATGGGAGTGTGCAGTGTGGGCATTTTGGGAATGCTGTACCAACTACTTGGTTTGTAAAGAGAGGTCCTCGTGGTAAAGCAGAGATTCCCTCATGGTAAAGCTGAAGAGAAACATTTTGGTGCCTCCAACACAAAATGACATTGCTTAGAGTTTCAGAAATGAAGCTCTTTTCCTCCTGCCTCTGTGCAATGTCGGAAAGAAATAAGGACTAGTTGCTCTTGCAGTTTTAGAGGGACAAAACCAGGCATCCAATGACATCCTGATTCCCTTACTGAATGGTAGGGAATGAAAAGCAAATCCATATGGAAAGCAGGGCTGAGGTGACAGGGCTCTTATGTGGAGCAGCACAATAGGTCCAGTATCAGAGGAAGCAGAAGATGGCTTGGCATGTAAGTGACTGTAGCAACAATGCAGAGCTGTGTAACACACAAGCTCTTGTAGCTCATATAGTTTCAAAAAATGTATTTAAAGAGACTTCTGCAGAAGTCATTCATAGGTTGAATGAATTCCTAAGCATGTGAGATACATTTTCTGCTTTCACTGTTTCTTTATCGTAATTCTTTCTCTAAACTTTTATTTCAGTCAATAAAAGAATATCACTCTTTTCTTCTTTTTTACCATGGTCCATGCACTGTTTTGAGGCAATATGGATGGGAAGTTTTCAGCAGACTCAAAAATGATCATGATGGAAGCTGTTTGATGTCAGTAAGTATTTGTGTGTCTGTGTGGGGATTGGAGGCAAGAGCCCAAGCACCTGGCCCTGGCAGCCTTCACTCGCAGAAAATGGGACTTCTGTTTTGGTGAGAATAGGTCTGAAAAAAAAAATCTCAGAAATTGTCCCTGATTCTGGCAAACTAATTTCTTTAAGTGAGAAAAGGGGAATGCTGCCTGGCATGCAGGCTAACTCTGGAAATGCTAGTTTCTCTTAAATTTGACATGGAAAAGGTCTTGTGCTTAAGTAGCTGCCATGTTACATTTTCCTGTTGTGTTTTTTCCTTTGTTGTACCAACTGTCTTCCAACATCCCACTCTTGCAGTCGTTTTCTGTGTGTTTTGTCTTTATTTAGGCCTGCAAGAGACTTTGCAGTGCTAACAACCGTCCCCAGGGCCTGGTTACTGCTGAGGAAAGGTTTCTCTGTAATTTGCACCTACACTTCTGAGAGGGCTCAGGAAAGCCTCTGGAGGTTATGTCAGGGGGAAAGGACTGCTTTTACCAGGGCACTGCCTCTTCCATTACTCTCTGTGTTTTCTCCAGTGGCCAGCAAGGATGGAAAGGGAAAGGACAATGCAACAGCCCCTGAAATGATTTCACATAAGACCACACTATGTTGTTTCTTCAGGAGCAAGTGGAATACACCAAATATGTTTGCCAGGATGGTTATTTGTATACCAGCTATTGTTAATGACTGTGGTGGTTATCTTTTCATTGCCTCCAAGCTAATAGGAGGTTTTCCTGTGTTTACAGCAAAGCATGCTGTGAACGATGAGGTATTTAACTACTTCAGATAAATGAAGACAAATGTCCAGGTGAGGGTTTTCAAGTGTGGCTGGTGGCTGAAGAGATCTCGGATTGGTCTGGTGATATGCTAGCCTTCTGTCTTCCAAAAATTGGTCCTATGTGAAGCTATTCACATCAGGCACCTTGAAACTAATTTTGGCAGATCAAATCAAATTTGACTTTCAGAAATCAAAAGTCTGAATTAGTTAGGTTACCACGAGCACCATTAAGTTTTACTGTCCCTGATGGGTTCTCCAAGCCCCCGTCCTCTGCAGCAGCATGGGATCCCTGCAGCACTCCTGCACCTTGTCCCCACTTCATGGGGCAGTTCTGCTCTTCCTGTGCCCTGGCAGTGTGTTCAGACACCCATGGGTGGGTGAGTGACTCAGGGGCAGCGACATCCATGGGCAGTCTCAGGGCCCCAAAAACACCAACACCTCACACAGCACTTTTGCTGGCAGCAACTTCCACCATAAGAGGATTTCACTTCTTCTGTTAGATTTTGGTGTCTGTACCTTCTGTTTGTGGATGGTTATGAAGTCCAGGTAAGGACAAAATAGTATTGGCTCACATGGGCAGGCTTGCCTACAAAAACTGCTCTTCCAAACTGGCTATGCTTTCCCAAGGTAGTCCTCATTGATTCCCAAACTTGCTGTACACTTTGGCATGTACAACATACAGAGCAGTTCTCGTGATGTGAAAGCAGATTATGGGCACTGCCAATTTAATTTTTGGTTCTTGTTTAAGCCAAGATTTGAATGCAATTACCAGAGATTTCAAAATATTATTAAATTTAACATCATTTTTAGTGGAAATACACTCTGTGTCTTACATGCGTTAAGCTCAATGTTATTTGTCTGAGAAGGTTACTGGCTATTTTAACTCTTATTCTTCCTGCTCACAGCCAACATTTTGGATAATAATGCCTACAAATGATCATGGGTGATGAGTAGTCACCTGATCCCATGACAAAAATTAAAACACTTTAGTACAGTGTGATGGCAATGTCACAGCTGCTGAGAACTCAGATGCTGCAATCCCCCCACGTCACTCAACTCATAAACAAGCAGTTTTGTATCAGCCCACTTCATTACTGCAAGCCAGCTTGAGTCCAAGGGCTGGCTGAAAGATGGTTATCAGTTGCTAATAAAGTACTTGGACTTGCAGCCTGCTACAGATTAATTGCAGAGGGATCTGCAGAGGTTATGTCTCCCTGCAAAATCCAACAGGAGTATCAAGACAACGAAAAGCTGCCTCATAATTCACTGCTAACACGGAGAACCTAGCCCTCTGCATCTGCCCCTAGCATTACGCACTAAAGCCTCTCCCACCCTCCTTTGGAAAAGGAGGGAATGCAACAGTAATTCTGGAAAATTACTTGGTTTTTCTTTCCTTTAAATCTGGGACTGAGCTTTCCAGCTCTGTGAGCCCTGGGACCTAGAGGAAGAAGAAACACCTGCCCTGGAGAGCAGATATGCCTTCAAGGAAGGCTGACATACTTTTTCCTCACCTTTCTCCTTCCTAGGGCAGATCCAGACTGCTACATGCAGCCAGCAATGCAAAACACAGAAAATAACAGTCTTGAAGGAAATAAATTATTGAAGAGATTACATCAGCTCAACACCATCAGAAGTTAATTGTTGGCCTCATTAGACAACATCATTAATACCCAGAGATGAATGGGATATCCTGCAAAACAAAATGGGCATCCTGGCGCAGAATTCTGATGAAGAATGCAATACAAAATTCAATGGAGGGAGCTGGAGGGTCTGCTCACAGGAATTTCTGCTGATATTGGAGATTCCCACTTGGAAGAAAGCACAGAGTAGAAAGACATGTCTGTTGTCTGTCTGTTGGTCAGAGCTTCTCTCTGAAGTGCCAGTTGTGAAGCAGCCAAGAAATACGCATGGAAAAAATAAAATAAAATCTAAAAAAAATCACGAACAAAGAAAACAAACACCAAAAAAAGAAGCTCAAAGCCAGCCAAGGTATTGCAAATAAATGCAGGGAAATACTAGTGCCAGAACAGTTAAAGAGTAAGGAAATAAGTGCCAAGTTGGGACAAATAAGCCTGTAAGGCTGCAGCTGCTGCCATCATTGCCATGCAGGCAGTGGGACTTCTGGGTACCTGGACAGTGGTCAGAGGGTCTAGGGAGAAGGGGGAACCACATTCTGGAATGAGTACAGAGGAGGGCTCCTCAGATGACTGGGATAATGGAGATACTCTTTTAAAGGAAGATATTACTAGTGCTCATGATACTTGACTAAGCAAAAAAAAAAGCTGAGGTGGCATGCAGAAGGGCATGAGAACATGTAGGACAGGAGAAGAGCAACTTGAAGGACAATAATTAATAGTGATAAGCTTATCCTTGATATATTTCAGATGAAAGTCAAAGTATTTTGAGTTAAGAAGTTCTGGAATAGCAATCAGACGTGGGAAAAATGAGTATCTTCTTAAGAAGGAGCAGAGTAGTTTTGTGATATGGGAAGTGATGTTTCTTATTTCATTTCATTCTCTGTGCCCCTCACTTTCCATAGTATCCCCATGCCATGTATCTATGGGGACACTCAGAGCTGTGGGTTTGGCAACTCCCTTCTTTCCCTCCTTGCAATGTGTGAGCCCAAACACACTCTGCCAAACCCCTGAGAAGCTTTGCCCAGGCAGAGCAAGAGCGGGTGCCTGGCAAGAGACAGATGATGCTCAGTATCCTCCAGCTAGAGGCAAAGTCTGGAAAGGAGAACGAGGTTTCTTAGCCTGGCTGGCTTTCTTCATGTGCATGTTCTGCTGTTTCTGGGCAATAACTGACATGTGGAGGCTTAAAGGTGCAATAATGTGAATTTCCATGCTGCAAGTTCAAGAGGAGGTATGCTTTAGTCATCTGGAAAACCCTTGTATCTGAGGCAGACACAAACTGCAGCTTTATGGGTGCTTCCACTACCTCCTATTCTCCTGTGTTGCCAGAGTCCTGTCCCAGCATGTGTGGCATGTAACTGGGGAAGTATGGACTGGGAGCTACCTCTTCTCCCAATATTTCCAAGTGTTAGTCAGCAATTGGGAGGCATTTCCCTGGATGACACAGTGTTAATGAGCCCAGAGTGAAAGGTGGTACTGCCATAAATAATAGAAATGAGAAAAGGTGGAGCAGAAGATTCATTTGTAGTAGCTACAATGTTAAATTATTACATGCCCAGCCCATTTGAGGTTTTAAGTGCTAGATAAATCATTTTACCCTGACACCAAAAAAAAAATAAGTGCATCTTCTAGCCTCATCCAGGAAAGTTTAAAGAGACTAAAGCAATCCCAGTTTGGGTGAGGTTACAGTTTAAGAAACTGCTATTAAAACCAGCTAATTATTATGAATGTAACCAGAAAATTTCTCAGTAGCATTAATGCATGTTGTTTGATCTCTAACCTATTGCCCTCAGAGATTATTGTCACTGCAAATCTATAAAGACTCCATCCCAAGTCCAGTTTTAAATGACTCTTAATGTACTCTCAATATGGTTTCAATAACATCATGGTATGTTTTCCCTATCAGAACACTGAAATGGCCTCAAGGTGGAAAAGACATGGAGGGTCATGCCCACCCCAAGAGAGGGATGACCTCTGAGCACCAAGGTGGCTTTCAACAAGCCAGTGCCAGTAGAAGACTATCTTGCATCAGATTTCAGAATGTGAACACTTCACCAAAAATCGTTAAGTTGCCCATGCTATTACTCTACTTTCTCAAATTAAGCCTGTCTCCTATCAGAGCTCTCATTCCTAATGGCTACCTCAGTCTCGTGCATGGCAAGTAGCTCATCTTGTCCATCCACATCCAGGATGCAGCACAAGGACAGTTAACATTTCCAGTGTGACATAATGCTTGTGGGTGTTTCATAAAAATGGATTTTCAAGGCACACTTGACAGAGGAGAGGGATAGAAAGGCATTACAAACACTAGATGGAAAGAGAGACACTGATGTGTGTGGGAGAAAACAATAAAGGCACTAGCAAGGCTGGTACTGCTGGGGTGAAGGACATGAAGAGGAACATGGTAGGGAAAAAAAGCCTAAGATTCAGTAAGGTCAGCATGAAAATTTTCCACTTGGTTTTGTTAGAAGCTGGGGTCAAACAATAAGATTTGGTGAAAGGCATGAAATTATCTATCCAAGGAAAAGAACCTCTTTCAGAGCTCAGATAGAACTGATATAATGTAGGTGTCAAAGAAAAATGCAGACATTATGAGGGATTTAAATACCTTGGCTACTGGAAACAATCCTAAATGCATTATTAAAATGAAAAACAGTTAAACAAGGGAGACAGTGCAGGTATAGCATGAGGCGGAGAGGGAAAATTAAGGATTTCTCCATGTCTCTGTGTCTGAAGAAAGAAACAGAAGGGGAGCATTTTCAATAAAAAAAGGGAGCAAGTGGAGTAGCAGGAAAAAAGATTACAAGTGGGGACTGGTCATGTTAGCTGTGAACTGCTGCACAATGCAGGGTTGGTATTTCAGTATTGTAGGGAAGCACAATGGATTGAAAAGAGGCAAGGGTCTTGTGTCCCCAGTGGTGTCTGAATCCATGGAAGTGGGAGGCATTGCTCAGCATGATGTCTCTGGAATGCAACAAGGGATCTTGTACTGAGTAGTGGTGGATTCAGCTGCATAAAATTAGGTGAGCAGAGCAGCCTCTATCCAGCTCCTCTTCCAGTACCCAGCAATCCTAGTCAGATCTGCCAGCACCAAGAAGATATCTTGGACACCTTATGACAGGTTCAAAGGACAGTAGGCATTTATGTGTCTGCAGGGACATCTCAGTCATTATCTCCTTAACCTCAACTGAGACCTGAAACGTTCACATTAGGCATCTACATTGTAGACTTTTAAATTTGAATGCCCATGCATCTGGAGTTGATTTTCACTTCACTTAGTTGTAGTTAATTGACATGAAGGGATTGAGGAGAGCTACCTTCCACATGTAGAATTGTAAAGATGATTGCTTTCAAATCTTATAAAATGTGAAATTGGATGAAAAAGGATAAGTGCATTTAATTTTTTTATTTATTTTTTGAGAAAAACAGAGACCAGTTTGGAATGGGATTGATGTTTGGCCAACCTGTTCCTTTCATCCCTAACTCATAATATTGTTATCTGAAACCAGCTATAATGTATGCCTTTTCAGATCCTGATTTATGAATTTCATGGTTTGAAGCAAGTATGACAACTCTGGCATGTACACATAAATGAGATACTGCAGGATTTGCAGTTTGTGGGGCTATTTGAGGATTGCTGATATCAGTGCAACTTCTATTTGATAGGGGTCTGGAGCATAGATGTTAAGTGGCAACTTGATTGTTTTATCTCTCCTGGTGAACTGGCTCAGGTGAGCCTTCACTGCTTATAATGAATAGACTGAATCTTGATAGGGACATATCTTCCACACTCTGTGCTCTTAGAAGTGACAGAAAAACACAGCACCTAAAGTCCTTTCCACTGATCAAATACAGTGTCTAGCTATTTGCAATGCCATAGCTTCCTGCAGAACACTGTTTAGTCAGAAGCCTGCTTAGTCAGGCCCCTGGGCTCTGACAAATTATATACCATTTATGAGCATTTCTTTGTTTCTCCTCTAAAGTCCTTATCTTAAAATCAAAAGTGAAAAAAAAGGCAAAAAGGAAATAAATCAAGGAAAACAGGAACAAGGAAGACGGCAAAAAAATCCCCAGGAATATACGACCAGCAGGGACACATCATTAAGTTCAATCATCTGTTATTGCAAGCACACTCGCCACAAGATGTATTTAGTAAGCTCACAGAGCTCTCTCTCAAGGGCTGTTAGCATTTTGCTGTTTCTTTTCCAAATAAAAGGTTGATCCAAACCTTCCGCCTTCTGCCAGCTGAGAAAACCCCTTTCCCAGGCAAAGTTTACCCATGACCAGTTCATGTCTATTGGTTCTTTTGCCAAAATACCTCTTAGACAGACAACTCTGGTCTGTAAATCTGTCAGAGGAGTAAACATCAGTAGTGATCAGACATGATAACACCTGATTATAAGCAGCTAATGAAGCCAGTAGCTTCTAGATCCTTATGTGAGAACGACTCACTTTTCCTACTAATGATTCTCTGAATGTACAGGACGGAATTTTCTTGATTGCTATGCCTAAAACTGTACATTCAAAATAAGGTGTTACTAGAGTCTGTACAGTAGTTCAGATACATTTTTTCCCACTTCTGGAAATACCTTGACTTATTCCATGCTGCTAGTAGGCAAGTTGTTTTCAGAATCTGGAGCTAAAGATCTAGAAAACCTGTAGTTTAAATCATCTGCATGTCTTTCTTGTACGGGGTTCTCCAACAAAATGGGTCCTGTACAAGCTCTCTCTTTTTTTTCTTTTTTTTTTTTTTTTTTTGCCTTGTTTTGACTGTCTTCCCCCAGGATATGCCTCTATTATCAGGTCCCATGAAACATCCATAATTTAGCTGAAGGGAGTTTGAATTCAGTCCAGTGAAGAGCCAGCATGTGAAGGCAAGTGAGACATGTTATGGAACATGTCACTCCTGCTGTATCATCAGCAAATGCTTCTGAAACTGAAGAGTCATCTGCTTTACACCATGTGAAAGTCAGGATACCTTACAAGCTGGTGTCTTATTAAAGACCTATATATGTTTTAGACAAATATTCTGGCCTTACTTACTCCATACTTGACTCCTCTTATTCATTAGTTTAAAAACGGAGGCAGCCCTCCATTTAACTAGAAATTAGAATAGTGTCTCTATTCTTAAGTGCAGTCCTGTCATTTCACACCTCCTCAGTGAACGGCCCTTAAAACTCTTATCAAAATCCTGAGTGTATATACAGAGAGACAGGCCATTGATTTGAGGAACATTCTAAGCAAAGTTCTTGAAATTAATTATGCAAACAGGCAAGTCATATCTTTTCCTCTTTCTCAGTATCAACCTCTTGAACTAAAAGGGAAAAATAGGCTATCTAAAAATATAGATAGCTGAGAAAAACAGAGGGTACTGCAGCTACCATTTCTAATAAAACACATCATTGGTCATTCAAAATTAAAGACCAGCTAAAATATGATAAGGTGGGTCTTTTCCCCTGTATCAAGAAACAGACATTTCTTCACTTAAAATATGTGGGTTGGCAATTCAATGAACCAAAAAATGTTGTCAGTCATAGCCCAGGAGGGGAGTGTAACTTTTATAATCTGTTTGCAAAAGGAGAATGTTACCTGAGACGTGTACATTATCCAGCCTTTATAAATGTTCAACACTCTTTCCAGATGGGAAGCTGTTAATTTTCATGGGTTAAGAAAAGTTTCATCTCCCTGGATTTGGCTATATGTTATGACGACAAGTTCTTGGCTTCTCAGTGTATTTTTTTAATGCTTACTGTGTATATGTTTTCTGGTAAATTTGTACCAGAGACTACAAAAATAGATTCTATATGACAGAAGTTGTCAAACCGTAATACATATAAAAAATATACAAACAAAAAAACATTCTTCCAGGAGTATGCATTTCATATTCGTAATTGTCAAAATGTTTCCCCTGTGAGATTTTGCTAGTAAATACCTCAGCATGTCCATATATTGTATGATATTCCAGCTCATTTATGGTTTGTCTGCACAGCTCACTTCTCAAAAAGTCAAATAGGTTATGCTTCCTATAGGTTTCATTTATAATAATGGTTTAAGGTAGAGGAAAGGAGAAGAAGAGATAGAGGAAAGAAGAAGAGGTCTAGAAAAATTAAGCTGGATAATGAATTAATATGGAGCAATTTGACTTCCATGAAATGAATAGCCACCATTCAGGCACAGATTTCATGGTACAATTGACTACATTAAGGTTAGATGACATCTCACCAGTTTTTTGTTAGTTTTACAAACCCTTGACTGTGGCATCCTGAAGTATTCCTATTCCTAATTCCTAATTCCTATTCCTATTCCTATTCCTATTCCTATTCTTGTTCCTGTTCCTATTCCTCCTTTCCAAATACTTAAACACCATCTCTCAGCTTGGTAACAGGCAAACCAAAACTGTCACCCTGCTCTAAACTTCACCCTGTCCAGCAGAACGGCTCTGACAACAGCAGGCATTCAAAACCTCAAAGATGTGTCAAAAAGTTCCCAGTGGGCAAATACAGAATGAAGTCTCTTGCATTGTCTTGTTGCCTTCTTTAATAGTTAGAGATTGGCTTAAGACCCAAAGCATGACATTTAAGTTAATTAAGTATTAAACAAAAAGTGGAAGTTCAAGTTCTGAATATTATTTTTATTTCTTGGAGAACACCCAGCTAACAGACACATGGAGTGGGCTGATCCCAGGGCCACTTGTACAAGCAAAAGTCTTTCCATTTTCTGTGCATGGACTCAAGACCAGGTTTGACAATAATGTTTTGGACATATAGAGCAGACCCAGGCCATTGCACAAGCAAGGGGGATTTAGTGCCAGCAATACTCTGCTTCTGTGTGTGTTTGTGAAACGCCTCTGAAGGGTGTTGTAAATGTTAATTAGTGCAGCTGACCAATGATTTAAGGAACCATAAGTGATGGAAAAGGGAAATTTATTTGTATGTACATATCCAAATCCCTCCTCTCTGTTGGATTGATAATCAGAAGCGCCTGGACAACTACAGGACAATGTGTTTCCTTTCCTCCATGTGAGGTATTTATATTTACAGTAGCCACTCGTAGTTCATGAGCTTTCTCTCTTTGCAAACTTTAATTTAATAACTTCTAGTATCTTCAGTTGCTTTCACACACAATGTGCTTACTGAACTAATGCCTTATATTTTCTTCTGAATAGAAACCCCTCCTGCCCAGACCTTGTGCAGCAAGGGATTTGAGTGCAGTAGACAATTTCAAAGACTGCTCTTTCTATTTAACAATCAGTGCATTAGGCTAAAATATTCACACAGATGCACTAGCAATTGAAAGGGTGTGCGGTGTAGTGACAAGGTCCTTCTGTTACCTGGACTGTAGAATGATGAATGAGCATTAGTGGAATATTCTTTTGGCCTTTAGGTTTACCTTGATCTTCTCACAGAATGCAAATTGACACTATACCCACATTTCTATAGTATTTATTACTGTGGTCATGATGTGAGGGCTTTTTTCAATATGAATAGTGTAAAAGGGGAAACATATTACTGCAAAGAGGCATTATTGTGCTGGGAATGTATAAACAGCTGAGAAGAATAGAGCGACATGCTCATAATGGAAACTGAAAGCTCTTCATTTTGTCCTGATTGTCTACCCTTCCTTTTTAAACAACCTCCCTTTTTCCTAGCTATCAATACAAAGTTCTTTTTGGTAAAATGAAGTGCATTCATGCTGCCTGAAAGAAGCTTTTAAAGTTGATCTGTGCCCACACAAAAGGGAGGCAGTGTTTGAGCACATCAAGTTGAGGAAGCAAACTTGGTCAATGTTCATTACTCATGGTTTGACACTCTGAGCCTCCATATCATTTTGTAAAGAATCAGATAAACTTTCCTCGTGATAAACAACTGAAATAATTTTTCTTAGCTGTCAAGTCCTTTTCTCCCATTTCCAGCCTGTTCTCACACTCTTCCCAGCTCGTAAAAGCAACTGAGCACAGCTCTTTGGACTGATAAATGGGCTCCTTTCAATTGGTGGCAGGCTTCAGGAAAAAGAGATAATCCTGGATAATGTGGACACAGTTTTCATTTCATGTCACCCAATTAAACTGCAATTATCCGGAGTGCAACAGCAGAAAAACTGGAAAGAATGGTTGGAGAATGAGGAGCCCTGGCTCCCTGGGACTCTTTATACTACACACATTAGCCTAGATTTGTTCTATTCTGATAATAAAGTGCCAGTCTAAGCACTTAGCAGCACACAGTGAGAGACAGACCAGCTGCAACCTGTAGCTCAGAATGAAATACTATTGCAAGTGCTCTGGGAAACATCTCTTCGATCCAGAGTAACTTTCTGGGATATTATTTGCATCAGGAATCCAAAGCCCTGTGCTGTGGTTAATTACAACCAGAGCAATATGGTCAGGAGGTACTCTGAACAATGCAGCGAGGTTCAGATTACAGGTAAAACAAGGACAAAAAACCCCTTTTTTTAGCATGACTCACAGTAGCACTGCAAGCCAAAATAAAGCAGATATCAACCATTTTATTATGAAGGCAAGCTGCATTAACGTCTCTTATCTCTTCAGCATTTTGGCTGAGATCTAGGGCAGGATGAATTTAATATGTTAATATGTCTTATTAAGTTACTGCTCTTGCAGTAAAATAAACTGGATAATCTAACAGATCTATTTTATCTCTAATTACCATGATCCTGGTAAACTGCAATTAAATAAACAGATGGAGTACTTAAGCTTGTGGCCTGGTGTATGGAAACATTTTAGTAATTGAAATACATGTATTTGTTATAATTGCTTTATTTCTTTTGCCCAGCCATGTGAGTGCATGGCGTCTGTTCCATAGGCATGGGCTGTAAGTACAAGGGTAGCAGATCATGTGTTCCTGCAACTTTGTTCCTGGAAGTCTGTACTCTTTCACCTCGAATTTTTTATTCATTCACTCGTACACGAAGGACCAGGTGGGGTTACCCCAGGCTGTGAGGCAAGTCAAGCCATTTGGCCAACATTCCCTTTCCTGAGAGGAAAAATGGGCTTTAAGGTGCCACACTACTAGATATTGTGAACATACAGACAGTCATTTTTGCCTGGGCTCTCTCTGCATGCTGGGGAGTAACAGCAAAACAGAGCACCACCGTTTTCAGTGGCCACACCTGAGGCCATGTGTAAATTCCCATGCCAGGTGGTGTGGGTGCATCTGCCCCATATAATGGTGCAAAGGGAGCAACACTGGACAGAAGTTTCTAGGTCAGACTCAGAGCTCTCCACCACAACTGTGGGAGGCTCTTAGGTATCACTTTAGCCCTCACCAGGCACCAGACTTCACAGATTTTGTGTAAGTCAATATCAAGTGATAAACTATTTTTGCAATATTTTTTGTTAGCAAGCTCTGTAACAGAAAAGTGCATGATACTTTTACAGGAAAGACAAAGCAAATCTGAAACTGTGCAGTGATGAAGGGTTACCAATTTCCAAAGGAAGCACAGCTATCTCATAAGCAGTTAGTTTTTGGACTGGAAATAATTCTGGTTTACCTGAATATTTCAGTTTGGCCCTATATTCAGGTTTTTATCAAATGGAAAAATGTACTTCCCCATCCCACCTGGGAAAATCCCAGGTGCAGAAAGATTTGGATTCTTCAGAGATGTTAATAAAATTGGGATTTCCCTGTTTCCAAAATAATACCATGCCTCCCACGCTCTTTATTCCATCTCTTCACACTCCTACCTGAAGTAGCTTCTGGGCTGCTTTGAAGATTGCTTTTCTGTTTAAGCTTTTAAAGCTCCCTTGTTCCTCATGCAAATAAATAGCAAAAATCTGCACCTTAATGTGAGAAGGAGCAGTACAGTGGAAAGAGGGGCTGTGGCAGTGGTATGGTCACTCACACCTGCAGATGATGCTAATGGAGTGGTTCAAATCCTCTGCAGTGTTGGACTTCATACCAACAGAGACAAACATTTTAAAGTGTGGCAACTTTCTTTTAACTATTTTGTGGTCTCAGGGAACCTTTAAGCAACCATCCTACAAAGAAGGGCAGTCAAAAACCCTAACTGGAGTTTGGTTTACTGGCAGCTGCAAAGATAGCATTATTTTAAGGAACAAACACATTTTATTTTTGGAAGCTCCATGTGGGGGACAAGGTCAGATGGCCAATGATTTGAAGCTGCCAACACTTTTCAAAGCCAGTCCTAGCATTCAAAAAATGACCAGGACTGAAGAAGAGAGAGGAACCTATAGGAGGTGCAAAGACTGGTGTGCCTATGTAGGTAAAGAAAGGTGATTGTATTTGATTTAAGGAACAGAGTTTAGACAACAAAGCAAAATAAATCAATCTCTGATGGTTCTAGGAAGAAAAAAAATCAAATGGATGAACAATGTTAATCACCTGTCATGCTGAGATCTGTCCTGGTGAGCATGTCAAGACATTGATCTTATTAAGTGACACTTACCTAAGTAAAACCAGAAATTAGGTCTTGTATAACATGGCTTACATAGTACATTAGTCTTTTAGCAGAGTACACAGAGTGCACAGAATGAATTAACATTGTGCATTAACAGCAATGTAATGGAGAATGATGGTGCAAGGAGTCATTGCACCCCTTATGCCAGGCAGTGTGCGTGTACTCAGTCCTTTCCCAAGCAGATCTGCAGTCCAAATAGGTAAGAGAGATGAACTCAGGCAAAACACCTTGACTTGCTAGGCACAGAACCTGGGCTTTCCAGCATTTAGCTCAGTTACCTCCCAAGAACTAGACTGTGATGGGTAGGAGATCTGCATATCAGTCACATAACTGTTTAATCATCTATTTTCTTATCTTGGAAATAGAACAAGAATGTAGGATTATCCAAGCCAGATGCTGACTTTATATACAGCTAGGGAGCAAGGGGAGTCACACCTTCATAAATGTTTTTATTTCCTCATTTCTTTCTCCAAGGAGAAAAGCTATCATGTACTAATCTTCAGAAGAGATTAGTAGATGATGTCTTTAAATCCCTCTAAATATATATGTATACTATATAAATGCATATATTTTTAAAAATATATGTGATACCTCATATCATTTTTCATTCCTGTGTGGAAAAGGCAGTTGTGCATTATAAGGGACTAGATTTTAAAGGATTGTAATCTCCATGTGATCCTTCCCTCGATTTCTACCTATTGCAACTGGTTAGGAAGAAACAGAAACTCTGGGGTGGCTGCAATTTACCTCCTGTGCCCTGTAAGTTGCTCTGAAAGGAGAAATACTAACTTCTCAGGATGTAGCTTTACCGAAATATCAATGTGTACTTTTCATAAGAACTTCGTTAGCTGATGGCATTCTGCTTGATTACCAGCAGTCATTGTTTCCCTCAGAAAGGAGCAGTGTCAGATAATTTCACCCCCTGTTTTCTCTTTGGTTGCACAGTGGCCAGAAACAGGAATTAGAGACCCCCAAACCAAGCGGAGGCCAGGGCTCTGAATGGAGCAGCTCTGTCTGAGTCTCATGCTAATGAGATCAGGAAGGGAGGAAATGTTGAACTCCAACCCCGGGCTGCCAAGCAGCTTGCCCCTGCCTCGGCAGTGGGCAGAGCCAGCTGGGAGCAGGGAGAGTCCTGAGGTACCCAGGGGATCAGGATGCTACTCAGCTGGCAGGAAAGAGAGCAAGAGTTTCGCTTATCTTAATAGCTCCTTTTGTTCAGGAATCACAGTAGCAGCCCTTATTTGCAAACTTGGATAAGTATAATGCACTCTGAGCCCTTGCACAGGTGCTGGGCACTCGGGATTTTTCTCCCTGCCTGCACAATGCCTGCTTTTTTTCCCAGGGCTGCAGGAAGGAACTGGAAAAACTCAGTCAGACAAAAGTGCTGGCTGCACATTTGGCCAGAGTGTTGACTAGCTTTTGTTTCTGTGTTCATGGTGCCATCCATCCATGAGCCCAGCGATGATGACCTAGAAGGTGATCTGACAGGAGTGTTTCTTTTGGAGAATGTGTCAACTATTGTAGAAGTTTGCACATTCATAATGAGACTGACTGGTTCCAACAGACAATTGCCTGGCAGTCTTGATAGCTGTGTAGATAAACAGTGTATTTTCCTCCCTTCTCTCAAAAACATAACAAAGGATGCAGAAATAAGACCTGGAATGTCTGTAGGGATTAAGCAAAACAAGTGTGAATCATAGAAAGACAGAGAACTCCAGAAAAGCAACACACTCTTGTTGAGCCATTTTTATAAAAGTTACACACAGTGAGGAGCTGTCTTACTGAACACCCATGGGTTTATACCACCTCAATGCAACTCTGCTGACTTGCTTTCTCTGAGAGTCTGGTATTCAACTTTCCATCTTCAGAAAAAGTTGTCTGCCAAATATGATGTTTTCCTTTTCCTTCCTTCCTTTCTTTCTTTCTTCCTTTTTTTTTTTTCCCCCTCCAGCTGTGGTTTACAGCTTGCCCAAATCCACAGGAGGAGGTGATTGATGTTGCCATATGTTGGTTACTGGATGTAATACTGTCCAGTTCATAGACAACATCCTCCTCTTCCTAAAGATCTGCTGTCCCCCAAGTTCACTGTGTGCCGAGGGACTGCAAAACTCAGTAAGTTGAATATCTGAGAATGGAGAGAGAATTAGAGAATTCACCTCTTCAAAATGGTGAGGACACTTGGGGATTAACAGTCTGAGGAACCTCAGAACACATGGCTTTGTAATATGCTCGTGCTTCTGCACAGGATTTTTTCTTTTTTTCCTGTGTTAACCTCTACTGCAACTTAGGAGATGGAGCAGTCCACCACACATCATTTAGGAAGAAATTAGTTTAGTCCACCATTAGAATACTTGAAACAGAATCTAACCTCACACACAAATGTAGTCCCTCCTGTTAAGATTTCTAGAAAGCTAACAAGATGCCTGGAACAAAATAAGTCCTCGATGTTACTAAGCACATCTTTTTCCAGTAAGAAAGGGAAAAGGATACAAAATATCCTTAAGTTTCTTGCTGTCTGCTTTGTTATGATTAGTAACCTTCTTCTTGTAGATGTTTCTTCCTCTGTGTGCAAGGCCATTGTTATAATAACTACACTCAAATGTTTCTACTGTGGTGAATTCAAATACCATCCATTGGTACTGACCAACTTTTGTGCTACAAACTTACCAATAAATGCATTTGCCAGTGCGATCAATGATGGATTATACATATTTTGCTTAATTATTTTAAATTATGGTATTTCTGTGTGCTTGTAATATAGATTATGGAAAGACACATTGTCTCCTTTCTGGAAGCACTAATGGAAGCCTTCATTTCCATCAGATTTTGTTCCATCAGATCTTGCTCCTTGAGAAATTGTCAACAAGCTAACCCTTTTCTTATTAGAGAAACCAGGAAGCCAAATACGTTTCCTCATTCTTGATGTAAATCTGGGAGGTAACACAGTGATACATAACTTTTCCAAAACAAGTTACAATATTTCATTACAGGAAAAGTAACAAAAAAATAATAACTCTGGTAAACATAATATTTGAGAAGAAGAAAGTATTTGAGAAGAGTGGGAGATGGTTTTCCCACTTTCTTTTCAAGAAAGATAGGAATCATAAGCCAAATGAACCATGGTGGCTTTAGTCAGTAGTTGATAATTTTTAACTCTTTCAGAATCTAGAGTACCAAATACAATTTTCCTTCCTGCTTAAAGATTTGAGAAAACACCTTTCACTAAGCTATCTCGATACTTCAATTTATGAAATACAGACTAGGTTTCTTACACTCTCCCATGGATTCCTTCTTCAAAATAATTTAAATAAATATACGTGACAACTGGGGCAAGATGTGGACCCTGGCAGTCTTCATTTGAATAAGGAGGCTCTGGGGGTGTGGTCCAGTAACCACAGTTCCTCAGCTGGAAAAACATTTAAACAGTCATCAAGTGTGTGAGTAAGAAGGATTCTATGAGAGATGAATTAGTGGGGATCTGGGAATCAAAAAATCAATAACTTGTACAGACTTAATTAGGATCTTGCTACAATGCTGGGCTTTGTGTCCATCCAACCTCACAAACCCAGAGAGCATAGTGGTGTGTTGTCCTGCCTTTAGAATCAAAAGGACTGGAGGTGCACCAAAGCACGCGCCCCACCTCTACCTGAGAGCCGCCGGTGCAGGGCACTGGCGCCGCAGGCAGCAGCAGCTGCGGGATGCTCGGCACATCGCTGTGGTATGTATGGGAATGAATGGTAACTAGAGTTGCTGCTGCTGTTTTTATTTTGCCTAGTTGGCAGAGGTCTCACTATTCTTTAGCTTTTGAATTAAGATGATGTAAGAGGCCCAGGCGCTATGCTAAACACTCCACTACTAGGTTTATCAGAAAAGGCTGCGTGTCTTGAGAGTGTTACCCAGAATCACAGAGAAATAGCAACAAATTTTATGGGGAGTCAAGAAGTTTGTGGGCTGAAGGAGTGAGTTTGTTCCTAGTCCTCTGTGACTCTGGATGACTGCTATTCTGCAGGCTGACCACACTGTATCTGTGGCAAGGCAACCTCTGTGTGTGTGTGTGCCCACGAAGGCCATCTGATGCACGCCGGCAGCAGTGCACAACTCTTCTCTCTGGGCTGCTGGTCTAGCACACATTGTTAAATCCATATGCTTGAGCTGTCAGGCAGATGCATCACCCCCATATGACCCTGGCTTTTTGTAAAGCAGGAGGAAGAAGCTTGTTTGGGTGAGTGTATCGAAAACAGGGGAGCTCAAGTGCTGGTTGTTATTAACATACCACACTAAAAACATGCACTGCCTCAGCCTTGAGCCCTCCAAGATACCAGGTCTGTCACGATGGTTGATAACTCCCATTCTCTGGGGTCATTCTCTGGGTCTCACGCTGACTTCCTGCATGACTTCATTTGCTGAGTATCTGCATCATTTCCAAAAACAGTTTTGAGGGGCTTTGAAAATGTAAAACTGGATCACTCACACAGGGCCAAATTCAAAGATCAGCGAGTTTTCCCACCACCACTGGTGGCTGAGACAGGAGTAGTTCCTCCCCTGGTTCAGAAGTCTTGCTTCCTATTCCCAAAGCTGTCTCTAATTAGCTTGTGCCACATGACCTAGCCTTGAACTGAATCCTGTTTCTGCCCAGCCTGGTCCTGGTACTGTCTAATTTTGTTTGTTCCAGGGTTGCAGTTGTCTCATGTGGGAGCACTGACTATCATCTCCTCTGCCCTATTGTTTGGAGCCAGTGTGCAGGGCTGTGTGCCACAGATGGAGTTCCTCGGGAGATTAATGATGTGCTGAACAATGCCTTGTAGTTGATACCCTCTTGAACTCTGACACCTGACACTGGACACCTTCAGCAAGAGTCAAGGGCTCAGCAAGTAAACAAATTGCAGCTAGATAGTGATTTCCCTCTAAGTATTTTCTGTGAATAATAACCCTTCTTTGTGTATTTGTCACAGGTAGCTTTACTTTTACTGGTTTTCACATAAATGCTGAAGAAGAGGTTGTTTTTATGGTTATACATAGAAAAAGTGTTTTGAATGCTGCAGGCTGGTGCCTCTGGCCCATCTCTCTTAGAGATGGGAGAAGCAGGAATTTATGGATTTGTATAACAGTTTGTTGGGACTTCAGTCAAGAACACAGACAAAAGCCCAGCTCGCTTTATCTTTTAACAGGGCCTCCCCGGGTGCAAACTGCCCTGCCTGAGGACGTGCCTTAAAGCAGTCATCAGTGCCCCAAGTCAGAGAGGCTCAAGACATCAGCCCTGCTCAAGTGGCATCGTGTGCTCCCACTTGCTCTCCCCCGGCTGGCCCTCCCCGTCCGCCAGCGCACTGCCCTTTGGTGACACGAGCCCCAGGGCCGGGAAGGCGCTGGGTATTGTTAGCACTGCTGCCTACAGTAGATTGGCAGCCAGGAGTGCCGGGGAATGACAGGTCCCATAATGCGCCCTCATCGCGAAGATGGAGAGCGTCACCTCTGTAACATTCCCAGCTTTCATTAGCCTGAATGCAATTGTGCTAGGTTTAATTTTTGGAGTGTTTGCAGTTTTTCCAGCAAATAGCTATTTGAACACAGTGTCCCCATTATACCACCACAGTCAAAGAGAGGAAAGATAAAGGCATTGTGCAAAGTTTCTGTGGCTTTGCAGACAAGGATTTATGTACTGGAGAACTCTCATCTGGCAGTCAATTTGCCTTTGTCTTTCAAAGTAGTGGAAGTATCAAGGGAGTAGGCCCGAGAGTTTTATTTGCTATTTACCAGATTACTGAAGTATTGGGCATCTTTAGAACTGTTGTAAAGACAAATGCTTTCAAAATGATTTTGCAAACTTCTGCTGAGGCTGAGGGGAGAGGCAAGTGAAACCCTTGAAATACTGTCCTTTGGATTGCTAGAGGGGTGCATGATTGAGGAAGGAACTTGAGACTGTACAGCTTCATAAGTTTAAAATATGATCTCTCTGTCCAACATAGAGGGAAAGGAAAAAATGCATCCACTGCTATCTACTTCAGAGGGGTAAGCATGAAAACAGTTTTCTCTGGAAAGTGACAGTTCCTGATTAATGAATATATGGATAACCTGAGTTTAAAAAAATTAACATTTTATAATGAGGCAAGGATGAGATTCACCTATCTCTTACTTGGAGGCTATAGTCAGTTTACTCTGTAGCTTACAACAAGCAAGAAATATTGCAGTTAATGGGATTGGTCCTGGCTAACATTTTCCCCCTACATCTTACCCTACTATTTGCTTCTGACTGACATAGCTAAAATTGTAGTGAAGGCAGAGCCTGTAAGACTAGGCTTTATTGTCTGAAAGCAGAACTGAATGGTATTCATCTAACACTCCTTAAAGTGGCTGAGAGCTGAAGGGAAAGCTGCTTTGCAAAAATTTGTAATTTAGCATTAAAATCAAATATAGTACTGGAGAGCCTGCACTATAAATACCTTAGCTGCTCCAGACCAAAATCCTGGGATTAATGGAACAGTTAGCATTACTAACATGGTAATTAACTGAAATAATACATAAACCAAAGTGACTCCCATGACGTTACAGGAAGAAATCAGTTCAGAAGTCGTTGAGGAAAAAAGGTCTCTATACCACAATAAAATATGACCCACTGATTTAGGTTTATCAATAGAGACTAGTAAATACTAGACGTTAGTAAATGTCTTACTAGCTTGAAAGACTACCAGTGCCTGAAGCCAACATCTGCAAAGTTCCAAAAAAAATACCTACCTGAATGTCTGGTATCCATGAAGTTCTTGTAATTTCTGATTCCAGGTAAAATATTTGAAAGGCCATTTCTGTATAGATTTATCTCTTGATAAATCCAAGAGCTGTGGAGTATCTCCTTAAACAATTCTTATCTCATATGGGAGATGTGAGACTAAGCTGCTGGGTTTTTGTTCTCTCGTTTGAGGGGACGTTTCCTAGCTTATTCTTTCACAGGTGTAGGTGGTGTTTGTGTTTGTTTCTGAGGAGCTGGTTCCTGGCCAGATTGCTGAACTCACCTCAGGCCCTATTCCACAGTGCAGAATACAGCCCCTTTTATGACACAATTTTAAGGAATTTCCTTTGCCCAAGTGGGCCCTCCCTAATGTAACAGGAACCTTTCTCTTCCTGGTGTGAGGAAGGAGCAGTCCAATGTCCTGCTTTAGAAAAGAGCAATGGTCCTGCTGGAAAAATCACCTTTTGATGCACCACAGGCTGCATTTCAGCCTGATATGAAGCAGACACCATGAAGATATGCCAAAGGCCAGTATAGTGTCAGTGCTGCCATTATCTCAATCTTCCACGCTGTGATGGCGTTTTCTTCTGTTTGCCTGAGAAACTCTTTTTCCTGGGAAAGAGATGAGCAGAAGAACGTCAGCTCCACCATTTCCCTGTGTAGCTGCTGAAGCTCTGCCCTGGTACATAGAGTGCTTTCAATTGGATCAGTGTGGCAGTCCCTGAAACAGCCTACAAGCATCTGCAAAGCATGAGCAGAAGGTCAAAGAGGGCCAAGGAAAGAAACCAAGCCTTTTCTTTATGGTGCTGGTCTGAAGCTCAGGAGATGTGGGAGATCTGCCTGGGGGGCAGATCTTCATTGCTGATTTAGTCTCAGCATTACAGTGTCTGTCTGTACATCTTTCTCTGCCCTCTGCTCATGATGCTCCTGTTTTCTCTCTCTAGGATAGGTGTGTGATGGGGGCACTGATTACATCTCTCTCTGCAGTTGCACAGGAACTGCTGGGGTAGATCACTCTGGGTGCTCCCAGTAACAGCAAATAATAAAGGCAACTGTGGTAGGTTATTTGGCATGTGACTTTGAGGAGAGAGATATGTACAAGATATTCTAAAAATAATTCATCTCCTTTTTTTATAGACTGTAACATCTGAACTCTCTTCCTCCAAAGCACAACCTCAGTTCATAGGGCTGCACTCTCAGGACATCCTTGTAATAATGGAAATAACTTCTCACTGCTATGAGAGAAGATGCAATTATTGTCCAATTTTTATGTATTTTCGACCAAAAAATTTAACTACCCATAATCAAGACTGAGCTGCCTCTGCAGCATAAGGTAATTTAATACTATAGAATTTTCCTCTCCTGGGCATTGATTGTCCAAGTTTCTGCCTGGAAAATGTGATACTTTAGCAAAATTTAACTGCAAAATTTTATCACAGACACCTTTACAAAGACATAGTTCTCTATATGATGCTACACCTGTATTTGTCATTCCAAAATTTCACAATAGAAATTATTAAATTAATCTGCTTCAAATAATTGTGGTGAAAACTGTTTGCGTTTGGCTACAACACAAAGAAAGGTGTTTCAGGGCTATTACATGTCTATATTTATTTATTTATCTATTTATATGTATATATATATATACACACACATATCTCAATACATACACACATGCTATACGAATATGCAAAAGAGCACTTTCCGCCATGGGTTCAGAAGCACAAGGAATATTATACAGATGGAGACACTGATTTATCCTTTCTGAAGCATCTTTAAGGCAGTCTGGATTTCCTCTCCTCTGCTGTTCAGAAACACCAAAAAAGAAGTTCAAGAAGATCTATATTAAACTTCAGCTGTTGTTCTGTCTCGTCTCTGGACTTGACCCAGGTTGAACATAACTTACACAACTCAATTATTCTAAGAGCTTACATCCTGGTGTATGCAAATGGATGTCCCCTATATAAGGCCCAGAAATGAAGAGAATACAAGGTTTTTACTTAACTTTCAGCATATATATATATATATATATATATATATATATTTAGTAGAACCTTTAGATGAAAGCAATAAAAACAAGTGAGGTATTCATCCCTGGCCCTTTCTCCCAAAGATCTAAAAAATCCCCATGATTATCTAGGTAAGAAGATTTATTTCAGCAGAATAAAAATCAAAGCTTATGAGAGCCTGTGTAACATGTGCCCATGGCACAAGCACACAGCAGTGTCACTGCCCTGGGCACTACTCCCTGGTCTTGAGCCCTTGTAAGACCAAACCTCACATACGTGGAGCTGGCTAAGTGAGGAACCAGCATGTTTTTGACTTGGTCTCAATTCAGTATAAGTATACCATAAGGGTACAGTTGTGAATCCTCTATTTCTACAGTCTTTTTTCCAAAGCCTTCTTTGATTTTGGTTTGTTTTTTGTGTTTTAGTTTTGAATTTTTTTTTTTTTTTTTGGGGGGTGGCGTATTGGAGATAAGGGTGTTGGCATTTGTTATTTGTCTTATATCTCAGCTCTATCTCTTTGGGCATACTTACATTGTCCTCTTAACTATTTGGGGTACTGCAGCACAAGTCTTGGCTATGTACCAGAATAGAGAATCTGGTGCTGCTGCAGCACAAGCAGCAGCTACCAGCATTGTGCTTTGATTTACCCATTACTTAATCTTGGAATCGTAGGATGTTTTAGGTTGGAAAAAACCTTTAAGATCATCTAGTCCAACCATTGACCCAGCATACCAAATCCACCACTAGTCCACCATGCCCCTAAGTGCCACATGTGCACATCTTTTAAATACCTCTGGGACTGGTGACTCCACTGTTAGTGACTCCCCCAGTTGGCAGGAAGAAAGGGACTGACCTCCAAGGCCCAGTGTGGGAGTCTTTGGTGGGTCTTTAGGGTGCTGATGGAGCCAGAAGTACAGCTGGAAGTAGAGTTCTTTTAGGGTTAATTTTGCAAGGGTTAAGCCATAAAAATACAATCCCCAGCTGCAAAGCATGTCTGGGGGAGTCAGAAAGTGATGATCCCTTTCTTTCTCCTCCACAGATCTGGAGACTGAGCATAAACCAGCTTCTCTGTTTCCACACAGCTCTTTTCTGATCCCACATAACCCAACTCATGCTTGGCAAGAAGGGAATGAATCAAACATCTTTCTATCTGGAAAATTACCATCCTGCTCTTCATGTATGGAAGGAGGTGAGGGGAAGTATCAATTTTCTCCTCACCATCAATGAGCCCTCATAAACATATGGTTTGGCAGGCTGAACGAAAAACCTCTTATGGTCTTTTGTAGTAGTCAGCAAGCAGAAAAATACAAATGTCCTACTGCTGAAAATCCAAGGAACTTTGCCTTGGGAGGGTGAACCTGTTACCTTTTGAGCTTGCCTTCCTCAAAAAGAAAAATACGTGGTGCTAGTTGGGGGAGCAGCCAGATCTGGAAGGCCATGTGCTGGTTTTGGCTCACTGAAGAAAGCCAGCATCTGTTTCAGCTCTCTTTCAAAGTTAAAATTTCTTAAATGGAGCCAAATATTTAAATAATATTAATAATTTTATTTCCTGAATTTTAACTATGGTATATGGTGAAATGACTTCTGTACCTGCAATAAAGGGCTTTTAGAGCTTGTGAGCTGCTCAGTCTCTCTTGTTTACTCAGTCATGTAAGCCAACTATTCACTGCATGGCCCATGGTTTTAGCTACACATTCACTGCTTAATTAAAAGTACTGCTTTTAAGAGAGCAACAGGTCTTGGTTTGGTTTTTTGTTACTTACTGCCATAGTAACCTCCATACTAAAATACTGAGTGCAAAGAAGTAATAAAAATTTATGAAATGCATGTAAACTCAATGAAATATTAGTTAAAAATTCATGACATGGTATGTCATTTTTTGTCAGGATGCACACACTGTTCAGAGGTATTTGGGGGGCACTGAGAGAAAATAACTTTTACATACTTTGTGGAGCCAATACTCAATGCCGATTTCCACTAATTATCTGGCATTCTCTTTTTTTCAAGTGTGTGGGAGCTTTGTGAAACCTTTTCAGGCTTCTCTTATGTTGGTGAACACCCTACGTTTGAAGCTACCTGAATTTCTCCAAAGGGTGTGGTGTACGTGTAGTGTTTGGAAGGTGAATAGAAGACCCAGTGGGATCCTCATGTTTATCTCACAAGAGGGCATGTCAGGCAATCATCTCCTCACAAGTGTCTCCAATATCTCCTTTCCCTTGGCAATGCCAGAAGAGTGTGGTTAGCCTAAGTGATCCTGGTATTGAGAGCTGCTCTCAAAGCAGCTTATCCCCGAAAAAAGGAAATCTTGTGATTTTGCCATCTACATATCAGGAGCTGAGATGCAGACAGGTCATATTTTTTTAAAAATATGGAATTATTAAATAAAAATTCAATGTTTAGGTTGATTGCTTTCAGACCTCTCCGACTCGTCTGTAGTGACAGTGTGATGGGAGGTCTTTCACTTCCCAGAGATCATCCTAAGCACAAGGCTGGTGATGGCAGGAACAGGAGACAGAGGAGGAAAGTTCCCATCAGGTTTGCTTCCAGAGAAGATTGTCCTGAAGTCCCCAGCTTCAGAAATAACATCCCACAGCAGAGGCCTATGGGGATGCAAAGGTCCCTTTATGGCTGGGAAGAAATGCCCTCCCAGAGCAGTAGCTTTGCTGTACCTTCCTTCCCAAAATTTGCCACTGACTAGTTCTGGCTGCACTCTTCTCCATTTTCTGGCTTCTCTGATTCCTGTTCATAGGTTCCTTGTTCTCCCTATGTATTACACAGTCGACTCCCAACTACCTCTGGGTGGTTTGTCCAGGTGTCTGATAAAGTATGGATGCTGGGATGCAGGGCCAGCTCAGATTTAGCCAAGCTTATTAACTCTTATGAGCTGCTGCTTGAGGCAGCTGTGTAATTCAGGAAAGGAGCAGTCAACTCTGCACCAGGTTGAGACCAGCCTAAGGTACCTGAATATGCAGAGAGCCAGATGGGCTTACCCTGCTTTGCTTTCCCTGCCTTGTGGACAAGGGGGATGCAGCTAGAGAGATACAGAGACCTTCCTGCATGGACTCAGGATCGTGGGCCTCAGCTTCTGTGAGACTGGCAGACCCAAGAGACTAACTGAGGATTTACTGAGTGGGTGCTGGGACCCCAGTGCTTTTTGCTGTGCCAGTGCTGATTTTGTTCACCATACCTCACTTCAGCACTTGCATTTCCAATTCCTGCATGATTTGACCAAGGCTGCAGAGCAATTCAGTGGCTCAGCCCAAATTTAGGCCATCTACCCCCTAGCCCATGTAAAGTGGGTGAGAATCTCACACACAGAGAGCTCTGTGGGGCTCCCCATAGTGGGCATTGACATGGGATTCAGCCAGAAGCTTGTTGTTATTGCTTCTATACAGTAAATATGATTTGAAAATTTTAGGGGAAAAGTATTTTTAACCCTCATTCTCTGTTCACCCATTTCCTTTTTTTTTTTTTTTTTTTCTTCTTCTCTCTTTGAAGGACAGGAAATGTGCATTGATCCCAGAGTAAAATACCAATTTAAAATATCAGAGCCAGACATGCAGGCCAGAGCAGATGCTGACTACTCATAGAGCAATTGCATCTGGATATATTTAATATTATGTCCTCACATTTTTACACTCAGTTTTTACGCTTGTCAGCAGATTACTTATTTCCCAAATGTGGTATTTCTGGATTGGACCTGACAGTGGTGGCACAGTACAGGAAATCTACTTTGGGAGCATGGGATGCTCAAGCCATGTGACCCACAAGTTAGCCTCATGGAGTGATATAAGGAAAAAAATATGCACAAAACACAAGTATTTCAAACCATATAACCAGGAAAAGAATAAGTCTGTTTTTATCAATGAGTGTCTGGGCTGCCTTCTGCCTGGATGTCTTGGAAAATTTCTATTTCACCCAGTGCCCAAAGGTGACCTCAATGTTTTCAAGAAGAACAGAACAAATAGCTGATAGGAAAAGGAGTTAAAGTAGCCTTACTGAACAAATAAATTGGCAAGTGTATCTAATAATTGCATGGGTTCAGCATTTTTCTGCGATAAATGAGTAAACTTTAAATGTATCTCAGAGATGTGCTATCACAGGCATTGCCATGGGCAAGTTTTATCCAATGATGAAACAGCAAGGCCTTGTGAGATAAAGATGATAGAAGGGGTACTATCAGGTGGCAGCTGGGTAATTACAACTCTCTATTTGGGCTCTGTAGTGATGCTGCATGTGATAAGTGGAGAATAATGAAGGAAAAGGAGTAGTGATAATACAGGAGCTAAATGGTAGAAAATAGCCTATCATAGCCCAGAGCCCTCTGAGTGCCTATGGGGACTTTGAACTATCTTCTTCAGTTTTCAACCACAGAAAAAATACTCTCTCTTTCTTCTTCCTTTGCTAAATTTATGTCTGGTGGACAAAAGGGAAAACTGAAAGGAAATCAAGGGTATGTGAAGAGAATATGACCTTTGCAAATAACACTGAAGGTCACTGTGTAATTATTCTAAAATAAAAGTATCCTGTAATCTTGTCTGTAACCACAAAAGATGTAAAACCATTTTTTAATGTGATTCCAAACAGTTTTGTTGGGGATCATGGTTTATGAAAGGTCAGCTAAAGTATTTCTAATTATGTCTTGTCTAGCTCTTTGCTCAGAAGAACACAAATGCCATTTGTTGTGATAGAGTCAAACTCTGATTAAAGAGAAAAACTGTCAAAAAAACTCATCACACAAAACCAAAAAACACGATTTCCTGAGTGAAGATTGGCTTTCGTATCTTAAAAAAACCTCCAAAACAACAAGCCCACAGGAGAATAAAATACCCAGAAATTGATCACTGAAATTTTTACCCTGGTTTGTTCCTTTTTATTATTTCCCTACAGATGATAGTACCTTACTATAGTACCTGGTGAGCTTGGCACAATTTGCCAGTTATCTGAGTAAGTCTTGGTAATTCTTTTTTATTCCTCTGAGTAAGACAATGGTTTTCTGGCACTTCTTATGCTTGGGATTCTGATACCTAAATATCACTTACACTGGATGCGATATAGTGTGGGTGCATTTACACATGAGGGAACTCCATGTAAAATAACTGCTGCCTAAAGATAAGACAGAAATTGTTTTGCCCTTTTTTAGAAGCTTAGCTAAATAGGTAGAGTAAAAAGTGTATTGTGCATCATTCATATATGTTCATGCCATTTTTCTTCTTAGGAGACTGACTGCATTACCACAGACCCAGTGGAACAATATAAAATACAATGTTTTGGCAGCACATTAGCAGGATGCAGAGGGAGTCCCTTGTCAGCAGAAAGATTCAAAATGAGACTTTTTGGGTATAGCAAACTGTAATGTTTAAACATTAGTCAGGCCAGTAGAGAAAAAAGAGAAATTTTGAGTAGTGCCTGGATTTGGGAGACTTGCAGCTTGTTGGTAAAACTGAGAAAATCATACTCAGATTTACGGGGAAAAAATGAACAGATCTCCTGTTCTCAGATCTCCTGACAGAACCTGACTGGAGAATGACAAAAGCATTTAAGCATTACAGAAATAAATGGCATGTAATAAAATTCTTACAGTTGAATAGAATGGCTGTTTATAGGCTGAAATACCACAACTGAATAAACAAGGAAGTTCACATATATGTAAGAAAAGTTTTTTTAAAGTATATACCTTATTGCAATTATTTTTATTATATTATTAAATCATAATATCTGTATTAAATTTTTTAAATTTCAAATTATTACTGTGTTTAGTGGGACGCTAAGATGAGTCACAACAAGTCCAACCCTTCCTCTGATTTAAGATAAAGATCTTGGTAAAAAAATAGAGAACAAATCGGGAGTTAATGGTGTGAAGAATTATTAGGTCATCTCAGCCCGGAAGTGTAGTTTCTCATTATTGATTGACTCCTACTCTCCTGGAGTTACAGGGCTTTGTAATGACAAAACTCGTTGACCTATGAGGCCTTTTTTATGTGCAGGCCACTTAGTGCTTTGGCCACGTATGTGAAATACAACTGTGACCGTATGACTCCGCAGTGGTAACCAAATGGTGAGGGATTCAACCCTCCTACCTTTACACACCCAAAATTTCATTATCTAAGTTTGAATTACCCTCCCTGCTTCTTTTTTCAGTCAATGGGGAGAAACTGGCACCTTCAGACAGAAAATTATGTGTTCTGTGCCAGACATCCAACTTAAGGAGGGATCAATTACTCTCAGGAAATACCTATTACTCCTGATGGAATACAGAGGAAGCCTGGGGTGACTGGCTTAGACATTTAACTTCTAGATAACTGAAGACAGGTAAAATGAATTTCATCCTGCCTTTAAAGGAGATTTGTGTCCAGTGAGATCAAGACAGGTCTCTATATTTGGACATTTCTTTCATTTTAAATCATGCTAAGTGCTTTCCAAACCATGGGGGTGAATAACCTTATTGTCGTTCATCTCAGTCAGCCTGGCTGGGGTTTAACTCATCTTTGGCTATGCAAAGCTTTCACAGGGGTTTTCAGGTGGCCATGATGACTCAAGCAGTCCTCTGCTATTTCTCCTAAACCCCATCCTCCACTGATCATTTGTGTGGTCACACAGTGAAGCAGGCCAGCACATTGACCTTGATGAGAATTGAATAGGCAGAAAAAAAAAGTTTCCTGTTCTGGTTTAAATGACCATACGAACATCCACATTTGAAAAATGGAAGAAATACCAGAAAAGCAGCATTAGGGCTAGAGACTGTTTCCAGACAGCCTCCATTATATGCCTTTCCTTTCTGTCATCTATTTTTCTTGAGTCAACACTAAAATCCTTATCGAGGCTTCATTATCTTGCCTGGATCCTTGTAGTTTTCAACTCATCACCCACACTGTTCATCCAGTCCTGTCCATCCAGCAAAGCCAATCCTTAGGGTGGTCTTCCTCACCCTATTCCCTCTTTACACAATCTACTCACTTTGGGAGATGGAGAAAATTGCTACAGAAGAACCAAGAAGTCATTCCCTGGAAGGGCACGTCCAGTGCTGTCACTGCTCAAAGACATTCAGACCCTGTGCTTGTGCTGCAGCTAGTCCAGGTTCACCCTCTCTGAAATGCACAGGGTGTGGATAGGAGGCCCTCAGCACCACCTGTTCCACCCTGTCAGTCTGCTACTACTGCCAATGGAGATGTATCCTATGTATTATCCAGTGTGATAAAACTAACTTCTCTCTATTTCATATTTACCCTCCTTCCAAGACCTTAAAATAATGTCAGAAGCCAATTGCCTCTTTGCAAAATGAAACTGAAATCAGAAGCAGCCTTTGAGGTAGATGACCAAGACCCACTAACAAGTTTTAGCTTGGTCCTGATATGATCCCTGTCAAAAATCAGGCGTTTTCTCCTCGCTATTTGCAGTCTTAGGCTGTACTCTTGGGGATTGGTTTGATAGCACCTTAGTCCATAAAATGTACATCCATTATACATTGCTTTTATGCCTGCATATAACAGTTTATAGACATGATATCCTACACATACACACTTGCTCTCTACTGATTCCTGACTTCTTTTCTTAGCAGTCTCCTTTTACCTGATGAAATTGCAAGGGAAATGAAGTCAGAAATTCTCATAATTTTTAAGTGTATTCATACAGGCAGGGAATAATCCGTTCTTCATGTTCCTGGTAGATAGGGCAAGAATTGATTAGCTTAAATTTCTGCAAAGGGGATTTAGGATAATCATTAGGAAAAACTTTCCCGTTAAACCTTGGAAGAGGTTGCCTTGGGAGGACTAAGGATCTCTATCACTGACATTTTTTTCAAGAACAGGTTAGACCAGTGTCTGTCAGGAATGTCATAGTTTATGTTACCTAAAGGGTGTGGAGGGAGTAGATGACCTCTCAAAGCCACTTCCAGCCTCTTTTTCCTGTGATCTTCCAAAGTATTCTGAATGTTTTATTTATCTATATCAGTGCACCTCAGTATTTCTGACACAATGTTTATCCAGGACAGAGATTTGAAAGTTCCTAATCCTCTAAGACTACAGATCACTCAGAAGTGTTGTGTCTTGTTATCCATTGGTGCTTGACATTAGTGCAGACTCTGGAAGGGAACTACTGGCTTTGGCTGGAACACTGTCCATCACATTCTGTCTTATTCCCATTCGCTTCATAAAGTACCATCTGTATTTGAAAATCTGGAGTATTGTTGAACCTGGATCTCAAATGTTAGTCAAGATGAAAAACCTGTTCATAATATTCTTAAGACCAGCTAGGTTATTTATACCACCAAGTTTTAAAAACTTTCTTTCAGTCAATAGAAATACTTTTTCAGCCAGCGGACCGCTAAAACTCACAGACTTGAAATACAAGAACATATTTTCCTTTTAAATACTTAGATGTACTGAGTGACATGATGCTTTTGCACCCAAGAAAATCATACTAACATTGCACTCCAGATGGAATAATTCTCATTAGAAACACAAACGCCTGAAATGCTATACAAACCAAAATGTGTTTGGTTTTTTACTTTAACATTGTGCCACAATACACCAGTGTCATTTGATCCATTTCTATGTGTTGATGCAACAGAGTACTTCCTGCTTATTTCTCCCTTCTTCCTATTTCCTCCCTGGTTACTATTCCCTGACAAACTGTTTGGTCTTACCTTCAGTAACCATGAGTTCATGCCATGAACTCAACAGCAGTCTAGTTTGGGAGACAGCAAAAGCTGCCCAAAGTTGCCTGTTGGGAATGCAGCCCTGTGCTGGAGCTGCACAGCACTAAAGAGCTTCTGTCCCGCACAGCATGGATGGAACAGTTATCCAAAAGCCACCATCCTCCTTCTGTGTCCAGCTCTGACACCTTACTGAATTCAAGGGTTTCTCCTGAGCCAAAACTTCTGGTTATGCTATGCTGTGTGATAGGGTAAGACTCAAGGAGGAGAGCTGCACTCCACATCTCTGAGAGATATCTACTATCGTGTTTGAAAGCTGATATACCCTCCAACTTTGCTGAAGCTATTTTAGTTAAGCTATAACAACTCAATTGGCTAAATCCTTACTAGTGATATGTAGTTAGAGATCACCCAGAGCTGATACTGACTGTGGATCCTGTCCTTAAGAAACTTTAAGATCTTCTTTATTTTCTCAGAAACATCAATGGAAAACATTATAATAGCAAAGAATGGGCAGGGACATATTTGTCAGTAGTGGCATCAATTCAAATGTGCATCAAAATACAGAGGCCTGACAGAGATGAATGACAAAAGAAACAGTTCTCCCACAAAAACTTACATTCTTGCTGTACAACAGGCAATTATTATGGTTAATCAAATTTTCAACTGAGCTGCCTACAGTGTCAGAAACCCACAAAATCATTTAATAGACAGCAGTTTGAATGGGTTGGAGAGGAAATATTTAAGCTGAACTGTTGCTGATGGGATTTCTCAAGCTCAAAAAATTCTCACATAAAGGACAGTATGGAAAGGAAATGAGTTGGCCTTAGAAGGATCAAATTTGCAAATTTTTTTTTCTAGATTTGAAATCTTGAGCTTAAATTACATAGTATTGGTTGTTTTTGCCATGAATACTTTGCACACATTTACAAATACACTGAGCTTCAGTAATTGTTATGTATAAATGGATTTCCACTATTATATTACAGTACAAGTCAGAATAACCACTCAGATTCTAATTTTCTCAGAAATGTTGCTCTGTGTTGGACTGGAAGGAAGAAAGGTGTCCATGACGTGATAATGTAAAGGGTACATTAATTATACATATTTTAGAAGTGTAGATGTGAAAGCAAATGAACCACCTCCCAAATACCTACTTCCAGACTCCTGTCCTACAGTAGATATTCAGTCCCTGAACAATTATTCAGAGAGCAATTCAGGTTTCTCAACATGTTTGGTGCCCTGGGTATACTGCCCAGCCTCCAACTCTCTCCCAGCAGACTGTGGACCTCCTGTAGGTCCTGCCTGCAATCTGCAGACGTTTTGGATACCTTCAGATGTTTACAATGGCAGTAGATCCTTCTTATCTTGTGAATTACACCCTTGATTTTTATGTGCTCCCGTTTTCTGTCTACAAAATTATAGAATAAGCCTTGCTTCTTCCCAGCTTCAGCCTGCACCAGTGTTTTCAGAGCTGTCACAAGCACTGACAACTCATAATGCCAAAGGCATTTCCACTGCAAAAACCTCATGGATCAGGTTTAAGTCCATGCACAAAACTTGCCATGAGATCTTTACAGGTAGCATATCTGCCTATCTGCTTTTTGTGGACTTCCTGAAGTTCCTTCACCTGAAGCAACTTTCGTAGGTTGATCACGGGCTACATGGTCTGGCCCTGCACCCTGGAAATCTGTAGTGACATCTCATCTAGAGTAGCTGCAAACCTTCCATTTGGAGGGCTTTTCCCTGTTCCATGTATGCACAGGGTTGCCCCATCTGGAGCCTATCATTCTGTAACAGGACTAAATTCTACCACTTTCCACTCACTAATTGCACATTGAAGGTATTTGTGTAAAATAGCACAATTTGCCAATAATATAAACCTGTTCTTTAGCTGACATCCAAACAAAAATTCTGCTAAGAATCTATTTTCTTGTTCTGTAAAGAATTTCAGTAAGGTATCTGTCATTTTAAAAAGTCAATCTTCTCCTTATTTAAAGGTATTAAGCAGTCCTTCATTCTGGTAGCTGCTTTTCAGATGCTTCAGGCTTTCTGATCATCAGAATATCACACACTGTCCTTTGGAACTGGGATTTGTGACAGCCCATGGTAAATGGCCTGGAACAGGAAAACATTCCACAGATAATTTAACTGAACTAAATTATTTCAGAAAGAGGACTCTGCAATTCAGTGATAAATTTATTGATTTGATATAAAGTATTAATTTTCTGGTTGCATTATTTTATCATGTTAGCTGTCTATTGAATTTTACTTTTCCTTTCCCAGAGAATTTGTTCTCAAAACAAAGGTATTTGGTACCCACATTGAAAGGGTTTTATTGAATCTCTGATTGTGTTTTCCCCTCCAGCTGACTTCCATTTAATCCTTCTGATTTAAATACTTCCCTATGTAGGAGTTGACAGCTAGGAAGGACTATAACATCAGGATACCTTTCACCCCACCCATTTTTAAACATTTCTCCTGAGGAATTAGTTCAACCACTGCAGGACACTGTCAAGAAAATTCATATGCCTCCAGACTTGATTCCTTGCCATTATGGGCATTCATTTCTTCTGCTAGCTGGGATCAAGGGGGCCAAAAGCAAATGTAGCTATGATGAAACGAGGAGCTGCTCTCAAGCCCCATACTGGCCTGCTCAGTATTCTCAGATTAGTGGCCACGCATCCATGGGAGTTCGGAAAGAGTTTCAAACCCTCTGCCTCACACTCACTAGTAAAATATCAAGGAATTTTCTAAGTTGTATGTTTTCTTTATTACTTTGACTTTGGAGAGGTCACCAAGCCCAAAGTATGAGAAATTTGAGGTACTGCAGAAAAAGGCATCGGTCGCTAACCTCCTTACAGCAGGCACTGAGTCTTGGACCTCATCTGAAGTTACTGAAGTAAATAATAATATAAAGATACACCTGTATGTGTTTCAATCACATGTCTAATTACAAAGTAGATAATCTCTGTTAGTATTCTCTGGGGAAAGTTCATTTACCTGCCAATCAGCTTGTAGATTAACCTTTCAGTTCTGTCATGAATTTATCCTGAGGAATACCTCTGCTACTCTATGACTTGAAAGTGTTTTATGTTCACAACATCATTGTCAAGTGAACACCCCCACCCTGCAGCAAATGTATTGCAGTAAGGACATATGGTAGTTTTATTACTACATTGCACATGTATCTCTCTCTCTCTGTATACATCTCAATTTCCCATCACTGTGATCCTGGTACATGTGCTGTGTGTACAGAGTAGCCCAGGTTGCATCTTGTCCTTCTGCAGATGCAGTCATAACAAGTGATCTGTAAATAGGCTCCACTCGGGGTCAGTAGAAGTAAGATAGTCTCCAGGACTCTCTCACATGCAGGTCTGGATGGACAAAGAAGTCTTGAACCATGGGGTTGGTCAACCTGGATGCAGCTTGAGTATTCATCTTGCACTTTAGTGAAGTCAGATATGTCCACAGTTCTGCAATACCTGATCTTTTAAATATGTACATCGATGTTCCCAAGCAAAACCTCCTTAGTCATAAATCTTAAGCCATCAAAACCTAACTAGGAATTACTATATGAAAAGTCTCCAGATATATGAATGTATTTATTTATATAAATAGTAAGAATTTTTAAAAGGTCATTTGTGTCACCACTGCTTTCAGATGAGCTGTGCAGAGTACAAGATGAGACAGATAAGATAAGCAGCTGAAATATGAAATTAATATGAAGACATGAATTTGCATGGATGAACAGGAGCTAAATCTCCTTCAGTACCAGGTTTCATGAGCAAATAGTCCTGAATGAGGAGTTTGTTAAATATCAGAACCTCTGAATGTTTCAGTGTCCCTCCCATTTTATTTAACAGAATCAAGAACTTCCTTGAAGGCACCAGGTGTGTTCTGGTGATTTTTGAAAAAATGATGAGGTGCTACAACACACATAGTATTTACAGAAATTATGACATTTACAGCATGGAGTGTATAAAGAATTTGAAGAGTTTGCAGCTAATTAGGAGGATGCATGGGAAGGATCTGCACAGTTGTTACCTGGTATAGGAAATGGGAATTTAGAGATGATGGAAAACCCTCTAATCGAAACCAACACAGTCAGTAATCCTAAGAATTATACTCTCTCAGATACACATCCACACATTCACATTCATATTCTACTGCCAAAATGTACTATTAGATCACAGAATTTGATCTGCAGTATGTTAGACCCGTTACTCAACACCCAATTAAATCTGTACACAGCCCAATAACTTCTGTTTGATGAAAGGATAATTTGGGTTTGACTAATGCATAACTTCCAGAGAATATCTAGTCTTGATCTCACAACAGCAGGAGACAGAAAATCTACTGCATGGTAGTTAGTTTGAATAGTTAATCCCACTCAGTGCTAAAGAAAAAGTATCTAACTTCGGTCCTGGATTGACTTAGCTTCCAATTCCAACCACAATTTCATTCTCTACTAAATTCAAGATCACTTCAGTGCTCTTGTTTTCTCTCAGGAAAGGGATTTATGTACTCTAATAAAATCCCTTCTCAATTTTCTTTCTGATATGACTTTTAAGAAAAAAAAAGAGCTTCCAATTCTTAAATCACTTGCTGCATTTTTTTCATCACTTTCTTCACCTTTTCAATGGTTTTTGAAAAAATACCAAAACTGAGTCTGTATTCTAGCTGCTGTCTTGGTAGGGCAACATCTGCAAGTGCTGTCACCCTTCTACTCCCATTCATTACTTGAATGTTTGCACAGACAGGTTGTGTCCCTCATGACATAGTATTGCATTGGGAGAGGCTGTTGAGTTCCTAGTCTGCAAAGACCACACATTGCAGTATATTATCAATTGCTTGGGGAGGGGGGAGTTGTGTGTTTGGCAAAGCAAAAGAAGCAGCTCCTTTTCCTGAGTTGTTTGCTTTCTTGTTCTGAGCTTTTTGCCTCCACAATCTTCCAGCAGCCTACAGGGTGTCACGGGACATCTTAGAGCCACGCTGTCCTGCACTGCCACCCAACACAGTTGTTTGGATTTTCCTCATTAATGACATTTCCAAGTACCACAGAGCTCTCCTTTACCCAGGAGACCTCCCCACTTCCCAGGCTTGGTTGTTTCTCCTGGAGGCACCCTGACTCTATGTCATGTGAGCCTGCAGACATACCAATACCCTTTATACTGCCATCCCTCTGGTTTCTATGCCAAGAGAACGGCTGTCCTGGCTGGAACACTCCTGCATGCATCTGAGCTGAGTCTGTGCCAGACCATGATCCCATAGAGCAAGCTGTGCACATCAGAAGGCAAAGGTAGTTGTTATTAGTCCAGATTGTCCCAGCACATGTAAGTTAGAAAGCAGTAAGTTTCGAGATGAGATGTCAACTACATAATAAGCCTTTTTAAAGAAAGCAGTAAAATGCATACCCAGTCTTGGAAGTGGCAGTGAGGAGAGAGAGGATGAAAGTGTAAGATGGAAGAGTAAATATGGCATTGAATTATCTGAGGCTTACAAGTCGGCAAAGAGAAAATGCCTGAAGTAGAAGCTGGAAGCTGAAATCTGTACTAGGGGTAACAACCTATTGACAAGTCAGAGAGAAGAATTATACAAGGAACAGAAGTCACTGTCAGCCAAGGGGAGACATGAGAGATGCTAAAGGGAAGAATTATATTTGTTCTGAGGAGGGGGAACATAGACAATCGAACACATGAAGAATGCCAGCAGTAGAGGCTGGGAACAGAAACAACAGTCTGGCTGTACGGACCGTTCCCACTGTTCTCAGCTTACAGCAGTGAATCCTTAGGGAGAAAGAGTTTATACCTCCCACAATTCAGAAAATTCTGCATCTACCTCTGAGCCCACCTATGGTTCAGATAGTAAATTTGCCCTAATATCAAGCCTAAGATCCACAAAACAAAGAGTAGCAGCCATCTCAAGGCTTTTCATTGGGAAATTTTTTTAATTGGTGGCTGACACCAGTCAGAGCTGTACTCACCCCTCATATATTTCTAAACTAAGTGTTAAAGAGATCTTGAGGCAAATAGGAGAGGTTCACCAAGGAAATATCATATTTGACAATTAAGTTTCTTTTTCTCAACTGATCACTGGGGTTCCTTAGAAGAATGGGTACTGTATTGCTTACGTAGCCTTTAGCCAGAGAAGCAGGTCAATATTTTACTCTTGCACTGCTCAGTGTAGGCAAGCAATTAAGTTACAGCATTGAGAGAGAAAGATAATAAAAGCAAAAAATCACTGTCAAAGACAGTAGATCCCTGTGATAAGAGAACCTCATTCAACAAAGTTGGTAACATTTTTAAGTTCACAAAACCTTGCAATACTGGTCTAATGCCAGGAATCAGATGTTAAGCAGATTAGAGAATGGACTGGCTCATCAGCTGCAAGTTGAATGAAGGCAGAAAGCTTCATTTTGTATCAATGATCTCCAAAGCAGACTAAAGCCTGCTGGAGAGGGAGCACCTTTACCCCAGCTTCTGTCCTTGTGTCAGGGGTGAACCACAAGCTGCTGAGACTCAGCTCCAGCAGAGGTAAAGCTGCTTGAGGTACAAAACTTCTTGTTGCTTTGTTTTCTGAAAACCCACAGCGTAACAGTGACCCCAACCTACCAGATGATTATCCAAAGTTTAAGACTCATACAATTTGTCTCCTTGGAGTACTTCACAATATTAGCTTTAGGTTTCAGAGTGTTGAGTGTTAAATTACTCATCACAAACAAAAGTTCTGCTGCAGGATAGGTGTTGATAATAATGCCTGATAGCTGTGCATAATGTTTCCTTTGGCAGAAGGCAGTCTGACTACTACAGGAAGCAGTTGGCCAGAGGATCTTGTCAAGGCACAAATAGTCAAAATGTAAAAATTTTACATGAGTGAAAAATTTGCACAGAGAAATGTGGAGCTCTGACTATTAATTCCCTACCAAATAAAAAAGCGCTTTTTCCTTACTAGTGGATTTGTCTCCTATGAAATGCCAAGAGAAAAATGAGACTGAATGGAGACACTGAAGGCAGACTTTGACAGAGATGGATATTTTCATGCAAAACAGTTGTTCCTTAAGGAGCTTTTGCCCTGTGGTTATCAGAAGGCAAATGGGAATTTATGTGGGTGAACAGCTTCTCATTAAGGTAAAATGTGAAATAAACTGTGAATACAGGACAAAGTGGGAGAGAGAAAATCAGAAAAACACTCACGGAAGTATACCAAATCCTAAAATGAAAAAAACCTGTGATATCCTCAGTCTGATCATGAAGGCATAAACATAACATAATTAGAGGAACAAGGGACCAAGACAACAAATATTTCATGGAAAGTATTTTCCAGTAGACATAGAAGTTTCCATTAGACTCCAAGGTGAGTAAGACCCTTCTCCTGTCTTTGTTCAGTTTCTAGTCTGAACTGTTCCTGGTCAGTTCCCATTCCCTTAAAACCCAGACCAAAAGAAGAGCTGGATATTCTTTTCTATTTGAGAATCACTGGCTATAGAAGAAGATATAAGAGACACTTTGTTATGTAGACAGCCAAAAGAATTAAAAAAATATGCATAACATGGCTGTTTCCTACTGTCAACAAAGAGAGAAACTCTGGGAGAAATGGCTGATGCCTAGCATTTTTCAACACTTGATATGTCAGCACGGTTCTGGCAGGTGTCCTTAGGAAAACAGAGCACTCGTCTGAGCATGTTCAATGTCCCCTTGGGAAATGCTGTTTTCTCAGACTGTGTGAAGCATATGGTGCATTTTTCTAGAAAACAAAATAAAAAAAAAAAAAAAAAACAACATTTTCCAAAACTGGCAAACCCCTGGCATTTACCCATTGGAGGTCCTGATAAAAAACAAAACAAAACAAAACAAAACAAAACAAAACAAAAAACCAAAACCAAAACCAAAACCAAAACAAACAAAAAACCCACAAAAACAAAACAAAACAAAACAAAACAAAAAAAAAGCTTTGGTACTCTTGAGAAGTTTTGGGGAAAATCAGCTTTTCTGCATGAAACTTCAGCAAAACATTGACAATCTGGAAGGGAAATTACCTACTCTGGCAGGAGAGAGAGGGACACAAGAACTGGACTCCAAAAGGAAGAGTCCTTCACAGGACTGTTGGTATTGTGCGTGGGTGTATGACTGGCACCCTAGGAGCAGTAGTGTGCAAAGGTGGGCAAGGGACATAGAATCCAAGTTGTGGTAAAGAGAAACTGAACAAGTTAAATGAAGCCATGTTCTGGAGTAAAGAGTTCTGAGGGTGAACTTAAACTAAGTGGTGTCCAGATGCTTCTAGGAAGGGCTGGACACCAATCTCCTACACCATCATGGCCAAGATTGGGTTTTACGCATCCCACTTGCTAACGAGTGTTAATTTACTCAAGAAGAGCAGGAGGAGAATTAGACTTAGAGTGTGGGTGTGAAAGAGTTTCATGGTTTAATATATGGGTGGTCAAAGTTAGCCTAAATTACCGTAAACCACTTTTTGCCACTGCTGAAAAGGAACTGTCAATTTTCCCATTTTCATGCATTAGAGCAGGGATTATTTTTGCAGGTACAAGTGTGTCATTTGCAAATTAAATGTGAATGAGGAGATATTTGATTGTTCAGTCATAATCTTTGTCATTTGACAAAAAGGAGGACATAGGAAATCTGTTATATTAGGTGCTTGAAAACAAGCATTCACAGAAGATAAATGTTTTTGTTTTAATTGGAAAATAATTAATCTAAATTAATTACATTAATTAAGACCAGCCCCACAGACACAGCCCTTATCAATTTAAGAATGATCTCTAAGAACTGTCAAAACTTATTGATCATGACTACAAGTAATTTTCAGAGGAACTCAGGTTTAGACATGCAACTGCTAGCACTGCCTGTCTCAAACATGACACATTCCTAGCAACAGCACATCTCATCAAAGAATTAAAGTCATGCTCTGATCTTCATTTTGAACTGTCAGACACCAGGACAGCTCCAATAAAAGGTATCACTATCTTCTAGAAACATCTTAAATTAGTAGAAAATTTAAAATAAAGCACGAGCATGTTTAGAGAGCAGCATTAGAATACACATCTGACTGCTTATGCAGAAGGGGAAAAATTAAACAGCACAGTCAGTCGAGTTCATGGTCCTGGGACTCTTTATTAGAATGACAGTGGAATGATTTAAGACCAAGCACAATACGTTGAGCCCTGAGGTCAAAACAGGTATCTCAGCATTGGCAGAATGCGGAGACATTCTGGGATGCTGAATTGCCCCTTTTCCTCAGACAAGTCTAAAACTGAAAGCAGTTGCATAATTTTGAGATTTCTGATTCTTAAACATAAAAGGTTTGGGACAGATGACCTTTCCAGTGTTCTGTAACACAGGGAACACTCTACATAAGAATGTCAAAAGATTCACATTATGAGCTATTTAATAGATTTGTCTTAAGTATTTTGGATTCTGATGTTTATTGCTAGTTTTTGAAGGCCATATGCTTAACTGTGAAATGAAGATGAGCGAACTTTATCTCCAGGAAGGTAGAGTAGGAGCTAGCTGAAGCTGGGTGTTATGTTCTTCAGTGCTTCACAGTGTGTAATGTTGACCAAGGTAAACTCAGATATCAAGTGAAGCAGGTCTCTGCCTGGATCTTTGGCTCAGCCATTGCTCAGAAAAAGCACACACTTCTCCTACAGCAGACCTAAGATCATTGTTTTCTCTCTCTTTAACATTGTTTGGATCATCTGTCTAAGTTAGGTTCTTTATCCCTTTGAAGCACTTGCTGCAGAGCACAAAAATTGCTTTCCATCAGACACAGCATCTTCTTTCCTCTGTTTCATTTAGTTTATATAGAGGGATAGATAGTTCTTTCAAATCCCTCTGTTGCAGTTTTCTCTCAGCAAAAAAACTTCTCATGGACTTCTAAGGAATCTTCCTTTCATTTTCTTTACACTTCCATTTAAATGGAACTTATTCTGGTTATATTCTCTCTCCTCTCATTCTACTTCTAGATTAGTTTTGAATGCTCAGGTATTGCATCTCTGTCTCCTTTATTGTAGTAGTAGTAGTAGTAGTAGTAGTAGTAGTAGTAGTAGTAGTAGTAGTAGTAGTAGTAGTAGTAGTAATAGTAGTAGTAGTAGTAGTAGTAGTAGTAGTGGGTAAAATTATTTTAAAACAGTCTTCAAAAATTTTAAAGGCTCTTTTTGTCTCTTGAGTAATACCAGTTTGAACTTTACCATTGCCTTTCTTCTCCTTTTGCATCTTGTTTAAGGTTAATTTCTTCAAAATCTCTCATTCAGTCAAAGTCAACCTGCATCCTAAGTGAAGCCCCAAAAGTTATTCCCAGTCTAATCTGCACACCATGTCCTTGAGGGTAATTAATAACGATGCTGCTGCCAGCTGCTGCTCTGAACATTATGTTCTGATATTGAAAGTGCTCACTCCAAAGCAAGTCTGGGTACAATGGGTGTGCAGGCCAGCTCTCCTTTATTACATGCCAGTGTTCCAACCCCTAGTCAGCCTGGAAAAGGAAAAGAGATGCTGCACATCCTCTCACAAGGATTAGCTCAGCACTGTATAAATACATAGCACTCATATATTCTCTGGTTGAAAACAGAGAAAGAAGTCTGAAACACAATGGTAGAATTATGAAATTAAATATTTAAGAAATTAAGTCTTTTTTTCTAAAGCAATATTTGCATGGCATATCAGAAACTTTTGATTTAACCCTGAAGTGAAACAATAACAAATTCTCAGATGTCAGCACTTACAAAAATTATATTCCATATCTCAGCTGGCCTTGTCTAACAGGAATTTCTCATTAACCTCCCTAAAAGATTGCATTAATACCTCCATGAAGACTTTCATTTTTCTCTCTTCATTACATTTCTTTAACTTGTTGGTGTACGCATATCGACTTTATAATCACCATTATTATGCTGAATATAATGAAACAACCAATGATGTCTTATTGGAGAATCTGATTCACTCTCTACTCCTTTTGTTTTATATTAAAGCATCATTACAAAGTTACAAAGTCATCTGGTCCACCCAGGCCTGCTCAAAGCATGGCTAACTTCAAAGCTAGATACTGAGTTGCTCAGGGCATTGCCCAGTGGTTTTGGACATCTCTAAATCACCTAGGCCTGTATGATGTGAAAACTTGTAAAGATCTTGGAATAAGGACCTGCATCTCCTATTTATAGCACCAGTACCTGCATAGTGCTGGGAATAATTTTGAGGTGTGAAGTATACAAGTAGCCTTTCTGTAAGACAAAAGTGCTTGCTTTATCTGCTTGCACATGGTTGACATACAAAAGCAACTGACATCAATGTACAAAAGGTGGAAGCATACAAAAATGTACAGCCACTTGGCTGGTTAATAGACACAGAACAGAGGAAAGAAACATGAAACAACTGCGCTCACCAAATCAATATGGGGTTTTTCTTGTTCACTCTTTTTTATTCCCTAGCTTTGAATTCCATAGGATATCCATATTTTTCTGGACCTGCCTTTTAGACTGCAAGAATTTAGAGCTCATATGTAGGTTTCTGCATCCTGCAGGATCAATAAATAAAAGCTAAATAATAATTAATATAACTGAAGAATTAGTATTAATATCACAATAGACACTGAAACTAGCAACACACCATTTGCATGTTAGAAGTTTTTGCATAAAGTAAAATTAAAAGAACAGTGATGTTCTCTGTTATTACATCTTCCTCCCATTTCCAGATGTGTTCTCTAATAAAATCCTAAACATGCTGCAAGCATGCACTAGTCTGTCATGCTACTGTTATGTTGCGAACAGGTAGCATGAATTTCCCTCAGCAAGCTATAAAAAGTGCAGAAGTCAATGAAGCAGAATTTATGGTTAGAGAAAGAGATTACAGAATGAGACTTAAGCACATGCTTAACTGCTTTACTGAGCTAAGGCATATATGGGGACACTGATAACTTCAACACTTGCAAAATCCTTCATGATAGCAAACCAGCATTAACCCTAAAATGGTTATATCAAATGACATCACGCCAGCAGCTTATTAACAGAGCTTTTATTTTTAATGGAAGTTGAACTGCTTTGCTACTGCATCCTGTTTCTGGGTTTCTATCATGTTGATGCATAGATAATTTAGACATAGATAATTTATAATTTTATCATGACAACTCAGTTCTGCAAGAGAGTATTGTAGTTTTATTTCTTAAGGAATAGATCCTAAAATCCAATAGTTTATAAAAAATTCATGAAAGGGTTAAAATTGTTGTCTTTTTGAGGACAATGGATGAAATATTAGAAGGAATATGTTCAATTAGTAATTCTTCTCTGGAAATAGTACTATTTTAGAACAGAAATGTCATTATTTCAGAACAGACTATAGATGCAGCGTAGAAGCAGTTTTTCTACAAAGGCTGGTTACAGTTATAATAATAAAGCAAGTTAAGTGGGGAAGTGGTATAATTATATGCATGGCTTTGCAGCTCTAGGTTACTGATTCTTATCCAGGTGAGATAGCTAATAGCAGGAATCCATTTTCAGGAATTATGACTGATTTTAGTACTGTTCAAGACACTTAAATAATAAAAAAGGTGACAGTGTGGTGTTTATTCAATACTTCACCATTGTGAATTATTATATGTGCTGTAGTTTCAGAACAAATCAATTCTCTCAAAATTTGGTCTGAGATAACAGGTGATCAGAAAGTCTCTCATTCTTTAGCAAGATTATTTTAAATATATATGGCCAGACAGTCTCTTGCATCAAGGTTCTCACATTGACAAACTCTCTGATCCTCCCTAATTCTTGAGCTATTCCCCAAGATGGTCGGGTCCTTGTGGAACTGCCTATGGATTTGCAAGGTATCAGATCCCAACAGTGGCTGACAACTGGACTCCAGCCTGCTGTGTTTGTAGTCATTTCCTTCCTAAAGCTTGCACATATAGGCTGGAAGACCTCATCTCTCCAGCTGGGGACTCCCAGCTACCTGTTCTGGGAAACAGATCCATTGACCTTGCATGTAATGAAGATCTAGGCATAAAATACTGCCTTTAAAAAAAAAAAAAAAGGAAATTAAATTATGTCACAAATGGAGAACTGCTATTGATTCACCAGCGCAGATTAGGTTGTCTGGATATTTAACTACTCTATCAAAGCTACTGGCATCCCTTGCTTGAGACATGTGAGACACATGGCTTCCCCTGTGTATCTCCTCCATTTATTTCAAATTTCATGTTGATTCTGGCAGGTACTGTGCACAAAATCTACACTATATATATATGTACACACTTCTTTTCTGAAAGAGCATGATCTTGATCAAAGCACAATTTCGTCTTTCTACCTCTCTATCTGGTCAGCCTTTTTTCCATTGTGAAGGATAAAGAAGAGCAAGATGTATGAGAGAATCACGGTACAACTGAGGTGGGAAGACACCTTTGGAGATTGTCTAATCCAACTCTCCTGATTACCTAGGGCCACTTGCAGCAAGTTGTTCAGGACACTATTTAGATGGGGTTTAAGTATCTCCAAAGTTGGAGAGCAAGCCTCTCTGGGAAACCTGTTCCAGTATCTGACTACCTTCACGATGCAAAAGTTTTCTTCTTATGCTGACATGCCATTTCCTGTGTTTTAGAATGTGCCCACTGACCCTTGTCCTCTCGCTTGGCACCCCTGAGAAAAGCCTGGCTCCACACACCTTGCACCTTCCCTTCAGGTATTTATGCACATCCTTAAGATTTCCCGTGAGCCTTTCTTCTCCAGGCTGAACAGAGCTGGGACTGTTCAGCTCTCTGAACATTTGCTCATAGGATGGATACCCTATCATATCCTTCATCAGGCTCTTAATCATCCTTGTGGCACTTTGCTGGACTCTCTTTAATACATTGATGTCTCTCTTGCACTGAGGAGCCCAGAACTGGACACAGGACTGCAGATGTGTGTCACCTATGCTGAGTATAGGAAGGATCACCTCCTTCAACCTGCTGGTGATGAATTCCTGCTGGGATAATGCTTAAGACGCTGGTGGTCTTCTTTGTCTCAAGGGCACATTGCTGGCTCAGAATCCCCCTAGTGACCAGCAGGACTCAGGAGGAGTCCCAGGCATTCTATCAGTCCCATACCCAGACAGCTCAGTCCTCCTTCAGGAGCTCAGTCTGTGTTAAGGTCCCTGATTAATCAAGGTGGTGCTGGAGACCATGCCCTGAGGGACCACTATTGCCAGGCATCATTTCTGGTCCTGTTTCCTGAACTATTCTGCACAAGGGAGTGCTCGAAGTACAGTGTTTGTTGGCTGCTTCTGTCAGATGCCTTGTCAAGTAGGGAGAAGGAAGGATTCTTGAAGAAGGTAAAGCTGTCTGGAGCTTTCCATAGGACCAGTGTGGATTGCACTGCAGGAACAATATTCATGCCATAGAATTTTAAGCAAAGTAGCTGCACTAAGACACACTACAAGACCTGTGAAGTTGAGTTGAAGATCATCAAGTCAAGGAAAAAAAAAAAAAAAAGAAGAAACAGGGTGAAATGAAATGACAAGAGGAATGTCAAGGAGCAGCAATTTGAAGGTGTGGTTTGGACGGGGCTAATTACTATGCTTCAAAGCAAGGCAGTTGCAAGCCTCAGTTTTGGTAGAGAACAAAGCTCCTGTACAAATAAGTGCTGACATTAGTGAATGAAAACAGTGATTGTAAAACAAAACAACAACAAAACAAAACACAAAAACAAAAACAAAGCAAACAAACCCTGAAACAAATTCCTAACAGCATCATTCTCACTAGGAATAGGGCAAGAATTCCTCTTTGTTTCACTTCCATACAACCTCTGGACAAGAAATCACATATACCTCTAATGATAATCCAAAGACTGGCACAAAAGTATCGAGAAAAGACAAGTCATAAATGGCAGATCTGAAAGATGCTTTCAGCATCCAACAGAGTAGTTTTTCCCACAAAGCACTTGCCAACATCCTGACACACAAACACCTCTATATTTATACAGTATGTGATTTATATCTTGCCAATTGCAATATACGTCTCTTTAGGGATGGCTCCTATCCATACTGGCACCAGGAAAGAGTTCACAATATTTCTGCTTTTCCGAGATTAAAAAGAAAATAACTATGTGGTGTGTCAAAGACATGTAGCAGAAGCTGGATATATATCAACAGAAGCCTTTCAGCACTAAAATACTAACAAGGTACCTGATATGCAGATTGTTCTGAAATTCATAACTTTTGAAGATAAAGCATTCAGTTAGAAGGTTTTTCTTCTCTTTCTGTGATGATTTATAACAGTACTATCTCCAAGAAGACATTGTGCAAATGCCTTTTCTTCTTATAGGATTTTACAGCTTAAACACTGTGTAACTAATACAGAATAGACACTGGTGAACACACCTGTCTCCTCCATCAGGTTAGTGAACCAAGTGCAGAATGGCACATTCTGGGTGACAAGGCAGAGGCAGTTTGTGCCCACCATTGTGTCATTGCAGTGTCTTGAGGACAGAGCCTCACACATATGTCAAAAAAGTAAATGTTCAGGATTTTTCTTGCTTTTGTTGGAAAATGCCAGCTCATGAAAATTGAACCTATTTTAAAGAAGTGTCTTTGAGAGTGTCCTGACTCAGGGCAGGTGTTTGAAAGTGCTGGAAGAAATAATTTTAATTGATCAAATTAAATCTCACCCTCTCTTTGTGACTGGTAATCCAAAAGAAAACACATGTAGAAATTTAAGTTGCTCAGTAAGGCATCCTGTGTTTGTTTCCATTGCTATTTAGAGTGACGTGCCCCACATTATTTAAATGCAGTCCTTCCTGCTGAAGCTGGGCCACTCTCCAGCAGGACTACAAGTGTCACAGTAGTGGGTGGGAATACTAGCAAGTAGACTAACAGCTCTTGCTCTGAGTGCTCTGGATATGTATTCTGCTTTCTAAAGATACTCTCTACAGATATGGTTTATTCTGGTAGTTTGCAAAAACTGTGGGCTAGTTTCACACTTTCCCTCTCCTGTGTAGAAAACAACCAGCACCAAGAACACGATAAGATTCATGCAAAGAAACCCCAAACACTGTATCCCCCTGTGACTTTGTTGTTAAGAGCCTTCTGTGGGATGGATTTTTTGCCTGTTCATTAATATTTCCTTACAAAACCGGATGAATACTCTTTATCATCACAGTTTGTAGTAAGGAAAGTAGGCAGAGAGATCTAAGCTGCTGAAGAGAGGACAGTTTTAGGGCAAAGATTGCACTTCAGGAAAGCTTAGGGCTTGATGGAAAGATTGTCTGATGTTCAGTAATGGTGCTGGCAGCTAGCCCATATTTCTGCTGGTGGTTTCCATCTACCAAGCAGACACTGAAAGCAATGATGTCAACTTCAGCTTGTCCTAGCTTGATCAATATCCACCAGTTAGACTTTATATTAAGATATCAATCTTAAAACTGCCAGAGGTGAGAAGCTGACATTTCCTTCAGCCATCCCTGTTCCATATGTGCTAACTCCTAGCAAAGGAAAAGCAAAGGTTAGAGGGTTGTCACTGGTTTAAATGCCTCAACAAGAAATCTATTGCCAGTGCCCTTATCTGTCAAACCCCATTTCTTTATCTCTACATGATCAAGGACTACATTAACTTTTCCAGGACTGATGAGACAAAAGAAAACGAGAAAAAAACAAAACAAAAAGCAAAACTTATTTCACCACTTACAAAAGATAATTATGAAATCAAAGCCAAGAAATGCCCTTTCAAAACTCAGTTTCCTGAAGTTTGAAAAGTAAAAAAAAAAATATAACAGACACAGATAACCTGAATAAAGAAAAATAAATGAGGTACTAAAAAACTTTCCTAAACATAGAAGAAATTTTTTGTTCAAGTAAAACTTTGTGAGCTGGCCCTGATCTGCATTGTTTCTGGCACAGGTAGATACAATAAAGAATCTCAACCTCCCACTTTTGTGGGCCACTAGGAGAAAAAGTGACTTAGCCAAGCATTTTGGCGCTATTACTTGACATTACTTAATATAATTACATCATTACTTACTATAACTTAGAAAGTCCATTTTCCAAGACCTCTCCAAAGATCTTCTGGAAAACATACATAACATAGATCTGTATTATTTCTGTAATGCTTCTAGATTAATCTCACCTGCTGGTTGTCATCAAGAGAAAATATACTCCACAACCAACACGTGTATGTCAAAATTAGCAGAAAGGATTCTCCCCTCATATTAGAAAATGTTTTCTTGACAATAAACAAAAAAATATGATTTGAACCAACTATTTTCTGCACCTGTGTTCAGTAACATTTGTATTTGATGGATTTTAATTTGAATGGGAAAAAAGATACTTATGTGTTCTTGTACAGGAATACAAAATTCCATGTAATAAAAATTACGAATACATTACGTACCCTTTTCCAGTAATATTGTAGTCAGAACCTGAAGATGCTAAGAGCTCAAATGTAAAAATAACTGTGGATGAGAAACATAAAAATCATATGCATTATAAAAAGTATTAATAAATAGATAACAGCTGATTCTGCACATACTGAAAACTTACACTCCCAATTCCAGAGATCCATGTTAAAGAAAATATTGTATCTACTAACCCTCTTCATACAGTGTTTGCAGACTGTATTTACATGCATATGTAAATCCAGTCTGATTGTCAGTTATGTGTCGCAAATTTTGTTTAATGTTGTCCTCTAACATAAATCCCCTTGATATATCTGTGACAGAATGAAGAAACCGTCCCATTGTTCATACACACACACATATAAATAAATATATAAAGCATGTTCTATTTCTATTCCTCTTTCCTGCTGAACTTGTTTGATGCTCATCTGGCAGTGCTGGTCTACACTGTTCTCATTGACAAGGAAACTGCAGATGCTGTGAACAGACAGTAAGATTGTTCTAGACTTCAGCTGTACAAATATTTGGGTTCAGGACTCTAGAATCACAAAGACAGCATAAAAGTAATTAAAATTGAGCACTTTATCAAAGGCCACAAGCAATTTCCCTGTACTGAAGGTACCAGCCCTGCCGTCTCTGCAGCAATAGAGACAAAAATGGGAGAAGATTCCTATTTCCAGTGACTTTTTCTGGATGAGGTGAATTGGTACAAGGCTCCTGGAGTTAGTTATTTTCAGGACTGTGTCTCAGAGCACTACACACATGTGAGTCCCATACCATTCTGTATGCAGAGTGGCTGCCAAATTTAGATATTCCCTAAGTTGCAGAACAAGAACATCTTCTTCCTATTTCTACATTTCTGGCCTGGTTGAAATAGAAAGATTTCATATTTGAGTCGTGCTGTGTTCACACCCCAACCTGTAATCAAAAGTCTGAATGTTGTAGAAAAAGCAGAGGACAAAAATCCTCCACAGCTGCCAAATTCATAAACACAAGAGCTGTTCCAACAAAGTAATTTTTTAGACATTTTATAAAAATTAAATTAAGAAAATGTTATTCGTTACCCCCTGGAGTAAGATTTCATGGTGTGTTATTATATTCTGAAGTAGTTACCACTTTGTTACTGATCCGGGCTGGTGAAACAGCACTCCAGCCTTGATTCCCTAGGCTTAGGTAACCGAGCAGTGAGTGGAAACCTGCAAGTCCTCTATTCAGTTTGGTAAACACGGTCTTGTCTGTCACTTCTCATTGTTCCTCTTCAAAGTACAGTCGCCACCTTATCTGGCAACAGCTTTCTTGACGAGTGCTGCTCATGTGAAATAATCTTTCACCACCGAGGCCAGCATTTCCCTAACACAAGAAGAAACATTTATCTTGCTGTTAATGGTTAATTAATTTTGAAAATGTATATTACAACACAATAAAAAAAATAATAAAAAAAAGCCAGGCCGGACAATGGAGCAAAATGTCTCTTCCTCAAATTGACTCCTATTTAGTTCTTCCAATGTCATCCAAAACACAGATAACTTTTCTTTCATGAATTGTTCTCCTGAATGATTTATACATGTTGTGTTATCTGAAGCCCTTTCCAGATCCCCTGTGGTTTCAGCCAGCCATCAGCTGCATAATTGTTAATTTTAACACTATAAAAGGTTCTGATGCCAAGGAGATAAAGCGTCGGAGGAAGAATTAATTGAAATGTATCTTCCAATCACACTGGTTCCCTACTTCCAGTTCCACAAAAATTATACATTGGATTTGAGGTTAAAATAAATTTACATTTGTGCTACCCATAAAGCTTTTGGACTAGTATAAAATAGATAAGTTAATTGTTTCTAAAACCCATAAAGGGTTTATCCTGAGAATAATTCAGGGCAGTCTCCTGTTCATAGCCCACAGCACCATGAGCAGCCGGATAGGGATTCTTCCCAAGCTACTGCAGACATAATTGGTCAGGAGACATGTGACAGGAGTCTTTTACAACAGCAGGTGATAGACTGACAGAAACGGAGCTCAAGCTCCACCAATATTTAATCTGGATATTAAACACTCTATGCTTCCCAGAGCTCCTAATACTTTTTTTTTTTCTCCAATGTTTACTCTGCCTGTATGCTTCAAGTGAAGTATTATAAGGTAAAGCTACCAGGCTTTGATTATTTCATTTACATTTTTATCATAAATATATAGAAAATCTGCAAAATTAATTTAAGAGGCTATTTAAAGGAATATAATTGGGGCACATGAGTTCAGAGATCATGGGATTCATATTTAATTTACAGTTAGATGGCTGCAAAAGGCTATCCTCCTCTAACTGAGGCGTCCAAAACAGGCTATATCTCTGCTGAGCCTTTGTTTAAACATTATCACTATTACCAAATGTCTTTTGCCAGACTCTTTAGAAATGGACTGAAATGTATATATTTTGGGTGCAGAGGAGAGTAGAAAGCAGAAACATCTGATGCTTTGCTTCTTCATACTCTGTTCAGCTATATCAGAGCACCAGATTCCCACCTGTAAAAACCCCAGTTCAGACGTGGAACAGTGGAAAAAACTGAGGAGGTTCCATCTCATAATTCAGTAAATATCTGTCCACACAATAAAACACTGCATTTATGCCATAAGGAGGTACAATGTAAAAACAGCAACAATCTGAGATAAAGGGGGACCTGGGGAAGCTGAGAGGGAAAGCTTGTACAGCACCTGCCCACACTGTACTTGGATTTAGTCCATTTCTGGAGTCCTACTTTCACAAATGCCAAATTCAACAAATACAGTGTAAGAAAAGACCCATATAAGAATATGCTTTATGCTAAAATGTTTTATCACTTGAAGAACATTTTATTGCTGAGTAAAATACTCTGCATTTTCCCTAACTATTAGGTCTCTCACAGGAAATAACAGCATGTTAGTTATTTCAAGTCACAGAGCAAATGCAAGGATTATACATCTTATACTTTAGGATACAAAGACACAGCACTCCAAAGCAAACAAAGATGCCAACTGAGCTGAGAACATATTTAGATATTACACAGCATATTGTATTAAGAATGTAAGAGTGCCATCAAAGCCTCTCCTCAGCTAAGCTCAATGGGGCCAGAAATGGGTAAACTTTCGTCATTATGAATCATGGAAAATAATTCCCATTTCTCAACAATCTTTGTCTCTAATTGCATTTTCTGTATAAGCTGAAAGTAGGTAGGTAGAACTGTAGGCAGAATCATAATGCAGCAACTGAGCATCAATGATTTTCTAAGCCTGGGATACTTGGTATTTAATTTTGCTTTTAAATCCATACTGTGGTGGGCACTTACACACACAATAGAAAAGGAGACATGCCCCAATCAGTTTATAAGAGTATGAAGAAAATGTGTAATAGAGCAACCAGATAGATATAAATAGAATAATACAAAGAAATCTAATCTACTGCAAAGCTATAATTCAATCCTTCTGCAACACAAGTGCAAAGCTAAACAGGCTTATGAATAGCACAAAAATCCATATAGCCAAAATTGTATAGCCTATGTCATCAAATCAAAAATCTTGAATTATTGCTTATCACTATTTCATTTTAATAAAGGAAGAAAATCTAATGACTATGTCAAGGAATAAGCACTATTAAATTATAATTTTGTACTGAGCACATATGAGGAAGGATAAGATTTACATGCTCCCTTTCTACTCTCCCTTTCTCCTCTCTTCTTAGCCCTTATATTTTTTTCTCTGTATGTTTACGTGTTCATGTTAGAGGCAGGAAAAAATAAATATTGGATATGGGAGGCAAATTTCAGCCTGGCTTATATCTTGTGCAATTCTCCTGATTTCAGTAGGGATTTGTCTCATATCTTTTGACTTGAACACTTAATTTAAGTTCAGGGTCTTGTGATTTTTTTCCCTTTAGAAAGAGAAATTTCATATGGAATAAGATCTCTATGATAAATTCTATTTATTTACAAAGTTAGTCTTTAGGAAGTATCAGTTCCCCAAGATCCAGAAGATTCAAGTATACAGCTCAAAGTCTTCCTTTCTTCTTTTTTCTAACAGTCACAGTCTTATTATTTTGTGTAGGCTCTACCTAATTTTTCTGTATTTATTCTTGTAGGGCTTTTATTTCCCTCTTTCATACACACAGAGATATGCATACACATCCTGTTTCATTAAAAAATGCCAGTCAGCTAAACCCCTCTGCTACACCCTTCAACCTGAACAGCCCATGTGTGTACCATGGGTTTGAACAGCAACATATGCTTTTGTTTGGGGAGGAGGTCGCTCTTATTTCATAAAGCAGATTAACTGTTCCTTACAGCTGCATTAAAGGAAGGCAGTAGTTACACCCATAGCTTCAATGACATTTCACCCAACCCATAACACAAGGAATGTAACTCAGAATAGGGTATAGCCTAAGAAGAGAGAGATGAGTGCCACTAGAGATGTAGAACAAGTATTTTTACATAACTGACATAATATATGACAGTTGGGAGAATTAAACACTATTCAATGTAAGTAAAGGCCATGGTCTGCAAACGATTCTGGAGACACCATTGATGGAAATGTTACTGACTGTGCTCTGTTTCTCTAGAGTGGCTGATCAGGTGCTCTACCTCAGTCCCTTGCACCTGCCATTGCTCCATGGCTGGTGCAAGAAATAGGCCCTGGGACAATGATTGCATTGAGCCATACCTGTGAGAGCCAGGAAGGACAGCTGTAACTTCCATCAGGAGTAAATACCTGAGCTGTGTCTAGCTGGGGACAGGTGAGAAAAGCATCTTGAATTATTTGAGGCTATAAGATGAATGCACATAAACTACTTTGCATTAACCCCTCATGTGAATACCCTCTTTCATTTCCTAGAAGTAATTCCTGCAGAGTTTCACACTGAAGGTGAAGGATTAAACACCAGGGAAACTAAGTCATTACACATGAACACCTGTGTGCAAGTTTCAAAACCTCAACTTTGTACCTTTGTTTACACAATCTTAATGTCCTATATGAATAAATAGCCAGGGTTTTTTTCCTATTTTCCTAATTCTTTCAAAGGTTGTATTCAAGATCAAAGCGATTTCTTCGTGGACACAAATATGCATTACGGACAGGTTTATCTTGTTGAGGTGGAGAACCTATTTTACTAGTCTGTCCCTGAAAGCTAATGGTTCCAGTTCAGTTTTGGGTGTCACTGATAAAGATCGTAGTGTAACTTACATATCTGTGCTTCTTAAATTTGTTGTCATTTTTATTGAGGCAAATGATTTTGGCACACTATTTGTGGTTTCATCAATGACAGAGACAATGAGACAAATTGTCGACAAAGATAAACAAATGTGGTGCCAGGGATTTCTCCACAGAAATTCGCCAGCTCAGCGGAGAGCTGGTCGAATTCATCGGACACATAGGCTATTAATGAAACTCAAGCATTAGGATATATGAAGCAATAGCAATTCTCCTGTGACAGGTTTCAGTTCTGTGGAAAATTGTGTTCCTCTCTGCTGTGCTTCTTTAATCCTGGAAAGTGTTTAGGAGAATCAAGAGGAGCCAGAACCTCAGAAGTGCTCATGGGTCAGATGACTTTGAAGAGCCTTGAGGAGCTCATGGGGAGAGAGGTGTGGTAAGCTGCATGTCACGAGTTTGGGTGTGACTACAATGTGACTCGGAGCTTTGGAGACATGTTTGTGAGGAAGGTGAAGAATTACATTAGTGGAGCTTCATCCCCCAAGCTCTCAGATTGTCCTGCACATCTAGTCTCAAAACCAACCAGCCAGAGACTTGCGAGTTGGCAAGTGGAAGCAGTGAGGGAAAGGAGTCTCCCTGCACCTTTTACCTGTGCTACCACTGCCTCTGCTGGCTAGTGATCCTACTGCAGTGGAACCTCTCCTGCCAGTCTGCTGGATGAGACAAACTCTGGTTAGAACTAGGATGGGTGAAGAAGTCATACATGGATTTTCCTTCTTTATTTCCAGAGGTAAAAGAAAAGCTTTAGGCTCCATTCATACCTTGTTGATGCTCCAGGTCAGATCTCACTGACTGACAAAGCCTGTTACAGGCTGCTCTGTAATGGCCTGAGACATTGATAATTACTGATAAATCAGCTTCCAACGTCTTTCTTGGTACTTCACTGTCCAAAGTAAACATAGTATACAAAAATCTGCCAGTAAAGACGGATGTATGCCAAGTCTTCTGATTTTGAAATACTATTTGTTGGCTGCAGAGCAAAGCAGAAAGGCTCCCTTCCTCCCACCCTGGCAGCTCTGAAACTGTGATCAACAGGGCTGCTACGAGTGGCAAACATCTTTGAGAGCTGGTGGCAATGGTGTTTCTATCTCAAAGGAGAGCTTAACTTCATGGTAAGTTTTATTTCAGCCCAGAATAGCCCTCTCTAGGAGAGTAAATGTGGTGCCTTCCTTGTGTAAATTTCAGCAACTGACACACAGGATGAGGTTTCACAAGTAGGTTATGCTGACCTCAGACTCTGCTGCTGCTGCTGCTGCTGCTGCTGCTGCTGCTGCTGCTGCTGCTGCTGTGGAAGGCCCCATGTTCCTCTTTGTATTCACCCTTCCAGTGCCACTCATTTATCAGTGTCAGCAATCAAATGTGTGTTCGTGTGACTGGTGAAAACTAGGAGGTTTGTTCTTTTTGGGATGGCTGTTTTTGAGCTGGAATGGTCAACCAATCTGACCAAGCTTTCAGTGGTGGTGCAGAGGAAGGAAGGCTCCAGGAGTATGTGTCTTCAAACTAAAGTATGGATATCCTTCTGGAATGTATTAGATCCTTTTCTAGCAACAGCATTTGTTTTAAAAAGGGCTTCCAGTTTTGGTCTTGGTGCTGCTCTATCTTGATACTGACCTTCCTTTTGGAAGGAGCTTGGCAAACAGTGAAATTGCATGGCATTGCATTGTGTCTTGTATGCACTTTTCCAACATTCCATCAGAAACCTCACTGGGGCAGAGTCTTGCTGTCGAGTTCAATGAGGGGCTTGTGTGGAGGGCTTATGTTAAGATCAATACTGGACTCAGTTCTAGGCCTCAGTAGTAAACACTAATTTACTAATTTAAGCACATGTACTGTGTGCAATTATTCCTGGTTAACTCAGGGACAGCTGCTCTCTTTGAACCCAAGAGCCCGGAGAGATACTGTCTAAAATGTCTATGGGTTGGTTGGAGGCAGGCCCATTCAGTGAGGCATTCCTGCTGATATCACTTTGAAATTCACCTTGTTATTTACCTCCTCTCCTATCTGCCAGGACCAAAATTTGTTGGCCCCTGCATAACTCAGCAAGGCTTGTTTTTGCAGGTTTTTTCTGGATGAAAAGAAGAAGCAATAGCATAGCGCCACGGAAAAGTCCTGGCTGTGAGGTTTGAGATGAGACAGGGAAATGGGACTAAGTCCTGACCCAGAGTTTTGTCTAACCTGTGAATTTTGTCCAGTCAGCCCCAGACTGGGACCAACTCTGTATTTGAATTTGACCAATTTAAATAAATAATCATTAAAAGAACAACAATCACCTGAGCTCTGATTCCCAACCAATGTAGAAATGAGTTTGTTATCTATACAGAACTATCTGGTTGGGATGTTTGTGTCAGCTGAATATAATACCTTGCGAGTTCACACCCAGCTATTTACATCTGTATGTTAGGATCCAAGAGCATGTAAACTAGAGAGAAATCATGTTTACATTAACTGTGCTTAGATTCCTCACCAGAGAAAAAAGGGAGTAAGATACATGAATAAGAAAAGTGAAATTTTCTTGTATAATCTTATCTCTAAATAACCCTACGGATCAAGTCCCCACTGAATTATTTTGTTTGAATGATTTGTTGTTGGAATAATCACAATGTGCACAAATACACTAAGAATAAACTTTGAGTGTGTTTTTTATTGTTAGACTTCTCATATCCCAGATTCCCCATCATGTTCAGTCCTGTGTAGATAGTCATAGTAATGATCTTTTATTAACTTGGCTGAAATAACTGCCATGACTCTCAATGATGACATTAGTGCTTAGGTATTTGTATATCTAAGCACTTACATAAGTAATCATATCACAATGTCAAATTATTGTACTTATTATTTTGCAAATGCTACAACTGCCACCTCCTGTTAAGCACAAAAAGAAAAAGAAAGAGCAAAAGAAAAAGAAAAATGTCAGAGTGCCTGAAGGATTCCTCCCAGTTTTATTTTATTGTTTTGTTTTAAACTCTCTTTGCTGTGAGCCAAAATAAACTCATTGCACCTATACTCTGAGGTGAAACTCTCTTGTTAAACTCACCTCTGCCTATAAGATCAAAACTTCCATAAACATAGATGTGTTTGAGGGAATCATACATATGGCAGGGAGAGAGAAAGGGTTACACTTTTCTGAAGGCAAAGGATATTATACTTTCAGTCTTTCCAGCAATGGTAGGAACTGAAAGTTCAACAGTCTCCTTATCATTAAGTTAACCAGTCATGCCATTACATAGGGAGAGAGGAAAAGGGGCAGGCAACAAAGTAGTTTCATGAACTGGCTTTTTACCTGGGAAGGCTTGAACTTAACAGTGAAGTCATGAAAGTTCAGGCAATTTACTGCCTGCCTCCAGTGAACCTGGGAGGCAGTTCAGGGGAGCCCATGTATTTCAGCAGGCTTCCAGTGAAGTCTTTAGAGAAGAAAGTGTACTGTTTGTATTTACTATGTCCAAAATCACCGGAGTTTTTTACAGCAAACAAGTAAACTATTTCTTGTTTTCCATCTACCTATCACACATATAGCACTTGGGGGAAAAAAATTGTAGCAATCTTATTCTAGAAAATCACAATATTAATGCTGACAGATTGTATGAACGTGTTTTATGTTTTACCTGTCCATATGGTGACCAGGAACAATAAAGGACAGCAGTTTCACTTTTTACATGAGACAACAGGAACATTTCTCTTCTTTTTAGCTGGTTAGGGTCATACCTTGTGTTTGTGATTTCATGAACTATGTTTTAAAGTATGGTTCTTCTGAAATACAGCAGCTTTATTGATGTTTTAATAGGGTCGCTATTTCAAATGAAGCAAAGGAAAGCACATGGTGTTTTGTTGGTCAAATATAAGTACTGCTGCTGCTTTGTTGTACAGCAATATCTAATAGGTGCACCTGTAACATTTTCATAGGATCGCAGCAAGAGATTTTTTTTTCCTGGCATTTAACAACTTTGTAAAAATACTTTGCAAAAGAAGGGATTAACACATGCTTTAAGAAAAGCTCTTTGTGTGAAAAGAAGAGGCAGAATATCTTGTGGTTAAGATATTGAACTGTAGAATGGTTTGTGTTGGAAGGGGCCTTAAAGCTAATCTAGTTCCAATTCCTCTGCCATGGGCAAGAATGCCACCCACTAGATCAGGACCCCAAAGAGGTGTTTATGGTGTCGCTGTGAAATGACAAAAGAAAGATATGGCACTCCTGACCCAATCCAGCAAAAGACCACGGCTAGGCCATCCACAAGATCTCATTTTAGGTCTCATCATCTCTAGTTGGTTTGTAACACAAAGGCTACATACACAGGAGCAAGTCCAGTGAGATAAGATAAACCATAAGGCATCCCCTACACCATTGGAACTGCCAATAATCCCATATTCTTACAGTGCTTGTGATGTGGTTTGTACGGTTTTTTTTCCTCTGAAGGATATTTTCCCGTTACTTTCCTTCTTTTATCCCAAGGTTGCCATGAACATAGGCATTTAGCACTGAGGAGCTACATGGTCATGTTCACATACCAACTTACATCATGGGAACTTGTTCAGGTAACTCCTAGTGCAGCAGGACCAGGCTTTGTTTGGAAAATGGAGTAAAGACCCAGATGAATCCAAGAAAATTGAACTTTATATAGCCTTTGTTCTAACCATTGTTTAACCATCCTACTCGGAAAACAGTTGAAGCATTAAAAAACTGGAGGGGTGAACAAGAAACAATGCAACAATCTGTTTCTATCATAAGGAATAAATGTGCTTTGGGACGATTCCCGTCAGAGTGTACAGATATTTTCAAGGAATTTAAGGCATAAAATCCCATTGAATCTCCTTGAGGGAATTAAAATCAATAGAACTTAGGCACTCCCGTACTTTGAAAGATCTGCACTTAATTCTTCTTGTGTCTTTTAGAAATTCCAAGTCAGAATTATTTACTTTCTGGGCAAATGAGTACTTTTTGGCATGACCTTCTTCATACTCTATAAACAACATCTGATAATATGTAAGGGAAAGCTGACAAGAGAATTGAAAACCAAAAGAACTTCTGGAAATTTTGATTTTATTTTACCCATTGAAATGAAAAGGCATCTCCAGGAATGCTGCAAAACTTCTTGCTCTTTTTAAGTCTATTGCTTCTTGTACATTTTGCTTTCTTATTCTTTCTACAGAATCAGTAATAAAAGTCAGATTTTTCAATAACACTAACAAAAACCACCTTTCTCTTTTATATCACTGATAATAAGCATCCTCACATGGGAGAATATTATGGAAGAAATTAAAATGTCTTTAAAGTACTACAAATCCAGCATAGATACTCTAAACAAACTTTATACACCAAGAGTCAAATTTGTCACAGATTTGGTACACCATTGACAACTTTCTGCCAATGCTATTGATCTGTGATGACCTTCCCTTTTTTCATGCAATCCAAATAACTTGCAATGACATTTCATATAAATGATAATACAATAAATTATAAAGCTACTATAAAATATTCTAATTATGGATCTAGAGAATGCAATTGGAAGGGAAACTCATACAGAAATGATGCAGAAAATTTACTTTCAGCAGAGATTTGAAACACAATAGAAAGGTGATAAAGTGTGGAGGGGGAAATAGCAAAGCCACATTAGAAACAGGACTTCCCACTGATGTGGGAAGTGATGAAATTGTGCTAAGAAGAAAGAAATGGCCAGAACCAACTAAACCATAGTAAAACAGAACATTTCTTCAGCATGTCAGTGGGTGACATGCTCGTATATGATTATTTTGGCAATGTTCATTTAGGGGAGGAGCAATGGTGCTGATTACACATGTGGGTAGGAAAGGAACAATGAGTTTGTGGGCTGTGAACCAGCAGGATGTGTGAACTCTGAAGAGTGGGAAGAACTACATGAAGAACTAAGTTGAAACTGATTTTTCCCATGTCAAATATCCATACAAAGAGAGGGAGAAGAACATTCCTGTCCTAGGGCTTTGTCACTCTTGACAAGTTAGTCTCACCTGTTTTTAACATCCCTCATCCTTCTCCAGGCAGAGGCAGGCTCTGCATATCTATACTCACTAATTGAAGCTTGTTTTTTTTCAGGATTTAACTGGAATTCACATCTTAATCTCATTACCTCGTTTATCCCCACAAACACAATTTAATCCTCTCATCTTTGCATTTAGCTTTTATACCCTTAAAGACCAGTTCCTTCTCCTCTCCAGCTTAAGTAACACTGCTTTCAATCTTCACTTGTATATCAGTGTATGTAGCATGTTTTTAGACCTCTGATCAGACTTGCTGCATTCTGTCCACTGACTCCACATTTTTCTTTAAGTCTAGCACTTCACAATATACTCCAACAGAAGCTTTCATGATGCTGACAAAATAAAAGATCTCAGTCTTTCAGAACTATCAGTAGTAGTGTGTTTGCTTAGTAGGAGATGATTATACACACCTGACCAGTATTTATAGAGACAAGTTATTAAAAAAGAGATTACTTTTTAAAATGAGAGAAAAATTTAAATTTGGAGATGAAAATAAAGTCTAATAATTATTATTGTTAAAACTGCACATGTAAGTGAGAAAAACTGGAAAAAAAAAAAAAAAATTGAGACAATGTTTACCACAATAAGATTTAACTATTCAACTGGCTTTGGAAGATTAGAATAGTTTCTATTCAATGTCCATGTCAAGGGAAGCCATTATATAACCTACTGTGGACAACGAGAAGTTTATTGTGAGGATGATGTAAGGCCTAGTAAAATCCCAAAATCTGTGTTAAGGATGCAGGCCAGGCAACCACGAACTGACTAGTCCTTGGGTTTTGACTATCTATGCCTATGGCCACAGAACTCCCACAAAGTGGAGCTACTCCTTACCAGTGGAACACTCATGCAGAGGCAGAAAGTGCCTCCACCAGAAAAAGATCCTCCACCAGAAAAAAGTAATTCTGAAGCACTTAAAATAACTGGATGCAAAAAGTGGTCAATGGTCACCTGTCTGAATCAAGAATACTAAATAGAGTCTATTTTGTGCTATTTGTGTCTGATTTATAAGCTGGTTTAGGTTGAACTGGAATCTTTGCAGACCACACTCCTGAGAGCAGATGAAGAGAATCTAGTGATTAAGTTTCATCTGAAACTGCTCCTCAATGGAAACCAAAGCATGGTGAGTGAGCACAGTGAAGAGATTTGCTTGGAAGCAGTGGCACCATTGATCTGAGCTAAAAGTGCAGGTGCAGATACTAATGTAGGTGTGGTGTGTAGGGGTAGGCACCCTCTGTTTTTAACTCGTCTAATCACTAGAACTGGCTTGTGACCATTAACTTTGAACTTTCCTGAGTGACATTTTGATTCCTCCTAACAAGTGGAATGCAGAAACTGCCCATTCCTACAAACAGATAAACAAGACACTGGCCATAAAGAAATAAAGGCAGTGAGTTTAAATCCAAAGAGATATAGATTCTTTCCATTTTGGGTCTCCCTTCCCTAGTTGTTTGTAGTCAATTAAAATGCCATTATAATCAAAAGGCAAACAGCAAAGATTTATGCTTAACTCTTCTTCAAAGGGGAAGGGATCAAATTCTGATCTTCTTTCTAGACTCCTTGAGTACACTTACAAATCCTGTAATGCCTGTTAAATGTTTCCAAACGACAATCTTGTCCACTGACAAGAAATTATCTTGTCTTCATAACTGCACAGATGTTTTTGGGATCTGTCTAGTACCCATGACTGGCAAAACAACCTTTTGTGTTTTACAGTTAAGAATCAACAAAACTAGACTGGTCATTGAAATGTACTAATTCGAGGAAAAAAGATCCTCTATGACTGTTGGACAGCCCTAAGAAGTGCAATGAGACAATTGTTGTCACTTAAAAATTTTGATTGAATTTAAATGTAAAAGTCTTCAGAGATTTTATATATATATAAAGAAGCTTGTAGTAGAAGACACCAAAAATCAAGGTTCGCCTCTCCTAACAGGGAATTATAAAATTATACAAGGCAGTGACATCATAATTATAAGGTCCATTTCTTTGGAAAAAGGAAGCATGAGCACTGCTCCGCCTTTGAAGAAGTTATAGGCAATGGCCTAAACAGAGAAACCTGGACTCTAGAAACAGCAGTTTCCATCCATATGAGCTTTCATTTCATCATGTGAAGCAGGGAAAGCTTACCTATCTGTATTACTCGATGAGCTTTCAGTAGTTCCTTGTGCTAGAAAGGTATTTAGCTGCCCTTTCTGGAACATCTAAGTCTGTCCAGGAACACTTAATTCTAATGGAAGACTAATTCTCATCTTCACTTCCGCAGACAGCATGTAACCACAAAACATCATCTTTTTTTTTTTTTTTTTTTTTTTTTGTTCTAAGACTTCCTTGGCTGTGGTTCTGATCATTCTTCCCAGGCAGCTAACAGGATTAAGAAGCAGCAAAAAATTGACTTATTAAAGTACACGAAAATAGCTTGCCTTACAAAAGGAGTGCATACAGATTAGATAAACATTATGTAGTCTCATAGCAAGTTTGAATAGGCTTAATTTTAAAGTTTTCTTTACTTCTAAAAGTAGTAAGGATCCTGTTACCACCTTCTGATCAGAACTGCTGTCAGTGGTTGTGTGAGATCTAGGTCTGGTGCTCCTGCAAGACCAACCCCAGTGTCCTAAAGCACAGAGACATAGATTGGGCTTTGCTTTTAAAATAATACGCGTTAAGTCACGGAACATATTCGACCCTTACTGAAATCATAACATTTAATTTTCAAAAAAGTACAGGACTTCTTTATGCTTCCCAAATGAGTAAAAACTTTGTTAATTCTCTTTTAACTTAAAATAGCAAACCAAATGAACCAATGTTTTTTATAAAAAAGTTTACTCTCCAGCTGAGCATTTGAGTGCCAAGTTCTCTCCAGAATCACACTTTCACAGCCAAATTAGAAACTATAAACTTAGAAACCAGTGTTTTATGATAGAGTCCTTTGCCAGGCACTTCACTAGAGCTCAGGCTACCAGCTGCTCTAATAATAAGTGAATGTTATTGAAAAATAATAATACCGAGCATTTGGAAGCACTCTGTAAAAGCAAATTAATGAGTTTAGCGTATTATGCACAATAAAGAGTTCATGGAGTAAAACTCCCTTTCTCATTACAGGTGTACTGGACTTCACAAGAGGAAAAAGGCTTAGGAGCACTCACAAACCTGCCAAGCTCCATACAAACAGAACGGTCAGCCTGCCATCCTGTTGGTGTGCTTAAGATTCCAGCCTGCCCAGCAACTTCGGACAGCTGAAAATGATGTGGAATCGGTGACTGATACCCTACACGGAAAAAAAAGCCAGCTTTCCAAGTCGGTGTATGGAAACGCTTCAGCGCAAAAAGGGAGCCGTGAAAACGCGATGTAGCTCTGCCAATGCAGAGGAGCGCTGGGGCTGCTAAGTCCGTGAATCAGCTTTTCAGTCGGGAGGCACGGCGATGCGGACATCGCTATCGGGATAACCACTGCTCTTCAACTTCTTTTTATCTCTTTGATTCGCTACCTGATTGTTAGGCTCAAATCAAAATTAGGAGGCAATGAGCTTGCTTCCTCGAAACTCACTTCAAACTCGGCTTTAAAAACCACGAGAGATTAGATAGTTGGTAAGAATATGAGAAATGGGCCAGTATTTGGAGTGTGGTGCACTTACATCTACTGAAAGCAAGCTGGAGAATTAACACACGGTTATCGAGAAGATAGTCTAATCCCCCTTCAATATTTTTAAAAGCGCTCTCATCTTGCTTGACGGAGTACAGCACTGCATTCTGGAAAGTCTTGTTTAGCCTCCATGTGATAATGCATCTGCTCGGGTTTTTGTTCCCCCCACAAAAACCCTCCCCTCCACCTCCCTCCAGTAGCGAAAGGAAAGATCGCGCCCTTGAATTTGCATGCGTCAGGAATTGACAGGTCAAAGGCAAGTAAATCACATTATACACGACTGTATTGTTATTGTATCGATAACAACACATTATCAGAACAATTAACACACTCGCACAGCTATGCGGAGATCACAGTAGCGGTTTAACAAAAATCCAGATAAGTAACTGAACTCCGATAAAGCCTTCCCTTTTTATGTTAGAGGATTTGAAGGTTCTCCGAGAGAGTGTCTGTGCCGCTGCGTGTGTGTGTGCGTGCGTGCGTGTGCGAGGGCTGTGCAGACAGCCGCTCCGTGCCGCGGCCGCGAAAATCCCCGCGGGGAAAGGAGCAGCCTCCTCCCCCGCGCCGCGGCTGCCTCAATCCGGGGGAGACCTGGGACCCTCCGGTCGTTCCTAACACGAGTCCAACCTTGCTCCAAGCAGAATTGATAAGAGTTTCCATCACTTGGAAGTGTCTTGAAAGAAGATTACCAGGGAAAGGCAGACCTCCTGCAACTACCAGCGTCGCTGAAATAACCACGGGTGGTTGTTTTAGTAGTCAGTGGTTGCCACACACCTTAGGTGAGGGAAAGGGGAAAGCTCTTTGAAAAAGAGACCTTCGAATAAAGTATTTCATTTGAGACTAGAAAAACAGACTTGAGCCAGTACTGAGCCATTCAGAGATTTCAGCCTGTGAAAGAGTCGTGTACAATAATTTATGACCAATAAATTCTATTGCGTTTTCATTATTTGGTGGACTGAACGTAATCAGAAACATGCGCAGATGACGTAATGAGTTTGCAAATGGTGACATTTTTGGAAGACAGTTCATGAGTTGAGGCATCTTCTCTGCTAGAATTTATGCGAGTGCTTTTTTTTTAAGACCAGTTTACCTGGACGCGACTCTGCGGACGTACGAGTTGGTGGTTGAGCTGTTCTCAGACAGATGGTGACCACTGACCCCAGGAACATCGACGAGCTCCGTGGCCCTTCCCCACGTGGTTTCTGCGGCACAAGTGCCCGCTCTGCCTGCACCCTGCTTTGCCATCCGCGCAGAGCCACGGCAGCAGCCCGGCGGCGGCAGCAGCCCTGGCGCGACAGTGCCCACGACTGACCCACGGGCAGGGGTCGTGGTGGGGGCACTCATCTGTGTAGGAGATGAGACAGACAGAGGCTTACCATTGTGCCCGCCTTGAGTGCTTCACGCGGTTCTGTCGCGACTCCGGGCCATCGCCATCCTCTACACGGCATTCTGCTCTCGAACCGACGGGTCGGGGTCATAAGGAGAGGGAGTGGGGTCGTGAGGGAAGCAGCGTGAGAGGGAAGAGCAGGGAAAGAGCCTCGCTGGAGCCGAACCCACTGTGGGGTGAGCCCCCTCTCTGCTCTCCGGGGGCGCTGGCGGGAGCGGGGCCGGGAGCCTTCGGGAGCCGGGGATGCCACTGGTGGCGGCATCAGTGAGTCGCTGCTGTTTGTCCCTCCCTGCTCTCCCCCTCCGCCCCGGTCACACTCCAGGAGATGTTACTGGTTCTCACCCTGCTCATGGCTGCGGCCGGGACTGTATGAACCACGCTCGTGCCTTCCCCTGAGCTGACTTAATCCGGGCGCAACCGGACGGCGCGAAGGGAAGTCGATCAAGCCGGCATCCGATCTGTGCGGAGAAAGACAGGGGATGAGTCCTTAAATGTCAAACACAGTAACGCTACATGTGATCGAGAGATATAGGAAAGAGTTTCCCTAGACAAACGGGGGGCGGGGGAGGGGGTTAGGCAGTTGAAAATACGGTCTGCTCATCCCAAAAGGGGAATGCGCTGGCCGTTGGGTGATAACCTGATCTCCAGGGCAGAGTTATCTACACCGGGATTAGCCCCTCTTGGTAGGGACCCACTTTCGAGAAACACCATTTCCCCGTACACCACCCAGCGCCGGTAGATATCTTAATCTCTCCGTTTTGACAGCCGATGGATTTTGGTTTTTTTCACGGCTAACTGAATTGTAGGAGGTCAAGCGTTGGCAAGGTGGCTTCGGAGGTTGAGAGAATTATGTTTAAGTATTTGTATATGGGTCGTAAACACGAAACGGGAGAATACGCAGTTTACAGAGGAGATGCTCGGTATTTTACAGAGCACTCTGGCCGTGACAGGCTGCCGCGGGACCCGGGCGGTCTCACCGTCGGGGAAAGCGCCGGGAACCACCCTCCGCTCGGATGTTCTCCAAACATCCCGCCAGCGAAGCAGCTGCGGGTGGTGATGGCGGGCAGAGGTGCGGTGCGGCGGCAAGGAAGGTGCGAAGCCCAGCGGCTGGAGCGGGGACCGAGACGGGCCGGAGGATCAGCGGGCTCCGCGGAGTGGAACCCGGACGAGACGGCAGCGGGCGGCATGACAAAGGAATCCCAGAGGCGAGCGGACATCTCTCCCCCCGCGACCCCGCGGGATGTCCCAGCCGTCCGCCACACCCTGAGGCGCGTCCGGCGGGCGCTCGCTGGTGCTCGCAGAGGGGCTGCGACCCCAGGCGTGCGTCGCACTGGGGTAGTCCGGTTCCGGCTTCTCCTTAAAAGGGCGGCGGAGCCGTCCCGGGCAAAGCCTAACCTGATGCCAGCACGGGAAAGAGTTAATAGTTTATTGGAGTCGGCGCTTCCACATACCACAGGGGTAAGTCAAAACCGACCCGCCGAAGCACAAACAAGGAGAGCAAGTTCACCCTGACTGACAGGAGGTGAAGAACACGGTCGGACAGCTCGGGCTGGGGGCACCGTGAAGCGGCGTCCCGAGCGGCCAGGAAAAGACGCGTGGATTTTTTTTTGGGGTGTCCGCTGCCCGCACCCGGGGATGCTCTCCAGGGTGGCAGCCTCTCCCCTCCGGCAGCACCGGCGCTGGGCAGGGAAAACCCCCAACAACCCAAAACACTCCGCATGCGCGGCGCCCGACCCCTCCCCGCGCTGCCGGGAGGGCCGAGGGGGCGGGGCTCTCCTCGGTCACGCCTCTCCCGGCGGGGGCCCCGCCCCCCGCCCCGCCGGCGGCGCGCAGGCCGCGTGCGGACATATAGGGCGGCGCGCGGCGCGGGGGCACGCGGGGCGCGCGCCTTGCTTGGGGCCGCGCCGACGGGGCGAGAGGAGGGGGCGGCCGCGCCGGCAGCGAGCCCCCGCCGCCCGCCTTACAGCCCGGCCGGCGGCCCGCCGGGCGCGGACCGCCGAGGATTTTAATTAGGTGTGTCCCCCCCGCTCCCCGCCTCCGCCGCCTCCTCCTCCCTCCGCCCCTCGCCGCTCCCGCCCGCCCCGCCGAGTCGGCGGCCAAGAAAACCCAGAGAGACCTGGCGGCTGCCGGAGAAGGGGGAGCCACGCGGCAGGCGGAGCGCCCCGCATCCCGCTGAAACTTGGCGAAGTTTGTCCGGCGGCGCGAACCAGGAGGCTCGCGGCGCCCGGCGGCCGCTTGCGAACGGCGCCCGGCGAGTATGTGCGAGGAGCGGGCTGCTCGCCGCGCCCCCCCGGGCGGAGCGGGGCGGCTGTGAGCGGGGCGGCCTGCGCCCCCTGGGGCCCGAGCCGCAGCGCCCGAGCCGCCGCGGACCCCGTCCCGCCCGGCTCCGCAACGCGCTGCCCTCCGAGCTCCGCGGGCGGCGATGGCACCGGGCGGGCTCTGACCGCCTCCCCGTCTAGGGCTTGCCGCTGCACCGGAGACTGCCGAGCAGCATCGCGTCCGCAGCGAAGCGAAGACCCTTACGCCTCGCGCCGCTCACCTGCCACCGGATCCTGCCCTCGCCGTCGAGACTTCTGTCCGGTCCCGTCTGGACTTCAGGCGTTGTCGCCTGCGGGGTGTTCCGAGGAAGAGCCCTGGACCGGAGATCGGCGGCGCGGAGAGAGACTCCGAGGCCCAGGCGGGGAACGGAGGCCGTCCCGCCCGAGCCGCCCGCTGCAGCGCCCTGACGGGAAGGTGCCGCCGCCGCTCGGCAGCGCCCCGCGCCCGGAGCGGGGCCACTGGGTGCCGCCGCTCCGCACCCGCGGGAGTCGGTGCCGCCGCGCATAGGCACCCGCCGAGATTGCTTTTGGAGGAGCGGACCGCGGCGGGGGCGAGGAGGAGGAGGCAGGAGACAATCCCGGAGGAGGCGGCCGCCAGTGCGGGGCGGGCGGCGGCTCGCCGGGGCGGCGGGGGGACACCATGTCCAAGCCGGTGGATCACGTCAAGAGGCCGATGAACGCCTTCATGGTGTGGTCGCGGGCGCAAAGACGGAAGATGGCCCAGGAGAACCCCAAGATGCACAACTCGGAGATCAGCAAGCGCCTGGGTGCCGAGTGGAAGCTGCTGACGGAGTCGGAGAAGCGACCCTTCATCGACGAGGCCAAGCGGTTACGGGCCATGCACATGAAGGAGCACCCCGACTACAAGTACCGACCGCGGCGGAAGCCCAAGACGCTGCTCAAGAAGGACAAGTTCGCCTTCCCCGTGCCCTACGGGCTGGGCGGTGTGGCGGACCACGAGCACCCGCACGGGCTGAAGGCGGGCGGACTGCATGCTGGCGCGGCCGGCGGGCTGGTGCCTGAGTCGCTCCTGGCCAACCCCGAGAAGGCTGCAGCCGCCGCCGCCGCTGCTGCCGCCCGCGTCTTCTTCCCCCAGTCGGCCGCCGCGGCTGCCGCCGCCGCCGCTGCGGCTGCCGCCAGCAGCCCCTACTCCTTGCTGGACCTGGGCTCCAAAATGGCCGAGATCTCGTCCTCCTCCTCTTCCTCGGGCTCCGGGTTGCCCTACGCCTCTTCGTTGGGCTACCCCGGCGCCGGCGGGGCGGGCGCCTTCCACGGGGCCGCCGCCGCCGCCGCTGCCGCCGCCGCCGGGGGGCACACGCACTCGCACCCGTCGCCCGGTAACCCGGGCTACATGATCCCCTGCAACTGCAGCGCCTGGCCCGGCCCGGGGCTTCAGCCGCCGCTGGCCTACATCCTCCTGCCGGGCATGGGCAAGCCCCAGCTGGACCCTTATCCCGCAGCCTACGCCGCGGCCCTATGACCCGCGGCCGGAGGATGCCCGCGCAGAGCTCTGGTGCCCGCCTGGATGGCTGCCGGCGCACACGTGCGGACGGGGAGCGGGGCGAGCCGCCACCGGGGCCGCGGAGGGTGACCGGGGCAGGCGATGGGGGAGCGCGGGGCGGTGGCCGACCTGTTGCGCGTCCCCCGCCCGCTGCCCCGGGTAGAGCTTGTGTGTGTTGCATGCGGTCTGTGCAGATAGCCCAGCTGAAACAGAAGAGAAAAAAAAAAAGGAAAGAAAAAAAAAAAAAGAAAAAAAGAAAAAAAAAACCTATTCGTCCTGCCCCTAAAGTATGTGTTCGGGACAGACACGGGGGATAACGCCCGTCCGCCGGCTTCGGCTTTCCCCTCCCGGGCTCCTCGCGCAGTGCTCACTCAGAACAGTCCCGCTGTACATCTCCGGCACCGAGAGGAGAAACGGGGGTGGCTGGGGGGTAGTGAGGCTCCGGCTCGGCACGGCAGGGCCGGATGCGTCCCCGGGAAAGGACAGGGTGGCTCTGTCCTTGGTTCGTGGCCCCTCGTGGGATCCACGCTAAAAAGGATGTCGGCGGTGTGGGATGCTGCCCGTCCCTCTCCGTGCCCTGTCCCGCGTGGGTTGCTGCCCTCCACTGCTTCGGGATGCTGAGAAGCGCGGGTCATGATTTCCATAGAATAAGACGCGTCACTCGGACCCTGTGTCTCCCTCCTCCCCT